>CM061235.1:22474519-23790777 GCA_030848705.1 Heracleum sosnowskyi | reverse complement strand
TTCCATTCATAATGTCCAAATGGGACTGTAAAAGCAGTTTTATATCTATCAGATTCTTTTATCTGAATCTGTATATATATATATATATATATATTATATCATGGTGAAGCAACAATGATATAATAAAAGAAAATGTGGCAGGAGTTAAAAGAAAAGGAGAGAGAGTTCGGAAAGAAACATGTGTTAGAATATCAAAATGGTGTATTGCCTATTGAGACATGTACCACTTATATATACTAAAATAAAACATAAAGGCTAGACTAGAATCATGGGATAGAGGCAGAAAACCGGGTAATGCATATACGTTACTACCATCCAAAGTAATAACTTTGCGGTTACACAATGAACCTGGACAACATTTTAAATAAAATCTGCCAATTTCAATCCCATAAAAACTAATCAACGGCCTTTAAAGAAATTCACAAAACAACTCTCCATGCGAATTTTAAGAACTCGACAATTTATCTTTTGTTAAAAAAAACAAAATATAAATCTTATTTAAAAATAATTCACAAAAATGCAACAATCCCCAACTTGAATATTTTAAATAATATAAAAAGAGTACTTTGGGTAGTATTCAAAAAAAAAAGAAGTAAATAAATAAAAGAAGGTTGCACATAAATAAAGGTGTCTTAAGACTTGAACCTTTATGTAGTGAGTAAGTCCTGAGTTAAACAAGAGTGACTCGTAGTCTTGAACTCTATCCCAAGCATCATATCACACACAACCTTTCAAGGTGTAGTCAATTAGCCCGTGCTTTATAGGCCATGCACGTCTATCCCAGTATGTGAACACTCTAGAAATTTATGCCCGAAATTTGATAAGAAGCGGCCTCCACTTCTACATTCACATCGGTGAGTCTATCAAGAGTACTCCCGAAGTTAGGTACTCTCTCCAAATATAATATAGATCTCATTAAGAGCATTAAATAACTCAACCTCTTATCTTTCCAGGAAACATGCCTTAATAATATAAAATTGCATGTTCTTCGCATATCACTTCATGACTTGTTATTACCACATTGAACCTATTTCTTGAGATCTCCAGTCAGTTAGGTTGGGTTCTCATCATGAGTGACTACTCTCTATGGGCAATAGTCCCATATTAACCGAAGTTTTATGGACTTTATCTCTAGTTAATCCTTTCGTCAAAGGATCTGCCAGATTATCATATGATCTTATATGATCAACTCTAACAGCTCCTTTAGAGAGATACTCTCTGACAGTGCTATGCTTATGACGTATGTGTCGTTTCTTACCTTTAAAATAACGGTTCTGAACCTTATCGATAGCCGCGGTACTATCGCAATGGATCAATACAGATGGAACCGGTTTTTCCCATAAAGGGATCTCTGCTAGCAAGTTTCTTAACCAACTTGCATCTTCACTAGTTATGGCTAGTGCAATCAATTTTGCTTCCATAGTGGACTCAGCTAAGATAGTCTGTTTCTTTGATTTCCAAAAAACAGCACCACCGGCTATATTGAAAATATAGCTACTTGTTGCCTTGGAGTCTTTTGACAGGGTATTCCAGTCAGCATCACTGTATCCTTCAAGAACAGCAGGAAACTTTCCATAGTGTAATCCAAAGGTCATAGTTTTCTTGAGGTATCTCATGACCCTCTCAATAGCATTCCAATGCTCTATACTAGGTCTATTGGTAAACCTGCCCAATAATCCCACGACATATGCTATATCGGGTCTAGTGCCATCAGCGGCATATCTAAGGCTGCCGATGATACTTGCATATTCTTGTTGTCTTACACCATGACCTTCATTTTTAAACAGTTTAACACTAGGGTCATATGGTGTACTAGCAGGATTACAGTCAAAGTAATTGTATTTCTTTAAGATCTTTTCGACGTATCGAGATTGATCCAAAGAAAGTCCCTTTTCTGACCTAGTAATCTTGATACCAAGGATTACACTTGCTTCTCCAAGATCTTTCATATCAAAGTTGGCATTCAACAATGATTTCACTTTATTTACTGCATGAATATTTGAACCAAATATCAGCAAGTCATCTACATATACGCAGATAATAGTGCAAATGTCATTTTCGAATTTGTAGTAAATGCATTTGTCACTTTCATTGACTCTAAAGTCATCTGACATGATAAGTTTGTCAAACTTTTCATGCCATAAAGTAGGTGATTGCTTAAGTCCATATATGGTCTTATCTAGCTTGCACACTTTCTTTTCCTGCCCATGGATCACGTAACCCTCGGGTTGATCCATGTAAATTTCCTCCTCTAGTTCACCGTTTAAGAATGCAGTCTTCACATCCATTTGGTGAATCATTAGATTATGGATGGCAGCTATAGAAATTAAAACTCTGATGGATGTCATCCTCGAGACTAGTGAAAATGTGTCGAAGAAATCCACATTTTCTCTCTGTTTAAAGCCTTTGGCTACTAAACGAGCCTTATACCTTTCAACAGTACCATCAAGTCTTAATTTCTTCTTAAAGATCCATTTACATCCTATTGACTTACAACCAGGTGGTAAATCAACCAAATGCCAAGTTTTATTGGATTCTAAAGAATCCATCTCAGCACCAATGGCTTCTTGCCAAAGATCGACATCTAAAGAAGACATGGCTTCTTTAAAAGTGGTAGGATCTTCCTCAAGATTATAAGCCCATTGAAGTATGCTCTAACAGAACTTGCGAGTGTTTCTCTTAAGTCTGTGATGCAGGTTTGGAACACAGCTGTTTTTGGCAAAGGGCCAACCGGAAATGTTTTGATGCAGTTTGAATTCAATGGTGTTACTCATCATGTCACTCCTGCTGTTGTTGAAGAGGCACTTCACTTGCCAATTCTGGGTGACAAAGTACTTGATAATGTTACAGATTCTGCAATTTTTGAGTTTGTCACAAAATTGGGATACAATGGTGAGGTCAAGAGGTATGGAAGCCTCTTCAGGACAAAGCTTAAAAGAGAGTGGAATTTTTTCTTTGATACAATCAGCAGATGCTTTCTGAATAAGACATCGAATTTTGATGCTCTATCTTCAGGATCTCTAAAGATTGGGTACTCACTTATCTACTCTCAAGTTTTTGATTATGGCACATTTGTTTTGAAAGCTTTAAGTGATAGAAAAACAGATAAGTTAGGATATGTCTGTTTTATTAGATTTTTCCAATTAATATTCTGTCACTTATGTCCTAATGTTGTCTTTGAATAAGATGTGATTCTACCAATTTGTAGAATTACAGAAAATAATTTGAAGTCCTTAGTCAACAGTGATAAGGCAAATGGTTTCAAAGGCAATGCCTATATTCCTAATGAGGTCAGGCTTTTCTTGAAAGAGTGTTAATCCCAAATGACTTAACAGAATTGTAGAAGGAGGGGGGGGGGGGTTGAATACAATTCTAGATATTTTCTTGAACTTGAAATTAAATAATGAAAACTGAACTGATTAAATAAAAACACAAGAAGTAAATAATTCAGTTGGATTGTTTGATGATCCAACTGAAGTGTTTTTATTGCGGAAATAATCTGTGATACAAAGACGTACACAGCTGCTCAATTACAAGAATGTAGAGAAGTATGCTCTCAAAGATAGCTAATACAATCTGTTTGTTTTTCTTCTCTTACTTCTAAAATAACTGCTACACTTGGTTATATAAGCCCAAGTTTACAACTCTATTTTTGGCTACACTAAAAGTACAATGAGTAACTGCCAATAGTTTGCTTTTCATCCCTTTGTCCAGTGGTTCTTGAGTATCCTTGTCTTTTGCATATAATAGTTCATTCCAAGAACCCAATTGGAAACTGGGATGTTTCCTTATTTCCAATGTCCATTTTAATGGTTTCCAATGCACTGTACCCTTCTACATCACCTTTTGAGCAGTCAGAGAACTGTCACTATCACTTTGTCAACTATTCAGAAAAGCAACAATGATTCGTTGATAGTAGGGAGATGTGTTTCGTTGATAGCTTTATTCTTCATTCCGTTGATGGTGTATTCCTCGTTTCGTTGATAGAGTAATCTTCATTCCGTTGATAGAGCAATCTTCAATCCGTTGACATGTCTTCACTTAGGCAAAATTACAAGGCATAATATAATTACAATTCACCAACCTATTTTGCCTATCCAGTACTTAGTCAACATGACTTAGAAAACCTATCTAATAGCTACAACAAAATGCATATCAAACTATGAAGTATTGTACAATGCAGTTGCTACATCACTCATTTCGTTGATGAGCTACCTATCAACGGATTGCTGCAAAGCATACCATTCCGTTGACAGCTACAAATTACTTTACACAAATTCTACTAAGTGTTTTATGTTTATCATCAAGAACAACATATTCCTAACAATCCCCCCAATTTATGACTGATAGAATAACAACCATAAATCAAGAGACTTGATGATAACAAAAACACTCAGATACATCATAAATTACAAAAGTAGAAAATGCATTAAGCTTCATAATGTTTTAGACAAAATACAAGACTTACAAGACTAATGCCCAAAAGTGCTGCTCTAGTCTGAGCAAATGATTCATCTGTGTCTCTTTTGTGGCATAGTCTTCTTCCCTCTCTTAGAGTTGTTTTCCTCAATTTGGACATGTAGCCTTCTGTAAAAGATCTTCTCTTCTTCATCTTGATCACCAAGCATGGATTGCATAAACTTTAGAGTTTGATTAGATGCCTTATCCAGCTGGTCTTCCATCCTGAAGAATCTTCTGCAATTGTCCTTGTCCTTAAATTCCATCATCCAGTATGGTTGAAGATGGATCTTCTTTCCTGTTGAGGGCACTCTAAGAATCCTGGGAAGAGCCTCAGGCTTGTTCCAGCTAGCCTTTATCTGACAAATTTTGGAGACCACCTCAGACTTGGCTGTTTTGGTGAAGCCAAAGTCCTTCTTCAAGCATCTAAACACTGAGAGTAGTGTTTGATAGTCTTCTCCTAAAATTCTGTAGAGAGGCCACACTTGTTCTCTACCACCCTTGAATATAAAAACTAGTCTCTCTGGCAATTTTTGAGAAGCTGCAATGCCCCTTACTTCCACCAGGTTATCTAAATCAAGATGTAAACTGGATTCCTCCCTGATGTCAGCAATGTACATGCAGTCCTCTGGATTTGCAGGGGGTTTCTGAGGTTGTGGCTTTCTCACAAACACTGGCTTTGCCTTGACAACCATTTTCTTTGTCTTCATTGGTTGATCCTTCTCAAATAGGAACTTTGGAAAGTAGGCCTCATCAAATTCAAAAGGCTCCTCTTTTGGCATTATTGGTTGATCATGAAAGTTGACAGGATGTGCAGGATCACAAGCCAACTTTCCCTCAAGAGATAGATCAACAGGAATTTGATGTGCAATTATTGTGGGAGAGTCTTGAGCAGTGTCCTGGGAATCATATTTATCAAAGTTCAGATTCCTTTTAGCTCTAGCCTTTGGTTGCCTTACACTCTTCCTTTGCTTTCCAGCTTCCTTAGCCTTTTCTTCCTGTAGGGTTTCTTCATCTTCAAGTGATTGTGCAATTGCAAGTGCTTGCATTGCTGCCCTTTCAGTTTCTTCAGCTTTGGCCTTAGCAAAATTTGGGTGACCAACCCAAATGCAAATTTCCTTGCTATCCCTGTAGATGATGGCCCTTTTTGTTCCTTATGCTTGGATGATTGCTCTCTTTGCTATCAGTGATCAGCTTCCCTAGGACTTTGAACTCATCTGGCTTAGGTGGAGGATAAAATATCCTTGCAATGTTTTTGCCCTTGGGTTTGGCAGGTGATAATGGAGATATCCCTCTTGCATCCACATCCCTAAAGCATGAAGATTGCCCTTTCTCATTTCTTGAATATTGAAAGACTCCATGTTGAAGGGGTTCTATAACATATGAACTCTTGAACTGTGGCTCCATTGATACAATCACCATTGCATTTGTTGATGGTTCTATAGAGGTAGCTTGATCCGTTGATGGTTGATTTGTCTTTGAAGTTTCAGCAATTTTCTTGACCCTTGCATCTATGCTAGACCAGTGGTCTTGTATCTGTTTTACAAGCTGAAGCCTCATTGATGCTTGCTGAATTAGGTCAATGCCATCAAGCTTGTTTTTCCCTGACTCCCCCATAGATAATGGCTCTTCTGGTAAGGAAATGGCTGGGACCAAAACCTTTGTGATTTGTATATCAAGCTCCTTAAATTTATCCCCCTTTTTGTTATCATCAAGAGAGATGATAGGGAGTCCCTGAGCTGCCAAAAGCTGAGTTAGGAGTCGAGTCTGTTTCTCCTGTTCCTTTTGCATTTGAGAAAGTGTAGCCTCTACTTTGTCCACTCTAGAGGAAAGAGTCTTCAAAGATGAGGACACTTCAGGTTCCTTGGAGAAAAACCTGTTCATCTTGGATACAGTGAGAAGGGGAAGCTTCTCATCAAGCCTCCTTTCTGTAGCATCCTTCAAGTTCTCAACAGAGTCCTTGATGTCCCTTGTTTCCATCCTGGTCTGTAACATTTGTAGCCTTTGAATCTCCAAAGAGTCCATAATGGCTTTGTAGAAAGGCTTGTTTTCAACACTAACAGATTCATGAGCCAAGGAGGCTTCATTGTACTGTCTAGTGATTGCAGCATCCAGGTTGATTCTTCCATGACCATCCTGAGAAAGCTAGCTAGGTCTAGGAGGCACCACAGAAGTCCTAGTCTGTGAAGTAGTGGCCACCTGTAGATTGTCACCAAAGCTGTCCTCATCATCAGAAAAATCAAAGTCACCACTAGTTGTAGCTCCTGGAGTTAGATTGGTCAAGGCATCCTTTGCTCTTTGCATTGATGCAGTTGTATGAATTAGGTTTAGTGACCTCTCTGCCTCCACATTGCCCTGCTGAGCCATAATTTGATAGGCTGGCACAGGATGAGTAAAGGTCTCAGGATCCAGGGAAATACTATCCAGAATGACCTATCAACAGAATGGTAGTTTGAACTGTCAACGGTATGGATACCGTTGATGGAGAAACACTTGTCAACGAAAGAGGCTGTTTCGTTGATGAAGTCAATAAAGCATTTTGAGAAAGTGAAATTACAATTGAATCTGTGGTGATTGATATGAGATTGGGGTCCACAGATCCTCTTGCAGCTTCAGAAAAAATTGGTTGATGGCCCAACAAATCACTTAACAAGTGATGACCACCAGCTTCAGAGTGGGGCTTCTCCAAGATAAGAGTTGGAGAATCAGGAATAGATGAGTGGATCATGTCCACATCTAATGATTGAGTTGCTGAATTTTGTGTAGTTGGTTCAAGATTGATGTTTAGAGAATGGGACTGTAACCCCAGAGTAATAATAGGGGTTACATCAAACTGAATTTGTGAAACTGGAAGTGTTGCTTCCAGAGTGTGTGCACCCTTTGTACCCTTGGATTTTTGCTTCACTCTCCTTTGGTATTGGGAAAATGTAGACTGTGGGCTTGAAGTGTCCCTTACCCTCTTGGAGTGTGCTCTTGGAGGAGAGCTTGTTTCAATAATCACATCCTTTTGGTAGGATGCAACTAGACTTGTGTTTAAATCCATTTTACTCATTGTGCCTTGTTGGGAAGACACGATGGGGCTTGGCTGGGACACACTATCATTTCCTTCCTTATTCTTGGGGTTTCTTTGATTTTCACCCCTTCCCTCACCTCTCACAACTCCAGAATCACTCCTATTTGGTTGTGAAGTAGTTTTTGCAACAGGTGCCTTTTGAGAAGCACCTGAGGTTGGCTTGGAGGATTTCTTAGATTTAGGTTTTGCTGCTGGGGCAGGAGCCTGTTGGGACACAGCTATAGACTCCATAGCAACATGGGTGGGTGAAACAATATAAGTAACAATTGCACTAACAGGGTTAGATGTAGTTACATCAATGATGGGAAGATACACCACTGGGACATCACCATTGTGGTTAAGTCTCAGTATATCTGTCAAAACCCTCTTCTCTTGCACAAAGCACTCAAACCTGGAAACAGGGTTAGAGATAACTAATGGTGCTGGACTAACATGATTAGCCAACATCATCAGAAACCTAGCATAATAGATATTCTTTTTCCTATTAGCCTTATCACCCAACTTAGCACCAATTTCATACATAAGTTGGGTGCTAAAGTTGTAATATCTATCAGTTAGGAGCATGGTTAAGAGAATTAACATAGAATTAGTTAATGCATCAAAATTGCTAATCTTTCCAGAAAAGACCTTAATGAATGCATCATCTAAATAACTGTATTCCTTAACTAAACCTCTCATAATAATCTTACCCAAATTATCAGTAGGCAAAGAGTAGTTTATAGAATTTAGCATGTTAATCATTTCAGTATATGTAGGCAAAGCATTACAGTTATTTTCAGGAATTTGTAGACATGCTTGCAATACATCAGAATTAAATATATACTCTTTACCTTGAATGGTGAATTGTAGTGTGCATTTTGTTCCACTATACTCACATGAGGTCCAAATCTCCTCGATTATCTCATTGTAGAGCGGAGTTGAGTGAAACATTGCATAGCTTAGCTTGCAATTCTTCATGAAATCCATCATATTGAAAAAGATGTTGTTCGGGCTTTCCTTGACAACAAAAGGAATGGAGTTGTTCTTTTCATAAATGAACCATCCTGCTGACATAAGCTTGACTATGGGTGCCATTGTTGAGTGAAGAAAATCTTCGAACTGAATTGCTTGTTAGAGAGAAGAAGAAAGAAAAGCCTTTGGAATTTTTGAGAACAGGTAGAAAAGAAATTAAAGAAAATAGAATTTCTTAAATACTCCCCCAAAAATTCTCAGAAATTAAGTCCAATAATAAATGAAAATTACTGGATTGGCTTAAAAATATAACCGTTACAATTAAAATATTACCATGATTTATACTTACAGGGGTGTATGCATAGATCGTGGTAAAGGACGTGTAATTTCAACGGTTGAGATTAAAAGCGCTATATCAACGAATCAGAATTGGCCGTTTAAGGTCCCGTCTATTTCGTTGATAAAGCTGTGTTTCGTTGATATAAAAGAGCTATCAACGAAACACCCAGAAAAATGCTAAGACTGTCAACGAAATGGTGCGTTTCGTTGACATAGTAATTTTGACTTAGACAAAATTGCACTTTTTCCTGAGAAAATTAATTCACAGAAAAACATAGCAAATTTTTGGCTACATTGTAACTTGCAAAAATCTCAAAAAATAATTAAGAGAAATTTAGCATACCTAGCTCACTTACTAATCTTGAGAATGTTGATTCATCAAGTGGCTTGGTAAAGATGTCTGCAAGTTGTTGTTCACTTGGAACAAAATGTAACTCCACAATACCATTCATAACATGTTCTCTAATGAAATGGTACTTGATGTCAATGTGCTTGGTCCTTGAATGCTGTACTGGATTCTCAGTAATGGCAATAGCACTAGTGTTGTCACAGAAAATAGGAATTTTCTCAACTCTTAATCCATAATCAAGTAGTTGATTTTTCATCCATAAAATTTGTGCACAACAACTTCCAACTGCAATGTACTCAGCCTCAGCTGTGGAGGTAGAAACTGAGTTTTGTTTCTTGCTGAACCATGACACAATCTTGTTTCCTAGGAATTGACAGGTGCTAGTTGTGCTTTTCCTGTCAATTTTACATCCTGCAAAATCTGCATCTGAATAACCAATTAGTTCAAAGCCAGATTCTCTAGGATACCAAATGCCAAGGTTTGGTGTTCCTTTGAGATATCTGAAAATTCTTTTAATAACAACTAAATGGGATTCCCTAGGATCAGTCTGAAATCTAGCACATAGACATGTAGCAAACATAATATCAGGTCTACTAGCTGTTAAATATAAAAGTGAGCCTACCATGCCTCTGTAACTTGAAATGTCCACAGATTTTTCCTTAGTATTCAATTCAAGTTTGGTAGCAGTAGGCATGGGAGTTTTGGCAGGAGAGCAATCCATTAGATTAAATTTCTTCAGCAAATCATGAATATATTTTGTTTGACTAATGAAAATGCCTTCATTAACTCGCTTCACTTGGAGACCAAGAAAGTAAGTTAATTCTCCCATCATGCTCATTTCATATTTACTCTGCATAAGCTTGGCAAACTTTTGACAAAGTTTTACATCTGTAGACCCAAAGATTATGTCATCTACATATAAACATTCTTCTTGAGTTGCTCTTCTAGTTTGGACTTTTGAAGAAACATCACCTATAATTAGTTCAAAGGGATGATCTTTAGTCCATTTCCTTGAGGGAGGAAGATTTGCTCTTGAAGAAGTGGCTTCATGATCATGGTTGCCTTGATTGGATAAATGTCCTTGAGAAACTCCCCCTGAGTTTGTTGTCCCTAATTGATCACTTCTAGAGGCATTTCTGTGACTGTCAACGGTATGACCATTTTGACTGTCAACGAAACGCTCATTCTGACTGTCAACAAAACCACCATCATGACTGTCAACGAAATGACCATTTGGTCTACTAGCAGCTATTCTTTTCAATCTTAATGCAGCAATTTCATCTTCACTGCTACTTTCATCTGTGCTAGATACAACAACTTTAGACTGTTTCTCAATAGCCTTGACATGATTCACTTGATCTCCTTCCTCATTCTCAAAAGAAAGACTTTCATGGAAACCTTCATCATAGAGACCTTGAATTTTGAGATCATCAAAAACAACATGTACAGATTCCATAACAATGTTGGTTCTGAGATTATAGACTCTGTAAGCTTTCCCTGCTGCATATCCCACAAATATTGCTTCATCTGCCTTTGCTTCAAATTTCCCCAAATGCTCAGCTTGATTTCTCAGAACAAAGCACTTGCATCCAAAGACATGAAGAAAGTCCAATAGTGGCTTCTTTCTTTTGAGTAGTTGATAATGGGTCATTCCCTTGGCCTGATTAATCAAAGAAATATTCTGAGTGAAGCAAGCTGTATTATCTGCCTCAGCCCAAAAATAAGTAGGTAACTTTGATTCATCTAGCATTGTCCTTGCAGCCTCAATAAGTGCTCTGTTTTTCCTTTCAACTACACCATTTTGCTGTGGTGTTCTTGCTGCAGAAAACTCATGCAAAATACCATTTTCTTCACAGAACACCTTCATGCTTGAATTCTTGAATTATGTCCCATTGTCACTCCTGATTCTTCTTACTTTGATGTCAGGATTGTTGTTTACCATCTTGATGTGATTGATAATGATTTCACTTGCCTCATCCTTAGAGTGCAAAAAGAAAGTCCATGTAAATCTAGAAAAATCATCAACAATCACAAGACAGTATTTCTTCTTTGAAATGGACATGACATTTACAGGGCCAAATAGATCCATATGAAGCAACTCAAGCTGTTGGACAATTGATGACTCTGTCTTGCTTTTGAATGATGCCTTCTTTTGTTTCCCTTTTTGACAGGCATCACACAAACCATCCTTGGAGAATTCCACCTGTGGAATTCCTCTAGCAAGATCTTTCCTCACCAAATCATTAATAACTTTGAAATTCAGATGAGATAATTTCTTGTGCCATAGCCAACTTTCATCCTTGCTTGCCTTGCTGAAAAGACAAGTGATGGTGTCTGGACTTGTGCTACTAAAGTCAGAAATGTACACATTCCCTCTTCTGAATCCAGTCATGACCACATTGTTGTTTCCTACCTTAGAAACAACACATGCTTCTTTTGAAAAAGTAACTAAAAATCCTTTGTCACAGAGTTGGCTGATACTAAGAAAGTTGTGCTTAAGACCATCCACCAATGCAACCTCATCTATGATGACATTCTCTTTTGAAATCAAGCCATATCCCTTAGTGTAGCCTTTGCTGTCATCTCCAAAAGCAATACAAGGGCCAGCTCTTTCTTGGAACTCTGTGAGCAGGGTAGAATCACCAGTCATGTGTCTTGAACAACCACTATCCAAGTACCAAAGATTCCTTTTGTCTCCCTGCACACAATAAAACCAAATCAAGTTGATTTTGGTACCCAAGTTTCCTTGGGTCCTATTTTGTTAGCCTTTGCTTTTCTTTTTATATCATTTTTCACTTGTGGCTCAGATTGAGTTAAATCAACCTTTGTCTTAGGTGTTGATCTTTGAGGGTTGCTCACAGTTTCATTCACAGCATGCATAGTTGAAGGAACAAACATGTTATTCCATGGCATTTGTGGCATGTTAAACATATTCATGTAAGGGTTAGGCACAAATGGCATACTAGCATATGGATTCTGATACTGTGCATATGGAGCAAACATGTTAGGCATAACAGGCATTGTAGGCATAGAAACATTCAATGCAGACTTAGGCATTTTCATATTAACAGGTTTATTAACAGACTTGTAATTAGTAGATAAATGACTAACACTTCCACAATTAACACATGTCTTTCTAGGAGCATATTTATCAGGTGTGTAATTGTTATGTTTGTTAATCCCTACTTTGCCATTCCTGTTATTCTTTTTATTGCCCCTAGCCTCAACTTGAATTTTCTCTACCTTGTCTTTCAATTTCTTGTTAGACAAGTGACCTACATTAGCTCTTTCAATAGGCTTCTCAACTTTCTTTGATTTACTAGACTCACCTTGAACAAAGTTCTTGGTGACAGGACCATACTTGTTATTAAGTCTAGTGAGTTCTTATTTTCTTTTCTCTGTCAACGAAACAGCCTGATCGGTTGATGGTTCATCTGTCAACGAAACTCTGTATTCCGTTGACATATCAACCTTCGACAAATGATCATTGTTGTTTGTTGACTTTGTTTCCGATTCTAAGGTTTCACCAGCATACCCTAGCTTCTCTTTGTTCTTTTTCCATGATTGCTCACAGAAAGATTCCATACCTTGAACATTAATGATGTTGGTAGCAACATTCCTGGAATCTTTCCATTTTGCAATCACACTTTGTTCTATTTCAAGTTGTGTTTTAAGAATCTCTTCCCTTTCTAACACGTTCTCAAGTTCCTTCTTAGCATCCCTACTAACACACCTCATTTTCTCAAATTCAGTGAGCTGTGCTTCTAACATTGCATTCCTATCACTTAAGAGCAAATTAGTCTCTTTTATTCTATAATTCTCTTTGGTAAGTGATTTAAGAGTAACACGCAAATTATATAGTACAGTAGACATTTAATTTACTGCACTATCGCATTCCTCTTTAGAAAGCTCAGAAAGATTAGTAATTGTTACCTGGTTGCTTGAGGAGCTTGCTTCATGCTCATGATTGTTAGCCATAAGAGCCAAGTTGACATACTCAACATCATCATCAGAATCTTCACCATTACCAGCCCAATCATACTCCTGAGACATGAAAGCCTTTTCTTTTTGCTTGAGAAGTTCAAAGTATTTCTTTTTATAATCAACAGGCTCAAATTTCCTGTTGCCCTTCTCAACCTTGGGCTTTCTGCAATCTCCAGCAAAGTGACCAATCATTCCACAATTGAAACATTTAGACTTTGACTTTTCAATCCAGTTATTTTTGCTAGGTTGAAAGTCTCTCCTTGGTGGTCTTGCTTCTGAGTTTCTCTTGAACTTGAACTTAGAGAATTTCCTTGAAAGAAAAGCTATGTGTTCATCAATCTCATCTAAGTCATCCAAGTTGACTGGTTCTGGTTCTTCTTCTTCTGTCATCTTGCCTTTACCCTTGCTAACATCACTCCTAAAACTAGCTCGACTAGTTGTGGCTTTTGCAGCTTCTTCATTGTCATCTTCCTGTTGGTTCACAGATGCAATCATGCAATAGATCCACCTTTCTTCTGTACCTTTTAAATTTCTTCATCTTGCTCCATTTCCAACTCATATGTCTTTAAGGTTCCATAAAGCCTTTCAAGAGTGTAGTCTTTGTACTCTTGAGTGTTTCTGAGAGAAACAGTCATAGGCTTCCATTCTTTTGGAAGAGCTCTAAGAAATTTAAGGTTTGAATCCTTGGTTTGATAGATCCTCCCATACAACTTTAATCCATTCAAAAGCTTTTGAAACCTACTAAACGTGTCATTTAGGGTTTCACCAGCTTTAAAATGAAAATGCTCATATTGTTGTATAAGGAGTTGCATTTTGTTTTCCCTAACTTGCTCAGTTCCTTCACAGAGTGTTCTAACAGTATCCCATACCTCTTTAGAGGTTGTACAGTTTATGACATTGTCAAACATCTCTTGCTCCAAACCATTAAACAGAATGTTCATGGTTCTTTTATCTTTATGGATTTCTGCAACATCTTCAATAGTCCATTCTGAGACAAGTTTTGGAATTTCTACATCAGGAGCATCATCTGGTAGTCCAACTCTAGATGCAAACTTTATGGGAACGTGTGATCCAAAGAAAGTCCCTTTTCTGACCTAGTAATCTTGATACCAAGGATTACACTTGCTTCTCCAAGATCTTTCATATCAAAGTTGGCATTCAACAATGATTTCACTTTATTTACTGCATGAATATTTGAACCAAATATCAGCAAGTCATCTACATATACGCAGATAATAGTGCAAATGTCATTTTCGAATTTGTAGTAAATGCATTTGTCACTTTCATTGACTCTAAAGTCATATGACATGATAAGTTTGTCAAACTTTTCATGCCATAAAGTAGGTGATTGCTTAAGTCCATATATGGTCTTATCTAGCTTGCACACTTTCTTTTCCTGCCCATGGATCACGTAACCCTCGGGTTGATCCATGTAAATTTCCTCCTCTAGTTCACCGTTTAAGAATGCAGTCTTCACATCCATTTGGTGAATCATTAGATTATGGATGGCAGCTATAGAAATTAAAACTCTGATGGATGTCATCCTCGAGACTGGTGAAAATGTGTCGAAGAAATCCACATTTTCTCTCTGTTTAAAGCCTTTGGCTACTAAACGAGCCTTATACCTTTCAACAGTACCATCAAGTCTTAATTTCTTCTTAAAGATCCATTTACATCCTATTGACTTACAACCAGGAGGTAAATCAACCAAATGCCAAGTTTTATTGGATTCTAAAGAATCCATCTCAGCACCAATGGCTTCTTGCCAAAGATCGACATCTAATGAAGACATGGCTTCTTTAAAAGTGGTAGGATCTTCCTCAAGATTATAAGCCCATTGAAGTATGCTCTAACAGAACTTGCGAGTGTTTCTCTTAAGTCTGTGATGCAGGTTTGGAACACAGCTGTTTTTGGCAAAGGGCCAACCAGAAATGTTTTGATGCAGTTTGAATTCAATGGTGTTACTCATCATGTCACTCCTGCTGTTGTTGAAGAGGAACTTCACTTGCCAATTCTGGGTGACAAAGTACCTGATAATGTTATAGATTCTACAATTTTTGAGTTTGTCACAAAATTGGGATACAATGGTGAGGTCAAGAGGTATGGAAGCCTCTTCAGGACAAAGCTTAAAAGAGAGTGGAATTTTTTCTTTGATACAATCAGCAGATGCTTTCTGAATAAGACATCGAATTTTGATGCTCTATCTTCAGGATCTCTAAAGATTGGGTACTCACTTATCTACTCTCAAGTTTTTTATTATGGCACATTTGTTTTGAAAGCTTTAAGTGATAGAAAAACAGATAAGTTAGGATATGTCTGTTTTATTAGATTTTTCCAATTAATATTCTGTCACTTATGTCCTAATGTTGTCTTTGAATAAGATGTGATTCTACCAATTTGTAGAATTACAGAAAATAATTTGAAGTCCTTAGTCAACAGTGATAAGGCAAATGGTTTCAAAGGCAATGCCTATATTCCTAATGAGGTCAGGCTTTTCTTGAAAGAGTGTTAATCCCAAATGACCTAACAGAATTGTAGAAGGGGGGGGGGGGGGTTGAATACAATTCTAGATATTTTCTTGAACTTGAAATTAAATAATGAAAACTGAACTGATTAAATAAAAACACAAGAAGTAAATAATTCAGTTGGATTGTTTGATGATCCAACTGAAGTGTTTTTATTGCGGAAATAATCTGTGATACAAAGATGTACACAGCTACTCAGTTACAAGAATGTAGAGAAGTATGCTCTCAAAGATAGCTAATACAATCTGTTTGTTTTTCTTCTCTTACTTCTAAAGTAACTGCTACACTTGGTTATATAAGCCCAAGTTTACAACTCTATTTTTGGCTACACTAAAAGTACAATGAGTAACCGCCAATAGTTTGCTTTTCATCCCTTTGTCCAGTGGTTCTTGAGTATCCTTGTCTTTTGCATATAATAGTTCATTCCAAGAACTCAATTGGAAACTGGGATGTTTCCTTATTTCCAATGTCCATTTCAATGGTTTCCAATGCACTGTACCCTTCTACATCACCTTTTGAGCAGTCAGAGAACTGTCACTATCACTTTGTCAACTATTCAGAAAAGCAACAATGATTCGTTGATAGTAGGGAGATGTGTTTCGTTGATAGCTTTATTCTTCATTCCGTTGATGGTGCATTCCTCGTTTCGTTGATAGAGTAATCTTCATTCCGTTGATAGAGCAATCTTCAATCCGTTGACATGGCTTCACTTAGGCAAAATTACAAGGCATAATATAATTACAATTCACCAACCTATTTTGCCTATCTAGTACTTAGTCAACATGACTTAGAAAACCTATCTAATACCTACAACAAAATGCATATCAAACTATGAAGTATTGTACAATGCAGTTGCTACATCACTCATTTCGTTGATGAGCTACCTGTCAACGGATTGCTGCAAAGCATACCATTCCGTTGACAGCTACAAATTACTTTACACAAATTCTACTAAGTGTTTTATGTTTATCATCAAGAATAACATATTCCTAACAAAGAGAAAATGCCTACTCAAAATATGGATCAGTTTCTGATGCTATGGGGCAAGGCCAAACACACCTTGTTCCTAACACAAGTATTCATCCCAAACAGTCAAAACAGTCAACAGCCACCTCTATTGTCTCCCAAAAGACTTTAGTTGTAAAATCTAAGAAATCAGCTAGAACTGATGTGTCTGGAAGGCAATCAGGTTCAAAGGATTTTTCCTCTACACCACTCACTCAAAAGAAGATAAAAGGGGGTGTACAAGGGGTCCTGGTAAAGAAGACAGCTGGTAGGACTGAGAAGGTTGTTGAGGTTAAAAGAAAGTTGGTTCTGAGGGATGAGACTGATTCTGAGGATGATATGCCAATATCCTCTAAGATAAAGATGAACAAGGAAGTTGCTGATACTGCTACTGAAGCTGTGGCACCATCTTCTAAGCCACAGAAGAAAAGGAAAGTATCAAAGAGCATGTATCATATTCCTTTAGAGAAGAAGCAGGATACTGATGGACATGATACTTCTATTCCTGATGGGCAGTCAAATCTTGATGCTCAAGCAAATCCTGACGTTGGTATTCCTGATGCTGCACCAAGTCCAATGATAGCTATCTCAGAGTCTCCAGCAAAAGCCTCTCCAACTTCAAGAATTATAGAAATACCATGGGAGAAGGTTGCTGAGACTGCTTCCAAACTTGGATTTACTCATCCTATGGATAAGAAAAGGAAGGCAGGTGAGTTTGTTTTCACTAGACAAAAGAAGCTGAAAGGATCAAGCCCACAAGAACCTGGACCTCAAAGTGGTTCAACGGCTAATACTGATGATCCTGCCACACAAGAACCATCTTCTCAATGTGAAGATGTAGGCAATACAGCTACAGTTTCTGGTGAAAGATTGGTCGAGGACACTGTCAATGAGGGAAGTCCACAAGAACCTTTAACTCAAAGTGTTAAAGCAGCTTCTGAACCTCAGGCTCCACAAGAGCCATTGGTAGCAAATACTGATGCATGCCAATCAAATCCTGACAATGTTGCTCCTGATGTTAGTGGTGCTCCTGATGCTGAGGCAATCCTGATACAACCACTTAGCTCAAGACCAATGACTGATTCTATCACAGCATCACATGACAAACTTAAAGGTATTGCTATTTCTGATCCTGATGTTACTCATGATTCTGATGCTGATGATAGTGATAGTGATGATAGTGATGATGATAATCAAGATGAGAAGGATCAGCTTGCCACAGCTCTTAAATCTAGTCTTGGAACCAACTTTGGTTCTTCAAGCACATTCATGACTGGCAAGGCTACTACAGGAAAGGATCTTCGACAAGACTTTTCTGGTCCTTCTGAGATTGATCCTGCTGAGCAGCTTAAAATGCATCAATGGGACAATGAATGGTACAGGTCTGATGACTCTGTTAGTTATCCATATGCTTTGGACCATGCTTTTAATGCTGCTAAGTTGATTGAGAATGAAGATGTGAAGAATCATTTGAAGGCTACTACTCTTTTATCCAAAAGCCTCAAACATGAAATTGATTCTGTCAAAGAAACAACTGAAAAAGTGAGGACTGATATTTCTCAGAACTTTACAAAGGTGCCTACTGCTTTTCAACTCAGGGTAGTAGAATCCCAAGTTAAGTCAATCATTAATGAACAGTCTTCTATCAACAGCAGAATTGATTCTATTGATTCTAAGGTAACTGATATACAAACCTCTCTTGCCTTGATTTTAAATCTCTTAAATCCTGATGTCAAAAAGGGTGAGAAGGTAATTCAGACAAAATGTACTCCTGATTTAGTATTGAGAAAGGACAATGATGATGATCATACTGGAAATGATGGTGATGATATGGTATTACAAGGAGAAACCTCTGATGCTGCTAGCCTGCTATGATGAAGTCTACAATTCAAACTTCTCAAAGTCAAACAATGCAGTCAACTCATGTTTCTGATTCTGGAGTTAAGACAATAAGGACACTGGTGAAATCTCAGATCCTGACGGAAGAGCAAATCCTGACAGGTGATCAAATCCTGATAGTTGATCAAATATTGACGCCTGGTCATGGACATACACTCTCTACAATTCCTGAAGGTGATGAAGATGTTCTAATTGCAAATCCTGAAGATGATGCTAACTTATTCCAGAAGTTCAAAACAAGAGATAGTAATGTTGTTACTCTTTATCACACTGATAAGAGAGTTCAACAATTGTTTGCAAGGAAAGCACTATCTACAGCAAGTGAAGAATATCCTGATCTCTCACAAGAAGAATTCTTAAATCAACAAAGAGAAATGATGAAGAGTTTTAATAACCCTGCTCCTACTAGAGGAAGATGAGGCAGAGGTAGGAGAGGTGCTAGAAGAGGTAGAAGAAGCTCATCAAATCAATCAATGCCTAGACAAACAAGGTCTAGAGGTATAAGGATAGAAGAAATTCCTGAACCTACTCAAATTCTAGTAGTTCCTGATAGGTCTACTTTTGGCGATGATGGAATTATTGAAGAAGAACCTGAATTGAGGAGAAGAGAAAGACAATTAACTCTCAATAATACAACTCAAATTCCAGATTCTAATCCTGACATTGTTCCTAACACTGATCAAGATCCTGATGAATCTGAAATTCTACAAGAGGTTGATTTGTTAATACTGTCTATTGTGGTTGATTCTCATAATTTTGAAGTGGATGAAGAAGAAGAAGCCGGAAGAAGAGAAATCACAAGAACAACAAATAGAGATTTCAATCTCTATGTACAAAGGCTTAAACTCTCAAATAGAAGGTTGTGGAGAAATCCAAGCAAACAAGAACCACAGTTAGAAAGAAGCTATGCTTTTGAAAAAGAAAAAGACAAGAAGTGGAAACACATAGGCACACTTCGGTGTAATAGACCTATCAATTTTCAGACTGGTGGAGTTATAACAAGTTCTTCCAGTGTTGCTAATTTTTCTGATTCATATAGATCAAAAGCACTCTGGTTACAGATGTTCTCAAATCTAAAGCAAATGACAAACAATTCAAGAGGAGGCATTGGACACAAGGATGCTGAATTTCTAAATATGCCACATGTTGATCCTCATGCCTTGACTGAAATTGGAGGTATTTTAACTTCTGAACACCTAAACAATTTATTAGCTGTTGATATAGTTATAGATTGTCATGATGGTACTGAAAAGAAAGAGAAGCTTCTGTATTTTATGAGAGATGGTAGTGTGAAGATTCTATCCATTCAAGATCTACTGGTGAAAACTACAAAGGAACTGAAATATGTTCATTATCTGCTTAAATGGAAGAACAAAGTGTGCAATGAGTGGTCAGATATGATTCTGTCAACCATAAGGAGGAGATTTGATGAAGGAAGGAATTTCAATGGTGATTATACTCCCATGTACTTAAATCTAAAAGATCATGATGTGGAAATGCAAAGAGGCACTGCTGTTAAAGAAATGTCTTTTGGCATGAAGCAACTGATTCTTAATCCTGATGGGAAGGAAATTGCTTATCTCCTTGTTGAAGATCATAATCTATCAAGAAGTTCAATTCAAAAACTCAGAGCAGCTATCTACCAGATTAATGAGAAAGATGAAGAACTCGGAAATCTTAAGGAAAGACTGATTCAAATTCTTGAAGAAAAAGAAGAAAATTTGTTATCCAACTTCTTGAAGATGAATCTGTTCTATCAAAGAATTTAAACAGATAAGTTGCTGCTGCAAATACTTGTACATTTTGTAAATTAGTTTTTGACATCATTGAATATAGGAATCTATACTTTATTTTACAAAGTATGAGATTGGGGGAGATTGTTAGATCAGGATTCAATGATCGTCAGGATCTAGGCTCAACTGATCAGGATTGCTGATGTCATCAGTATTGCATGGTCATCAGTATTGCATGGTCATCAGTATTGCTCAAGCGTTAGTATCAGGATTATCATCAGGATGTATATCAGGACTGTGATCAGGATTGATCATCAGGATTGGAAGCTGATCAGGATTCCTACTTCGAGTTATATTTGGAGTCTAGTTATAGAAGGAAGTTTATTTTATCGGTTCCTAGTTTATAGGAATGAAGCTGTCAATTTAGGATAGGTTTCAATCTTTGTAATTGATTAGGACTTATCATGTAATTGATAGAGAAGCTGTGTAGTATATAAACATAGTTTAGGTTTTGATTTATGATCGATCGCATACACGAGTATTTTGTAACCTAGAAGCTCTCAAGAACATCAGAATTTCTTGATAGAGTTTGTAACAGTTTTATATCAGATTTAATAAAGTTGTTATTATTCCTTCATATTTGTGATACATAATTTATTAAGTCGAGAATCTTATACAATTGTATGCAACCCCCCTTCTACAATTGTTATTTACTGGGCAACACTATCAATGTCGTATCCAACAAATACACACTCATAAGCTCTACTCGCAAGTTTAAGCCTCTTAGGATCAAGAATCCGAACGTAATCTAGGCAACCCAAGTCCTAAAGTAGGAAGTATCAGGTTGTCTACGCTTAAGCGTCTCATATGGAGTTATCATACTTCTAGATTTTGGTACTCTATTGAGTACATGACAGACAGTTAGTATGATTTCTCCCCACCAGTGAGATGCAGCACCAGAACCAAGCATAATGGAAACTACTAGCTCTGTCAGAGTCCTATTTTTTCTCTCGGCTTTTCCATTCATTTCTGGTGAATAAGGAGCAGTTCTCTCATGTATAATCCCATGAAAGTCATAATATTTGGTAAATAGGTTTGATTCGTACTCTGCTCCTCTGTCACTACGAAGTCTCTTGATTTTCTTCTTGTACTGATTTTCAACTCTATTCTCAAATAACTTAAACATGTCAAATGCATCACTTTTGTTTTTCATAAGATAAACAAAAGTATAATCAGAACAATCATCGATAAATGTGATAAAGTACCTCTCACCATTTCGAGTTAAAACTCCATCTAATTCACATATATCATAATGAATTAGATCTAATGGTTCTGTTTCTTTAATCACTACTGACTTGTGGGGAGTCTTAGTGATTTTCGCTTGACTACAATATTCACATTTATCTAAATCAGAGACAGACAACTTGGGAAGTAATCCTAAATTGCTCATATTTATTATGCTTCGTTTATTAATGTGACAGAGTCTAGTATGCCAAGTATTGAAATGAGTCAACATGTAAGAGGAAATAGAAATTTTATTAACTTCAGCATTCAACTTAAACATTCCATCTACGGCATACCCTTTTCCCACAAAAGTACCATTCTTAGTGATGGTGTACAAATCAGAACCTATAGTCTGGGTAAACCCTCCTTTATTAAGTAAAAACCCAGATACCAAATTTTTTCGCATCTCTGGAGTGTGCAAGACATCCTTCAGTGGTAGGGTCTTTCCAGAGGTAAACTTGAGCTCTACATTTCCAATTCCAGCAACATTGGTGGTGTGGGAGTCTCCTAGCAGCACCTTGTTATCTTCAACATCCGCATATGGCTTGAACATGGTACGGTCATAGCAGACATGGCGGGAGGCGCCGGTGTCTACCCACCACCCATCTGCTCCACCAATAAGGTTAACCTCCGTGATCATAGCTACTAAGGCTTCTTCAATGTTGTTTGCTTGTGGTTGTGCTTGGCGCTTGAGTCTGCACTTCTTCGCCATATGTCCTGGCTTTCCACAATTGAAACAGTGGAAGGTTCCAGCGGTATTCTTAGGTGGTTGTTGCGCTGTCTGATTCTTCGGAAGTTGAGAGTTTCCTTGTCGGTTGCGGTTCGCCTTCTTGAAATTCTTTCCTTTAGGCTTCAGACCCGCACTAGAGTTCTTCCTTTGCTTGTTGTTGGAGACAACCAGCACCTCTTCCTTCTGATCTTGCTTCCTTGCTTCCTCTTCAATTCTGAGGCGAGTGATAAGACTCTCTAAGGAGAATTCCTTAGTCTTATGCCTTAGGACGTTCTTGAAATCCTTCCAGCTTGGCGGCAACTTGTCTATTATCACAGCTACTTGAAATTGCTCATCTAGAGGCATCCCCTCGGTGATGATTTGTTGTACAATTTTCTGCAGCTCGTGTGACTGTTCCTCCACAGATTTGTCATCGGTCATTTGGAACTTGAGATAGCGGCTTACCGCATACTTCTTGGCGCCAGCCTCCTCAGTATCATACTTCTTTTGTAGTGCTTCCTAGATTTCTTTGGCCGACTTATCAGAATTATAGTAGTCATACAAATTATCGGATAAGTCATTCAAAATAAAATTCTTACAAAGAAAATCATTTTCTACCCATTACTCTATCTCCTTTGCAAGTTCAATATTAGCGGGTGGTACAATTTCAAAGGACTCGATAGGAGTAATAGTAGCAGTGGAGGGAGCAAGCATAACAGGTTTTGGGGTCGACAAAACATAAGCTACTTTACGCATGGTAAGAAAGAAAAGCATTTTTTGTTTCCAACGCTTAAAGTGCACACCCTCAAAACGAAAAAGGCTTATTAACATGAAAACCAATATTACCAGAAAAATCAACGGTAGACATGACAAACCGATATTTAATAATCGTAAAATTCTGAAACGTATTAAAATTGTTGTTCAAAAGAATTTGCGAAAATAAAAAAAAAACGAAAAAAGATTTTCACAAAAAATATTTTACGATTATTAAAATCTGAAAAAATACGAGTTTACCGGATTTTCTGGGATGAGTCACGGACCACGCTCTCTTTAAGACGTTTCGCGACTATATCCAATTAGTGCATAATATTCACGTTTGACACGCCGTCCCTAGGATAAAACAGCCCAAAAATTTCCGTACGGTAATTATTTGCACCAAAAATTACCGGTCTGATGTACACCTTAATGTATACTTCCCGAATAAAACAAAAATGAAGTATTGCAGTGAGCTCTCCGGAACCAACACAAAAAATAATCCGAGTAAATTTGTGACTGCAAGCTGATGTAATAAAAGAAAATGTGGCAGGAGTTAAAAGAAAAGGAGAGAGAGTTTGGAAAGAAACATGTGTTAGAATTTCAAAATGGTGTATTGTCTATTGAGACATGTACCACTTATATATAATAAAATAAAACATAAAGGCTAGACTAGAATCATGGGATAGAGGCAGAAAACCGAGTAACGCCTATACGTTGCTACCATCCAAAGTCATAACTCTGCGGTTAAACAATGAACCTGTACAACATTTTAAATAAAATCTACCAATTTCAATCCCATAAAAACTAATCAACGGCCTTTAAAGAAATTCACAAAACAACTCTCCATTCTAGGAATTTAAAGAACTCGACAATTTATCTTTTGTTAAAAAAAACAAAAAACAAAATCTTATTTAAAAATAATTCACAAAAATTGCAAAACACGCCATAAATATTGAAAAGTAAAAGGTTTTCAAAACGAAATTTGAAATTTTTTAATAATATATATTTAAGAGTAAATTACAGAGGAGTGGTCGTACTTTACACCGAATTTTAAAAATGTGGCTAAACTTTCAAGTTCACAAATTAATGGTCAGTTTTAATTCTCGCGTTTTAAAAAAGTGGCTTCCGCTAATTTTTTTTCAAAAGGATGGTCAGATTTTATTTTGAATTTTTAAAAGAATGACTCCTTTTCACGTTAACAATTAGCGTGAGCCATTCTTTTAAAAGACGGAAATGAAATTTGGCCATTAATTTGCAAACTCGAAAATTTAGTCATTTTTTTGGAAATTGGTGTAAAATATAGGCACCACTCTTAGTTTACTCTATATTTAAATCAAAATAATTATATATGGCATGTTTTAATGTAATTAAATATGTTACAATAAGTTTTATAGAAAATCATTCATCTTACCGTACTTCAATGTAAAACAAGGGAAGATATTATTTACAGACATTTAGCAAAAAAAAATAATATTATTTATAGAATATTTTTAATCAAAATAAAGATGTTAAAGGTTTGCTTTTGCTTTATCAAACCAAATCTATCTAAGACATCTTTGTTGTAAATTAGTGGTGCTACCATAATACACAATGAATATTAATTTCAGTTCTAAAGAATTTGTTTAAAATTTTCGTTTGCATAGTAAAAAATATAATTATAAAAAGAGAAATTATCAAAAATACTACTTTTTTTAAGTTTTTTTACAATTTTACCATCTTTTGAAAATATTTTCAAAAATACGGCATGCAACAAGATGCAACCTAAAAATATTTGCAAAAATACGGTCTGCAACCACATACAACCAAAGCAACCAGATGCAACTTTTTAAAAAATAATTGAAAAACAACTAAGAATTCAAAAAAAATGTTAGTAAAAAGGGCAAGCTTGTGGTCTTGATTTAACCTAGGGGTTCGATAGTTAACCTTTGGTTTCAATATTTCTATTTTGGATTTTAAAAATATTAAGAATGACGAATATTTCGTATACGGACTTAGGGTTTAGGGTTTAGGGTTTAGAGTCTCTAAACCCTAGCCTACCCTCATTTTAGGATTGTTTACAACCCTAAAATCAGGACGCCGGAAAAACACCATTATTAACAAGTTGCATCTGTGGTTGATTTTCATTGCAGTTGCAGATATGGTTGCATCTAGTTGCAGATCGTATTTTTGCAAATATTTTCAAAAAGTTGGTATTTTTGTAAATATTTTGATATTTTTGCAAAAAATTTAAAAAACACATGGTATTTTTGCAAAAAAAGTTTTTTGGGTTGGGTATTTTTGCAGAAAACTACTTTTTAGAAGACTCCATCCAAAATCAGAAGCAGAGTTAACTACACTAGAAGACATGTTGGTCAAACTCTTAAAAAACACTCCTTTTTTCATCTACCAAGCCTGTCTTCATTTGAAAATTAGAAAATGTTAAGGGAAGCGCTGGATTATTACATCTTTTTAGACATGAAAGAAGAACTCCGATAAGCGAAAAACGTGCATGATGAAGCTTGAAAACTAGACTACCAATTACTCGTAACAGTATTGTATGTACAAATATTATTACTTAAAGAAATGAACTATCCCATAGTATTGCTTAGTTAGAAGTTTTTTACATATATGAAAATGTGTAGAGAAATCAAAGTAAGAATGATAGAATGACAGAATGACAGATCCAGATATCTATATACATGAATCTCTAACTGTAATATCCCGGAATTTTTTGTAATTTTAATAGATTAAAATTTGCTAGCAATTAGAATTAGAATTGGATTGAAATTTAAGACAATTATATAATTTGACTTTAGAATATAAATAGATTAATGAGTTTTGCTAATTTAATTTTGTTGGGTTTTAATTTAATGTTTAAGCTGACCCAAGTTAATTATAATGGACCAATTAATAGCTAGATACAAGCGTGTAAAAAAAAGATATAGACATCGGTTTTAAATCATTAGAAAACCCTATCATCCGTGAAGAAAAGAGACGCCGCTTGAGAGAGAGAGACGCCGAGAGAGAAGAGAAGTAGAAGAACACGAAAAGAGGAAGATTCATAACAAGTTTAGAAAAAGGGGTAACGATTCTTGTACTTTTTATATATTCTTGTAAATTCATGTGTATGATACAATGTGTAAATAATATTTTCTTGATTATTTGTATATGTGATAATGTTTTGGTATATAATATGATATATATCCATGAGTTTTTTATTTTGTTCATTGTGTTCGTATGACTACTCCGATTTTGTATGTATACTATATATAAAGTCTGAATTCTTGTAAAAATCGTATCTGACTCGTTATTTGTCGGAATTTTATGATATTAGACTCTATGAAAAGGTATTTGAATTATCTACGACTTTGATTCTTTGTGTTTTTCGAAATTTAGTCTGAAAACGTGAGGTTTTCTGGGATTTATTGACCAGCCAGTATGTTTTTGAAGCTGAGATGTCTAACTTTGAAAATTCATAGTAAATTAATTTTTTAACCAAAAATTATGAGTAATATAATTCTGAAAAGGTCTTTTCGAAATCTACGTGTTTATTTGCATTCTTCAATCAAATTCTGTCATTTGGTAGTCTTAATCAGCAGAATACTAGAGAAGTCAGGGTCTGATTCTGTTCTGTAGTCCGCAAATGTCTATGTTCTGAGTTCGTTACTTGTCCATTTTTAACGAGCCTTATCATTATCATTCTGGAAAGGTCTCGGAATTGCCTACGTTTTTCGTGTTTTGTACGTTTTCAGATAAATTCATTTTCATAGAGTAATTCATCAATTTCTAGAACTGGTCATAACTGATTTTGTTAATATTGGTCTATTTTGCAAGATGTTTTGGTGTCTGATTTTTGAAATTTCATTGAGTAAGTTATATGTAAGTGTCGCATGGGTTCTATTAAGGTGGTGTGAACATTATTTGACTTTGATTGGTTTAATAAAATTATAGAATTTGCTCGCATTGATTTCGGTATTTGATCGCTTTTGAGATAAGTACATTTTGACTTACTTTTATTTTCGGAAACAATATTTTGATTCTGTTTTGAATTTTGTATAAGATATAAGAATATTGTTTCGAAATGTATAAGATATAAGAATCGAGAATTTTCGAATCCCTCAGTCTCTACGTTTCGAACTCGTTCGTAATTTACGCTATAGTTCCGGAACTAGCCTTAGATACCCTTAGTAGGCGCAAGTGTGCAACTTTAGATACCTATTAAGGGCGCGTAATTATTGAACTTTAGATGCCGGTCACCGGCAAAGTGTGGCATATAAGAATAAGAATAAGATCCTGGCTACTGGGAAAGTGTGGTCGTAGAGCAAGACTGTGGTACTTTTGATTTTCGTTCTGTTTTTGCTTCTGTATCTGTTTTAAATTCTGCTTCTGTTTTAAATTCTGGATTTTTAAATATAAATTTTGGGTTGGATCTATTTTTCGCAAAGGCTTTTAAAATTATCATTGTTTTGAGAAAATTTGTGTTATTAAAATGCCCAGTGATTTTGAGAATATCCGAAAGTCAAACTGTTACTTGCTGAGCTTTATAGCTCACCCCTTTCTAATATTTCAGGTTGGTACGTTGTGGAAGCTTATTGAGAATATGGATGTGAACTTGTGAATTTCGTGCTACGTGTTTTGATGTAAATTATTGGTTAAGAATAGTTGTGCTATTAGAATCAATTTTGTTAAATTGCAAGAAATGTATTATTGAAATTGTGGAACTGCGTCTCCGATTTTATGTTTTTGAATTTTTTGAGTTTTTGAATTTTTTGAGTTAGACCGCTGCTTTGACTTTTGTGACTTTCATATTTATTGAATAAAGAAATGTATTTTATTTTTAGTTTCGATTTAGAATTAATAGTCTGAAAAGTCGGGTTGTTACACTAACTGTAGAATTGATACGTATGTCCACATATCGTCCAATAATGAATATTCCTTACAGGGCGGTCTTGTGGAAACAATTCCAATGCTATCTTCGATAAATAATCGTCTAGGAAAGCATCATAAAATTCCGGAGATTTACCTTGTGGAAATGTTGGGACATTTACATGGTCGTGGAGCTTAACATCCACTTTCTTCTATTGCTTTACACCAGTATTGTCTTTAACCTGTTATTACAGAATTAGAACAATCTTTAAGAAACAAAAGATACTTTTCAGATTCAACCATATTATTTAGTTTGATAACCTCACAGTCATGTTTTTCTACTACATCTATATCTATAAATCTTTTTACTAAAAATTGCTAAACATAGTAAATGACTGCAGACCAGCTTTTGTTAAACATATTTGGACAAACTCAAATTGACGTACATTGAAGATACATTTCTGTTTAAATAAATTAACTTAATTAGGAAAATTTTCACATTTAAGTCTACAGATGGACTACACTACTGCAAATACTTTTTAGCCAAGAACCGCAACAAATAAATACTATGTAAAATTGACTAAAGGAAAGACGGAAGTGAACATGGAGCAGTGCATACTATAACAGTTAAACAATGCAGTCACACACACACATAATACCATGATTTGTTCACTATGTTGAGATAAATTATATAAGAATGCATACGACCACTTGAATTGAAATGATTCGCTAAGGAAGTATATAAGGATGATAATTGATTCTTAGACAACTTAGAGGGATGTTGGGAAATGAAGATTTAATGAGTGCATCAGGATCGGATAGCATCAGTACTTAGAGCATCAGGAGATGACGTCTGATGATGTCATCATCAGTGGGAGGATAAGTCGGTTGTTAGTAATTGATACCATTCCGTGATTTCAGGAAAGGATTGATATGATCAAGATATATCTTATAGAAGCTGTTACAGAAGATAAGAGACAAGAAGATCAATTTAATTAAATGAAGATTATCTTGTGTAACAGAATGTGTAGCTGTGTGTATATATAAACACATGATAGGTTTTACGAAAGTAATATCTTTAACACGAGTATCTTTGTAAACCTAGCAGCTCTTAAGAACTCATAGTTTCTTGAGAGAGTTTGTATCAGTTTTTATAAAGTTTAATAAAAGCTGATATTGATTGTCTTTATCTTTGTCTGTTCGATTATTTCATACAATTACATTCAACCCCCCTTCTGTAATAGACATATACTGGGTAACAATTGGTATCAGAGCAGACTGATAGTTTATCAAATCAGAAACGATCGAAATGTCGGGGAACAGATATGAAACCATGAAAATTCCGATGTTGAAGAAAACAGAGTTTTCAACATGGAAGGTGAAAATGCTTATGTATCTTGAAGCTTCAGATCCTGATTACATAGACAGGATAAGCAATGGACCATTTATCCCAACTGAACCAGTCGCAGCAACCGAGACAACTCCTGCAGGACTGGAATCAAAGAAAAAGAGTGAATGGACTCCTGAGGATAAAGCTCAAATAATCAAAGATGCAAAGGTTAGAAATATCTTACATAATGGTTTAGATACTGTTTTATCTAACAGAGTTATTGCATGTAAGACTGCTAAAGAAATATGGGATGCCTTGGAAGTTCAATGCCAAGGAACTGAAGAAATCAAGAAAAATAGAAGGGGCATTCTCATTCAAGAATATGAGCAGTTCGAGGCAAAGCATGATGAGGACATTACAGAAATTTATGATAGATTTCTTACCTTGCTAAATGAATTGTCATTGGTGGGAAAGGTATATGACGTTGAAGACTCAAACGTCAAGTTCTTAAGATCCTTACCCATGGAATGGATAACTCAACAGAATCTTATAAAGCACACTTATAGGATGAACTTGATGACTCTTGATGAAATCTATGGAATGTTGAAGACATATGATCTGGAGATCAAGCAAAAGGAAGGTACAAGATCAAAGCCTAAATCTGTGGCTTTGAAAGTGGAATCAAAGGAAAGACGTGTGCACCAAGGAAAAATGAAGGTTAAAGCTCATGTAGTAATAAAGTCAGACACTGATGCTGATACTGATGAAAGTACGGATGAGGAATCAGATGATGACTCTGACAAAGAACTAGTGCAGATGATGGCTATGATGGTGAAAGGTTTCAGAAGAATGAAGCAGGGCAAATTTAGGAAGGATGGAAGAAAGTCAAAAGGAGATCAATATTCTGACAGGAAAGGTAAACAGAAGAAAGTTGATCTCTCTAAGATTAAATGCTTCAATTGCGACAAGATGGGTCACTATGCAACTGAATGCAAGAAACCCAAAGTTGGAAAATCAACAGGAAAGGCGCTTGTTATGACAAACAAAGGATGGATGGATTCTTCTGATTCTGAAGAAGAAGAAGAAGAAACAAACTATGCATTGATGGCTGAAATTGAAGAAGCATCTGATAAGGTACCTAAAACTGCTTATGCTTTTGATACTGATAACATATGTGAATTAAAGTCTTTCCTTAGGAATCTGCATATTAGCTATAATAATCAATCTAAGGAGAACATCAGAATTTTAAAGGAGTCAGCTGATTTAAAGGAAAGAAATGAGTATTTAGAGACTGAGTTGATCATTTTAAAAAATACTCAAAACTTGTGTGAGAAACTCAAAGGGATAGAAATAGAACAGATGTTAAAGATAGAATCTCTAGAAAAAGAGTTAAGGAAAGAACGAGAACAAATAAGAGTGTGGACTCATTCTGGTAAACAGACTCATTTACTTATAAATGATAGAAACTGGAAAAAGTGTCTTGGATATAAGAAGAATAAGGCAAAAGAAGATGAAAAAATAAGTCTGTCCACTCACATAAAATTTGTTCCTGCGAGTGATATGAAAGTCAATTCTATCTTTGAGAAAGGTTCAACTTCCAATACTGAATTAACTTCTGAAAAAGAAATTGTTTCTGATACAGAAATTAATTCAAATACAGAAATTGAATCTTCTGTTGCTCCTTGTTCAAGTGTCAATACTAAAACCTCTGGTGAGATTGATGTTAAAATATGCACTGAGACTGTTCAGAAAAGAATCACAAAAGAAAAAAACTTAGGATATCTCTCCTCTGGTAAATTAAAGAAAAAAATCAATGCAGTGACTGGTAAGAAAAATGAGAAGATTCCTAAAAGGCATAGGAATGGAAAATTAGGTATAGACAAGTCGAACAATTATAAATATGTTCCCAATGCTCCAAGAAAGACATGTCATACCTGTGGGAATACTAATCATCTTGCCATTGATTGCAGGAAGAATAAAAAGAGGAGAGTTGAAATTTCTATTTCTGATGTTAGGAGTAGAAATGTTAATTACAAACCACAGAATCCGTGTTCTCACTGTGGTAGCAAATGGCATTCAGTTTACACATGTACTAGTTATCACAATTTGTACCATGACAATTATGTTCCTTTGCCTAAATTTAATAAAGGTACAAATTTTTGTGATAAATTGTATTTGTTAACTAAGAATGTGTATGTTAAGAAAGACTCTGTTAAATCAAGTTCAAGTGGAATTAATTCAATTGAACATGATTTAAGAAAAAAATCCGCTGCAAATCTTAACAAGAAATTGAAAAACAGGACCCAACAAGTGTGGGTTCTTAAAAATTCTGACTGATTGAAATATTGATTGCAGGGCAACAGAAAAAATGTTTTGGTTCTGGATAGTGGATGTTCAGGACATATGACAGGAAATAAGTCCCTGCTGTCAGAGTTTGAGAAGAAAGCTGGCCCAAAGGTTTCCTATGGAGATGGCAACATAGGACACACCTTAGGATATGGCAATATTGTGATTGGAAATGTCATTATTCAAAACGTAGCTCTCGTAGAAGGACTGAAGCATAATCTCTTAAGCATCAGTCAAATTACAGATAAAGGCTACAATGTCAATTTTTATGAATCTCACTGTGAAATAACTAGTAAGAAAGATGGAAAAGTAATTCTTACGGGTTATAGACGTGGTAACATCAATGAAGCCAACTTACAATCTGCTACTGATGGGAAAATGACGTGTCTATTGTCAAAAGCATCAGTAGATGAAAGTTGGAACTGGCACAAGAAGCTCTCTCATTTGAATTTCAACAACATCAATGAGTTAGTAAGAAAAGATTTGGTGAGAGGTCTACCAAAAACAATGTACTCTTCTGATGGACTCTGTGACGCCTGTCAAAAGTCAAAGCAAAAGAGAATCAGCTTCAAAAGTATTTCAGAACACTCAATAGACACAGCTTATCACCTGCTGCATCTGGATCTATTTGGTCCAGTGAATGTGATGTCTATCAACAATAAAAGATACACTCTAGTGATTGTTGATGAGTATACAAGGTTTACATGGGTATACTTTCTACATAAAAAAAGTGAAACACCAGAGATTCTGATAGAACATGTCAAGTTGCTGGAAAATGAATCAAGTAACAGAGTCAAAATTCTTCGCAGTGATAATGGAACTGAGTTTAAAAATTCAAAAATGGAAGATTTCTGCAAATCAAAAGGAATTGTACAGCAATTCTCTGCTCCTGGTACTCCTCAACAAAACGGAGTAGTCGAAAGGAAAAACAGAACTCTAATTGAAGCAGGAAGAACATTGCTGGCAGAAGCAAAGCTCCCAACTTACTTTTGGGCAGAGGCTATTAACACTGCATGCTATACTCAGAACTGTACTCTGATCACAAGACATGGCAAGACTCCATATCAGATGATTAAAGGGAAGAAACCAAGCCTGAAACACTTGCATGTGTTTGGGTGCAAATGCTTCATTTTACGACCTCACCCAGAAAAACTTGGAAAATTTGAAGCAAAAGCAGATGAAGGAATTTTTATTGGATATCCTGACACAACAAAAGCTTTCAAGGTATACAATCTGAGAACTAAGATTGTGAATGTCTCAGTAAATGTATCGTTTGATGACAGGAAAATCACTGGGATTAATGAAGATACTAATGAGGAATTGATCTTTGGAGATGAACTAGAAGCTGAAATCAGTAGTGATGCCATTGAGGGGGAGCCTACTGATAATATTACAAATAATGAACCTCTTGAAAACAACTCTTCTCCAGATACTGATGGAAGTACTGATAACAGCACTGATGCCAGTACTGACAGTACATCAAGTGACAGCCATCAGAGTAATTCTGCTTTAAATGGATCTTTTCCAGACACTAATGCAGGGGGAGCTTCACATACAACTCAAGGTAGTTCTTTTGAGGAAGACATGGATGCAGGGGGAGCATCAAGTTCAAGAACCATGTTACCATCAGCAAGAAAGTGGACACAAGCGCATCCTCCTGATCTCATTATTGGAGATCCTGATGTCGGTGTTCAAACGAGAAATGCAACTCAGAATGAGTGTCTATTTCACAATTTTCTCTCACAGGAAGAACCAAAGAAAATTGAAGATGCCTTGAAAGATGCTGACTGGATAACTGCGATGCAAGAAGAACTAAATGAGTTCGAAAGAAATGAAGTCTGGAAACTTGTTCCAAGACCCAAAAACAGATCTATTGTGGGCACTAAATGGGTGTTTAGAAACAAAACTGATTCTGATGGGGTAATTACAAGAAACAAGGCCAGACTTGTCGCAAAAGGGTATTCTCAGCAAGAAGGCATTGATTATGATGAAACATTTGCTCCGGTTGCCAGATTGGAGGCCATCAGAATATTTCTAGCATATGCTGCTCACATGAAATTCAAGGTCTTTCAGATGGATGTTAAGAGTGCCTTCTTAAATGGAGAATTGGAGGAAGAAGTGTATGTTGAACAACCTCCAGGCTTTATTGATCCTAAATATCCAGATCATGTGTATAGACTGGATAAAGCTCTTTATGGCCTCAAGCAAGCTCCAAGGGCCTGGTATGAAACACTAACTCAGTTTCTTCTTGATAGTGGATTCACACGAGGCACTATTGATAAAACCTTGTTCTATATTCAAAAAGGCAAGGACCTGCTCCTGATTCAAATATATGTTGATGACATAATCTTTGGATCTGCTAATGCTACAATGTGTCAGAAGTTTGCTAAGTTAATGCAGTCCAGATATCAGATGAGTATGATGGGAGAAATGAGCTATTTTCCGGGGTTGCAAGTAAAACAAACAGATGAAGGGATTTTTATCAATCAATCCAAGTACACCAGAAATCTGCTCAAGAAATTCAACATGCAAGAATCATTAGTCTGGTTTTTCGGAGATATCGTATTGCTAATTAGTCTCAAAAGATTTGTTTCTTTTCCATCTCATTATCATTGTTGAATATCTATACTATTCTCTCTGTATTCTTATTCTCAACAATGGCAGCAACTCACTTCCCATCTCCTACAAACAAGAATCTGACTCATAATGGAGTTCTTTTTGTCACCAACAATTACTCTGCTATTCTGGACAAGTCAAAAGCCCCATCTGAATTTCATCTCATTCAGGATTTTTTGGCTTCTAGCTCAATTGGGTTTGCTCTAACAGAACCCAAGGCAATTTCTGCACAGGCAGTGATGCAGATTTGGAGTACTGCCACATATACTCCAGGTACCTCTAATACTCAGCCTGGTCTTACCTTTTCCTACAGGAATGATCTCTATGAGGTTACTCCCACTACTGTTCAACGAGCGTTGCACCTGGGTAGCCCTACATCCTTTACCTCCTTCTTTTCGGAGGCGGTGCTTAGGGAGTTTTTCACCAAAATTGGCTACAATGGTGATATGACCAGAATGGGTCGATTGGTCAGGACGAAGCTTCGTCAAGAATGGAATTTTTTCTTTGATTCCATAGGTAAGTGCTTCATGAACAAGAGCTCCAACTTTGATGCTCTCACTCAAGCAACTCAAAACATTGGGTACTCTCTAATCTATGGATCTGATTTTAATATTGCTAGTATGCTAATTGATTCCATAGGTAGTAGAATAACTGAGAATCAGGAAACTGTCTACTTTGGTCGTTTCCTGCATTTGATTTTTACATACCTATGCCCTAATGTTGTTTTTCAAGATGACTGCTTGTTGCCTGTGTTTCAGAATACTCCTAGATCCTTTCAGGAGTACATGTTAAAGGGAAAACAAATATTTCAGGGTGATGTAGTATATCCTGAACAGGTCAGGCATCTTCTTCGACAGAGATTGCCTACTGTTTATGGCTTCGATCCTCGTACTCTGATTCAGAGGCCTGTTGTTGCTACCCCCTCTGGATCTAACCCAAGTACAAAACCTAAACAGATTCCTCCACACTCAAATCAAACCTCTGATGGCTCTCAACATCAATCAGTTGTAAAACACACAAGGTTAGCCAAATCAGTACGACATTTTCAGTCGTCTGGATCAAGGACCTTGTTACATTCCCGCACTGATACTCTGGAGAAACAAGGAAGTCAACCAGTTGGTATAGCATCCAAAATTTTAGCCTCACGAAGAAAGCTTACAACTGTTGTTGATACTGATTCTGATAGTGATGATGATAATGTTCCATTGTCATCGATATTCAAAATATCTCCTGAGGACGTGTCACCTGGCTCATCACCATCTTCCAAAAGGCAAAGATTAAGAAAGTCCACTCTCTACTCTCATTTTGATGCTGTTGATGCTCTACACACCTCACTTCACAACAGCTCTGCTACTGATGCTCTTGTCAGTATTGCTCCGGACAGTATTCTCCCTTCTGATCCCGAACTTGATGCTGATGCAGTACCAGTTCCTGATGCTACTGCTACTGATGTGCAACCCTTTCTTGATAGTGTGGTTGTCTCTGATTCCAGTCCTACTGTATCTCCACAGACACACAAAGTTGATATGTCTTATGATCGTATCAAAAGACTGGAAACTGAAGCAAGAAAAGAAATAGCTGAGTCGGTTGGTCGTAAACGGAAGATTTGTTTTGCACGAACCAAGAAAAGGAATGTTAAGGCAAAATCATCAGACGCTTCAACTGTTGATCTGGATACACAAGAACCTGGTTCTCAAAGTGAATCAGCAGTCCACATAGATCAAGTCCCACAAGAACCATCTGCTCAAAGGGTGGATGACGACAAGGAGCAGTTCCTGCCTGAAACTGATCAGGACAATTCTATAAGGGGTATTTCATCTTCTGTTTTTAGAGACCAATATGACGGACAGGATACACAAGAACCTTCAGTACACTTTACTGAAGCAGTCCAGGCTGTCCAGGCTCCACAAGAACCTTTCATTCAAAGTATGGAAGCATGCCAGCATACTGACAGTCTGGTTCTCATGGTTCACCCATTATCCTCTCGTCCTTTGGACACTGAAGACTCAGGTACTGTCACTAATCCTGACTCTGCTATGGTTGTTTACTCTCCTGGTGTCAGGATGACTACTGACAAACCTTTGTCTGAGGGAACCCCTGTCAGTATGACTACACTCCACTCTTCTCTGCCATCTCTTATTTCTTCGTTTCTGAGTGCTCTGAGCCTTTTTCGTGAGAATGAGAGAAAAGATCTAGAGAAAAACAGAAGTCTTGAGTGGCAGTCTCCTGAACTGGCAAAAGGAGAGGTAGAAATGAGTGACAATGCTATGCATTTGTGTAAGGAAAATCTGGCTCTCAAAAGCTCAGATAGTGTGATGGTGAGCAGTGATGAGATCACTGAAAAAGAACAGAGAGATCTAGGGGTTACTGATTTTGATGCAGGTACATCGACTACTCCCGCAGCGTCTCAGGATCAGACCCACAGTTCTCATTCCAGCTCTGAGAAATCTGGTCCTGATGATGAGTCCACGGACATTCTGACTAGTCACAGACGAGCTCAGTGGGATCACTCTTGGACTGATCCTTCATCTTTTGTTGGTATTTCTGGGGCTTATGTTCATTTAGCTACTGTCTTTAAAAAAATTCAAAGCTCGGATCTTCAAGCTAATCTTAAAGGTACTTCTCTGATGCTTAAGGCTATTTTTGAAGAGATTCAAGATGTCAGGACTACGACTGCAAAGAGTATTGCTGATGTTGTGGCTGAAAATCATCAATCTGTTGCTCGCATTTCAAGAGACTTTTCCTGTGTTCATCGAGATCATGTCCCTCTCGAACATCGCATTGCGACTCTGGAGAAAAAGGCTGAATCTATGGATGCTAAGTTGGATTTACTTCTCTCCGCTTTGGTTCCTGATGCTGGTACTGATGCCAAAAAGGGGGAGAAAGTAGTGTCCACCAAATGCTCTCCGGAGTTGGGTATTCTAAGAAAGGATGATGCTCCTGATGGAGGTTCTAGTCAGAAACAAATATCTTCTGATGCTGCTGCAAGGACACAAGTCTCTGGATCTAGTTCTCAAAAGCAATCTCATGATATTATAGTGACAACAGCTGAACAGGCAAAGAAGTTTCATCAAACTGTGAATATTGATGGAACAGAATACACTGTGCACTATAAAGATCCCAGACTTGAAGCATTCAATGAACAGCAAGCTAGAAAAATTCTTCAAGAAATGTATCCTGATGAAGATGTAGAAGAGATGGTGGAAGCCCAGAGGATAGAATATGAAATGCTGAATTCACAGAAAGGAACTGTCAGGAGTGAAAGGAAGGGAAACAGGACTAGAGGTAGAGGTCATGGCAGAGCAAGAGGAAGTACTGTCAAACCATCTTCAAATTCTCAAAAAGGTATTGTGATCAAAGAAGGATCAAATACTGGTGCAGATAAGTCATCTGGATTATCTGCTGTTTCTGCTAAGGGAAAAGGAAAGGAAGTTCTTGAAGGACCACCTCAAGTGATGATTACTGAACAAAATAGTGAAATATCACTTCAAGAAGAAGAAGAGGGTGATGATCTTCCATTAGTTCAAAGAAGGAGAAGAAGAGAAGATTCAAGGAATGACAGACATATATTTCTTGTAAGAACATCATTAAATATGGAAGCAGCTAAACAAGCAGAAAAAGACTATTTCAAGTCTTTGCAACAACAAAGCTTCACAAAGTCAGGAATGGTTTTGGAGGAATATCTGAGAAAGAAGGATGATGTTGTAAGGAGTTCAAGAAATTCATATGGATTCAAGAAGGTTAGAGGATACAAAAGTCAAGGTTATGATATCAGGGAAGATAAATCTCATTTTCAGCTCAATGAGATATTTAAATCAAGTGGACATATCAAAAGTCTCCCTGAAATTTCTTGCACTGGTGGATCTGGGAAGTTCAAGAAATCTTATGAAGAAGTTGCGAAGAAGAAGAATGAATGCAGACAAACAGGAACATATGGAGGAATTGGTCATCCTGCCGCAGAAATAATTCCTCAGGCATCATCATTTGATCAAGCATGTCTAACAGAAAATCTGAGTGATAAAGTTACTCAAAGGCATCTTGACAAACTTATATCTGTTCAAATGGTGTATGACATTCATGATGGAAATCTGCCTAAAGAAAAGATGGTGTATTTTCTTAAGGATGGATCAACGTTTGTACTAACAGAGCTGGATGTATCAATGAAGAACTTGGAAGAATTGAGAAAAATATTGCATATACTCCTAAATACATTGATATGGATGGACAAGAAGTGGAAATGAAGAAAGGAAGTGCTTTCATTGAAAAGACTCTGGGTAAAGAGTATTTGTCTTTCTGTCCTGATAGTGAGAGAGTCAAACTTATTTATCTAGATGACATAATGTTGAGAAGTTCTATTGAGGATCTGAGAGCAGCAATTTATCAGACAAACAAAGATGATAAAAAACTGAGGAAGCTGAGAAGAAGAATGATTGATTTGTTATTAGAGAAAGAAGATGAGTTGATGAAGCAGTTTCTTCAGAAGAACATGGGGTTTATTAGAGTGTCTGATTATGAAGGATATCTTAAACGAAATCCTTATGTTAATCCTACGAGTATTTGATTGAAGTTTTGGCATCATTAAATCCAGAGAATTTATGCTTTATTTCAGAAAGTATAAATTGGGGGAGATTGTTGGGAAATGAAGATTTAATGAGTGCATCAGGATCGGATAGCATCAGTACTTAGAGCATCAGGAGATGATGTGTAACAGCCCCAAATCCGGGGTCAGGGATTTAGGGTAGTCACGATCCATGTACTCCTTGCCTTACCTGTATTACTCACACCATTCATAATTCACCTGCTCATGACCCCACAACATATGTCTCGCACACACACACACACAGGTTAGAGTCTCAGAAACGACACAATACAACAACTGCGGAATAGATAACTTTTATTACAATACCCAAATGTCTTTTGAATCTGTCACTGATACAATTTATAAGTAATGTTACATTACCAACTTAGCCTTCTGATGCTCACAATCCTCTCATACCATTCCTATCTATACATAAGTTGAATACCAAAAGCTGTAGCCTGATTCGATTGGTTCGTAATACTCTCGAGATCACTGCTAGAAACTGTTTACGGAAACGCCTTGCGAGGTATGTGCCGACCCATTGGCATCCTGCTTCGCTGCTATATAATATATATAAAACAATAGCAAGAGTGAGCGATAGCTCAGCAAGGTAATGAAAGTATGGCATAATTCTGCCTTTAACTCAACCCAGAATAAAGCGGGTATAAGACAATAATTTGTCAAAATATCTCGATACTTAAATTACATCCTTATCGGAATGTAATCCCAAAAATAATACCATTGTTGTATTTCAAATATCAATTTCATAATATTTCTGCAAACTTTTGCTATATTATGAACAAAGTTCTAGTATAAATGATGAGGTTTCAAAGTAAACCAAATATAACCTTTCCGAAAAATATCTGCTATATATGCAGAATATCAACATATAACTTAAAAGATGAAGTTATAAGGTGATTCAGTATAAACAACTCCCTTACCATAACTCATGTTATGTAAGGTATCCACAGAGTCATAACTCATAAATAAAAGATGAAGTTGCATGAATTTATTGTCACTTCATTTCCAAACACTTTTCGACCCCCTACCAACATGATTGGTTCTTCACCCCAATACATGTTGCAGGAATATCCAAATTGGATGATGAACCAATACTGGAGTTGCTACCGCGTCCGCTGTGCCTAACCTTACTATGATCAGTAGCAGGTCGCACCGCTCAAATAGTTTTCTACATGTAGATGGAAGTATCACGACGGCCTGACATTGTCTACCGCCTTACTATGACCTCCCGGCCCATTTGGGGCAATATATAAAAGTTGGATGGGCCCACGCAACTTGACCACTTACACCACTCCTAGTTCAGATGGAATCCATGACTCTGAAACGTAAAGATCGTACTCCTTTCCCCAAGTGTAACACTTGTTGATACGACTCCACTAAGTAGTTATATCTAGGTTGGAAAGGAAGATTCCCCAATATTTCCCAAGCTATGCTTGTTAATGGATATCGACTTGTTCCATGAATTTACCCCTCGATCATTGAGGTGGTAATACAACATTAGACTGGCAGCAATTAAATTGCTCCAAGAAAATATCTGTCCCTTGACAGTTTTGAGTTGAGAGTTCAAAAAGAGTAGTAGTCTCTTAAATCAGGTTTCCCATATTTTTGATGGTTGAGCGAACATTTAAATCCTCTTAAGAGACGGATTTAAATGGAAAACATTGTTTTGGGAACCTCTTTTTGATTGGAAAATAATTAATAACATTTATTAAACAAGTAAACCTTCAAATGAATATTCGAAAATAATATTCATCAAATAAACAAACCTCGAATGAATATTTAGAAATAATATTCATTAATAAATAATCCTCAAATGAATATTCAAAAATAATATTCATTAATAAATAATCCTCAAATGAATATTCAAAAATAATATTCATTAATAAATAATCCTCAAATGAATATTCAAAAATAATATTCATTAATAAATAATCCTCAAATGAATATTAAAAATAATATTTCTCAAATAAGTGAACCTCCAATGAATATTCGAAAATAATATTCTTTAAATAATTAAATCTCAAATGAATATTCAAAAGTAATATTCATTAATTAAATAAATCTCAAATGAATATAAACAATATTCTGTAAGTCGATAATCCTCAAATGTATATAAATAATATTCTGTAAGTCGATAATCCTCAAATGTATATAAATAATATTCTGTAAGTCGATAATCCTCAAATGAATATTAATAAATAATATTCTTAAATAAAAATAATTAATCCTCGAATAACGGTTACCCGATATCTTTGTTATCATTCCGGAACAAAGCGATTTTAAGAAAACATTTTGAAAATGATATTCATCTAAGTAAACAAATTTAATTAGACGAATAAGGCTTATTTAATCCGTAAATGCTTCCAGAAGTATTTACTAATTAAATAAACACTGGTTTATTGGTGATGTTGCCTTTAGGTTAATTATTGCGAAAATCTTTCTAAAAAGCTCTGTCCGGGTTTTCGAAAATATACCTTACAAAATAACCCCGATACGCTGGCTAAGTTATAAACTCAATACATGCTCTACCCTCTGAGCCTTTCTTATTCCAGTACACAAATACCTACCTTATGATATAAAGTCCCCTTCCACCATACGAAAAGTTTATAAATATATACACCATATAATTCAAGGCGTAGGATCTTAAAAGCATCACCACCCATCAACAGTATTATAAGGTCATGGGATTTTGGTTATCGCACGAGCAGGATTTAATATCATTAACAAGACCAAGGATATACTGGTTTTGATAAGGAAGCACAATATTGGGAAACTTGCAAATATGGATTGAAACTTATTCAACATATTTCATATATTTCAAAATAAATATACTCTGAACGATCGAGTATGCATACATAACTTGCATCTAGTATATACATACTTCAAAATATGGTTTTTAGAAACTTGCACGATACTTGGAACAAAGAATATATATATAGATATATTTTTGAATCAACAAGTATTAAACATTCGAAAATATGCCCACTCTAATAATAGAGTAAGGTTTAGTAAACTTGCCTGATGCTCGAGAGGTGATAGGGCTCCTGACCATGTCGAACAATCTAGACAAAGTCAAACGAAAGCACACGGTTAATCCCCTCGATAAACCACTTATAACTCAATGCTTAAACACGTAAGCGAAACACAACCAAGGAATTACTAACTCGTTATAGGCTCATACTAAGTCCATGTTATCCGTTAAATACTTATATCATAAGTTTGGTTCGAAATCCATCCTCAAATCCAAGTTATACTTAACCATTTGGAACCTTGGTTTTTTTTTAAGTCTCGCTCTTAGTGGTTTTCACTTGCGCGCCCTCGACTAAAACATTTTTATAAAATCGAAAAATAATCTTTTCAATCCGAATCTTTTTCGTGAGCCGTCCTAACTGTCTCTAGTATTATTCCTCAAAGTTTCACATTTTAATATGGCTCCGAAGTGGTCCAAATATATCCTCAAAGTTGCTGAACAGAGATGAGTCATTCTTCCGAATGGCGTTTACTAAAACTCACTTTTCTCCTAAACCGTAAATCGTAACGGCATGATTCTTGCGCTCACGTAAACTAGAAACAAACCTCTACACACTCATGTTCCTCACTGAACCAAAAGAGGCAGTTAAGTTTCCGGACTCTAGGCAGTTTTTAGAGTTAACGGGAATCGGGCATTACGACGGCTATAATCGTAACGTTTCCCATTTTCAAAACATACTCAAATCAATACCAAACAATCCCAAACTCACCATCCACCTTATACACCCTCCACTCAGTCAAATCCTCCATGAATAATCACAATAAATTCATAACCCATTCTCCAAACTCAACCAACAATTCATCTAATTACTTAATCATGCTCTTAACTTTACATAAACATCAAAACCATTTCAAAACTCATATCAAACTCAAAGGGGCCGAGGTTTATACCTTCCTCCAAGCTTGCTTTCTGCCATACTCCTGATGTAGCCTTAGATTCTTGCTTAATACAACCTTTGGAAGCTACAAACTCATTATCAAAACAAAACAAAACAAGATACAAGTTACTATTCATCATCTTCTCCAACTGTTAATCACTGAATCGAATGGGTAAAACACAGAGGTGAAGCGAGCTCTTACCATGGTTGCATAGAGCTTCTCGAGAGCTTCGATTTGAGTGGTGGATCGCCAAAAACCGCCGAGAGAAACTCAAGTTATGATCAATTCTTTCTCCACCATTTTTCTTCTCTCTTTTCTCCCGAATTTTCCTTCTTCTTTTTCTTTTCTTTGTTTTGGTTAATAATGAGGATAATGCTGATTTTTGTATAAGAGAGGGGTGAGTCATAGCTCTTAGCTTGTGACACTTGTCCAACATGCATTGGTTTAGCTAAAGCAGCTTTACTGGTTCGTTTAATTTCGTAGAACGCTCGCAAGGTTTCTCGAGGGTTCTATCGAGGTATTTTACCGAAATCGTTCTCGATACTTCTAATTCATTTATCAAATCCATATCCATAGAATTAATAATTTAAATCCTTAAATATCCTCAAATAATAATTATTTAGTCCGTTTTTGGTGAAATTTCGGAGAAAACGAAAAATGCTATTTTTCTGATTCTGACAGCTTCTGCATTCTTTTATTTCCATCGTAGATCACTAATGCGACTTTGAAAGTTTATTATATCGTCCCGCATATAGGGTGGTCTGAAAAACTTTTAAATGAAGGGTTACTATTCATCAGTGGTTTTTCTATAATCCTTTGGATCAAAATCCGTTCCAATATTCCTGATCTATTTTCTCTTTACTCTTTGCACTTAGAAAACATTCTAGTGATTTCTCGGGCGTACGCTATCTTGTTTACGGAGTTGTCGGATGTATTCCAGATATTGATTTGGATGACATAAAAATACTTCCCTTCCCTGGAGTATTGTATTCTTATCTTCCAGATTGATTGTTCTTATTTATATGTTCAGTCCATTCTTACTATTCTCAAAATGTTTGAAAACCGAAATTCATATTCATCTCATAACTTGATTCTCAAAGTCATTGCCACTATCCATATTTACATCATCATATAATAAAAGTTTTAATTGTACCCAAAATCTGGGGTCTTATAGTCTCCCCTCCTTAAAAGGATTCCGTCCCGGAATCACTCTGAAAACAAATGGGGATATCTTTCTAGCATCTCGCTCTCTAGCTCCCAAGTTGATTCTTCCACATTATGATTCCTCCATACCACTCTGGCTAGTTTGATGACCTTGTTTCGGAGTACTTGTTCCTTTCGATCTATAATTTCCATTGGTTGCTCCACATAGGTCAAGTCTGGTTGTATGTCTACGTGCTCGTACTCTACATATGCCGGGCATCTATAGTATACTGACGTAGCATTGACACATGAACCCTGTTATGACCATTCTACAAGTTTGGGGGGGGGGGTAAGGCTGGCTCGTAGGCCACCTTCCTGTCGCGTCTTAAATCTCAGATGGCCCAATAAATCTCGGGCTCACTTCCCTTTCTTTTCAAATCTCATTAATTCTTTCCCTGGAGATACCTTTAGCATCACGAATCGCTAACCTCATATTCTCTATCTTGTTTGTACAGAAATACACCAGCATAAACTTGATTGTCATTCATCAACTTGCCATTTAGCTTATCAATAGCAGTACTATTTCTATACTCGCGGGCTTAGTCCGCATACTTTCTCTGTCTGTCTTGGTTGTCACTAGCCGCTTGTTGGTGAAATATTTTGTCTTTCTAGTTTGTTGGACTAACTTGGGTGTTGTGTAAAATCTCATCTTTTAATTCCCGATCATTCGGAATCCATCTCTGTCTTATTTTAAAGTAAGGGTATCGGCCACCACATTGGCCTTCCCCGGATGGTAGTGTATCTCACAGTCATAATCCTAGGTCAATTCTAGCCATTTCTCCATCTCACGCTATCTACTATCATGGGTAACTCAAAGCCAATTCATTACATTCCATAAAATTTGTGGGTACATTAGTCAACCCAAAATAACTTCGCTGAAAACTCGAAGTGTCTATTCCTAGTACGAATCGCAGTTTTGGGCATATCCTCTGATTTAACTTCCAACTGGTGATACCCAGTTCCTAAATAAATTGGAAATACACAGCGTTCTTCCGCTGATCAAACAATCATTTACAAGGGTACCTATTTTCCATGTCAAACTCATACAACTCTCGGGGTTCGATATATAATCTTGTGCTAAGATCTTTCTCTCTTACAACAACACCGGCTCTCCACGGTGGTACACTGGGTCTTATCATATCCTTATACAACAACTCTTGTAACTGAGTCACTAACTCTTTCATTCCCATTATACTCTGAATACTCGGTCACAGTTTATGGTTTCTTGTTTTAATTCTTTAACTTCATTTTCATCCGGGTCTCCATATATTTCTGAAAATTATTCCTTTATAACAACACACGCTGCACATCTCCCAAGTCACAATACCAGCTCCCTCTGACTCCAACGTCAGTAATTATCTTGCTAACCCAGAGGTAGTGTCCACTCGTAAACACTCCTCCAAAATCTCAATTTCACTATAGGGCATCCATCTAACACCGTTGTCACTGGAGTTCACGGCATACCGCCATTCCTTTCACATATATCGATTGACACGCTTTCCATTATCATAATATCTTTGGGAGAATAACCAATTTCGTTGATATGTCATTAACATTCTATTTGTCTTAGGGATCCGTTCCTGTCATAAGCAATTTCGTTGCGAATCTAATTCCTATCAGCGAATTTTGACTTATTTGACCTGGGTGGCCTCCCCTTAGAATTCAATGAGGATAACAAAAACTATGGGGCCTTGAAAAGACAGCTCCCATATCAAAGAAAATGTCACACACTGGTGATCATAAGGTTATGAGTTTTAAGGTAACCTTATTGGAGGTAAGAGAATTTTACCGAGAGATCAATATGATCATAAGAACTCAACATTGTGTGCCTCAATTGAGACATACTAAAGGTAATTAGCCTTCTTGTATTTCACAACTTACAAGTGATGGCGTCCCATCAGACTTCTATCACACAGACAGATAGTCCTTGTAGCCCCTATAAGTATAGGGTTGTTCGTCTCAGTGGAAGTTGAAAAGTATGAAAGCAATTCGATGTCAATTTAATGATTATCATCTTTCGACAATATTTCTTAAAGGAACACCTTGGATTAAAATTGAACAGATTCCAAAGGTGCGGTTTCCAAAGAAAATACAAAGAAAAGAATAACCAAGAAAATACTGGTACTTAACAAGCAAGGGTTATTCATTATTTGAAGAAAAGTGAAAGCTTAAATAACATCATTTGACAGGGCTTCGAAAGCCTGAAAGTAGGCATTGTGACAGCCTCTGACACAAGTGAAACTGAATATGGTTTAGCACAAGTGCTATAAAACAACTTCGAAGAGGGAATATACCCTTTATCAGAATTCTTTCTTGGAAAGAGGTCAAGATAGATCATAGATTGGGGAAATATCCCACATAATCTGCAAAGGGGGAGGGTACTACCAAGGTCTCTACGGATGCCTTTTATGTCGGCTCCTCTAATGGATAATCGTTCAATTCCAAAGCTTTTCTTTTCCACGCGCCCTAAGGTGTTTGATACTTACGTCATTGCCGACTTATAATAGTCGCTAAGGATCCAACCATCGACCTTTGCAATCGCATGGAATTCTATTCGACTAGGCGCAAACATCTCAAGTAAGCGTTCTGTTCTATAAGAAGACTTCGATACCGTTGTCGCCCATAGCAATGACAATTCCACATGTCGACTAGGCGGTACTCCGGAGGATCGTTAGAAACTACAAACTTAAATTCGGTCTCTATTTCAATCATCTTTATACCCAAAATTTTCCTTGAGATAATAAAATCCCTCAATGATGTAATAGACACTATTTCCAGTGGAATCGCTGGTCGTGGGGGATTGAAATCTCATAGCCCAAAACAATTCCTTACACTATTCTAGGCAACTAAGTACCCTTAATCATTCGTGAAAATCTGAACATCTTGATTCTTACGTATGCCGCCTCCTTATGGGCAACTATAACCGACTACGGGTAACAGGTTTCGTTCAAGTCGAATCAATCCCCTGATACTGGCTGTACTGCCTCTACCTCTTCTGCTTTGGAGACTCTACTCCATTTTCTTTGTCATATCTCTTGATGAATCATGAACGATCCTTAAAACTCTCGTTTCGTCACTTATTTGTCCTTTGAAGGTTCGTCTGGTCCTATTATACGACCTCAAGTAACATACTACATATTTATCAATCAACACGTTCTCTACCAGATTCTTTCCTTGACCCACCATGGGGTCTTCCTCTAGATCCTCCTATGGATCTTCCTTTATCGGGTCTCCGTCCATTTCAAGGAACGCATCATCAATTGCCTACTCGAAGGCCTCGGGGTCTGGTATCTCAGAATCCCATCAATCTATAACTCATACGAATCGAGGTGACTAATCATGAAGTCCTAAGTACGGTTTCCCAGAAGAAGTCCCCTCTCGGGCTTCATCTCAAACAGTCAGGGTCGTGTCCTCTAACCCGACTACGAACTCAATTTAGGCTCTAGATGTTCTTATCATTCTTAAGGGTATTGTAAGACTCGATCTCCTATCGTTTCTGAGGACTGTAACCTAACGCTCTGATACCATTTCTGTAACAGCCCCAAATCCGGGGTCAGGGATTTAGGGTAGTCACGATCCATGTACTCCTTGCCTTACCTGTATTACTCACACCATTCATAATTCACCTGCTCATGACCCCACAACATATGTCTCGCACACACACACACACAGGTTAGAGTCTCAGAAACGACACAATACAACAACTGCGGAATAGATAACTTTTATTACAATACCCAAATGTCTTTTGAATCTGTCACTGATACAATTTATAAGTAATGTTACATTACCAACTTAGCCTTCTGATGCTCACAATCCTCTCATACCATTCCTATCTATACATAAGTTGAATACCAAAAGCTGTAGCCTGATTCGATTGGTTCGTAATACTCTCGAGATCACTGCTAGAAACTGTTTACGGAAACGCCTTGCGAGGTATGTGCCGACCCATTGGCATCCTGCTTCGCTGCTATATAATATATATAAAACAATAGCAAGAGTGAGCGATAGCTCAGCAAGGTAATGAAAGTATGGCATAATTCTGCCTTTAACTCAACCCAGAATAAAGCGGGTATAAGACAATAATTTGTCAAAATATCTCGATACTTAAATTACATCCTTATCGGAATGTAATCCCAAAAATAATACCATTGTTGTATTTCAAATATCAATTTCATAATATTTCTGCAAACTTTTGCTATATTATGAACAAAGTTCTAGTATAAATGATGAGGTTTCAAAGTAAACCAAATATAACCTTTCCAAAAAATATCTGCTATATATGCAGAATATCAACATATAACTTAAAAGATGAAGTTATAAGGTGATTCAGTATAAACAACTCCCTTACCATAACTCATGTTATGTAAGGTATCCACAGAGTCATAACTCATAAATAAAAGATGAAGTTGCATGAATTTATTGTCACTTCATTTCCAAACACTTTTCGACCCCCTACCAACATGATTGGTTCTTCACCCCAATACATGTTGCAGGAATATCCAAATTGGATGATGAACCAATACTGGAGTTGCTACCGCGTCCGCTGTGCCTAACCTTACTATGATCAGTAGCAGGTCGCACCGCTCAAATAGTTTTCTACATGTAGATGGAAGTATCACGACGGCCTGACATTGTCTACCGCCTTACTATGACCTCCCGGCCCATTTGGGGCAATATATAAAAGTTGGATGGGCCCACGCAACTTGACCACTTACACCACTCCTAGTTCAGATGGAATCCATGACTCTGAAACGTAAAGATCGTACTCCTTTCCCCAAGTGTAACACTTGTTGATACGACTCCACTAAGTAGTTATATCTAGGTTGGAAAGGAAGATTCCCCAATATTTCCCAAGCTATGCTTGTTAATGGATATCGACTTGTTCCATGAATTTACCCCTCGATCATTGAGGTGGTAATACAACATTAGACTGGCAACAATTAAATTGCTCCAAGAAAATATCCGTCCCTTGACAGTTTTGAGTTGAGAGTTCAAAAAGAGTAGTAGTCTCTTAAATCAGGTTTCCCATATTTTTGATGGTTGAGCGAACATTTAAATCCTCTTAAGAGACGGATTTAAATGGAAAACATTGTTTTGGGAACCTCTTTTTGATTGGAAAATAATTAATAACATTTATTAAACAAGTAAACCTTCAAATGAATATTCGAAAATAATATTCATCAAATAAACAAACCTCGAATGAATATTTAGAAATAATATTCATTAATAAATAATCCTCAAATGAATATTCAAAAATAATATTCATTAATAAATAATCCTCAAATGAATATTCAAAAATAATATTCATTAATAAATAATCCTCAAATGAATATTCAAAAATAATATTCATTAATAAATAATCCTCAAATGAATATTAAAAATAATATTTCTCAAATAAGTGAACCTCCAATGAATATTCGAAAATAATATTCTTTAAATAATTAAATCTCAAATGAATATTCAAAAGTAATATTCATTAATTAAATAAATCTCAAATGAATATAAACAATATTCTGTAAGTCGATAATCCTCAAATGTATATAAATAATATTCTGTAAGTCGATAATCCTCAAATGTATATAAATAATATTCTGTAAGTCGATAATCCTCAAATGAATATTAATAAATAATATTCTTAAATAAAAATAATTAATCCTCGAATAACGGTTACCCGATATCTTTGTTATCATTCCGGAACAAAGCGATTTTAAGAAAACATTTTGAAAATGATATTCATCTAAGTAAACAAATTTAATTAGACGAATAAGGCTTATTTAATCCGTAAATGCTTCCAGAAGTATTTACTAATTAAATAAACACTGGTTTATTGGTGATGTTGCCTTTAGGTTAATTATTGCGAAAATCTTTCTAAAAAGCTCTGTCCGGGTTTTCGAAAATATACCTTACAAAATAACCCCGATACGCTGGCTAAGTTATAAACTCAATACATGCTCTACCCTCTGAGCCTTTCTTATTCCAGTACACAAATACCTACCTTATGATATAAAGTCCCCTTCCACCATACGAAAAGTTTATAAATATATACACCATATAATTCAAGGCGTAGGATCTTAAAAGCATCACCACCCATCAACAGTATTATAAGGTCATGGGATTTTGGTTATCGCACGAGCAGGATTTAATATCATTAACAAGACCAAGGATATACTGGTTTTGATAAGGAAGCACAATATTGGGAAACTTGCAAATATGGATTGAAACTTATTCAACATATTTCATATATTTCAAAATAAATATACTCTGAACGATCGAGTATGCATACATAACTTGCATCTAGTATATACATACTTCAAAATATGGTTTTTAGAAACTTGCACGATACTTGGAACAAAGAATATATATATAGATATATTTTTGAATCAACAAGTATTAAACATTCGAAAATATGCCCACTCTAATAATAGAGTAAGGTTTAGTAAACTTGCCTGATGCTCGAGAGGTGATAGGGCTCCTGACCATGTCGAACAATCTAGACAAAGTCAAACGAAAGCACACGGTTAATCCCCTCGATAAACCACTTATAACTCAATGCTTAAACACGTAAGCGAAACACAACCAAGGAATTACTAACTCGTTATAGGCTCATACTAAGTCCATGTTATCCGTTAAATACTTATATCATAAGTTTGGTTCGAAATCCATCCTCAAATCCAAGTTATACTTAACCATTTGGAACCTTGGTTTTTTTTTAAGTCTCGCTCTTAGTGGTTTTCACTTGCGCGCCCTCGACTAAAACATTTTTATAAAATCGAAAAATAATCTTTTCAATCCGAATCTTTTTCGTGAGCCGTCCTAACTGTCTCTAGTATTATTCCTCAAAGTTTCACATTTTAATATGGCTCCGAAGTGGTCCAAATATATCCTCAAAGTTGCTGAACAGAGATGAGTCATTCTTCCGAATGGCGTTTACTAAAACTCACTTTTCTCCTAAACCGTAAATCGTAACGGCATGATTCTTGCGCTCACGTAAACTAGAAACAAACCTCTACACACTCATGTTCCTCACTGAACCAAAAGAGGCAGTTAAGTTTCCGGACTCTAGGCAGTTTTTAGAGTTAACGGGAATCGGGCATTACGACGGCTATAATCGTAACGTTTCCCATTTTCAAAACATACTCAAATCAATACCAAACAATCCCAAACTCACCATCCACCTTATACACCCTCCACTCAGTCAAATCCTCCATGAATAATCACAATAAATTCATAACCCATTCTCCAAACTCAACCAACAATTCATCTAATTACTTAATCATGCTCTTAACTTTACATAAACATCAAAACCATTTCAAAACTCATATCAAACTCAAAGGGGCCGAGGTTTATACCTTCCTCCAAGCTTGCTTTCTGCCATACTCCTGATGTAGCCTTAGATTCTTGCTTAATACAACCTTTGGAAGCTACAAACTCATTATCAAAACAAAACAAAACAAGATACAAGTTACTATTCATCATCTTCTCCAACTGTTAATCACTGAATCGAATGGGTAAAACACAGAGGTGAAGCGAGCTCTTACCATGGTTGCATAGAGCTTCTCGAGAGCTTCGATTTGAGTGGTGGATCGCCAAAAACCGCCGAGAGAAACTCAAGTTATGATCAATTCTTTCTCCACCATTTTTCTTCTCTCTTTTCTCCCGAATTTTCCTTCTTCTTTTTCTTTTCTTTGTTTTGGTTAATAATGAGGATAATGCTGATTTTTGTATAAGAGAGGGGTGAGTCATAGCTCTTAGCTTGTGACACTTGTCCAACATGCATTGGTTTAGCTAAAGCAGCTTTACTGGTTCGTTTAATTTCGTAGAACGCTCGCAAGGTTTCTCGAGGGTTCTATCGAGGTATTTTACCGAAATCGTTCTCGATACTTCTAATTCATTTATCAAATCCATATCCATAGAATTAATAATTTAAATCCTTAAATATCCTCAAATAATAATTATTTAGTCCGTTTTTGGTGAAATTTCGGAGAAAACGAAAAATGCTATTTTTCTGATTCTGACAGCTTCTGCATTCTTTTATTTCCATCGTAGATCACTAATGCGACTTTGAAAGTTTATTATATCGTCCCGCATATAGGGTGGTCTGAAAAACTTTTAAATGAAGGGTTACTATTCATCAGTGGTTTTTCTATAATCCTTTGGATCAAAATCCGTTCCAATATTCCTGATCTATTTTCTCTTTACTCTTTGCACTTAGAAAACATTCTAGTGATTTCTCGGGCGTACGCTATCTTGTTTACGGAGTTGTCGGATGTATTCCAGATATTGATTTGGATGACATAAAAATACTTCCCTTCCCTGGAGTATTGTATTCTTATCTTCCAGATTGATTGTTCTTATTTATATGTTCAGTCCATTCTTACTATTCTCAAAATGTTTGAAAACCGAAATTCATATTCATCTCATAACTTGATTCTCAAAGTCATTGCCACTATCCATATTTACATCATCATATAATAAAAGTTTTAATTGTACCCAAAATCTGGGGTCTTATATGATGTCTGATGATGTCATCATCAGTGGGAGGATAAGTCGGTTGTTAGTAATTGATACCATTCCGTGATTTCAGGAAAGGATTGATATGATCAAGATATATCTTATAGAAGCTGTTACAGAAGATAAGAGACAAGAAGATCAATTTAATTAAATGAAGATTATCTTGTGTAACATAATGTGTAGCTGTGTGTATATATAAACACAGGATAGGTTTTACGAAAGTAATATCTTTAACACGAGTATCTTTGTAAACCTAGCAGCTCTTAAGAACTCATAGTTTCTTGAGAGAGTTTGTATCAGTTTTTATAAAGTTTAATAAAAGCTGATATTGATTGTCTTTATCTTTGTCTGTTCGATTATTTCATACAATTACATTCAACCCCCCTTCTGTAATAGACATATACTGGGTAACAAGGGATATTAGACAAATCACATTCTTGATAATTGTTAATATTAGAGTAACTATAGTATGCGTCCCTTACAAGTCCAATGTTTTACTTTTCTATGGGTAAGTTGGTTATAGGAAACTTTGTGCTTTAATTATCATCAATACGTAAAAACTGAAACAATGTTGTTACTGAATCTAGTAATGCTAGCGTTATATTTAGTTATGCTAGTGATAATGTTCGTGAAAAAAAGGATATACTGCGGGTGTGAAAAGTGTTGGGGTCCGCCCCGAATTCCTAAATAAGTTAAGAATCCTTTTATGGGAAGTATTCTAATTTGTGATAATTGAGGAAAGTCTTATGAGATAAGAATTGTGGAAGATTTCTATCCAATATAAGAAAAGATGGTAATTGTCACAAATAGAATTGAGATATATTAGGATTAGAATATTTGTGGTGCCTATAAATATTGATATTTGTAGGGGTTTTGAAGTATTGCAAAAGTTAGAGAGTTGTGTGTGATACACAAGAGAGAGCTTTTGTAATCAAAGTGAGGTGATTGTATTAAAGAGCGTTGAGTGAGGGAGCGACTCCAATCTTGTAATACATTCATAGTGGATTTGTGGTTTTACCCTCCCTTGAGGGGTTTCCACGTTAAATTGTTGTGTTCTTTAATTTCGTGCTTGTTATTGTGTTTGATTAACATTGATCTATATTGGAAAAGATCCTAACAAACTGGTATCAAGAGCTTGGGTTCGAGGAGTAGATTCGGCGTTAAAGAGAAGACAATCACGAAGTAATTACGAAAATTCGCAGGAATTTTCTGGTCTGCGCAGCTGTTGAAGAATTGACGATTGGGAGGTCATCCGTGGTCGGATCGTCCTGATTTTCGGACAGTAGATTCGTTACATCAATATCTAAAATCTGAACGGTTGAGATCGGATTTTGGGTTTAGGAGGGTGTGATTTATAGTGTCCGAAGTTGACTGTTTGCGCGTGGATAGTTGGTCGTGAGTTGATCTTTTCTTGGCTTGATGGAAGATCTAAAGTCGTTGAGGATTGATGCACCCAAGTATGATGGAAAGATGGATTTCACTATGTGGCAATTAACCGTCAAGGATGTGTTAATTCAACAAGGACTTGATGATGCCTTTGAGAAGGCAAAGCCAAAAGAGATGAGTGATGCAGATTGGGCGAAGATCCAGAAGAGAGCGGCGAGTACAATCAGGCTGGCACTTGCACTCGATGTGAGATATAACGTGTTGAAGGAGTCGACACCGAAGGAGATATGGGACAAGTTAGCAAGCATATACGCTTCGAGGTCGTTGACCAACAGATTTAATTTGAAGATGGAGTTGTACTCTTTAAAACTGGATGAAGAAAATAGTCTCCATGATCACATAAGTTGTTTTAATCAGCTAGTATGTCATCTGGCTAATGTTGATGAGCCGATGAAAGACGAGGAACAAGCTTTGGTTTTGTTGTCATCGTTGTCGAAGTCCTTCAAGTATTTTAAGCAAACGCTTTTAGTAGGGAGGACAACTCTTACGCTTGATGATGTGTTAAAGGCGTTAAGAGATAATGAGAGGATGACAAAGGATGCTGTTTCTCAAAGTGGGGCAGTTTTAGCTGTCAAAAGTGCAGAAAGAAGGAGTCGCAACCGCAATGACCTACAAGGAAGAAGTAAATCTCGGCCGAGTAAGAGGGATATTAGCACTGTTGAGTGCTATTATTGTGGTGAAAAGGGTCATATGCAGATGTTCTGTCCAAGCTTTAAAGAAGATGTGAAGTCCTTTAAGCAGATGAAGGGAAAGAACAAAGTTGATGATGTGGACTCTACACTTGTGATCGATGATGGAGAGTTTTTGATGGCGAGTGAGGATACCGTTCCTAGTTCGGTGAAGAATAAATCAGAATGGGTGATGGACTCTGCTGCTTCTATGCATATATGTAGGGATCGAGCGATGTTTGAGACTTTATGCACTGATGAAAGTCTTGGTAATATTGTTGTGGGGAATGATGAGAAGATGAAGGTTCAAGGAGTTGGAACTGTTTGTCTTAAACTCAATGATGGTACGATCAAGAAAGCTCTCAATGTGAGATATGTACCAGATGCATCAAAGAATGTGTTATCTTTGATTGTATTGGCATCACGTGGGTACAAATTCGTTGGACGATGGCGAAGTTGCAAGGTGTATAAAGGAAGAAACTTGATTCTACAAGGGATGATGCATAAGAAGAACATATATTGTTTAGATGGTGAAGCAACAACGATGAAGACCGAGAAAAAGGTGAAATTCTCGGAATCGGTTGAGGTATTAGGGAATTCGAGCCGTGGGAGGATTTGTTGGGGTCCGCCCCGAATTCCTAAATAAGTTAAGAATCCTATTATGAGCAGTATTCTAATTTGTGATAATTGAGGAAAGTCTTATTCTGGTAGAGATAAGAATTGTGGAAGATTTCTATCCAAGATAAGAAAAGATGGTAATTGTCACAAATAGAATTGAGATATATTAGGATTAGAATATTTGTGGTGCATATAAATATAGATATTTGTAGGGGTTTTGAAGTATTACAAAAGTTAGAGAGTTGTGTGTGATACACAAGAGAGAGCTTTTGTAATCAAAGTGAGGTGATTGTATTCAAGAGCGTTGAGTGAGGGAGCGACTCCAATCTTGTAATACATTCTGTTAGGTCCAAAGTATCGTAGAAGGGGGGGTTGAATACGATACTCACAAATTATTTAATTTTGTTCGCGGATTAATCATTCAGTTCTATAACGAAATCAAATGCACCAAATCAAAACACGAGTCGGGGAATATATCGTTTTATAAATATAAACCTCGAGGGGTGCTACAATTTCTAATCCGTAGATTAGCTTCAATGAGTTCAAGGTTACACAAATTCAATACAATGATAAAATTCTGAACACTATTAATTTCTCTGATAATTTCTCCAGCTCAAACTTCTCTCTCAGTAATGTCTCTGTGTTCTGCCTTAACTGAAGAGGACACAACTCCTTTCCTCATATTAATTGTAGACTTCTTTGAAAAACCATCGAACCAATTTAAAAGAATTAACCTTGGCCGTTGGATCTTCATCAACCTGTAAAACAAATAACTTTTCACCTGCTCCTCCAAATTGAAAACTATCGAATGTTTAAAAGAATTTTACCATTCGATAGTTTTTAAATAAAAACTATCCAAAAGTAAATTACTTTAAACTTGTATTCTGATGGTTTTATTAAATCACATTCGATGGTTTTCTAAATAGAAAAACCATCGAGCCATTTACTTGTACTTGATCTTTTAACAAAACCTCTTGAGTTTCAGGGTGTTTAGTTTTAGACTGAATCAATTTCTTCTGAGACGATAAAACAACTTGATCTTTTTAAGTGCCGTCAACTGGTGCAACTGGTCTGGTTCACAGATGAAAAACACTTGATCAATTCTTATATGTCTTCAATTCAATGTTGCTGATTAGTCCTTTGTCCTTCTGGTTGCTTCAAATAAATCACTGGAATCCTATGGTACTAACCCTAAATCATTCACATACTTCTGTAGTCTTGAAAGTCTTGTTTATTTAATTGTCACTGAGGCTTGAACATTTTCATGAACTTCTTTCCGTGACCTGTTTACGGACTTCAAGAATACATACCATATTTTGATTTTTTGGGTTTACCTTTTCTTCTTTGATTCTGGATTCCTGTGCTTCTGTTAATATTATTGTTTGTCTTGTCCTTTGTTGAGTTGCAGTTATCTCTTTTACATCTTATGTTACATTATGCTTTGCAATCTCCCCCTATTTGATTGTATAGAGTTTGACAAGCAAATATTTCGAGGATAACTCAACTAACTAAGGAAACATGAAACTAATTACAGTAAGACAGGTTGATAATAATAATTGCATTCTGGATGAGATATATACATTTCCAGATTTCATAATTCAAAAAACATTAAAACTTTATACATGAAGTTGCTCCTCTAGACTGAGCTGATAGTTCTTTTGTTCTTTGCTTCTTTTCTTCAGTCCATCTCAATCTCACTTTCTTCAATCATTGGATTGGAGTTAGCAGCTTGATAATCAATCACAGAAGGATAGTGCAGTGGTTCTCCAGGTTTAAGGATTGCTCCTTTGATGTGTCTTCCAATGTATTCAACCTCTTATCCCACTCCAGCCCACAATCATGCAATGTTAACATCTTTCTTGTTTAGCTTTGGCATGTTTGGTAGTCTGGGACGCACTTCCAATCCTCTCTCAACTCTCTTCCTATAGTAAGGAACATTCTCCATTAGAAATCTTCTCAGAGTGTCTGCTTCTTTGTCCTTCTCCGTTGATGTGAATCCAGTGGATCTAAGATACTTCTCCACTGATATCAGATAGTTACTTGGATAATCCTTCAGTTTGTTCTCCGTCAGATAGCAGATTTTGAACAAGTCATTCGTCATGAATCTAACCATTGGAGGGTTTTCAGTAATCTCTGGACTGACTTTCATCAAGATTTCTTTAACATGCTCACAGAGCAGTTCATTTAGCCTTGTAGTCCTTTGAATCTTGACGAGCATCACCTGCAGTTTCGTGTTTGTTCTCTGTTCGAAAAACTTAGTAGAAATCACAAATGTACCTTTCTCAAGAAAATTGATCAATATGTTTCAGGCACCATTTGCTTTAACTCCAGCTTTCAGCTTTCTCAGGATTTGCACTTCTGATGTCCTTAATGATAACTTCCACCTCCGCATTGTCGTTGACTTCTAATCCATCTTCAACTCCACAGAAGGTTTTGTAAGCCATCTCTCAGTCAATACCTTGCTTCTTTGCTAAATCCATCATCTTCTTCTTCCTCACTTCAGCATACACCTTGAATCTTTTCAGCTTTTCACTCCTTAGAACTGCTTGGTGTCTTTCCTTCTCAGCTTTCCTGACATCTCTTTCAGCTCTTTCAGCTTTCAATATCTCCAAGGCAGCTTCCTGTTCCAGTGACAGAGAATTTGCTTCTTCTTCCATATCATCATCCAAGATAGGATGTTCTATAGGCTCAGGATAATATGGTTCATGCTCCTCTTGTTGTGGTTGTTCATGCATGACTTCAAATTCCTCCTCACTCTCCTCTTCTTGTTGCATGTCCTCAATCCAGTACTGTCTAACTGGAATAGTTTCATTGGTTTCCCAAACTCCCCATCCAGTTGTCTTACATCCTTCATTTATCTCCCCCTTAGTTGAGGAATCCTCGATGAAGTTAACCTTAGCATAAAAGTTCGTAGTAGGATCAAGCTATTGATTTGATGGTCCGGGTTGTTGGTTCCTCAACATATTCCATATAGACTACATTCTGTCACCTTGATTCTCCATGAAGTCAGAAATGTCTCTATTCATCTCATGTATAGAAGCTAGCTTCAGGTCAATGTCATCCAGTCTCGATTTGGTAGTCTTTTCAATTCTATCCAATCTCTGGTTTAGCTTAGACTCCACTCTTGACAGGGTGTTCATTGTATCTTTTACCCTAGCTTGACCATCCTGGATAACCAGAACGTCTTCTCTCAAAGCTTCTTGTCCTTGTTGTAGAGCATTCACTTCATTCATGAAACCACCCTTAAGCTCTTTGACATCTGTTCTCAAGTCGACTAGTTCTTCCATTGCTTCCTTCTTCAAGGAGTCCACTCCTTGCTTAGTACCTGTTATAGTGCCAGATGCACTGCCTAAGACCCTGTAAGTTCTTCTAGAATCAGCTGCCGCCAAGTCAACCTTCTCTTGAATAGACATTAAAGAAGCATTGGCTTGACCAGAGGAGATCCCTTGGTCAAAGGAAGGTCTCAATGGAACCTTGAATAGTGGATTTCCTTGCTTATCATGAACCGTCATCTCCTTGAGTGTGGATTGAACATGTACTTCTCTCTCGGTAGGTAGTAGCAAATCATCAATATGTGGTAGGGTTAGGGTGTCACTCCTCACATTTGGCTCTGGGTGTTCACTCAACGTTTCTGTTGGTGTTTCACTCATTTTTCCTTTCCCACTCAGGCCAAGTTTATGTGTTTGGGTTTCACTCATTCCCTTGTTGCTCTGTGTACCTGCATCAGAAAACACCGTAGCCATCCTTAAGGAGGTCACCGGTGGTGTAATGGGGCTTCGCAAGTCCCCGTCCTTGGTTAAACCAAGTTGTTGATCATCCGTAGATGATGTATCCTTAGAAGGATCTAGAGTTTGTATCTCTAGGAGGCTAGAATCAGACTCTATTAACAGCAGAGATCCTGAAACTCCCTCTAAGGTCTGTGAAGACTTTTCCTCAGTTAACTCCTCAATTGAAATTGATTCAATGTCACCGAGTTGCCGATCCGCACCTACGTCAGACCCTTTACCCGCAGGATCCAGATATGTTCCATCTGGGGAGCTAGGCAATGACCCTTTAGATTTTGCATTTAGGTCAGAACCTTCTCTCGACGTCTGTGAAGACTATTGGTTCTTAGAACCTTCAACCAGTGAACCTGGCCGTAATATGGTCGGAACACCAGTTGCTTCCGTCAATTCCTCCTTGCTAGATGGAGCTATAGGTTCAGATATAGCTTTGGTTAGTGTAGCCCAATCAGCATCAGAAAAATCTGTGAAGGGCTCTTTGGATGATTGAAATGAAGTTTCAACAGTTGCCTCGTTTTCTATTCTTCTCCTTTTAGAGGAAGGCAGAGCTATTGATGAAGGGTGTATCTCCTTATGTGGTGCTGCTTTGGCACTATCTCCCTCTACACTCATGGATGTCTGTATGTTGGGTATAGTAGGGGAAGGAGGTTCATTTATGGTTTCATTTGGCTCTTCCAAAGGCTCTATGACCGTGGTTAGAGACTGTGGGTTTGCAACCTCTTGGTCAGGAATGGCCGCTGAGGGCTCTGGATCTACATCCATTAGTTGAGGTTCAGGAGCCAGTACGGGTTCAGGAATATTACCTTCGTTTACCTGTTCCCCTGGAGGTAGAAGTGGTAGGGGCACCGTTCTTAGATATTCAGTTAGAACAGTGGGTACCCCTGGAAGATGATTCTTTCTTATTAGAGCGGTTATTGCATTGCTCTTCATCCTCATACACTCCATGGTCTCCTCATCTTCGAATGTCTCCCGTTCATCACCTGTTAACACATCATTCAGAATTAACTGTAGGAACCTAGGATAGAAACAAAGCACATCATCCATGCATGTTCTTTCATCCAGTGGTCCCATGCATAGAATAATCTGATCAATCACCAATTTTCCTATGTTTATATGCCTATTGTTAGCAATGGCAAACCCTATCTTCTGAAGAAATAAGGGAATATTATGCAGATTTGTCAGCTTAGCAGTAAAAACATGGATTAAAGTGTGAAAGAAGAAATTCCACGGCTTAGTCAGATAATGCTTAAGGAACTCTCCCATAAAGAAGTTTGGTTGTTGACTTCTTATGAGAGTGAAGAAATCATGTATTTCCTCAGTTGTGGGATCCGGAACAAGGTTTTTTGTTGGAAAATGTAAAACCCTATTAACGTCATGTTCCGTCACCCTTATTGTTCTGCCCCCTGGCACAACAAAACTGAAGGATCTTACATTGTTCTCAGATGTGTCAGTGGCGGATGTGTACAACGCAATCAATTGATCGATACAAAGGACCACGGGAGTACTTAGAGAATATGCCACTAATGAACTGTGTTCAGAAATTCTGCCTATGTACGAAATTCTAAGTTCGTAATGGATTGCAAATTCTGAAACGAGACATGGTTAGTCTTGGTTACGATAAATTCTCCGGCCATTTTATTTCAAATTTCCAGAAAATTAAATTTAAACCAAAACTAATTTTTCAATTAATTATTTCTAATTAATCAAACTTTTAACAAAATACCCCTTTTAATCACTTAAACAACCTCGAATAATTAAACTTCCAAATTAAGAACCCTAAATTTTTCTAACTCAAGAAAAGTAGTTTTAATTAAAATACACTTCCAGAGAGATGGATTTCAACTAAAAATCACTATTCAAGAACAGTATTCTCAGGTAAGGTTCGAAAAAATGGATTTCGATAGAATTCTTTAACCACAACCAAGATTTGAAAACACAGAAGTCACAAAGTACAGAGGTTTCACTGTTGAAAATGAAATCACTGTAAAAACTGGAGTTACTGTGTGTAAATCTCGGTTAAAAATGAAATCTATCGAGTTTTGATGTTCTTGGTTGTATCTCTATTTGTAAGTATTATACTCGACAAAAACTTTTCTCAGATTTGTGAAACTGTAAAGAGAAAAAGCTAAGTGCCAGTTAAATACCTTTTGAAACTGAAAGGGGTAAAATTGTAATTCCACTGTTCGATAGTTTTAAATTAACTATCGATGGTTTTCACTTGGGGGCAAAACAGTCAACTACACTTCGATAGTTTTTGAAAAACTATCGAAGTCTTTGAAAATCAGAATTTAAACCGTTTTGATGAAAACTATCGAATACATTTTCTGTTTTAAGACAAAAACTATCGAGGTTATTTTAGAAAAAACTATCGAGAATTTAGATATTAATTTACATAAATTCACTTCGATACTTTTTCTATTTTATCTCAAAAACTATCGAAACTTGTTTCCGATGGTTTTTCTTTTCCTATTTAAAAACTATCGAATTTTGACTTCGATGGTTTTTATTTAGTACTTAGAAAAACTATCGAATTTTCTAAATTCGATATTTTTTGCTTCTGTCCAATTCTTAAAACCTGTTCTTTTTTTAAAAAATCAGACTTTTTGTTTTTCTGTGAACTTTTAATTTGAATAAACTTTTTCAAATTTACCAAAATCAATTGTTAACAGAAAATTCACAATTTTCTTAGAATAAAATCGACTAAATATCATCAAATGATATTTAACCAATTGAAATCCAATAAATTATGTTGCATTAATCTACAGTGTTTAAAACAAAGTAAATTAATTCGAATTAAATAGATGCTTAAATATTTAGAACAAATATTAGCACCTAAATAATTTTAGAATTAATAACCAATTAAATGCCAGAAGATATATCATCCATAATTATGACATAAAATTAGTACAATAATCCTAACTACGAGAATTGCTCCAGAAAATAAATTCACGAGTCCTAAGGATATGAAAATTCTTAAACTCATGTATTCACTAGGACTATCTTGCAGTTACTGACTTCTAATCAAAATCAATTAGAAAGATTTAACATCCCAAGTTCACCAACCAACCTTGAAAAAGTGGATTCATCAAGCGGTTTAGTAAAGATGTCTACAATTTGTTCCTCTGTGGGTACAAAATGTAACTCCACAGTTCCATTCATGACATGCTCTCGGATAAAATGATACCTGATGTCGATGTGCTTCGTCCTCGAGTGTTGCACTGGGTTGTTGGAGATTGCTATGGCACTTGTGTTGTCGCAAAATATTGGAATCTTAGTCAACAAAAGCCCATAGTCACGGAGTTGGTTTCTCATCCACAAGATCTTAGCACAGCAGCTACCAACAGCAATGTATTCAGCCTCAACTGTTGATGTGGACACTGAATGCTGCTTCTTGCTATACCAGGAAACTAACCTTCTTCCAAGAAACTGACAGCTTTCTGAAGTACTCTTCCGAACAATCTTACAACCTGCAAAATTTGAGTCTGTATATCCAATAAGATCAAATCCTGTATCTTTAGGGTACCAAATTCCAAGATTTGGGGTCCCCTTAAGATATCTAAATATTCGCTTAACAGCTATTAGATGAGATTCTTTAAGATCAGACTGAAACCTAGCACACAAGCATGTTGCAAACATTATATCTGGTCTACTTGCAGTGAGATAAAGTAATGAGCCTATCATACCTCTGTAGCCTGTGATGTCAACCTTCTTACCAGTTTCATCCTTATCAAGCTTAGTGGCAGTTGGCATTGGAGTCTTTGCTGTAGATGAGTCTTCCATTTGATACTTCTTCAGAAGATCTTTGATGTACTTGGACTGACAAATGAATATACCATCTTGCCTTTGGTATACTTGCAGTCCAAGAAAGAATGACAATTCACCCATCATACTCATTTCATATCGACTCTGCATTAACTTAGCAAATCTCTTGCATAGATCGTCATTAGTAGAACCAAATATTATGTCATCAACATATACTTGCACCAATATCAAATCATTTTTATGCTTTTTGTAAAAGAGAGTTTTGTCTATAACACCTCTTGTAAAATCATTTTCAAGTAAGAATTCAGATAGAGTGTCATACCATGTCCTTGGAGCTTGTTTGAGTCCATAGAGAGCTTTGAATAGAAAGTACACAAAGTCTGCCAGTTTTGAATCCTCAATACCCTAGAGGTTGTTCCACATACACTTCTTCTTCTAACTCCCCGTTCAGAAAAGCACTCTTCACATCCATTTGATATACCTTGTAATTGGAATGTGCTGCGAATGCCAGAAACATTCTGATGGCCTTAAGTCTTGCTACTGGTGCATAGGTTTCATCATAATCTATACCCTCTTATTGAGAGTAACCTTTAGCAACCAGTCTGGCTTTGTTTCTCGTTACAATGCCATCTTCGTCCAACTTATTTCTGAATACCCATCTTGTTCCAATAACAGATTTCCCTTTAGGCCTGGGTACCAGCTTCCAAACTTTCTGCCTTTCAAACTGATTGAGTTCCTCTTGCATTGCAATCACCCAATCTGGATCATCTAGGGCATCTTCAACTTTCTTAGGTTCTGTTTCTGAAAGAAACCCATAATAGTGACATTCATTTTGTGATGTCCTCCTAGTTCTCACTCCTGAATCTAGATCACCAATGATCAAGTGAAAGGGATGATCTCTATTCCATACCCTTTATCTTGGCAGATGCGATCTTGATGATTCTCCTTGTTCTACATGATGAGGCAGCGTCATCATGAACTTCCTGTTTGTTTCTCTCAGTGGATAGGTCTTCCCTTTCATTGCCAATTCATTGAGAAGCTTAGTATATTTCTCAAAGACCTGAGTTATACTTTCTCCTGGAAGAGACCTAAAAGATTCATACTGAGAAGTCAGGATGTCCAATCTGTTTTCCTGAACGTCTTCAGTTCCTTCCATTATTAATGTTAGATCAGGATTCAATGATCGTCAGGATCTAGACTTCAACTGATCAGGATTGCTGACGTCATCACGATTGCATGGTCATCATGATCAGATTGAATATCAGGACTGGGATCAGGATTGATCATCAGGATTGGAAGCTGATCAGGATTCCTATTTCGAGTTATATTTGGAGTCTAGTTAAATAAGGAAGATTATTCTGTCGGTTCCTGGTTTGTAGTAACGAAGCTATCGATTATGGATAGGTTTCAATCCTTGTAATTGATTAGGACTTATCATTGATAGAGAAACTGTGTAGTATATAAACACAGTTTTAGGATTTGGTTCGAAGAGAATCAAACGGATAGAAGCTCTCAAGAACATAGAATTTCTTGAGAGAGTTTTTGTAAACTAGCAGCTCTCAAGAACATCAGAATTTCTTGAGAGAGTTTTGTAACAGTTTTATATCAGATTTAATAAAGCTGTTATTATTCTTTCATATTTGTGATTCATATCTTATTAAGTCGAGAATCTTAAACAATTGTATTCAACCCCCCTTCTACAATTGTTTATTACTGGGCAACAATTGGTATCAGAGCAAACTGATTTAATTCTGAATCAGATACGATCTAAGATGTCGACAACAAAGTATGAAAGCATGAAAATTCCCATCCTGAAGAAGTCAGAATATTCAACATGGAAGGTTAAGATGCTGATGTACCTGGAGGCTATGGATCCTGACTATTTGGACAGGATTCATGATGGACCATATGTTCCTACCAGATTCGTAGAAAGAACAGATACTGTACCTGAACATTATGTGGTCAAGGCTAAAAGTGAATGGACTCCAGAAGAAAAAGCTCATGTACTCAGGGAACCAAAGATAAAGAATATACTGCACAATAGTCTTGATGCTGTCATGTCAAACAGAGTGATTGCATGCAAGTCCGCAAAAGAAATCTGGGATACATTGGAAACTCAGTGTCAAGGATCTGCATCTGTCAAGAAGAACAGAAGGGCTCTCTTGATTCAAGAATATGAAACTGAAGATTTAAACACCAAGTTTCTAAGAGCTTTACCAGAAGAATGGGATACACAAACATCAATCATTAGACATCAGTATGATCTCAACACTGTGTCTCTTGATGAAGTCTATGGAATGCTAAGAACTCATGATCTTGAAGTTCAACAGAGAAAGAATAAGAAAGGAAGAAAGGCAAAATCTATTGCTTTGAAGGCAGAGGCTAAATCAAAAGGAAAAGTTGTGGAAGTCTCAAAAAGGAAAACTCGAGTAGCTGAGTCAGATCCTGATGACTCTTCATCAGATACTGATGGCAATCCTGATGCCAATACTGATGATGACTCTTCTGACTCAGACATTGAAGAGATGGTTGCTATGATTGTCAGAAACTTCAAAAGGATGAAGTTCAGGAAAGCTAGGAGACAAGGCAACTACCAGAAAAGGATCTTCAATACAGATAAAGACAAGAACATCAAAAAGGATAGCAAAGGTAGCAAATTTGACAAGTCAAAGGTTAGATGCTACAAGTGTAATGGTATGGGTCACTTTGCTTCTGAGTGCAAGAAGACAAAGGCACTCATCACATCAAGCAAGGACTGGATGGACTCTTCCTCAGAATCTGATACTGAGGTGGTCAACTATGCACTGATGGCCAATACTGATGATACTGCTATTCCTGATGATAAGGTACTTAATACTGTCTTTGATTTTGACACTAATAATGCTTCTGAGTTAAGACGTTTTCTAAAGTTGTTGCATATTAGCTTTAGAAGTCAAACTGCTGAGAACACTAGGATCTTATCTGAGATGTCTGAACTTAGGAAAAGGAATGAGCATTTAGAAGCTGAATTTTCTCTAATGCAAAAAGTACAGATAGAATGTGATAATGCTAAACACATGTATCTAGAAATGAAACTTAAATGTACTACTCTTGAAAAGGAACTTGAGCATGCTAATGAGAAAATCAGAACCTGGACAGATTCTGGTAGAAAATTTCATGAGATTAATACCTCTAAGAATTGGAAAGAGTGTCTAGGATATAAGTCAGATGAGGATAAGAAACTTAAGGAGAAAATTGTTATTGATGAGACAGTTAGTCCAAAAACCTATAGACATGTTATAGACAAAACCAAATCTAAGATTACTCCTGTTAATTTTGTTTTTGGTAAAGATTCCAATTCAACTTTTGAAAAGGGATCTACTTCTGTTCAAAATATTAAAGTTATTAAGTCTAAACCTGTCTTGAGTAAAGTCACTAAGAATGTAGGTTTACTGTCTCAGAAACAACTTAAGGATAAAATCTGTGAGGTTATAGATAGGAAAAAGGAAGCTACTATTAAGAGAAACAGGAATGGTAAAATTGGGATCAATAAAGAGAATGGTTATAAGTATATCCCAAATGCACCTAGAAAATGTTGTTTTAACTATGGTAACTCTAATCATCTTGCCATTGACTGTAAAAAGAGTTTAAAGAAAAGTACTGAAATTCCTATTTCTGATGTCAGGAGTAGATCAGTATTTTATAAACCACAGAAGTCCTGTTTTCATTGTGGTAGTATATGGCATTCTATTTATACTTGTAAAGATTATCATGATTTGTACTATAACTTTTATGATCCATTGCCTAAGTTTGATCATAGTACAAAGTCTGATAGAATTGATAATGTCATAGTGAAGCATGCTTTTGTTAATACTGAAACTGACAAAGCAAATCCTGATGGAGTGAATCCTGTCAGGACTGCTAAAGTCTTAAAGCCTTCTGCTGCTAGAATTAATAAATTTCATGGAAAAGGAACCCAACAAGTATGGGTTCCTAAATGTTCTAACTAGTGTATTTCTATTCTGATTGCAGGGAAAAAGGACAAATGTGTTAGTCATGGATAGTGGATGTTCTGTGCACATGACTAGAAACAAAGCCCTGTTATCAGAATATGAGGAAAAAGCTGGCCCAACTGTGTCTTATGGAGATGGCAACATTGGACAAACTTTGGGATATGGCAATATAATCATTAGAAATGTCATCATTGAGAAAGTAGGTCTAGTGAAGGGACTAAAACACAACTTGTTGAGTATTAGTCAAATCACTGACAGAGGTTATCATGTCAACTTCTATTCCACACATTGTGAAGTAGTCAGCAAAGAAACAGGAAAGATAGCACTGAGTGGCTACAGGCATGGTAACATTTATGAAGCCAACATTCACTCAAATACTGATGACTCCCCTACATGTCTCATCAGTAAAGCATCAGTAGATGAAAGTTGGAATTGGCACAAGAAGCTTTCTCATCTCAACTTCAGCAATATCAATGAGTTGGTTAAGAAAGATTTAGTGAGAGGAGTACCTAAAGTTTTGTATACTCCTGATGGACTCTGTGATGCATATCAAAAAGCTAAACAGAGAAGGACATCATTCCGGAGTAAATCAGAATCCTCTATTGAAGAACCATATCACATGCTGCATCTTGATCTATTTGGTCCAGTCAACATTATGTCCATCAGTAAGAAAAGGTACACTCTTGTAATTGTTGATGAATATTCTAGATTCACCTGGGTGTATTTTCTGCACAGAAAAGATGAAACTCCTGAAATACTGTTGGATCATGTGAGGATGATTGAGACAACCACAAAGTTCAAAGTCAAGATACTGAGGAGTGATAATGGTACTGAATTTAAGAATTCGAAGATGGAAGAGTTCTGCAAATACAAAGGAATTATTCAACAATTCTCTGCTCCTGCTACACCTCAGCAAAATGGAGTAGTTGAAAGGAAAAATAGAACTCTTATTGAAGCTGGCAGAACTATGTTGGAAGAAGCTAAGTTACCTACATATTTCTGGGCAGAAGCAGTCAACACAGCATGCTATACTCAAAATCTCACATTGATAAACAAACATGGTGTTACACCTTATCAATCTCTCAAGGAGAAGAAACCAAGTTTGAAGCATCTGCATGTGTTTGGCTGTAAATGTTTTGTTCTCAGAACTCATCCTGAACTGCTAGGAAAATTTGAAACTAAGGCTGATGAAGGAATTTTCATAGGTTGTTAGGAATATGTTGTTCTTGATGATAATTATAAAAACACTTAGTAGATTTTGTATTAAGTCACTTTGTAACTGTCAACGAAATGGCATGCTTTGCAGTGTTTCGTTGACAGGAAGCTCATCAACTATAACGACTCAGAAAAACGCTTGTACAGTATTTATATTTAAATAATATTTGAGATCTATGATATGTGAATATTGTGTGAAAGGTGGATATGTGAAAATGTGATAATTAGATGTTTACTTGGTGAATGGTATGGATTAAAATACTTGTGTATGCTTTTAAATGCATTTTATATGAATTTCTTATTAAAAATTAGTTCTTTTTGACCTTCCGGGAATTTTATAAAATCAACGGAGACTCTTTTTATTGTGAAATCTTTTTCACAACCTTTATTTTATATTCTAGTATTTTATAAAATTAGTGGAGGAATTTAGTTTTGGCTTTAAGGATTTAAAACTGATTTTATGAGTTAAATATCATTTATGTGATCAAAACTTTGAAAATTCATATCTAATTCAATTTTGATCATACAAATATTTTAAAACTATGGGGGAGCTTGTAAATTCGTATTCTTTGTTTTACAAATAAAATTGTGATTTTTAGATATTATCTTCATTTTATTTCGAATTTTAGAAAGGCATTTATATTGGTTTTCTTAATTAAAAATCAGATTTTGGAATTAGCAAGTTACTAAAATACCCCTGGGCTTATAAAACCCCAACAATCAGTTTTTCCCCTTTTCTTCTTTCACCGTTCATCACTCTCTCTTCTCTCTTTCTCTCGAGTCTCTCTCTCCCTCTCGGTTAATCTCTCTCTCTCGATTTTCTTTTGTAAAATCTCTCTCTCTCTCATTCTCTCAATTATATTGATGATTATGTATATATATACATATATATATATATGTAATCGTGTGTGTGTATATGTATGCCGTGTGTATATGTGTGTATACCAGTTGCATGCAAAAGAGGTTTTGGGCGATTTTGATTTAATTCAATTCTGAAACCCTTGTTTTGTGATGTTTCGGTAATAAGGAGATTGTTTAGATTATTATTGGTGAGGTTGTGAAGGAAACCCGATTTTTCCGGGCACCTCCGACCATGCCGCCGTCGGCAATGAGCTCCGGCGAGCCGACGGGGACGATGATGATGTTATTGAGTCCAAATTATGTATTAATAGCTATGTTTAGTTAAGATTTTGGTTGCATGTCAAGAAATCGAAATGCATGTGTATATTTCGATTTTTCCCTTTTATAAATTCGGTTTGAAAATTGTTTATGTTGATGATTGATTGATAATTTCAAGTTATAGTGATTGCATGTTGAGTAATAGAGTTAAGTTTAGATGATTCGAATTTTTTGATGGTTAAAGGTTTTGATTTGGGAATTTTAGTGAAGTTCCAAGTATTTGGATTTTTGGTTTAATTAGTGTTGGTATTTGCTAATTGCATGTATAAGTTTTAGTAGTTTCTTGAGAATATGAGTTTTGGTTTTGATATGGGATGATTTGTTGTGGTAGAGATTATAATGGTGGAATGGTTTTATATAGAAAAACATCATGCTGAAAATTTCCAGAAAAACTGTCTGCCCTGTTCTGTTTTGATTAATTGCGAAATGTTGCTGCCTGTTTTAGACAGAGAGTCTAGGAGTTAACTGTTCTAAATTGAATCTAGTTTGTGCACGCGCTAACCTTGTATCGATAGGATTTACGAATAAAAAGTTATGATTATTTTACCAAAAGTTGCGCAGCAGGGATTTTCTGTGTTTCAGCACCTAGTTTATACAGTTCGTTTTTAATCTAAATGAAGTGTTCTGAAGTTGAAACTTTTATGCTAAGTTGAGTTAGTAATCAGGAGGTAGCCTGCCAAATTTGGTAATTGTTTGATTAGTTTTGGAATTATGAAAAATGTTTTAGTAAAGTATGCGCAGTTGATTTTCTGCTTTTTGAGATGAAACATTGTTATAAAAAGAGTTAAGGATATGGTTGGCATGATCAAATTGATTTAAGGGATACCAAGTGTGGTATGATTTGAAAGATAGATTGTTATATATATATATATGTATAAGGAGTATGTTATACGTACTTAAATGACAATGTGAGGCTATATGGTTGATTGCCTATTACATGATTATAATTGTTTTATGGTATAACTATTATGTGTTTACGCGATTAGGATGCGTTGGGTAGTTTAGAATAACGGATTAGCATTTTAGAAAGGGCATACTAAGATAGAATATATTCTTTTGTAGAGCCCAAGGAAGTGGAACTTAGAGAGTTCAAGGAAGTGGAACTTAGAGACAAGGGAAAGACTAAGGTGGAAAACCAGTGATTGCTCAGTACCCCTTTTAGCTACTTAAGGCAAGTAATACAAACTTGCTTTCGTATTTCGATTCCATTGTTTCATTTTGACATATATGAATTGTTACCTTACCTTGATATACCTTTAATTCTGAAAACACCTATTGTTCATTGATAACCCTTATCTTTGTTCATATATACCATGTTGAACTGTATACCATGCTTTGTTTAGTTCTTGATCCTTAAACCTTTATACCATGTTCATATCCATGAATTGAAACCTAATGACCTATGATTCTATAACCTGAACTTGATCATATACTTATGCAATCCCTTTTTATACCTGAAAGTGAATACACCTAACTCTCATTCTAGTACATTTCCAGAACAGACCCGATGATAAATGTTTCCTATATTCCACTAATAGAAATCCAAATTGTTTTGATTGAACTTATCTGATTTCCAAAGGACTTCTTTATACCTGAACATGTTTTAAAAAGGAATAAAGTTTAGACTCATTTAAATTCTGATTTATGGTTTCCACGGATTCCTAAGATTGGAGGCGTAAGAGGCCGAGTAACGCCGGTCCAGCACTTTTTAATTATAATAAATGGACTAGGGATGGACTAGTCTAAAGGCCAATGTGTTGCCTAATGGGACCCAATACAAGGACCAGAGGGACTGTGTGTCCGGTATGGGGACTTTACGTGGCTGATCACCCGTATTGTCCGATGCGTTGTGAAAAATCTCCAAAATTACTTAATGCTTTTCTTGAAACGGATATCTTGAAAATGAAATTGGTTTACCCTTTGAAATTGCATATTTATGCCATTGTTCCGATAATTCCTTATTATGGATTCTGCTTAAACCATGCTATATATATATTGATATTGGAAACTGTTTTGAAATTGTATATTCAATTCATTGATTCTGATAATCCCTTGATACGGACTTTGCTATACCCATGTCATACATATTGATATTGAAACTGTTTCCCAGTGGATAACTGTTTGGTCATATTATTACTTGCTGGGCATTTGGCTCATTCTTTTTCCCTATTCTAACCCATAGTGAAACGAGAAGATGGTACGTACATTTCAGACAGCTAGGAAGTCTTCCTATAGGGTTGTTTTTGGGATGCTAGCTCAGGTAGGTGACGACCACACCTAGAAGGTGTTTTGTAATAGAGAGCATAGAACTTTTAAGACTTGGTTGTAATAACTTTTGAGACTTATGTATTAATGAATTAGATAGTGGATGCTTGTTTCACACCATCAACTGTTAAAGATCCAGGGTAGAGTTGGGGTCAAGTCTGCATGCTTTTATTATATTGTTTATGGGTTTAATATGTATAGAGGTTGTAGTGACTCCCCGATCATGACCCCAGATTGGGAGGGCGTCACAGGTTGGTATCAGAGCTGTCAGTTTTTGGTCACTGGAACAAGCCAGGATCAGGATCCCTATTAATAAAAGATTAGGATCCCTATTAATAAAGGTGATTAAGATAGTTATGTAAGGAGTAGGAATCTGTTAGGATATTAGATGGATAAATGCTAAGTAGCAACGGTAGGCGTAAGTACTTTCCTTTAAGTTGAGTTTTAGGATTAAGATAACCTGTTATTATATAAGTATCTATATCTATATCGTTATCGCAGGAGATGGACGTTGTCGGTGGAGACACACCCCCTCACCCATCTATCACATCATCTGACCCTATGCATACTTTGTCTGATCATGAGGAGGATCCAGTGGAGATAGGTAGTCCTAGTGTTCAGCCCGTTGAGCTACCATTTGCACCTGTACCTGTTCAGACTACTATCCCTTGGAGAGCAGCATCTTTTGATTCTCGTGTTTCAGTTTTGGGAGGTCCTGCACCTATGTTTCTTCATGCACATGTAGACCTTGCTAGAGATCTAGAGACCCTTTCCGGACAGAATGCCGAGCTTCAGGCCCTTGTAGATCAGATGTCTGATGAGGCGGACCGTCGCGTTGCTGTTACTGAGGCGGAGTGGAAGGATAGGATTCGTACTGTAGAGGAGACAGCGAGAAAGCGCCTAGCCGAAGGACCAGTCACTGTTGATGCTTTAGAGGAGGCCAGGAGAGTGACTAGGATTGTTAGCTGGATGTTGTGTGAGCTGAGAGCTGTTCGTGGTGGACGAGACTAGCTATGGTTGGATTCTGAGAGTGGGACATCTGTTAGAGCCCATTGGTTTTAGTATTGGTTATTTGCACATTTGACTACTCACTATTAGGATATTTTCCCTTTTCCTAGTACTAGTAGACAGTATTATATTATCTGCTTTGACTTTGACTCTGCTTTGACTTTATGGGGTGATCATGTACCCTGTCATCTATTGTACCTGACTCATATCTTTATATTATGCACGTTCTTTTCTTATACCTTGCTTTAAACTGTTACACCATTTATTGTTAACCTGTTCCTATAATACCTATGTTTACCCTGTTTACCCTGTTATGGAGACAAGCAAGTTATCTAACAATATGGCTAAAAGTTTTTAATTTTTTTTTATGTTACATACAGTTTTATAAACGTTTTCAAAAAGAGTTTACATTGTGGTATATATATGCATATTGTTTCATAAATTGCTTATCTCTTATCAGAAAAATGCCACCAAAGAAAAAGACTACTGCTTCTACTCAACAAACAACTGATACCGAGGCTCAGAACCCGGTATACCCAACTATAACTCAGATACTTCAATTACTTCAACAACAAACTGCTGCCTTGACTCAACAACAACAACGAAATGTTCAACCTTTGACAACCTTTAAATTATTTCAAGCTGTCCACCCACCTGAATTCAAAGGTACTCTAAATCCTGTTGAGGCGAAATCATGGTTAATCGACATTGAGAAAGCTTTTGCGTTAGTTAAGGTTGGGGAGGATCAGAAAACTGAATTTGCTAGTTACTACCTGAAGGCAGAAGCTAATTTTTGGTGGGAATCTGTGAAGTTAGGAGAAGGAGAAATTACTTGGCAAAGATTTACAGAACTATTTCAGGAGAAGTATTTACCAAGGTACCTACAAGATCAGTTGGAAGTTCAATTCTTAGAATTAAAACAAGAAGGGATGAGTGTGGCAGAATACGAAGCCAAATTTACGGAATTGGCAAGATTTGCACCTAGGTACGTAGGAGATGATGTCAGTAAGGCTAGAAAGTTTCAGCACGGATTAAAGCCATGGTTAAGGAGTAGAGTTGCAGCTTTTGAATTGAGAAATTATACTGCGGTAGTACAGAAAGTGATGATCATTGAGGGCGAAAGCGAATTAGTTCAAAAGGAGAAATTTGGAAAGAAACGAAAGTTTGGAGGATCTGAAAGAAGCCAAGGTGATGAAGGACAAGGAAGTTCTCAGAATAGGAAAAGGTTTGGAAATCAATCAGGAGGAGATAGAAATTTTCAGAAACAGAGGAGTGGATTTGGAAGTTCAGACAAGAAACCTCAAGGAGGAAAGCCGCCAACTATCACGGGAAAGCCGTCTATACCAGAGTGCAAGACGTGTGGTAAAAGACACTCGGGAATCTGTAACAAGTTGAACATCACATGTTTTAAATGCAACAAGAAGGGACACTATGCTGATGGATGTCCAAGTTCAAAACCAGGAGGACTAACATGTTTCAAGTGTGGAAAAGCGGGACATTTTGCGCGGGAATGTAAGGAACCGGTCCAGTCTGCTAATGTACTTAGACTCACTGCACCACCAACACGGTCACAGTCATCTCAACCTCGAGCAAGAACTTTTAATATGTCAATCAATGAAGCGGTTCAGGACAGAGATGTAGTAGCAGGTACGCTTCCTGTGAATTCTGTTAAAGCTAAAGTGTTAATTGATTCTGGAGCAACTAGATCTTTTATATCTGAAAGATTCCTTGATAAATTGAAATGTGAGGTAAAACCATTGGAAAGGACGTTAGTAATAGAAGTGGCTAACCAGGATAGAGTTCCCGTAAACCAAGTGTGTCCTAACTGTAAAATCGAGATCGGTGGATATCTTTTTCATGCGGATTTGATACCGTTCAAAATGGGAGAATTTGATGTTATCCTAGGAATGGATTGGTTAGTAGATTGCGATGCGCAGATTGAATGTAGGAAAAAGCAAGTAAGATTGCGTGTGGGCGAAGATCAAGAAGTGGTGTTTCAAGGTCAAAGACAAACTAGGAAGTTCTTAACGTTTATGCAAACGACACGACTACTTCGACAAGGTTGTGAAGCTTATTTGGCTCATGTAGTGGATGTGGAGAAGCAAGTGTTGAAGATGGAGGAGATACCAGTTGTGAATGAGTTCCCTGAAGTTTTTCCTGACGAACTACCCGGATTACCTCCAGATCGAGAAGTAGAATTTACGATTGATTTGGCACCTGGAACAGAACCAGTATCAAAGGCACCTTACAGAATGGCACCGGCAGAAATGAAGGAATTGGCTACGCAGCTACAAGATCTTTTGGATAAAGGAGTTATAAGGCCTAGTGTATCGCCGTGGGGAGCGCCAGTGTTATTTGTCAAAAAGAAAGACGGAAGCATGAGATTGTGTATAGATTATCGAGAACTCAACCAGTTGACTATAAAGAATAAGTACCCGTTACCGCGAATCGACGATTTATTTGACCAACTCAAAGAAGCAGCCTATTTTTCAAAGATTGATTTAAGATCTGGATATCATCAACTGAAGATCAAACCTGAAGACGTTTCGAAAACTGCTTTTCGCACGAGATATGGACATTACGAATTTTTAGTGATGCCATTTGGATTAACTAACGCCCCGGCTGTGTTTATGGATTTGATGAACCGAGTGTTTCGAACGTATTTGGATAAGTTTGTGATTGTATTTATTGATGACATCCTGATATATTCAAAGTCTTCGGAAGATCATGCGGAACATCTAAGGATTGCATTGGAAATCTTGAGGAAGGAAAAGTTATATGCAAAGTTTTCGAAGTGCGAAATCTGGTTGGAAGAAGTACAATTTCTTGGACACGTTATTAGTCGAGAAGGAATGAGAGTGGACCCCGCCAAGATTGAAGCTGTGGTTAATTGGGAAAGACCAAAGACCCCTACTGAAGTGAGAAGTTTTCTCGGATTAGCTGGATATTACCGGAGATTTGTTCAAGATTTTTCAAAGATAGCTACACCGTTAACTGCACTGACTCGGAAGAATGAGAAGTTTGTTTGGACTGAGAAATGTGAAGAAAGTTTCCAAGAGCTGAAAGGAAGATTAGTGACTGCACCAGTGTTAGTCTTACCAGATGATCAAGGAAATTTCGTTATCTACAGTGATGCTTCACACAAAGGATTGGGATGTGTTTTAATGCAACATGGAAAAATGATCGCGTATGCTTCACGACAACTCAAACCGCACGAACGAAAGTACCCAACTCATGATTTGGAATTAGCAGCTATTGTGTTCGCGCTGAAAATTTGGAGACATTATCTATACGGAGAGAAGTGTGAAATCTACACGGATCATAAGAGCTTAAAGTATATATTCACTCAGAAGGAATTGAACATGAGGCAACGGAGATGGTTGGAGCTAATTAAGGACTATGATTGTAGTATTAACTATCACCCGGGAAAAGCGAATGTGGTGGCGGATGCGTTAAGTCGAAAAGAGAGATTGAATTTGTTCACGATACCTAAAGAATTGCTTCAAGAATTTGAGAAGTTGAAACTAGAAGTTTATGATTCGGAAGTTACTGACGAAGTTCTCAATGCTATGACGTTTCAACCGGAACTGTTGGAAAAGATACGAAGATGTCAGGAGGAGATTATGAATCAAGAGATGAACACATTGACTGGTGAAGAGATCTGCACCCAAAGGGATGACAAAGGAATTTTGAGATTCTCTACGAGGATATGGATTCCAAATGTGACAGAATTGAAGAATGAAATCTTGCGGGAAGCCCATAGTTCACAGTACTCAATTCACCCTGGTAGCACGAAAATGAATCGAGATTTGAAGGAACATTTCTGGTGGCCTGATATGAAAAGAGAAATTGCCGAATGGATAAGTAGGTGTTATACTTGTCAACGAGTCAAAGCCGAACATCAGAAGCCGAGCGGACTATTGCAGCCATTAGATATTCCTGAATGGAAGTGGGAACATCTTGCCATGGATTTTATTGTTGGACTACCGAGGACAAAAGCTAATCATGATGCCATATGGGTAATTGTAGACCGTCTGACCAAGTCTGCACATTTTCTCCCAATCAATGAAAGATTTTCACTGGATAGGTTAGTACAGCTATATCTGAAGGAAGTTGTGACACGCCACGGAGTTCCAGTAACCATTGTGTCGGATCGTGATCCAAGGTTTAACTCCCGATTTTGGAGACAATTTCAAGAATGTCTGGGTACCAAGCTTAAGATGAGTACCGCTTATCATCCACAAACTGATGGCCAAAGTGAACGAACGATTCAAACCATTGAAGACATGCTTAGAGCTTGTGCGCTGGATTTTAAAGGAAGTTGGGATGAGCATTTACCGTTGGTAGAGTTTTCGTACAACAACAGTTATCACGCGAGTATTGGAATGCCACCGTATGAAGCTTTGTATGGAAGGAAATGTAGATCGCCTGTATATTGGGAAGAAGTTGGAGAACGAAAAGTTTTAGGACCCGAGCTAGTACAACAAACGAAGGAAAAGATTGAGATCATTCGGAAAAGACTAGTTACGGCACAAGACAGACAACGGAAGTACGCTGACCAAGACAGGAAGGATCTAAGCTTTGAAGAAGGAGATCGAGTGTTGCTAAAAGTGTCGCCATGGAAAGGAGTTACGAGATTTGGCAAGAAAGGGAAACTTAGCCCGAGATATGTAGGACCGTTTGAGATACTGAGGCGTATCGGAAAAGTTGCATATGAGTTAGCGTTACCACCGCACATGGAGCACATTCATAACGTTTTTCATGTTTCGATGCTTAAGAGATTTAATCCTGATGCAAATCAAGTGATCGAATATGAACCTTTTGAGATTCAACCTGATTTGTCATATGTAGAACAACCTGTAGAGATTCAGGATCATATGGATAGGAAATTAAGGAATAAGATTATTAAGCTAGTTAAGGTTTTGTGGAGGAATCCTAAAGTTGAAGAATCAACTTGGGAACTTGAGAGCGAGATGCTTGAAAAGTATCCGCATCTATTTTCATAAGGTTAGATTCTGAGGACAGAATCTTTTTAAGGGGGGAAGGTTATAACGACTCAGAAAAACGCTTGTACAGTATTTATATTTAAATAATATTTGAGATCTATGATATGTGAATATTGTGTGAAAGGTGGATATGTGAAAATGTGATAATTAGATGTTTACTTGGTGAATGGTATGGATTAAAATACTTGTGTATGCTTTTAAATGCATTTTATATGAATTTCTTATTAAAAATTAGTTCTTTTTGACCTTCCGGGAATTTTATAAAATCAACGGAGACTCTTTTTATTGTGAAATCTTTTTCACAACCTTTATTTTATATTCTAGTATTTTATAAAATTAGTGGAGGAATTTAGTTTTGGCTTTAAGGATTTAAAACTGATTTTATGAGTTAAATATCATTTATGTGATCAAAACTTTGAAAATTCATATCTAATTCAATTTTGATCATAAAAATATTTTAAAACTATGGGGGAGCTTGTAAATTCGTATTCTTTGTTTTAAAAATAAAATTGTGATTTTTAGATATTATCTTCATTTTATTTCGAATTTTAGAAAGGCATTTATATTGGTTTTCTTATTTAAAAATCAGATTTTGGAATTAGCAAGTTACTAAAATACCCCTGGGCTTATAAAACCCCAACAATCAGTTTTTCCCCTTTTCTTCTTTCACCGTTCATCACTCTCTCTTCTCTCTTTCTCTCGAGTCTCTCTCTCCCTCTCGGTTAATCTCTCTCTCTCGATTTTCTTTTGTAAAATCTCTCTCTCTCTCTCATTCTCTCAATTATATTGATGATTATGTATATATATACATATATATATGTAATCGTGTGTGTGTGTATATGTATGCCGTGTGTATATGTGTGTATACCAGTTGCATGCAAAAGAGGTTTTGGGCGATTTTGATTTCATTCAATTCCGAAACCCTTGTTTTGTGATGTTTCGGTAATAAGAAGATTGTTTAGATTATTATTGGTAAGGTTGTGAAGGAAACCCGATTTTTCCGGGCACCTCCGACCATGCCGCCGTCGGCAATGAGCTCCGGCGAGCCGACGGGGACGATGATGATGTTATTGAGTCCAAATTATGTATTAATAGCTATGTTTAGTTAAGATTTTGGTTGCATGTCAAGAAATCGAAATGCATGTGTATATTTCGATTTTTTCCTTTTATAAATTTGGTTTGAAAATTGTTTATGTTGATGATTGATTGATAATTTCAAGTTATAGTGATTGCATGTTGAGTAATAGAGTTAAGTTTAGATGATTCGAATTTTTTGATGGTTAAAGGTTTTGATTTGGGAATTTTAGTGAAGTTCCAAGTATTTGGATTTTTGGTTTAATTAGTGTTGGTATTTGCTAATTGCATGTATAAGTTTTAGTAGTTTCTTGAGAATATGAGTTTTGGTTTTGATATGGGATGATTTGTTGTGGTAGAGATTATAATGGTGGAATGGTTTTATATAGAAAAACATCATGCTGAAAATTTCCAGAAAAACTGTCTGCCCTGTTCTGTTTTGATTAATTGCGAAATGTTGCTGCCTGTTTTAGACAGAGAGTCTAGGAGTTAACTGTTCTAAATTGAATCTAGTTTGTGCACGCGCTAACCTTGTATCGATAGGATTTACGAATAAAAAGTTATGATTATTTTTCCAAAAGTTGCGCAGCAGGGATTTTCTGTGTTTCAGCACCTAGTTTATACAGTTCGTTTTTAATCTAAATGAAGTGTTCTGAAGTTGAAAATTTTATGCTAAGTTGAGTTAGTAATCAGGAGGTAGCCTGCCAAATTTGGTAATTGTTTGATTAGTTTTGGAATTATGAAAAATGTTTTAGTAAAGTATGCGCAGTTGATTTTCTGCTTTTTGAGATGAAACATTGTTATAAAAAGAGTTAAGGATATGGTTGGCATGATCAAATTGATTTAAGGGATACCAAGTGTGGTATGATTTGAAAGATAGATTGTTATATATATATGTATAAGGAGTATGTTATACGTACTTAAATGACAATGTGAGGCTATATGGTTGATTGCCTATTACATGATTATAATTGTTTTATGGTATAACTATTATGTGTTTACGCGATTAGGATGCGTTGGGTAGTTTAGAATAACGGATTAGCATTTTAGAAAGGGCATACTAAGATAGAATATATTCTTTTGTAGAGCCCAAGGAAGTGGAACTTAGAGAGTTCAAGGAAGTGGAACTTAGAGACAAGGGAAAGACTAAGGTGGAAAACCAGTGATTGCTCAGTACCCCTTTTAGCTACTTAAGGCAAGTAATACAAACTTGCTTTCGTATTTCGATTCCATTGTTTCATTTTGACATATATGAATTGTTACCTTACCTTGATATACCTTTAATTCTGAAAACACCTATTGTTCATTGATAACCCTTATCTTTGTTCATATATACCATGTTGAACTGTATACCATGCTTTGTTTAGTTCTTGATCCTTAAACCTTTATACCATGTTCATATCCATGAATTGAAACCTAATGACCTATGATTCTATAACCTGAACTTGATCATATACTTATGCAATCCCTTTTTATACCTGAAAGTGAATACACCTAACTCTCATTCTAGTACATTTCCAGAACAGACCCGATGATAAATGTTTCCTATATTCCACTAATAGAAATCCAAATTGTTTTGATTGAACTTATCTGATTTCCAAAGGACTTCTTTATACCTGAACATGTTTTAAAAAAGAATAAAGTTTAGACTCATTTAAATTCTGATTTATGGTTTCCACGGATTCCTATGATTGGAGGCGTAAGAGGCCGAGTAACGCCGGTCCAGCACTTTTTAATTATAATAAATGGACTAGGGATGGACTAGTCTAAAGGCCAATGTGTTGCCTAATGGGACCCAATACAAGGACCAGAGGGACTGTGTGTCCGGTATGGGGACTTTACGTGGCTGATCACCCGTATTGTCCGATGCGTTGTGAAAAATCTCCAAAATTACTTAATGCTTTTCTTGAAACGGATATCTTGAAAATGAAATTGGTTTACCCTTTGAAATTGCATATTTATGCCATTGTTCCGATAATTCCTTATTATGGATTCTGCTTAAACCATGCTATATATATATATTGATATTGGAAACTGTTTTGAAATTGTATATTCAATTCATTGATTCTGATAATCCCTTGATACGGACTTTGCTATACCCATGTCATACATATTGATATTGAAACTGTTTCCCAGTGGATAACTGTTTGGTCATATTATTACTTGCTGGGCATTTGGCTCATTCTTTTTCCCTATTCTAACCCACAGTGAAACGAGAAGATGGTACGTACATTTCAGACAGCTAGGAAGTCTTCCTATAGGGTTGTTTTTGGGATGCCAGCTCAGGTAGGTGACGACCACACCTAGAAGGTGTTTTGTAATAGAGAGCATAGAACTTTTAAGACTTGGTTGTAATAACTTTTGAGACTTATGTATTAATGAATTAGATAGTGGATGCTTGTTTCACACCATCAACTGTTAAAGATCCAGGGTAGAGTTGGGGTCAAGTCTGCATGCTTTTATTATATTGTTTATGGGTTTAATATGTATAGAGGTTGTAGTGACTCCCCGATCATGACCCCAGATTGGGAGGGCGTCACATCAACGGAATGAGTGTTGTAGCAATTGCACTGTACAATACTTCACAGTTTGATATGCATTTGATGTATGTATTAGATAGGTTTCCTAAGTCATGTTGACTAAGTACTAGATAGGCAAAATAGGTTGGTTAATTGTAAGTATATCATGCCTTGTAATTTTGCCTAAGTGAAGACATGTCAACGGTATGAAGATTACTCTATCAACGGAACAAGGATACACCATCAACGGAATGAAGTTTACTCATCAACGAAATGAAGTTTACTCATCAACGGAATGGAGAATAAAGCTATCAACGAAACACATCTCCCTGCTATCAACGAATCATTATTGCTTTTCTGAATAGTTGACAAAGTGATAGTGACAGTTTACTGAACAGATCTAAAGGTGATGTGGAAGTGTACTTTGCATTGGAAACCATTAAAATGGACATGGGGAATAAGGAAACATCCCAGTTTCCAATTGGGCTCTTAGGAGTGATCATAATAAGCATGAAGACAAAAGCAAGGATCTCCAAGGACCACTGGACAAAGGGATGAAAAGCAAACTATTGACGGTTACCTTTAGTGTACTTTAGTGTAGCCAAAAATAGCTTTGTAAACTTGGGAATATATAACCAAGTGTAGCAGTTAAAATAGATACAAGAGAAGAAAAACAAATAGATTGTATTAGCTATTTTTGAGAGCATTTTCTTCTCTACAAATCTTGTAACTGAGCAGCTGTGTACATTCTGTATCACAGATTATTTCCGAAATAAAAACACTTCAGTTGGATCATCAAACAATCCAACTGAATTATTTATATCTTGTGTTTTTACTTATTCAGTTCAGTTTTATTTTATAAGTGTTTTAAGTTTAAGAAAATATCAAGAATTGTATTCAACCCCCCCCCCCCCTTCTACAATTCTGTTAGGTCATTTGGGATTAACAATTGGTATCAGAGCAAGCTTCTAACATACAAGAAGTTTAAAGATCAAGACCAAAACAGAAACCATGGTGAAGAAGGATGCAGGTGTGAAGATACCAGTTCTTGATAAGGACAATTACTTTCACTGGAAAGTAAAGATGCATTTACATCTCATGTCTATGGACGAGAGGTATGTAGACTGCATTGAGAAAGGTCCACACGTTCCCATGAAGTTTGCATCTAGAGTTGGACTGCCAGATGATGCTCCTGATGTGGATATTCCAAAACTTGTCTCAGAATGGACTATTGAAGATGTTGCAGAAGTCCATAAAGATAAAAGAATCATGAACATTCTGTTTAATGGTTTGGAGCAAGAGATGTTTGACAATGTCATAAACTGTACAACCTCCAAAGAAGTATGGGACACTGTCAGAACACTATGTGAAGGAACTGAGCAAGTAAGGGAGAACAAAATGCAACTCCTTATACAACAATATGAGCACTTTCACTTTAAAGCTGGTGAAACCCTAAATGACACGTTTAGTAGGTTTCAAAAGCTTCTGAATGGATTAAAGTTGTATGGGAGAATCTACCAAACTAAGGATTCAAACCTTAAATTTCTAAGAGCTCTTCCAAAAGAATGGAAGCCTATGACTGTTTCTCTAAGAAACACTCAAGAGTACAAAGATTACACTCTTGAAAGGCTGTATGGAACATTAAAGACATATGAGTTGGAAATGGAGCAAGATGAAGAAATTGAGAAGGTACAGAAGAAGGGTGGATCTATTGCATTGATTGCATCTGTGAACCAACTGGAAGATGACAATGAGGAAGCTGCAAAAGCCACAACTAGTCGAGCTAGTTGTAGAAGTGATGTTAGCAAGGGAAAAGGCAAGATGACAGAGGAAGAAGAATCAGAACCAGCCAACTTGGATGACTTAGATGAGATTGATGAACACATTGCTTTTCTGTCAAGAAAATTCTCTAAGTTCAAGTTCAAGAGAAACTCAGAAGCAAGGCCACCAAGGAGAGACTTTCAACCTAACAAAAGTAACTGGATTGAAAAGTCTAAATCTAAATGTTTCAATTGTGGAATGCTTGGTCACTTTGCTGGAGATTGCAGAAAGCCCAAGATTGAGAAGGGCAACAGGAAATTTGAGCCTGTTGATTATAAAAAGAAATACTTTGAACTTCTCAAGCAAAAAGAAAAGGCTTTCATGTCTCAGGAGTATGATTGGGCTGGTAATGGTGAAGATTCTGATGATGATGTTGAGTATGTCAACTTGGCTCTTATGGCTAACAATCATGAGCAGGAAGCAAGCTCCTCAAGCAACCAGGTAACAATTACTAATCTTTCTGAGCTTTCTAAAGAGGAATGCGATAGTGCAGTAAATGAAATGTCTACTGTACTATACAATCTGCGTGTTACTCTTAAATCACTTACCAAGGAGAATTCAAGGATTAAAGAATCAAATCTGCTCTTAAGTGATAGAAATGCCATGTTAGAAGCACAGCTCATTGAGTTTGAGAAAATGAGATGTGTTAGTAGGGATGCTAAGCTGGAACTTGAGAAAGTATTAAAGAGGGAAGAAATTCTTAAAACACAACTAGAGATAGAACAGAGTGTGATTGCAAAATGGAAAGATTCCAGGAATGTTGCTAGCAACATCATTAATGTTCAAGGTGTGGAATCTTTTTGTGAGCAATCATGGAAAAAGAACAAGGAGAAACTAGGGTATGTTGTTGAAACCTTAGAATCAGAATCAGAGTCAACAAACAACAATGATCATTTGTTGAAGGTTGATACGTCAACGGAATGCAATGTTCCGTTGACAGATGAACCATCAACCGATCATGTTGTTTCGTTGACAGAGAAAAAGAAAGTAGAACTCACTAGACTTAATGAAAAGTATGGTCCTGTCACCAAGAACTTTGTTCAAGGTGAGTCTAGTAAATCAAAGAAAGTTGAGAAGCCTGTTGAAAGAGCTAATGTAGGTCACTTGTCTAACAAGCAATTGAAAGACAAGTTAGAGAAAGTTCAAGTTGAGACTAAAGGTAACAAAAAGAATAACAGAAATGGAAAAGTAGGGATTAACAAGCACAATAATTACACACCTGATAAATATGCACCTAGAAAGACATGTGTTAATTGTGGTAGTGTTAATCATCTATCTGCTAATTGCAAGTCTGTTAAGAAACCTGCTAATGTGAGAATGCCTAAGTCTACATTGAATGAGTCTATACCTGCCATGCCTGTTATGCCTAACATGTTTGCTCCATATGCACAGTATCAAAATCCATATGCTTGTATGTCATTTGTGCCTAACCCTTACATGAATATGTTTAACATGCCACAAATGCCATGGAATAACATGTTTGTTCCTCCATCTATGCATGCTGAGAATGAAACTGTGAGCAACCCTCAAAGATCAACACAAGTGAAAAATGATCTGAGAGGGAAATCAAAGGCTAACAAGACAGGACCCAAGGAAACTTGGGTACCAAAATCAACTTGATTTGGTTTGTTGTGTGCAGGGAGACAAAAGGAATCTTTGGTACTTGGATAGTGGTTGTTCAAGACACATGACTGGTGATTCTACCCTGCTCACAGAGTTTCAGGAAAAAGCTGGCCCGTGTATTGCTTTTGGAGATGACAACAAAGGCTACACAAAGGGATATGGCTTGATTTCAAAAGAGAATGTCATCATTGATGAGGTTGCATTGGTGGATGGTCTTAAGCACAACCTGCTTAGTATCAGCCAACTTTGTGACAAAGGATTTTTAGTTACTTTTTCAAAAGAAGCCTGTGTTTTTTCTAAGGTAGGAAACAACAATGTGGTCATGACTGGATTCAGAAGAGGAAACGTGTACATTGCTGACTTTAGCAACACAAGTCCAGACACCATCACATGTCTTTTCAGCAAGGCAAGCAAGGATGAAAGTTGGCTGTGGCACAAGAAATTATCTCATCTGAATTTCAAAGTCATGAATGATTTGGTATGGAAAGATCTTGCTAGAGGAATTCCACAGGTAGAATTCTCCAAGGATGGTTTGTGTGATGCCTGTCAAAAAGGGAAACAAAAGAAGGCATCATTCAAAAGCAAGACAGAGTCATCAATTGTTCAACAGCTTGAGTTGCTCCACATGGATTTATTTGGCCCTGTAAATGTCATGTCAATTTCAAAGAAGAAGTGATGTCTTGTGATTGTTGATGATTTTTCTAGATTTACATGGACTTTCTTTTTGCACTCCAAAGATGAGGCAAGTGAAATCATTATCAATCACATCAAGATGGTAAGCAATCATCCTGATTTCAAAGTGAGAAGAATTAGGAGTGACAATGGGACAGAATTCAAGAATTCAAGCATGAAAGTGTTCTGTGAAGAAATTGGTATATTGCATGAGTTTTCAGCAGCAAGGACACCACAGCAAAATGGTGTAGTTGAAAGGAAAAATAGAACACTTATTGAAGCTGCAAGGACAATGCTAGATGAATCAAAGTTACCTACTTATTTTTGGGCTGAGGCAGTCAACACAGCTTGCTTCACTCAAAATATTTCCTTGATTAATCAGGCCAAGGGAATGACACCTTATCAACTACTCAAAAGAAAGAAACCACTATTGGATTTTCTTCATGTCTTTGGTTGCAAGTGTTTTGTTCTGAGAAATCAAGCTGAGCACTTGGGGAAATTTGAAGCAAAGGCAGATGAAGCAATATTTGTGGGTTATGCAGCAGGGAAAGCCTATAGAGTCTACAATCTCAGAACCAACATTGTTATGGAATCTGTACATGTTGTTTTTGATGATCTCAAAATTCAGGGTCTCTGTGATGAAGGTTTCCATGAAAGTCTCTCTTTTGAGAATGAGGAAGGAGAACAAATGGATCATGATAAGACTATTGAGAAACAGTCCAAAGTTGTTGTATCTAGCACAGATGAAAGCAGTAGTGAAGATGAAATTGTTGCATTAAGATTGAAAAGAATAGCTGCTAGTAGACCAAATGGTCATTTCGTTGACAGTCAGAATGAGCGTTTCGTTGACAGTCAAAATGGACATTCCGTTGACAGTCACAGAAATGCTTCCAGGAGTGATCAATTAGGGACAACAAACTCAGGGGGAGTTTCTCAAGGACAAATATCTAATCAAGGCAATCATGATCATGAAGCTACTTCTTCAAGAGCAAATCTACCTCCCTCAAGAAAATGGACTAAAGATCATCCCTTTGAACTTATTATAGGTGATGTTTCTTCAAAAGTTCAAACTAGAAGAGCAACTCAAGAGGAATGTCTATATAGTAGCTTTCTGTCTCAAGAAGAGCCAAAGAAAGTTGAGGATGCACTTCTAGATCCAGATTGGGTTTTGGCTATGCAAGAGGAGCTAAACCAATTCGAGAGGAACAATGTTTGGAAGCTGGTGCCCAAGCCTAAAGACAGGAGTGTAATAGGCACAAAATGGGTGTTCAGAAACAAGATGGATGAAAATGGCATAGTCACAAGGAACAAAGCTAGATTGGTTGCAAAAGGCTACTCACAGGAAGAGGGAATTGATTTTGATGAAACCTTTGCTCCTGTTGCAAGACTAGAAGCAATAAGGATTTTCCTAGCCTATGCAGCCCATGCCAATTTCAAGGTCTTTCAAATGGATGTAAAGAGTGCTTTTCTGAATGGGGAACTGGAAGAGGAGGTGTATGTGAGTCAACCTCCTGGCTTTGAAGATGATGATTTTCCAGAGTATGTGTACTTTCTCCTCAAAGCACTCTATGGTTTGAAACAAGCACCTAGAGCCTGGTATGACACATTGTCACAGTTTCTGCTTGAGAATCACTTCACTAGAGGTACTGTAGATAAAACTCTTTTTCATAGGATTGTGAATGGCTCTACAATACTTGTTCAAATTTATGTAGATGACATAATTTTTGGGTCTACAGATGAAAAACTTTGTCAAAAGTTTGCCAAGCTTATGCAAAGTAAGTATGAAATGAGCATGATGGGAGAATTAACTTATTTTCTTGGTCTTCAAGTAAAGCAAGTTAATGAAGGCATTTGCATTAGTCAAACCAAGTACATTAATGATTTGTTAAAGAGGTTTAACTTAATGGAATGCTCTCCTGCCAAAACACCCATGCCTACTACCACCAAACTTGAATTGAATACTAAGGAAAAATCTGTGGACATTTCAAGTTACAGAGGCATGGTTGGCTCACTTTTATATTTAACAGCTAGTAGACCTGATATTATGTTTGCTACATGTCTTTGTGCTAGATTTCAGGTTGATCCTAGGGAATCCCATTTAGTTGCTATTAAAAGAATTTTCAGATATCTCAAAGGGACACCAAACCTTGGCATTTGGTATCCTAGAGAATCTGGTTTTGAACTAATTGGTTATTCAGATGCAGATTATGCAGGATGTAAAATTGACAGGAAAAGCACAACTGGAACCTGTCAATTTCTAGGAAACAAGCTTGTATCATGGTTCATCAAGAAACAAAACTCAGTTTCCACCTCCACAGCTGAGGCTGAGTATATTGCAGCTGGAAGTTGTTGTGCACAGATCTTATGGATGAAAAACCAACTACTTGATTATGGATTAAGAGTTGAGAAAATTCCTATTTTCTGTGACAAAACTAGTGCCATTGCCATTACTGAGAATCCAGTGCAGCATTCAAGGACCAAGCACATTGACATCAAGTACCACTTTATTAGAGAACATGTTATGAATGGTACTGTGGAGTTACATTTTGTTCCAAGTGAACAACAACTTGCAGACATCTTTACCAAGCCACTTGATGAATCCACATTCTCAAGATTAGTAAGTGAGTTAGGTATGCTAAATTTCTCTTAATTATTTTGAGATTTTTGCAAGTTAAAATGCAGCCAGGAATTTGCTATAATTTTTCTGTGAATTGATTTTCTCAGGAAAAGGTGAAATTTTGTCTAAGTCAAAATTACTATGTCAACGAAATGCACCATTTCGTTGATAGTCTTAGCATTTTTCTGGGTGTTTCGTTGATAGCTCTTTTATATCAACGAAACGCAGCTTTATCAACGGAATAGAAGGGACCTAAAATGCCCAATTCTGATTCGTTGATGTAGCGCTTTTTAATCTGAACCGTTGAAATTGCACGTTCGTTATCACGATCTATACATACACCCCTGTAAGTATAAATCGTGGTAATATTTAATTCTAACGGTTACTTTTTAAGCCAATCAGGTAATTTAGATTAATTATTGGACTTAATTTCTGAGAATTTTTGGGGGAGTATTTAAGAAATTTTAATTTCTTTATTTCATTTCTACCTGTTCTCAAAAATTCCAAAAGTTTTTCTATCTTCTTCTCTCTAACAAGCAATACAGCTCGAAGCTTTTCCTCACTCAACAATGGCACCCATAATCAAGCTTATGTCTGCTGGTGGGTTCATCTATGAGAAGAACAATTCTATTCCATTTGTTGTTAAGGAGAGTCCGAACAGCATCTTTTTCAAGATGATGGACTTCATGAGGAACTGTAAGTTGAGCTATGCGATGTTTCACTCTACACCACTCTACAATGAAATAATCGAGGAGATTTGGACCTCATGTGAGTATAGTGGAACAAACTGCACACTGCAATTCCCTCTTCAAGGTAATGAGTACATAGTTAATTCTGATGTTTTGCAAGCATGTTTACATATTCCTGATAATAACTGTGATGCTTTGCCTACTAACACTGAAATAACTACCATGCTAAATTCTATAAACTACTCTTTGCCTACTGATAACTTGGGTAAGATAATTAGGAGAGGTTTGGTTAGGGAATACAGCTATTTAGCTGATGCATTCATTAAGGTCTTTTCTGGAAAGATTAGTAATTTTGATGCATTAACTAACTCTATGTTAATTCTCCTAACCATGCTTCTAAATGATAGATATTACAACTTTAGCACCCAACTTATGTATGAAATTGGTGCTAAGTTGGGTGATAAGGCAAATAGGAAGAAAAATATCTATTATGCAAGGTTTCTGATGATGCTGGCTAATCATGTTAGTCCAGCACCATTAGTTATCTCTAACCCTACTGCCAGGTTTGAGTGCTTTGTGCAAGAGAAGAGAGTATTGACAGACATACTGAGGCTGAACCACAATGGTGATGTTCCAGTGGTGTATCTGCCAATCATTGAGGTAACTACTGCTATCCCTGTTAGTATAGCTGTTACTTCAATTGTTTCATCCAACCTAGTTGCTATGGAGTCTGTAGATGTGACCCAACAGGCTCCTACCCCAGCAACTAAACCAAAATCAAAGAAATCCTCCAAGCCAACCTCAGGTGCTTCTCAAAAGGCACATGTTGTAAAAACTACCACACAACCTAAGGGGAGTGAGTCTGGAGTTGTGAGAGGTGAGGGAAGGGGTGAAAGTCAAAGAAACCCCAAGAATAAGGAAGGTGAGGTAAGTGTTTCCCAGCCTAGCCCCATTGTGTCTTCCCAACAAGGCACAATGAGTAAAATGGATTTAAGCACAATTCTAATTGCATCCTCCCAAAAGGATGTAATTATTGAAACAAGCTCTCCTCCAAGAGCACAGTCCAAGAGGGCAAGGGACACTGTAAGCCCACAGTCTACAATTTCCCAGTACCAAAGAAGAGTAAAGCAAAAATCCCAGGTTTCACAGGGTGCACACACACTGGAAGCAACACTTCCAGTTTCATAAATTCAATTTGATGTAACCCCTATCATAACTCCGGGGTTACAGTCCCATTCTCTTGATATCAATCTTGAACTATCTCCACCAAATTCACCAACTCAATCATTAGATGTGGATATGATCCATTCATCTATCCCTGATTCTCCAACTCTTTTCTTGGAGAAGCCCCACTCTGACATTGGTGACCATCACTTGTTAAGTGATTTGTTGGGCCACCAATCATCCTTTTCTGAAGTTACAAGAGGATCTGTGGAACAATCTCTTAAATCAATCACCACAGATTCTACTGTAATTTCACTTTCTCAAAGTGCTTTCTTGACCTCATCAACGAAACAGGCTCTTTCGTTGACAAGTGTTTCTCCATCAACGGTATCCATACCGTTGACAGTTCAAACTACCATACCGTTGATAGTTCACTCTGCACCTCTAATTGAAAATCAAGTTGTTTCCACAACTAGTGCAGATGATCTAGTGGTAGTTGAGACACTTCTAGGATTGAGAGGGAGTGAAACTGAGAGGCTGGCTTGCAGCCAGGCAAAAGGAGAGAATGAGAGTGAGAGGCTGGCTATTTCTTCCAGCAAGGCAAAAGGAGAGATTGAGAGTTCCACATTAGTAGGTGAAGGTGAGGGTGTGAGAGGTGTGAGCCATGGGGAGCCCATGATGCAAGAAAATAGAGGAGAGAGAGAAGGGACTACAAGAGTCATAAGGGAGGAAGCAGCCATTGCTAGTGAGTCAATGGAGGTCAATGAGGGAGAAAGGGAACTTACTTTCCAAGAGCACTATCAACAAACTCTGGATAGTATTTCCCTGGATCCTGAGACCTTTACTCATCCTGTGTCAGCCTATCAAGTTTTGGCTCAACAGGGCAATGTGGAGGCAGAGAGGTCACTACAACTAATTCATACAACTGCATCAATGCAAAGAGCAAAGGATGCCTTGACCAATCTATCTCCAGGAGCTGCAGCAAGTGGTGAGTTTGATTTCTCTGATGATGAGGACAGCTTTGGTGATAATCAGGTGGCCACTACTTCACAGACTGGGACTTCTGTGGTGCCTCCTACACCAAACTGGCTCTCTCAGGATTTACAAGGAAGGATCTCCCTGGATGCTGCAATTACAAGGCAGTACAATGAGGCCTATCTGGCTCATGAGTCTGCAAATGCCAATGACAAGAAATTCTACAAGGCTATTATGGATTCACTGGAAATCCAAAGGCTACAGATGATGCAGACAAGGATTGAGGCTAGAGAAATCAAGGACTCAATTAGCAATCTCAGGGATGCTAATGAAAGGAGGCTAGATGAAAAGCTTCCTCTTCTCACTGTGTCCAAGATGAACAGGTTTTTCTCTAAGGAACCTGAGGTGGCTACCTCCTTGAAGACTCTCTCTTCTAGAGTGGACAAGGTGGAAGCTACTTTATCTCAGATGCAAAAGGAACAGGAGAAGCAGACACAACTCTTGGCCCAGCTAGTGGCAGCTCAAGGACTCCCAGTCATCTCTCTTGATGATAACAAAAAGGGGGAGAAATCTAAGGAGCTAGACATTCAAATCACAAAGGTTATGGTCCCAGCCATTTCCCTGCCAAAGGAGCCACTAGCTATGGGGGAGTCAGGAAAAGCTAAACTGGACAGCATTGACCTGATTCAGCAAGCATCTATGAAGCTACAGCTTGCTGAACAAATTAAAGACCACTGGTCCAGGATAGAAGAAAGAATCAAGAAGATAGCTGATACTGCAAAGAGTTCAAATCCATCAACGGATCAAGCTTCTTCTACAGAGCCATCAACGGATGCCATGGTTTTAGCATCAACGGAATGGGAGCCACAGACCAATTCTTTATATAAGATAGAGCCCCTTCTACATGGAGTCACTCAAGGTTCAAGGAAGGAGAAAGGACAAACTTCATGCATTAGGGATGTGGAACAAGCTACATTGCAAAGAAGCTTATCTCCCAAGTCCCCTGCTAAACCAAAGGGCAAAAATATAGCAAGGACTTTCTATCCTGCACCTTATCCAGATGAGCTCAAGCTTCTTGGATTACTTATCACTAAATGCAAGGAAAGCAATGATTATGAGGTAAGGAAGCAAAGGGAAATTGTCTACAGGAATGGACAAGAAATCTGTGTTTGGGCTGGTCACCCAAACTTTGCTGAAGCTAAGGCTGAAGAGTCAGAAAGAGCAGCAATGCAAGCACTTGCAGTTGCTCAATCTCTTGATGAAGAAGAAAGACAGCAAGAAGAAAAAGCCAGAGAGGAAAGGAGTGCAAAGAAGAGCACAAGGCAACCAAAGGCAAGAGCTAGGAGAAATATAGCCTTTGAGAATGATGACTCTCAGAGTATTGCATCAGACTCTTCTGTACCAAATGCACCTCCAACAATTCCTGATCCAGCTCTAGGGGTAAAGTTAGCTTTTGATCCTAAATATCCTGTTAATTTCCATGATCAGCCAATTGAGCCAAAGGAAGAGCCAATTGAGTTTGATGAGGCCAACTTTCCAAAATTCCTCTTTGAGATGGATCCAAAGAAGAGATCTAAGCAAAGGGCTACCAAGGCTAAGCCAATTCTAGTAAGGAGACCACAAGCTGAAAAACCTCCTACCAACCCAGAAGACTTCATCTACATTGCTGATATCAGGGAGGAGTCTGACCTACATATCAATCTTGATGACCTAGTTGAAGTGAGAGGAATAGCAGCTTCTTACAAACTACCAGAGAGATTGGTGTTTGTCTACAAGGGTGGGAGAGAACAGGTTTGGCCTCTACATAGAATTCTGGGAGAAGACTATGAGACACTGCTATCTGTGTTTAAATGCCTGAAGAAAGATTTTGGTTTTACCAAAACAGCTAAGTCTGAAGTTGTTTCCAAAATTTTCCAAATCAAAGCTAGCTGGAACAAGCCTGGTGCACTTCCCAGAGTATTGAAGGTCCCTCAAACAGGAAAGAAGATTCATCTCCAACCTTTTTGGATGATGGAATTCAGAGACAAGGACAACTGTAGAAGATTCTTCAGAATAGAAGACCAACTGGAGAAGGCATCCAATGAAACTCTAAGATTAATGCAATCCAAGTTGGGGAATCAAGATGAAGAAGAGAAGATTTTCTACAGAAGACTTCAAGCTCAGATTGAGGAGAACAATGCAAGAAAAGGGAAGAAAACAAGACCACAGAGGCAAAGATGAAAAATCTGCTCAGTCTAGAGGAGCAACTCTGTGCACTTGTTTTGTAAGATTTTCTACTTTGAAATTTAATTAAATTCAATGAAGCTCAATTCAATTTCTACTTTTATAATGTGTAATTTGACTGAGTGTTTTTGTTATCATCAAGGCTCTTGATTTATGGCTGTTATTCTATCAGTCATAAATTGGGGGAGATTGTTAGGAATATGTTGTTCTTGATGATAATTATAAAAACACTTAGTAGATTTTGTATTAAGTCACTTTGTAACTGTCAACGAAATGGCATGCTTTGCAGTGTTTCGTTGACAGGAAGCTCATCAACGGAATGAGTGTTGTAGCAATTGCACTGTACAATACTTCACAGTTTGATATGCATTTGATGTATGTATTAGATAGGTTTCCTAAGTCATGTTGACTAAGTACTAGATAGGCAAAATAGGTTGGTTAATTGTAAGTATATCATGCCTTGTAATTTTGCCTAAGTGAAGACATGTCAACGGTATGAAGATTACTCTATCAACGGAACAAGGATACACCATCAACGGAATGAAGTTTACTCATCAACGAAATGAAGTTTACTCATCAACGGAATGGAGAATAAAGCTATCAACGAAACACATCTCCCTGCTATCAACGAATCATTATTGCTTTTCTGAATAGTTGACAAAGTGATAGTGACAGTTTACTGAACAGATCTAAAGGTGATGTGGAAGTGTACTTTGCATTGGAAACCATTAAAATGGACATGGGGAATAAGGAAACATCCCAGTTTCCAATTGGGCTCTTGGGAGTGATCATAATAAGCATGAAGACAAAAGCAAGGATCTCCAAGGACCACTGGACAAAGGGATGAAAAGCAAACTATTGACGGTTACCTTTAGTGTACTTTAGTGTAGCCAAAAATAGCTTTGTAAACTTGGGAATATATAACCAAGTGTAGCAGTTAAAATAGATACAAGAGAAGAAAAACAAATAGATTGTATTAGCTATTTTTGAGAGCATTTTCTTCTCTACAAATCTTGTAACTGAGCAGCTGTGTACATTCTGTATCACAGATTATTTCCGAAATAAAAACACTTCAGTTGGATCATCAAACAATCCAACTGAATTATTTATATCTTGTGTTTTTACTTATTCAGTTCAGTTTTATTTTATAAGTGTTTTAAGTTTAAGAAAATATCAAGAATTGTATTCAACCCCCCCCCCCCTTCTACAATTCTGTTAGGTCATTTGGGATTAACATAGGTTATCCTGCATCAAGAGCCTTCAGAGTTTTTAATTTGAGGACAAGGACTGTCATGGAGTCAATACATGTATCTTTTGATGATAAAAAGATAATAGGCTTGAATGAAGACTCGCATGATAGACTTATTTTTGAAAATGAAGCTACCAAGGAACCTGAAGAAACTGAATCAAAACCTATCAGTTCATCAAATTTTGATGACACTTCAAATCCTGATGTTACACCAAATTCTGATGGTGCTAACTCTGATAATTCAAATAATAGAGATTCATCTAGTAGTGCAAATGTTGAGCGGGAGCAACAGCATTCGACTACAAGTTCAGAGTCAACTCAATCATCAGGAAAAAATTCTTCAGATATTGATTCAAGTAATGATCCTGATAATTTATCAGGAGGAGATAGCAACATCTCAGGAGGAGCTTCATCTGAAGCAAGTTCATTAATTCAGAATAACACCAGTCCAGGGGGAGCATCTACATCAAGGAATGACTTACCATCAGCAAGGAAATGGACTGCAAGTCATACTCCTGATTTAATCATTGGAGATCCTGATGCAGGTGTTCAGACAAGAAGTGCAACTCAAAATGAATGTCTATATAATAACTTTCTGTCAAAGGAGGAGCCAAAGAAAGTTGAAGATGCACTCAAACATGCTGATTGGGTTACTGCAATGCAAGAAGAATTGAATGAATTTGAAAGGAATTAAGTCTGGAAACTGGTACCAAGACCAAAGAACAGATCTATTGTTGGTACTAAATGGATTTTCAAAAATAAGACTGATTCAGATGGTGTAATTATCAAAAACAAAGCAAGACTAGTTGCAAGGGGGTATTCTCAACAAGAAGGAATTGACTATGATGAAACTTTTGCTCCTGTTGCAAGACTAGAGGCCATCAGGATCTTTCTGGCATATGCAGCTCATAAGAAATTCAAGGTTTTCCAGATGGATGTGAAAAGTGCTTTCTTAAATGGTGAACTGGAGGAAGAAGTATATGTTGAACAACCTCCTGGTTTCATTGATCCAAAATATCCAGATCATGTTTACAGATTGGATAAGGCACTTTATGGACTAAAGCAAGCTCCAAGAGCATGGTATGAAACCTTAGCTCAATTCTTACTGGAAAGTGGATTCAAAAGAGGTACTATTGATAAAACTCTATTCTATTTGAATCATGGTAAGGATTTGCTTTTAGTTCAGATTTATGTGGATGATATCATTTTTGGGTCAACAAACAATAAGCTGTGTGAAAAGTTTTCCAAGCTTATGCTGTCAAGATATCAAATGAGCATGATGGGAGAAATGAGTTATTTTCTTGGTCTTCAAGTTAAACAGACTGATGATGGCATTTTTATCAATCAGTCTAAATATACAAGGAATTTATTGAAAAGGTTGAACATGGAAGACTGTACTACTGCAAGTACTCCCATTGCTACAGCTACCAAACTTGATCCTGATCAAGGAGCTGAGGTAGATGTAACTCACTACAGAGGAATGATTGGCTCTTTATTGTATCTCACTGCCAGTAGACCAGATATCATGTTTGCAACCTGTCTGTGTGCAATATTTCAAGCAAAACCTAGGGAACCTCATCTGATTGCAGTTAAAAGAATTTTCAGATATCTCAAAGGCACTCTTTCACTTGGCCTTTGGTATGCAAGGGAATCAGATTTTGGTTTGTGTGGTTATTCAAATGCTGATTTTGCAGGATGCAAAATAGATATGAAAAGTACTTCAGGAAGCTGTCAGTTTTTGGGTGGTAGACTAGTTTCATGGTTCAGCAAAAAGCAAAAGTCTATCTCTACTTCAACAGCAGAAGCTGAGTACATTGCTGCAGGAAGCTGTTGTGCTCAGATAATGTGGATGAGAAATCAGTTGTTAGATTATGGCATGTCATACTCAAAAATTCCTATTTATTGTGATAACCAAAGTGCTATTGCAATGACAGGAAATCCAGTTCAACATTCTCTTACTAAACACATCAGTATTAGATATCATTTCATAAGAGAACAGGTTCTGGAAGGAACAATTGAACTTCACTTTGTTCCTACTGATCAACAACTAGCTGATATATTCACCAAGCCACTACCTGAAGCTACATTCAATAAGTTGGTGAATGAACTTGGAATGATGAACTTTGAGAATTTCTGAGAAAAGCTACAGAGAAGAAATCCTGATGACTATCAAATCCTGATGGTCATTCAGAAAGGTATGTATTTTTAATCAAATCCTGATAGGACAATATCCTGACAGGAAGTCAACTGGTCAATTCTGATGTACATGTCAGTATTTCATTGCTTAATTTGTGCCTGATTTTTCGTCAGTTTCTGATGAGAAACGTTTGAGTTTTGGACAACTGTATGCGCGCGTGTGTCACACTGATAGATATATACATATAGATACACATAAAAAGCGGTGCAGTTATGTTTAATTATGCACGTAATTTGTACACTAATCATTTAAGCACAAATCATAATTTGCCACCTGTCATTGAGAGTAATATTTTGTTTTAACAAAATACATTTGATATGCTAAATTTCTGATTACTCTCTCTTCATCAGTTTTCATCTTATTTCTCTCTCTGCGTTCAAGAACCCTAATTTCTAAATCTCAATTCTCAAGTTTTTGATACTGTTTTAATGGCGTCTTCATCATTCATAAACAAACAGACTGTTGTTAGTGGTGTTACGTTTGCCACTAATAATTTTGTAGCTATTCTAGACCATCAGGAATTACCCAATGAGTTTCACATTATCCAAGTTTTCTATCTTCAAGTCCATTGAAGTTTGCTTTAACAGAACCTGCAAGTGTTTCTTTTAAGTCAGTTATGCAGGTGTGGAACTCAGTTACTTTTGACAAAGGGCATTCTGACTCAATCTTGATGAGTTTTGAATATGATGGGATTACTCACTATGTGACTCCTGTAATTGTGGAGGATGCATTGCATTTACCTGTTCTTGGTGATGTTGTTCCTGCTAATGTTTCGGACTCTACTCTCTTTGAGTTTGTTACAAAGTTGGGCTACAATGGTGAAGTAAAGAGATATGGAAATCTCTTCAGGACGAAGCTTAAGAAGGAATGGAATTTCTTCTTTGATACAATCAGTCACTGTTTCCTGAACAAGACATCAAATTTTGATGCTCTTCCATCAGGATCTCTCAAAATTGGGTACTCTCTAATCCATTCTACAGTGTTTGATTATGGGTCGTTTATCTTAAAAGCTTTAAGTGATAGGAAATCAGATAAGTTAGGTTCTGTCTGTTTTCTTAGATTTTTACAGTTGATATTTAATCACTTATGTCCTAATGTTGTTTTTGAGGATGATGTAGTTCTACCAATCTGTAGAATTACTGATAATAATATTAAGTCCTTAGTCAACAGTGATAAGGCAAATGGTTTTATTGGTAATGCTTTCATTCCTGATGAGGTTAGGTTTTTCTTACATCAGAAAATGCCTACTTGTTATGGATTGCTTTCTCATGCTATGGGGCAAGGTCAATCACACCTTGTTCCTAACCTCAGCATACCACCTAAACAGTCCAAATAGTCGACAGCCACCTCTAATGTCTCTCAAAAGACTTTAGTTGTAAAATCAAAGAAATCAGCTAGAACTGATGTGTCTGGAAGGCAATCAGGTTCGAAGGATTTTTCCTCTACACCACTCACTAAAAAGAAGATACAAGGGGTCCTGGTGAAGAAAGATGCTAAGGGTGCTGAGGCTGTTTCTGTTAAAAGAAAGTTAGTGCTCAAGGATGAGACTGATTCAGAGGATGATTTACCTATATCCTCTATAATGAATGTGAATAAGGAAGTTGTTGATACTGCTATTGAAGCTGTGGTACCATCATCAAAACCACAGAAGAAAAGGACATTATCGAAAAGCAGGTATCATATTCCTTTGAAAGTGCAAATGAAGGATACCAATATTCAGACATCAAATCCTGATGAGTCATCTCCTGATGCTCTAGCAAATCCTGATATTGGTATTCCTGATGCAAAAACGAAAGTTGTCTCTATCTCAGACTCTCCAACAAAGTCTTCTCAATCTGCAAAGATTGTTGAAATTTCATGGGAGAAGGTTGCTGAGACTGCTTCAAAGCTTGGATTTTCACATCCCTTGGAGAAGAAAATGAAAGCAGCAGAGATAGTTTACAACAGACAAAAGAAGCTGAAAGGATCTAGCCCACAAGAACCTGAATCTCAAAGTGATTCAGCAGCTCAAACTAAAGATCCTGCCACACAAGAACCACTCAATCAAAGTTTGGGTGAAGGCTTAGCTATTGGAATGGTCCCACACGAACCACTTTCTCAAAGGGAGAGTGAAGACATCAACATTCCAGTCACACAAGAACCATCTTCTCAAAGTGAAGATGCAGGCACAGCTACAGCTTCTAGTGAAAGATTGGTCAAGGACACTGTCAATGAGGGAAGCACACAAGAACCTCCAACTCAAAGTGTTGAAGCAGCTTCAGAACCTCATGCTACACAAGAACCATTGGTAACATATACTGATGCAAACTTATCAAATCCTGACGGTGTTCATCCTGATGATAGTGGTGCTCCTGATGTTGAGCCAATTTTGATTCAACCACTACGATCAAGACCAATGGACCATCCTATCACAGAATTACAGGATAAACTGAAAGGTATAGCTATTCCTGATCCTGATGATACTCATGATAATGATGATGATTCTGATGATAGTGATGATGAAAATAATGACGAGAAGGAACAACTTGCCAGAGTTCTAAAATCTAGTCTTGGAACTAATTTTGGTTCATCAAGCACATTCATGGCTGGCAAGGCTTCTACTGGAAAAGACTTCAGACAAGACTTTTCTATTCCTTCTGAGATCAATCCTGCTGAGCAATTGAAAAGGCATCAATGGGAAAATGAATGGTATAGGTCTGATGAATCTGTCAACTATCCATATGCCTTGGATCATGCTTATGATGCAGTGAAGATGATAGAGAATCCAGATTTGAAGAATCATCTGAAGGCTACAACTCTTTTATCTAAAAGCCTGAAACATGAAATTGATTCTGTCAAAGCTGCAACTGAGTTGGTGAGGGACAATATTTCTATGAGTTTTACAAAGGTGCCTACTGTTCTTCAACTAAAGATAGTGGAATCTCAAGTGAAATCTTTTGTTTCTGAACAAACCTCCATCAACAGAAGGATTGATTCTCTTGATACAAAGGTAACTGACATTCAAACCTCTCTTGTCTTAATTTTGAATATATTGTCAAATACTGATGTCAAAAAGGGGGAGAAGGTAAGTCAGACAAAACGTACACCTGATCTAGTATTGAGAAATAATGATGATGATGATAATACTGGAAATGATGGTGGTGACAAAATTCTACAAGGAGAAACCTTTGATGCTACTGTTATGAAGACAATTCAAACTTCCCAAAGTCAAACAACGCAGTCAACTCATGTTTCTGATTCTGGAGTAAGGACAGTAAGAACATTGGTGCAATCTCAGATCCTGACGGAAGAACAAATCCTGACAGATGATCAAATCCTGATGCCTGGTCATGAACAAACACTTGCTACAATTCCTGAAGGTGATGAAGATGTGATTATTGATAATCCTGAAGATGCATCAAATTTATTCCAGAAGTTCTCTACAAAAGATGGCAGAATTGTTACTCTATATCACACTGATAAAAGAGTTCAACAATTATTTGCAAGAAAAGCACTCTCTACAGCAAGTGAAGAATATCATGATCTCTCACATGAAGAATTCTTAAGACAACTGAGAGAAATGATGGAAAGCTTTAATAACCCTGCTCCTGCTAGAGGTAGAGGAAGCAGAGGTAGGAGAGGAGCTAGAAGAGGTAGAAGAGGTTCTTCGACTCAAACAGTGCCTAGACAGACAAGGTCTAGAGGGTTACTAATAGAAGAAATTCCTGAACCTACTCAAAATCTAGTAGTTCCTGACAGGTCTACGTTTGGTGATGATGGAAATGTTGAAGAAGAACCTGAATTTAGAAGAAAGCCAAGACAATTAATTCTCTGCAAAACAAATCAAATTGAAGATTCTAATCCTGACATTGTTCCTGACAATGTTCAAGATCCTGATGAATCTGAAATTCTGTAAGAGATTGATTTGTTAATCTTATCTACTGTGGTTGATTCTCACAACAAGGAAGTGGATGAAGAAGAAGAAGCCAGAAGAAGAGAAATCACAAGATCAGCAAATAGAGATTTCAATCTCTATGTACAAAGGCTTAAACTCTCAAATAGAAGATTGTGGAGAAATTCAAGCAGACGGGAATCTTTACTAGAAAGAAGCTATACTTTTGAAAAAGAAAAGGATAAGAAGTGGAAACACATAAGTACACTGAGGTGTAATACACCTATCAATTTTCAGAATGGAGGAATTATAACAAGCGCTTCAAGTGTTGTTGATTTATCTGACATGGTTAGATCAAAAGCACTCTGGCTACGAATGTTTTCAAATCTGAAGCAATTGTCAAGTAATTCAAGAGGAGGTATTGGACACAGGGATGCTGAATATCTGAATATGTCATATGTTGATCCTTACTCCTTGACTGAAATTGGAGGTACTTTAACTTCTGAAAACCTGAACAATTTATTAGACGTTGATATAGTTATAGATTGTCATGATGGTATTGAAAAGAAAGAAAAGCTTCTGTACTTCATGAAAGATGGTAGTGTGAAGATTCTGCACATTCAAGATCTGCTGGTGAAAACTACACAGGAACTGAAATATGTTCATTATCTGTTAAGATGGAAGAATAAAGTGTGCAAAGAATGGAGTGACATGATCTTGTCAACTATAAGAAGAAGACTGGATGGAAATAAAAATTTTAGTGGTAATTATACTCCCATGTACTTAAATCAAAGGGGACAGGATGTGGAAATGCAAAGGGGCAATGCTGTTAAAGAAGTGACTTTTGGCATGACTCAACTTACTCTCAATCCTGATGGGAAGGAAATTGCTTATCTTTTGCTTGAAGACCACAGTCTACAAAGAAGCTCCATACAAAATCTCAGAGCAGCTATTTACCAGATTAATGAGGAAGATAAAGAACTCAGAAATCTTAAGGAAAGACTGATTCAAATTCTTGAAGAAAAAGAAGAAAATTTGTTATCAAACTTCTTGAAGATGAATCTGTTTTATCAAAGAATTTAAACAGATAAGTTGCTACTGAAGATACTTGTACATTTTGTAAATATGTTTTTGACATCATTGAATCTTAGGAATCTATACTTTATTTCACAAAGTATAAGATTGGGGGAGATTGTTAGGTCAGGATTCAATGATCGTCAGGATCTAGACTTCAACTGATCAGGATTGCTGAAGTCATCAGGATTGCATGGTCGTCAGGATCAGAATGAATATCAGGACTGGGATCAAGATTGATCATCAGGACTGGAAGCTGATCAGGATTCCTACTTCGAGTTATATTTGGAGTCTAGTTAAATAAGGAAGATTATTCTGTCGGTTCCTGGTTTGTAGTAACGAAGCTATCGATTATGGATCGGTTTCAATCTTTGTAATTGATTAGGACTTATCATTGATAGAGAAGCTGTGTAGTATATAAACACAGTTTTAGGATTTGGTTCGAAGAGAATCAAACGGATAGAAGCTCTCAAGAACATAGAATTTCTTGAGAGATTTTTTGTAAACTAGCAGCTCTCAAGAACATCATAATTTCTTGAGAGAGTTTTGTAACAGTTTTATATCAGTTTTAATAAAGCTGTTATTATTCTTTCATATTTGTGATTCATATCTTATTAAGTCGAGAATCTTAAACAATTATATTCAACCCCTCTTCTACAATTGTTTATTACTGGGCAACAATTAAGTTTATGGTATCCCCATATGTTTTCCGCTTGTACAGCTCATAATCTGATAGCTCATTTCTTTGTCTACGGAGTCTGTCAATATCAGCATTAATCCTGTATCCAATCGAATCAATTCTTTGTCTGAATCTGTGTACTCATATATATCCTTAGGTTGGGTGCCAGCAGGAATCCTGTTACCTTCAGGAGTTGTCGTTTCATCAACTGATTTCATTGGTACATATGGTCCGTTCTCTAAAATTCCAATATACAACGGATTCGATGCCTTGATAAATAGCAGCATCTTCATCTTCCACAAACCGAAATCATCTCTTGTAAACGGGGGAACTTTAATACCAGGAGTTGTCTTTGGAGCACTCATGGTTTCTGAAAATTTCAAATTGTTTAAAATTCAAGAAATTCCAATCAAATGAAAAATTTTGAAAGTTAAAAAATTTGCTTCGAATTTTCAAGCTATGTTTGATTTTGGTCTCATTCACCGGATCTGATTTGTGTGTTAATCAAGTAGCTTTGATACCAATTGTTAGGTCCAAAGTATCGTAGAAGGGGGTTGAATATGATACTCACAAATTATTTAATTTCGTTCGCGGATTAATCATTCAGTTCTATAACGAAATCAAATGCACCAAATCAAAACACGAGTCGGGAATATATCGTTTTTTATAAATATAAACCTCGAGGGGTGCTACAATTTCTAATCCGTAGATTAGCTTCAATGAGTTCAAGGTTACACAAATTCAATACAATGATAAAATTCTGAGCACTATTAATTTCTCTGATAATTTCTCCGGCTCAAACTTCTCTCTCAGTAATGTCTCTGTGTTCTGCCTTAACTGAAGAAGACACAACTCCTTTCCTCGTATTAATTGTAGACTTCTTTGAAAAATCATCGAACCAATTTAAAAGAATTAACCTTGGCCGTTGGATCTTCATCAACCTGTAAAACAAATAACTTTTCACCTGCTCCTCCAAATTGAAAACTATCGAATGTTTAAAAGAATTTTACCATTCGATAGTTTTTAAATAAAAACTATCAAAAAGTAAATTACTTTAAACTTGTATTCTGATGGTTTTATTAAATCACATTCGATGGTTTTCTAAATAGAAAAACCATCGAGCCATTTACTTGTCCTTGATCTTTTAACAAAACCTCTTGAGTTTCAGGGTGTTTAGTTTTAGACTGAATCAATTTCTTCTGAGACGATAAAACAACTTGATCTTTTTAAGTGCCGTCAACTGGTGCAACTGGTCTGGTTCATAGATGAAAAACACTTGATCAATTCTTATATGTCTTCAATTCAATGCTGCTGATTAGTCCTTTGTCCTTCTGGTTGCTTCAAATAAATCACTGGAATCCTGTGGTACTAACCCTAAATCATTCACATACTTCTGTAGTCTTGAAAGTCTTGTTTCTTTAATTGTCACTGAGGCTTGAACATTTGCATGAACTTCTTTCCGTGACCTGTTTACGGACTTCAAGAATACATACCATATTTTGATTTTTTGAGTTTACCTTTTCTTTTTTGATTCTGGATTCCTGTGCTTCTGTTAATATTATTGTATGTCTTGTCCTTTGTTGAGTTGCAATTATCTCTTTTACATCTTATGTTACATTATGCTTTACACATTCATAGGGGTTTTGTGGTTTTACCCTCCCTTGAGGGGTTTCCACGTTAAATTGTTGTGTTCTTTACTTAAGTGCTTGTTATTGTGTTTGATTAACGTTGATCTATAGTGGAAGCGATCCCAACAAAAAGTTCAGGGGGTTATTGATAGTGTTAATGTTGGTACTGCTAGTATAAATGAGACTGTCGTTGTGAATGGGTTTTTGGTGGGGAAACTCTTCTACACCAATTTGTGCGCACTTGTGCTTTCAAGAATTTAGATGGATTGCGTACTTTAGCTTTGTCCTTGAGAGGGCACCGGATCGAAAGGTCGTCCTGAAACTAGATAAATTAATCCTTAGGGATAGTGTCCTTGTCCTCCGATTGTGGGAAGAGAAAATGGGATTCTTGCACCATGAAACAGGGGCTAGTTTTATTTGGATCACGTTGTCCAACATACCTACTTCTCGGAGGAATCAATAGGGGTTGTGCTACATTGCATCTGCTTTAGGGCAGGTGGTTAATTTGGAACAACCAGATGACTTAGAGGAGGTAGGAATAGGAAAAGTGTTGGTTCAGTTAGCAACCAGGGATGCAAGGCCACCTTGTATTTGGGTACCTGAATATATGGATGATAAATTTATTGGTAATGTGCCTGGTGCAGTGATGCTCCATGGGATCTCTAACAGGACTTCTTTTTGATAGATCATTTTTATCCTTTGAAGCATGGCCATATGCTTTTTGAGCCCTCACTCTTTCTTGGTATTGAAAGGAATGTTCAACTGCTAGGGGAATGCGTTGAAGATGGACTTGAGCTTCATAGTGGTTGTACTAATAATGTCCAGGACAGGAACAGGGAGGCCGAGGACAAAGCAGGTGTCTCACGACTTGTATATTTAATTTTTTCCATTAGTAAAGATTTAGTAAAGATTTTAAAGGTAAAATTATTAAAATTATATATTTAATTTCCTAAATTAGCAAAAATTTAAAAGATAATTGAGATATTTTCTACAAGTTAAACCACCGGATTAGTGTCTATAAGTTAAATTTGGTTTCTGTACTGATAATTTAATTTATAACTATTTTTTTTTTATTAAAGACTAAGAGGACAAGCAAGCAAACATCGAATGAAAAGGAGGCAGACCTAATAGAGGATGCTTCAAGTCTTTTCTTGTAACTTTCTATATCATTTTCCCCTATTCAATTTTTCTTTGTTTTTTTTAATCTGATTTCGTTTAATTCCAGGATGAAAGACTTTTACAAGCAATATTATCAGGATCATCCACGCACAATCGGATTCGTAAGATCTCTGTTTTCTACAGTATCAATTCTTTTTTAAATCATTATTAACTAGTTCTTCGTGCTCTTGTCATTAAAGATTCACCCATAGGCCATCTGTACTGGACAATTAGAATAGTCTAACTTGAGTGATTCTGTAAGTAATTTTGCTGAAAATTAGAATGTTGCAAGTTACTATTATTATTAAGTAAGATGAGCTCTTAGAATTTCCTCCTATTGCAGGAGAAAGCTCTGTGGATTGATAAGGCCAAGAAATTGAAGGCCGAAGGAACTAGCTTATATATATCATATTAAAACAACTCAATGTTATGGTCCAGATAAGTTTTCTTTCGACACTTCCATTTGGGTGTTCTCTCTTCGGACTTTAAGGTTTTATTGTCTAAGCTTTGGGGACATCTTTGCATGACCTTTGGTTAGATGATAAGCTTTATGGAATGAAAGAAACTCCTTTCCGCGCCACTGTATTTCGGTGCATTTTCTTTATACGAGAATGTATTTCTCTGACAAAAAAACAACAACTCAATGTTATGGTCAATATTAATACTGTAGTTTGTTTAAGGACATTTTTTTATTACTATTAGGTCAACTTGATATTTGGGTTTATTTTGACGTCTTGTAAGCTAAACTTTAAGGAAGTATGCTTTCATGTATGCCCTTTTACTTGTAACTAGCGTAAAAGCACGTGCGAGGCATGAGCCTGTTTATGCACTCGAATAATTTCTCACACGAACATGTATATAAATTGAAATAATTTTTTTAATTAGAAATGTGCTAAGAGATAATATTTCGAATTTACCTTAGATTTGTTTAGTATTTTTTAAATATTTTTTAATTTCATAAAATTTGGATTAATTTCTATAAGATAAAGATCAAATGATTATTTTTAATTACCCAAATATATATATTTAGTTTTAAATGATGTAAAATGAATTTTATCAAATTCAACAATTGAATATAATAAAAATAATTAAACAATTTTTTTAATCCATACTCAATTATATTTTTATGTATAATCTATGTTCTAAAAGATGGTGTTTAATAATCCCGATAATTGTTAGACGGTAACTAATCGCTTTGATTATGTTAAAATCGGTTTTGATAAAAGCTGGTGAAGAGGTCATAAAATTCAGTCTAATCCTTCCAATTTTGGCCTAATTTGTAAATTTTAGAAAATTTATAGGTAAAAGTTCCAAAATTAAAAGGTTGAAATTTGAATAAAAAATAATAACAACTATTTTTGTATATGTAGTTCTTATTTTAGACGGTCAAAATCACGAATTCTCTTAATTTTATCTCACAACTTGATCACTAATCCAAAATTTAAATCTATAAATTTTATTTATTTCAAGCATAATAAGTTTTTAAATAAATTTAAATTATGTGATAATATAGATCTAATTAAAATTATTACACAATATATATATATATATATATAATATTAAATTGATCCCCACTAATCATTCTAATAATCTCTAATTATTCGATTTAATCCATAAGTAATACATCCACGGATTACTCCAATTATGATTGTTCATGATTTACCAACCTGATCAAACTGAACCAACCATCGCTCTCTTTTCGGCCGACCAAGCCAAGCCTACCCAACCAATTTAAATAGGTTGGGTATGAGTATAGGTTGGTATGAGTTTTATATTTTTTCGGTCGACCCTACCCAACCCGATTTAAGTTACAAATTTTGTTCAATAATATTTATACACACACGCGCACATATATATAATTTAAGCCAATTAAACCAATCCAACCTGACCCAAATCGATGTACGATTAAGAGTTGGGTCACGAATTAATATTTTGTGTGGTGGGATGAAATTTTTTCAAACCGATTTAATTGGGTCGGATTGCAAAAATGCTTTCAACTCGGCAAATACAACCCATAAACACCCCTAACTCTGATTCACACTTTTTACGATACTAATTTTAAATATATTCTAAATTATATTATATTTGTGTATCAATACCTAAATAACCTATATAAAGTATAAATCATATAAAAATTTACAGTATAAATAATATATAATTCAAAAATACAAGTGAAATAAGAATTTATAAATATAACTGAATAAATAATTATATGTAGAATAACGAAAATTTGAAAAATGGAGCTATATAAATAATATGAACTAACATTTAAGTTACTGAAAATGTAAAATTAAAAAAAATTGAATAAACATGTTTTTATAAATAATATAAAACAACATGTTATTTGCTCAAAAATTAAAATAAAAAAAATATATGATGAGAGTGTAGTTTATCTAATAATATTTTAATAATAAACTCAAACTCAATGTTACGCACTTGGGCATTAGATGAAATTATATGAGAAGGTTTGGAATACGATTATCAATGTTCACACAAATCTAATCTACTTTAGCTTAAATAATAAATGGTTGGCATTTCTGTAAAAAAAAAAAAAAAATTGCTAAGTAGAATATATATAAACAAACAAAAGAATACAGGGGTTGACCCTTGCTCTAAGACATGCCTTAGAGAGGCCTATCTAGAATCAATCTACAAAAACGAAGATTGAGAATAGAAAGATACAAAAGAGGGGACTCCCCACAAGCAAACACTAGATATGAGATGTAATCCAGAAACTAAAGTCATCTATACAATCTAAAGAATTAAACCAACTACAAGTAGTGAGTTTAACTCGAATGTCTAAAATAATTCCTTCCAATAATTTGTGCGGGTTGAACGAGCCTTTTCCATGCATGCGGGCGTTCCTCTCTCTCCATATGTGGTAACAAAAAACCTGGGCTGCTAGCAAGCTGATTAATCTTCGAACATGGTTAGGACAGGAACCCCAAGCCGTGATCAACTCTAGCCAAGAAGATGCAAGAACATTCATGTTAAGAGCCAACGCTAACTTGTTGAGGATGACAGAACTGTAAGAGCAATGTATAAAGAGATGCGAGCTTGTCTCACTTCCGTTAATGCACAAGCAACATTGTTGCGAGACTTGGATCCCAAAAGATGCCAATCTATCAAAAGTAGGCAGCCTATTCCAACATAACACCCATTCGTGAATAGCATACCGAGGAATATATAATTTGTGCCAAACAAGGGAATGCCAGTCAATAATCGGAAGTTTGAATCTAATAGAGTCCCAAATATGCCCCGTCTTTAAGGTCAATAGAGGTACCCCATTCCACAGAATTCGATCAGGATGATGCAAATTGAAACTTGGGAAATCAAAGTTGTGCAGCCAGTCTAGCAACTTTTGTTGGAGGTGATGGTGTCGAGGATTAGGAGTTGGCAACAGCCAATCGCCAGTATGGATAAGAGCATTAATCCTGGAACTAGAGGAAATCCCAGCCTGAGAGATAATAGGGTCTCTTGTGCTCGAAGCAAGGCATGAATTCCTCCACCAAGGGTCAAACCAAATCGAGAAAGAATTGCCATTTCCCACCACATAGGTTAAGTGCTGCAATGCCACACTCCGAAGTTTTAGCACCTTCATCCAAATCCACGAGCAGTCAGTAGGCTCGGTTAAGGTCCAAAAAGATTGATGCTTCAAAACTGTTGAATTAACCCATTTGGCCCAAAGAGTAGAAGCTCCACCAATTATATGGCAAAGATGCAACATAAGTTGAGATTTATTCCATTCCTTCGAATTCTTTAAGCCCAAACCACCTTCCTCACGAGGTAAAGTAACATGCGACCAAGCAACTTTCGCACCACCCTTCTTGGAAATGTCCCCTTTCCAGAAGAACCGAGTGAGCAAAGTTTGAATTTGATTGTGCACAACTGAGGGAATCCAGAAATGCTTAGACCAATAAGCTTGCATGGCAAAGAGAACAGCACGGATCAGTTGAGCCCTACCTGCGAGGGACAGCAGAAAGGAAGTCCAGGATAAAATTCGGGAAGAGATCTTGTCAATTAAAGGCATACAGTCATTCACACTAAGCTGCGAAGAGATTAAAGGAACGCCCAGAAATTTAACCGGAAGGTCCCCTGAAGGGATTGCAAATTTAGCCATGAACCAACTTCAAAATTCCGCACTACAGTTACCAAAGAAGACAGTACTTTTAAGAGTGTTAGGAGCTAAACCAGAAAGCCCAGTGAATCTAGCAAGAGAATCCATTATGTGGTTAACCGAACCCTTACTACCATGAGCAAAGAGGAGGACATCGTCTGCAAACAATAAGTGGGTTAGCCCAAGCTCCTTACATCGCCAATGATGTTTAAAGTTTGGAGGTTTCACAGCAAGCAAACTCGAGAGAATATTCATTGCAATTGTAAAGAGGTAGGGCGACATTGGGTCCCCTTGACGAAGACCTCTACGGCCTTGAAAGTTGCCTTTAAGGACCCCATTTACTTTAATAGAAAACCTTAGAGTAGAGATGCATGCGAAGATCCAACCAGCAAACTTAATCGGAAAGTTCATTTTACATAAGGCATGCATAATAAAATTCCAATCAACCGAATCAAAAGCTTTTTGAAGGTCTATTTTGAGTGCGCATTTAGGCACCCCTCTGCTATAACCACGGAACAACTCTTGGGCCATCAAGATATTATCCGAAATTGTTCTACCACCAATAAAAGCAGATTGAGCAATGCCGATAGTATTTGGGAGAACCTTCTTTAATCTATTAGAAATAATCTTAGAAATACATTTATATGCAATAGTGCATAAAGATATAGGTCTAAAATCACGCATATTCGTAGGAGTTGGAACCTTAGGGATTAGAGCAATGCTTGTGGAGTTGATACCTGAATGCATCGAGGATGTCTGAAAAAAATGTTGGATAGCCTTGCAAAAACAGAAACCCACAATATCCCAAGTTGCAAGGAAAAATTCCACTTTAAAGCCATCCGGGCCCCGGGATTTGTTTTTCTTTAGAGACTTTAGAGTTTGGAATATGAGATCAGAGGAAACAGAAGCATCCTGGGCTAGAGACTGCTCCTCAGTAATGGGAACACAAGAGATCCCCGAGAGATCACAAGGGGCAAGTTGATGAGGAGTCCCAATAGAGTCCTTGAAAAACTGCACTGCAATATTAGATACCTGGCCTTGACCAAACTGGAGAATACCCTCATTGTTTTACTAAGCAAGAATTTTGTTATGCTCCCAGTTTGCACGCACTTGATTAAAGAAAAAACTGTTATTTCCATCTCCCAAGTTCAACCACTTGACTCTCGACTTTTGAAGGTTGAGAGCTTCTTCTTCGAGTAAAGCTTTCTCAAGAGAAATGGCAGCCACACTTTCTTGAGCAAGGAGCAATTGACTAGCAGGGTCTTCAGTCAAGAGGGCTTGAATGTCGGCCAGAGAAGCTCTATCCAAGCTAACATTGGTGTGAACATTTCCATGACTTTTATTAAGGATTACCAATGCCTTTTTTACCTCCTTCAAACGCTGGCAAAGGACTACCAAAGGATTTCCAAACCAAGGAATGTCCCAATCTTTCTGCACCACCTCCAGAAACCCCTCAATAGAAGTCATAAAATTATAAAATTGGAAAGGTTTGTGGAATTTCTCCACCTGCATTGGAACCGAGATAGTCAAAGGACAATGGTCCGTAATTCCACGTTGTTGGACATTGGTAAAACTTTCTGTATAAGTAGTAATCCAATGTTGATTTCCCAAAGATCTGTCAAGACGCTTGAGAATTGGATCATGAGGTCTATTATTCTTCCTTGTGAATAAGTCACCAATTGTCTTCAACTCGCCAAGGCCAGCCGAGGAGACACATTCTTTAAAAGATTGCATGTCAGGAGTCCAATGAGCCCTGCCTCCATGAACTTCATGCAAATTTAAAACACAGTTAAAGTCACCAATTACCACCCAAGGGACCACGATCTGCAAATTTAGGTCAACAAGCTCTTTCCAAAGAGAAGTTCTCTCATGAGGTTTATTCAAAGCATACACAAACAAGACATAAAACATAATCTGTTTTTCTAAGAAAATGGCTTTACAAGTGATTTGTTGAGCAGTTTTGGAGTGGACAGAAACTTCCCAAAGAGAACTATCCCATCCAACCCAAATCCTGCCGTTATAGTGACAATCGTAATTGTTCACCCACAACCAATTACGAGAAATACGTTTATAAATAACATCAAAGTTATGAACTTTAACTTTAGTTTCGACAAAACTCATAAAGGAAACATTATTGCTAGATATAAAAAATTTCACTTCTTGTTGATGAGGACCCTTGTTGAGGCCTCTAACATTCCATAAGGACAAATTCATTGTAAACGTTTGAGGAGTTTTGACTGTTGAGATAGTCGAGGACTTTTTTGCGAGTAACCAAAGTGAAACCCTCCGAGTCAGTAACTTTCCAAGGGCTAGAAGCTGGCAAGCCAATCACAACAGGGTGGACAAGAGTTTGAGCATCATGTCGAGGTGGTTTTCTTTTGTTGTAGCGAACCTTGCCCTTAGCAGGAGGAGAATGTGGCAGAACTTCCTGTTGATCAAGAACCGTAGAGACCGAAGGAGCACAATCAAAATCCTCTAAGCCATCATCATTGTTAAATTCTGTAGCTAGCTCATTCAAAATCCGGTCCTCGTCCATGACCACGTCACAGCCCATGAGGTCCCCAACAACATACGAAACCATTGCCATATTATTCACAAATTCTTCACAGGTCTCTTGATGCAAAGATACTAGTTCTCCTTTTTCAGTTTCATTTTCAGTTTCAGTTTCAGTTTCTTGCTCTGTTTCTTCAAGATGTTCCCTCTGCAAAGAGGCACCCGCATCTCCCAAAAATGAGGAAGTATCACCCACATTAGGAGAGACAATAATATGACCCCCGACTTCCTTGGCCCTTACCTCCTCAGCATTTTCCACATGGGCTTCTTCATTAGTCGCCCGAGCTTTGCCTTTAGAATTTCCTTGCCCTGTTTTCGAGTGCCTTGGTCGAGCATTTGGTTTCACAGCCTCAGGATTATTGATACATATAGCAAGAGAGTGGACAAAAGCCTCACACAAGCTGCAAGAATAAGGCAATTGGGGATAGATAATGTCAACCCTAACTTTCTCCTCCGAGCCATCTTTGTGCACAACATTGACCCAAGCAAACTCTGGTCTTCGAACAGCATAGGCTAACTCCACTTGAATTCCCGCATATTTCAAAGGCTCAAATCTAGACGTTGCTTCATCAAATTTCAAAGGCCTACCCACACAAGAAGCAATCTCACACAGGCCTTCCCTCGACCAATAAGAAGATAGGACATCAACCAGTCTAATCCAGCACGGCACTTTGTCAATAACATTCCTTTTAAATTCTGAGCCCTCCACCCATTCTGATAAATACAAAGTTTTTCCCCCAATTGACACCGAAGATAAACCAAGAACAACATTTTTCTCCTCCACGGTATTGAATCTAAAAGTGTAATAGCCTTTCGAGCTATAATAAACCTTTGATAAACCCCTGTTTTTCCATAATTTGAAAGCTTGCTCCCGAATGAAAGGGAATGCAAACCCTCCTCCAATGAAATGACCAATTATGCTGGAATCCCATTGTTTTCGGGCATTAAGAAGAAATTCTCGAGAGGGCTTGATGTTGGCCGAACCATCTTTATTGAAGGTGATAACCGAGTTTGGCTTAACTAGTTGGGTTTCTGGGATACTTTTTTTGACCATATCGCTCCATGAAACATTTTTGGTGGCATCATTTGTAACAGTATTCGATACCGTTAAAACTCCATTCTTAACCATCACATTCTCCTGCAGTTTAGATAGGGAGGCATTCGCAATTTCAGAATTATTGACTGGGTTTGTGTGTAGCTTACCAGAATCCGGCGACTGCAAAATGGAGGCACATCCAGAGGTAGAGCCTTTTGAGGCATTAGAATGAGTAGAGTCAATGGGCGAGGAAGACTCCATAAGAGGTCCTGAGACTTGTTGAATAGTTCCCCCATTACTGACAAACGCAGGTCTATCCGCCATTATCCGGCGAGTCGCCGTGACCATTGCTCTGGCAAATCATCAATGTTACGAATGAGATCAAAACCCCTTTGAAGAAGGTCATGCACCCCCGAGTTTAATTGAAAGTAAGAAGCGGAATTAAGTTTAGAGAGAAGGTGGAGTCTCTCTCTCTCTAAAAGTATATGGCCGCTTTTTCTGTAATTTTTAAAAATATAAGAGTAAAATAATAAATTTATAGCCATTTTCTTACTCTTTTTTTTGTCCTTGGTTGGCTTTTAATATATACAAAGTAGATAAAATATAATTATACATTAAGATTTTGAAACTAAAAAAATCAAGTTATATATAAATAATATAACCCAACATTTTACTTAAACAAAAAAAGGACAAAAAGAGGTGATGTGGCTTATCTAATAAGATGTTTAAGTTAAACCAAAAAGTAAATGTAGCACAATGGTTATAATATGAGTTTTCCAAGAGGAGGTCAGAGGTTCGATTCCTAAGAGCAACAAAAATCTTTTATTTTTACATAAATGATAGAGGGATGACAAGTTTGTAATATTTCAATAAATAAGGGCAACATTGTCATTTCACAGCCATTTTATTGGCTCAAATTGCCCCTAGACGGCCTTTAATATATGCTAGCATAATAGCCCATGCGAGGCATGGGCCATTTTCTAGTATTGTATAGAAATGCAGAGTCTATAAAATTTGTAAATTCTAATTGTGTTGATGTTACAAAATGAAGTGTATGCGTCTCTAATAATTTTCAAAAAAAGTACGGAAAATGTAATTGAAACAACCATTCCTCAATAATTGTTCAGGTTGTTGGGTGATGGTGGAGCATTTTGAGTTTCAAAAAGGACGCAACTGTATCTGGAAGTGTCAATTGCAAATCGATATCTGATACTCTACTCGACAACCTGAAAAGCAAAATATCAGTTTTGGCAGTTGAAGCAAAATATATACATTTTGTTTAAACAATTTAGCCACAAAATGCATCTGAGTACTTTTTCCGTAACGCATTATAACCGGAATTTTTTTTGAAAGATCCTGGTTGCCACTAATATATTATCTGTTATTACGCCCAAAAAAAATATAGGTGCAATATCTATTGGAAGAGAAAATGGCTTCTAACGTTCGGAAGCTGCATTCGAAATGTATAGTTTGTCATTCGTATTACAATGCATAATATTTTCACCTGATTTTGTACCTTGAGCTTAGAATATAAGATCTTCATCGAGGTAAAAAGATGCTACTGGAATCAGTGCTTAGCATGTACGTGCGGAGGGGAAGGGGGTTTCAGATCAACTCAATATTAATTCATTAATATTTATAATTTGTCCAGATCAACTTAGTACTAATTCATTAATATTTATGGTTTGTTTTGAACAAATATAGCCATGGGCGGTCAATAATTTTGATATATATGGTATTATGATTATATGTATAAGCTCATGACCCGTACAAAAAATTCTATTTCCAGCAAAACAATCAAAAGACTACATGCATAATTACCATTCGTTTCAGAATCTTATGAATGACGTTCATGTAAGGTTTGAAAGCATCAGGTCTGGACACCTGTTTTAATGTTGCTTGAGTAACGTAATTTAACAAAGCATTTGCTGAGTAATGTTACCAATAAAAACCATGCAAGCACAAATAGATTATAAGTGTGCAAGGACCTTGTGAGTCCGACAAATATATGTTTTTCTTGTAGTTTACCACCGATAGTTTAGATATGTTCGATACTAAAGAGTGTGTCATTATAAAATGGATGAATTATCCACATGAGGTTTACCATGTGTGTATTCCCAGCCATGCAAGCAGTTAAATTAACATATTAGCCTTATAGACAAATAGAAACCAATAGTGAGTTTACATGACTTCCTCCGATACGCACATTATAGTATGATACAAGGGCGGATCTAAGTAGAATCCTACGAGAACACGTACCCCCGAGAAAATTTTACAAATAATTTGTTATTAGTAATTTATCGTATAAATGTGAATATTGTATCAACTGCCCCCACTTAAAAAGTGACCCTATACTGTTCAAATTTATATGGTCTGGACTGGAGAACAAAATTTTTAGATCTTATATATTATAAATGATTAAAAAAGACAAAAATTATTCAATTTTAGGAACAACCGATCTTATAAATTATGACATAATTTTCTTGTATATGGTGCCCCCATTGAAAATTTCTTGTACATCTGCCACTCATTATGAAATATATAATATTATCACATCCAAGTGTAAGCTAATGTAGTGTTACATCAGTGTGAGAGGTTAAAATGTATTGTTTGATTATTTTCGAATTAGAAGTTGGGTAGGTGTATAAGGTGTTAACACATGCATTGACATTGTGCGCAGAACTTAAGTTAATGAAACTGTAATTATGTAACGTTTGGCATATTATTTGATTCTTTAAGGGTTTGTAATGCACCCGACACTTTTGTCGCAAAATCAAAGCAATTTCCCTAACAAAAAAACTTCTAGTATTACTTTCAATTACTCTCAAGATGCAATCATCACAGTAAAAAGTAAAGGAGGTTACCTTGAAAACTTATAATTTATCCTTCACGACCACTATCGAAGTGTGGTACTGAATGTACACAACCACCGGTGATGTTTACTTATGGATATGAGCCCTGAGAAAAAAAACAAATCTAGTTAGCAAGTAGCTATTAAGTAAGATCAGGCACACATGATTGACTTATAAGTAACTTGCTCAGCAGATGCTCTCTAATAAACTCTACAGATGATCTGCAAGCACCATTAAAGGCTAAATTATGAATTGATGGTCGTAATCCGTAGTGTTGGGACTCCGTGAGATCTTTTACTAAGAAATTATTTTTTCTTTGGTCCTCCATGCTGTGAGCCATCTGTATCCCGGTGTTGATGGTAGTAGACGTATAAATTCCTCAATGGTTGTTGCAGCTGTTGAAATAGGAGGAATCATTTTGGTGGACCAGGTGACTTGACCAGACTTCAAATAATTTTATATTACAAGAAGCCGCAGGTAAAAACTAACCACAAAGCATTTCAGAAGTTTTATTAGAGTGGTTAAGATAACAAGTTACTCCTGGCACTTCAAAAAGTTCTTAGTAAACTGTTAGGCCGAATACACAATATATAATCAAATATATGTATGAGAATAACAATAAGAACACTGTTTATGAATAATAAACTGTATGGAATTAATAACTCCTCTCTCGGTGATGTAAAATATCACAGAGAGCTGCTAGGTTACAAGAATAATATTTCAAGTATTCGCTTCCCTTTTAGGGTTAACCTATCTGTGTTTATATAGTACACGGCTACATACAATCTTTAATTGATATTCCTATAAATCAGCTATACAATTAATATCAATTAAGAATTGTTTCTGTCTTCTGTTCCGTTTCCTTAGCCATCACAATATCTCTTTACTTCTTTCCTTCTTCAAAGTATATCGCTTCTAGAATCTTCATTGAATATAACACCGACAGCTAAGTAAACTCTGACTAACAGAGTTTAACAAACTTTGACCAGTCTTCCAGCTAAACTCTGATATTTACCTGATACTTTAAACACTGATAAACAAACATCATCAATTATATCTAACAATCTCCCCCAACTTGTGCATACAAAAATGTACAAGTTAACAGATAATTGATGATGTCAAAACATATAACAAATGCAGTGTTTATAAAATCACAGAGTTTATATTTTAACTTAGAACAGAAAACTTAAAAACTTACAGACTCCATTTACTTAATCTCTTCAACTTCAGGTACAGTTCTGAGATAGTCTATAAGCAATCTTCTTTCAGCCCTTTCAAGCTCAGCTACCATAATCTTTTTCAGTTCCTTCAACTCTGGATCACTCTCTCCAGTTTGATAGATAGTAGCTCTCAAAGCATAAATATTGTTCCTCCTCATTTCATTTCTCAGCTTTATGATGAAAGATTTATCTGACTCCAGATTAAATTCTAACACTCTTATACCAAGAGCTGTTTTAAATCTTGCACTGTTTCTCTTCATTTCTACAAGCTTTCCATGATAATCTCTGTACTTAGGTATGTAAGAACCTGCAGACTTTAAGCCACTGAGAACTCTAGCTTTCATCATCCTGCTTCTTAATACCTCGGTTGCTTGTTAAGTTCTTTGATTTTTGACTTTGAGTAAGTACAACACATATTCTAGCTCTTCCTTCATCTTCAATTCAATGACAGCTTCTCCAACTCTGTATACTCTTCCATCAGTTTTGAAGTATAACAGAAAGTCCTTTTTCAAACCTCTATGATGTATTAACTGAACAGACTCCAAAGTATCAAGATTTTCTTGAGTCACACCAACACCAGGTTCAGCCAATGATGTATGGTCCATAGGACTATTATTCACCCTCTTCTCTTTGTGAGATCCTAATCCATATCTATCTCGAGATTCCTTGCCCATGATAGTTCTGCTTTGAAAAATATTCACATTTCGAGGATTCAGAGTATGTTGAACTGTGATTGGTTTTCCAAATGTCCTTTGAAGTTGAGAAGATAACTGAGTATGTACAACTTGAGTAGTATCAGTGGTTGTCACAGCTTCCAATGATTTGTCAACTTGAGCATTGTCAGAGGTTGATTGAGCTTTCTTTAGTACTTGTTCTTCTTCTACCAACTTTCCTTTGCCTTTATCAAGACTAGCTTCAATTGGTCTCCTTGCATACTGTAAACTCTGTTGAGAATCTACATTATCTTTGATAACAATCCCTTTCTCTTTTGGCCTTGAAACTCTCACAGGCTTCTTGATCTTTCCAGACACCAATTTCTTCTTATGGTCTTCAGCCAGCATCTTTTCTTCAGCTTGAATATCTTCAACTGTTGCATTTGCACCATGCTCTTCCAAAAACAACTGAGCTGCAATCTCTTCATCAGTGATTGGTTGAGAAGTAAACAGTAAACTTCTAGCTTTTGAAGATGACTGAGCTTCAGTGTTTGTTCTCCCAGAGTTTGTCTTAGAAGAGTTTGACCTCAGTCTCCCTTGCTCTTGATGTGATTTTGACCTTAACTCCTCTTTTTCCTTTGCACCACCATCACCACCATCAGTAGTATCATCCTTTTTGCTCAGAGTTTGAGATTTCTTGCATTTGTCCTTAAATACTCTCTCCCCCTTTTTGACATCATCTGGAATCAACACAGATGTGAGCAATTAGAGTGAAGCAGCAATGGAATCAAGCTTGTCAGACATTACATGTTGATTGTCTTCAACCTTGCTCAGCCTGTTTCTTAAAGCCTCCTGATCTTTAAATAAAGAAACATACATAGATTTATCCTGTTTCAAAAACACTTCCCTTGCAACCACTTCATTTCTCAACCCAGTAACAGCCTTCTGAGTATCATCAAAACGGTTATGAAGAGACTTTACTTGAACTATAGTAGCTTTAAGATGTGTGAGAAGCTCAGGATTGGTGATATTTGCAGCAGACTATGACACAAAATCAGCTGCCCTCTAATCAGGGAAAATACACTCATGGCTTGACCAATTAGCAAAGTACATATCATGATAATGAGTTTCAATATCATGGTGAGATGTACCACCAAACTCAGTCACTTTAGGATTTTGTTGAACAGAAACCCTTGGAGAAAATGAGGAATCAGCTGTGACATCAGACTTTGCTGAAGATTATGCACTTGGAGAATTAGGAACATTCTCAGCAACATTTTCCTGTGCACCTTCATTTGCAATATGTTCAGAGTTTAAGTCCTCAATAATTTTCTCATTTGCTTGAACAGCCTCAACAATAGGCTCTACAGCAGCTTCAAGAACATTCTCAGAAATTACAGCCTTTGTTGTCTGATCAACCTCCTCACCCTTTTCAATAACCTGGTGAGTAACAGAGCATACCTCTGTGTGAGTAGCCATAGACTCATCAAGAATCACAGTAGGTTGATCAGCTGCAGCCACATCCTCTGTTTCATCAACACTGTCAAACTCTTCAAGAGTTGCAGAAAGATGTGCTTCAACATTCTCCTCTATCTCCATTTCCAGTGGATCAATAAAGTTTGGCTCAGGTTGTTCATCATTCATGTCAGCCATCTCATCAGTATTTGCTCTGGCTTCATCAGGCACAGTAGCATCCACAGTGGCATCTTTAGAGATAATTTCTGGAGCTTTAGAGTGTGTAGATTCTTGAACCAATTCATCAAATGAATAATCAGCTACCAGCTTCCTCCTTTTGGTCTGTAAGGGCTCATTAGCATTCGAGTGTGGTCTGTTTGCCCTTTTCTTTATTCTTGAAGTACCAACAGACTTTGGTAACTCAGCATCAGAAGATGGTTTAGCAGCCTTAACAGCTTTAAAAGCCCTGTGCTTAGTTCTACCTCCAGATTTTGGTCTTTGGGATGTAGATTGAGGAAGATCAGTGTTTAATGGTTGTGATTGTGATTGAGGTTATGGTTGAGATGGATTTAGAAACTGTTGGACTATATCAGGAAGTAATAAGTCACCAACATTCCCTTTCTTAACATCCTTGTTGGTCAAATCAGAAAATATCCTCTTATGCAACTTAAAAGAGGGAATCACATCATCCTCAGCAATTTCAACCCCAGTAACACAAACAGAAAATATCAATTGACAAAAGCGAGCAAAGTACACTACACTTCTGTTTTCTAACATCTTCTCGCCTATATTCTGCAGTACTAGTCTAGCAAAATCAAAATTATTACCATAGAGAAGAGAATACCCGATTTGCAGACTATCAATAGGAATAGCATCCCAATTTGTGCACTTCTTGCCGAACGCTCGAGTAATGCAGTCAAAGAAAAAACTCCATTCCTTCCTCAAAAGCGGTCGCTTCAACTGACCTATCCTTGCCAGTGACCCATTGTAACCAATTTCTCTCATCATCCTCTGTAGCTCAGCATCACCAACAGAAATTGTGTAAGCATTAAAATCTTCAAAACCCAAAGCATCACGAACAGTGTTTGGAGTAACCACAAACTCTTGCTCTTGAAACTCAAACACAATCGAAGGAGTCCCAGACTCTCCTCCATCATCATAGACGCTTGTCTCCCAGAAAACCTTGATTTGCGATCCAGAAAGTTTCACAGGTTCAACGAGAGCTTGCCCAATAGCAGACTGGGCAAGAAAGTTTTGGAACAAATGAAACGCCTCCAGTACGTTCTCATTATTCAATGGTGTTGCATAATTGTTAGGAACAAACTCTAATCCAACAGAGTGAAAGACGGTGGTTGACATTAGAAACAGATTTGAAAATAATCAGAGAATAAGCTTTGAAAGGTGTTTGAAAAATCGATGCAGAAAAGTGTTTGTGAAAATGTGTGTGTGACAATATCTGTGAATGGAGTAAGTCTGTAAAGAATAGGAACGTTGTGTGTATAATGATTAAGTAAGAAATACAAAAATTAAAACTGAAGAGTTTTAATCATTAAGACACACAACTGGCTTACTCGTGAAGTGTGTGAGTGGGACAGGTGTCACACATGCAGTAACTGCCAACAGTAACATGATAGTTTCCAACACTCATGCGCAGTAAAAACAGGCAATAATTACTGCTATTTTCTAGACACGTTTCATCTTTTTCAAAACTCATACAAACCGTTGTCAATCATATTCTCTATTTTCAAAAAAATGTTCCTAAAAAATGTGAAATGTCTGAAACACATTTATTTATTTTAATCAACAGAGATTAATAATAAATTACCTCGGCGTAGAGTACACAGTTCATCAGTGTTTAGCAATTCTCCAACATCATTAATAAACTCTTTTCTCAAAGTGCACAGTTGTGAGTATTTGTGTGTGGATAGCAGAGTTTACTGAATTTAAATATTTAGAGCATCTCAAAGTGCATAAAATCCACAAATTAAATCAGTAAAAACTGGTTGCCCAAACTCTCATATGTAAAACAAAACCCGATGTCATCTAAACTTTGTACCTATGTATTTTTTGTTTTGTGTTTTTTATTTGTATAAGTATCTATATATATATTGTTTTCACCCCCTGTCTAATTTCCTTTTTTCTTTTCTTTTCTTTCTTTTCCAGTAATCAGAGGTTGGCACAAGTCACCAAAAATTTAGAAATCTAAGCCCTTATCTTAACAGTAAGTTCCTGGATCGTCCTAAACAATTAACTAGTCACCAAAAGTTTAAATTTTAGCCCTTACAGACAGAGTAAGTTCCTGGTTCTTCCTAGCCTCTTGACTAGTCACCAAAAATTTAAACTTTAGCCCTTACTGAAACAGCAAGTTCCTGGATCTTCCTAGCTAATTGAGTAGTCACCAAAAAATTAAAATTTTAGCCCTTATTGACACAATAAGTTCCTGCTGTGAATATCCTTTTGCCACAAGTCTAGCCTTGTTCCTTGTAATTACTCCCTCACTGTCAGTCTTGTTTCTGAAAACCCATTTTGTACCAACAACAGATCTGTTTTTGGGTCTTGGTACAAGTGTCCAGACTTCATTTCTCTCAAACTCATTCAACTCCTCCTGCATTGCTGTTATCCAGTTAGCATCTTGAAGAGCTTCATTCACTTTCTTAGGCTCTGTTTGAGACAGGAATGCATGAAACAGACATTCATTTGTTGTAGCACTTCTTGTTCTCACACTTGCATCTGGATCTCCAATAATCAGATCAGGTGTATGAGCCTATGTCCACTTTCTTGTTGTTGGTAAGTGGCTTCTTTCATCATTATTGGATCCTCCCCCTTGATCCATGCTCTCTTGATTTTCTTGTTGACCATCTGTATTATCTGAGGCTCCCCCTGAATTGGACTGCTCAGTGTTTGAACTTTCAGAGTTTAAACCAGAGTTTGTGTCAGATTCTTCAGCTGACTCACTTTCAGAATGTGAGTCATCATGTTGAGGTGTTCCCGAAGTATCTTCTTGCTCCCCCTCAACTGGTTCTCTATTCTGTTCTGTCAGAGAAACTTCCTCAGTGTTTTCCAGTAGAGGTTCAGAGTATGCTTCAACAGAGTTTGTTGGATAGGCTTCATCAGAGTTTGCGTCATCAGAGTTTAGATCTTCATTTTCAAAGCGTAGTTGATCATGATTTTCTTCATCTTCAAGTCCAGTTATTTTCTTGTCATCAAATGACACATGTATAGATTCCATGATCACTTTAGTTCTCAGATTATAGACTCTGAATGCTTTCGTCACCAGTGGATATCCAACAAAAATTGCTTCATCAACTTTTAATTCAAACTTGGTCAACTGTTTAGGATGAGTTTTCAACACAAAGCATTTGCACCCGAAAATATGAAAATATTTCAGGTTTGGTTTCTTTTTCTTCACCATCTCATATGGTGTTTTTCCATGCCTGTTGATCAGTGTAGCATTTTGAGTAAAACAAGCAGTTTGAACAGCTTCTGCCCAGAAATAAGTTGGCAATTTTGCTTCATCAAGCATTGTTCTGGCAGCTTCGATTAAAGTTCTGTTCTTTCTTTCAACTACACCATTCTGCTGTGGAGTCCCTGGTGCAGAAAATTCTTGCTTCACTCCTCTTTCCTTGCAAAATTCTTCCATTGTTGCATTTCTGAATTCAGTACCATTATCATTCCTGATAATTTTCACTTTATACTGTGATCCTTTGTCCAGTAGCTTTACATGTTCCATCAGAGTTAAGGCAGTTTCATCCTTCTTTGCTAGAAAGTACACCCATGTGTATCTAGTGTACTCATCAATAATGACTAAAGCATATTTCTTTCTGCCAAGAGACATTACATTCACTGGACCAAATAGATCAACATGAAGAAGATGATAATGATCCACAACTGAAGATTCAGACTTACTCTTGAAAGATGACTTCCTTTGCTTGGCCTTTTGACAAGAATCACACAGACCATCTAAGCTGAGTATAGATTTTGGAAGTCCCCTTACAAGATCTTTTCGAATCAACTCATTGATGTTGTTCAGATTTAGATGAGAGAGCTTCTTATGCCATTTCCAACTCTCTTCACTAGACATCTTTGCAGACAGACACACAACTTTTCCTTCAGAGTTTGTTACCAAACTTGCTTCATATATATTATTACGTCTGTGTCCAACTAAAACAAATTTCCCTGTAGATTTGCTAACAACCTCACAGTATTCAGGTTGAAAATCTACATGATAACCTCTGTCACAGATTTGACTCACAGATAGCATATCATGCTTGAGTCCTGGGACAAGAGCGACATTTGTGATGATGACACTTCCAAGATTGATATTGCCATATCCCAGAGTACGTCCTATGTTGCCATCTCCATAGGAAACTTTTGGGCCAACCTTGTCCTCATAATCTGATAGCAGGGCTTTATTTCCAGCTTCAAGCTTTAAGTCTTCAAGAACTTTTGGTTTGCTGAATCCTGGAAGTAGTGTAGATTTCTGTACAACTTGAGCAGCGTCAGAGGTTGTCATAACTTCAGTAGAAACATCAACTTGAGCAGCGTCAGAGGTTGATTTGGCTAATCTTGTTTCAACTTGAGCAATGTCAGAGGTTGAATTATCTTTCTTCTCTAGGTAAGGCTTTTCAATCATTATACCTTTACCCTTATCAGAGTTTCCAATCACAGGTCTCCTTGTATATTGTATACTCTGTTGTGTATTCTCTTTGATAGAAATACCAACTTCTTTCTTTCTAGGAGCCTTGATTTCCTTTTTCTTGTAGATTCCAGCTTCAAGATTTTTCTTGTGTTCCTCAGCAAGCATCTGCTCTTCAGCCTGGATATCTTCAATAGTTACATTCTTTCCATGCTCTTTCATGAATATCTTAGTAGCAATCTCTTCATCAGTAGATGGATTAGTTGAAACAACTAAACGCTTGAGTTGTGAAGTAGATTGACCACCAGAGTTTATCGTTTCAGAGTTTATTTGTCTACCAGAGTTTACTCTTGACCTGCTTTGCCTTTGAACAACAACCTTTCTTTTATTTCCTTTGCTTCCCCCATCAGTAGAATCATCCTTCTGTCTCAGAGCTTGAATGTCTTTGCATTTGTCTTTAGGCACATTCTCCCCCTTTTTGACATCATCAGAAAGAAGTACTGATGTCAGCAATTCAATGGCAGTAGAAATAGAAGACAGTTGAGTAGACATTGCAGTCTGATTTTCCTCAACTTTCCCAAGCCTCTTCTGAATATCATCAGAGTCCTTAGCTTGCTTCTTGAACATGGAATTGTAGTAAGTCCTATCATTCTTCAGAGTGAGATCTCTCAGACCAACTTCATTCCTCAAAGCAGTGACTTCCTTATGAGACTCATCAAATCTGTTGTGGAGAGATTTAATTTGAATCACAGTAGCCTTCAGACTTGTAAGAATATCAGGAGTTGAAATCGTCTTTACAGAATCACCAAGAAAATCAGCAGCCCTCTGTGCTGAAAAAATACAATCCGCAGCAGCCCATCTATTGTAGTACATATCTTGAAAATGCTCAGCTGTAGCGCGATTGACCTCTCTTAGCTCATCAGAGTTTGCTTGACTTTCAAATAACTCCTCTTGAGAATGATCAGAACCATCATTATCATTATCATTCTCTGCTGTATTTTCTGCAGGAATATTCTCAGCATCAAGTTCTGGAATCTCAGAGTTTGCAGTATGCAGGAACTCTGCTTCTTTTGTTACAATCTCAACAACAGATTGTTGTAGAGCTTCAAGAACAATAACATCCTCAGAGTTTACAACAAACTCTGCTTCAACAGGAACATTCTCTGTTGCATCCTTATCAGCAACATCAGAAGTTGTAGTAACAGTTTTTGTAGCATTAGCATCCAAAGACTGATCGACTTCCTCACCCTTCTCAAGATCAAAAGAAATTATTTCAGTGTGAGAAGCCATAGATTCTGCAAGTTCAACAGTATCTTGATCAGCTTCCAAACCCTCTGGGAAAAGTTCAGAGTTTATAGAGAGATTTGCTTCAATGTCCATATAAAATCCTTGTGGCTCAACATTTTCTGTAGCCTCCTGAACAAGAATTTCAGGAGCTTCATCTTGAAAAATAGTCTTCATAAAAACTCTGTCCTCAGGAACAGCTTCATCATGTGGAATCTCAAGATTATCAGCAACAGCTGAAGAGATATTCTCAGCACCAAACAACTGTGCTGCTACCAATCGTCGTTTTCTCTGATGAAGAGTTTCTTCATCAGTTTCAGTCTCTTCATCAAGAATAGCAAACTTTGCCCGATTGGCTCTTCTTTTCTTCATTCTTTTCTTCTGAGGCATATCATTAGCATTTGATGCCCCAGCTTCAGCGTTTGATGGCTTCACCCTTGCACTTTTAACAGCCCTCAATTTTGATTGCTTTGACCTCTGTGATTGAGACACAGAAGGTCCAGCTTCAGCATGTGCAGGTGATTGTTGTTGTTGTGAATTGATCAAAAATTGTTGCACATACTCAGGCAACATCAAAACACCAACATCTCCTTTCTTGGTATCTTTATTAGTAAGATCAGAGAATATTCGTTTGTGCAATTTAAAAGAAGGAATCACATCATTCTCTAAAATCTCAATATCAGGACAGCAAAGGTTGAATATTAACTGACAAAATCTAGAGAAATAAACAACATTCCTATTCTCTAGCATTTTCTCACCAATATTATGTAAAACTAACCTAGCAACATCAAAATGACCGCCATAAAGAAGAGAATACCCGATTTGAAGACTATCAGTGGGAATTGCATCCCAGTTGGTACACTTCTTCCCGAACGCCCTTGTTATACAGTCGAAAAAGAAACTCCATTCCTTTCTCAAGAGCGGTCGCTTCAATTGACCAATCTTTGCCAATGATCCAGAGTATCCAATTTCCCTCATCATACGAACTAACTCAGGATCACCAACAGAGATTGTAAAAGAATTGAAATCCTCAAGTCCCAACGCATCACGAACAGTAGTTGGAGTAACTACAAATTCGTTTCCTTCAAATTCAAAAACAATAGACGGAGACCCAGTCTCTCCTCCATTATCATAAGTACCTGTCTGCCAAAAAGTTCTGATGTTTGATGCAGACAGCTTCGATGGTGCGGTTAGAGCAGTACCAATATCAAAGTTTAACAAGAAACTCTGAATCAAATGAAACGCCTCCGGTGCATTTTCATTTGCCAAAGGAGCTGAGTAATTGTTAGGAACAAATTCTAACCCAGAAGCAACAAAAGATGTGGTGGCCATTCGAAGATTTTGATTCGAAAGCTTAACAGAGTTTATGTGTAGAAAGGTGTTTGTGAATATGCGTGTGTGACAAAAGATGTGTATGAGTAAGATGTGAAAAGTTTAAACGAAGGTGTGTGTATTGTATAAAAATAAAATGTAAAATTAAAAACTGAAGAGTTTTTAATCATCAATACACAACTGTCTTACTCCATTTACTGTGTTAGTGGGACACGTGGCAAGCGTACAGACGCTGACAGCTGTATTGAACAACTTCCAACACATACGTGCAGACGAGAAGACACCGTGCATCACATAACTGCGTTAAAAAAAATCAATAATAATAAAATTATCGATTTGTATATCTCAGAAACATAATAATAAAGTACTAATGGGCTCAACAGTCGGAAGAATAATGACTGTCTTGGAACTCCGCACTTTACTGTTCCCAAGCTTCGAACCACGCAAAACCTTTCAGTTGCCCTGTTGGATGCTATAAAATCTGGAGCATTGTAACAACAGGCAATACACATATCAAAAAAAATTACCATACATCAAATGGCAGGAATCTTTGAATTCATGGATGTAGAATCCTTCTTAGATTTGAACTGGCGTCAACAAGCAAACTACATCATTGATGAGTTTCTTGTGTTATCATTTCTGAATGATGAAGGGCTCATAGCTGATGATGAAATAGCGGAAGGACCTATCTCCAACCCCTATGTGCACATCATCCGTCCTGGACCATATGATGTGCCCATCCTTGCAGATGATGAGGCTGTGGAGATCTGTATGATGCTCTTTTATCAGAGCTACTTGAAGGGTTCAAAGAAGAATGTCTTCTTGGAGTCCTGCAAGCTGCAAGCCAGAAGGAGAATGCGAGAGAATGATGATGATGAGTCAACATCAGGGGGTTGTCAAGCTTTGAAAATCCCAGATGTTGTAATAACCTGTTAACCAAACAAGTAGCTAGACAAGAGTATAATGTTATCTGATTGTAAACAGAGTTTGAATCATTTAATGAGAAAAATTCATTGTTTTGTTTTACATTCCAGTATCTCATAGTAATTGTAAAGTGAAAGAAATGATATCACTTTGAACAATAAACTAACATACTCATCAGCGCTACTAATCACCATCAGAACTTATCAAACACACTCTTTCTGTTCTCTGTTGAATGTAAAATTAATCCGTTACAAATCATACATTTTTGAAAAACAAATGTCTAATCTCAAAATTATAATATGCCTGAAACAGAGAAATTATTTTAATCATTAAAGATTAAAACAAAGTTACCTCGGCATATGTCACACAATACATCAGTGTTTACCATTTGTCCTTCTTTGTCAATAAACTCTTCTCTCAATCTGTACAGGTGTGAAAATATGTGTGTGCAATAGCAGAGTTTACTGTAATAAATATTTAAATCATCTCAAAGTGCATAAAATCCACAAACTAAAGTAGTAAAAACTGGTTGCCTAAACTCTCACGTATAACATAAAATCTGATTTTATATCTAAACTCTGTTTTCTGATATCCTTTCATTTGGATATATCTTTTAATTTTTCACCCCCTTTCTTTATTTTATTTTTTTTTATTATTATTTTTTCTTTATTTTTCCAGTAATCAGTGGTTGGCACTAGTCACCAAAAATCAATGATTTTAGCCCTTATTTCATACAATAAGTTCCTGGATCTTCCTAGGCACAACATGATCTCAAAGGAATTTGTGCTCTTTTTGGCATCTTTTGATTTGAGGGTGAATTCTTTTTTTTTTTTAATTAAGAATCAGAGTTTAGACTTTTCATCAGTAAATATAATTAACTTATGAGAGAAAATGCAAACAGCTAATACAGACTCAGTATATAGGATCAATAAACTAAGAGATGGTATAAATACATAGACAGTATCATGCTGTGTTAACTTACTGCACATTATCGAGATCAGAATCTATACAACTCTTAAGGATTCACAGTTACTTACTGAGAACTATGCTTCATACAAATTTCTTCATTGGTCCAAATGTTTCAGACAAAATTACAATCAGAGTATGACATTAAACTATAACTTTCAGAGTATGACCAACAGAGTTTAGCATCAGAGATTTCTTTCAGAGTTTATCATCAGAGTTTAACATGCTGGTTCACATAACAGTTAACACATGTAAGAAATCATGAACATAAAAAGTGAGTCTAACCCGTATCTCTAGTCAGAACCAGAGATCATTCCAAGTTCATTTACCAATCTTGTAAAAGTAGCTTCACTCAAAGGTTTGGTGAAGATATCTGCAAGTTGTTGGTCTGTAGACACAAAATGAAGCTCAATGTTTCCTTCTTCCACATGTTCTCTGATAAAATGATACCTTATGCTGATGTGCTTGGTCATGGAATGTTGTACTGGATTACTTGTCATAGCAATAGCACTTTGGTTATCACAGAAAATAGGTATTCTAGAGTACCTTAACCCATAATCCAGCAATTGATTCTTCATCCATAAAATCTGTGCACAACAGCTACCAACTGCTATATACTCTGCTTCTGCAGTGGATGTAGAAATTGATTTCTGTTTCTTACTGTACCAAGAAACCAATCTGTCACCTAAAAATTGACAGCTTCCACTTGTACTTTTTCTGTCTATCTTACAGCCTGCAAAATCTGCATCAGAGTAACCAATTAACTTAAACTCTGATTCTCTAGGATACCACAAACCCAAGGTTATGGTTCCTTTGAGATATTTGAAGATCCTTTTTACAGCTGTTAGATGAGGCTCTCTGGGATCTGCTTGAAATCTTGCACAAAGACATGTTGCATACATAATATCAGGTCTACTTGCAGTAAGATACAGTAAAGACCCTATCATTCCTCTGTAGTTAGTCATATCTACTGAGGCTCCTGTGTCTTTGTCAAGCTTCGTTGCTGTAGCCATGGGAGTTGTAGCAGATGAACTGTCAAGCATACCAAATTTCTTTAGAAGATTTCTGGTATACTTTGCTTGATTGATAAAAATCCCATCATCTGTTTGCTTGACCTGTAAGCCTAGAAAATAACTAAGCTCTCCCATCATGCTCATTTGGTACCTGGATTGCATAAGCTTTGCAAACTTCTTACAAAGTTTGTCATTAGTAGATCCAAAAATAATATCATCTACATAAATTTGAACTAACAGCAAATCATCACCATAATTGAAATAAAACAAGGTTTTATCAATTGTACCTCTTGTGAACCCACTTTCTAAAAGAAATTGAGCAAGAGTTTCATACCATGCTCTTGGTGTTTGCTTTAGTCCATATAATGCCTTGTCAAGCCTGTAGACATAATCTGGATGCTTGGAATCTACAAATCCTGGTGGTTGTTCAACAAACACTTCTTCTTCAAGCTTCCCATTGAGAAAAGCACTTTTTACATCCATCTGAAAAACTTTAAACTTCTTGTGTGCTGCATAGGCCAGAAAAATCCTTATGGCCTCCAGTCTTGCAACTGGAGCAAAGGTTTCATCATAGTCAATTCCTTCCTGTTGTGAATAACCTTTAGCCACAAGTCTAGCCTTGTTTCTTGTAATCACACCTTCACTGTCAGTCTTGTTTCTGAAAACCCACTTTGTACCTACTATTGATCTATTCTTTGGTCTAGGTACAAGTGTCCAGACTTCATTTCTTTCAAATTCATTTAACTCTTCTTGCATTGCTGTTATCCAGTGTGCATCTTGAAGAGCTTCCTCCACTTTCTTTGGTTCTGTTTGAGACAAGAAAGCATGATACAGACACTCATTATTTGTTGCACTTCTAGTTCTTACACTAGCATCAGGATCTCCAATTATGAGATCAGGTGTGTGTGCCTGTGTCCACTTTCTTGCTGTTGGTAAGTGGTTTCTTGCATCATTATTGAATCCTCCCCCTTGATCCATGCTCTCCTGATTCATATGTTGACTTTCTGCAGCATCTGAGGCTCCCCCTGAATTGGATGGCTCAGAGTTTGAACTGTCAGAGTTTGAATCAGTTTCCTCAACTGACTCATTTGCTGTATTTTGTTGAGCTTCTTCACGCTCCCCCTCAACTGGTTCTCTATTTTGTTCAATTTGAGAATTTCCAGTTTCTTCAGTATTTACCAGTAGAGGATCAGAGTATGCTTCGTCAGAGTTTGTCAACCCTGCTTCATCAGAGTTTACATCATCAGAGAATAGATCTTCATTTTCAAAACGTAGTTGATCATATCCATCCTTGTCTTCAAGTCCAATTATTTTCTTGTCATCAAATGACACATGTATAGATTCCATGATCACCTTAGTTCTTAGATTATAGACTCTGAATGCTTTTGTTGACAATGGGTAGCCAACAAAGATTCCTTCATCAGCTTTTAACTCGAACTTTGTCAACTGTTCAGGATGAGTCTTCAACACAAAGCATTTGCATCCAAATATATGAAAATATTTCAAATTTGGCTTCTTATTTTTCACCATCTCATATGGTGTTTTCCCATGCTTGTTGATCAATGTTGCATTTTGAGTAAAACAAGCAGATTGAACAGCTTCTGCCCAGAAGTATGTTGGTAATTTTGCTTCATCAAGCATAGTTCTGGCTGCTTCAATTAAGGTTCTGTTCTTTCTTTCAACTACACCATTTTGCTGTGGAGTTCCAGGTGCAGAAAATTCTTGTTTCACTCCTCTTTCCTTGCAGAAAGCTTCCAAAATTGAGTTTCTGAATTCAGTTCCATTATCACTCCTTATAATTTTGACTTTGTGCTGTGATCCTTTGTCCAGTAAATTTACATGATCCATCAGAGTTTGAGCAGTTTCATCCTTCTTTGACAAGAAATACACCCATGTATATCTAGTATATTCATCAACAATTACTAGAGCATATTTCTTTCTGCCCATGGACATCACATTCACTGGTCCAAAGAGATCAACATGTAGAAGATGATAAGGTTCCACTACTGATGATTCAGATTTGCTCTTGAAAGATGACTTCCTTTGCTTGGCTTTTTGACAAGAATCACACAAGCCATCTAGACTGAGTATAGATTTTGGAAGTCCCCTTACAAGATCCTTTCTTATTAGCTCATTGATGTTGTTCAAATTGAGATGAGAGAGCTTCTTGTGCCAGTTCCAACTCTCTTCATTTGACATTCTGGCTGTCAGACACACTGTTTTTCCATCAGAGTTTGTAACCAAACTTGCTTCATAAATGTTGTTGCGCCTGTGTCCAACTAGAACAACTTTTCCAGTAGATTTACTGATAACTTCACAGTATTCACTATGAAAATCTACATGGTTTCCTCTGTCACAGATTTGACTCACAGATAGCAGATTATGCTTGAGTCCTGAGACTAGAGCTACATTTGTGATGATGACACTTCCAAGATTGATATTGCCATATCCCAGAGTGTGTCCTATGTTGCCATCTCCATAGGAAACCTTTGGGCCAGCCTTCTCCTTAAAGTCTGATAGCAGGGCTTTATTTCCAGACATATGTCCTGAGCATCCACTGTCCAAGATAAGTGTGCTCTCTATTATACCCTGCAATCATAAGCAAACACTAAGTGTTAGTTTTAAGGATCTAGACTTGCTTGGATCCTTTGTCTTTCTTAACAGTGTTAGCTTTTGCAGCGGAATCTGTATTATCAGAGTTTAAACTAACATTGTCAGATTTTACACTAGCAGAGTTTGCTCTAACCCATTTCAAATTGGGTTTTAGCTCATAATAGTTGTGATAAATAGCATGATAACTCTTGCAAGTATAAATGGAATGCCAAGTGCTCCCACAGTGTTTGCATAAAGTTTGTGGTTTAACTCTTACATAATCATTCTTTACTCCTGATGTAGAAGATAAAGAATTAATATGTTTGTTCTTAGTACAAAATCTAGCAAGATGATTAGAACTACCACAATTATAACATGTTTTCCTTGGAGCAGCACCAGTAGGCAGATGATTATTTCTATTACTTATGCCTATCTTTCCATTCCTATTCTTCTTGGACCCTTTTGGTTTCATGGCAGATTTTATCTCTTTCAGCTTATGATTAAACTGTTTCCCTGTCATCAAACCAACATTAACCTGTTTTTCACAAGTTTTTCCTGGCTTTCTAACAGCTTCTCTTTCCATAAGTTTTTCTGTTATAATATTTTCCTGTCTTTCACAGGCTTCATCTGATTCCATATCAGCTTCTCTTATTACAACAGATTTTAACTTATTGGCTTCTGGAACAAATTTCACAGGTTTAAGTTGTGGTTTTACCTTTACCTTGTCTTTAAACCTAAGTTCATCATTTTCACAATAACCTAAACCTACAGAATCAGTCTGAAACACTTGATGAGTGTCTCTTCCAGAATCTGTCCAAGTCTTGATTATTTTTCTTTCTTTTTCTAAATCAGATTCTAGTTGCCTATACCTTTTAAGCAACTCCTGTTCAACATAAACAGCATCATCTCTTTCTTTTTGAATCTGCTTCATACTTTCAAGTTCTCCTTCAAGAAACTTGTTTCTATCTTTAAGACTAAAATTCTCAGATTTAATTCTTTCATTCTCTAAAGTCTGATCCCTATAGCTAACATGAACACTTTTCAGATATACTCTTAACTCAGATATATTATCAGTATCATAAGCATAAGTAGTTAGGGGTACCTTATTTTCAGAAGATTCAGTCTCATCTCTGACAGTTGCCATAAGAGCATAGGTTTCTCCATCATCAGAGTCTGAAGTATCTGCCCAGTCTTTGCCTTTAGAGATGAGTGCTTTCTCAGATTTGCCTTTCTTGCACTCTGGAGCATAGTGACCCATCTCCTTACATTTGTAGCACTGGATTTCAGATTTATCCTTCTTTCCAGACTTGGTATCCCTTCCATCAGACTTTCTGAAATTCTTTTTCTCAGAATTTGAATCTCTCCTTGAGAATCTCTTTCCCTTCTTGAAGTTCTTGAACCCCATCTTCTTGAAGGTCTTCACCATCAATGCAGCCATTTGCATCATTTGTTCTTCATCATCCTCAGAGTCAGAAGCTTCATCAGAGTTTGAATCATCATCAGAGTTTGATGACTCACTCTCAGATTTTATGACTAAAGCCTTTCCCTTGGCTTTCTTCCTTGATGATTCCTTCTTAATGGGCTTCTCCTCGACTTTGAGAGCAACAGATTTTGTCTTCTTGCTGGATCTCATGTTTCTTTGTTCTATCTCAAGTTCATGAGTCTTTAACAATCCATAGATCTCATCAAGATCTGTATCAGCAAGATCATAATTATCTCTGATTGTTGTTGCCTTTAAATCCCACTTTTCAGGTAGAGATAACAGAAACTTGAGATTAGACTCTTCAAGTTCATATTCTTTATCTACCAGAGACAGATCGTTCAACAGTTTGCAAAATCTGTCATAAGTCTCAGTCAAGGTTTCATTAGTTCTTGAATCAAAGTGCTCATACTCCTGTGTGAGTATTGTTTTTCTGTTCTTCTTAATAGCACCTGTTCCCTGGCATCTGACTTCTAAAGCATCCCATATCTCTTTGGCAGTTTTGCAGCCAATTACTCTGTTAGACATAACATTATCTAAAGCACTGTGGAGAAGATGTCTAACCTTTGCATCCTTTGCAATTGATGAGATATCCTCAGGAGTCATATCTTTCTTTTCCTTTGGAACAGTCTTTTGTTCTTGACCATCAACAACAGGGGACAATTTAGTTGGCATATGAGGACCATCATTGATTCTGTCAAGGTATTCTGGATCTGTAGCCTCCAGAAACATGGTCATCTTAACCTTCCAAATCGGATACTCTACTGGCCTGAGAATTGGAACCCTGATTGTTTCATATCGACTCACAGAATTGGGCTTAACCTGTTCAGCCTTAGGAGCAGTTTGATTTTCTTCAGACATGATTAATACTGTGTTTGAATCGTAAAACTGTATATATTAAACAGCCTTGGCTCTGATACCAATTGTTAGGCCGAATACACAATATATAATCAAGTAGGTATGAGAATAACAATCAAGAACACAGATTTGTAAATCAACAAACTGAATTATATTAAATAATTCTCTCTTAGTGATGTTAAAGAATCACAAAGAGCTACTAGGTTACAAGAATAATATATTCAATAATCGCATCCCTTCTAGGGATAACCTATCTGTGTTTATATAGTACACAGCTACATACAATCCTTATCTAATTGATACTCCTATAAATTAGCCATACAATTCATATCAATTAAGGATTGCTTCAGTCTTCTATTCCGTTTCCTTAGCTGTATCAATATATTCTGCTTCTTTCCATCTTCAGAATATATTGCTTCTAGAATCTTCAATTCAGCACCGACAGCTAATTCAACTATCACCCTGTCAGACTTTAAATAAACTCTGACCGGCTTCCTTTAAACTCTTCACCCTGTCAGAGTTTAATTAAACTCTGACCGGCTTCTGATAAACTCTGGTCAGTACCTGTTGCTTAAACACTGATAAACAAACGTCGGCAATTATATCTAACATATCTAACATAAACAATGTATGTTCTTATAATTAATATGAGATATAATTTTGAAATTAAACTAATTATTTATAAAAACATACATTCCAGAAAGTTATTGATTGTAATTTGGTTATAAAGCAATGACCAATTTTCAATAAAGACCTTAGTGGTAAACTATGCTGATAAAAGAACATTAAATAACTGTGATAGAAAAAGTATTTATATATATGTAGTGTGTGTACCATCACGGCTTCCTTGGAGTCCTATTATAATACCTACTGTGCATGCAAATTTTAAAGCTTGACCACCAAACGAAAATTATTAATCATAGAAAATTCTTTTCAATTTCCATGTGTACCACAAGTAGGGAAGGAATCTGCAGCCTACAACTCTATTTTATGTGCTTTAGTTTGACGACCGAGCGCATAAACTTTATATAGGAATGAATGACAGGCTAAGTAAAAGTCTCGATACCCATACGACAATTTGTTTTCGTTAAAGATATTTTTCTTCTATCCTGGCAGTTAGGAGGTACATATTAAAATAGGCTTGTACCAAAAAGGTGTAGTCTGTTAGCTAGCCACAAATGGTAATAATTGTCAAGAAGTTGACTCTTTCTACCATCTATCAAAGAAGATTGTAGAAATTCCACTTCATAAAATTGTTTTCATTCTTAGTAGAAACTAAAGAGGTGTGGGAAAGTCCTATCTTGTAGAAGCTTAAATTGGTTAAGTATATTTTTTCACATATAAAAAGCGACATGTTTCTGCAAGAGGAAAAAATCTGGAGTGTTTAACTTAATTCTATTCTCTACAGAAACATAATGCGCATCAGAAAAATTTATAAACCAAGTTAAATATAAAACATTTCAGAATGGAAAATGTTCTCTGGAGACGACCACCTCTTTTCTGATCTAGTTTTGTGGATGTTCCGTCAGTGGTATTAAATTTATCATGCCAAAACAGCGAATGTCGCAACAGATTCAAGACTCTTTAACCAGAATCATTGGTATTAAACACTCTGACACTCCTCATCCAGAAGAAATTGATTTTCCAGGGGTTCCCAACAATTTAAGAATCTTAACCAGAAACTACCTAGAAGCTACTTGTAAAATAAAAACTCTCACCGATTTGAACTGGAAGTGACTGACAAAATTCAGATGCGAGAAGATGTGAGAAGACAGAACCCCAATTATTCTGGTTGGATAAGAAAATCTGCCTTGACCACTATCAACATTTAAAACTGGAAAGTATTTTGACTGCATCGAAAGTATGATTCATATGGAAGGACATTGGACAAACGGAATACAATCACCAGCGAGTTTTGGACTATAGTGGAAACTAAAGACACTTAAAAATGAAAAATAATTTGCAGGATCCTAAATATATACAAAAAAGCTAAAAGAAAAGAATTGTATAAATAACATATAAACTGATAATGCAAATGTTCATCATCGTGCAGACAAACGGAACTGAATTTGTAATTAATGAAAAAGATATTGAAGCTAAAAAGGGAAAAAAATCCAGCCTATCTTCTCAAGTTTGAATATGTATAATCAATAAAATCAATCGAATGCTGCAAATAAAGCATTACCACTTAAGTCGCGATTGCTTAATTACTATCAACCACGTCAAGCAAACTGAACTTACCTGCAGTTTGTGGGACTGGAGGAAATATATAGCCTCTACAGTTCCTCACGCAATTATATCATAAAAAGGTAAAATTAAATTAAAATAATTAATCATACATTCATAAATGCGAGAAAAATTCGAACCAAAATTACTCACCCTTTCACATATAAGATTGTTAACCATCATTAAAAATGTAAACATCCATGCATTAATATGAAATCAAAATTGAGATTGAGGCAAAGTATACCAGTGTAATTGGAAAGGGGATTCGCCAGATTGTGTAATTCAGATTATGAGCGCACTGAGATGATATATTTCAATAACTCAGCACTGCATAATCAAATGAATCAGACAATCCAAGCAACAAAAATGAATAAAGACCTTTCTGGCAAACACAAGTTATAACTTGACAAAACACAACATGCATGATGCGCCAATGGTTTATAAAACATGTACTTCTCATAAAGTATGATGAATATAAAGACCAGTTTAAATCTAGTTTCCAAAAAGCAACTGTATAAAACATTAAATATATATAGAAATATACATTTTGTATAAGAATCAAATTAGAACTAAGATTAAGGTATATGTGTGTAGATGAAATAGATAATGAAGGAAGTCAGCCAAGAACAACCCTACAGAGATGTGCAGGGAAATAATTTAACTGTGTTGCGAAATAACGGCACCCTCTACTGATTCGTAGAGTGGCACAGACATAATTTTGTCAAATGAAATTGCACTCCTGCATAAAATTCTTAACACGGCAGAACCTTTTCCATATATTTTAAGTTAGATACTATATTTTACTTTTCCTCTTAGTTTTTGTCATTTATCTCATTGCCTAATGGATATTCTTAATAGCCTAATAAGTGTGCAGAGTAAAAAATCGGCTTTCATATCAGGACAGAGGTAGTACTATCTATTGAATGAATCTTTTGTATCTGTCTTTATTATGTACTGATTTGGAGCAGCAACTTTAGACTATGTTCCATTTCTTTTAACCATTGTTACAAAAACATCGGAATTGATTTGTTTATCTACTCATTGTAGACTTGAAGGCTTATATATAACTGCTAGTGCTACTGACATAGTTGAAATTTGAATCTACTTAATTTAGTTTCTTTCCCCTATGTCAACTACTGTATGTATATTTTCTTACATTTGTTATGACATTGTTGAACATTAACTTTAGGAAGGACAGTCTAGGATGTAGATAAACTGTACCAAAAAATCCTATATGGGTTGTGATTACTCAAAGTAATAATAAACATTGCTCATGTACATTTGAGAACTATCAAGTCTCACCTAACCAAAGTTCATAATGTTTAACAAAAAATTAGTTACTAATAAGACACATCTGCTGCAACTATTGAACTTAATTAAGAGCAATATTTGAGACTGTATATACATATATAGAAATATAGCATGACAATAAACTCAATACAAATATCCTGGCCATTCTTTCTTAGTCAGAACACAATAGCTTCTTGCTCATTTTTTGCTAACATCTTAATCCACTATGTTGCCGTTCAATATCCAATTTCCATTTATATGAAGAATAGGGCACAAAGCCATAGGTCGAATAAAACATTATTCGAGCTCACCCTAGTGATACCATAAAATCACCCAATTATATCAATTAGTGTACCATCGTTATAATTACTAACATCGGGCATGTATAGTTTTTCTTAAAACTACATATTTTTGCAAACATATAGATACATATACAACTTGCTACAAACACGAAATTGAATTTCAAATTAAGTCAAAGCGGCGAAGATAAACAATGCAATTGAAAGGGGGTTTCGGAGGATTACTTATGAAATGAAAGATTGGAAGACTAATGGCGCAACCTTGAAGAGCAGTTGCAGAGAAGCCTTGAAAATCAGTTGCAGATAAATGAATAGACCCTAAAATGAATTACTGAAATATAACGACATCGATGCGGTAGATTATTTCAGAGCAGTGGCAGACATGTAAATTTGCAATAATCTGGGGCATTTTGGCAATTTCACAGGGGTTTTATTTGCTCTTTTTACCCCTGTGTTCTCCTATTATATATAGAAGAGATAAATAGAAAGTAGATTATTCACCGCTGGTTTGTTTCATCTGTTGTTAGTTAATTTTTTTATTTTTTAAAAAAAGTAGAATACAGTAGAACCTCGATGAATAAATTTTTGATAAATGATAATGGGGTAAATTGTTAGAAATGAATACTACTAGAAACTAGACAGAGGGGGGGTGAATGGATAGTTTGATATATTTTTCGATTCTTGAAAACTAAGTAAAAGACTGTATATGATTATGATATGTAATATGCAGAAAGTAAATAACACACACAATCACTTTAATCTACTTTGTATAAGCAAATTAAATACTACAGCTTTCCAAGAAATTCACAATCGAATTTCTGGCTTCTAAACAAGAACAGTTTGAACTTGCTTGCTTACAGAGAAAAGAGCTTAAGATAAAAACTATGTGTATCTCTCTTACAGCTAACAATAGGATGTGCATGATATATATAAGCCCTATACAAACTAGTGCACACACCTATTTTTACACAGTTACCCCTTGCTGAAAGTCCAACTTGTCCTGCCATAAGACGTTAACTGTGTCAGGAAGGACCACCTGCTTTTCGGAGTCTTTCCCGTTTCTGTAGCTGCTTGTCTCTTATCTTTCTCTCCAAGTTTAGCTGTAGATTTGCCATCTGTTCTTTGGACCACCTTGCCAGAACAAATGCTTCAGTATTTGTCTCTTTTGATTCTTGATTCTGTACCTTGATTTGTCTTGTTGTAAACGGCTAAGTGTTGATATCGTGAACTCCACTTCATTCCTGACTTCGCGATCTCACTTGTGAGGACTACGCGATATAGCCTTTGAAGACTTTGCGACATAGGTCATTTGATGACTATGCGACATAGGTCATTTGACGACTATGCGACATAGGTCATTTGACGACTATGCGACATAAGTCATTTGACGACTATGCGACATAGGTCATTTGATGACTATGCGACATAGGTCATTTGATGACTTTGCGACATAGGTCATTTGATGACTATGCGACATAGGTCATTTGAGGACTTCACGATCTAGGCTTCTTTGACTTTGCTGACTTCAACACTTCACGACATGTGTCTTGAGGACTTCTCGACATAGACCAAAATGGACTATGCGATGTAGCACTTCACGACATAGCTTTCTTCTGACTTTGCTATATAATGCCTTAGACAAATTTTTGCAAATTATTTCTTCATGGCCTTATTCATTTCTATCCTGCTGCATGAACACTTCTGAACTTCTACCAGGACAATTATTCAATGGCCTATATACAATCTAGATGCAAGAAACATTGCTAAGCTCATTATAACTTTGAGCATACATGATCAAGCTTATGTTCATGAGAACAAGACAAGTACATTTAGAGACCTATACTACATCCCAGTGATGGAACTCACTAGGTCATGTAATGTGACATAGTCACATAGTGTAGGCTTGTTAATAGTGGTATTCAGACATGTCTTGAGCCTAACATAAATGAATAATTTCACTAAATGCATTAATGAATAAAATTTATTGTAATCTTTAAAGGCCCTATGTAAACATAAATGAATATTCACCTAAGTTGAAACAATATATATTTATATGATATATTGTTACCGATGGGATTCATCAACACCTGAAAAAGTGTGCTTATAGCCCAAAAAAACAGTTGGTAAAAGGAAAAAAAACAGGCTACAACTACACTTTGACCAAATTTGAGGGTGTTACAAAAATGACCGCTACTATAGGGGTCTACGCTAACACTTTTTTGATTTTTTGTAACACGAGAGAAATGTGTAGGCTTAGACCCCTATGCCAACACATTTTATTTCTGTGGCTACACATTATTAGTTGTTGCTATAGATCTATGCCTACACAGTTATATTTGTAGTAACACTGCTAAAAGTATTGCTATAGACCTATGTCAACACCTTTTTAGTACTACTGTAACACCAGATTGTGAAACACTTTGATATTTTTACCAACACCCTTACCACTATGCCTACACTTTTTTCTTAAACATTTTTATATTTTTTGCCAACACTTTGCTATTATTTTGCCAACACATAAAGACTAATACTTTGGAGTCAATGGCTACATTTTTGCAGGCTTTTTACCAACATTTTAAATACAGAATGACAACATATGATATTGAAATATAGAACTTCCCATTCAAAAAAATTCCAAACATTCCAATACATAAACAGGCTGTCCATAAGCCATTTCAATACATAAAAAAGCATCCAAAATAACATCAACTCCACAAACCATTCCAATCAATCATCCATCTACTTCATAAACCAAACAAACATTCAAAACCTAACTGAAATACCACAAAATAGCTAACTTAAGTACGGTTTAAAAGTTAAGTACCAACTATCGTCGCAATAAAAACATATAACAAAAACTACTTAAGTTACTTAGAATAGCGTAAAATGATCTGATCAGTAACATCATTGTCATCTCCATGAGACACTTCGGTAGATTTTTCAGAGTCCTAAATAGTGTCCAACTTTACTTCTGGATTCTTTGCAGTCTACATTTTCATCATTGCTCGAACGTTTTGGTCAAGTTTTTGATCCATATCTTGCTGAAGTTGAGCCCTGATTTTCTTTAGCTAATTATCATACATATTCAAGGCCTCTAAAAGTTATCGCATACATTACCGGGATTTGTAAAAATTGGTGGAACTTATAAGCTCTGTGTTCAAATTTTTTAAGACAACAGATATATAATATAATAGCAACAGATAAAAGAATAGTAGGGTAATTAAAATTAATTCGAAAAAAATTAAAAGTTGTGGTACCTGATCACAAATATATTCAGGAGAGAAAAATGATATCCATGATAAATTACAACAAAATGCAATAAATTCCGGATTATATCATAACATTATTGTTAATAATAATATATTAATTATTCTAGATAGGGCATAGTTCAGTTTATGTGTGGTTACCAAGAAATGATAGTCAATTACTAATATTGACTCTTTTATACTAGGAAGCATTTGTACAATTTTGAATCAAATGCAGAAATTAATATATTTTGTTCTTCAGATTTATTTTGGGGTAAGTAATTTAACAAATACACATGCTGGGAAGATATTAACACAAGTTACGCAAGTGACATTTGTTGGTTAGTATTGTGTTCTAATACAAATTCTATAAAGGGATGTCATCGTGCTTCTTGGTGATATATGGAATGGACTGGCAAGAATGTTACCAGTAGGTCATTCAATAAAATGGTGAGATTTATGTATAAAGTATACAATAACCAGCTAACCTAACGTCATTTAACTTTCCTCTGTTATTTCAAATAGTAGTCTATCACTATGGGGAACACTACATTACCACATTAAAAGATAACTAGTCACTATGTTGTGTACTTTTACAAAGAAAATTAAATGTATCAATTACTTTAAACACTGCCTAAAGAAAATTACCTGCATAAATTTGAACAGGACATAGGACTCCACTGTAGCCTTTCAGATGGAACTTCTGACATATATATATAATACCTATTGCAAAAATGAAAGAAGTGAATATGTAATAACCCCAAATTTTGGACTTAGTTAAAAAAATTATATATATATTTTTTTATTTTTTTGATGAATAGTAAATTTCTGAACCGAAAAAGATTTTCAGACCACCCTATGTACGGGACGTTATAATGAACTTTCGAAGTCGTATTAGTGATCTGCGATGTAAATGAAGGAATGCAAAAGCTGTCAGAATCAGAAAAAAAGCATTTCTGTTTTCTCCGAAATTTCACCAATAACGGACGGATTAATCATTATTTGAAAATATTGGAGGATTAAATTATCAATTCCATGGATATGGATTTAATAAAAGAATTAGTGATATCGAGAACGTTTACGGTAAACTACTTCGATAGAACACTTAAGAAATCCTTGTGAGCGTTCAACGAGATTAAAGCGGTAACAGAACAAGGCGACACAAATGAGAGTATATAAATCCCATTTATATTCCAAGATTCAAGCTCGAACCATTTTAATTAAGTATTCGATTGTTAGGACGAGTAGTGAATAGTTACTATTCACTACGAGAATCGCGTAGAGTTTTATTCGCTCTTTTTAGGAAATATTTTCGAATCGTTTCAAGAGAATCAAAAACAAGGATGAATAGTAACATTGATGAATAGTACTCCAAGGTGAATATTAAAATTTTATAGTCTCCGATTGATCCTATATTTCAGCGGAAGTTCAGGAATAATAAACGGTTACTAATCGCGTAGTCAGAAATCGCAAACGAAAACGAGGAATATTAGAATTTATTTTGATCTAAAGGATTGTGCCGCAATGAGATAATAAAATATTACGTAGAAGTGTAACATTAGTATTTTAACCAAAGACACAAAGACGATCCAATTGGTGGAAGAAGAAAAACCAAGGTGTCATGCATGAAAGTCAACCAGAAAGCTAATGGTGTATTTGCAACATTGGCAAAAATGGAGTTGTTTGATGAGAGGCCAACACTTGGACTAATGAGAGAGCAACAAGTGGACCAATGGGTGGTTAACAACACAAAAGAAAAGATGCATCCAAGTTAAAAAGCAAAACAAAAGTAAGATGAGCAAAAGCTCTCCAATCTGCCAAACAAGAGCACAACTCAAAGAAAACTTCATATCTCCACTTCTATCCATCCTTAAATCACCAAATTTTAACCATAGCTTCTCCACTCCATGGGTAGCATTCGTTCAAACTTTCATGGTCAACAAAGGAGTGTAGCCTAGCCAAATCTCTTCCCCAAGTTGGAGAACCCAATCTGTCCAGTTTCTGTCCAGCGGAAAGATGGGGCTCAAAACCCTAGCTAGGAAGCTTCAAATTTGATGATCTATAACTCAAAAGAAATCTTATCAATATCACAAGGTCTGGTAAAACGTTTAGCACCAAACTCTTATTTTTAGATTTTTTATGGATTTTACAAGATGAGGATGAATAGTAACTTCAAGTGGTTTCTTGTTTTGATCTTGAAGTTTAAGGCTTGTAAAGGATAATCAAGGCTCAAGAAAGGATTGTAAGCTATTGTTAGTGTGTTTAAGGCATCATGGAAGGTATAAACTATTTTAACCCTTAGTTATAAATCGATTTTTATGGTTAGTTTTGAGTTAGATTAAGTTAGTATAATTTAGTGGATGAATGGTTGATATGGTGGATGTATGGTGTTGTTTTGATGGTTGATTGTGTAGATGTTGGTTTTGACTATTGTTCTTGAAGTTCATGACTTATTTGAGATGTTAAAGGAGTTGGTTTGATGATATGGTTGGTTGGTCATGTAAAGTTTATAATTTAAACTTTGGAATCACTAAAACATAGCCGTCGTAATGCCAGATTTTTTCCTTAACCTTGTTTTGCTTGTGATATTCGAACCTAGTAACTTCTGCCCAAGATCACCACTGCCCATGATAGTGTAGGTCTTATTTCAAGGTTCGTTTTGGTGCGAAGATCATGTGAATCCGATTTACGGTTTAGGAGAAACAAGTGTTTTAATAAAGGATGTTTCGAGAAACCGAACTACACCACTTAACCAACTTTGAGGCAATGATCAAACCCCTTAAGCGACTTATTGGAATGTGAAACTTTGTGATAACATGCTAGGTATGTTTAGGAAGACCCTCGAAAAGATTTCGTGTTAAAAGGATTATATTTCAATTTTATAAAAATGTGTGAGCGAGCATGCTCGAGTAGGAGTTCTTAAGGAGTTAACTTGAAAATGGACTTGTACTTGAGTTAGTATATACTTAGTATGGTGAAAGCGTTTAAGTTATTAATCTTGAACCTTGTGTTGATTCTAGATTACTGGACCAACCTGAGACTTATTGCTACTTCGGGATTTCCAGGCAAGTTTTCTCATTACATGCTGTATTTTAAAGTACCATATTCTGATGTATGCATATAATATATGCAAGTTTCTAAATCTATACTTTGAAGTATTGACTATATAATACTGCTTTTGTCATGTATAAAATTGGACAATTTTGCGATATATCTTATTTCTTGTTGAAATGGATTTGACCTTTGGATTATATAAAATCTCTTGAGTTAAGTAGTTATGAACCGGTTTACCTGGTAGCTCTAAATATAAGAGCATATTCATTGTTTTCGACTCTAAATCGGGAGTCGGTATTATGAGATATGTAGATAGCCGTGGAAACCCGGAGGGATTCCATCGGCAGAATACTATATCTTTCAAGGAATGTTATTTGAGTATAATCTCAGTCGAGAAATACTATTTGAATACTATTTCCGTTATATATGCTAATGGAAGGCATAACTGTTTTCGAAAGTATATTGTGATACTTGCTTTATGATTTGATTATGAAAGATTATTTTTCCGATAAAGATATCGGGTAACTGTTATTCGATGATTAATTATTTAATGAATATTATTTTGAATATTCATTTAATCCTTATTTATTTAAGGAATATTATTTTTGAATATTCATTTAATCATTATTTATTTAATGAATATTATTTTTGAATATTCATTTAAGGTTTATTTATTTAATGAATATTATTTTGAATATTCATTTAATCCTTATTTATTTAATGAATATTATTTTTTGAATATTCATTTAATCATTATTTACTTAATGAATATTATTTTCGAATATTCGTTTAAGGTTTACTTATTTAATAAATATTATTCGATTATTTATTAAATACTTTTAACACGTTTTAAAAATGAGAAATGTTATTTAAAGTTTATCCTCGACCTTCAATAATTACGAAGGATACTCTAAGCTGTATTATTTTAAATCAAAAAGAGGTTCCCAAAACACTGTTTTTCCATTTAAATCTGTCTTTTAAGAGGATTTAAATGCTCACTCAACTATCAGAAATATGGGAAACCTGATTTAAGTGACTGCTACTCATTTTAAACTCTCAACTCAAAACTGTCAGGGGACAGATATTTTCTCGGAGCAATTTAATTGCTGCAAGTCAAATGTTGTGTTACCACCTCAGCGATCGAGGGATAAATTGATGGAACAAGTCGATATTCATTAACAAGCATTGCTTGGGAAATATTGGAGAATCTTCCTTTCCAACCTAGATATAACTACTGAGTGGAGTCGTATCAACAAGTATTACACTTGGGGAAAGGAGGACGATCTTTACGTTTCAGAGTCAAGGATTTCATCCGAACTAGGAGCAAGTGTAAGAGGTCGATTCGCGCCGATCCATCATTTTTATTGCCCCAAATGGGCCGGGGAGATCCAGAAAGGCGGTAGACAATGTCAGGCTGTCGTGTTCTTCCATCTACATGTAGAAAACCCTTTTTAGTTGTACAACCTGCTACTGATCATAGTAAGGTTGGACAACTGGCGCGGAGATTACTCCAGTATTAGTTCATCATCCAACTTGGATAATTCTGCAACATGTATTGAAAGGGACTAAAGGGTAGCCCCCTTAGTACAAGTTTACCGATCATGTTGGCAAAGGGTCGAAAAGTGTTTAACAAAATGAAGTTACAATAAATCCTTGTAACTTCATCTTTTATTTTATGAGTTATGACTCTGATAAAACCTTACTCAGATTATATATGCATAAGTGGATTTTGGGTTACGGAAACCTTATATTAAATTTTCCTCGTAACTTCATCTTTTATGTTATACTAGTATCTTATCCGTTTAATGCATAGCCTGTGGTTACAAAGATATTCTCGAACTGTGTATATGTTGAGAAGGTATTTAAGATATACATTATATTGAACTGTATAGTGTTTTGAATCAATGAATAGGTTTTAAGCCTTGATTCCAATATTTGATATCTATTTTAAAAAGATATGTTTTGAGTCTTGGTTTATCATATTGATACCCAGGATTTCCAAATGATTATGAAGAGTATATGAGTATGATTATAAGTCATACGGTATTTTAAACGGTATACTATTTTGGGGTTAGACCCTAGTAGTGATAAAAGCTTTGATCCCATATGAATTATCTCCCTAAAAGGTTTAAAGATTTAAACTGGGATAGATTTCTTGCTGAGCACTATTAGCTCATTCTTGCTTTATTAAATCTTTCAGCATGAGGAAAACATTGTCGAATCCACCTCGTGTTACGAGAGCAAGGGAATGGAGAAACCACCCTGGAGTTAGTTAATGCAGGATGGATACTGTCAGTGTGAGCAGAATAGTTGCAGCTTGAATTAGTGAGAATTATTTTGAGTGGGTTTGTATTACTAAACCTTGTATAGAATTGTGAGGTCTATTATTGTAACTTCAGGTAGAGGTTGTAAATAATAGATGAGATCCAGGATAGTACATTTGGGTTGTAATAACAAATGTCGATTATTGTTGCTCATTTCCAAGGCTATAACTTGTGTGTGTGTGCGTAAGTGATTGGGGTCTTTGGAGTTGTATTATGAGAATGTTGTAAGTAATACAGGTATTGTATCATTGATGGAGCGTGACAACCCAGATTCCTGACCCCAGATCTGGGGGTGTTACAGAAATGGTATCAGAGCGTTAAGTTATAAACTTGGATATGAGAGTGTTAAGAGTTATATCGAAGTAAGAGAATGACGAGAGGACTCATATAGAGTTCGTTAAGTGGACTACCGGAAGTAGTGCCACTGAGGATGTTAAGATTAAAGAGTGTAGTGGAGGACTTATCGGAGGACCGATTGGACCGTTGAAGATCATCATAATGATGAGAAGGACGTTTAGAATTGTACACGGATTATCAAAAACATTAAGATAAGACGCGTAGCGGAGTCTCGGTTGCAGTTGGGGTAAGGTCGGAATGGCCAATACCAATGGATAACTTGACTTAGTAAGAACCTAAGTGTTTGAAGTTCATCGTAGTTCGCCACGAGAAGGCAGCACATGTGAAGATTGAGACGTTTACAGTCCTTTATGCGATCCGAATTACTAAATTGCGTGGACTAGTTAGGGCATTATCGTGTGTATGAGGTCCAAGCCTTGAGAACAACGATTCCACAAGAGTTGGTGTCTTTCCGTCGATGGGTATTTTGTTACCTAAAAAGGAGACTATTGTGTACGTATAGTACCAGAACGTTATCGTGAGACGAACGTGCTAAATCGCATCGCGAGTACATTTCGTATGATAGGCCATGGTGGCTCAACTCAGAAATCAAAGATATGAATGAATAGCGTGATTCTGATAAAGACACGTATGGTTGCAACGAGCAATGCGACAATCTCAGGACCTACGAGGAACGAGACCTATGGTGGCCTGGGGTTGGATTCATTTGATACGACTAGTGTTAAGAAATTAGATATACGTTAATCGACCTTCATCTTTTGAGGAGGTGTTGATTCGGCCGTAGGAGGCCCAATCTTTGAACAATTATCGGGGAATGGCGAATATGTTTCGAACTCCCGACCTATTTAAGGACCTGTACGATTTTGAGGTACCGTTGGTTAGTACCATAAGCCATAAAGGCAGAAAGATAAGATCATCCTTGTACGGGTGATGTTAGAAATTATGATGACCATTGACTTTTTGGTATCTACTTGCTGGTACACTCCTCAATCTAAAAACTGTTCCTGCCTATGTTACCTTGAATAATTCATGCCAGGTAACCCTTCTAGTTTCCTACTTCAACTTGGGATGCAACCAACGACTGTTATATTCAGTTTATTCATTTTCTTTCCTCCACTCATTACCTTAAGGGTTAAATATGCAGAATTTAGTTACCATTACTCACCGGAGCATTTTGTTCATGTTCCAGGATGACCTGAAAAGGGAACCATTATTCATCTATCCTTCCAGGTCTATAATTTATTTCGTATTCTTTCAATTATTTAAGGAATGTTCAATTAATGCTTCCTTAATTATTTGATGAGTCTTTTTTAACGATTATCTTGAAAAGCGATTTCTCCTTTCATACTTGGACTCCTCGAGTTCATAAATATCAAACTGTTTATTTAAAACATGGATGATATATATTTCAGAGAATACTCGGGAATTCTTTTCTCCTAGTAAGGAGAGATTTGCACATCAGACGTTGAAATCGTAGAAAGGATATCAATTTGATATTGATATTCCGAATTCAATTCTATTGGAAAATTTGATAAAGTTTATGTACGGAGACACCTTTGGGTGGACCGTTTCACTGATGAGAAATGTTTGGTGGGAGGTTATCGATTGTTCCGATACCAAGAATTTCCTATCCATATCATATATTCTATTCAAAGGTTATAATTACCTTGATTGTCCCAAACTTATTTATCCTTCTTTTTCAATTCATTATCCGAGTAGTCAAAATTTTGTTTTCTTTCTTTCTTCGGCTACGATTTCGAGATTTTGTACTAGTAGATTGAAAATGGCTAATTGTATTTGCCATTATGAGTGACTAGTTAATTGTTCTAACTAGTTGAAATTTTAATGATATGATGAAAATCTAGCTAATCATCCTAGCTAGATGCTGCGTCCCAAACTAATCGAACTAGCAAATTTTGTTCAGCTAGTTGTCATTTGTCAATGTTTATTGAAATGAACTAGTTATTGTATCACTAAGTTCAACTTTCGGTCAAATTTATATAAGTGAATTCACGATGCATTTGTATGCAGTGAAGTATGGTGGGAAGATTTTCAAACGATAATTTGATTGAGACCTAACCAGGTTGCCCCCTCAGCGAGAATTTTTACAAAGTTTTTTTTTATATACATAAAGCATTCTGTTGCTTGAAGTATTCTTGGTACCATGCAAGTATTTTCCTTAGTATTTGGAAAAAGGAGAGTGTTGAAGCTGAGAGCCAAGATAAATGAGTACGACAATTATGAATCGAAGTTTACGGAAATTGCCAAGGTTTGTTTCGCATGATACGAATTCAGAATAACGAAGCGTTTGAAACGACTGATTATGTTACCTTGGTTAATGAAACGACTATGATAGAAATGGAAGCAAAGTGGACGAGAAAGAAATGGGCATAAAGAAAATAGAGTATGAAACGCGAATAGATTGAGAAAGAAAGGAAGTAAGAATTCAGATTGTCGGACGAGGAAGCGTTTGACCTCCAAGAAGATGAAACTTGTTTAGCGACTGTGATGGATACGAAACGGGAAGTACCTAGTGTACAGAATATCCCCGTGGCTAATGAATTCGAGGATGTATTTCCAGAAGATCTTCCGGGGTTACCACCCGATAAAGAAATAAAGTCTGGTATAGAATTAGCTCCAAGAACGGCGCCAGTTTCGAAGGCCCCGTACCGACTAGCTCCAATCAAGATGAAGAAATTAGTCGCTCAATTGTAGGAAGGATAAGACCAAACGTGTCACCATGGGATGCACCCCGTGGGATAAGACCAATTGTAGAAACAATATTTCTTATATCTTATATGAAATCTGAAAATTGTAGAATCAAAATATCTTTTCTGAAAATAAAAGTAAGTCTAAAAGTACTTACCTCAAAGGTGACTAAACACTGAATATTAACGCACGAACAATCCTAAAATTATTTAAATCAAAACAAGTCAATTAATTATTTGAACCAATAGATACTCATATTTGGAATAATCAACACATATTATACTTATAATAATGCATGTACTGTGATTGTGCTAATATTGAAATAACCCAGGCAAGCAAAACTAGTGTAACCGAGCAAGTTAACATCTACATCAATTAATTTGTAATCTATTTGACAAATAAAAAGTAAAGATCAGATGTTGTCATGTCCATATGTTATTAATAAACAACTAACAAAAAAAATTAATAGCACAGAAGGCTATAACCAAGTTAACCTGGCGACCAACCCGACTACTTAACAAACATGTTTGTGACTTTTACTAAAGAATATGACAAAAAAGCATATAATAATATTGGAAACTTGTAAAACACAAGTCCCGAGCACTAAACTTACCATTTGTTTAAACAAAACAAAGAAAATTAATTAACCAAATTAAAATTGGTCACACTTTTTACTATGTCAAAAATAGGTAAACCCAAAAATTAGTTTAAATCACTTATAACCACAGATGCATGTCAGACTAAAAGTTTTATACAAAAATCATAGGACCGAGAAGATTAAATGTACTAATTTAACATTATAAAGCACCTTATATAACAATCATGAATACATACAAAATACTAATATTATTCACATCAAGAATCATGTTACATACATGCGCATCGAAAACAAAAATGATCTGAATTACTGGGAAAAGAAAACGTACCTCTGGTTTGGTGCGGTTGTGCGGCCTTTTCTGGTCATTCTAATAAACTATTATATAGCTACACACCACCCTAACTTAATAAGTTAATAATACAACTTGCCATTAAAATTTTTACAACCTCTACAAGTAATATCTAAAATAAAATATTCTATTACACACAATTTACTTAAATAAAAGATATTGATTTTCTAAAATAATCTAGTCGATCTTATCCATAATAGAATATATTCTTTAATTTTCTAAATAAAACAAATGTGTAATTAAAAATTACTTTAATATCTAATATCTAACAATAAAATAAAATTAAAGGATTTTACATTCTTCTCTCCTTAAAAGAATTTGGTTCCCAAATTCTTCAAATTTAAAATTAAATAAGTCACATAGAAAAGAAATCATACCTTAGTTACAATAGTTGTCACGAATTCCGATGAGCTGAAATACACGTATATTGCTTGTCTTGTTGTCCGCTCCTTGGAGGTGGATTGTATGGCCACTGAGAAATCTTGTGTCCTACTTCTCTGCAATGAAAATAAACGTCTGTATTTCATCGCCAGTCCTTGTCATGATAGCTCTTACTACACATCGAACACTTCTCTCGATCAAAGACGTTTCCTTCTTCACCATTGTTGCTCTCTTCGTCCATCTTTTCGATAACCATAACACAATTTCTTATACTCATAAATAAACAAACTTTTAAACATATAGTGTTAGGTCCTGATAAGTTTGTAGAAGGGGGGTTGAATACAAACTATACCGTTTTATCGAATTTGTTCTTTATAGAATAAAACAATTTAAGAACAAATTATGGCGGAATTAAATGAAACAGAATTCAAGTTAAATATAACTTATATTAAACTTGAAAGGTGTTACAAATGAGGTACTGATTACAAGATTGAATCTCAAACTAATTAAAACAAATCTAGAATAAATTCGACATGAATTTATCTATTTTTGTAATAAAAAGATATAAAAAATAATTGATAATTTGAGATACGTTCTAGGGATAAAAATCCACTAGATAGTCAAAGCAGTACAAGTGAATGAATTCTATTGGTTTAGATTTAACAGAATAATTCTAGAATTAATTCATTGTAAAAGAAATGATCTGGCAGTTGCTTTTCTTTTCTTGACATAAGATGTTCTTGATGAATGTAATGTTGATTATATTTCTGTCTGTCTTGATCTTTTTATATTAATACTAATCCACTTGACAATCCACTTGAAAACAAACTGCACGTTTCTTTTCTTTCCAGGATGACTATGATTTTATATTGGAATGACTATCCAAAATGCCTTGGATGACTACCAAAATGGCCTTGTATGACTATGGGAATTTAAGAGAATTAAATTAGAATTAATTAAAATAAGCTTGGATGACTACCGGGATGACTACCGGTATGACTATCCTGGGTAGTCATTCCAGTTCATTTTAATTAAGAATTCTAATTTAAATTCTAATTCTACTTTAAATTAATTCTAATAATTAATTTATTTCATAAATTAATTCTGATGAATTAATTTATTCAATAAATTAATTACTTAATTTATTTGTTAAATTAATTCTGAAGAATTAATTTAATAACTAATTTAAAATAGAATTTAAATTCTCATAGAATAACAAAACCAATTTTTGAACCACTTGAACTGCTGAAGAGTATCCATTGTCTAAGGTTGTCATTTGATGCACGGTCTGGTTCATAAATGACTAACTTCAATGTCTGTTCTTCATCTTGACTTTAAGCTGTGGTCCATTGTCTGCTTTTGACTGTTGTTCAACCTTTGTAACCTGTACATTTGTTGTCACAAATCTGAAATGGAGGTGTTGTAAGCTGGAAGAGTTCAAAGCAAGAAATAGTAGATGATTCTACAATGGAAGCTGAGTATATTGCAGCCAGTGAAGCAGCCAAAGAGGCTGTTTGGATTCGGAATTTTATTACGGGACTTGGAGTGGTTCCATCGATCGCAGACCCAGTTGATCTATATTGCGATAATAATGGAGCCATTGCGCAGGCTAAGGAACTAAGATCCCATTCCAAGGCAAAACATATACTTAGGAGATATCACCTTCTTAGAGAAATAAATAATAGAGGGGATATACATATATGTAAAGTGCATACTAATGATAACGTTGCGGACCCACTGACTAAGGCTTTGTCGCAACAGAAGCACGATTGTCACACTAGTTCCATGGGTATTAGATACATGGGTGATTGGCTCTAGTGCAAGTGGGAGATTATTAGTATTAGTGCCCTAGAGACAATACAATTGTACTTCTGGGAAACACTATTTTGTTATTTAATAATGATTATGTTCTATTGATTATTCGACAACAATTATTATGTCTTTATTTACTGCGATATTAATGTTAGAGTAATAAATGTCCTTGGAATATCGAACACGTATTCTATATCTTTAAGTATGTGAATTAAAAATGAGATTATATGAATAGTGTTTATATTCCTAAATTATCCCTAATTAAGCATTATGAATTGGGACAATTATGATGCATAAAGATTAGTATGATCGTTGACTAAATGACCACATCTCATTGGTCATAGGTATAGTGATACTAAAGTCAAGAACATAGGTGCATGTAATATTCTACATGGCACCGGATTGACCCACAGTGATATTCTACATGGTAATAAAGTCATTAGAATAGCTCACAGTGATAATGGTGTAATGATCCTTAGACTTGAGATCATTAAATTTCTATACGAGGATTAATATACTTTGATTACATTAAAAGTTACCTTTGACCGGGTGATGATAAAAGTGGACATCGGGTATATTATGAGTCGTATGAGAAATATAAATGATAGATATAGGATTTAACCCTCCTATTATTAGGAGAGATATTATTGGCCTCTTGATTGAGTGAGACTATGAAAATGCATGGCCATGCTCAAATATTGATTTGTTTTAATAGTCTACTCATTGATCAAGGAAACCTGGATTAAATGTTGAAGAGGATGACTAATAACATGCCTCGAGTTTAATCTATAATATTTGGTTAAAGGGATTATATTACACGGAAACATTAGTCACGAAAGGTTTAATTGGATCACCAATTATTATTATTACTTGGGTAGCAATGATGTATTACTAGATGCCGCTCATTGTTTATAATTTTATTATGAGATATTAAAATTATTGCCAACGTAATAATAACCTAAAGGGTTACACATAAAGAACGTTTTAAACGGAGCATTAATTAAATTTCGAATTTAATTGAATTATTATTATTATTGAATTATTGGATTAATTAAGTAGGACTTGATTAATTATATAATAATTCGAATATAATAATTAATAATACTAATAATCAGATTGGGTTTTGGAAGCCCAATCAGATTAAGCAAGGCCCAAAATTCTCTTTCAATAAATACATTATGATGTATTGTTTTAGGTTAAGTTAAAAAAAAAATTCGTTTTCAGAAAAAACCCTAGCAGCTCTGCATATTAGAGAAGCTAGAAACAGAGAGAGAATTTTTTTGAGGGCGTTTTTATTTGGCTAGTACCAACTCCGTGATCGTTGGACGATCAAGCGTTTGTGTGGACTACTTTGGCGACGCAGATCTTGAACAAGGGTTGCGTGGTGGTTACAACAAGGACCTCCAAGTTTCTGAATATTATAAGCTCAATTAAGGTATGATTTCATTTCTCCATAATCAGCCATGTCTTGTACACGGATCCTAGGGTTAGGGTTTCGGATTATTATTGTTTTTACGACTGTTTTCGCTGCGTATGATGCCCCGAAACCCAACAATGGTATCAGAGATACGTGTATAATGGGCTGATTTGGTTATGTGTTTACTGTATTCGATGCATGTATGCATGTTTTATGAATCTGCCTTGATACAGTTATGAGATATATCGATTATAATATGTTATATCGCTTATATATGATACTGTTATGCTTAATATAGTGATATGATTGATTAATATGCGATGATTGTATGTTATGCATGTTGTCTGGTTTATATAGGGATATAAACTGTGAGACAGATCATGTTTGGACACGATCTGCAAACTGGGATATGTCTGTATGTATATGATACATGCTTCCGGAACTGTATATGATACAGTGGCGGCAGAGACTATAAGATATGATCTGAGATTTCGAAATCGATGATTTTTGAATAGCACTAGTCTTCCGGAATAAAAAATTTCCAAGCTCGACCCCAGCCAGGGGCTGCCGCCCCTTGGACCCTGCCAGGGGGCTGCCGCCCCCTGACCCCCGCCCGGGGCCTGCCACCCCCGGACCCCCGCTTTATTATTTTTCTGTTCGTAATTGTGTATTTGAGCATGGTGCTGGTTATGGCCTTAAAAACCGTAGTTTAATGGTTTATGGTTTTATAAATACGACTTGCATGTCATTTTCTTCATTCTTGTAATTGTTTTACCTCGAATGTAAATCGAGTTTTATTATGTAAGTTCATTAGTATAGGTTGGATTCAATTGTTCAATGTAATGTACTTGAAGATTGAAGGACGATCCAAGAGGAGGTGAATTCAAGGGAACAAGGAGAATGAAGAAATGTAATTGTATTTATGTTTTTCCACCATAGATTGACCTTGATCCTTTCATTAGCTTGAAAGGATCATATAGGATAAAGGCCATAACCAAGCACGTTTACATATTGCACTTTACATATTGATGTATGATTGCATGTATAGGATACAATGTGATGCATGCTTTAATTAGATTAATCATGTATTAATGTATGTATTAGATACATCACCCATGTCATGCCTGCTAAACAAGATAAAATCTGTAACGATTCAAGATTTTAAAATTGAACAAAACGAACATGAGATTCCTGTGTTTATGAAACACGGAAATAAGTGTGAATTTTTAATTTTTTGATATGGGGCGATTTTGACAAAAATACAAGCAGCGCTTGTAAGAAAGGTGGATTTTAAGTGAGACCACTGTGACTCCTCCGCTGGACTGGAAATCAAACCATTGATGAATTTTGAATTGAAGTACTTAGTTCAAGGAAAAATTGGGAATCTCTTGATGATGGGATCATGGTCGTTTTAATAATAAAATCCCTAAATTTAAAATATTAAGTCACTTAGATGCCTTCCAATGGGCAACACTCGTCAAGACCTAGATCGAGAAATAGTGGGTTCGCCAAAGCGAAGCACTCCAATCTATCGTGGTAAGGCGTGATGAAGTAAATGTGATACTTATTTGTTAGACCATTGGGTTAGACTTAACTAAGTTACCACAATAGGATTGTGAACTTAGAGGCATGGAGTTTGGTAAGATTTATTGGATAAATACGTACAATTGTTGTTCTACCAAACTATCCAAGAGTTATATAAGATATAATTGACAAAAGTTGTCTACCTAAATAATTGTGTTTTTGGAGTAAAGCCAAAGCTGACCTTAAGCATGATGAAATATGGATCTTGGCTCGCTAGAAAGGTTTAAAGAAACTTTTCCGAATTGATAGATAGGGCTATTAATTTGATAAAAATAGTGGGTGATATATATTATGAATATATATATGAATAATCACTTGAACATTATCTATTAAATCCGCAGACTAACTTATTTTATGCATTTTTTTAACATTGTAGATATTTAATGGCAAATAACTCAAATAACTTCTCTGTACGATCAGTCCTTGAGAAGGACAAGCTGACAGGAACAAACTTCCTCGACTGGCAAAGGAATTTGAGGATTGTCCTCAGACAAGAGCGAAAGCTCTATGTCATTGATATTCCTCGCCCTGAACCTCTGCCTGAAGATGCATCGGTTGCTCAACAGAATGTTTATCAGAAACATATCGATGATGACACAGATGTTACCTGTCTTATGCTTGCGACTATGAGTCCCGAGCTTCAGAAACAACATGAGCATATGGATGCTTATGTGATGATTGAGCACCTTAAACGTATGTTTGAAGGACAGGCTCGTCAGGAGAGGTTTGATACAAGCAAAGCCTTGTATGCCTGCAAACAGGGTGATCGTGATCCAGTTGCACCGCATGTTCTAAAGATGATTGGATATATGGAGTACCTTGCTACTCTGGGTTCAACCATCGGTGAGGAAACCCAGATAGATCTAATCTTGCAATCTTTGAACAGCAGCTATGCTCAGTTTGTAATGAATTACATCATGAATGAGATAGACAAGACACCTTCTGAATTGTTGGCAATGTTGAAAACTGCTGAGACCAATATTCAGAAGGCATCCCCTAACGCCATTATGATGGTCAATAAAGGGAATGCCAAAGAACAGGGTCAAAGGAAAGACAAGAAGAAGATTGGATCTAAATCTGCTAATCCAAAACCTGCTTTTAAGAAGGCTTTGAAGCCTACAGGAGGTGTTACAAAAGGTGCTGCAAAGGGTGATTGTCACTATTGCAAGAAACCGGGTCATTGGAGGAGAAACTGTCAAGCTTACTTGGAGGATTTGAAGAAAATGAAGTCTGTAAAGATTTCAGATTCAGGTATTTATGTTATAGAAGTCAATTTGTCTACTTCTACATCATGGGTATTAGATACTGGATGTGGTTCTCACATTTGTATAAATGTGCAGGAACTTCGAAGGAGTAGGACTTTGGCGAAAGGTGAAGTCGACCTACGCGTTGGCAATGGAGCAAAGGTTGCTGCTTTGGCTGTAGGGACTTATAATTTATCATTGCCCACAGGGCTTATTTTAGAACTTGAGAACTGTTTTTACGTGCCTGCGATTTGCAGAAACATTATTTCTGTTTCTTGTTTGGACAAGAAAGGTTTTTCTTTTACAATTCAGAACAATAGTTGTTCCTTTGGTTTGAATAATGTTACCTATGGGGTTGCACATTTATTTAATGGTTTATATGTTCTAGATCTTGATACTCCTGTCTATAATATAAATAATAAACGTATTAAGGCTAATGACTCAAATCAAACATACCTTTGGCATTGTCGTTTAGGCCATATAAATGAGAAACGCATTTCCAAGTTACATAAGGATGGATACTTGGATAAGTTTGATTTTGAATCATACGAAGAATGTGAACCTTGTCTCATTGGAAAAATGACTAAAGCTCCTTTTACCGGAATTGGTGAAAGGGCCATCGAACGATTAGAGCTTATACATAGTGATGTATGTGGTCCAATGTGTACGATGGCAAGAGGTGGTTTTTACTACTTCATAACCTTTACTGATGATTTTAGTAGATACGGATATGTGTATCTTTTGAAGAACAAATCCGAATCATTTGAAAAATTCAAAGAGTACAAGGCAGAAGTGGAAAAGCAAATAGGCAGAAGTATTAAAACCCTACGATCTGATCGTGGAGGTGAGTACCTAAGCTTAGAATTTAAGAATTTCTTAAAGGAGTGTGGTATTGTATCACAACTCACACCTCCTGGAACACCACAGTGGAATGGTGTATCTGAAAGGAGAAATCGTACCTTGTTGGACATGGTGCGATCGATGATTAGTCTAGCAGATCTTCCAATTAGTTTCTGGGGCTATGCCCTAGAGACGGCTGCACAAACACTAAACCGAGTTCCTTCAAAAACGGTTCAAAAGACTCCATATGAGATATGGACTGAGAAACGTCATAGCGTGTCATTTATGAAAATTTGGGGATGCGAAGCGTTTGTGAAACGTTTAACCTCAGACAAGCTAGGACCAAAATCAGATAAATGTAATTTTGTGGGATATCCAAATGAAACCAAGGGGTATTACTTCTATAATCCTTCAGAGAACAAAGTGTTTGTTGCTCGAACAGCTGTATTTCTTGAAAGAGAATTACTTTCTAAGAAAAATAGTGGGAGGACAATAGATCTCGATGAGGATCGAGAACCACAGATTAACGTTGAACCAGAGTTGGAACATGAGCAGAATGTGACTGAAAATGTTGATGACAACATTGCTCAAGAAACACAGGTCGTTCGTAGATCTAGTAGGATTCGTCATGAGCCAGAGAGATATTATGGATTTTTGCTGACTCAAAATGGCGATGTAATGCTTGTAGATAATGATGAGCCTCTTACCTACAAAGATGCTATGAATAGTCCAGATTCTGAGAGATGGCTGGAGGCCATGAAATCTGAGATGGATTCCATGTATGAAAACAAAGTATGGACTTTGGTTGAACCACCTAAAGGGGTAAAACCCATCGAGTGCAAGTGGGTTTTCAAGAAGAAAACTGACATGGATGGTAATTTACAGACCTACAAAGCTAGACTAGTGGCGAAAGGTTTCAAGCAAATTCATGGTATTGACTATGATGAAACTTTCTCACCGGTGGCTATGGTCAAATCCATCAGGATTTTGCTTGCAATAGCAGCTTATTATGACTATGAAATCTGGCAAATGGATGTCAAGACTGCTTTCTTAAATGGGAGCTTAGAAGAGGATGTGTACATGACACAACCTGAGGGGTTTGTCGATCCAAAATTTGCTAGGATGGTCTGTAAGTTACTACGATCTATTTATGGGTTGAAGCAGGCCTCGAGGAGATGGAACATTCGTTTTGATGAAACAGTCAAAGAGTTTGGTTTCATACAAAATGAGGATGAACCGTGTGTTTACAAGAAGGTTAGTGGGAGCCATGTGGCATTCCTAGTATTATATGTAGATGACATATTGCTAATAGGGAATGACATTACTTCTCTACAGGCTGTGAAGACTTGGTTGGGAAATAATTTCTCGATGAAAGACTTAGTCGATGCATCCTACATATTAGGGATCAGGATCTATAGAGATAGAACCAGAAGATTGATCGGCTTAAGTCAGAGTACATACATTGACAAGATATTGCATCGTTTCGGGATGCAAGAGGCTAAAAGGGGCTACGTCCCAATGTCTCATGGGATAACGATCTCAAAAGAAAACTGTCCTAAATCATCAGATGAGAAGGACCGTATGAATAAAGTACCATATGCTTCGGCAATTGGTTCTATAATGTATGCAATGATATGTACTCGTCCCGATGTCTCGTATGCTTTGAGCATGACGAGTAGATACCAGTCTAATCCAGGTGAAAGTCACTGGACAGCTATCAAGAACATTCTTAAGTACCTTAAGAGGACTAAAGATTCTTTCTTGATATATGGAGGAGATGAGAAACTAGTTGTAAGAGGTTACACTGATGCTAGTTTCCAGACAGATAGGGACGACACTGTGTCTCAGTCTGGATTTGTGTTTTGCCTAAATGGAGGTGCTGTAAGCTGGAAGAGTTCAAAGCAAGAAACAGTAGCTGATTCTACAATGGAAGCTGAGTATATAGCAGCCAGTGAAGCAGCCAAAGAGGCTGTTTGGATTCGGAATTTTATTACGGGACTTGGAGTGGTTCCATCGATCGCAGACCCAGTTGATCTATATTGCGATAATAATGGAGCCATTGCGCAGGCTAAGGAACTAAGATCCCATTCCAAGGCAAAACATATACTTAGGAGATATCACCTTCTTAGAGAAATAAATAATAGAGGGGATATACATATATGTAAAGTGCATACTAATGATAACGTTGCGGACCCACTGACTAAGGCTTTGTCGCAACAGAAGCACGATTGTCACACTAGTTCCATGGGTATTAGATACATGGGTGATTGGCTCTAGTGCAAGTGGGAGATTGTTAGTATTAGTGCCCTAGAGACAATACAATTGTACTTCTGGGAAACACTATTTTGTTATTTAATAATGATTATGTTCTATTGATTATTCGACAACAATTATTATGTCTTTATTTACTGCGATATTAATGTTAGAGTAATAAATGTCCTTGGAATATCGAACACGTATTCTATATCTTTAAGTATGTGAATTAAAAATGAGATTATATGAATAGTGTTTATATTCCTAAATTATCCCTAATTAAGCATTATGAATTGGGACAATTATGATGCATAAAGATTAGTATGATCGTTGACTAAATGACCACATCTCATTGGTCATAGGTATAGTGATACTAAAGTCAAGAACATAGGTGCATGTAATATTCTACATGGCACCGGATTGACCCACAGTGATATTCTACATGGTAATAAAGTCATTAGAATAGCTCACAGTGATAATGGTGTAATGATCCTTAGACTTGAGATCATTAAATTTCTATACGAGGATTAATATACTTTGATTACATTAAAAGTTACCTTTGACCGGGTGATGATAAAAGTGGACATCGGGTATATTATGAGTCGTATGAGAAATATGAATGATAGATATAGGATTTAACCCTCCTATTATTAGGAGAGATATTATTGGCCTCTTGATTGAGTGAGACTATGAAAATGCATGGTCATGCTCAAATATTGATTTGTTTTAATAGTCTACTCATTGATCAAGGAAACCTGGATTAAATGTTGAAGAGGATGACTAATAACATGCCTCGAGTTTAATCTATAATATTTGGTTAAAGGGATTATATTACACGGAAACATTAGTCACGAAAGGTTTAATTGGATCACCAATTATTATTATTACTTGGGTAGCAATGATGTATTACTAGATGCCGCTCATTGTTTATAATTTTATTATGAGATATTAAAATTATTGCCAACGTAATAATAACCTAAAGGGTTACACATAAAGAACGTTTTAAACGGAGCATTAATTAAATTTCGAATTTAATTGAATTATTATTATTATTGAATTATTGGATTAATTAAGTAGGACTTGATTAATTATATAATAATTCGAATATAATAATTAATAATACTAATAATCAGATTGAGTTTTGGAAGCCCAATCAGATTAAGCAAGGCCCAAAATTCTCTTTCAATAAATACATTATGATGTATTGTTTTAGGTTAAGTTTAAAAAAAAATTCGTTTTCAGAAAAAACCCTAGCAGCTCTGCATATTAGAGAGGCTAGAAACAGAGAGAGAATTTTTTTGAGGGTGTTTTTATTTGGCTAGTACCAACTCCGTGATCGTTGGACGATCAAACGTTTGTGTGGACTACTTTGGCGACGCAGATCTTGAACAAGGGTTGCGTGGTGGTTACAACAAGGACCTCCAAGTTTCTGAATATTATAAGCTCAATTAAGGTATGATTTCGTTTCTCCATAATCAGCCATGTCTTGTACACGGATCCTAGGGTTAGGGTTTCGGATTATTATTGTTTTTACGACTGTTTTCGCTGCGTATGATGCCCCGAAACCCAACACTTTTCTGAAAATTAAAGTAAGTCAAAAAGTACTTACCTCAAAAGCGACTGGACACTAAAAATTAACGCACGAGCAATCCTAAAATTATTTAAATCAAAACAAGTCAATTAATTATTTGAACCAATAGATACTCACATTAGGAATAATCAACACATATTATACGTATAATAATGCATGTATTGTGATTGTTTTAATATTAAAATAACCAAGGCAAGCAAAACTAGTGTAACCGGGCAAGTTAACATATACATCAATTAATTTGTACTCTATTTGACAAATTAAAAGTAAAGATCAGATGTCCAGTTCATATGTTATTAATAAGCAACTAACCAAAAAAATTAATAGCACAGAAGGTTATACCCAAGTTAACCTGACGACCAACCCGACTACTTAACAAACATGTTAGTGACTTTTACTAAAGAATATGACAAAAACACATATAATAATATTGTAAACTTGTAAAACACAAGTCCCGAGCACTGAACTTACCATTTGTTTAAACAAAACAAAGAAAATTAATTAACCAAATTAAAATTGGTCACACTTTTTCCTATATCAAAAATGGGTAAACCCAAAAATTAGTTTCAATCACTTATAACCTCAAATGCATGTGCTCTGTGTGTATTAGACTAAAAGTTTTATACGAAAAACATTGGACCGAGACGATTAATTGTACTAATTTAACATTATAAAACACCTTATATAACAATCATGAATACATTCAAAATACTAATATTATTCACATCAAGAATCATGCTACATACATGCGCAGCGAAAACAAAAATGATCTGAATTACAAGGAAAAGAAAATGTACCTCTAGTTTGGTGCGGCTGTGCAGCCTTTTCTTGTCATTCTAATAAACTATTGTATAGCTACACACAACCCTAAATTAATAAGTTAATAATACAACTTGCCATTAAATATTTTACAACCTCTACAAGTAATATCTAAAATAAAATATTCTATTACACACAATTTACTTAAATAAAAGATATTGATTTTCTAAAATATTCTAGTCGATCTTATCCATAATAGAATAAATTCTATAATTTTCTAAATAAAACAAATGTGTAATTCAAAATTACTTGAATATCTAATATCTAACAATAAAATAAAATTAAAGGATTTTAAAAATTAATAATTTAAAAGGTTAAGGGGTTTCCCCGGCCTTTGTTAAGATATCTGCAACTTGGGTAGTTGTAGAGACTCCCTTCAACTTAATTTCTTTATTTAACACTTTTTCTCGAACAAAATGATTATGTACTTCAATATGCTTTGTCCGTCTGTGAAAACTGGATTTAGAGCAAGCTCCATGAAGCCTTCACTATCACATAAAATTTTTATAGGATAATCAACTTCTTCAAATATATCTCCAATTAAGCGTTTCAGCCATAAGCATTCTTGTGTTGCCTTTGTTGTTGATGCATACTCGGCTTTAGTGCTAGAAAGGGCAACACCAGATTGTTTCTTAGTGCACCAGGATACCATCGTTGAACCAATGTTAAAACAATATCCTGAAGTTGCTGACGATCATTTGGATTTCCACCCAATCTGCATCCTTGAAACCACTTAACAGAAATTTACTAGCTTCATACAACATGCCAAATTGAAGAGTTCCTTTTATTTAACGCAAAATTCTTTTTGCAGCATCTAAATGAGGAGTTCTTGGATTTTGCATGAACTGAGAGACAAGATTAATAGAATATGAAATCTTTGGTCTTGTAATAGTTAAATAAATTAAGTTTCCCATAAATTGACGAAAACATTTAACATCCTTTAACAGTTTCCCTTTATCTTTCATTAGCTTGAGATGTGGCTCCATAAGAGTAGCATCTCTTTTGACTCCCCCATGCCAAAGCGTTCCAACAAAATTTTTGCATAGCTTCTTTGAGATATTATAGTAATATGTTGCACGGGCATACTCCAAATATGAGTAAACTATTGATTTGTTCTGAATTTTTTTGTATGCTTGTGTATTAGAGTAGCAATCTATGAGTTATACGACAAGTAAAGTTAGTACACGTTTGTATTACACTTATATACATGATAGTTCTTTAATTTTTTTTTTGTTATCTTCTGATGATTTGAACGTATTTGTGTCATACAAATGTTAAACTTAAAATATGTCAGAGATTATGTTTATTTTGATTTATTAGAGGTATATAGAATTACAATACACATGCATGCTTAATATATAAATTTTACTCGAATAATATTTTTACAATAATTAGTTCATAAAAATTTAGAGTGAATCTAAATAATAGTATAATGAGATATGATATATGTTAGCGTATAATATATGGTCATATATTATCACACATTTACATAAATGTATGTATATGTGTATGTGTATGTATGTAGGCCAATGCTCCATGAAAAACACTCTTATATAAATAACAATAAAGAACACCATAGAGTCCCATATAAAATTGCATTTAGATTCTAATTTTCACACCAAAAAATGTTTTTTAATGAATAAAATAGAATCTAACAAAAAATTAGAATCAAATATAACATAGTTACACCTAATTTCATAGTTACAAATATATATAAAATTATGCATTGATTCTATACCGGATTCTATGTAACTTTGATTTTTAAATTAAAATGAAATTCTATAATAAATTCGATATGTTAAGATTTATTGTTGTTATATTTTGTGATTATAATCTTTGCAAATCAAATGTTAAGAAAAATAAAGTGTTATAATGGTGTTTTTTATTGTTATTTATATAGTGCAACCCTATGTATGTATGTATGTATGAGTATGCATATTAATTTTGCAGCATTTAATAATACGTAATAGACATATTATGTTAAAAGACCAAAATAACCCTGAAAAGATATAGTATGAAGGAGGGTAAAATGGTCCGCAAAATAAATTACTCAGCAAAACCTAGGAGTGTAAACGAGTTAAACTGTTCGTGAGATACTCGAGCTTGAGTCCGAAATTTTTAGTCGAGCTCGAACTCAAGGCTAGCAGTGTTCGACTCGGCTCAGCTCGATTACGGCCCTAAAACCCTATAGTTGTATTAGATATACTAGCCTATAACCCGTGCAAGACACGGGTCTTAAAAAATAATAAACTAAAAAATTTAATGTGAACGGAAAATGTTAAAATAAAAGTAAAAATTAATATGATAAATTATAAAATGAGAAACTTAAATATTAATTAGAACATAAAAAATATATAAAAAAATACAGATGGGGCTGGGGAAGATAAATGAGGTATTATTAATATTATTTTATAATAAAATAATATTAATAATAATGACAGATATAAAATCTAACATGTTTTAATTAAAAATAATAATTGCCCGTGATATTTTTAGAAGTGTTTTAATTATATTAATTGTATTTATTAAAAAAATACGTTGGCATGTTAAAATAAGTAAGTTTTTTTAATAAGGACAAATAGAAAAACTAACATGTTTTAATTAAAAAAAGTAATTGCCCGTAATATTTTTAGATGTGTTTTAATTATATTAATTGCATTTGTTAAAAAAATATGTTCACTTGTTAAAATATGTAAGTTTTTTAAATAATTAAAAGTATTAAAATAGGTTTTAAAATATATAAGTATGAGTTGCACTTGATATTTTTGGAAAAGAGAGATTTTAGTGATAACAAATATAAAAGTTAATATATTTTAATTTAAAGGTAATTGCCCGTGATATTTTTGGGAAAAAAAATAGATTTTGTTAGAAAAAAATGTTTTAACTATAAAAGGCAATCAGCTAGTTACTATTTTTATATTATTTTATTATTTATTAAACAGAGTATTAAAATAGGTTTTAAAATAAATAAGTAAGGATTGCACCTCATATTTTTGGAAAATAAAGATTTTAGTGATAACAAATATAAAAGATAATATATTTTAATTTAAAGGTAATTGTCGTGATATTTTTGGAAAATGAGTAGATTTTGTTAGAATTTTTTTAATTATAAAAGGCAATCAGCTAGTTATTATTTTTATATTATTTTATTATTTATTAAATAGAGTATTAAAATAGGTTTTAAAATAATTAAGTAAGGATTGCACCTCATATTTTTGGAAAACAGAGATTTTAGTGATAACTAGTGATAACAAATATAAATGGTAATATATTTTAATTTAAAGATAATTGTCGTGATATTTTTGGAAAAGGAGTAGATTTTGTTAGAAAAAAAAATATTTTAATTATAAAAGGCAATCATCTAGTTACTATATTTATATATTTTTATTATTTATCAAATAGAATGAAAGACCGAAAACCGAAACCAAAACTTTCAATGTTTCGGCTTTAATAATATGACAAGTGCTCAAATGAGAACCCTTATAATAATGAGAACTGAGATCTAATCATGACCCTTCATTTTCTTTTAATCTTGACCTTTCATTTAAATTCATAGATATTATGTGTATAACTCTCATCATCCATTTCAACCACTCAACTTCTCTTTGAGCCACCGAAGGTAATGCTTCATCAACTAATTCCGGCCTGCTTATTCTCCATTCACCGACCCAAACATCTTTTTGTCGGTGAAATCGTCGCTCTCTTCACCTCCTCTTCTTTCATCCGCCCTCTTCACTATCGTATCGTCATCGTTAAACCACCGCACTCCTCCCTCTCTAATTATTTCTACCACCTCTGCTAGTCAGATTTCCGATCTATGTTTTGATTGTTTTCAGATCTAAATATACACGGTGATTTTGTTTAAATTTCGGTGATGATTTTCTGATCGATTGTAGTGATTATATTTAAATCTGATAATTTCAGTATATTGTTCGATATTTTTTGGTGGTGGTCGGAGATATGAACGTGGTGGCGATTTGGTGATTATGATGATTTGATTGTAGTGTTTTATGTTTTAATTGTGGTGATTTTTCTTCAATGGTGGTGATTCTTTTTCTTGTATTTGCCGGAGAATGGCTGGATATAGTAGCATTGTGGTGATTTAATTATGGTAAATTTTTTTTTGCGAAAGTGATTTTTTGCTGATATTGGTGATCTTTTATGAAGCCCGGAATTTGTGGCTGGTGGTGGTTCGGGGATGAGGATGTAGTTAAGATACATGTCTGGTGTAAATTGTAAAATAAAGACGAGTAATAAAAATAAATAAATGGCTCAGATTAAATTATAGTATTAAAAATGAAAGGCATATCTTATATTATTATTGGTTCTCAATGGAGCATGACTCTTAATAATATAGTATAGATAATATACATAGATAATAATAGATAGATAGATAATAAATTTATTAATTTAAAATAAAGGATTGAAAATCAGAAAACCAAAACTGTTATATAATAGTTTAGATAGATTTATAAAATGTAACGTGTTTATAAAAGAACAATTAAATAAATGTTCTTTCCAAAAAAACAATAAAATAAATGTTTTGATATTCAATATATCTATAATTTGGAAAAACCAAATCCAATTTTTATTATTATTGTAATCCAATGTACTAACAGAAAAGAAATACAACATACATGACACGTGGATTCATTCTATTGGTGGCATGAGAAAAATATGATTTCTTAAGATTCATACAATTGAAAAACTATAAATGCAAACAGAAATAAATAAATATCAGATATACACACATATACATACAACGATACACACACACAGAGCGATAAACAAAAAAAGGGGAGAGCACAAACTAATAGTTTGACGATCTGGTCTTTCTCAACATCCCCTTTTTGCCCTAATTTATCATCATATTTCTCACTTCACTCCTCAGATCTCAATTACACACACCTATACACACAATTCTCCTGTATCTATATCTATACATCCTCTAATTCACGAAATTTTGATCAATTATGGCGGCGATAAAGGAGGTGAATAGATCGGCGACGGCGTCGTTCTCGCCGGACAAACCGTACTTAGCGGCCGGAACAATGGCCGGAGCTGTGGATATCTCGTTCAGTACATCGGCGAATCTCGATATTTACGAGCTTGATTTTCAATCGGATGATCGGCAATTGCGATTGCTCGGTGCGGTTCCGAGTTCTGAGCCGTTTAATCGGATATCGTGGGGGAAAAAACCGGCCGGTTCGGAGGAATTTGGATTAGGTTTGATTGCTGGTGGACTTAATGATGGTAACATTGGGATTTGGAATCCTGTTACTCTTCTTAGGTACTTGTTTTTTTCGTCGATTTTGTTAGTTTTGATATGTATTTGTATGTATAGATTGGTGATTTGGTGGATTTGTAGTTGATTTAGTTACCTTGTGCTGGAAAGGATGCTAATTTGGTGTGATTTTTTGTTTTCAGAATTTGCGGTTTTTTTTTATTGATCTTAATTGTTTGAATTTGTGCTTTTGTTTGTTTGTATGTGTAGATTGGTGATTTGGTGGATTTTTAGTTGATTTAGTTTTGGTGTGGTAGAAAGGATGCGAATTTGTGTGATGTTTTTGGTTTACGGAATTTGCGGTTTTTTGATTGATTTGATTAGTTTGTGTATGTATATATTGGTGATTTGGTGGAATTGAAGTTGATTTAGTTAGGGTGTGCGGGGAAGGATGATAGTTGTGTTTCGGTGGAATTTGTAGATTTTTCCATTGATTTGATCAGTTTGTGGATTTATTATTTGGTGGATTTGAAGTTATTTTTAGATTCGGTGGTCCGGAAGGAACTAATTTGAAGATATGAATGTTTTATGTTTGTTTGCACTGTATTGGTTGGTTTTGTGATTGTAATTCAGCTTTTGTTGTGGTGAAAGATTAAAATTTTAAGGACATTCAAGAATAATGGATTGAAAAATGATATTTTGTGTAGATGCAGGGTAATTGATTAATGAATTATAAGTTTGTTTATATGTTTTTCTGTTTGTTTCAGTTTAGGTACTTGATGGGAAAGTTTTCATTTTGATAATGAGGCATTGATTTTTTATAATCTACAAGTCTTTTTGTAGACAAGCTATGTGTTGTGGGATAGAGTAGAGAACATAAGACATTTTTGTTTATGAGTTTTTTGGAATGGAGTTATCTTTTACTATAATTTTGTTTGGTGTTAATTTATTTTTGAGTTGAGAAGTAGTATGCAGTTCTTTTAGTGTCATGAAACCTGATTTCATAAATGTATTTGCTGCAGTTCCGAGTCAAGTGAAAGCTCTCTTCTTCAACAGCTTTCAAGACACAAGGGACCTGTATGATTTTTATATAATTCATTTAAGATACCTCATATATGACGGTGCTATGTAATTTAATACTAGTACCATTCTTACTTCTGCACCAATTATCTTTAAATTTTGTTATATAATGTTCCAGGTTCGTGGCCTAGAATTTAATTCTCTTTCACCGAATCTTCTTGCTTCTGGGGCCGATGAAGGGGAAATTTGTATCTGGGATATTGCAAACCCCACAGAACCTACTCATTTTCCTCCGCTCAAGGTAAGCACACACTGTTTACTCCAAATTTCATGAATACACAGGATATGTGCTAACTTTATAGTTTTTGAGAACAGATTTGGATGTTCACCTCTTCATTAACTATGACATATTATGTAGCCATTAGCCAATAATTAGAAGGAAAGTTATCTTTCTTTGTTTCATTTGGTAACAAAGCTTGTATGGTTAATTTGAAATGACAAGACTACAAGTGTATGAATTTTCTTCACGCCAAAAGGAGGTAAAAAAAATTACACTGTGGAACAAATCAGCGTAGGCTGGCAGATAAAACTGTAATCAGATGGTGTCTTAATCATTTGCACTCCTCTCTAGTTGTATGTACACCCAAAGTGAACTTGGGGAGGACCAAAACAGAGGCATTTGTGCTTCAAGTTTGAAATTATTGTGTGTAAAGCATATTTGCAATTTTGCACACATCACTACTACCCTCTGTTGCATAATATGTGTTATTTTGACTTTCTGCACTAAGTTAAGTAGATAGAAAATTACTTCCGCACATCTTTTTTGTTAATAAAAGTTCATGTACTAAATTTCTATTAAAGAAAGAAATATTATGTGCTCAGCCTTTTTACCTGGAATACATGAAAAGTACAAAGCGACATATTTTTTAGTAGAGTGAGTATATGCCTATATGATGTTGAATGAAAATAGATGCTTATCGAATGAAAATCCATTTCACATCTTAATATTGGTAGCCTGAAAGTTTGTAGTGCAAGGACTGCTTTGTTTCTTCTAGATGAAATGACCAGCTTGTCTTTATTGTCTGAGAAACAACTCAAAATAATTAAGTGTGTGCTCAACGGTATAGTAGCCCCTAACCTTCTTTCATGTGGTATGATTTTGAGAAATTTTTCTCAAGACAACTCTCATAGGCCCTTGCTAGAATGAATACAATGCAATGCCAGTTGTTCGCTCCTTTTGTACTTAGGCCCTTGCTAGTGTTAGTTTTGATCTAATTATGATGATTCTGAAGTGAATAAAATTCCTGTTTATTGGTGTACTCATCAATTTTTTAACTAGTTGCTCTTCTTTATCCTTTCTTTTTTAATTTTATTTTTGGTACTCTCCATTTAACAACTTATAATCCTAAAGTTTCTTATTCATAGCTGTCTTTATGCACACATCATCTCTTTACAGGGTAGTGGATCTGCCGCTCAGGGTGAAATTTCATTTTTATCTTGGAATAGCAAGGTACAACACATATTGGCGTCTGCTTCTTTTAATGGGACAACTGGTAAGAAGATTTATTGCAGAACGATTACAATCCTTATGACTAGTCACACATTATATATGTGATAACGGTGCATGTCCTTTTATTTTCAGTTGTGTGGGACTTGAGGAAGCAAAAACCAGTGATAAGGTAAATCTGGATACACATACTTCCCTGAAATTCCTGCACTCTGGAACTCAAAATGTTTTTTTCTTTGCTAGCGTTTTGTTACTGACAATTTTGTACACTAAAATGTTACTTGAAATTTTCAATTTACAGCTTTTCAGATTCAGTTAGAAGACGATGCTCTGTTCTGCAGTGGAATCCTGATGTTGCCACTCAGCTTATTCTTGCTTCAGATGATGACAGTTCTCCCTCTTTAAGAGTAATACACCTCTCTCTCTCTCTCTCTCTCTCTCTCTCTCTCTCTCTCTCTCTCTCTCTCTCTCTCTCTCTCTCTCTCTCTCTCTCTCTCGTTCAAGAGTGAATGTATTAATTGAAATTACCGAATCTTTAATTGATGCAAACAGATTTGGGACATGCGGAATACAATGTCACCACTGAGAGAACTATCAGGGCACACTAAAGGTATGTTTGTATAGTGGTATATGGTCTTTTTACATCTTGTTTTACTCTATTGCATTCTACTAGTTTTGTCCTTTGGAAGTTGTACAGATCTGCTCTTGTTAAAGACAACCTTTACTTGTGAGCATGTGCATGTTTGACATGGTCACGACTCACGCATGTATAGAAACATTTTTAATGTGGACATAGTCACAGACATGCTTGCATGTGGCAGTTGATCAATTTGTGACATGTATATGTTAATTAGAGGGGGACCTTGTCACTGAAGCACTTGACGATCTGTCAGCATCTTTGAATTTTGTATGTTGAGCATTTAAGATTGCCTTTTTTATACAGTTTTAGGAAGGCGGTATCATATTGTATAGGTATTGGTTAGCTTTTCCAAAACTTTTCCCCCATAGGTCATTTCAAAGTTTTAGATAGCTCGTATGGGTGATGGAGCACTTCTTGTTGTAACTTAAGAATTACCACTTATAAGGGTTGAGGAAAGCATTGTACAAAACGAAGACCATCTATCAGTTACTACAGAACCTTCTGCCTTTCCTAATGAATTGAACAAGAAATTAGGAGATGAATTGAACAAAAGGGTTTGAATAAGAATGTGTGAGGGAATTTTTGTGAACTCCTTGGTCATGGAACATTTTGTGTTGCTAATACCGCCGCTTCATATTTCTGGTTTCTGGGCTTGTACTTTCTTCTTTCACTTCAAAAAAATTAAATTTATGAAGCAAGCTAGGTAGTACCGCAGCGTTAGTCTCTGGTCTTTGCGTTTATTAAGAGTAGTGCTAGACCTCCCAAATTGGATCCCCAAAATAGTTCCAAATGATGCGGCATCAGTGATATGGCATTAAGGGCTTTTTTAATTAGTGGTGTTGATGTGATATGGACAATCAGAATATGTCACGTGTAAAATGGGATCCAATTTGGGAAACATAGCATTTTTCATTTTTTTGATTTCCTTCCCATGTCTGAACTCTTTCGCTTTTAATATACAAAAGCCCTCTAATATTGACTTTTGAATGATTGCCCTTGTACCTTACAGGTGTAGTTGCAATGTCATGGTGTCCCAATGACAGCTCCTATCTGCTGACCTGTGCCAAAGATAATCGTACTATTTGCTGGGACATGGCTTCCTCAGAGGTAACTGCACGTGTTCATTTTCCTCTAAAGTAGCTGTATGCACTTTATTAGTGTCAACTAGTTAGTTTAATTCCCACCTTTTGCTCCTTTGATGATTTTAGTTTTTGAATATTTACAGATTGTCTCTGAATTGCCTGCTGGAACGAACTGGAACTTCGATGTTCACTGGTATCCAAAGATTCCTGGGGTCATATCAGCATCCTCGTTTGATGGGAAAATTGGGATCTATAATATAGAGGTTTGTTTATGTGCTTGCAGTTCGGAGATTCGAAAAGATAACCTGCACTTTGAGTCTAAGATGACAATCATAATAAGATACTAAATATTCGAACCATTAACTTTTAGCTTATATGCAATGCTAAAAACAGAAAAAAATATGCTTCATGTCAGATATTGGTACACTCCTTCAAATTTTTTTTTTTGATTGTGTATTGTACACTCCTTTTAGATATCTGGAAACTATTTTACTCATTGATATCTTTTGTGTTAAAGATTTATATTTAGCCATCTCTCGTGCAGGCTTGTGACCGAATTGGTGTAGGGGAGGGTGATATTGGTACAGGTAATATAGTTATTTTATTTGTTGTTTCCAGAACTATTATTCTAACAATTTCAAGAAATAATCCGTCTATTGGTTGCAGTCCTCATTCTAGTGTGGTGATTTATTGGTAACAATTTAGTGGCAAAAATAAAAATTTAATGAAGAAAACATTAACTAAAGGGAGGATGCCATAATGCCATTAATATCTTTTATCAATGCCTCACAATTTATATTATTTTTTCATGGTCGTGTATCCATTTTAATGATTGTAGTTGATCTAAATGGTCCTATTTCCTGCACATATTATGTCATGGTAGGAGGGGGGTAAGTTGGAAGTTGATGCATGTCAGTTTATTATCTCTTCTGCCCATTGTTTATATGGCGACGCCATGGCGTTAAGGCGATAAAAAACTTCATGGCATCCACCTCGTCAATACAGTTGGTGTATGGCGTCAATTTGGCGTCCATGGCGCCTGACCGAACCAAATATGACCCAATTTTTGTTATTAAAAGTGGCCTAATAGGCCCAAATACATGAAAAGAGAAGAGGATTTGGATCGTAGTGTTGAAAATGAAGACGCCGAAGATGATTAAGGCATGAGATTCAATATAGTGACTATGAAGGACACAAAGATTTTGTTTATTGAAATCTGAAATACGACATCTTTCAATTCATTTATCTGGTGGAACACTAAATGTGGATTTTATCTTTAATATTATTTGATATATATATATATATATAACGTATATAATTTGTACATATATACATAGTACTATATATATATGATTACATATGGCATCCACTGCCTTTTGATTAAAATAAAATATATTTAATTTTACCTTGTTGACATAAATTTACACATTATGTTTGTAAATTGCATGTTCTCTTTGAATTGAAAGTTTAGTCTCTGAGCAATAAAGTAGAATCTAGACTGGATACTAGCTATCTACAAGTTATATATATATATATAAATATATATATATCAAGTAGAAGTAAACCCGTACAGGGTGGTTGACAAACACCGGAGTAATGTTGTCGCTAGAAATATTTTTAACGAGATCATTTGAATGCAGGTTAAAATATAGATTTTTTTTTAAGGAATTTGAAGTGGGTTAAAGCCTTTGGAATATCTTATTTTATTTTATATAATTGCACCTGGTCCTGGACAGCTTTTAGTGGCTGTCTAGAGAAGTGCTCTTTTAGTGTTACATGAAGTTCTCTTAGCCTTGGTCCTATAGTATTTCTTCTCTTAGCTAACAATTGTTTTTCATATTAAAATGGTCTTTTGCAGGTCATCTTAGAGCCCCCAAATGGTATAAACGCAAGGCTGGAGTTTCTTTTGGTTTTGGAGGCAAGCTTGTCACTTTTAATTCTACAGATGCCGGGTCTTCAGAGGTACATTTCATTTGTTTATAGCTTTTGGGGTTTCCATTACTTATATTAATTAGTACATTCTATTGTTTCAGGTGTTTTTGCATAAGCTAGCCACTGAAAACAACTTGGTGGGTAGCTCTTCTGAATTTGAAGCTGCAATGCAAAGTGGAGAGCGGTCTTCGCTGAGACTTCTATGCGATAAGAAGTCTCAGGAATCTGAGTATCTTTCTACCCTATTTTTTTTTATATATCATATGTAGACATGTTGACCTTCTGCACTTACCTAGAACAATTAATGGATTTGGCTGAGCAGATCTCAGGATGATAAAGAAACATGGGGATTTTTGAAAGTCATGTTTGAGGATGATGGAACCGCAAGGACAAAGCTGCTTACACATCTTGGATTTAGTCTGCCTGCTGAAGTTAAAGATACAACAGAAGATGAGCTCTCCCAGGAATTAAATGGTCTCGGCCTTCAAGAAAAAGAAGCAGATAAAGGACATGCAGGGCTCAAGGATAGTGCTATATACCCTTCAGACGGGGAAGATTTCTTTAACAATCTTCCAAGTCCCAAGGCTGACACACCTGTGTCAACTCCGGATAAAAAGTTTAATGCCGAGAACTCTCTGCTTGATGGGGAAGAAGCACTTCAGCACCAAAATGATGATCATGATGAGAATCTAGATGCTGTGTTCGAAGATGCTGTGCAACGTGCTTTGGTTGTTGGAGATTATACGAGTGCTGTTGCTCAGTGCATATCTGCGAATAGAATTGCAGATGCTCTAGTTATTTCTCATGTTGGCGGTGCATCACTTTGGGAGAGGACACGTGACCAATACCTTAAGACGAGTAACTCTCCTTACCTTAAGGTACCTTCATATTATTTATTAAACCTAAATTGTTATCTGCTTTGTTTTAAATATTGTTTGCTGTAATGCACTTCATAGTTTGTACTCTATCTGGATTCATTTCTTGCCTGTACTTCGAACGTTTTTTCTTTGATGTTACATTTTTCACTAGGTTGTTGCTGCTATGGTGAATAATGATCTTATGAGCCTCGTCAATACAAGGCCACTAAAAGCCTGGAAGGAAACCCTTGCTCTCCTCTGCACAGTAAGTTTCTTTAGAACTTGGAGACATTGCAGTTTATATTCTTTATTTACTAATAAAAAAATACGGTACTCTGAACGAACTACATGCAGTAATTTGTTTTTTTTAAACAGGGGGGGGGGGGGGCGGAGGCTAGGATAGGAGAGTTACCAGGGAAAAAGTTTTCGAACCACTTGCACCTATAATAACAATGTATAAATATTTTAATACTCTAATATTTGTGTTGAAATTCATAATCTTTTTAAAAAGATTATTAATTCTCTCAAAAATAATTAAGGTTGTACTTGTACATATATACTCCCTCCGTCCCCCTCATTTCTTTACAATTTTTTTTCACTGCTTGTCACGCATTTTAAGGCTCGTATAAAGTATGGGCCTGTTTGGGCGACAAAACTTATGCATTATAAGTTGATAAGAGTTTACGGGGGGTGTTTGTGTACTCAGCTTATTTGATAACTTATAACTTATAAATTGATAAGTTGAATGTTAGAAATCACCAACATTTTACTTAACTTATCAACTTATTCTTTGATTTCTTTATTTTTCTAATATTTTATATTTTTACATTTGTGTTTTTAAATATTTTTTAATTTAAAATACAAGTGTTGAAATCATTGTATTTAAAAATTATTTTTTTAAATTTAATTTAACAAATTCTTCACTAACTTATAAGTAAATTTATCCAAACACTCGTATAACTTATAAGAATTCATCAACTTATCACTTATATGACACTTACTCATTTTAAGCTATAAGTCAACTTTTTTGTGATACCCCAAACACGCACTATAGTTCCACAACTTACTTTTAATTTTTTTTTTTGAATAAAAATTCAGACATTAAATTTTTATTCAAAAGAAAAAAAAATTAAAATAACATATAGAACTATACTTTATTGTAGCCTTAAAGTACGTGCCGAGTCCCCGTCCCCCAATGTAAAGAACCTAGGGGGACAGAGGGAGGTATATACTTTTGGAGGGGACAATAATTAAAAATTAAAATATTTTTACTTATAAAGTACAAGAATTAAATAAATATATGTAATTAGTTTAGCACTAATTACATGACTGTTTTGGACTTTGGGGGCACTGTCATCCCCCCCATGTTTAAATGGGGTCGGATGGCACCAGAGTATTAATTTATTGTTTTGTTCATGTATGAACCAACCACGAGTACTACATGTATAGTTCAAGTTAAATAAGGTCAGGTCTTTAATTTTGTTATCTGATGGGAGGTTGTCGACTGTTAATCACTTGAATTATATTTAGAGAGTAAATAAATTAATAAATAACAGTAATATAATTTATTTGTGAAATATGCAAGTTAGCCCTTTGCTTAGAGTTGGTTCCTCTCTTTCCTTGTCCAAATTTGTTTTGTTAAATAAAGAATATGAATAACATATCAAATTTTTGCCTGTCAATTCAATTTTAAACCAAATTCTGTGTAGTATATATTGAGTCCGTAAGGAATTAAGAAATGTTTTGAAGTGAGTGCAACTTCACACTGACCTCAAATTGATATCAGATGCACATAATGAATTGTATAATTTTCTTAAACAAGTTGAAGATTGTGTAGCTTTATATGATCTACTTGGAGACCAAGTAAAATTCCTGATAAGAGGAAACTTTTACTAGTATCTTAAGTTCTTATAAGGATATACTATACTTTCAGTTCAGGAGTTTTGGAATCTGTTGAAGGCATAGCAAAAAATGTTTCTCCCTCTAGTTCTCTCCTATTACTATAATTTTAACACTCCGAAAGACGGTGCTTCTCTTATTCTCTGCCTATGTCTTGGTTTTAATCTACTAATACTGTCACACCATGAACCAACCAGTTTGCACATAGAGAGGAGTGGACTTTCCTGTGTGACACACTTGCTTCTAGGCTCATGGGAGCTGGCAGAACTCTGGCAGCAACTCTTTGCTATATTTGTGCTGGGAATATAGACAAAACAGTCGAAGTTTGGTCGATAACTGTTACAACCAAGCAAGATGGGAAATCTTATGTAGCTCTTCTTCAGGTTATTGATCTACAGTAATATGTTGTAATAGATATATGGTACACTTGTATGCTGAGTTGACACTAACTGGTTATATTGATAGGACCTCATGGAAAAAACTATGATTCTCGCAATGGCAACTGGGCAAAAGCGATTCAGCGCTTCTTTGTGCAAGCTGGTTGAGAAGTATGCTGAAATATTGGCAAGTCAAGGGCTTTTAACAACTGCAATGGAATACTTAAATTTCATGGGGAATGAGGAATTGACTCCTGAACTAGTGATTCTGCGAGATTGCATTGCTCTCTCTACTCAACCTGGTATGTGATCATTTCATATACTAATTGGGATGCTCATTTTTCATCTATATATATATATGTTAACCTTTTCCAGCTGGGAAAGCTGAGGGCATCTGTCTGTTCTTGTCCAACTTTTCACTATTTTGACACCATACCTTGCCAGCATGCTTTGTAACTCAGGGTAGTTCTACAATGCATAAGATTACATGATTGTTAGTCGCAGCATATAATGCTACTCTGCAAGTGCAGTATTTGATGGTAGCAGTTCTGGCACTTGTGTGCATTTGTCATGTAAAGATATTCTTTTATTCTTTCATTTGCATGTGCTTGTCTGTGTATAAATATGTGATGTACAATATGAAATGAATATTTAATATATTCCAACCACGAGAGAATATAGCCTTGTATGCATGTCTTTTTTAATTTGGGACAAGCTCTGAGATTCGTGGTTGTAGATCTTTTAGTAAAATGATTTCTGAATTAGTTCTAGATTTGTAACTATGTTAGCCATATTGTCTGCTTACTGATATAAACAGACAACGAGCAATCTTCCGAAGAAAGACGTCATTATCACTTTAAGTAATGAGCTCCACATGAAACGATAAATTTGTTTGCCTATGCTCTATATATTTTATGCATTTAGAAAGCACAGACTAGTCTGCAGCATTTAGCAAAAAATAAAAAAGTCAGCCCAGTAATAGGATGTAAAATCAAACAGGAACAATTTGTTGTGCTGTCAAATTTCTGTTCAGTTTCATGTGAGAAAAGGTCATTGGTTGCAGCACTGATATGAGTTGATGCAAAAAGAAAGCAATGGTCTTAGATTGCTAAAGAGAGCTCATTTAAGGAATTAATGCACGGCTGCACCCCTTTTATGACTTGCTTACAAGTTGGACTTGATTTTTTTTTTTCAGTTCTTCCTTTTACTTTCCCACAACCCTGTTTTCACGGTTCAGCTACATTTTGGAGCCTGCTATCTAGCAAATAATTATAGTAGTATCAATATTTGTAGGTTAGGTGTTGCATATACACTGTGTTCCTGAAACAAAAGAAAAGAAAGGAGATTGATTAATTTCTCACTTGTTCCTAAATGATTTTTTTAGAAAGAAAAGAAAAGAAAGCTGAAGATTGTGAAAGAAATTCCATGCGTAATTGTGTCCAAAATTTTCTTCCTGTATTTGGAAGAATAGGAGAGGAAAATTTCCTACTTTCTTATCCTTTTTTTTCTTTTATATGTTCGGAAACACAGCCATAGTGTTTATTGTATATGTACTATTTGATGGTAAGTTGACATAATAATGTAGGAATTGAGGAAATTATTGTCCCATGTATTTTCTTATAATTAGAAAATGCATACTGTTATAGCATTCGTAATGAATTGAATACTCAGCAGTATGCAGTGTGCATTTATATTTCCACATTTTAGTAAATGAGACACATTTCAAGAACTTTAAATCGGCATATAAACAGAAAGTGTGCACATTTCTGGTGACTATACTTGTTTGTAGCTTAATAACCTGTGATAAATCTTATATTCTTTATATACTTGACTGTAAGCATATTATTGCCAGTACATGTCAATTGGTTGCATAAGATGGTATGTTGCTGTACCTACTTATCTTGTTTTTAGGTCCCTTTATTCAGTATTGTTTTAATAGACCTTTTCCATTATGTGGGTTTAGCTCTTCGTATAATTGCTCTTTTTTTCTTCTTGCAGACAGAGAAGCACAAAGTTCCACTGATTTTGATGCCTCAAATTTTAATCAGGTGCTGTATATTTTATTCAATTTCAGTGAGAATGTTATATATGTATTTATAGTCGTGAGTGTGGCTGGGGTTTTTTTCTATGACAACTGGTCCTCATACTTGTCGACAATTGCTCCTCAATCTTGTTTTTTACATAGAATCTTTTTGCTCAGAATGTAGCACAGTCGCCAATGCAAGAGAATGTTCCTAGTGGTCCTTATGCTGATAACTTCCAACAGCCATATGATCCTTCATTTAGGAGAGACTACCGTTCTCCTGCTCCATATCAGCCTGCACCGCAACCTGCTCCATATCAGCCTACTCCATATCAGCCTGCACCGCAACCTGCTCCATATCAGCCTACTCCATATCAGCCTGCACCGCAACCTGCTCCATATCAGCCTTCTCCGCAACCTGCTCCATATCAGCCTTCTCCGCAACCTGCTCCATATCAGCCTGCTCCGCAACCTGCTCCATATCAGCCTGCACCCCACCCTACTATGTTCGTTCCAGCTGAGCTACCGCAAATGTCCCAGGTATATGCAAGTCTCATATTTACTTTAGTAAACAATTGGTCAAGCATATGTAGGTAAATAAAAACCAAAGATAAATGCTTTCCTTTAGTGCTGGTGGAACTCCCATGGCATTTGCTACTTAAATAACTAAACTTATAAGCTGAATATGTTATATATTTTTGGCTTCTGGATTGCGTTTTTTAGTGAAATTAGCATTTCAAAATGATGGATGTTTATATATTTGCTCTGTGTTTATATAATGGATGTTTAATTGTACATTCTCGAGATAATGTCTACTACTAATAAATTCTATACTCTTAATTTTATGGGTTAAATTCCTAGCATTAAATTAAAAGGATAACACATAAACAAGTCTTCTATGGGCCTTGCTCCCTGATACAAGTTGTCCGGCAACCTTTTTTCATTTTGAACAAGATTTGCTAGAAGGTGAAGTTTTTGGTTTGAATTGAGGGATCTGACCCAGATTCTATACCCACGCCCAAACATACACCTTGTTGGAGGATTTTCAGTAAACCAAACTAGACCAAACATACACCTAGTCCGAGGATTTTCACAAAGCCAAACACTGTGCATCCCAGATCGTAGTGGGTTCGGAGGAAGATGAGATGTATGCAGACCTTGCGACTACTCCATAGATCATAGTTTTCCCGCCCAGTTCTGTTGTGTCCTCTTTTCGTTCCTAGGGAGAAAATTGCAATTTAACAGTTATTAAAGTTTAAAATTATCTTATTGACTTTTAATCTCTTCGTTTATAGCCGAACTCAGCCCCACGTCCAGTAACCAGTCAGACTACAGTGAAACCATTTGTTCCTACAACTCCTCAAGGTTTGAGAAATGTAGAGCAGTATCAACCGCCTACACTGGCCTCAAAGTTATATCCTGTACGTATCATATTTGTATCTGCCTTTCCGCTCGTGCATGTTTATATTAGATTTGCTAATTTGCAGTATGCACTTGACTCAGGGAAGTGCTAACTCTAGTTATCAACAAGCTGGAAACCATGTGGGCGGTGCACATGTTCCTGTTTCACAAGTTGCACCTCCTGCGCATATGATGCCACAGGGTGTTACTCCCACACCAGGACCTAGAGGATATATGCAAGTAAATAACGCAGGGGTGCAAAGACCTGGGACGGGGCCAATGCAGCCACCCAGCCCTACTCACTCATCAGCACCATCTGCACCCGTAGCTCCTGCAGCTCCCCCACCTACAGTGCAGACAGCTGATACTTCAAATGTGCCAGGTGATAAACCTTTTACCATTACTCAGTAAAAAAATAAAAAACAAGGAGAAAACTAAATTTTATTCATCTGGCACAAACAATTTTTGCATAAACTGTTCACTTGCAATCTTAAATTTTTTGACAGCGTATTTTGTGATAATAGGTTATTTATGTTTGGACACTAATTTCTTTATTTGGATGGAAAGTGGAAATCCCTCTAATCTGCTTATTAAACTTTTTGTTTTTATTGAGCTGTAAAACTAATCAAACTGAAAAAGTCTTGTCCTAGACACGCTAAACATGTCAATTAATATAAGTAATATTATTGTTATCATATCGGTCCCCATAATTACTGTGAATTTCTTATAGCAGAACTAGCACCACTGTAATTTGTTAAATTTTGGTTGAGTTTTCTTTTTTGTTTCATTATAAGATTTAACTAGAATTTGTTACACAACTACAGTATTGAAAATAATTTGTGCTGTATTGGAATGTTTTAGTAGCATAGTACTAAGTGGATCTCACTGTAGCAAAACAGAGTTTGTTAGTTTTATTTTGGGCTTTGATAAAATGTTGAAGACTCGAAACTTGAATCATTTTTGTGAGATGCACTTATGTGATTTCAAGATCTATCACTTAATTATTTATCATTTTTGTGAGATGCACCTAAATAATTTCAAGACCTATAACTTTATTATCTTATTACAAATGTTGAAGTGATGACGGATATGCGGAGTTCCTGTTATTTCATTTATTTGAAGTGGGAAGAAAATTTGACCTAAGCCCTACAAGAAGTAAGCCAAAATAGCGCAGTATAATATCTTGTGAAACATTAGAATACAACATCTAACTTAGCTAGGTGCTTTGTCTTTAACAATAATCCAATTGGTTTGTATGTTCATATTTTGTGCTTTGTCATCTCGTGCTCCAGCTTCGCAGAGGCCTGTTATTACAACTTTGACCAGACTTTTCAATGAGACATCGGAAGCATTGGGAGGCCCTCGAGCGAATCCTGCTAAGAAGCGTGAAATAGACGACAACTCGAAGAAAATTGGTGCCTTGTTCGCAAAACTAAACAGCAACGACATATCTAAAAATGCTGTAGAAAAACTTGTACAGCTCTGTCAGGCTTTGGATAATGGTGATTTTAGTACGGCCCTCCAAATCCAGGTACTCTTTCTAATAATTTACGAAGTCATGGTAAGTTACTTACATATAGATCTAATTAAATGGGTAATGTTTTCTGCTCATCCGATGGATGTAGGTACTTCTCACGACAAGTGACTGGGATGAATGTAATTTCTGGTTATCGACACTGAAGAGAATGATCAAGACCAGGCAGAATGTTAGATAAAAAGTATTCGGCCATTATTTCAAGGATTGGTCTGCTTGCATTCAGAGATCTAGGGGGTTTTTATCAAGTACACTGAAGGCTCCAACAATGTAAACAGGACTGCGGCCTTTAGATTTTGTGATGGACTTTGTTTCCCTGTATTCTTTTTCTCTATGTTTAGAAAATATAGTTATAAGAGGTTTGGACTTTTTGGTGATTAATATGATATTTTTATGTGGAAAATATAGCATATGGTTTTTCTTCAATAGATAAACATGATTTTTTATTGTTAAATATGGTACTTGAAAATATTATTTATATATAACTATATTGGTAAATTAAATTAAAAGAAAAAATTCAATATTTAAGATTAAATAATAAAATTTTGAAACAATTAACGTTAATATTATAAAATTATAATTTATTTCAAAAAAAATATAATTTATATAATGTAAAAAGTGTGTTTAGAAATTAGTTAAGTAAATTTTTTATTATAAATATATATTATGTAGCGCATGGTTGAACTATAATTTTTTTGACAGACAAATTGCATTTCGTTAAGTATGTTTAGGAGATGTTACTTTTGCAGGGGTATAATAAGAAATTTGATATCCAACACATATTTATTACCAATTGAGCGGTATACATGATCTCAAATACATAACCAAACCCTAAGCTCAAACAACAAAATTTGAAATTCTAAACATATAGTTCTACAATTTTTCAAAGATTCATTCAGGTAATGTGCCGCGTGCAAGAACTTTTGTATCTTTTTAATTGGTCACAATAAGTCAACAACTACTTGTACCATTTTTCATGCTCAAATCTGTTTATTCGGACCGGCTTATCACACTATTCTCTTTGCCACTATGTGTTAGGAAATATGTTGTTCTTGATGATAACTTAACATATAACACATTTCTGTACAAGTCATTTTGTAACTAACAACGGATGGCATACTTTCAGTAGTATCCGTTGTTGGGAAGTTTATCAACGGATAAGTAATCATGTAGCATATTCAATTTTACTCTAGTTTAAGGATTGAAAGTATTAAGTACTAAGTCATGTTGACTTTCAGTAGATAAGCAGGATGTGATAGCTAATTGTAAATAGGCTGTGCTATGTAATTCTGTTTAAGTGAAAATGAATGACAACGGATGAAGACTTAATGTTATCCACGGATGATCAACTTAATGCTATCCACGGATGATCATCTTAATGCTATCCACAGATGATCAACTCTTTGCTCATCCATGGATGGACATCCACGGATAGTCATCCACGGATAGTCAAGAACACTACCAACGGATGAAGCTCAAGACTATAGGTTGATGGTGACTTGACACTGGTGAAAGCACATGAGTTGATAGAGTAAACAAAAAGAATATGGAAGCCAAACATTGGTGAACCTCGAAGAAGAAGAAACATTCCATTTCCATGCAAACACATGAGATGTACAAACAAGCCAACTTGTCAAGAGTAAAACATCTCAGTCACATGCATCTGGAATGAAGAAACAAACATACTGGACCTAGAAAATAGAGATAGTTTTTGTCTGCAGTATGGCTTGTAAACTTGGGTTATATAACCAAGTGTAACCGTTCTTTGAATATAGAGAAAAATAGTTTATATTGTCTTTGCTTAGGTTTTCTCTCTTGCATTTCTTAGAAGCAAAGAACTGTAAAAGGAGATGTGTATTTGTAACCAAATATCACAGATTATTTCTTCAATAATATATCTCAGGTGGATCACAAAACAATCCACCTGAAATTTTTAAAGCACTGTGTTCTTATCTTTATTCTGTTTCTGCAATTTAGTTTATCTGTTCTTACTTTCAAATTGCAGAAAAGTTGCAAAAATCAAGAATTGTATTCAACCCCCCATTCTACAATTCTGTAAGTGTGTAACCGGGAATAACAATTGGTATCAGAGCAAGCTTCTAACACACCTGAAGTTTAAAGATCAAGCACAACCAGAATCATGGGAAAGAAGGATAGTGGAGTGAAGATTCCAGTTCTTGATAAAGACAACTACTTTCACTAGAAAGTAAATATGCATCTACATCTCATGTCTATGGATGAGAGTTATGTGGACTGCATAGAGAAGTGTCCTCATGTGCCTATGAAACCTAACACATGAATTGCTCTACAAGGAGAAGGAGCCCCAGACACAATTCCAAAGCTACCATCAGAATGGGTACAAGAAGATATCACTGAGATGCACAAAGATAAAAAGGCCATGAACATTCTGTTCAATGGTCTAGACAGTGATATGTTTGACAATGTTATTAACTGCACCACAACCAAGGAAGTTTGGGACACAATTCAAACTCTGTGTGAAGGAACTGAGCAAGTTAGAGAGAACAAGATGCAACTTCTCATACAACAATATGAACACTTTCACTTCAAAAGTGGTGAGTCTCTGAATAACACTTTTCGTAGATTTCAGAAACTATTGAATGGATTAAAGCTATATGGAAGGATGTATCAGACTAAACACTCGAACCTCAAATTTCTGAGATCTTTGCCCAAAGAATGGAAGCCTATGATTGTTTCTCTAAGAAACACTCAAGAGTACAAGAATTTCACTCTTGAAAGGCTCTATGGAACTTTAAAGACATATGAATTAGAAATGGAGCAAGATGAAGAAATTGAGAAGGGTCAGAAGACAGGTAGTTCTGTAGCTCTAGTTGCTAGTGAGGATGAGGCTGAGGACACAAAGGTAAAGGGAAAGGCTAAAGCTACACTAAACAGTGATGTTTGTGAATGTAGAGCTGATTCAGGCAAGGGCAAGGGAAATATGTATGAAGAAGGTGATTCTTCTAATCAAGAGGAGATGGATGAGCTAGATGAACACTTAGCTTTTCTGTCCAGGAGATTTTCTAAGCTCAAATTCAAGAAGAATCCTGAAGTGACCAAACCCTTCAAGAAAGACTTTCAACCAAACAAGAATTTTGTTGAGAGATCTAAATTCAAATGTTTTAATTGTGGGATGGGAGGTCACTTTGCAAGTGAATGCAGAAAGCCTAAAGCTGAGAAGAAGGACAGGAAGTTTGAACCTGTAGACTACAAGAAGAAATATTTTAAACTTCTCAAGCAAAAGGAAAGAGCATTCATTACTCAGGATTATGATTGGTCTGATGAAGGAAATGATTCATAAGAAGACACTGAGTATGTCAACCTTGAACTCATGGCTGATGCAACTGATCAGGAAGCAAGTTCCTCAAGCAATCAGGGAAAAAGAAGGAATCTATGGTATCTGGATAGTGGTTGTTCTAGACACATGACTGGAGATTCTACCCTGCTCACAGAGTTTAAGGAGAGAGATGGCCCTAGCATTACCTTTGGAGATGAAAACAAAGGTTACACTAAGGGATATGGCTTGATAACAATGAACAATGTCATCACTGAAGAAGTAGCACTAGTTGATGGTCTAAATCACAATTTGCTTAGTATCAGTCAACTATGTGACATAGGTTTTTCAGTTTCTTTTAAGCAAGAAGCATGTGTTGTTTTTGACAAGGAGAACAACAATGTGGTATTGACAGGATACAGAAAAGGGAATGTATACATAGCTGACTTCAACTCAACCAATACATATTCAATTACTTGTCTTTTCAGCAAAGCAAGTGTTAGGTCCTGATAAGTTTGTAGAAGGGGGGTTGAATACAAACTATACCGTTTTATCGAATTTGTCCTTTAAAAGATTTAACTGTTTAGAACAAATTAGTGCGGAATAAAAACTGAAACAATATTCAAGTTAAATAGAAACTCTATTAAACTTGAGAAGTGTTACAACTTTGATCACTGATTACAAAGAACTTAATAAAACAAATCTAGAATAAATTCGACATGAATTTATCTATTTTTGTAATAAAAAGGATCGAATACTAAAAAGTAGTTCGATATAAAATCTAGGGATTATGATCCGCTAGAAAGCTAAAGCAGTACAAGAGAAATGATTCTTATGGATTAAATGTTAAGAAGCAATACAAGACTTAAATCTCTGGTAGAAATTGAATGCTTTGCAGTTGAAGAAAGTTAAGACAATTGAAGAAATGTAATGTTTTTGTTCTCCTGTGTCTTTTTAATATCTTCTGTGTCTTCGAATGTCAACTGCCTCTTGTCTATAAATACAATTCACTTGTGCATGCTTTCCACGCGCCAACCCACTTGCAGAATGTATATGGAAGACTTGCTGGAAAACTATTATTTTTGCCTTGGAAGACAATCGGGAAGACAAGCTATTGTACATAGAAGACAATCGGTAAGACTCTGATTTGCCCTAGGAAGACAATCGGGAAGACAGCCTTGGTAGTCTTCTTAGTTTAAAAACTAAGTCTTCCTAGTACAAAATCTAAGTCTTCCTAGTTCAAATATATTCTAATTTAAATAATTAATTAAATAAATTATGTATTAATTTAATTCTTTGCAGAATTAAATTAATAAATAATATACTTAATAATATTAATTATTTATAAGAGAATAAATAGAATTAGTTGACTTCTCAATTAATTCCAGAATCACTTAAAACTTAGATAAATAACAAACACAATAGTACGTTGACACTCGATGCACTGTCTGGTTCATGAGTGACTAACGACAATGTCTGTTCTTTATCTGTTTGACTTTAAGCAGTGATTCACTTCCTTCTCATTCAAGAACTCCGTAATCAGTATCTTTTTCTGTCACCACTTGAAATCTCTGTCACTTTAATAAATCCACTAAGCTTGAATACTTCATTGAGGCTTGATCAATAAATTGAGCTTCTTTCAATGTAGAATCACTTCAAGTCTGTAGATGACTTTAATCTTCATTCTTTGACAGATATAACCTTCTGAGATTCCTGTGACATTTGATTTTTATTATTTACTTATTACATCTTATTTAAAGTTGAGTAGAATCCTCGATGTTTACAAATAGGCCTGGACATATGCCTTTCAATCTCCCCCTATTTGTTTGTTAGACAATAACAACCAAATACCTCTAGAGGATAACTCAACTAAAACAAGAAAAGATAAGACTTTTAAGAGCCAAGAAAATAATAAAAAGTTCTGGATTAAATATAACAATTTCCAGATTCAAACAGTAAAGATAAATACAAGATAGATGTTCCTCTAGACTGAACATATGAATACATTTATCCTATCTTGAATCACCTAAGCTCTAAACATTTAATATTTACAAACAGAGCTTCTTCAAATTTCAGACTCAATCATCTCTCCTTCTTCAAGTGCTTCAAGCAAATCCTTGTCCAGAACACGATCAGATTCAGAAGTAATGCCACTAGGTCTGACAGGTTGAGTTGTGACTTTCTTCAGCCTATTCTTCATTTGATGATATCTTTTGATATTTGCTATGCAATAGTCTTGAATCAAATCAGCAACTTCTGTCTTCTCTTGTGTAGCAAATCCTAAAGTCCTCAACATGTTCTCCAAGTAGACAAGATGCTTGGCAGGAAAATCCTTCAGAGATATTGGATCCACACCACAAGTCTGAAGTGCCCTTCCTTTAAAAAATTTTACTTCATAAGGCACTTCCACCACTTGTGGACTAGCTTTCATTGCAAAGTCTCTTAGCTGATCATGCAACAGCTCAACTAATGGAGAAGTTCTTTTTACCTTGCACATGAAGACCCATAGTTCAGAGAGAGTTCTGCTTTCCAGAAGATTGAGAGACACTAAGAAAGTTCCCTCATTATGAGTATAAACATAGATCTTCAACTCCTCTCTAACTCTGTCATATCCAGTTGAGATCCTTGAAATCTCTGCATGAAGAGCTTTCATATATACTGTGTTGTCTGGATTGACCTTCTTGTATCTTTCCAACATGCTAAAAAACTTTCCATCATTATCTGAACCTGTTGAATGTGAAAACATCTCTCTAGCTCTATCCCATTCTTCTCCAAGCTTCAGCCTCACATATAACTTCCTGTCCTTGACCTTTATATCATGAAGCCGTTGCTTTTCTTGATGTTCAACTTTTTGGATAACTAGATGCTTTGAAATGATGTCAGAAACTTTAGCATTCTCCTCCTCTCTTCTCTTTAGATCAGCTTTCTGTCTTAACAGCTCAGCTTCAAAGGCAGGATCCACTTCAGGTTCATCTTCCCAGTCAGCATAGTCAGCCTCTCCTTCAACCTCCACTTCACCAAAGATATCTTCAGGGTTTTCTTCAGATTCAATATTGTCAAAATCTCCCTGTTCACCTTGATAGTAGTCAGCATCAGAAAAAGTTAACCTCTGCTTTCCTTTGTCCTTTACAGAACCAGAACCTCCAGCTTCTCCTCCTCTTTGTTTCTCCACATTCTCCCCCTTAGTTGAGGAATCCTCTACAGTGTGAGCTGTGGAAGCCCTAGGATTCACCTCAGATGTTCTCCTTATCTCTCCTCTTTCTCCTCTTTCATCAGCATCATCCTCATCCTCATCATCTCCCTCAAAGAAAATTCTTTGCTCTTCAGTAGGTTGATGTGAATTCTTGATCATATTATACAAGTGCTTCATACCTTCATTCAGATGCTCCATTCCTCCTTCTATCTTGAAAATCCTTTCTTCATTAAACTTTTGATTTACATCAGCTGTTTGCAGAATAAAGTCCACCTTGGTAGAAATGGCAGCTATCTCCCTGACACTCTCTGATATTTGAGCATTTGACATTGTAAGATCAGAGATGTCTGAAGCCACTAGTACTTGAGATTGTTGGATTGAATTCAGCTTCGGGAGGAGATTATTCTTCAATCCTTGTAGGTCATCTTTCACAGTACCCAGCTGATTTGATACAGAGGTGGTAGATTGTGTAACCACTTGTGCTTTTAGAATTGTGTTTTCAGCCTGGGTCTCTTGCAACTTCTTCTGTAGATCAGCTAGCTGTTTTAACAAAGCAGTGTTTGTGTCAGTGTGTGCACTCACTTCAATTGCTCTCAGTGGTGTTTCACTCAACTCACGTGCTTGTGTTTTACTCGGTGTTTGACTCATATCTCTCACCACTAACTGTCTGTCTAGATTCTCAGTGGATGTACCTGCAGTAAAAATCACCCTAGCCCCTTCAAGAGAGGTCAGTGGTGGTGCAATGGGAGTTCGCGAATCCCAATCCCCAATGAATTCCAAATCAGATTGAATTTGAAACTGAATTGCTTCAGTGTTGGATTCATTAGGTTGCCTTCCACTTTCTCCAGTAAAAACTGCGAGTGGAAAATCCCTTAGGGGAGCCAGAGATGTTCCCTCTGGGAGGGGAGAAAATGATTCTATTTGAGTTGGCGAAGAATCAGATTTTCCCTCAGATGCCTGTGAAGGCACTTCTACCGTAACTATGGTAGGCACTGTTTCAAAGTCAAAAGTAAAGTGCTCTCCTGACATGGTGTCCTGAGTGTCATCTAGATGGATATCTTCTCCCATTGTGAGTAATGGGAGTGTGCTTGACTCAGTACAAGATGCCATGGCCCGATGGCGAATTTCAATAGATCCACCCTGTTGAGAGGATGTCTCCAGAGACTGTGTAGTGGCCATATCAATGTCCATATCCTTTTGAGAGGATACAGATGGGCTAACAGTTGTCTCCCTATAGGTTTTTCTTTTCTTTAAGGGTGGAGACAGAGCTGTGGGAACACTCATTTCAGCTATATCACTAACATTTCTTGAACTGGTTTGTACATTAGGCTCAGATTGTGTTTCAGGAGTGTTTGACTCTCTGTTTGGCTCTATGACCTGGGTCAGAGACTGTGGATCTACAATCTCTGGGTCAGCCCTAACAACCACTTGGGTTTCAATTGAAGTACCAGAAGAAGAACCAAGGTTAGGAATAACTACCTGCAGTGGTACTGGATGTGGTTCGGGAACTTGTTCACCAAAGATAGGAAGATTAATGAATTGTCTCATGAATGGTGAAACAAGAACAGGTATGGTGGTAAATTTGGATGAGACATCAAGTCTGGTGTAGAATTTAGTGTCTGTGGTTGGAGAGGTTTCAAATCTAGCTTCTCGAAACAGTTCTACCTGCTCAGCAGTGAGAAGATGATTAATGATAAGAGTTAGAAAGCGAGGGTACCAACACCTTACTTTCACACCATTATCAGAATCTCTCCTAGAGTGAGTAAGCCTGTTGAGCAAAAGGTTCCACAGAATCTCAGCAAAGTTCAATCTACGACCAAATACTATAGCATAGGCAATGTATTGATTAAGACTGGTAATGCAATGAAAGTTTGTCTTTGTGCAGTTACCAAATACCCTAGCTATAGTATCAAAGAACAGATCCCATTCCCTTACAACAAAAGTTTTTGACAATTTTACCATTTGAAAGGGACCCTGATAATGAATATTCACAAAGAACTGTGTTAACTCATCATCAGTGGGTAATGGATCAAACCTGTCCTTTGGAAAATGCAACACATCACAAAATAAATCAAAAGTAACTGTATATTGCTGATTGAGAATATTGAAAGTAAAAGATTTTGAATTTTCAGCAATAACAGCACTTGAACACAACATCCTTAATGGATCAATTTTCAGAAGTGCATTGGCACAAATAGCATAACTAACACAAGTATTGCTATTTAAAAATTGAATCCATGGTCTGAAACGTTCCACTTTACACCTAGCCGGATCAAAATACCCAACAAAATTATTTAAAACTAATTCAAAATTATTAGGATCCATTTTAAATAAAACAATAAAAAAAATTTAATTAATTTAAATAAAAATAAAATTTTAGGGATTTTTAGAATTAATTAAAATTACAAAAATCCACAAAATTAAATTTTACCAAAATTAATTAATTTTCAAATTTTTCAGATCCTAAAAATTCGAATTACACTTGGGCAAATTGGGCAAATGAACGGGCAAAGTTTTCAATAACACATACAGTACCAAGAACAGTTTCCAAATCACAGAACCACTTTGATCAGAAAAACACAAGTAAAAATCACTAAACAAATCACAAACAATCAAGTCGAATGGAATGAAAGAAAAACAGAATTTTTGACAGCACTTCGACTCAAAAAGGTTTGATTTTGAGAGAATAGAAATGATTTGCTAAGTAAACACTTGAGCAATGTTGCTTGAAGATCAGTGATTCTGCAAAACAAATTGAGAATTTCTTTAGCCGTCTTACAAGAGTTGTAATAGGCATTAGCTTTGGTTTTAAGCTCACTAATCTGCTCTTTGAGAATGGTTTCCAGTTGAATATCACATTTAACCCTATTCTCCAGAAAAGCAATTTTCTCATTAAGTTCATCCTGATTAACATGCACAAGTTTCAAATCTTTTAATTCCTTTTCAAGATTTGTGTTTAAAAGATTTATTCTATCATTTTCAGTACGTGCACAACTTATGGTGCCACCAAGATGATAAATCATTTCAGCATCAGTAAAGGTTACCTCTGACATGTATCTGGATGAAGTGCTTTCCTCTTTAGCCATTAAAGCAAGGTTCCCAATCTCACCTGCTTCTTCATCACTGTCAGTGTCATCCCAACTCTTTCCCTCAGCAACATTGGCCTTCCCAATCTTGTTCTTCTTGCTAGAATCAAATGTGTTTCTAGTCACTTGCTTTGGCTTTCTGCACTCAGTAGCAAAGTGACCCAACTCATTGCAATTGTAGCATCTGATTATACTCCTGTCCACAGTTCCAGTTTTGTAGCCACCCCTTGTGCCACTTGAAGATGAAGATCCACCTCTCTGAAATCTGGGTCTGAACTTAAGATTGGGATTCCTCTTGAATCTAAACTTCCCAAACTTTCTGACTATCAAAGCCAAATCACCATCCTCCAGCTGATCAAGTTCTTCCAAAGAATAGAAGTCACCACCAGATTGATCAATGGATGTTAATCCATATTCAGCATCAATAACATTCATGTGAGAACTGGAAGGTTGAACAGCCTTCACTTCCAGTTTCTGTGGGACTTCAGCAGCCAATGCAGTGGAGGTACCAACAATCCTTCCAGTTCCATACAGCTCCTTCTGTTGAATCTGCTCCAGCTCATAGGTCTTCAAGACACCATACAATCTTTCCAAAGCAAGCTCATTCATGTCTCTTGCTTCTCTAATAGCAGATATCTTGTGCTCCAAATGAGGTGGAAGTGTAAGAAGGAACTTCTTGTTAATCTCCTTGTTGGTGTAGTGCTTCCCATTGAGATTCAGATCATTAATTAATTTGTTGTATCTTTCAAAAACCTGAGAGATACCTTCACCAGGGTTTGATCTGAAATGCTCATATTGTGAAGTGAGAATTTCCAGCATATTCTCCCTAACTTCTTCTGTCCCCTCATTGATTATCTCTATGGTTCCCCAAATATGTTTGGCAGTTTCACAATTTAGGACATGATTATGCATGATAGGATCAAGACTCTCAATAAGGATCAACTGAAGACAGGAATCCAAGGTAACATCCTCTTTCTCATCAGGAGTGTATTCCTTGGGATCTTTAGGGTACATTCTAGCAGCCCTAGTCACAACATTATCCTCAACAACTTCAGGATCAATAATCATAGGGAGTTTGGGACCACTCTTCAGCACATCCAAGTATTTAGGATTTGCAACCTTAAGAAATAGGAGCATTTTCTTCTTCCACATTGGATAATGCTCCTTGCTGAATATTGGGATTTTAACTGTCCCCACTTTCTGTGCAGTAGACATCTTTTGAGATTTTTAGAAAAATAAAAAATTCAGAGTTAAGAAAAAAAATCTCAAACAATTGGATCTTTGATTAGTATATCAATCAAAAGGCTCTGATGCCAATTGTTAGTTCCTGATAAGTTTGTAGAAGGGGGGTTGAATACAAACTATACCGTTTTATCGAATTTGTCCTTTAAAAGATTTAACTGTTTAGAACAAATTAGTGCGGAATAAAAACTGAAACAATATTCAAGTTAAATAGAAACTCTATTAAACTTGAGAAGTGTTACAACTTTGATCACTGATTACAAAGAACTTAATAAAACAAATCTAGAATAAATTCGACATGAATTTATCTATTTTTGTAATAAAAAGGATCGAATACTAAAAAGTAGTTCGATATAAAATCTAGGGATTATGATCCGCTAGAAAGCTAAAGCAGTACAAGAGAAATGATTCTTATGGATTAAATGTTAAGAAGCAATACAAGAATTAAATCTCTGGTAGAAATTGAATGCTTTGCAGTTGAAGAAAGTTAAGACAGTTGAAGAAATGTAATGTTTTTGTTCTCCTGTGTCTTTTTAATATCTTCTGTGTCTTCGAATGTCAACTGCCTCTTGTCTATAAATACAATTCACTTGTGCATGCTTTCCACGCGCCAACCCACTTGCAGAATGTATATGGAAGACTTGCTGGAAAACTATTATTTTTGCCTTGGAAGACAATCGGGAAGACAAGCTATTGTACATAGAAGACAATCGGTAAGACTCTGATTTGCCCTAGGAAGACAATCGGGAAGACAGCCTTGGTAGTCTTCTTAGTTTAAAAACTAAGTCTTCCTAGTACAAAATCTAAGTCTTCCTAGTTCAAATATATTCTAATTTAAATAATTAATTAAATAAATTATGTATTAATTTAATTCTTTGCAGAATTAAATTAATAAATAATATACTTAATAATATTAATTATTTATAAGAGAATAAATAGAATTAGTTGACTTCTCAATTAATTCCAGAATCACTTAAAACTTAGATAAATAACAAACACAATAGTACGTTGACACTCGATGCACTGTCTGGTTCATGAGTGACTAACGACAATGTCTGTTCTTTATCTGTTTGACTTTAAGCAGTGATTCACTTCCTTCTCATTCAAGAACTCCGTAATCAGTATCTTTTTCTGTCACCACTTGAAATCTCTGTCACTTTAATAAATCCACTAAGCTTGAATACTTCATTGAGGCTTGATCAATAAATTGAGCTTCTTTCAATGTAGAATCACTTCAAGTCTGTAGATGACTTTAATCTTCATTCTTTGACAGATATAACCTTCTGAGATTCCTGTGACATTTGATTTTTATTATTTACTTATTACATCTTATTTAAAGTTGAGTAGAATCCTCGGTGTTTACAAATAGGCCTGGACATATGCCTTTCAGCAAGCAAGGATGAAAGTTGGCTATGGCACAAGAAGCTGTCAAACTTGAATTTTAGAGTTATGAATGATTTGGTAAGGAAAGATCTTGCTAGAGTTATTCCACAATTGGAGTTTTCCAAGGATGGCATATGTGATGCTTGTCAGAAAGGAAAACAAAAGAAGGCATCTTTCAAAAGCAAGACTGAATCATCTATTGTTCAGCCACTTCAGTTACTTCACATGGACTTGTTTGGACCAGTCAATGCAATGTCAATTTCCAAGAATAAATACTGCCTTGTGATTGTGGATGATTTCTCTAGATTTTCATGGACCTACTTTCTGCACTTCAAGGATGAGGCAAGTGAAATCATAATCAATCACATCAAGGTTGTAAATAATCATCCTTATCAGAAAGTTAGAAGAATCAGGAATGACAATGACACTAAGTTCAAGAATTCTACCCTAAGAAGGTTTTGTGAAGAAAATGGGATTATTCATAATTTCTCTGCAGCAAGGACACCTCAGAAAAATGGTGTGGTGGAAAGGAAAAATAGAACCCTAATTGAAGAAGCAAGAACAATGTTGGAAGAATCAATGCTACCAACTTATTTCTGGGCTGAAGTAGTTAACACTGCATGTTTCACACAGAACATTTCTTTGGTTAATCAAGCCAAAGGAATGACACCTTACCAACTACTCAGAAAGAGGAAACCAACCCTGGAATTTCTTCATGTCTTTGGATGTAAATGTTTTGTTCTAAGGAACCAAGGTGAAAACCTAGGAAAGTATGAAGCAAAGGCAGATGAAGCTATCTTTGTTGGTTATGTAGCATGGAAATCATATAGAGTCTAAAATCTCAGGATCAACATTGTTATGGAATCTATACATGTTGTTTTTGATGATCACAATATTCTAGGACTGTGTGATGAAGGTTTCCATGATACTCTGAGATTTGAGAATGAGGTAGAAAATTTGTCTAACTGTGAAAATGATGAAAAAGACAATGATCATGATGAAGAAATATCACCCATAGTGAATTTTCCAACAATGGATGAAACTATCAATGACACTGGTGCATCCGTGGACAGACAAACTGGTGCATCCGTGGACAGTCAAACTGGTGCATCCGTGGGCAGACAAACTAGTACATCCGTGGACAGTCAACCAGAAGCATCCGTTGAAAGTCAAATTGGAACATCAGCTAACAGTTCAAGACCAACAAACTCAGGGGGAGTTTCTCAAATGCATCTTATCAATCAAAATGATCATGAAGCAACTTCTTCAAGAACAAATCTACCACCCCAAAGAAAATGGACTAGGGAACATCCTTTTGATCTGATCATTGGTGATGCAACCACAAGAGTTCAAACAAGAAGAGCAACTCAAGAAGAATGCTTGTACAACAATTTTCTATCTCAAGAAGAACCAAAGAAGGTGGATGATGCTCTTCTAGATCCAGACTGGGTTTTAGCCATGCAAGAAGAGCTAAATCAGTTTGAAGTGTCATAGGTACAAAGTGGGTATTCAGAAACAAGATGGATGAAAATGGCATTGTCACAAGAAATAAAGTGAGCTAGGTATGCTTAATTTTTCTTAATTTTAGTTGAATTATGTGCAAGTATTAATGCAGCCAGAAATGTGTTAGTTTTTCTAAGTAAGAAATTTCACCACAAACGGATGCTCTTATCCGTGGATGGCATAACACATTACTGGAATTTTTGTTCTAAAATGGATGTGAGGTATTTGTCTCATCAACGGATAAACTGAATTTTAAAAGGCCAATCTCATCCGTGGATAGATCCTTTTTAATCTCAACCGTTGATAGCCACGATTACAGGCATACACCTCCGTATGTATAATCATGGCTACAATTACTCATCACTTTAATTTTTTTTGAACGGTTACTTTTTGCACCAATCAGGTAATTTTATACAAATTACTATTGAATTTATGGGAAAGTATAAAAGGCTATTTAACTTTTACATTTCTTTTTATCTAATTCCAAAAATTCTCTAAGGCAAAAAGTTCTCTCTCTCTCTCTCTCTCTCTCTCTCTCTCTCTCTCTCTCTCTCTCTCTAAGCAAAAACCAGTTCAGTAACTTCAGACCTCAATTTGATTTTAATGGCACCAACCAAGAAGATTGAGTCACCCACTGGATTTGTCTATGAGAAGAACAATTTTGTGGCTTTTGTGGACACTGAGAACTCGCCACAGGAGTATCACACGATGATGAACTTCATCAAGAGTTGCAAGCTATCTCACGCCGTGCTCACTTCCACTCCTCTGTATCATGAAATAGTGGAGGAAGTCTGGACCACTGCCGAGCATGATGCCCTGAATGGTACAATTTCTTTTACTGTTAAGGGAAATTTGCATATAGTTAACTCTGATGTGATAACTGCCTGCTTTAAATTACCTGAAAATAATTGTGATGCTATGCCTGCTAACAATGAAATAGTTGCCATGCTTAATTCAATGAACTATTCACTTAGCACTGATAATTTAGGCAAGATTGTCATGAAAGGTATGGTTAAGGAATTGAGCTATCTCTGTGATGCTTTCATTAAAACCTTTTCTGGCAAAATCACAAATTTTGATGTTGTCACACACTCCATGCTAGTTGTGACGCCCTCCAAACCCAGGGTACAGATTTGAGGAGTCATCCGACCAACGGAACACTATTTAACACATGCATAATATATAAAGACACAACTACCCCTTAACCAAGACCGCATCCAGATTATGGCAATGAACACAAGCTATTACAATCTTTTATTAATACAATACCAGTTTTATCAGAGTTATTACATCACAACTAAAGTTCAAATCTAGACATCTAATCTAGAAAAGCAAAACAACAACTACCCTGCCAATGACAATGACTCGAGGGGCTCTCCTGGCTGCTGGTGAACTATCGGCCACGCTATGCCGACTAAAACTCTCTCTTCACTGGAATATGGTTAGAAAACAACAAGCAAGAGTGAGCCAAAATTGCTCAGCAAACATCATATGAATCATTTCTATCACAGTTGTAAGGATATGAATTTATGATATCAGAATCAACAATATTTAGCTAACATATGCTTTGTATCAATAACAATTGAAGAAAAAGAATTAGAATTTGGCTTATACATTTTATTCAAATCAAAGGTTGTGCTGCTGGCCAGCCACACATCAACCCCGGACTAGCTCACATCATAGTCCTCTACTAGATCCTAGGCCAATCTGGGCCTTAAGTTATTCCGACCATAAATATGGCCCGACCAATTACTGGTCCATTTTAAAAAACATGCCAAATCTATCATATGGTATAAACAATAACATGCTCAATAAGATAAACTCAATGTATAGTAATTGCAAAAGAGCTTCAACTGCTCAGTATCAAATGAAGATCGAGAAAGAATCATGGAATAATTTCAATGGTACAGTGTACTCATTCAATAAGGAAGTCAAGATTGGTAATCGATAATCAATGACCGTAATCAATAGTCAAGATGGAAGTCAAATAATCAATGGTTGTCAATAATAATCAAAGGATGATAATCAATAATAAATGGTGGTAAACAATAATGAAGTGAATTGGAAATAAGGGTTTCCGATGCAGATCAAATCAAAGAATCAAGAATCTCTAAGAAAATGGAATCAGTTATCCAAATGCGGTTAAAAGATTGATAATTTGAATTGTTCTGGGGATAACGGTATTCAAGTAATCAAGACAATAATAAATTTTATCACAAGTAAAGGCAAAGATACTTGCCTGGTCTAAGCTGCTATCGGATCGACTCTGCTCACTCTACCTTTCCCTTTCTCTTGCTCCGGGAACTCGATTCTATAATTAAACAAATCATCACAATAAGTCTAACTATTCTCGTTCTACTCTCGACACTTATTCAATCAATAATCATATTTAAACAAGTAACCGGTTACGTATCGAACGTCCGGTATGATTTACGATATTTAAAACTCAGATATTTGCCCTAGTACGGGCATATACAGACTATAAAACACATCACACAATTAATATGAACCATATAGCACTTATAAACATTTTTAAAACATCATACGAAACTTATTTGAATTTTAAATAAGTAACGATTAATTTTTAAATCAAAACTCGGATTTTTAAATCCAATATAAACATTTAAATGCAAATAAATCAATTAATAAAATTAATTGTCACTCTTTAAATACTCAAACTATTTTTAAATAAATAAATAGGCTTGAAAATAATTAAACTGAATTTTTAAGTAATTAAATCTAATTAATAATTAATTTTTAAGAATTAATTGATTAAAAAAATAACCAATTAATTAATAAATTAATTATTAATTAAAAATAATTAAAATAATTAAGTTTAATCAATTTTCGGATTTAAAATAATAAATATAATTTTCCAGAATTTTTCTGACATTAAAATATATATTTAAAATAAAGATATGAATTTTTAAAGTTTTTAAACTATTTTCGAATTAAATTTAAAAATAAAATCCAGAAACAGTTTTCAGAAATCGAATTAGGGTTTTGAAGATTGAAACCGGGTCAAACTTCGGGTAAACGGGTCGCCAAGAACTGAAACGGGTCGCCAAGAACAACCAGAATTTTTCCAGAATCCGGCAACCTTTTCCAGATTCCGGCGAGCCAAAAACACATCCAAAATTGGGGATTTTTATATCAAAAAATTCCAAATAAACACACCAACACATTCCGATCAAAAACGTACCAAAAACATCGCCGGAATAAAAAACCCGACTATTTTCCGGCGAGCTTAAACAAATTTTCCGATCTGTAAAAATCCTAGATGAAACTCTACGTTCTTTATGTTAAAATGAAGCTAAGAACACATACAATGAAAGCCCTCTACCAAAAACAATGTCAGATCATTCATATGAACGGACTATTCAAAAGAAGAATTCAGGTCAAAACCCGAAAATCAAACCCATCAAAATCGAACATAAACATGAAATTAAAGCATGGATTCTTGCTAATTAGAACCCTAGGAACATGTTAGAAGCAACCAATTGAACGGAGAATCAACAGAATGAAAATCCCCAAATCGGGTATGAACCCTAATTTTAATTCGAATATTGAAAAATTCATAACAAATCGAAAAATTACCAGATGATGATGAGGTTGGAAGATTCTGAAACTAGAGATCAAGAGCTTTGATTTGAGTACTTGAACTTTGATTTCTGAAATCAATAACACCTTGAACGAATGGATTGATTATTCAAGAACACGAAGAACACGTTTCAGGAATTTTTACTTTTTGATTCTACGCAATGCAGATTATGAAGGTTATAAGGTACGATTCGTCTTTATATATTTTTGGAAAAATAATACCCCAAGGAACACTTTTGGATCGTTATAGATCCACTGGATCGTTTAAAAACCCTAATTAGGTTAAAAACACATTTTACGAGAAGATAATTATCTACAAGGATTGATAATTATCCAAATCAATACATATCATTATATAACTAATGCTCAAGAATACTGGGGCTATAACAAATGTAATATTGATATAAAATGATATATCCGTCCCCTTAAGCAATTAGGGTTCGGAACAATTTTTCCCTTTTTGAACAAAACGAATTATTCTTGCAGAATCAAATAGGTAGGAATGAAATGATACGAATATCTCTCCCGATAATGATTCGAATACGAAAGACGAAGATATAATAATTAATGTACGAAATTCCAACGGGGCCCTTGAATTATCAAAACGGGGCTCAAATTTGAAGAAAATTCCAAATGACGAAATATTTGAAAGGGGCTTTCGACTCACCATTTAGCACATAATCACACAATAATTATCATTTAATAATATTCCAATACTCCACGATAAATATTTTTATATTAAATATATCATTTAATCAAATAATAAAATTCACGGATATTACACTAGTCATGCTGAACATGCTCTTAACTGACAGATACTTTGATTTTAGCACACTAGTCATGTATGAATTAGCTGCTAAGTTACGAAAGAAAGAGTCTAAGGGTAAGAATATTTATTTCTCTAGATTCTTAACGTTACTAGCTAATCATGTGTGCAACAACAATATTGAAATCTATAACCCGGACAGCAAGTTTCGCTGCTTTGTTCAGGAGAAGAGGGTCTTACGTGACCTGATTCGAATGAATCTAAACAGTGAGGTGCAATTGGCATACTTGCCAATCATTCAGGTAACTGCTTCTAACCTTCCTTCTTCCCAACCCCAACATTGTTTGATTTCTAGTGCTGCTATGGAAGCTGTTAGTGCCCCACAGCTTCCTACCCAAGTGGCCAAACCCAATATTCCTAAATCCAAATCCAAGAAGCCAACCTCAGGTGCATCTCAAAAGGCACCTGTTGTAAAAACCACCAAACAACCTAAGGGGAGTGTGGATGAGGTGGTAAGTGGTGAGGGAAGGGGTGAAAGTCAAAGAAACCCCAAGAATAAGGAATGAGAGGTTAGTGAGTCCCTAGCTAGCCACCCTGTATCTTCCCAAAAGGATACAGTGGTTGAAATAGGAATAAGTTCATCCCTAGTGGCTTCCTCCCAAAAGGATGTCACTATTGAAAATAGTCCCCAACCAGGGACACAGTTCAAGAGGGATAGGGACACAAGAAGCCCAACTGACACCTCCAAAGCCTATCAAAGGAGAAAGAAGGCTAAAACCATGGGGGATGCACTGGAAACACACACTGCTCAGTCTCAAGTTTCTAACTTGGTGACTGAGCCTTCACAAATTCAGCTTGATGTAGCTCTAGTAAATGTGAAGTCACAACCCCATTCTTTACAAATACACTTTGAAACACCAAATTCTCCAACCATCTCTCTAGATGTGGATATGATTTCCACATCAATACCTGATTCTCTATCTTTAAAATTCTTGGAGGAGTCCCATTCTCAGATTGGTGGTCATCATCTTCTAGATGATTTGTTGGACCATCAATACTCTTATTCTGAAACCTTGACTCAATCTGTGGCACTAAATTTAAAATCAATCTCCACAGATTCTGTTTTGGTATCCTCATCAATCTCTATTCCTTCTACTTCATCCACGGATATCCTTCATCCGTTGACAGATGTCTCTCCATCCACGGATGAGCCCCAAGTAAGCCATCCGTGGACAGCTACAATTACCACAACAACGGATGCACCTTCTAGTCATCCGTTGCTGGCTACTTCTACACTTAGCCAAATTTCAAACATTTCAAATCCAATAACAAGTGTAGAGGAACTGGTAGTTGTTGAGACACTTCTAGGTATGGGGGAAGGGAGTATCATTTCTGAGAGTGAGAGGTTGGCTTGCAGCCAGGAAAAAGGAGAGGGTGAGAATGAGAGGCTGACTATTTCTTCCAGTCAGGCAAAAAGAGAGCTAGAGGGTTCCACCTTAGTAGGTGAAGGTGAGGGTGTGAGGTGTGTGAGCCAGGGGGAGCCCCTGATGCAAGAAAAGAGAGAAATTGAGAGAAAAGCAGGTACTGGAGAGATAAGGGTGGAAGAAGCACCTACAACCATTACAAATGAGTTAATGGATGTCAGTGATGCTGAAAGGGAGAGATTGATCCAGTTAGATTATCAACATGAACTGGATCATATCAACCTGAATGCTGAGACATTTACTCATCATGTTACAACCTATCAAGTTTTGGCTGGACAGGGCAATGTGGAGGCAGAACAAATGTTGCATTTAGTACACACAACTGAATCAATGTCTAGGGCAAAAGAAGCTATCAGTAATCTGCCTCTAGGAGCTGGTGAAGACTTTGAATATGACTCAGAGTTTGAAGAGGAGAGTGATCATTCTAGAAGTGGTGAAGGAGGAGATGCATGCCCTTCCACTCTACAAGAGATGCCTCCTTGGTTATTCTCCAATTCCTACATTCACAATGACACCAAGGCAGTCATTCTCAAGAACTATCAAAGGGCTCATGGCGAAGCACAATCCTCTGATCCTCTTCATGCCACTACCATCCAGAACTTTGTGGCATCTCTTCAACTTCATCAGGCTCACATTCTTCAGCAAAGAGCCAACATAGATGACATCAAAGGCCATCTTGATGAGGTAAAGGGTACTCTAGAAAGGAGAGTTGATGCAGTAGCTCCCTCTACCTCTCAAAGATTCAAACAAGACAAGTTGGTGAAAGATGTGGCTAGTCTTATGTTAGGAACTATGTTGTTTCTTGATGATAACTAAACTAACTTAGTGAAAATTGTATAAGTAAAAATGTAGCCTTCAACGGATAACATGCTTTTGCAGTATCCGTAGAAGGGTAGCTTATCTACGGATAAGACTCAATGTAACATGCTTGTGTAATCCTGATATAGAAGTTGGAGTATCAGTTTTAGACTGAATAAGTCATGTTGACTCTTAATGGATATGTAGAATAGGGAGGCTAATTATAAATAGACTATGCCTTGTAATTTTACATAAGTGAAATTGACTGTCTATGGATAGTAGTACTAGCCTTCTACGGATGTGGTCAAAACACTATCTACGGATAACAGTACTAGCCTTCTACGGATGTGGTCAAAACACTCTCAACGGATGCAACTCAGATAACCTCTACGGATGCAATCTGTACTTTGTGAAAATGACAGTTCTAACAGAACACATGGGTTGACAGATTTCACAGAGCATGGAAACCAGCATTTCTAGTAAACTCACAAGAAGAAGAAGCATTCGATTTTGTTTGGTCAATTGTAGCAATACCATAAAAGACAATCAGCCAAGAAGGGCAAGCTACCAACAGATGGACCACTACTCAGAATGGAGAAGCAAGGATTTTGGACATAGTTACTTTTTGTATTATTAGATGTTCGAAATATCTTGTAAACTTGGGTTATATAACCAAGTGTAGCATTATTCTATAACTCAAGAAATCAGTTAGGCAATTTAGAGAGCACAAAGCAATATCGCTTATAAATTGCTGAAGCTAGAATAGTGTGTATGCAGCTGTGTGTTTATTCATAAACATCACAGAGATTTCTTCTAAATAAAAATCTCTCAGGTGGATCAATCAATCCACCAGAATTTTTAATTCTTGTGTTAGCTTTTCTTTGTTTGTTTTTCTGTTCTTGAATTTATCATATCTTTTCTGTCAAGAACTAAAGAAATTTTTATAGATTGCCCCTTCTACAATATAGATTAATTGTCTGGGAATAACAATTGGTATCAGAGCAAGCTTCTTACAAACAAGAAGTTTAAAGATCAAGAGACATCAGAATCATGGGTCAGAAGGATTATGGAGTTAAAATACCAGTTCTTGATAGAGAAAATTACTATCACTGGAAAGTAAAGATGCGTTTACATCTTATGTCCATGGACGAAGGATATGTAGAATGCATCGATCATGGTCCTCATGTTCTAATGAAGCCAAACACCTCAATAGCTCAAGCACCTACAGGAACCCTAAGCACCATTCCAAAGTTACTTTCAGAATGGACTCATGAGGACACCATTGCCATTCACAAATATGAAAAGGCTATGAATATTTTGTTCAATGGTCTTGATTCTGACATGTTTGACAATGTTATTATTTGTTCTACAACCAAGGAGATTTGGGACACTGTCCAAACCATCTCTGAAGGGACTGAGCAAGTCAGAGAAAACAAGATGCAGCTCCTCATACAATAGTATGAACACTTTCACTTTAAGAGTGGAGAATCTTTGAATGATACTTTTAGTAGATTTCAAAAATTGCTGAATGGATTGAAGTTGTATGGGAGGGTGTATCAAATCAAAGATTCAAATCTTAAATTTCTCAGAGCCTTGCCAAAGGAGTGGAAGCCTATGACTGTTTCCTTGAGAAACACTCAAGAGTATAAGGATTTTACTCTTGAAAGGCTGTATGGAACTCTAAAAACATATGAGCTAGAGATGGAGCAGGATGAGGAAATTGAGAAGGTCCAAAAGAAAACTGGATCTGTTGCCTTAGTAGCAAGTCTTAACAAGGCCGAGGACATGAAGGAAGAAACTATTGAAGCTACACCAAGCCCAAGTGATTGTGAAGGTAGAACTGAATCAAGAAAATGCAAGGGAAAGATGATTGAAGAAAGTGAGCCCTCTAACCAAGATGAAATGGATGAGCTAGATGAACATTTAGCTTTTCTGTCAAGAAAATTCTCAAAGCTCAAGTTTAAGAGAAACTCTGAGGTGACCAAGCCATTCAGAAAGGACTTTCAATCAAACAAGAATTATGTTGAAAGGTCCAAATTTAAATGTTTCAATTGTAGAATGGGAGGACACTTTGCCAATGAATGTAAAAGACCAAGAGCTGAGAAGAGTGACAAGAAGTTTGAGCCTGTTGATTATAAGAAGAAATACTTTGATCTTCTCAAGCAAAAGGGAAAGGCATTCATAACTCAGGACTATGACTGGGCTGATGATGGGAATGATTCTGAAGAGGATACTGAATTTGTGAACCTTGCATTGATGGATGATTCAAGTGAGCAGGAGGCCAGTTCATCAACCAATCAGGTAATTACTACCAACCTCACTGAGCTTTCTACTAAGGAATGCAATAGTGCAATTAATGACATGTCTACTGAATTGTACCATATGCGTATTTCTCTTAAATCACTTACAAAAGAAAACACTAGGATTAAAGATGCTGATCAGTTTTTAAGTGATAGAAATGCCGTCCTAGAAACTCAATTTATTGAGTTTGAGAAAATGAGGTTGGAGTGTCAAGTTGCTAAGGATGAACTACTAGCTGTACTAAAAAGAGAAGAAATTCTCAAAGCACAGCTAGCTAAAGAACATGAAACAATTTCTAGATGGACTGATTCTAGGAATGTTGCCATAAACATTATTAAGGCTCAAGGTGTGGATACATTCTACAAGGAATCAGTAAGAAAAGATAAAGAGAAACTAGATGTTGAGAATCTAGGAGATGATGATACTTCTACGGATAGTGACCATCCATTGATAGGTAACTCCTCAACGGATGAGACCTGTCCAAAGAAGTGTACATCAAGTGTCAGTAAAGAAAAACTTGAGAAGTTGAACAAAAAGTATAGTCCAACCAGCAAAAATTTTGTTCGGGGAGAATGCAGCAAAACCAAGGATGTCAACATATGTCACTTGTCCAACAAGCAACATAGAGGTCAAGGCTGAGGTTAAGAAGAAAAAGAACAGAAATGGTAAAGTATGGATTAATAAGCATAACAACTACACACCTGACAAGTATGCTCCCAGGAAAACTTGTGTAAAATGTGGTAGTGTTAATCATTTATCTACCAACTGCAAAGCTATTAAGAATTCATTTGTTCAAATGCCAATGCCTGTACCCAATGTGCCTATGCCTGTTATGCACAACATGTTTGCACATAATGATCATGCATCAAATTTGTATGCCAATATGCCATTTGTTTCAAATCCTTATATGAATGCATTCACAATGCCACAAATGACATGGAGCATGCCACACATGAACACTATGTATGCACAACATCCTCAAATGCCTGCTTCAAACATGTATGCATATGAACATCCTCAAAATGTTGTCTCTCAGAGGTCAACACCCAAGGTCAAGGTTGATTTAACTCAACCTGAGATTGAGGTGCAAAATGACAAGAAAGGCAGATTAAAGGCTAACAAGAAAGGACCCAAGGAAACTTGGGTACCAAAATCAACTTGATTTGGTTTTGTTGTGTGCAGGGAAACAGAAAGAATCTATGGTACCTAGACAATGGCTGCTCTAGGCACATGACTGGAGATTCTACCCCGCTCACAGAGTTTGTGGAAAAAGCTGGCCCTAACATTACCTTTGGAGATGACAGCAAAGGTTACACTAAGGGATATGGCTTGATTTCAAAAGAAAATGTCATCATTGATGAAGTAATTTCTTTTCTCAAACTTTGCAGCTTAATACAATTATGTTCTTTATTGCAATATTCTCATAATGTGTTTTGTTATCATCAAGACCTTTAATTTATGCCTGTAATTCTATTAGACATAAATTGGGGGAGATTATTAGGAAATATGTTGTTGTTGATGATAACTTAACATATAACACATTTTTGTATAAGTCATTTTGTAACTAACAACGGATGGCATACTTTCAGTAGTATCCGTTGTTGACACAGTCAACTGATGGAATAACCTTGTCACAATCTCATTATATAGAGAAATCTATACTTGAGAAGTATAGTTATTCAAATTGTAGAATCTCTAGCACACCGTACGATCCTAAAGTCGCCCTTGTCAAGAATAGTTCAGGAATTTCTGTGTCTCAGTTAAGGTATTCTCAGATTATTGGGAGTTTGCAATATCTTGCCAACGTGACTAGACCATATATTTCTTATTTTATGTCTAAGTTAGCTAGATATACAGCTGTCCGAACAAGACTCATTGGGAGGCACTGGATAGAGTTCTTAGATATCCTAAGGTAACTATTTCCCTTGGTTTGCATTATCGAAGATTCCCTGGAGTACTCGAGGGATATAGTGATGCAAGTTGGATAGCTAAGAAATCCGGTACCAATGGAGTGACTGGATATTTATTTACCCTAACAGGTGGAGCAATATCCTGGAAGTCTACTAGACAGACTTTGATAACTCGGTCTACTTTTGAGGCTGAGTTGTGTGCACTAGATGCCACAGGGACGAAGGCTGAATGGTTACATGGACTTATGTCAGTGTTACCTGTAGTAAGCAGACCGCTTCTAGCCATTGCTGTTCATTGTGATAGCCGTACAACTATCGACAAGATCAGTAGTGAAAAGTATAATGCTAAAACAAAGAGACACATCCAAGTTAGACTTAAGTCTATAAGGGGTCTAGTGTCTGAAAGGATTATTGCTACAGAGTTCATTGGAACTCAGGATAATATAGCTGATCCTTTGACTAAAGGACTTGAGCATGCAGTAGTCCTTAAGTCGAGGTTGGGGATGGGATTGATAGCCCATTATGATTCATCTACAGCGGGAACCCAATACACCTGAGAGGAGATCCCTTGAAGTGTATTCAATGTGGTAATAACAAGCTGTGAGGGTGAGTCAGTAGTACATTTACTATATACTTTGATACTCACATATCTGAGTCTATCCCCTGTAAACCTAAAAGGTACTGATATTGCCAGTATAGCAAGAGTTATTTGAACTCTGAATGGGGTCAAGTCATTTGACGAGATGATCGCAGTACATCTCTGGAGATGCCCAGCTAAGCGAATGTAATTGTGTGGTCACAATTAGAGGAAAGGGTTATTCCTTGAAGCATTCGACAAACAGGATTGAGACAGGACCATTAACGTCTCAAAGCCGTAGATCAACACCATAGCCTTTGATTTGTCGTCGTCTATGGAGTGTGGTTACACCAAACGGATAAAGATTCAATGTGAAACATTCCATCTAGATCCGGTAGCCATCGAAGTAGAGGACTTAGGAGGGTTCAAACCCGGAAGGGTACTGACTCTGAAAAAACAAGTCATGATATGGACCGATATGCATCTCTGTATGAATTTTTGGGGGATTGTTAGAAAATGGAAAGTTTGAGGCATATTTTATATATGTTCTTGATGAAATTTCCAGAAACTAACAATTGGAGGTTGTTCCTTGTTATGAGGACTTAAACTTTCATGTTTGGATCTAAGATATTTTCTTAGTGGAATCCATAAATAAATTGAGTTGAAATAGGTTGCTTGAAATGAGTTATGTGGGTTGTTTAAGTTGAAAGAACTTTTGTCCCACATACAATTGGTAATGAGTAGTTGGTGGCTTTATATAGTAACATGTGCAAGAGTAGTGTACAACTACTAAGGTATGTGAGTGTGCATGGTGTTATTGTGTACCTCACGCGTGCGCACACACACGCGTGCGCCGTCGCCCACCTCGCCATGCCACGACACAACTCGACTCGGGTCGGGTCGAAGGGCGATTTGGGCGAATGTCTCGGTGTCTCGCGTATGCGAGGCGACCTGAGCGAGGAATTTTATTACCTGTTTATTTAATATTATTTGTTGATTTATTTTAACAGTGTCAATATTTATTTGTAACAGCTCAACGAACTGGGTCAGGATTTATATTAAATCCTGATGGATCAGTTCTTGGATTAACTCCTGATGGCTTAGCTTGAGTAAGTCCTGATGTCTTGGACCAGTTAACTACTGATCCTGATGGCCTGAGTTAACTACTGATCCTGATGGTCTGGATTAACTACTGATCCTGATGGTCTGAGTTAACTACTGATCCTGATCGCCTGAGTTAACTACTGATCCTGATGGCTTTTAAATCCTGATGGACGAGTAAACTCTGATGGCTCCAGGTCCTGATAGGATTAAATCCTGATGGAAGCTGTAACTGATATCAAATCCCGATGATAGATGTTAATGAAAATAAATCAGAATATTTAGTATTAAATGCTATATTTGCAGTTACGATTTTATTTGGTCAGTTACGTTTTATTTTGTATTATATATACAAAACTAAACGTTTAACAGAATAAGACTGTGAGCGATATACGTAACACAGAAAACCCTAGCAACTATCTTCTTCTATGTTCTTTCTCAACACATACAGATTAAATACATAGTTCTTGGGCGAACTGAGGTGCTGGTCACTGTTGATCATTGTCGTTACTGTGAGCGGATTGATCTGTGTTGTTTTATCCTAGAAGTGATATTGCTGCAACCCAACACAACGTAAGTGGGGCAATAATCTCTTCAAGAACAGTCAAGACTTCTCGAAAGGCTTGGCGACTCAGCTGTTCTGTTCTTTACAGTATTTGTTAAAGCGACAGAGATAAGTGTTCTTTCTTATCTTGTTATTTACAGTCTCTAATTATATTCTGTTTCGACCTTCGTGTTTCTTTTGTTAATTGGTTTTATCTGCATGTTCTTGTTAATATAAATATATATAACTGCCATATTGTTGCTCTGTAGTTTATACTTATACCCAACAGTATTATTATAACAATGGTTTTCTGCAGCATTGTCTTAGGTTTATTCACACAATACTGCTGAAAATAGTTGTCTATTGGTCACGTTTACGCAACAACACTTTAAAAAAACCATTTTTTAATTTAATTTTCTAGACCATGATTTTTAAATCGTTGTAATCACCCATGGATTAGACAATACTTTTTCGAGGATGAAAAATAACCGTTGTCTGTTAATTCTAGGCAACATTTTTTTGACCGAGCGTTGTCTGATCAGTGTTGTCTCATTGCGTTTTTATTGTAGTGTATACTGGAAGACAGATTTAAATAAATATACATAAGAAGAATGTGTCAGACTCATATATGAAGAATGCGTCAAATTCATGTCTGGATCCATTTTTTTCTTAAATGTTCGAAAGAATATGGATCTATTGAACTAATCGTTTACTCTTTTTCATTCTTCACTTAGCTACAGACCAAGGCTACAAGCTATTGCCATCAGTTCTTCTACCAAAAAAATTCACTGCTAGATTTTATAGAGATAACTCGTAACTTTTAGAGTAGGACATGAGAGAATATATTCCTCCTCCATATGTTAGTAATTACTATCCAGAAGGATGTCAATACAGGTTGTGCTTTACACCTTTTTGCATAAGGTGAACTTGCAAAAACCTCACTACTATTGAATGTAAGTTTCGTTCCTTTTTGTACCTGTGAATGAAGGCCAAGTCGCAGACATTCATAGCTTGTCACGGTGAGAATTTGAAGCGTTTTTGTTGTATTCCCCCCACCCCCAAAATCGTCAGTAACTTTGTCCTTCCACCATGCACCTGTAATAGTATGATGTTTATTGTCCTTGCCTCAGAAAAAAGGTTTTCTTCCTAAAATTTTATGGGAAGACACTTTTTCTGATTTTGTAAAATATATTCAACACCAAGCACAACTAGATTTTCCTAAAACCTTCAATAGAGCTGAAACATGCATGGTATCATTTCGCTAGAATCAAATATAAAAGAGAAGCTACTACTATTACAAGTTTTGTATTCCTCAGTATCATGTCTTTGATCCCTAATGCACATGCAGGAGTTGGTGAAGGTAATGCAAGACACAGTAGTGGCGTCCAAGTAATAAATTTTAACAGCAAATTAAATTTTGCTTAGTTTTTGACCTATTTTTAAGAAACATCTAAAGTCAAATGAAAGATGTCACCAACAATTTTTGACTTTACAATGTTAATATTATCCTCTTGGTCAAAATAGGCAGACTAACTTAGCAAAAAAGAAAATAGGCAAAAAAAATGTTAGCCTAAAAGAAAAACACGGGTGAGAGAAAAATTGCAAACACCAAAAAATAATCTTACAAAGGAAAGCAAAGGAAAGACATATATAGACGTTGAAAAGAATCAGAAATCAGCACACTAAGCAACCAACACTAAGTAATCATTCTAGAATCATTTACACAGTTAAAACTATATCTCATTTTTACATAATATCTATATTTCTTATTTAAGCTATGTCATATAGGATTTTAGCTAAGGGTTTTTCATGATTGGAGATGCTCTAAGTGAACAATCATCATTGCTAAATCTCCAATACAACAATAAATATGTAGTTCGGAATGTCGAGGACACCAAGTTGTTCCATTTTAACTCAACCCCCTACATGCTGCAAAGTGGAATATGTAAAAATGGTTTTCTTAGTCATTATTCACTGCACATATAAGATTTTGCAAAAACGAAATACAGTTTGATAATTTTGTAAGGGATCACCAAAATGAGATCTAGTTACTCGTGAAAACATTTGAACACTAAAGCATTTAGAGTTGAAAGCTAGCCACCTCTCTTTCATTCATTTTTACTTAAAAACTTAATACATGGATGTCCCTTCTTTTTAATAGCACTTGCCTACAAGATTGGACCATTGTCCTGGCATAGTACTAGGAACAGACAAGATAACTTAACTGCTAGAAACTGACAAAATAACAGCTACAATCCCCTCAATAATTTTGGAATCAGGAGAACACTAAGGAACATATAATTGGACTGGACTCAAATTTAAGATAGCAACCCTGATAATGGGCTTGGGCTTCAACACTCCCCCTCAAGCTGTGTGGTCGGGGACACGAACACCAAGCTTGTTCAACAGAATTTGATGCTGACCTACCGTCAATACTTTTGTGAAAACATCTGCTACTTGATTTGTGGTTGATATGTAGGTAGGCTTAATTTCTTCCTCAACAACTTTGTCCCTGATAAAGTGGCAATCAATCTCCACATGTTTTGTTTTTTCATGATGCACAGGATTGGCAGCAATTGCCAAGGTAGACCTGTTATCACAAAAGATGGTTGTTGACCCCAAATGAGTGAGACCTAAATCTTTGAGGAGTTGCTTCACCCATAGGACTTCACACACTGTCATTGCTAGAGACCTGTACTCTGCTTCAGCTGTAGATCTTGCTACTACAGATTTTTTTTTAGACTTCCATGCTATAGGAGATTGGCCCAGGACAAGACAAAATCCAGTAGTGGACCTCCTTGTGTTGGGACACCCTGCCCAGTCACTATCACAGTAGGCTTGCAATTCAGCTGCATAGCTTGCATCTAATAGTATTCCTTGTTCTTTGGAACCTGCTAGGTATCTAAGTACCATCTTGGCAGCTTGAAAATGAGCTGAAGTTGGATTGTGCATGAATTGACTAAGAACATGCACAGTAAAGGCAATGTCTGGCCTAGTAATAGTAAGATAGATTAATTTTCCTACTAATTTTTGATATTCCTCAGGATGTTGTAAAGGTTCAACCGCAGTAGAGATTAATTTCACATGGGTGTCCACTGGTAACTTTAGAGGCCTGCAGTGAGTCATCTTGTGTTCTTCAAGTATATCGGTGATATATTTCTTTTGAGATAGAAATATACATTGTTGCCTTCTATCCACTTCTATTCCCAGAAAATATCTTAATTCTCCCATATCCTTCATTTTAAAATGTGAACTGAGGAGTGACTTTGTTTCATTGATAGCATCCATGTTGTTCCCAGTTATTAGCAAGTCATCAACATAGGCCAATACTGCAGTGAATCTTTCATTATTTTGTTTAGTAAACAGTGTTGAATCAACTTTCGATTGTATAAACCCATCTGCTTTCAACGCTGTGCTGAGTTTGCCAAACCATAATCTTGGAGATTGCTTGAGGCCATAAAGAGTTTTAAGCAATCTGCAAACTTTATTCTGAAACTTTGACAGGTCTGTATACTCCCCCTGCAATGCAGTGTTGAATCTAAAACCTTCCCCTTCATACCCTAGAGGAAACTTCATATACACTACCTCCTCTAACTCACCATGTAAGAAGGCGTTTTTAACATCCATTTGGTGTGTGAACCAGCCTTTGATGGCAGCAACAGCTAACAAAGACCTGACGGTTGTTAACTTTGCAACAGGAGCAAAAGTCTGGTCATAATCAATGCCATACTTTTGTCTATTTCCCAGAATGACTAATCTCGCTTTATACTTGCTGCAATTTCTCTGAGGATCAAACTTAGTGGTGTACCACCACTTACAACCAATGGCTGTCTTCCCTGGTGGCAGGTTTGTGATTTCCCATGTGTGGTTGCTTTCAAGGGCATCAAGCTCTTCATTCATTGCTTGAAGCCAATTGTTGTGATGAGCTGCTTCTCTAAAGTGTTTAGGATCTGGAATTTTTGACACTGTATTCATGAAGCAAGAGAACTGAGGACTAACTGTGGCTGCAGTCACTTTGGCTACACAATTAGCACTCACATGATAGTCATTATGCCAAGTGGGAGTTATGTGAACCCTACTGGATCTTCTAACACTGACAGTATCTTGAGAGGAGTCTATCTCTGGAGAATTGTGTTCTGTCTGCACATCTGCAACAGGTGTATCAGGTTCATAGTCAACCCATGCACTTGGAGTGTTTCCTGCAGACTCACTTTCAGCAACACCAGGTGGATTCTGAAAAACATAGTAGGGAAAAATAGCTTCATAAAACTTAACATCTCTGGACACAAAACTCACCCCAGTAAGTAAGTTATGCATCATGTAGCCTTTCTGAGAGGATGAATAACCAATAAAGATGCAGGGTACACCTCTGGGCTGAAATTTATCCTTGATTCTACTAGGATTGTGTGCGAATGCAAGGCATCCAAACACTCTCATATGCTTGTACCCTAGTGATTTCTTAAATAGAAGTTCATATGGTGTTTTACCTTGAAGCACAGTACTAGGAAATCTATTAGTAATGTGAGTAGCAGCTAGAACACAATCGCCCCAAAATTGAAGGGGCAAGGCTGCTTGGAATCTCAAAGCTCTAGCCATCTCAAGAATATTTCTGTGTTTTCTTTCTGCCCTACCATTCTGTTGAGGTCTATTACTGCATGAGGTTTGATGTAAAATTCCCAATCTTTCAAAATAAGCCCTACACTTATAATCATCAAACTCTAGTGCATTATAAGACCTTAGAATTTTCACTTTCTTTTCAAACTGATTTTTTGCCATTCTCACAAAGCTTTTAATAGCATCTAGAGCATCATACTTTAACTTAGGCAAGTGAATCCATGTTACTCTAGAGAAGTCATCGACAAATGTGAGAAAGTATCTAAATCTCCCCCTATAATTGACTTTATAAGGGCCCCAAGTGTCAATATGGACTAGTTGAAACAAGTTCCCTGCTCTTGATTCACTACTTTCAAAAGGAAGTTTAGTAAGCTTAGCTAGAGGGCAGGTTAAGCAAACATCTAGAGTCTCTTTTTTAACACCTAGAGTTTCAATTAACTTCAATCTCCTTAGAGGTGCGTGACCCAATCTCTGGTGCCACAGGGTTTCTTTACTGAGTTTAGAGACATCTTTGATCATGGAGGGTAAATTTCCAACAGTGGTTGCAAACATAGCCACTTTAGTTGTCTTTTCCTGGTCAAACTCACTCAGAGTTTGAGCTTTAATCTCCCTTAATGTTTTCTGAACAGGGTCATTAAACAGATAGTAAAGGCCATTATCTCCTTTCCCAATACCTTTCACTTCATTAGTTTTCTTATTATGTATAATGCAGTAGTTCTCATAGAAAATCACACTACAATTCTCATCATGGCAAAGCTTATTAACAGACAATAAGTTATGCTTAAAAGCAGGAATATGCAACACATTTTCCAGTACTATGTTGTTTTTCAGAGAAACATTTCCACTATATGTGATTAGTGAGGTTTCACCGGTTGGGAGATTAATTTTTGGATTCCTATCACAGACCTGAGCATTTTTTAATAAACTAAACATTCCTATCATGTGATCTGAAGCTCCTGAATCTATAATCCACTCATGATTTCTAAAAGAATCAACAAAATGGCATGAAACCATACCTGCATAGTTGCCATCAATTTCATCATCAGTATCACCACCTCCCTTTGAAGATGTTGGGAGCATCCTGAGGAGCTGTTCCAATTGATGAGATGTTATTGTTGTTGTACTACTAGTGACAGACCTTGCATCACTTTGAGCTTGCCCTTGAACATTGGCTGCAATCCTTGGACCACCACTTTGCTTTCTTTTGTTCCACCTTTGTTGACTTCCATTACCATTCCCTCTTCCCTTTGCTTTGTAGGGAGGCTGTGTCTGAGGTTTTGCTCTGGCATGCCAGCTTGGAAAGCCAATAACAGTCCAACATTTATCAGTTGTATATCCCATTTTTCCACATGCTCCACACTGTATTGTTGGAGATGCTTGTGTGTTAGCAAAACTTCCAATATTCCCTTTACTAAACATAGCCAAGCCTTCAGTTTCTTCCTTTACTTGACCCAAGACTTCTCTCTGTGCTTCTTCTTGCTCCAAGTAACTACAAGCTGTTTCAACAGATGGTAGAATGGCCATCATTAGGATTTGACTTCTTTGAGCTCCATATGTTTCATCAAGACCATTCTATATCAGCACCTTCTGTGGTAACAGATGGGAGGGTGTTAAGAGATTCCAGTTCTTCCAAAAGAGATCGCATCTGAGTGTAATATTCACTAACATGTTTGCCTTGTTGTTTGACCTCATATAACTCTTTGTTGAGTTTATATTTCCTGGACCCATTAGTGAGAGCAAACCTCTGATCAAGATGCTTCCAGATTTGGTGAGCACCGTTAACAAACATGATAGATTTCTTGATTGACTCAAAAACAGACCCCATAATCCATGATATAATCATGTTGTTACATGTATCCCAAGCCTCTCTCTTGACAATGTCAGTGTTATTTCTAATGAGAGTACCATCAACAAAGCCTAATTTTCTTTTAGAGGAGAGGGCTATTTTCATAGATCTTTTCCAAGATCTATAATTGCTAGAACCCTGAAGTTTATCTATAGCCATGAAATTATTCCCATCAAAGGGATGGAGAGGGATGGAGATATAAAGGACTTGACACATCTATGGTTGTTGTCCTTACAATATTTGACCCTTCTGTGGTTGCCATCTTTTTCTTCTCAGTAACTATGGGACTAGTTACAAAGGAAGAAAGATAACAAAGATTTTAATAGTAACCTTAGACAGCTATTCTGAATGAGCAACCTAGCTCTGATACCATGAAAACATTTGAACACTAAAGCATTTAGGGTTGAAAGCTAGCCACCTCTCTTTCATTCATTTTTACTTAAAAACTTAATACAGGAATGTCCCTTCTTTTTAATATCACTTGCCTACAAGATTGGACCATTGTCCTGACATAGTACTAGGAACAGACAAGATAACTTAACTGCTAGAAACTGACAAAATAACAGCTACAATCCCCTCAATCATTTTGGAATCAGGAGCACACTAGGGATCAGATAATTGAACTGAACTCAAATTTAAGATAGCAACCCTGATAATGGGCTTGGGCTTCAACAACTCGAATGCCGAAGCAGTAAACTTATATCTAATACGGAAACAAATACAATTCTGGAAAATGATGCCTCCCTGCAAGCTGCAAGTAATGGTAGCATCTTTTTACAACTCCATCATATATAATGGACTAAACTATTATTTTTTTTTAACGGATGATTACAATAAGTCAAATTTCTTTTAACGGCCATTAATTAATTCACTTCACTTTTAGATTTTCATTCCCTCGAGTACAAGGAATACATACGGGGTTTACACCCATGCCAAACCGGATCATCCTATCACGTGTGAGGACGCGCTGCTTCATCAGTATCACTAACCATGCAAAAACTGAGAATTTTGGGACAGACTAATTTTGCCAAACCATGCTGGTCCATTACGAGGTTACACCAGTAGCTCCTCTAATGGAACTCCAGATAACAGCGATATCGACTTGGTTTAAAAGTAGAAAGAGGGCCAGGTAGCTCCTCTGGGCTTGGAAGAGGGTCTCAGTGGATATATGTCGAAACTCTGTAGCAAGAGCATGATTTGATGAGCTATGCTGCCAGGTACCATACCCCAGTAAATTACCCAGTTGACAAACCAGAGGTTTCTTATTTGACCAAGGATCGTGCCAGAGAAGAAAATCAGAATTATTCCCAACTCGATACATTCTAAAGTGTAGTGAAATTGTAGATGTTCATATTGTTGATTGCCTGCCCAGTTGCCAGCAATGCTTTTGAAGATACTGGTTTGCTGGGTTTTGCACTCCTTTGTCTTCATTTTTGCTTCTTGTTGGGGTGAGTTTATGTTATTAGAACTTATATATAATTATATACTCGTATGCACATTCATCTCTACTGAAACTTGAATCACCCGAGTATCAATGGTATAACTGGGTTGTTTTTCTTGTTTTACGTCTATGGCTTCTGGGTTTTGCTCTTATTTGCTGCATATGGTTAGCAGCTGTGTACTCTTTGGGATGTGCATTACAGAAAATAGTTCCCACAAAATTTCACTTCTGAGTTTTGGCAGATATTTCAGGGATTCATTACAATTTTCAATTTTGACTTTGCACTCCAGCTAGAATAGAAGCTAACCATTTGTCTTTCTTAAGATTTTTTTTTTCTGAGAAATAATGTAGAATTGTTTGAAGAATAAATAGCAAGTACCGTCTAGAGTATCATTTTTCAGAGGAAATTCTAGTGATTAAAGAAAAAAGAGTACGATGTATACATATTCTATAAATCCGACTATAACTAGTTTTTGATCTTACTGTGCTATTCCATTTTTGCATCATGTAAAGGCTACAATCTCTTCTACATTACATTACATTACTATTCTACTTATTTTACAATTATACAATGCATGGCTCAAACCGATTTCTTTCTTCCTACATTACATTTCCATTATACAATTGAAATCAAGGCATGAGCGTATTACGATATACTACTGGAACTTCAATTTTATATCTTTTATGCGAGTGTTGATAAAAGAGCTTATCTGATCCCACAGAGAGAAGTCAGACCCATAAAGCCGCACCTTCACTGTCCTTTTCGATCCTTGTCTAAGAAATTCCAATTCCGCGGCTGTATCATGCTCAACACTGTCCTCGTTCTCAAGCAGAGGCATTACAACAGAACCCTTAGACTCCAGGTTTTTGATCCACCCTCGTAGTAGATAATTGACTACCTGTACATCAGAATCCAAATAAGGTCAAAGTTAGTTTGAAACTGAAGCTAATAAGAGACTTGAAACAAGTTAAGAAGCTTCTGATTACCAATATTTAAATTTATAAGAACCCACTCGAACCTGACTCCCTAAAAATCACAGACACAACTAAATTAACCCGAATATGTGGCAATTAAGAACCCCAACACCACTAGAAAGCTGGAATTGCCACCTCTAATTCGTACTGATTTGACTTCATTAAATATTTACAGAGAAGAATCCACAAGTATGTTCCACATAACACAGGACAAAGAAATACAAAAAGAAGGATAATGTTGGTTCAGTTCTGATATAATAAGCTTACATGTAGTTGCTGAGCTATGATAGCGCTCGATCTTCTTAAACTAAGCAAATGACAAGTGGAGCTTATTGGTACTTCTATCAATAACTTTGGAATGGACAGAATCTAAGACTACTGATATTTCACATATGTCGACAACAATCTTACAACTGAATAGGCCATTAGTTAGGAGTATAAAGTGTAGAGAGAATATTGGTGTGCAACCTATATAAATGGTTCATGATGTGTGGTCAAGATTGCAGAATCATTTAAGTGAAAATATTGGGGTGCACGATTCAGGCACCGTTTGTCTTTATTTAGGTATGACTTGTTTTATTCAATCCAAATCTTAATGAATGAATGATTTATCATAAACCCAGTCATCTACATTCATTCATAAATACATTGGCCCCAAGTCATTTCTGCAATATAATACTTGGGTCATATATGTTGGCATATTATATATTGCATTGCTGTAGCCTGCAAGTCTGTAACACTCAAAGAAACTAAGACCGGCTGGCCTCACCAATTCTGATCCAGAAAAGCCCTAGTATTATAATACCTACACATCAGTCATTTGGAGTGACAGCATCATCTAACCAATGGTGTATATGACTCATCTAAAAGTGGAATATTGGAACCATAAAAAGATCAAATGGGAGAAAAAGGCCAATGCCCATTGGAGCAATTAGAGCATCTCCAATAGGGGTGCCAAATCCTATGTGGCATGGCACTCTTGGGTGCCTTCCTATTGGAGTTACAAGGGTGCCCAAAGGGTGCCAAGAGAAGTTGCCAACTTTTGGCACCCTCTTGGCACCCCCTCTAAATGGAAATGTCCAAATACTTGTACTAAAAGTATATATTATACATACCTATTACATTATAATTAAATTTTATATTATTTGTTTGGGCATGGGATGCCAACTATTGGACTTGAAGGGTGCTAAATATGATATAAATGAAGCAAGAAATTAAATATTACTATTTGTGATGAGTTGGACAAGTTTGGCACCCTTCAAGGGTGCCTCTATTGGAGATGCTCTTAAGTGCTTCAGATTATTTAATCTATTTCAAGAAAAATTTGATTACTCCACCTTCAAATTATATAAAGTCTGTTGAATAAAATATACTATTGTTGTCCTGACGGTTTTTCTTTATAATGTATATACGTACTCTGTGTTAGCATTTATGCACTACAGATTGTTTAAAAATATCACATTACTACCCAAAAAAAAAAGTAACTGTCTGTGCAAAACTAAAAATTTTACATCTTAGAGCAGTGAAGTGCTTGGTCAAAAATTTTTTCTTTAGATTCTAACAGTACTTCTCAAACTATCTTGAGGGTTGTCTGCATCGAAGTTAACTAAGAACTTATTCAGGTCCCAAGTAAGTTTAGATAGAAGAAAGTGATTTTTTTCTCCTTTTATACTTGGCCTATTCTATTTTACAAACAAAATTAAATTTTTGTTTGAAACATCAAACCATTCACAACAACTCTTTAATTTCATGGTTCACCCTCGAAAGTGAATATAACAAATATTCAGGATAAGTACCGCATTCAATTGCTCCATGAACATATAATTATTATGGTCCTGTACATTAATTTACAATGACATCCAACTCCTTTTACATGTTTTTTGTGTGGCGTGTTGATCAATTTCATAGAAAGTTTAGAGTTTTGCTAAATTACCTCAGGAACTTCATCATGAGGACAATGTCCAGCAGGGCTAATCTGATAATAAGGAGCTTCAGGAAGCTGCCTTTTCACCCGCAGACCCCATATTGGCTGCACCCAGGGGTCTTCTTTCCCATACACAAGACAGATAGGTACATTGCTCATTTGACATCTAAAGAAGACAGAAGCAAGTCTTTAATTTCTACCAAAAAGAAGAGTATTTAAGATGATTGTGTATACTAAGGTTATATTTTGTATATTAAACCTTTTTAAAGAATCCCCGAAAGATAGTTGTCCTTGAGGAGCAAACATGATTGAAGCCAATGAAGCAGCAGCTGCCGGATGTCGTGTTGTCTCCATTATACGGTCAAACACTTTATCAACATCTGTTGAATGATCTGCATAGACTTGCTTCAAAATTCCCGCAATACTTGTAGGGTCACTTACTTTTTCCCAACTGGAACCAAAAGAAGATTAGAAAATGCATAACATTGGAAATCCAGATATAAAATAGTTCCAAGCCAATCAAGAGGGACTTTCTAACAGCTTACACAATGCAGAGTCTTTTTTATTTATAAAAGGGTACTGAGTTATAACTGTTAAGCTTACACAATTTGTACAAGTTTTCTGACATTTGCAGGAAGTGGAAATGTCCCCGCCCATGGAAATAATTTTGACAGTCTTGGAGATCTTTCGGGATTGGGGACAAAACCCCAAAATGGTGTTGCATTGAGCAATGTGACACCCTTTACCAATTGAGGATTGCATGCAGCAAAGGAAAGAGCAACAAATCCTCCAAGTGAGTTTCCCGCAAGATAAACTGGTTCTTTAATGACCTGCAACAGCATAATACACATACTAATTAGCAAAAAAATTAATATGAATATAGACACATACTAGCTAGGTGTGACTAGAGGCCAGAAATAAATCCTTAATTATGGTTCCCAGGTTGACCAAGTGAAATAAAAGGAAAACTATGCCTCATCTTCATATCTCATTCTGGACATGTGACATGACAGCAGATAACATTGTCAAAACATGTAGAATTTATTTAATTTTGCAGTCGTAGTTTTAGCAAAAAGGAATACGAATCTGTAAGATCGAGATCTTAACACCTTATAATGATATGGATCCAATATTTCATATCTAGATAAGTAGATATACATCTCACTTTCCAATATAATGTCATCTTGTGCAGAACTACCATATGGATAGCACACTTATGGTAATAATTTTAACATTACTGATAGATAGTTATAGAAATGTAATAAAGTATATATCCATTAGAGAATTGCCTAGAATGCACGCGTTCCATAGCTCTACTAGATGCTAACGTTATATATGGAAGCGATAGTATCATAGTAGTGGAAGTAAGGAGTGCCATCACTAGCAAGTAACACAGTACTGATTCACCAGCCAATGAGTTGTACTTCATGTTTGTAATTCTACATATTTTGAACTTTTGCAAGCGATACTATACTTCAACTAAGTAGTAGCTTGTTTTTTGTTGCTACTGTTAGGTAGTAGTTTCACATGTATAAATGTAGGATAGAAAGAAGTGTCTTTTAAAGAATGGAACATGTTTATGCTAATAGTACATCAGGAGCATGTGTAATGCTAGCAGATGCTTTCTTTTACAAGCTTCTTGTCCATGTGTAAGGTGGTGGAAAACATAATTGCAGAGTGCCACAAAAAATTCCCTTAACAATAAAATCCACAATTAAAATAATAATAACTTAATGACTGCTATAAATATTACAAAATTCAGAAAAAACATTAAAAACACCAACTAAATACGAAAAGCAAGGTAATACAAGAAATTTGACAAGTTTCAACCACAAACAAAAAAGAAGTAGAAAACTGTGAGGCATGTTCACTGAATATCGAGAAATTGTTTTAATGTAGGCGCTAGACACTGTAAAGGCATACTTCTGATACCAGTGGAATAGAGGGATCCAAAATGCTTATTTTAAAGCTCACGACATGGCTGTGCAACCGTGTTCATTGAAATAATACAATTTACTTTTTCTTGGCTGTTAAGGTTTTGTGTAATTTCAGGCATAATAGTCTAGGTACCTGAGAAGTTTTAAATGAGGTTATAGGTTGTTTCTATCACCTTTCATCAAATCATGATGTATGACTAATAAATTCCTTTGGCAAGATGTTTTTTAACCTATTCTAACCTTCTATTTAAACTTGGGTACTGGAAGAAAGACTGACAGGCTTTTTATATTTGTGTAGGTTCAGCATAGCTAGCAGGTTTGACTTTGTCATCAAGTCATGAAGAAAGCAGAGAAGGATAGAGCAAACAGACTGTTGTAGACATTGTATAATACATACGATAACAGAATCTTTAAAGTATAGGCTTGAAGGAATTTTAATAAAAAATTGCTGAAGAAGCAGATGTATCAAATATACATTTGTACTTCTCATGATGCATCAACTGTTCCGTATGTGAAAATAAGACAAAGTGCATGTCCTGAGTAAACACAAGCAGAAATCCAAATATGATATTGATGGCTGATTTTAGAAGTGGTGCATTAGGCTCACAGCTTGCAATAGGGAAAGATTACCTCTTCTATAAAGTAGCGAACTTGCTCCTGCCACAAATCAATGGAATAAACAAGCTGATTGGCCCAAGGTTCAGTTTCATTTCCAAAACCCCATAGAGAATGTTCCTTGTCTGGTTCATCCCCATTGTTTAACTGAGGAGTAGGATCTACATCTGGCAACGACATGCCCTGTCCAAGAAAATCCAATGCCCATACTCTATAATCACGACCTAAATCCTTAAGCTGCTTTTCGTAATGAAATGAACCAACACCAAAACCAGGAAGAAAGAGCACTGGCGGAGAACTCATGTTTTCAGAACCTGATGTTTCATAATAAACTTTTAAATTGGGCTTCCATTCCCAGAATCGGCGACTGATAGTGGCACCATTGTCTTCATCCGGCAGACCTGGAATCACAGCCTTACGTACATCATCCCTGCTACCAGTCACATACGTACCATACTCATCTATAAAATTGCCCGAATCAGCATTCTGAACACCATCAAGAGAACTGTGTACTCTTGAAACTTGATTTAACTTTCTACTCTTTGATCCAAAATGGCCTTGAGGATATCTTGAAGACACCCACTTCGATTTTACTTTATCAAGATGAAAACTTTTAGTTTTTGAAGAAAAAGGTCTACTTTGACAATCTATGCTCTTCTCAGCTGTTATCCCTCTCAAACTAGAAGCTTGACAACAAGGTGCAGAATGCCAAGAAATAACTTCCATATCTAGATGATTCGTTCTGTAAAATCAAATAATCACAGATATACAAAGTTTAAGATTACATACTGTAACTATAAAGAAATAAATGATCAAGAAGGGGTACATAACCAAATTTCTGAATATGATTCCTTTTCTAATTTTCCTGGTCTTCGCATACAACTCACACACAAAAAAATATATAAGCTAAGACAACAAGCCTTCATAATACTCATAAAGCTGTAATTATATTTATTACTTGGGTAACACAAAGAGGGAATGGGAATTGGGAATGAAAAATGAGGGTAAATAAATGGTAATAACTTGGTTTCTTAACGCGTCTGTAGGGAATGATTTACCGAGGTTCCCACTCCAATCAATAAATACGCTGATCAAGACACCACCACGTTCACCGAGTTCATTATTAAGCAACAAAGTGCACTGCTAGCCTCTTTTTTCAGGGCAAAAACCAATCATCTTGGAGATTACAACCATCTTCCTTTTTGTATTTTGTTAGTTAAGAGTTCATTCATTACGAAATCGAACTTTTTTGAAGCCCAAAAGAATCTAAAACATTTAATAGAACATACCCATTAAAAATTTCGAAACCCAACTGAACTAGGATCAAGAACAACTAATTTCACCTCCTTCTTAGCAGATTTAACTACCCTTAAACCAAAAATTATAAAAAAAAACAACAATATACAAACAGAATAAAAACTAATAAATTTCAATTCAAACAAGTCTCCACAACAATTTATAAACTACTTAGAACCTAAAACAATTCAAAAAACTACAAAAAGAACCGACCCATCAAAAATTTGGAAACCCAAAATCATGTTTCAATCAAGAAAGAAGAGATTTTTATGAATACAGCAAGAAACTAAAAAATCAAAACTTTATTCAATCAAACTAATGTAAATAAAAAAGATGTGTGTGTTTGTGTGTGTAAAGTATATTATTACCTGTAGTTAGGAGACGCTGAGTATCATTAGAGTCCACAAGAGTTGAAGCTAAGTTTTGGTAAGAAAATAATAATATGTGTAAAATGGGTGTTGGGTTGAGTTCACTTTCCAAGTAGAAGAAATGTGCACGCAAACATGTCATACATTATTTGTCAACTTAAGAGAGATTATTACACGTTTTATGTCATGTTCTGTGATGAAACAAAAATATCATCAGTTCTTGTCGTGAAATTTCATGAATTTATATAATATTTTATAATTTAATATTTATATTGAATATTATTTAATTAATTATTTTATTTATATTAGATAGTTTTAAATGATATTTAATATTTATATAAAATATGTAGGTTTTATCTTGTTGCCAAAATACGAAAATATCTCGAATATAAATTTATATAATAATCTAGATCAACTAAAAATTAAGTTATACAAAAATTTATATAATAAAGAAAAAAATAGTATTTAGATGAACAAATAATATTATTTAATTATAATATAGATTCACTTGTGAAATTTATAATAATTTTTTAATACATGAAATAAAATTGAAGTATATTTTATATAGCTAAAATATTATAAAAGTAAGATAAGCTGTTAACACTATCGCTAATCTTCAAACAAATAAAATGTCTCAAAATTCTATTGTATTGTATGTATTTTTCAATTCTACGTAAATTGATTATAAATTTTGAAAAATCTTTTTTCAACAAAGTAAAACATAGACAAAACTTGTGTTAGGGACCATATCTACTATTTAAAAATAAGAAATTGTGAATTAAAAAGAATATAAAATTTAAAGAATAAAACTTAAATGCATATGTAAAAGGTTGAATATTTTTTGCAACGCGTATGATTCGATCCAATTTACCCCCAATAATTTAGAAAAGAATTAATATAAAATTTTTGAATTGACATTATGGTTAGTGTCAACATGCTCCAATCTATGTTTTTAATCTATGTATATATTGTAATATGTAGGTCAAACAAATTATAAAAATAAGTATAATTTCTACATAGTTTTATTTTTAAGATATTATAAATATTTTCTTATTATATGTTATATATTATTGAAAGAAAGTAATGTATAATAATTTTTCTACTAATAATAAATATTGTAATTTAAAAAATATTATTCTAAAATCTAATCTTTAGTTATGTAAACTATATCAACAATAATATTTAAAAATAACTAAAGTAGTAATTTAAATAGATAATAATTAGATTAAATTGATGTAATTAAGATGATATGACCATTAAAATGCTGAAAATTATATAAATTTGCGCAAATAAATGTTTTCATAGTATTAATCCTGCTTGTGTTTGTAGAATTAAGATATCTTTTCTTAAATAAATTATAAATTAAGAAAATCTCTAAAATTTGCACGCAATCAGTTTAATTAAAATATTTGATATGTTAATATTCAACTTGAACGGTTATGATCTTTTCTAACCTTCATCATAAAACATGAAACAAATCAATTAGTATTGATTGATTATGTATTAAATGATTAAATGACTCGTGTCAGAATCATATAATGATTGAATATTTATTTTCGAATTTGTTATATTAAATAAACACATAATATGTGTTGGAATCATATATATATATATATATATAAGTTCTATGGAGACCATCTTTTTTGTGAGACCTGGAGACCACATACGTTCTGCAATCTAAATTTAGCAAAATATAATATTTTATAAATTATGTTCTATGAAAATAACTATTTTCATTTAAAATCTTTAAAATAATATATGTTTTGCAACTAAAACATAGCAAAACATATTGTACTGCAAAAACATGTTCGGTTTGTAGAACATTCAAGTTTAGTTTGCAGAACTTACATGATTTTCAAGATTTTCAATGAAATAGTGATTTTCATATAATATAGTTTGCAAAACAGTACGTTTTGCAAATTTTTGATTACAAAATATGATCTATTTTGCCAAATTTAGATTGCAGAACGTATGTGGTCCAAGTCTCCACAAAAAAGGTGGTCTCCGTAGAACTTAAAATATATATATATATATATCAATACTATTATATAATAGACGAAACATTAAAAGTTTGGTTGGTCGGTATGGTACGTTGTGATTTTACTTAATTGCCCTTAATTAGTTTTTACTTTTGGTTGGTCGGTATGGTAGGTTGTGATTTTACTTAATTGTCCTTAATTAGTTTTTACTTAATTAACCTTACTTATTTATAGAAATATATTATTAAATAATAATATTACCTATTTATGACCAATTATCTTTTTTCACCTAAAACACATTATTTTTTCTATTTTTTCTAACAAATTCCCCTACTTTTTCAAATATATCACGGACAATTACCTTTTTAACTAAAACACGTTAATTTTTCTAATTTTCCTTACTAAAATCTCTCTTTTTCCAAAAATATCACAGACAAACATTTAGTTATTTATTTTTAAACCTATTTTAATATTATAATTATTTTTAAAAAGTTTACCTATTTTAACATATCTACTTATTTTTCTTAACAAATGCAATTACTAAAAATATTAAAATATAAATAATCAAATACCTATTTATAACCAATTACCTTTTCAGCTAAAACACATTATATATTTTTTCGAACAAAGTCCATCCTTTTCTAAATATATCATGATAAATTATCTTTTACAATTTACTTTTTCTATTTTTCTCACTAAAATCCATTCTTTTTTCAAAAATATCACAGGAAACCTTTTACTTATTTATTTTAAAACGTATTTAAATATTTTTAATTATTAAATTTTAAAACCTCATTTTCCAAAAATATCACGGGCATTAACCTTTTTAAACTAAATATATGTTACATTTTTTTTATGTTTTCTTACTAAAACCCCTCATTTCAAAAAATATAACGGGCAAACTCGTACTTATTTATTTTAAAATATGTTTTAATGTTTTTAATTAATTAAAAGTGTTTAGCTATTTTAACATGCCTACTTATTTTTTGCACAATTACAATTAATAAAATATTAAAAAAATAATAATAAAATAATAATTAACAATCCGTGCATCGCACGGGTTTTAAACTAGTATATATATATATATATATATATATATATATATATATATATATATATATATATATATATATATACTATCTATACTATTATATAATAGACGAAACATTAAAAGTTTGGTTGGTCGGTCATGATTTTACTTAATTACCCTTACTTATTTTTAAAAAGATATTATTAATTAATAATATTATTTTTAACCAATTATCTTTTCGGTTAAAATACATTACTTTTCTATTTTTTCTAACAAGTCCTCATCTTTTCTTAAAAAATCACGGGTAGTTACCTTTTTCATGCTACTGTTTCTAAAACATATTACTTTTTCTATTTTTCCCTAAAACCCCTCCTTTTCTAAAAATATCACGGGTAAATCTTTACTTATTTATTTTATTACTTTTAATTACATGCAATTACCTTTTTCAACTAAAACATATTACTTTTTCTATTTGTCTTTAGTAAAACTACTCATTTTTCAAAAATATCAAAGGCAACCGTTATTATTTATTTTAAAATCTATTATAATATTTTTAATTATTTAAAAAAGTTTAACACGCGTACTTATTGTTTTTAACAAATATAATTAAAATATTAAAATATAAATAATAATAATAATAATAATAATAATAATTATTATTATTATTATAATAATTATTATTATTAATAACAATCCGTGCATCGCACGAGTTTTAAGCTATATATACTATCTTAAAATAGACGAAACATTAAAAGTTTTGGTACCTGTTTTTTGGTACGGTACTTGCCTTTGGTACCTGTTTTTTGGTACGATACCTTCCTTATTTAATTGTTTTTAACAAAATATTTTTATTACTACCTTATAATAGCCCGAAACAACAAAATTCACTTCTTTTCCAAAAAAATCACGGGCAATTACCTTTTTCAATTAAAATATGTTACCTTTTCTATTTGGCCTTAGTAAAATCTCTCCTTTTCCAAAAATATTATATTATAAAAGACATATATAAAAATATTATATTATATTTTTACTATAAAAGAAATATTATAATTGTTATGGATTAAAAAACGTACTTGTATAATAATTGCTAGGATTAATGAGCTTTCGAGCTTTAATGGCTGCACTTGTGTTTCGAGACTAAATCGGTCCTCACAAGATGCCTACGTATCTCAAATCGTTATTGAGAATCAAGCCAAAGACGTAGTTCTTGGTGTTGCCCTCGGGGCTATGGCGGCAGGGGCACACCAAGGACGTAGTGACTTGTATGTCCTTATTCGTGGATGAAGTCTAAAACGTAGTTCTAGGAGTGCCTTTGTGGCTTGTTGCGCCTTCGAGGCGTTGTGACGTATGGAGCTGTGCCCAAAACGTAGTTCTGATTGTAGGATCAGGGTCCTTATATAGGCGTCTAGAGCCTAGTATTTATGGTATGTTTAGGAGTCTTAGCGAATAATCTCCTTATTGATAATGGATAAACATTGTATTTCTTGCAGGATAAGTCTTTTCCTTGTTGATAAAGGCTATGACTCATTAATTGCCTTTAATTGGGATTCCAGATCCTTCTTTGATGAATTTACCATATTTTAGACTCTTTTTATGAGTTGTATATTTTCCCTATTTATTAATTACGAAATTAATAAATAATCTGGGTTTTGGGCCTTAAATACTTGGTCTTTCCAAAGAATCAACAATTATATTTCTATAATTACTTTTCTATCCATATCATTTGCCCCCCCCCCCCAACTTCTGGGAAAATCTCCTTGGGGTTTTCGTAGAAGTTATAACGTGTTTTTCCTCAAAATTTTCCATACTTTCGACCTCGATTCCTCATACTTTCGACCTCATTTTGCAAGTCATTTTCGACCTTAGATCTTTAATTTTTGTGCCTTATTTTGGTGCGAAATCGATGGATACGACCTCAATTTCTCGTATATTTTCGACTTCGGTCGTATGACTTCGTTCTAAGGTTTTTTCGACCTCAAATCTTCAATTTTTCGTTTTTATTTGGGAGCGAGGTCGATGGATACGACCTCGATTTCTCATGTATTTTCGACCTTGGTCGTACGATTTTGTTTTAGGGTCTTTTCGACCTCAAATCTTTTATCCTTGTTTTTGCCTTGGTTTCATTCCAAATTTCATTCTTTCTTGGGCCTTAACTAGCCCAGTTTTTAATTGGACTTAAATTATTCCAGCCTTAGGCCTTATTGGGCCTCATTATTTTGGGCTTTGAATTCGCCTTAGACCCAAATTGTTTGGGCTTCAATTTCTATAATCCATAAATGGATTCGTGGGCCTTAACTGTCTATAGACGGTTGCTCTTCTTTCAACCGGCCCATTGACCGGCTGTTGCCCCTATAAAAGGGTGAAATCTCACTTGTTTCAACTCACTTCTCACTTTTCATTTCTCAGAAATATTCTGCTATATTTTCTCTAAGTAGCTCTACTAGGGTTCTGTCACTAGGCGATTCCCGGCGAGATTTTCCGTTGAATCTCACCGTTTTTCTGGGTTTTTTATTTGAAGATTTGAAGAATTCTTTGAAGATTTGAAGTTATTCTTTGAAGATTTGAACATTTCGGGGCTTTTTCTGGGTTTAAAATAGCTGATCGCGCTTCCCAACATCTATGATAATGCACTAGGATTTCATAGAAGTTATACCGGTCTTTTTCGAGACTTGGGGTCTTTTTATCCCTTACCTGGGACTTACTACCCTTTTTTGGGGATTTTAATATACACTAGTGTTTCACGAGTATCGTCTTGGTGTAAAGTGTGGAGCGACCTACACATTTACGACGATTTTGCCTTATTCAAGGCTAACTTGTCATTTGCATAAGCCTCTTATGTCTTATACCATCTTGTTTTGGCTTCAAGCCTTTCATTGAGCATATCGAATGATGGGGTTTGGACTGAATGTCTTAGGTTTATGGGGTTTCAACCCTTACATAATACTCAAGTTTAAAAACTTGGATTTGGTTTTATCAAACCTTATTTCTGGTAGTGAGTCCATTCAGGAAACGCTTTAAACATAGTAAACTTTCAAGTTTGTAGCATGCCAAGTCCTTGGCACCTTATGCCCTTCGAGGGTTTCTAGCTTGTATGAGCCTCGACCAAATACGTTCTTAACGCGATATGGTCCTTCCCAATTTGGGGCCAGCTTGCCTTTTTGTCCAACTCTGAATGCCTCAATCTTTCGAAGAACCAAGTCTCCTTATCGAAAGAACCTTTCTTTAACCCTTAGGTTGTAGTAGAAAGATGCCTTCTTTTGATGCTCAACTATCTTGGCGTTTGCTTCATCTCTAACTTCGTCAATTAGATCTAAGGCTAGCCTCATGCCTTCTTCATTTGTTTCTGGCTCATAGGCCTCAATTCTTGGAGATGTGTGAGTAATCTCCACTGGAACCACTGCCTCTGCCCCATATGCTAACAGAAATGGGGTTGCTCCAGTGGTGACTTTGCAGGTAGTACAATATGCCCAAAGTATGGGGAGCAATTCGTCTACCCAAGTGTTTCTGGAGCGTTCAACTCTTTTCTTTAGTCCATCTAGGATAATTCGATTTGCAACTTCAGCTTGCCCATTTGCTTGAGGATGGGCAACAGAAGTGAAGCGCAATTGGATATCATTATCTTCACAATACTTCTTGAACTCATCATTGTTAAACTGAGTTCCATTGTCCGTAACCAGGATTCGTGGGATTCCATATCTGCAAATTACAGTTTCCCAGAAGAAGTGCATTACTTGTTTGGTGGTTATCTTGGCTAAGGGTTTAGCCTCAATCCACTTGGTGAAGTAGTCGATTGCTACTACCAAGAACTTCCTTTGTGCACTTGCCATTGGAAATGTTCCAAGTATGTCCATTCCCCACATTGCAAATGGGATTGGTGAGTTTATGGATGTCAACATCTCAGGTGGTTGCCTAACCACTGGTTCATGTTTCTGGCACCGTTCACACTTCTTCACATAGCTTTTAGCATCAGCTAGTATGTTTGGCCAATAGAAGCCTAGACGAGTGATTTTATGAGCAAGGGCTCTGCCCCCCAAGTGCTGTCCACAAATTCCTTCATGTACTTCCTTTAGGGCTAATTCTGCCTCTTGGGGTCTCAAGCATTTTAGATAAGGAATGCCGAAAGACTTCTTGTATAGAATTCCCTCAATCAGGGTGTAACACCCCCAAATCTAAACTAACATAATAATTACAATTATACAATAAAGACGGGTGATACATCCACAAAATATAATACCACAACCCCACAACCTAGGATGCCAACAGGTTCAAGTATGAAAATAATATCTACCGTTATTACAACCCGCTATTACACTTCCAAATGTTTACATCCTGACAACTAGAGTGATCTAATCTGCTGCTAACACCCTACCTGTCTCACCAACTGATCTCGTAATGCTCTACCAGTCCCACCGGTTCTCTTACGGGCAGTACGGTAAGTTCGCACCATCTTCTAGACTAGCTGAAAAAGGTTAGAAAGCAAGGTAATGAGCCAAATGCTCAGCAAGTGCGAATATAAAATAACAAGCTATAAAACGGCTCAAAGTGTGACAGTGACACAGTTGTCATATTTCACATGAATCTAAAACGAGGTTTCCAACAGGAATAATAATGGAGTCTGAATTTCAATTCTGAAGAGGCAACCTTAATATACATAAGTTAAACGAATATAGTTTCGAAAATACAATAATCAGAGTTTTTGATATTACTCAGCACTTTTAAATTTACAATTAAAGTTTTGGGATTTCAATCGATCGCTACGAGCTAGTCGGGTGATCAGCCCGCGAATAGCTCCGGATATCACACCCTTACGTGTGATTCCTCCTTTATTTTGGGATCCCTAGTTAGCACTTATTGACATTGGCCATGGCTCAGTAATGCCATAAAATTAACAGACCGGCGTCACGGTCTAAAACATTTTGTTTTTATCCCATAGTTTAAAAAAATCAATTTTAAACATTTTTCAATCACTTTCAGTATCAAACCGCATGGCCTTCCTTATACTTACTGACAAAAGATCAGCCTAGCATAAGGGGTTTTATCTTATAAAACATGATAGAATTAAACTATACAATTTCTTCCAAGTATTAAGGTATAACTGTTCAACTGGGTCGAGATAGTGATCACAAAGTATTATATCATATTAAAATGATCGATCAGGAAGATGACATAATCTATATCAGCAAGTAAGGAATTGTCCATCTGGTTTATAACCAAGTATAGTTTTCACAATCAGTGTGAAGGGATATTTAAAAGGTTATTCAAAGGAATTCAAGACATTGATCGAATATATTATCCTTATGGAATTTATCAAGCAAGGTATAACAAATTTATCATTTGAAACCGATTCAAGAGTATCTCAAAGGTATTACAGTTGGGTGTGAACACAATATGATAGCAATATGGAAATCTCAGGGTTATCCGGGTTCACATGATCTCAGGGTATATTTCAAATGATTTGAGCAATAGCAATATGAAACTTGAGAATTCGAATTTGTTTCCAAGGGTTTAACAAAGGTATTATGACATGGCAATGCCATGGTATGATAGCAGTGCATTATACTTATAATTATCAACCAATAAGGGGGTTAAAGTGATCACTTGCCTTAACAGGCTGCTTCACTTCTGACTCTTGGTGTTCCTTACTGACTCAACTGCTATTTCCTTTCCTGGTCTGCTTCTGCTCGGACCTATAATCGAAAGGTAATACTTCGCGTTAGTCTCTCTTGCCTTGCCGTAAATCCTATACCTATGTATATACATATATAATTACACCTTTACACATAAGCAATTAGCACACAACACATTTAATGTGCTATAGTACTCAGATTGATAACCAAAGACTTAAATTGAGAAAGGCGCCGATAAGGTTTTTAGAAAGGTTTGTAGTTATAGAAATTTCGGCAGCACTTCCTCTATTTATAGTCTAACCAGTCGAGGATACATCCGACTAACCACCAAACAAACATAATTAAACTTAAATATTTATAAACCAACTCAAGTATTCCACTTATTAGACAACAAGTATACCTTACCTTACTAACCCTAAGCCTAATAGAACCATACACAATACCACACGACCGATACACTTGATATTACCAATGACCAGTTCTGCAAGAAGTTCAATTTACTCTAACAATACAATCTCAAATTGAAAAGTACCGAACACAAAACTCGAAGGAAATTCCGAGACCTTTCCAGAATGGTAAGGTTCGTTAAAAATGGATAAGTAATGAATTCTGAAACAATAAAAAAAATGGACTGCTAGAACAGAGTCAGAACATATGCACACTAGTATTTCTAACTTTAGTGTACTAAAATCACAGAATCTGGAAATGAAATGTAAATAAGAATTGTAGGTTTCGAAAAGAGATTTCCAGAATGATATGGCTCAGAAAATTTGAATGTACGATCGATTTACTATGAAATTTTGAAAACAGGGCTCACAATGACTAAACACTTCTGGTCGAATTTTTAAAGTGCAGAAATCTCAAACTTAGGATTGGAATTTCAGAAAACATGTAAAACGAAACTTGTAGACAATTGCGATACCTTTCTAATGACTTATAAACGAACATCATCTGATTAAAACTCGATTTTATACAATTTATACAAGGCAGAAGATCACTATAATTGTCAACAAATTCACTACAAAAAGAAACATCACTTAACAACTTAAGATTTGAACTTAATAAAATCTGAAAATTTACAAGATCAACAAGAAAACCACATGCAAGTTTCTTTCTTTAACAAAATCAACTATGGACATCCATTCAAGCATAACCCACTTTATGAACACCATTTACAAGCTATACAGCTTAAGATCCTTGAATAAAAATCACATGCAACTTAATTAAATCATACATACACTTACTACTTTATCAATCAAGCATAATAACATCAAAATCATCATCATCAAGCCCACCGGATCATCTTTAGAATCATTTCCGATGGGGTTTTGGTTCGATGGTAGCCATAGGATCGGCACCCCGACACAAATCACCTTCAAACTTCGAATTTCTTGCAACCCATCCATTAACAACCTTCATTAAGCTATTAAATCTTATTGCATGCAAGGTTTGAGTTCTCTATGACACACATATACTTACACCCGAATATATACTTGCATGCAACCAACAAACCTCAAGGAAAAGCTCAACCCATCAACACTTAACACTTAAACAACCTTTAACACCCAAGAAATTTCATAAAACTTGCTTAAAAGAATCAAAGAAATGAAAAGTAAAGGGGGAGGGAGCTCACGGGGTTGAGAGAAAAAAAAAGAGAGAGCTGGTGGAATGAGGAAGAAAGAGAGAAAAAAGGATTTTATCACTTGCAAGGGTAGTCTTGTCCTTTCACACCCCACTTTCCACTTAAACACTATTTTAATAGCCATTTAAATCAAAATAAATGGGTTTTGTATAAATTCTGAAATTTTAAAATTTTAAAACAAAATACACCTAATGAGGTTCACACACATATTTTTAAAATATTTTTAGGGCTTATATATATTGAGATATGAATTTTACAAGAAGTACACTTTAATTCGAAAGTTGCTATATAAAATCATTTAAAAATCCTTAAAACCCGAAAATAAATAAACTCTCATTTTTATAACCAAGAATATAAAATTAGGAACACATACATATGAAGATCATATTTTTGTGACTTATAGATATTTAACTAGAGATTTTACAGTTTAATACATCTTTAAGGAAAATCATGATTTAAAAAAATCATAATAAATCATTGGTGCCCAATTAAAATAAACTTATATTTTTAAAAAGTCTCCAAATACAACATAGACATTATAGAGAAGGTTTTTATGATTTATAGACACTCTGATGATTTGATAAAAGTCCAATAGTGCTTTTAAAATGACTCTAAGATACAAATAACTCACTTAAACATTTCAATTCACACAGTTACACATTCAAATCATACAAGCACGTAAATCCATACTGACTTACACAGATAGCGTTGACTCGTCAACTAGAGTACACATATATATATACATCTATATATCCCAACTGTACTATATTATCGCCGCACACGATACTCAAGCAATGTAATATTATTAAAATACCTTGGTCTATTACAATCTACCCTCCTTAAAAGGATTCTGTCCCCAGAATCAAGTTAATACAAACAACTGAGGATACCTATCTCTCATCTCATCTGTTAGGTCCTGATAAGTTTGTAGAAGGGGGGTTGAATACAAACTATACCGTTTAATCGAATTTGTCCTTTTAATATTTAACAATTTAGAACAAATTATTGCGGAATAAAACTGAAACAATATTCAAGTTAAATAAAACTCTATTAAACTTGAAGGGTGTTACAATTTTGATCACTGATTACAAATAACTTGATAAAACAAATCTAGAATAAATTCGACATGAATTTATCTATTTTTGTAATAAAAAGGATCGAATACTAAAAAGTAGTTCGATATAAAATCTAGGGATTATGATCCGCTAGAAAGTCAAAGCAGTACAAGAGATACAATTCTTATGAATTAAATGTTGAAGAACAATCAAGAATTAATACTCCTGCAGAATTTGAAGCTTGACAGTTGAAGAAAAGTTATGAAGACAGTTGAGAGAAATGTGATGTTGAATGTTTCTGTCTTTGCTTTTCTGTTGTAATGTCTTGTAATGTTTTTCCTGGCCAATTGTCTTCTGTCTTTATATTGATCATTACTTTTCTTTTAGTAAACCCACGTGCAAGCCAAATCAACTGACTGGATTTTGCTCTTGGAAGACTAGCAGAAAAACAATCAAATTGCCTTGGAAGACTTTCGGGAAGACAATCTTTGTACATGGAAGACAACCGGGAAGACAGTGCATTGGTCTAGGAAGACATTCGGGAAGACTATGGTTGGCCTAGGAAGACAATCGGGACGACTCACTTGTGAGTCTTCCTAGTTCATTTTTCTAAGTCTTCCTAGTTCAAACCTAAGTCTTCCTAGTTCATTTTTATTCTAATTTAAATAATTAACTAAATAAATTATGTATTAAATTAATTCTTTTACAGAATTAATTTAATAAATAATATACTTGATAGTATTAATTATTTATAAGAGAATAAATAGAATTAGTTGACTTCTCAATTAATTTCTTTATATTCTAATTTAAATAATTAACTAAATAAATTATGTATTAAATTAATTCTTTACAGAATTAATTTAATAAATAATTTACTCAATGGTATTAATTATTTATAAGAGAATAAATAGAATTAATTGACTTCCCAATTAATTCCAGAATCACTTAAAACTTAGATAAATAACAAACAAAATAGTACGTTGACACTCGATGCACTGTCTGGTTCATGAGTGACTAACGACAATGTCTGTTCTTTATCTGTTTGACTTTAAGCAGTGATTCACTTCCTTCTCATTCAAGAACTCCGTAATCAGTACCTTTTTCTGTCACCACTTGAAATCTCCGTCACTTTAATAAATCCACTGAGCTTGAATACTTCATTGAGGCTTGATCAATAAATTGAGCTTCTTTCAATGTAGAATAACTTCAAGTCTATAGATGACTTTAATCTTCATTCTTTGACAGATATAATCTTCTGAGATTCCTGTGACATCTGATCTAATATTTACTTATTACATTCTTGTTTAAGTTGAGTAGAATCCTCGAATTACAAATAGGCTATATCATATGCCTTTCAATCTCCCCCTATTTGTTTGTTAGAAAATAACAACCAAATACCTAGAGGATCACTCAACTAAAACCAAGAAAAAGATAAGACTCTTAAAACTAAGTGAATACTAGAAAGTTCTGGATCAAATATAACATTTCCAGATTTCACCAGTAAAGATAAATACAAGACAGATGTTCCTCTAGACTGAACATATGATAACATTGAACCTGTCTTGATTTACCTAAGCTCTATACATATAACATTTACAAAGCAGAGCTAATTACCTTTACTCCCCTGAAACTCCTCCTTTTCCTTTTATATCTTTTTCAGCTCCCTTTAAACTAGCTTCTCCAGAAACTTCTAGAAACTCTTCTCCCCCTTAGAAACTTCTAGAAACTTCTCCCCCTTAGAAACTTCTCCCCCTTAGTTGAGGAATTCTCTACAGATTTAACTTTAAGAGTATCTGAAGCCAGTAGGAATTGAGATAGATGATGGAGTTGATCTTGGAAGTAAATGTCTTCAATATTTCCTTGAGCAGTCCCAGCTGATTGTTGACAGAGGTGGAAGAAGAAGACCGTTCAACCACTTGTGCTTGCAAAATTTCTTTATCAGCCTGGGTTTAGAAGAGATGTTCCTGTAGATCAGCTATGTGAGCTAACTACATTGCAGTGTATGTGTCTGTGTGTGCACTCACTTAAATTTCTCTTGTAAGTGTATCACTCATCTCACGTGCATGTGTTTCACTCAGTGTTTGACTCTTATCACTCAACATTAGCTGTCTGTTTGCTCCTTTTTGATCAGTACCTGCATTGAAACTCACCCTAGCCTCTTCAAGAGAGGTCAGTGGTGGTGCAATGGGAGTTCGCAAATCCCGATCCTCAATCATGTCTATCAAATCACTTGGATTTGAAATCTGAATTGCTTCAGTGATAGACTGACCAAGTTGCCTTCCACTTTCTCCAGATAAATCTGCGAGTGGAAAATCCCTTAGGGAGCCAGAGGTGTTCACTCTGGGAGGGGAGAAAATGATTCTATTTAATTTGGCAAAGAATCAAATTTTCCCTCAGATGCCTATGAAGGCACTTCTACCGTGACAATGGTAGGCACTGTAACCAGTTGCAGGTGCTCTGCTTTCACTGTGTCCTGAGTTTCATCTAATGGAATTGTCTTCTCCCATTGTGAGTAATGAGAGTGTGCTTGACTCAGTACAAAGTGCCATGGCCCTATGGCAAATTTCAATAGATTCATCCTGTTGAGAGAATGTCTCTAGAAATAGTTCATTGGCCATTTCAAAGTCCATATCCTATTGAGAGGATACAGATGGGCTGACAGATGCCTCAGTATATGTTGAATTTCTTTAGAGGAGGCAGAGCTGTGGGATCACTCACTGTTTCAATCAAAATACTTCTTTGTTTAACATTTGATTTCTGTTTAGGCTGAGAGGTCAAGTAATGAAGTTGTAGACTCATTGTTTGGCTCTAAGACCTGGGATAGAGATTGTGGATCTACAATCCCTTGGTCAGCCCTAACAACCACTTGGGTTCAGCAACAGTAGAAGAAGTGGATTGAGAGATAGAAAGTAATACCTGAAATGGATTTGGCACTGAAGTTCCAGCTAAGCAAGAGCTAGATCAAAAATAATATATACAATATATTTACCAAAAACAACTAAGACAAATAGAAAATAAAAGATAATAAATATTAATAATAAACTAAAATAAAAAAAACTATTTACAGGAAACTATTTACAGGCAACTATTTACAGGCAACTATTTACAGGCAATTATTTACATGAACTAAACAAGAATATTTGAATATTTTAAAATAAAAGATTTTCAATAAAAATAGATTTCTCTACAATTTTAACTTGTAAAATTTGAGAAAAATATTTTTAGAGAAAATAATTAATCTTAACTTACTCAAACTAAGAAGCTTAACAATTAGACAAGACATGGCAATAATCTACAATCAACATGCATAAGAGAAAATTGAGATGATAAAATAAATTTACAAGTGATTTAAAAAAATATACAACAAATGAACACTTGTAAATTTAATTAAGAACAAACATAAAAAATAAACAGAGTTAATCACTAAAACTATTTAACATACCCAATTTACCAACCAATCTGGTAAACATGGAATCATCAAGAGATTTAGTGAAAATATCTTTTGTTTGTTCCTCTGTGGGTACAAAGAGTAACTCCACAGTACCATTCATGACATGCTCTCGGATAAAATGATACCTGATGTCAATATGCTTGGTCTCTTGTGATTATGCCATCTTCATCTAATTTATTTCTGAATACCCACCAAGTACCAACTACTTTCTTGTTCTTCGGTCTAGGTACCAGCTTCCAAACTTGTTGTTGTTCAATTTGATTGAGTTCATCTTGCATAGCAATCACCCAATCAGGATCACCTAGTGCTTCCTCAATCTTCTTTGGTTTCATTTCAGAAAGAAACCCTGAATAATGATATTCATTTTGAGTAGCACTTCTAGTTCTGACTACAACACCTGGATCACCAATAATCAGCTCAAAAGGATGAGCTCTTTTCCAAACTGTTTATCTTGGAAGATTTGATATTGATGATTCGCCTTGTTCTACATTATGGTGTTGTGAATGACTAGTTGACCTTTCATTTCCTCCCCCTGAGTTGTTGGCAGATTGTCTTGGTGATTCTTTTCCAGTGTTAGTGGTATCTCCATTGTTACCAATGTTTCCACCACCACCACCATGATCATTATCATCATTGTTATTGTCATTACCAGCAACATTCTCAGGTGGTGCTTCATCATCTGAATCTGAATCTGACATTTCTTCAAACTTTAGTTTCTCAGATGGATTTTCTGTTTGGATATTAGGGAGTTTGGTGTCATCAAATGTAACATTGATGTTCTTATTGACTGATAACATTTCTTGATTTCAAACAGGCCATATCCTCAGTTATACCTTTGCTGTTATCTCCAAAGGTAAGCACTGGGCCAACCTTCTCAACCAAATCTGATAGCAGGGCTCTATCTCCGGTCATATGCCTTGAACAGCCACTGTCAAGAATCCACATAACACGGTTTACCTGTTTAACTCCCTGCAATACCAGATTGATTAGTCCTTCCTCGGAACCCACACTTGATTGGGTCCGGCATACTTAAAGAATTGGCCTTTGTCAGGCAAAACAACATTTTTAACTAAAACTACTTCAACCTCTTTCACATAAGAGCGTTTCCATTTATAGCCAGCCTTAACACATTTCTGAGTAGGCTTAGGGATAAATGAATCCACTCTAGTATGAGGAGGACTAGTAGTCTTTGTTTTAACATGCTTCTTATTATTAACATGTTGACGTGGAGCAGTCTTATCACTAGATACATGCTTCTTATTAAAGAAAGCATACATAACATTAAAAGCACAAGACATGCAATTACTCACACCACATGCTTTATGAGAAGAATTAATAGCAGGCATGTTAGTTCTACAGTTGTTTTGATCCAACTTATGGATATCTGATTTAGTCTTTTTAGTTGTAGCAACTTTGACTGGAATATCAGATATACACTTTTTGGACTGTTCAACTTCCAAAGCCAAATCTTCTTCACGAATCTCTTCAGCAATGATTATAGAGTATTCATTCATAGGCTCTGCCTCAGACTCCCTACAGAAGGGTGTTTCAATACCCTTAAGTATATATGGAACAACCTTTCCTTCAGATTTGTATCTACAAGGGGAATTAATTCCAAGCAGTCCAATAGCCTCATTATAATCATACCCTATACTGACATGATTACCAACAGCTTGCTTATTGAGAATTTCTTTAGCAGTCTTACAAGAACTGAAATAAGCATTAGCTTTGGTCTTAAGCTCACTAATCTGATCTTTGAGAATGGTTTCCAGTTGAATATAACATTTAACCCTATTCTCAAGAAAAGCTACCTTATTAGTAAGTTCATCTTGATTGATATGCACTAGTTTTAAATCTTTTATTTCCTTTTCAAGATTTGTGTTTAAAAGATTTATTCTATCATTTTCAGTGCGTGCACAACTTATGGTGCCACCAAGATGATAAATCATTTCAGCGTCAGTAAGTTTTACCTTAGACATGTTGGGTGGAGATAACATGGACACAAAGAGTTTGTCTCCTATTGCCATGAGTGCAAGATTCCCAACTTCTTCATCTTCACTGTCTGTATCATCCCAGCTCTTTTCTTCAGACTTGTTCTTCTCAACCATCCCTGTTTTATAGCCACCCCTTGTGCTATTTGAGGATGAAGAACCACCTGTATGGTATTCGTCAGCATATGTCTTGAACTTGAAACTAGGATTTCTCCTGAACCTGAAGTTTCCAAACTTCTTCACTACCCAGGCCATAGACTCATCTTCTAACTGTTCAAGCTCCTCCATAGAATAAAAATCACCACCAGATTGACTTGTAGATGTAACACCATATTCAGCTACAATTACATCCTTGTTAGGACTGGAAGGTAGAACAACCTTCGCTTCCTGTTTCTGTGGGACTCCAGCTACCAGTGAAGTAGACATACTAACCACTCTTCCTTCCCTTGGATTTGATCTGAAGTGCTCATATGAAGAGGTGAGAATTTCCATCTTATTCTCTCTGACTTCCTCTGTCCCTTCATTGATTATTTCAATCGTATCCCAAATGTGTTTGGCAGAGACACATTTTAAAATATGATTATGCATGATTGGATCAAGACAATCAATCAGTATCAACTGTAGACAGGCATCCAAGGCAACATCTTCTTTTTCTGCAGAAGTGTAGTCCTTGGGATCCTTAGGGTATATCCTAGCAGCCCTATTAACAACATCATTCTCTATTAGCTCTTCCTCAACAAACATAGGAATTCTTGGTCCATTCTTCAGCACATCAAGATATTCAACATTAACCACTTGAAGAGACAGGAGCATCTTCTTCTTCCACATAGGATAGTGCTCCTTGCTGAACATTGGGATTTTTACTGTACTCACTTTCTGTGTAGTAGACATCTTTGAGATTTTTAGAAAAATAAAAATTTCAGAGTTAAAAAAAATCTCAAACAATTGGATCTTTGATTTGTATATCAATCAAAAGGCTCTGATGCCAATTGTTAGGTCCTGATAAGTTTGTAGAAGGGGGGTTGAATACAAACTATACCGTTTAATCGAATTTGTCCTTTTAATATTTAACAATTTAGAACAAATTATTGCGGAATAAAACTGAAACAATATTCAAGTTAAATAAAACTCTATTAAACTTGAAGGGTGTTACAATTTTGATCACTGATTACAAATAACTTGATAAAACAAATCTAGAATAAATTCGACATGAATTTATCTATTTTTGTAATAAAAAGGATCGAATACTAAAAAGTAGTTCGATATAAAATCTAGGGATTATGATCCACTAGAAAGTCAAAGCAGTACAAGAGATACAATTCTTATGAATTAAATGTTGAAGAACAATCAAGAATTAATACTCCTGCAGAATTTGAAGCTTGACAGTTGAAGAAAAGTTATGAAGACAGTTGAGAGAAATGTGATGTTGAATGTTTCTGTCTTTGCTTTTCTGTTGTAATGTCTTGTAATGTTTTTCCTGGCCAATTGTCTTCTGTCTTTATATTGATCATTACTTTTCTTTTAGTAAACCCACGTGCAAGCCAAATCAACTGACTGGATTTTGCTCTTGGAAGACTAGCAGAAAAACAATCAAATTGCCTTGGAAGACTTTCGGGAAGACAATCTTTGTACATGGAAGACAACCGGGAAGACAGTGCATTGGTCTAGGAAGACATTCGGGAAGACTATGGTTGGCCTAGGAAGACAATCGGGACGACTCACTTGTGAGTCTTCCTAGTTCATTTTTCTAAGTCTTCCTAGTTCAAACCTAAGTCTTCCTAGTTCATTTTTATTCTAATTTAAATAATTAACTAAATAAATTATGTATTAAATTAATTCTTTTACAGAATTAATTTAATAAATAATATACTTGATAGTATTAATTATTTATAAGAGAATAAATAGAATTAGTTGACTTCTCAATTAATTTCTTTATATTCTAATTTAAATAATTAACTAAATAAATTATGTATTAAATTAATTCTTTACAGAATTAATTTAATAAATAATTTACTCAATGGTATTAATTATTTATAAGAGAATAAATAGAATTAATTGACTTCCCAATTAATTCCAGAATCACTTAAAACTTAGATAAATAACAAACAAAATAGTACGTTGACACTCGATGCACTGTCTGGTTCATGAGTGACTAACGACAATGTCTGTTCTTTATCTGTTTGACTTTAAGCAGTGATTCACTTCCTTCTCATTCAAGAACTCCGTAATCAGTACCTTTTTCTGTCACCACTTGAAATCTCCGTCACTTTAATAAATCCACTGAGCTTGAATACTTCATTGAGGCTTGATCAATAAATTGAGCTTCTTTCAATGTAGAATAACTTCAAGTCTGTAGATGACTTTAATCTTCATTCTTTGACAGATATAATCTTCTGAGATTCCTGTGACATCTGATCTAATATTTACTTATTACATTCTTGTTTAAGTTGAGTAGAATCCTCGAATTACAAATAGGCTATATCATATGCCTTTCATCATCTTCTAGTTCCCAGGTGAACTCTTCAACCTTGGGGATCACCGTCTTCCTTTCAGGATCCACATTCAGTTTGTGAGTTATCAATTGGGGATCACTCCTTGGTGTGACGCCCTCCCAATCTGGGGTCATGATCGGGGAGTCACTACAACCTCTATACATATTAAACCCATAAACAATAATATAAACATGCAGACTCGACCCCAACTCTAACCTGGATCTTTAACAGTTGATGGTGTGAAACAAGCATCCACTATCTAATTCATTAATACATAACATAAGTCTCAAAAGTTATTACATCCATGTCTTAAAAGTTCTACGTTCTCTATTACAAAACACCTTCTAGATATGGCCATCACCTACCTGAGCTGGCATCCCAAAAACAACCCTATAGGAAGACTTCCTAGCTGTCTGAAATGTACGTACCATCTTCTCGTTTCACTGTGGGTTAGAATAGGGAAAAAGAATGAGCCAAATGCCCAGCAAGTAATAATATGTCCAAACAGTTAACCACTGGGAAACAGTTCCAATATCAATATGTATGACATGGGTATAGCAAAATCCGTATCAAGGGATTATCAGAATAATGAATTGAATATACAGTTTCAAAGCAATTTCCAATATCAATATATATGGCATGGTTTTAGCAGAATCCATATCAAAGGATTATCAGAACAATGACATAAATATGCAATTTCAAAGGGTAAACCAATTTCATTATCAAGATATCCGTTTTCAAGAAAAACATTAAATAATTTTGGAGATTTTTCACAACGCACCAGACAATACGGGTGATCAGCCACGTAAAGTCCCCATACCGGACACACAGTCCCTCTGGTCCTTGATTTGGGTCCCATTAGGCACACATTGGCCTTTAGACTAGTCCATCCCTAGTCCATTTATTATAATTAAAAAGTGCTGGACCGGCGTTACTCGGCCTCTTACGCCTCCAATCTTAGGAATCCGTGGAAACCATAAATCAGAATTTAAATGAATCCAAACTTTATTCCTTTTTAAAACATGTTCAGGTATAAAGAAGTCCTTTGGAAATCAGATAAGTTCAATCAAAACAATTTGGATTTCTATTAGTGGAATATAGGAAACATTTATCATCGGGTCTGTTCTGGAAATGTACTAGAATGAAAGTTAGGTGTATTCACTTTCAGGTATAAAAAGGGAATGCATAAGTATATGATCAAGTTCAGGTTATAGAATCATAGGTCATCAGGGTTCAATTCATGGATATGAACAGGGTATAAAGTTTAAGGATAAAGAACTAAACAAAGCAGGGTATACAGATCAACATGGTATATATGAACAAAGATAAGGGTTATCAATGAACAATAAGTGTTTTCAGAAATTAAAGGTATATCAAGGCAAGATAACAATTCATATGTGTCAAAATGAAACAATGGAATCGAAATACGAAAGCAAGTTTGTATTACTTGCCTTAAGTAGCTAAAAAGGGGTAATGAGCAATCACTGAATCTCCACCTTAGTTTTTCCCTTGTCTCTAAGTTCCACTTCCTTGAACTCTCTAAGTTCCACTTCCTTGGACTCTACAAAAGAGTATATTCTATCTTAGAATGCTTCTCTAAGATTCTAATCCTTTATTCTAAACTACCCAACGCATCCTAAACGCGTAGACACATAATAGTTATACCTCAAAACAATTATAACCATGTAATAGGCAATCAACCATATAAACTCACATCGTCATTTAAATACACATAACATGCTCCTTATACATATATACATATAATAATACACCTTTCAAATCATACCACACTTGGTATCCCTTAAATCAATTTGGTCATGCCAACCATATCCTTAACTCTTTTTATAACAATGTTTCATCCCAAAAACAGAAAAATCAACCGCGCATACTTTACTAAAACATTTTTCATAAATCCAAATATAATCAAACAATTACCAAATTTGACAGGATACCTCCTGATTACTAGCTCAACTTAGCATAAAAGTTTCAACTTCAGAACACTTTATTTAAATTAAAAACGAACTGTATAACTAGGTACTAAAGCACATAAAAATCCCTGCTGCGCAACTTTTAGTAAAACAAGCATAACTTTTTATTCGTTAACTCTATTGACACAAGGTTAGCGCGTGCACAAACTAGATTCAATTTAGAACATTGACATTCTAGGCTCTCTGTCTAAAACAGACAGCAACATTTCGAAAACAATCAAAACAGAACAGGCAGTCAGTTTTCTGGAAAATTCAGCATGAAGTAAGTGTATACAAAACCATCCCAATCATAATCTCTACTACAACCAACCAATATCAAAACTAATACTCATGTTCTCAAGAAATTACTAAACTTTTACATGCATTTATCAAATACCCAAATTAACAATTCAAATACTTGGGACTTCACTAAAATCCCCAAATCAAAACTTTTAACATCAAATTTTCTGAACTATCTATACTCAACATAATTAATCAACATGCAATCACTATAAACCGAGATTATCAATTAAACATCAACATAACAAATTTTCAAAACCGAATTTATAAAAGGGGAAAAATCGAAAATATACATGCATTTCGATTTCTTTACATGCAACCCAAAATCTTAACTAACATAGCTATTAATACATAATTTGGACTCAATAACATCATCATCGTCCCCGTCGGCTCGCCGGAGCTCATTGCCGACGGCGGCATGGTTTGGAGGTGCCCGGAAATTGGGTTTCCTTCAACAAACCTCACCAATAATAATCTAAACAATCTCCTTATCACAGAATCATCACAAAACAAAGGTTTCGGGATTGAATTAAATCAAAATCGCCAAAACCCCTTTGCATGCAAAAACCGATACACACATATACACACGGCATACACTCACACACATACACATATGCGCATATATATGTATATACACACATAATTATCAATATATTTGAGAGATTGAGAGAGAGATTTTACAAAGAAGAGAGAGAGATTTTTGCCGAGAGAAAAGAGAGAAGAGAGACTCGAGAGAAAGAGAGAAGAGGGTGTGATGAACGGTGAAAGAAGAAAAGGGGAAAAACTGATTGCTGGGGTTTTATAAGCCCAGGGGTATTTTAGTAACTTGCTAATTCCAAAATCTGATTTTTAAATAAGAAAACCAATATAAATGCCTTTCTAAAATTCGAAATAAAATGAAGATAATATCTAAAAATCACAATTTTATTTTTACAACAAAGAATACGAATTTACAAGCTCACCCATATTTTTAAAATATTTTTATGATCAAAATTGAATTAAATATGAATTTTCAAAGTTTTGATCACTTAAAGGACATTTAACTCATAAAATCAGTTTTAAATCCTTAAAGCCAAAAATAAATTCCTCCACTAATTTTAGAAAATACTAGAATATAAACTAAAGGTTGTGAAAAAGATTTCACAATAAAAAGAGTCTCCGATGAGTTTATAAAATTCCCGGAATGTCAAAAAGAACTAATTTTTAATAAGAAATTCATATAAAATGCATTTAAAAGCATACACAAGTATTTTACTCCATACCATTCACCAAGTAAACATCTAATTATCACATTTCCAAATATCCACCTTTCACACAATACTCACATATCATAGAACTCAAATATTATTAAATATTAATACTGTACAAGCGTTTTTCTGAGTCGTTATAACCTTCCCCCCTTAAAAAGATTCTGTCCCCAGAATCTAACCTTATGAAAATAGATGCGGATACTTTTCAAGCATCTCGCTCTCAAGTTCCCAAGTCGATTCTTCAACTCTGGGATTCCTCCACAAAACCTTAACTAGCTTAACAATCTTATTCCTTAATTTCCTATCCATATAATCCTGAATTTCTACAGGTTGTTCTACATATGACAAATCAGGTTGAATCTCGATAGGTTCATATTCGATCACGTGATTCGCATCAGGATTAAATCTCTTAAGCATCGAAACATGAAAAATGTTATGAATATGCTCCATGTGCGGTGGTAACGCTAACTCATATGCAACTTTTCCGATACGCCTCAGTATCTCAAACGGTCCTACATATCTCGGGCTAAGTTTCCCTTTCTTGTCAAATCTCGTAACTCCTTTCCATGGCGACACTTTTAGCAACACTTGATCTCCTTCTTCAAAACTCAGATCCTTCCTGTCTTGATCAGCGTACTTCCGTTGTCTGTCTTGTGCCGTAACCAGTCTTTTTCTAAATGATTTCAATCTATTCCTTCGTTTGTTGTACTAGCTCGGGTCTCAAAACTTTTCGTTCTCCCACTTCTTCCCAATATGCAGGCGACCTACATTTCCTTCCATAAAATGCTTCATACACGGGCATTCCAATACTTGCGTGATAGCTATTACGGCAAAAGAATTCCACTAATGGTAAATGATCACCTCAACTGCTTTCAAAATCCATCGCACAAATTCTAAGTATATCTTCGATTGTCTGGATAGTCTATTCACTATGACTATATGTTTAAGGACGATAAACGGTACACATATTTAACTTGGTTTCTGAGCATGTCAAAAACTTTCTTCCAAATCTTGAATTAAATTGAGGGTCTTGGTAAGATTCGATTGATACTTGGACCTCATGCTTTACTACTATCTCTTACAGATCAAATCTTTACTACTTGGCATCATGAGATGTTCCTATTTCAATCTCAGGAATTTCTACTGGTTGTAATTATCCGCGAGGTCTTTGATGTTCAGTTTTAACTCTCTGACAGGTAAAACACTTACTTACTCATCCAGTAATATCTCTTTCATATGTGTCCACCAAGATTTTTCTTTTAAGCCTTGTTACATCTTCGTACATCTGGGATGGATCGAATACTTCGAATTCACGAGCATCATTCAGTATCTCATTCTTTAACCATGTCACATTGGGTATCCAATTTCTACAAAAAAACCTAAAAATTCCTTTATTATCCTTTTGACTCCTTCTACTTTCTCCTGTAAAGTTACTCATGCTATCGTTCATCACTTCTGCTTAACATTTTCTACTTTCCCCTAGCAACTCAAGTTGAAAAGTCATTGTATATATGTTTATCATCTCCGTAGCTTGATCTGAAATACAAACCTCTATTCCTACTTTCTCAAATTCCTTGATCAGTCCTAACCATTTCCTCTACCTTATGTATACAGCTCCTTTTCGGTGAAAATATATTTCAAATGCTTATGCTCCGAATAGATTTCATACTTTCCTTCATACAAGTAGGCCTCCAAATCAATGCGAAGACTATTGTGCCTAGTTCTCAGTCAGGTGTCGGGTGTTTCCACTCGTGGTTCTTCAGCTGTCTAGAAACATATACAGTCATCTTAACATGTTAAATCAATCTTGATTCTTAACATAAAGTTGTGTTCTCAATTTAGTTATTGATATCGTCCTAAGGTACATGAGTCATCATTTTCCAGTAACAATGAATCTATTTTACCATTATGGCTCGACTAAAGAGTTCCGTTCCTCTAGCAATTTAAATACTTCCTTTTCCATTTATCTTAACTCTTGGATGCTTTCTAGTAAGCTTGGTTAATGGTGTGGCTATCTTGGTATAATCCTTGAAAAACCTTCGATAATCTCCATCCAATCTCATAACACCTCTAACTTTTGTAGGTGTCTTAGACCTTACTCAATTCATTAACGTTTCAACCTTAGTTGGATCCATTTGGATTCCTTCTCTACTAATTACCTGTCCTAGTAATTGTAATTCTTTCAACCAAAACTCGCACTTAGAAAACTTTGCGCACAATATCTCTTTTCTTAAAATTTCTATGGTCATTCTCAAATGATCTGTATGCTCTTCTTCCATCTTTGAATACCTTAAGATGTCACTTATGAAAACATTCGCAAACTTATCCAAATATTTCTTAAAATTTCTATTCATCATGTTCATAAAAGTGGCAGTTATATCCATCAAACCGAACTCCATCACTACGAACTCATAGTGTCCATATATATCAGGTTCAGAACATCGTCTAAGGAATATCTTCGGGTTTTATTTTTAAATGACGGTAACCAAATCATAAATAAATTTTGAAAAGCACACTGTGTTCTTTAACTAGTTAGATCATCAATCCTTGACAATGGGTATTTGTTCTTAACGGTCAACTTGGCGCACCCCATGGGAATACACTAGACCTTTTAACTCCCTTTTTTTCCTAAGATCTTGCAATTGAATTGCTAACTCTTTCATTTCTACTGGTGTCATTCTATATGGTGCCTTTGAAATTTGTTCTACTCCGGGTGCTAAGTCTACAACAAACTCTATTTCCATTTTGGGAGGTAAACCTGAAATATCGTCGAGAAATACCTCTGGCAATTCATCAACTACTGGAATCTTTTCCCCTTAGGTGTCTCTTTACTAGAGTTAACCACATGTGCAAGATATGCTTGACAACCTTGGCGCAATAATCTCTTTCTCTGTATGACAATTTAGAATTTCTTTGTTTGGTTCTGACCTAGGAACACATCTTCTACTTTATCTATGGCTCGCAATTCCATTTTCCCCATACTCTTTTAACCAATCCATTCTTAAAATTTACATCAAATCTCCCTAACTTCACGGGAATCAAGTCATTCTAAGAAAATGGTGATCTATTATATCAATCTCACAGTGAGGACAAGCAAGATTAATCGATATATGCTCCTGAGTAGCTATTCATGTAGTCAAAACTTTACTTAACAGTTGCGTTCTACAGTCCGACTTATGAGCAAATTCTCTGAAAATAAAATACTTTGTGGCTTCGAATCCGTTAACACTTTGGCACTTATGTAGCTAATATGAAACGTATCCGCAACCACATCCTTGTTCTTTACTGTATCACTCATGGTTATATTGAGGATTCTTGTCCTGGTTATTTAGTGTGTAATGGTCATGTTACCCTTAACATATTGCTTACTGGGTCTAGTGCTTGTAATCTCTTAAGAAATGTCATACCTTCCTACACTTGTTGCTCTTGACTCTTGCCTTCGGATTCAGACTCTCATTGGCATAGTTCCCTCTCTGATTACACTTGTAACACACCACATTGATCTTATTATGAAATCTCGGTTGCTTATTTCCATAAGTTTTATATTCTGGTATCGGAGGTCTCAGAGGTCTTGGTTAATCCATATTTTATGGACGGTTCCCTTGCTTATCATTTCCAGTTTCTGGTCTTCCAAATCCTACATTCCTATTTGACTGAAACTCATGCCTTATATTGAAATGGTTCTAAAAGTTCCCTATTTGTTGGTTTCCTTCCGGTGTCTCTGGCTTCCGTTTTTTTCTAGCTCCTTCTGTTTGTGATCAATCACTTTACTCCTAATCCACGACCTCATTTCCCCTGTTGGAGTCTCTTAACTCTCTTCTCATCAATATTCACGTATTCGGACACAAACCTGGCCAGATCTATAAATTTTGGTTCAAACCATGTTACGCTCAAGTTATCATGCTTCGGTTCTAAAATTTATGTCCAACATTTGGTCTCAAGACGTTCAAAACCTTGTAATGTTTTAACTACTATATCCAAAGTGAAATATAGGATAAACAGGTGCTTATATATACTTTTCTGACCAGTAGAATAACAGTCTTTCATCAACAATAAACAACTCCTTTTTAGTATATCCAATATCACTTTACTTCATACTTCAACATGATTAGTATTCGTATATCCTTGTTACCTTCTCCTTGTCCATACCAAACTCTCAGTAATAATAAACCTTGACATCGTATTGTAAGTCTAATGAGCAATTTAACTCGACAACCAATCCCTCTTTTTAAATCAATTTCCCATTTTTGATCAAAACAGTTTCCCGTCAATATAAGTACAGCTTGACACTCAGAATACCGTCATTCGCCTTTGCAATTTCAAATCGCTGATACCTCTAAGAGTTTCCGACAGAATGAATCAATAGATAGGAAGGTGTCAATAGATATGGATATATGACAAGTATGTTTAGTAAGAATTTCTGGTAAAAAGAATCAAACTAAGAGATCAAAATGATCATCGAACTTTATCAGGTTGCATTTGTCAATTTAAACAACAAGGTACAGAAGGTGGCCAACCTTTAGTACTTCCATGACAAACACACCACTGGTGGCGTCCCACCGGACTTCTATCACACAGATAGAAAGTACCTGAATCCCCTATATATATAGGGTTGTTCATCTCAGTTACAACAAGGAGGATCAAAAATTTAAGAGGAACATATGAAAGGTTTAAGAGTTTCAAAAGTTTCTATTATATATATATAATATTGGATCAATTAGCCTCTGAACAATAGAGGTATTTCGTAAAGAATAGAATGAAAAAAAATTGAATCTTTTAAAAAAGTAAATTGAGTAAAATTAATGGCTAGTTATGAACCGACTTATCCTTACATCGAACGTATGGAGATAATCATGCCTTGTCTCATGTAGATGGTCCTTAGGGGAGTTAATTTCTAGTTTGAGGTTATAGGTATGTCCCGATAGTAAATCAACTGTATGTAATCTTGAATAAAGAAAGAATCTACACTTAGGCCACTACTCTGGGCAAATGTCTCTATCGCGGGGGAAAATCGTTATTATATCGTAAAGAATCTAAGTGTTTCTAGACGTTATCTTGGGGATTCTACTCTCTTTCAACTCTAACCACACTTGATACGACACCTAGCGTGGTGTTTCCTATAGCTTCCGCGGTGCAGATGAAATTCTGTAAAGTACATAAGGATCTACAAGTGATGTCTTCCTAACTAGTAGTCTGGTTCTCCGATTGATTCCTCCAGCTTCGAATTAGTTTCCTCGTCCGTAATCCCGATCTTCAGATGGTTCCAGCGTATACTCGCTCGCTATGTCGGAATACTATTTAACATGAAAGTGCGTAACTTAAGCTAATATTTCTGTAGAAAATTCGGCATGACCTATTCGTAAAATGGACTATGCCCTGTTTAAAAATATCTCAAATACCAACTCAATCATCCACACATATTCCATCCATCTCCAATCCCTTTCACTTTATACAAAAAAGTAAATCTGCCTTGACTTGCAGCTATACTATCAGAAAAGAAATTTACCCAAAGGGTAATGGAAATCTCCACTTGGCCGGATGTATACACTGATACTAACGGATATGGCTTAGGAAAAGGAATCTCAGATGAAGGGTAATCTCTCAAAATAGCCTTTATCTGTAAAAACACAGTAATAAGCCAAGAAAATACTTAAACGGTAAGGGTTATCTTAATTCTACCAATACTCATCCAAAAAGTAACCTGCATCTAAAAATCCTATCTTACGTAATAAGCTTAAGTCCTACTTCTCACCTTATATTCCCTTATTACTGTTACACCTAATCCTGGCTTGTTTCAGTGACCAAAAACTGACCGCTCTGATACCAACCTGTGACGCCCTCCCAATCTGGGGTCATGATCGGGGAGTCACTACAACCTCTATACATATTAAACCCATAAACAATAATATAAACATGCAGACTCGACCCCAACTCTAACCTGAATCTTTAACAGTTGATGGTGTGAAACAAGCATCCACTATCTAATTCATTAATACATAACATAAGTCTCAAAAGTTATTACATCCATGTCTTAAAAGTTCTACGTTCTCTATTACAAAACACCTTCTAGATATGGCCATCACCTACCTGAGCTGGCATCCCAAAAACAACCCTATAGGAAGACTTCCTAGCTGTCTGAAATGTACGTACCATCTTCTCGTTTCACTGTGGGTTAGAATAGGGAAAAAGAATGAGCCAAATGCCCAGCAAGTAATAATATGTCCAAACAGTTAACCACTGGGAAACAGTTCCAATATCAATATGTATGACATGGGTATAGCAAAATCCGTATCAAGGGATTATCAGAATAATGAATTGAATATACAGTTTCAAAGCAATTTCCAATATCAATATATATGGCATGGTTTTAGCAGAATCCATATCAAAGGATTATCAGAACAATGACATAAATATGCAATTTCAAAGGGTAAACCAATTTCATTATCAAGATATCCGTTTTCAAGAAAAACATTAAATAATTTTGGAGATTTTTCACAACGCACCAGACAATACGGGTGATCAGCCACGTAAAGTCCCCATACCGGACACACAGTCCCTCTGGTCCTTGATTTGGGTCCCATTAGGCACACATTGGCCTTTAGACTAGTCCATCCCTAGTCCATTTATTATAATTAAAAAGTGCTGGACCGGCGTTACTCGGCCTCTTACGCCTCCAATCTTAGGAATCCGTGGAAACCATAAATCAGAATTTAAATGAATCCAAACTTTATTCCTTTTTAAAACATGTTCAGGTATAAAGAAGTCCTTTGGAAATCAGATAAGTTCAATCAAAACAATTTGGATTTCTATTAGTGGAATATAGGAAACATTTATCATCGGGTCTGTTCTGGAAATGTACTAGAATGAAAGTTAGGTGTATTCACTTTCAGGTATAAAAAGGGAATGCATAAGTATATGATCAAGTTCAGGTTATAGAATCATAGGTCATCAGGGTTCAATTCATGGATATGAACAGGGTATAAAGTTTAAGGATAAAGAACTAAACAAAGCAGGGTATACAGATCAACATGGTATATATGAACAAAGATAAGGGTTATCAATGAACAATAAGTGTTTTCAGAAATTAAAGGTATATCAAGGCAAGATAACAATTCATATGTGTCAAAATGAAACAATGGAATCGAAATACGAAAGCAAGTTTGTATTACTTGCCTTAAGTAGCTAAAAAGGGGTAATGAGCAATCACTGAATCTCCACCTTAGTTTTTCCCTTGTCTCTAAGTTCCACTTCCTTGAACTCTCTAAGTTCCACTTCCTTGGACTCTACAAAAGAGTATATTCTATCTTAGAATGCTTCTCTAAGATTCTAATCCTTTATTCTAAACTACCCAACGCATCCTAAACGCGTAGACACATAATAGTTATACCTCAAAACAATTATAACCATGTAATAGGCAATCAACCATATAAACTCACATCGTCATTTAAATACACATAACATGCTCCTTATACATATATACATATAATAATACACCTTTCAAATCATACCACACTTGGTATCCCTTAAATCAATTTGGTCATGCCAACCATATCCTTAACTCTTTTTATAACAATGTTTCATCCCAAAAACAGAAAAATCAACCGCGCATACTTTACTAAAACATTTTTCATAAATCCAAATATAATCAAACAATTACCAAATTTGACAGGATACCTCCTGATTACTAGCTCAACTTAGCATAAAAGTTTCAACTTCAGAACACTTTATTTAAATTAAAAACGAACTGTATAACTAGGTACTAAAGCACATAAAAATCCCTGCTGCGCAACTTTTAGTAAAACAAGCATAACTTTTTATTCGTTAACTCTATTGACACAAGGTTAGCGCGTGCACAAACTAGATTCAATTTAGAACATTGACATTCTAGGCTCTCTGTCTAAAACAGACAGAAACATTTCGAAAACAATCAAAACAGAACAGGCAGTCAGTTTTCTGGAAAATTCAGCATGAAGTAAGTGTATACAAAACCATCCCAATCATAATCTCTACTACAACCAACCAATATCAAAACTAATACTCATGTTCTCAAGAAATTACTAAACTTTTACATGCATTTATCAAATACCCAAATTAACAATTCAAATACTTGGGACTTCACTAAAATCCCCAAATCAAAACTTTTAACATCAAATTTTCTGAACTATCTATACTCAACATAATTAATCAACATGCAATCACTATAAACCGAGATTATCAATTAAACATCAACATAACAAATTTTCAAAACCGAATTTATAAAAGGGGAAAAATCGAAAATATACATGCATTTCGATTTCTTTACATGCAACCCAAAATCTTAACTAACATAGCTATTAATACATAATTTGGACTCAATAACATCATCATCGTCCCCGTCGGCTCGCCGGAGCTCATTGCCGACGGCGGCATGGTTTGGAGGTGCCCGGAAATTGGGTTTCCTTCAACAAACCTCACCAATAATAATCTAAACAATCTCCTTATCACAGAATCATCACAAAACAAAGGTTTCGGGATTGAATTAAATCAAAATCGCCAAAACCCCTTTGCATGCAAAAACCGATACACACATATACACACGGCATACACTCACACACATACACATATGCGCATATATATGTATATACACACATAATTATCAATATATTTGAGAGATTGAGAGAGAGATTTTACAAAGAAGAGAGAGAGATTTTTGCCGAGAGAAAAGAGAGAAGAGAGACTCGAGAGAAAGAGAGAAGAGGGTGTGATGAACGGTGAAAGAAGAAAAGGGGAAAAACTGATTGCTGGGGTTTTATAAGCCCAGGGGTATTTTAGTAACTTGCTAATTCCAAAATCTGATTTTTAAATAAGAAAACCAATATAAATGCCTTTCTAAAATTCGAAATAAAATGAAGATAATATCTAAAAATCACAATTTTATTTTTACAACAAAGAATACGAATTTACAAGCTCACCCATATTTTTAAAATATTTTTATGATCAAAATTGAATTAAATATGAATTTTCAAAGTTTTGATCACTTAAAGGACATTTAACTCATAAAATCAGTTTTAAATCCTTAAAGCCAAAAATAAATTCCTCCACTAATTTTAGAAAATACTAGAATATAAACTAAAGGTTGTGAAAAAGATTTCACAATAAAAAGAGTCTCCGATGAGTTTATAAAATTCCCGGAATGTCAAAAAGAACTAATTTTTAATAAGAAATTCATATAAAATGCATTTAAAAGCATACACAAGTATTTTACTCCATACCATTCACCAAGTAAACATCTAATTATCACATTTCCAAATATCCACCTTTCACACAATACTCACATATCATAGAACTCAAATATTATTAAATATTAATACTGTACAAGCGTTTTTCTGAGTCGTTATACTTGGCATGTCGGCCGTTGTCCAAGCAAAAACGTTATTGTTCTTTTGAAGAAAAGATGTGAGTTTGCTCTTCAACGGCTCGGGCACTAGTGCCCCAACATAAGTCACCTTCTCTGGTTCACCTGGGACTAAGGGAATTGGGATCAAGTCCTCGGCTGGTTTCCCTCTTCTGTCCTCATCGTCGTTTGTATTCATGTCTTCAATGGGGGAGAACCTGCCCCCCGATTCCATCAGGCCTTAACGCGGCTACATAACAACTTCTAGCCATCTTTTGGTCTCCTCTCTCTTCTCCAATCCCATTTCTCGTTGGGAACTTGACTTTCAGATGATAAGATGAGGCAACGGCCTTAAACGCATGAAGACCAGTCCTTCCGAGGATCACGTTGTAGGTTGAAGTTGCCTTTATGACTATGAAGTTCAGCATTTGAGTAGACGTATTCATCCCTTGCCCCATGGTCATCGGGAGTTGGATAGTGCCTTCCACTTTTGATTCCACCCCATTGAATCCGTATATGGGCATATTTGAGGGTGTTAACTGAGAATCAGTATAACCCATCTTGATAAAAGCATCGTGGAACAAGATATCCACTAAAGCTCCATTGTGGACTAGGACTCTCTTTGTTTCAGAATTGCCAATCACAGGTATGATGACTAGAGGGTCATCATGGGGGAACTTCACCCCTTCCAAGTCTGAATCGTCAAAACCTATTGACACTTCTGTTCTGGCACGCTTCGGTGCTTCTCCAACCACAGTCATTACTTCTCGAGCATAAGCCTTTCTTGAATTTCGGGAGGACCCAGAAGCAGTTGGCCCTCCGAATATCATGTTGATGACTGGCCCTCGGGGCTTAGGGTTACGATCTTGGTCGTTGTCCCTTCTGTCGTAATCCTTCCTTTCATAGTTTCCTCTTTGACTCCCTTGATTTCCATCCTTGGTGAATTTGCTGAGTTTTCCTCTTCGTATCAGAAATTCAATCTCATATTTCAATTGCCTACAATCGTCGGTGTCGTGACCGACTTCTTTGTGGAACCGACAGAACTGGTTTTGGTTCCATTTGGACATGTCAGCCCTCATTGGCTTTGGCCATTTGAGATCTCCTTCCTTAACTATCTCCATCAGAATTTGACTCCTGGGAGTGTTCAATCTTGCATACTCCGTAAACTTTGGCCCAAAATTGTTTCTCTTGGGTGGAGAATCAGAGTCTTTTGACGTTCTGGGAAACTTTTCCTTGACGTCGTACTCCTGAACATCCTTTCTTTTCTTTGAGTTTCCACTACCGCCAACAGTGGGTTCATACTTTCTCATGCTTTCTTCAGCCTTGATATACTTTCCGGCTCTATCTTGGAGCTTCAGCATGCTCTCGGGTGGATGTTTAGCTAACGACCTTTTGAAGTGGTCATCAGTAGTTCCTTGTTGCAGGGCTATCATAGCTACCCTGTCCTCTAAGTCCGGGACTTTCAAAGCCTCCCGAGTGAATCGATTGATGTAGTCCCTTAGGGCTTCATTCTTTCCTTACTGGATTGTCATGAGTGACGCAGAGCTTTTATCATGCACCCTTCCACTAATGAACTGATTGATAAAAGCTTTGCTTAGTTCCTTGAAAGACCCAATTAAGTTTGGAGGAAGACGGCTATACCAGCGTTGGGCCATGCCTGCCAAGGTTTGTGGAAACGCCCTACACTTGATCGCATCGTTGGTTGGCTGCAAAAGCAGTGCATTGGAGAAGGTCCTTACATGATTTGCGGGATCTCCCGTTCCATCATAGGCTTTGATCGAAGGCATCTTGAATTTTCTGGATATAGCCGCTTTCATGATGTCTTGAGTAAACGGTGGTGTAGGATCATCAGGATCTCCTAGGGGCAACAGAATACTAGGATCACCCCTTGGGGCTTCGGCCCTCTTGGTTCTTCTTGCCGGTGGATCCAAGTTGATTATCGGGATCCCTTCAGTCGTTCGGTCTCGAGATTGAGCGGCCTCCTCCTCAGCAAGGAGTTTCTTGAGTCTTGCAGTCTCTGCCTCATGGGCTACAATTTTCTCCTTAGTAGTTTGGGGTTGATCCCGATTTGTCTGAGAAGAACGTCTCCTTCTTGGGGCGACATCCTCCCCAGTTGTATAACCCTCATCCTCGGTGTATGGGCCCGAGTAATCTTGAACGAAAGGGGTCTGGCTAGTTTGTTGATTTTGGGGTCCCAGACCTTGAATATAAGGGGGCACATATGCCTCATGGTAGATTGGATTAGTTCCACTACCGCCCGCCATGGGTCGAGGGGGCATGCCATAGCTTGGCATCCCCAAAGTCTGATTTGCGTATTGAGGGAGATCAGTAGTATGGAGTTGAAGGCTTCTCGGTGCATTCATGATGAGTGGAGAAGTCGAGATTGGCTGCTGGTGAACGGTCTCTTGTGGATTAGATCCATGAATGACCATCTGCAGGGGATTCGTCCCTTCAACAGAAATAGGGATTTCCAGTCCTTGAGTGTTGGTGGGGATATTCGCCCCTTGAGTTCCAGTAGTCGGCGGTGGTTGATTTCCGTGAGTATCAGCCTCAGAGGTGATTGGGCGATCCTCAGGAGTTTGAGTATCCCGAGCTGTTCTTCGTGTGTTTGCCATGGTTGATGTTGTCTTCCCACAGACGACGCCAAATGTTATGGATTAAAAAACGTACTTGTATAATAATTGCTAGGATTAATGAGCTTTCGAGCTTTAATGGCTGCACTTGTGTTTCGAGACTAAATCGGTCCTCACAAGATGCCTACGTATCTCAAATCGTTATTGAGAATCAAGTCAAAGATGTAGTTCTTGGTGTTGCCCTCGGGGCTATGGCGGCAGGGGCACACCAAGGACGTAGTGACTTGTATGTCCTTATTCGTGGATGAAGTCTAAAACGTAGTTCTAGGAGTGCCTTTGTGGCTTGTTGCACCTTCGAGGCGTTGTGACGTATGGAGCTGTGCCCAAAACGTAGTTCTGATTGTAGGATCAGGGTCCTTATATAGGCGTCTAGAGCCTAGTATTTATGGTATGTTTAGGAATCTTAGCGAATAAGTCTCCTTATTGATAATGGATAAACATTGTATTTCTTGCAGGATAAGTCTTTTCCTTGTTGATAAAGGCTATGACTCATTAATTGCCTTTAATTGGGATTTCAGATCCTTCTTTGATGAATTTACCATATTTTGGACTCTTTTTATGAGTTGTATATTTTCCATATTTATTAATTACGAAATTAATAAATAATCTGGGTTTTGGGCCTTAAATACTTGGTCTTTCCAAAGAATCAGCAATTATATTTCTATAATTACTTTTCTATCCATATCAATAATATAATCCACTCTTTTTCCACAAATATCACGGGCAATTACCCTTTTCAATTAAAATATGTTACCTTTTCTATTTGTCCTTAGTAAAATCTCTCAGTTTCCAAAAATATTATATTATAAAAGAAATATATAAAAATATTATATTATATTTTACTATAAAAAATATTATAATATATTAAAAAAAGTTCGTGGTTCGCATGGGTTATAATCTAGTATTTTTAAAGATGAAACATTTAAAGTTTTGTTGTTAGGTTGGTCGGTACAGTTTTTTGGTATTTCGTGTATTTACTTAATTACCCTTACTTATTTATTAAAAAAAAAATTATTAAAATTTTAGTGAAAGGTTTCTCGGTGTCGGCGACACCTCGCAATTCGAACACTATACAATTAAAAACTCAAAAAAAAATAACTAAATACTTAGAATTTAAAATTACTATATGCGGCACAATATCATCCACTAAAAATGTGTGTGTATATATATATATATATATAACATCAACTAATTTCTTTTTAATCATATTTTGCATATTTTTGTAATTAAAAAAACTAAACAAATATAAGTGTACTATAGAAATGAACATATTAAAATTTCAAATATTAAAATATAAGTGTATTATATAAGCACAAACTACTAAGAGAAAAAATACACTAAAATTACAAATATCATAGGTTAATCCAAACAAATATAAGTATTAACAAAATTTATTGAATTAAAACCTGATTTCTTTGACGAATTGAATTCTACGGATACTAAAAACGTTTGTAATTAAGTGGTACAACAAATAGGATTTTTAAAAAACCTTGTCATGGATACACTTGCAAATTAATTTGCAATTAACGATTGAGTTCCCTAAAAATATACCAACAAATTCATGAAAATAGAAACAGAAAAAATCCATTATGAGCAAGTAAAACAAAGAAAACATGACTAACGAAAAAGAAGAAATTTCATATACAAAGCAAATTAACTAAACACATCAAACATATATCAATATTGTACACAACAATATATTGTTCAATTATACATACTTAGGTACAATTTGATTTAAAAACTTACAATAATTTATCAATATCTGGCCGTGAGCGCTTATGTATTGACACATATATAAGGATCATCAAGAATTAACAATCGTTAAAGCAACCATGTTAAGGATCATCCATGTTTCATCTTGTGCAAGTTCAAATATATATGGTGCAAGTAATGATACGTTATACACAATCACAAGTATAAACCTTCACACCAATAGAATGAGTTACATACATATAAACAATCAAAAATTTGAATTTAAAAAAATGATAACACTAATTAAGGATTGATTTGAAATAGTTTCTATAATTTAAAAATTGTTTTTATATTTATCCATAATATAAGGATATAACCGAATTCACGTATATCTATTGTAGGTGTCAAAATGGGAAAAAAATTAAATGTTTTAGATCATTACAAACTAATGAATTATTTTATTTATAAGAAAACATGACATAAGAGTATTGAATTTAAATTTGGAAAATGTAAGGTTGTAGAAAATTTGGAAAGATTTGATTGAAAAAATTGATTATACTTTGTATACTGATCTAATTTACATATTTACTTGTGTATGTGCATACTTCCACTAATTATGCAAATAAAATATATGATACTTTATTAATTTGATATACTATTAACTTTATATTCTTACTTTCAAAAGAACTTTATATTCTTGATTGGTGTGCAGGTATAATTCTGTTATACATGTTTATTTGTTGTATATATATAACTCTATAACAACTATCCAAATAGTATATATGTGTATATATGCACACATATAGAATGATAATAGAGAAATATGAGTCATAAATTTCTCCAAAATCAATTCAAATATCCTATTTAAATGACATTCATTATGATTATCACAATAATTTATGACCATATATATCAATAAAACCCTTGATTTAAGTACTGATTGAGTAATAAATAAAAAAGGAAAGAAATTGAATGATCTTTTCAAATTTCAAAAATTATGAGATCAGATGATTTGAATGTTGAGATGATACAAATTATAAAATTTAGAATTGGAAATATTGGAAATATATATCAAATAGTATTTAAGTTACCATAAAATTTCAGTTAAAGTTTTCTCGGTGTCGTCTAACGGCGATCCCTCGCAATTTAAACCATATACATTTTAAAACTCAACTAAAAAAAGATAAAGTAACGAAATACATATGATGTAAATTACTAAGTGTAGTACCAATGTCAACATCCAAAATGTGTACATATTTCTGTTTATGATCAAATACTATATTTATTTATTATATATTACATATGTTATATAATTAAAATATTTGAATAAATATAAGTGTACCATACACTTGAACTTATACAACATTTAACATCTGAAAGATGCACAAATTACTAAAAGAAAATTAAAATTACAAACATCACAAATTAATCTAAATAAATGTAATTATATGTAACAAAGTAAGTCACAATTATACGGATATCTCAAGTTGCAATCACGCATACAATTCTTTTAAAACATAGATATCATCTATACTAAATATCATAAACACAAAAAGAAGTATGATTAAACATCCATCAAACTAATATCATGCCAATATCAAACGAATAACATTCAACTAAAAGTGTACAGAGATATCAATTTAACAATACATTATATTAACATTAGTTGATTCTGTTGAGAAATTCGAGTCCATGGATACCACGATCTCTTACGATCAGGAGTTTCATGGATACCACAATCACTTCTAGTCAAGAATTTCAATATATACAATTTGAGATTCACCTGCAATTGGTTTAACGTTCAACACAAAATAAATAAATATTTATTAAATTTAAGTAAACAACAAATATATTCGACAAAAAGTGTATATATTCATTACATAAATATAAAATGTAGCCTTTATTTTTTTATGCACTTTGAATTCATGGAAACCACGACCTCTTATGATCAAGAACTCAAGTCTATAAGATTTGGGATACACCTGCAATTATTATATAACAAAATCAAGGTAAGTAACGATGCAATGTAGCTTACATATATGTTTAATTATCATGCTTGTTGTCCTTGAAAAAATGATTCAAACTTTTGTATTCTGCACAATTTAAACAAACATTAGTAACATATTTAAGTAAGCAACAAAAACACAAACACACACACACATACACACACACACACACACACACACACACACATATATATATATATATATATATATATATATATATATATATATATATATATATATACATGTATTGTAACACCCCCATCTATATCTAAATGAGGGGCTACTTATTAAACCTTAAACCTGCAAACAGAGCACTAAAATAATCTCTAAATAATAAATAAACAGTCTAATAATCTCCAAGATAATATTAAACCTCCAAAACGGTTCAAAGCAATAAATATGAAAAACCAAAATCTCTAAAATGATATTCAAGTCTAAATAACGATAGAAGTCTGCAAAGCCTAATCAATGATATAAAGGGGTGGCTCTCCATCACACAATCCCAGATCCCCCTAAGCACCTGCCAGAAAAAGAATACGGCATGAGCCAATCGCCCAGTCTGGATTTGGAATACAGTTTATAAAACAGAAAATAGATATTCATATTTGACAGTTTATAATAAACATTTATCTAAAAATAATTATGGCTGAAGCAACGAGGGGTTAGGATATTTCATACCGAGATCAGAACAGAACAGATACAAATACACACATCATAGGGTACTTAATGTGTACAACAAACCGGATAATGTGTACGGCATATACAACGTCACCGTCAAATCAAATCACAAATCACAAACTCTGGGTGCACCCACGTATCCTAAAACAAATATCAAATGCGCAAAAGCTCGCCTCCTGAGCTATCAGAACAGAAGGATACGCCATGACCAATCACACTGCCATGGAAGTGTCATGTCACTGGTGCCGCAATGACATGGTTGTAGTACCCCTACAGCTGGTTAACTCGGTATACCCTATATCACTAAGGGTTCAAACTTCAAATATAATATTTCGCAAAACATTTTAAAATCTCACATAACAGATATTCTCGGTATTTCCAACAGATATAAAATATACGCAATATCAGAAAATCGCAGAAACAAATATTTAACTATTTCGAAACAGATATAAAAATATTTTTCAGAGTCAGAACAAATTTTCAGAATCAAAATGATCAAAATCAAATGAACAGATTTGAGGTCAAAACGAATTTAATTTAAATATTTCTAAGAGGAGTAGCGCTGAATAAAAGAGGAGAGAATCCGTACCTCGAAAATAACGATCTCAAACACTCACGAATTCGCAAATGATCCGCTAAATTTCCGGTCCCCGATCTAAAAGTAAAATTATATTTAACAGTTAATATCTCTTAAAAGTTCATTCTCAGATTATACTTTATATAATTATATAATCTACTTTTTCCCGAGTTATTGTCATTAAACCTATTCAATATATTAACAAACTAGTGCTACTAATTAGACTACAAGTCAGTTGCCAAGCTCGGTCACATGTGGCATAATTTAATATATAATAACATGACCATAACTTGTAACATAATCTTAAATAGCACACATGCATTACAAAGACACCAGGTCAACAAGATTTTTACTAATCTGGATGCGCTAACCTACTCGGCTAATAGTTATATTTTAATATATAATAAATATGACACAACTGATACAAATTGCACATTAATTTATTATGAACACATTTCTTCTTTAGTTATCTAATTTAATAGACTAGTTAAGAATACACGTGACAACCCATTTATCTATAAAATTCATTAAGAAACTAACTAATCAGTTAAACGAAAGTATTAATTAGCACATGGAACAAAATTAGACATTAATTACTATAAACCAATTCAAGTGTAAACATGTGTTCGAATGAATACATACATTACATACATTCGTGAAAATCGTGATGATAGCCCAGAATTATTGAAACAAATAACTCAATATTTAATTATTAAATATGAAATAATAACCAAATCAATGAATCAAAACACATATTCATGTATTCACAATCTGTCTTGCAAAACCAAACCTCTTTTACGCAAGATTGCACAATAGACATATTTTTAAATTCAATCAAAATCAACTAGTACATTAAATAATGATTGTAATACATAATCATACATAAAAATAACATATCCACATTAGTGAGAAATATTTGCAAAGTAATGGCAATACAACTTATTAAAGCATTATATGGGTGAGTGGATTATATGAATTGAAAGTATAGACATCCAACTAATTAAACAATACATACCAGATGTCAAAATAGAGGGTTGAGGGAATAAACCACTTGCTCCTCTGTTATAGCCCTTTTCCCTCGTCAGTCTCTTGGTGCGGCTCGAAAAATATTATTATACTAGGGTTAATGTTGTGGGAGGATTATCAAGGGTCTTTGTTTATATATAATCGCGTACCAATGATATCAATGATTATTAATAAAATTAGAATTACAAAACTGACGTATATACAATTTGAATCCAATTATTATTATTATTATTATTATTATTATTATTATTATTATTATTATTATTATTATTATTATTACTACTATTAAATAAAATATCTTAAATTCCCATATATTAAATATATACACCCTTAAAAAGGATTCCGTCCCCGGAATCAAACGAAACTAAAAATCGTACCTGAATCGAATAAGTACGGATATCTCTCACGAATAGACCCTTCTAATTCCCAAGTAGCCTCTCCCTCAGAATGATTTTTCCACAAGACTTTCACAAAAGGAATAGTACTTTTCCTCATAACTCCCTCCTCTCGTGCTAGGATAGCTTCTGCTTCCTCCTCACAAGTAAGATCCTCTCTAATCGTATGCAATGGATACTGAACTACATGAAGCAGATGATATTTGTAGCCCCTCAAAACAGAAACATGAAATACATTATGGACATGCGATAACTGTGGTGGTAACGCAATCCTATAAGATACTTCACCCACTTTCTCTATAACATCAAAAGGACCAACATATCTCGGACTAAGCTTCCCTTTCATGTCAAAGCGTTTAACACCCTTCCAGGGCGACACCTTCAAGAACACATGATCACCAGGTTCAAATCCACCAAACTTCCTATGTTGATCCGCATAACTCTTTTGACGTGATCGAGCCTCCTTCAAACTTGTCTTAGCCTGCTCGACCTTCTCATTAGTAACTCTAACTAACTCTGGCCCTGCAATGACTTTCTCACCAACCTCATCCCAACAAGACGGTGCTCTACACCTCCTACCATACAAAGCCTCAAATGGTGGCATACCAATACTCGCGTGCCAACTATTATTGTACGCAAACTCAACAAGATGCAACTCTTTATCCCAATCACCTGTCCACTCCAACGCACAAGTCCTCAACATATCCTCCAATGTCTGAATCGTCCTCTCTGACTGTCCATCCGTCTGTGGATGAAAAGCCGTACTAAAATTAAGTCTCGTACCCCAAGCCTGCTGGAATCCCTTCCAAAAACGCGATGTAAACCTTGTATCCATGTCAGAAATTATCGACACAGGCACACCATGAAGTCTAACAATATCTCGCTGAAAAATTTCTGCTAACTCATGAATAGAAGTAGTCTCTCTAATAGGTAAGAAATGGGCTGATTTAGTAAGTCTATCAACCACCACCCGTATAACATCATTCTTTCTGAAGGTTCTCGGCAAATGTGTCACAAAGTCCATAGTAATGTTTTCCCACTTCCAAACTGGAATATCCAACAGCTGCAATAATCCACTAGGCCTCTGATGATCTATCTTCACCTGTTGACAGATAAGACATTTCCCTACAAATTCTGCTATGTCTGCTTTCATCCTACTCCACCAGAAGTGCTCCTTCAAATCTCTATACATCTTAGTGGAACCTGGATGAATAGAGAATGAAGAACTATGAGCCTCGGTCAAAATTTCTTCATGAATCGCCAAGTCTGCAGGTACACACAATTTACTACCCACCCATAACACACCATCATCATCAACACGGAAATGTTTTTGCTCACCAGCTCCCACCTCCGATCTAATAACATCCAAACCTGTATCTTTCTTTTGAGCTTCCTTGACCCTTGAAACCAGATTTGGTTCCACTCTCAAACTAGCAATGCTACCACCCGATCCTCTAACATACAACTCAATACCAAAGCGCTCCATGTCTGAAATAAGATGCGGCTGAGTAATTAGAGATGCAACACTCCCTAAGTTCTTCCTACTAAGAGCGTCTGCCACAACATTTGCCTTCCCTGGATGGTACTGAATATTAGCATCATAATCCTTAAGAAGTTCAAGCCACCTCTGCTGTCTCATGTTAAGCTCCTTTTGAGTAAAAATGTACTTAAGACTCTTGTGATCAGTGAAGATATCACAAGTCTCTCCATACAAATAATGCCTCCAAATCTTCAAAGCAAAGACCACTGCTGCTAACTCCAAGTCATGCGTAGGATAGTCTACCTCATAGGGTTTAAGCTGCCTAGAAGCGTAAGAAATCACCTTCCCATGTTGCATAAGAACACAACCCAATCCTCTCTTAGAAGCATCACTATAAACCTGATATCCTCCACTCCCTGATGGCAACACAAGTATAGGAGCCGTCACCAATCTCTTCTTCAACTCTTGGAAACTCTTCTCATGATCATCATTCCACTCGAACTTAACACCCTTTCTCATCAGTTGAGTCATCGGCAAAGCTATGGACGAGAAACCCTCCACAAAGCGCCTATAATAACCTGCCAAACCCAAGAAACTCCTCACCTCTGTCACATTGCTAGGTCTCGGCCAATTAGTGATAGCCTCGACTTTCGCAGGATCCAACTCAATCCCTCTAGCAGACACAACATGCCCTAAAAATGCCACTTGCTCTAACCAGAAGTCACACTTTGAAAATTTTGCAAACAATTTCTTCTGCCTCAAGATCTCAAGTACAGTACGTAAGTGCTCCTCATGCTCCTCCTTACTCCTAGAGTATATCAAGATATCATCGATAAAGACAACAATAAACTTATCCAAATAATCATGAAAGACACGATTCATCAAATCCATGAATACCGCTGGAGCATTCGTCAACCCAAAGGACATCCCAAGAAACTCATAATGCCTATAACGAGTTCGAAATGCTGTCTTCGGAATATCTTCATCTCTTACTCGCAACTGGTGATAACCCGATCTCAAATCTATCTTAGAAAAGTACTTCGCCCTTTGCAACTGATCGAACAAGTCATCAATGCGTGGCAAAGGATACCTGTTTCTGATAGTCACCTTATTCAACTCCCTGTAGTCAATACACAACCTCATGGAACCATCCTTCTTCTTCACAAACAACACTGGGGCACCCCACGGAGATACACTTGGCCTGATAAATCCTCTATCCAATAACTCCTGCAACTGCTCTTTCAATTCCTGCAACTCTAGTGGTGCCATTCGGTACGGTGCCTTAGAAATAGGCTCTGCACCTGGAACAAGTTCAATTGTAAACTCCACCTCTCGTTGTGGTGGCAAACCTGGTAGCTCATCGGGAAACACGTCTGAAAATTCATTCACAACTGGATAACCCTCGATACGAGGCTCAACCTTAGACATATCCTTCACGAACGCAAGATAGCCATCACAACCCTTAGACAAAAGTTTACTCGCCTTTAGAGCCGAAATCATTTTAATCTCTCCTTTCGGTTGAGACCCCTGAAATACAAATTATGGTTTATCTGCATCCCAAAAGATCACCCTCTTTCCCTGACAGTCAATTGTAGCTCGATGTTCACTCAACCAATCCATACCCAAAATAATGTCAAAGTCATGCATCTCCATCGGAAGCAAGTTAACCTTATAATTTCTATCCCCAACAGCTATCGAACACTCTCGGTACACATCAGAAATAATAACGGAATTCCCCATTGGGGTAGCAATAGACATACGAGGATATAATAATGATGGAAGAACACCAAGATGATGAACAAACGATAAAGACACAACAGAATGAGTCGAACCAGTATCAAATAACACATAAGCATCACGTCTACCAACAAGAAGTGTTCCTGAAACGGTACCTAAATGAGTTGCTGCCTGATTAGCAGTCAATGCAAACACTCTTCCTGAAGGATTCTGCTGATTCTGCTAACCACCACTACCACTACCTCCACCACCAGTGTTCCGCGATGTCGGACAATCCTTAGCCCTATGCTGCATCGAACCACATAAGAAACATGCCCCAGACTATTTATAACAAGCTCTCCCTGGATGATGTCCACCACATGTAGTACAAGGAGCCACCGGAATCATATTGGGGTTGCCCCCATACACTGAATAACGATTCTGCCCCTGTTGACGATTATGCCCTTGTTGACGATTCTGCCACTGCCTAGGCTGCTGCTGCTGAAACCGCTGAAACTGCTGATTCTGATTCTGCTTCTAACCACCAAACTGATTCTGACCGTAAGTCGACTGAGTCCTCATATTCTGGTATCTTCCACGCCACTGTCCCTGCTGATTACCTTGACCTCCATTCCACTGTTTACCCTGTATAGAACTCTGATCATCTCTAGGCCTCTTACGATCATTCTGAAACCTGGAAGCTCTATACTCAGTACGCTCCTTCTTAATATCCTTAGCTGCATCTGCCACCTCCGCCACATTAGGAAAATTTAGTGAAATGATAGAACCCCTCAGATTAGGCCTCAGTCCCCATTTAAATTTTTCAGCTTGCTGTGTAGGAGTCCCTACAACTGTCCCAGCAAATCCAGCTAACCTGATAAACCTTGCCATATAGTCAGTAAGGCTCTCATCGAAGTTCTGCGAGATAGAATGAAACTCCCTCAAATATGCCTCTCTGTCTGCATTAGAAAAGTACTGCTCATAGAAAACTTCCTTAAATCCCTGCCAAACCAATGTCTCTGTAAACTCCTCACCCATAGTAGCCTTCACAGCTCTCCACCATCGCTGAGTATCCCCCTCTAACTTATACACAACCAATCTGACCTTCTGGATCTCATCGCAACCCAAAGCATCAAAAATCTTCTCAAGATGAACAATCCAATTCTCATCATCAATAGGAGTCTGTCATGCGTGAAAAGATTCTGGTTTCTGCTTAACAAATCTCTCCAACCATACAAATGGTTCCAACGGATTACCCTGACCCTCCGGATTTTGCTGATGTCCTTGACCATTTTGATTATTCTGACCATCTTGATTCCCTTGATCATTCTGATTATTTTGATTATTCTGATTGTCCTGATTATTCTGATTTGCCATAGCTTGTTGTATACCCTGAGCCACTGCTTGACCAATCATCGCAGCTAACTCAGCTTGGCTAACACCCAAGTTAGTCTGATTAGTAGTTCGATTACGTCTAGGAGGCATCTACGATATAAGATAACGAACGAATGAAGATAACAAGAATAGATAAGCAGAAGCGATTTAAAAACAAAAGTCAATAGACTAGAGCAAAATGAAATGAGCTTGAAATAGAGCACCCATCCTAACGTCTGCCCAATCTCACAGGTCAACCTAAATAGGTTTTCTACAAGAAGGAACCTGGCTCTGATACCATCTTTGTAACACCCCCGTCTATATCTAAATGAGGGGCTACTTATTAAACCTTAAACCTGCAAACAGAGCACTAAAATAATCTCTAAATAATAAATAAACAGTCTAATAATCTCCAAGATAATATTAAACCTCCAAAACGGTTCAAAGCAATAAATATGAAAAACCAAAATCTCTAAAATGATATTCAAGTCTAAATAACGATAGAAGTCTGCAAAGCCTAATCAATGATATAAAGGGGTGGCTCTCCATCACACAATCCCAGATCCCCTGAAGCACCTGCCAGAAAAAGAATACGGCATGAGCCAATCGCCCAGTCTGGATTTGGAATACAGTTAATAAAACAGAAAACAGATATTCATATTTGACAGTTTATAATGAAACATTTATCTAAAAATAATTATGGCTGAAGCAACGAGGGGTTAGGATATTTTATACCGAGATCAGAACAGAACAGATACAAATACACACATCATAGGTACCTAATGTGTGCAACAAACCGGATAATGTGTACGGCATATACAACGTCACCGTCAAATCAAATCACAAACTCTGGGTGCACCCACGTATCCTAAAACAAATATCAAATGCGCAAAAGCTCGCCTCTTGAGCTATCAGAACAGAAGGATACGCCATGACCAATCACACTTCCATGGAAGTGTCATGTCACTGGTGCCGCAATGACATGGCTGTAGTACCCCTACAGCTGGTTAACTCGGTATACCCTATATCACTAAGGGTTCAAATATAATATTTCGCAAAACATTTTAAAATCTCACATAACAGATATTCTCGGTATTTCCAACAGATATAAAATATATGCAATATCAGAAAATCGCAGAAACAAATATTTAACTATTTCGAAACAGATATAAAAATATTTTTCAGAGTCAGAACAAATTTTCAGAATCAAAATGATCAAAATCAAATGAACAGATTTGAGGTCAAAACGAATTTAATTTAAATATTTGTAAGAGGAGTAGCGCTGAATAAAAGAGGAGAGAATCTGTACCTCGAAAATAACGATCTCAAACACTCACGAATTCGCTAACCTATTCAATATACTTTTTCCCGAGTTATTGTCATTAAACCTATTCAATATAATTAACCTATTCGCTAACCTGTAAAATTATAATTAACAGTTAATATCTCTTAAAAGTTCATTATCAGATTATACTTTATATAATTATATAATCTACTTTTTCCCGAGTTATTGTCATTAAACCTATTCAATATATTAACAAACTAGTGCTACTAATTAGACTACAAGTCAGTGGCCAAGCTCGGTCACATGTGGCATAATTTAATATATAATAACATGACCATAACTTGTAACATAATCTTAAATAGCACACATGCATTACAAAGACACTAGGTTAACAAGATTTTTACTAATCTGGATGCGCTAACCTACTCGGCTAATAGTTATATTTTAATATATAATAAATATGACACAACTGATACAAATTGCACATTAATTTATTATGAACACATTTCTTCTTTAGTTATCTAATTTAATAGACTAGTTAAGAATACAGGTGACAACCCATTTATCTATAAAATTCATTAAGAAACTAACTAATCAGTTAAACGAAAGTATTAATTAGCACATGGAACAAAATTAGACATTAATTACTATAAACCAATTCAAGTGTAAACATGTGTTCGAATGAATACATACATTACATACATTCGTGAAAATCGTGATGATAGCCCAGAATTATTGAAACAAATAACTCAATATTTAATTATTAAATATGAAATAATAACCAAATCAATGAATCAAAACACATATTCATGTATTCACAATCTGTCTTGCAAAACCAAACCTCTTTTACGCAAGATTGCACAATAGACATATTTTTAAATTCAATCAAAATCAACTAGTACATTAAATAATGATTGTAATACATAATCATACATAAAAATAACATATCCACATTAGTGAGAAATATTTGCAAAGTAATGGCAATACAACTTATTAAAGCATTATATGGGTGAGTGGATTATATGAATTGAAAGTATAGACATCCAACTAATTAAACAATACATACCAGATGTCAAAATAGAGGGTTGAGGGAATAAACCACTTGCTCCTCTGTTATAGCCCTTTTCCCTCGTTAGTCTCTTGGTGCGGCTCAAAAAATATTATTATACTAGGGTTAATGTTGTGGGAGGATTATCAAGGGTCTTTGTTTATATATAATTGCGTACCATTGATACCAATGATTATTAATAAAATTAGAATTACAAAACTGACGTATATACAATTTTAATCCAATTATTATTATTATTATTATTATTATTATTATTATTATTATTATTATTATTATTACTACTACTACTATTAAATAAAATATCTTAAATTCCCATATATTACATGTATAATCAACACAAACACTAACGAAAAAAATCGAAAAACAGTAGACAAAGAAGAAGAAAGAAAATGGAAAAATGGAGAGAAAAAATAGAGAGAGAATATATTAACATTAACATTATAAATGGTGAAGATCAGTGTTTTATAGTCAAGAAATACTTGTAACCAATTATGAATTTGAATTTTGAAAATAGATGACAAAAATCACGAATAAAAATACATATATTTGTATGTGTATTTATCATTTCTGATTCAAAATTTGAAACTAAAATATGGATTTAACTTGTTGGACTTGTTAATATTCATATTTACTCTTTGTGTTCTAGTTGTATTACTAGTTCATTTTAATCTTTCACAAAAGGATTATCAAGTCACAGTGCTTGTATTATATTCTTTTAACATGAGGTGAAGTGAGGTGAGGTGATTATCGCTCTAAGACCCAAGTCTTGGACACGTCAATGAGAAGTTGAGTGTCATTGCACCGTGAGGAGGCTAAAAGACCCAAGACCCAAGTCTTGGACACGTCAATGAGAAGTTGAGTGTCATTGCACCGTGAGGAGGATAAAAGACCCAAGATCTAAGATCGTAAAAGTGTGTAGATACGAAGTTTACGCAAGGGTTTAATTACGTGGTTGTGAGGAGGTAGTGGTTTAGATACGCTCCAAGATAAACTCGTAAGGGGTTACTTGTATTGTATTTGAGGAAGTAATGGGGAGTTACGTTCCAAGATAATCTTGCAAGGGGTAGACTATATTATTTTGAGGAGTTAACGGGTAGTTAGGCTCTAAGATAGATATATAGTTGTTGTAAAGGCTTCTCCGCCTACTATAAGGAGTGTTTTACTTATAGTGGAAGAAATCTCGAAACCGGGGAGGAGTTCGGAGACTGGAGTAGGGGTGTTCGAATCCGTTAGTGGATTGTGACATCGCGAACCAAGATAAAATCGATTGTGTCGTACTCTTTATCTTTCTCGCTTTTACTTTCCGCATTTTAAGTTGCTTATTTATAAGTAATTTATTTTAAAGTGAGAAGGAATTTTTAAAACACCAAGCTCAAATTTAAAAAAAGGGTAATAAGCTATTCAACCCCCCCCCCTTTAGCTTACTTATCCCCTTTCCGAGAACCCATCATACACATATAGAGTCGTAGAGAATCAAGAAAGGTTTAATATGATTACTAATACTTACAATTTGGTGGAGAGAAACTATGAGAAATTGGGGTTTGATTTTTGAAAAAAATGAAGAATAAGGGAAGGGGTTGGGGTCGCGGGAGAGAAACAGAGGAGAGAGTGAGAGAGACTTGGATGGGGGGTGGGTTTGGGGAGTGTAAAATAAAAATGAATTAAAATTAATGTTATCTCACCTAATGCTTAATTAGAAATATTAAAATTATGGACTAAGATGTAATTTCATAATCCCAATTCTAAATCAAATAAAATGATATTTTTACAAATAAGTTTTGTAGTTTAAATAAATGAAATTGTTTTTACAGAAAAATAATCAAATGAAATGCATTTTTATCACAAAAATAATTATAAGTTGAAATTTGCAACTCACTAGTTAAATAAGTAAAATACCCATTGTAAATAAATTACTAAAAGATGTAGCATCTCTCAAAATAATTAATTAAAATAAATAAACAACTAAAAGGTTAAATTATAAGTTTAAATCTAATGATAAAATAAAATTAGGTTAAGAAATATTTTATACTACTAAATAAATAATAAAAGCGTGATCCAAATTTAATATAAATATTCTATGACCCAAATAAATTTACAAAGCACTTAAATAAAATTTAAAATTCACATACACAATTAACTACTTATTCAGAAGGCACATAATTCACAATTTTAAGCATATAACAATTATTGCACATAATTAATCATCTAAAATTCACAGAATAAAATGCACTTATCATTAAAATATATTAGTCGAAATTTAGAATCGTTACATTAACTTATATAAATAGAGTAAAGTGCACTTTGTGTACTCGTACTTTAGTCAAGACACCACTTGCAATACTATAGTTTAAAATCGAGTAGTTGCAATATCAATGTTTGTATTTCACTGCACTTTGTTGCATTCCGTTAATTGAGGTTAACTCCGTTATTAATTTAGGGAGTAAAGTGCACTTTGTGTACTCACACTTTACTCTAAAGTGCATTTTGTGTAGTCGCACTTTATTGTAAATTTTAAACTAAAGTATTGCAAGTGATGTATTGAGCAAAGTGTGGGTACACAAAATGCACTTTAGAGTAAAGTGCGAGTACACAAAGTGCACTTTACTCCCTAAATTAATAACGGAGTTAACCTCAGTTAACGGAATGCAACAAAGTGCATTGAAATACAAACATTGATATTGCAACTGCTCGATTTTGAACTATAGTATTTCAAGTGGTGTCTTGACTAAAGTACGAGTACACAAAATGCACATTACTCATATAAATATTCAGTTTTAGCCAAATATAAACAAAGTTAAGTATACACTTACTCGTGTTACACAACCACAAGTAAATATGAGATAGAGCAAGTTATAAATATTTCGTAAAATATTAAACAAGCTTCTAAACTCAACAATAATCCGGCCAAATGGATTTTAAAGAAAATGGCCAAATTCTTCGAATTGTTTTGGTTTAAAACAAGTTCGAGTAGTCTTGTTCTTAAGTCCCTTAAAGATTATAAATTAATTAAGATCAAAAGGACTTATATGAGCCAAGACAATAAGAATATTTCTTTTGATATACAAAATAAACAAGTTCAAAACCACTTAAGGTATAAACAAGTTTTATGCGTTTTAAACACAAATCAAAAGATAGTTCTTAGCCTTTTAAACCAAATGTTCACCAAATGGTTACTAAGGACTTAGAGAGAGATGAAGAACTACTTCAAGATACTCCTCTTGGTGTGTAATAACTTATCAAGATACACTTAAAGAGTTAACTTTAATATCAAGTGTATACTTGGTTATAAGTGTAAGAAAACAACACCAAAAGTGTTCCAAATGAGCACCAATGCAAAGATATTCAAAGAGAGGATAATGGTGACTCAAGAACACAAGTAGAAGCTCTCCAGGGGCTGCACAATAAGTGCAAAACCACTGCCCTAAGAGGCTTACCCGAGAGGTGTATAGATTGGTCAATAACAAGCCAAAAACACCACTTAAAGTGTCTAATAAGAGTGTCACTTGAAAGGTATTCAAGTATATGATAATGGAAACTCAAAGACACATCCAAGAACACTCTAAGGGCTGCTAAAAACGTGCCAGAGCACTGCCCAAGGATGCTTGGCCGAGAGGTGTTAAATCGAGGCTAATGACAAGCCAAAATACCACTAAAAGTGTCTAAAATGAGCATCACTTGAAAGGTATTCAAGAAGGCAACAAAGGTACATCAAAGACACTTCAAAGACTTTAGGGGCTATCCAAAACGTACACAAGCACTGCCCTAATTGTCTTTCCCGAGAGGTTAGTGGCAAGACAAATAACAAGCCTAAAACAAGCCAAAACCACCTCATAAATTAGCTGGATTTGAGCACCACTTGAATGATATTCAAGAAGGGATAAAAGGTGACTCAAATACTCACTTAAGAGTGCTTAATGGGCTGAAAAATATATTCAAGGGGCTGCCTAAGAAGCTTGGCCGAATGGTGTTACACAACCACCAAAATCGAACCAAAAACACCAACAAAACAAGGCCTAAATGAGCACCACTTGAAGATTATTCAAGATGAGATCAATGGTGACTCAAATACTCAACTAAGAGCACTATGGGGCTGCACAAAAATGAGCTAAAGAGCTCCCCAAAGTGGAGTGGCCGAGTGGTGTTTAAACCGACAAGAAATGGATGTAAATCCAAAGCTTAAAGATGATTAATATTGAAAGATCAAAGCTTTGGAATCCAAATCTTTTGGAGGATTTTGGTACTCTAAGAAGTGAGTAATCTAGAGTAAAAACTCCAGCGCTTCTAGGACACAAAATTCTCAAGGAAATGAGTGAGTTTAGCTTGGTGTTTATAGCCAAAAATAAGGTTATTAACCAATGGACAAAGCTAAGTAACCAATGGACAAAGTTAGGTGTCACGCAATCCATAAAATATGAAATAGAATGGTACAAGGTACTATGACACTTCAGCATATAAACATGTGGGAATTAGCTTAATATAAAATATTCAAGAAGCTTTCATTGGTATGAAAAGGCCGATAAATACGTAACGAAGCGACAAAACCCATTTCGTGAGATTTTCTTTAAAAATCCTTAAAAAAATATGAGACCAATGCAAAAAGTCTTCAAATATATTATAAACTTATGGTCAAAATCGACCTTGGGGTTTTTTAAAGGAGTCTTTCACCTTTAGGTTTTGGTAATTTTTCAAAGACAAAAGTGTAAATTAAATTAGATATAGGAAGTTTACTACGTCATCTAGTAAATCCTCCCTTAGGAATTTTCGAAGTGACAATCTAGGAGTCCAAGTCAGAAACAATAAAAACTTTTCTAAAACTGAGACATATTTACTTGGACGAGATATATCACATTAATGATATATTCTTTCCTAACGAATATTGTCACATCATTCCGGCTAACGGCTTAAGGCACGTATATCAATATATTTCCGAACATGTCTTCTCGAACCAAAAATGTTTTATTAAAACAAGAGAGTGTTCATTTCAAATGTTTTATCCAAAAATATATTCGATATATTTTCCAAATATTTATTTTCAAAATACCTTACCAAAATCCCAAAAACGTATTTTATTCTAAATCCCCTAGCAGTTTTATTCAAATGGATAAATTCATGAAATATCCATCTTAATGATTCATTTGACCTAATATTCATCATTTCATAATGAATAGTATGGTTGAATATATTTCAAGTCAAAACTTTAGTCTTGGAGTCGTTAAGTTCCGTTAAAAGACTAACATATTTTATTCTGGGTCGCGTAAGGACGAATGATCAAAATCTTTTTGAATAAAATAATTCCACATATCTTTTTAACTTTAAACTTTGGTATTTTCACTAGAATAACTAAATTGAATTTTATTTAAATTTTCATGAATTTTTGAGTAGCTTGCCCGGAACCCCTGAAATTCGGTTCGTTCTTTATTTCGGGGTTTGCGAAAAGTTGTCAAAAATAATAGAAACCTATGGGTCTATTTTAACCCTAAGTTTTATTATATATTTGAAGACTTTTTGAATTGATCTCATATTTTTCACAATTGTTTTGAAATAAGAATGGAAAATGAGTGTTTCGTGTAGAATCGCGTAGTTTCGGTTTAATCGGGAAAAATGAAACTATTGTATAAAGTGCATACATATATATATATATATATGAGTTATATATGTAAATTGGGAACCAAGTTAGTGTAAATTTTCAGGAGCTTTCCTTTCCCAATTGTTTATCGCCTTGTGCCAAGTGTCAAGCTCTTATTGAACCACTTTTTCACCATTCTGGCCTATAAATACACCCCCACTTCCACTCAATTTCTTGAAGCCATATGAGCCAATAAATTTCTGGTATTTTCCCCCTAGAAAAACCTTCTTTTCCAGACCTTAAATGTCTTAAAAAGTTTCTAGGAATCAAGCCTTTGTTCATCCACTTTTATCCATCCTTAAGGCTTGATTTTACCACCAAATCTAGCTCAAAGTAAACCCACTTTTCTTCTTTGTTTAGGCAGCCCCAAGAAAGAATTTTGGCCGTTCCTAGAAGAGTTTAGAAAGCCTTTTTAGTCACCCAAAACGTGCCTACTTTTTGGCCAAACCCGTGACCCAAATCGGCTCCTAAATAGTGGTGTTTTCGCTTCCGATCCTAACTAATTTCTCTTGTTTTCTTCCTAGAACTCAAGGTTATTTGTTAGTTACTTTTTGTTGTCCCGGATCCTAGTTCGTATCCTTTTGAGTTGCTCTTTATAAGAGTATTATTAAGCTTAGGCCAAGTGCCATCGGAAAAGCCAAAAGGTCATAAACTAGTTACTTACTTGTTTGTGTTTGGATGTTTAATTTCTTGTACGTGTGAGTATTCAAGGTCTCAACCTTGTCCGTGTGTGGTGTTTATATTTATTATTGTGTGTGTTGCATTCACGTTTACTTTATTGTCTTGCAACACCGCTCGTGTGAAAAGTCTTTCATGTGACTTCTCCCGTGCCACTATTTTCTGCACTACGGTATCACATAATAGCGATTTTTTACGGTCCTCACACTTGTGAGTTGAATAATAGTTTAACGCATAATAGCGTGGCGAAAGACAAATAATATTATTGTTGTATGTTATATATTGTTATATATTATTGTATTGTAAATAATTGTTGGTTTGATTTTAAGGACTATATCCTTGTATAGTGCCATTCAGCCTATATAGTTAAAATCAATACCTTTGTTAACATTTATTAGCTTGTTGTTTAACTTGGCTATTTTTAGTTGAAGTTACTAAACAAATCAAGAGCTTAAACGTTGTTCGAGTTTCAAGGCCTAGGCTAACATATAGAGCCTCTCGGCCTATATAGTCAAAAACCGAACTAACCCGAACGTTTTCTTGGCTTGTTGTATATTTAATATTTTCAGTTAAATTCCTTTCATACAACTTAAATCTATAAACATTTTTCTATTTGTGGTGAGCTCACAAATAGAGTGTGTATATCAACACCCTATATACTCCTTGCAAACGCAGCTACATAGTGTTATATTTTTTTGGCAAACGCAAATAAATATATTAGTGTTAATATATACGGTTTGTTAAATATTAACTTGTTGGACTCGTTAATATTTATACTTGCCCATTTTGTTCTAGTAGTTTACTAGTACAAGCTTACTTCGTCAAAAATAAGGATTATCAAGTCGTGGGTACTTGTATTATAGTCTTTGACGTGAGGTGAAGTGAGGTTAGGTGATTCTCGCTCTAAGACCCAAGTCTTAGGCACGCCGACGAGGAGTTCGGTGTCTTTGCACTGTGAGGAGGAGGAAAGACCCGAGACCCAATATCTAAGACATAAGACTGTTAAAGGGTGTAGATATGAAGTCAATGCAAGGGTTATTACTTACATAGTTGTGAGGATGTAGTGATGTAGCTATGCTCCAAGATAAACTTGTAAGGGGCTTACGTGGTTGTGAGGAGGTAGTGGTGTAGCTACGCTCTAAGATAAACTCGTAAGGGATTTTGCATATTCTTTGAGGAGGTAACGGGGAGTTACGCTCCAAGATAAGTCTTGCAAGGGATTTAGATATTGGTATTTTGAGGAGATAACGGGTAGTTAGGCTCTAAGAAAAATATATAGCTTGTAATAGGATTAGCATTGTAAAGGCTTCTCCGCCTACTATAAGGAGTGTTTCTTTATAGTGGAAAAATCTCGAATCCGGGGAGGAGTTCGAGGACTGGAGTAGGGGTGAGTGGATCTATTAGAGATTGCGCCATCACGAACCAGGATAAAATCGACTGTGTCTCGCTTTCCTTCTCTTTACTTTGCTTCCGCACTCTTTATTGTTTGTTTATTACTTCGATATAAGTAATATATTTTTAAAGAGAAAGAAAAGTCAAAAATGCCTAAGCTCCAATTTTTTAAAAGATAATAAGCTATTCAACCCCCCCTCCCCCTTCTAGCTTATTTCTCCCCCTCTAGGGACCTAACAGTTTTTAATAATTTGGTCCACTTTTGCGAACCCGTAATAAAAACCGAGCAGTTTTCAGGGGTCACCGAAAAAGGTCTTCATAAAATCATGAAACTTTTTCTAAAATTCATTTTAGTTATTCTAGTGACGTTACCAAAGTTTCAAGTCAAGAGAACATGTGGAGGTATTTTATTTAAAAAATATTTTGATAAAATGTCCTTATGCGACAAAATAAAATACGTTAGTCTTTTAGCGGAACTTGATGACTCCAAGACTAAATTTTTGACTTGAAATATATTCAAAGGAATATTAAGATGAATATTTGACGAATTTATCAGTTTGAATAAAACTGTTAGGGGCTTTGGGATAAAAATATATTTTTGTACTTTCAGCAAGTCATAAAATATGGCACTTTGAAAATAATATCTTTGAAAAATATATTGAATATATTTGAGGATAAATCCTTTTGAAAGCAACACTGTTTTAAATAAAACGATCATTTTTATCCGTAAAATTAGTGTTCGGGAATATATCGATATTTGTGTCATTTCCGACGTTGCCTTTGAATGTACCATAAACTCTAGACTAGGAAATATCATTTTGTTGATATACCTTATTCAAAGATAATGATTGGTACGAGAAAATGTTTTTGTCAGATTGACTCGTCATTTTTTTATGTCACATCGAATAAACCTAAGGGAGGAATTACTATGTTATCTAGTAACTTCCTATATCTAATTTAATTTTCGCATTACGTTTATGACAAATCACGAAAACCTAAAAGTGAAAGGTTGTCTCAAAATTTCATTTTTATTGTAATATCAAAGGGTGTTTGGGTAGATCTTACTGGTTTGAATCAGGACTCTTTCAAACTAAAAACTGAAAGAGCTTATTGATGAAGATGAGTCCATAGCACCGAGACCAAAGGACAGAGCCACATCCCTCCTTCTAGCGCCAAATGGTAACTCTAGAATCTGATCCAGTCCTTCCTTGACGTTCCCACGCCTGGTTGCGGTGCAAATGCTGGTGGGTTTCTGCAAAACAACACCGGAAGGGATTTTGACCCTGGCGGCGCCTCCAGCGTGAGAATAAGACTAGGGTTTGCAAGAATAGATAAGATTATAGGGGTTTGGCAGAATAGATAAGATTATAGAGAAATCTAAATATTGAGGGTGTGTGTATAGTGTATAGGATAGAGAGTGAGTAACCCCTCAACCTTTTCTCCTTGGACTATTTATAGGCCAAGGATTAGGGTTCATGGGGATGTACCTGCAATCATGAGCGTTGAATCGTAAGTAGCCAGGACACCTGTGTGATGTAGATGGGTCACACGTGTCCAGATGAAAATTGTGGTGTCGTGTGCCAGGCCTATGTTGGCGTGTAGTTTGGGAAGGACATAATTATGCCAATCATTGGCTATTCTCAAGTGTCATAGCCAGGTGTGGTCCCCAGCCATCACCTGTATCATCCACGTAATAGTTGACGATCTTATCTCACAGAAGCTATTCCCTTTGGCGCTAGGTTATGATAAGTTAAGCCTCGAAGGTGAACTATGACTCGAATATGAGTTCGGGCTCGAAGGTGAACCATGACTGAAATATGAGTTCGGTCTTGGAGGTAACCCTGTCTCTAATACGAGTTCGGGCTTGAAGGTGAACCATGACTCAAATATGAGTCCGGTCTTGAAGGTGAGCCACGTCTTGAGTATGATTTTGGTCTCGAACGTGAACCATGACTCAAATATGAGTTCAGTTTTAAAGATAAACCATGACTCAATTTTGAGTTCGGCCTCGAAAGTGAACCATGACTGGAATATGAGTCCGGTCTTGAAGGTGAGCCATGTCTTGAGTATGAGTTCGGCCTCGAAGGTGAAAATTGGGTTTACAGTAACATGATTCACATTAGCGTTTTATGTGTTTGTCTTTTCTATAAACGCTAGTTCATTCTGCGTTTAGTTTATTTTTTATTTAATTTTTTTTATGTCAAAATGCTAATTGGACTTGCGTTTTTAGATTTTTTTTTTTAAAAACACCACACGAAGTTGCGTTTTTTGAAACCTAACATAAAGTTGCGTTTTAAAGTGATATTTGGAATCATTTTTTTCAATTGTGATATTTGAAGCCATTTTTCTACAAATCTATCTATATAATAAATCCTGAATCCTTGGCTACCTTTTGCCTTTTTACACCCCTACCCAAAGACTTCATACTTAATTACCAACAATGCCATTGTCCCCAGTACTCAAATAAGACATACATACACATGCTTCTTTTTTTTTTTTCTTACAATTATAAACTCATTCACTGACTCACATGTGCATTCTTACTTTACACATTAAGCCTACCAGCTCACAGCTTCCTTTCAAATTCGAAATTTTCAGATCTAAAGAACTGTTTTTTTCTTCTTTTCTTGGTCTGCAAAGATGAAAGAGGTGCTCCTTCTCCGTTTAATTTGAAAAGCTCATAGATCGATGAATGAAATGAGTCCGATTTACTGATCACTATCTTCTTCTTTTGCAGTTGAACTATGATCATCTTAAGCTTGATAACTTCTTCTCTTTTCGATCGGATCTTGGTAATTACTCTTTACTCGGCTCTGAAATTGTATTATGTATTCACCATATAATTCATATTATACATCTTGCTTCGTATTTTTACTTTAGCCATAAACAGGAAAGAAATCAGAAAGCTAACAGAAGAAAACAAAGAAAATGATGGTTCTTTTAATGGTTTGTCCAATATGTTTTCTGGTAGAGGAAGTAAGTATTCAGTGTCAAACACATAATACAAGTAAGTTTTCTTTCATAGTATTCAGAAGTTGATTCTTCTCGGTTGGGTACCACACCAGTAATTACACCAACAGTAGTCACTGAAAATTCTGGGAATGTTCCTTTAACTAAACAACCGAACAACCAATTGAATGCTAAACAAGGTGAATTATATCTTGCTGTGTTTGATAATACTGAAGATTAATTACATGTTCAATAAGTAGGAGTACTTTTAATTTTTGTAATTGCAGGTCTATTTTTTCATAGGTTAGCAATAATGTCTACAACAAATAATGACGACAGGTCTAATTTTATGCAAACACAACATAGCACATTCGACCATGTGGACCAAAGCTCTAATAGTATACCACTTTCCGACATTACAAACCAAAGTACTGGCCAATTATCTGCCAGAAAGACAACAACCAACCTCAAAATACTAGAAAAGGTAATTGTAGTACGATATGTGTGTATAATAAACTTAATTATCATTCATGTACATTCCCAGAAGATGTATATCATAATTGCTTTAATATTATTTGTACTCACAAATACCATTTTTCAACGCCCTAAATTTTATTTAATTTATGCAGGTGTATTTTTTAAGAGCTCTGCAATAATCCCTTCGCAAAATAATGTTGACATGTCTAATTACAAAATACAGAACATAGCACATTCGGCAATGGCATTCAAAGTGTTAATAGAATAGCACTGTCCAAAATTACAAACCAGAGTAGGACTACTAGCCAAGTATCTCCCACAAAGACAACCAAGACATGCAAGCAACCTAAAAAAGATGAAAGAATTAAACCTGGTTCAAAACCCGATCAATTCTTAACTATAACTACTGACATCAACACACAACCGAGAAAATCAGGCTATGTGGATGGAAGTGGTGAAAGAATTCCACTTTCCAACATTACAAACCAAAATGATGCCGAAGTTTTTACCAGAGAAAGATGCAAGCCAGCTGAAAACCCTCGAAAAGGTGATTTTATAATGTCATTTCTATACAGTTCCATATATGTGTATCCTAATATTTTTTCCAATAATGAAAACAATTGAAAATTTAATTTATTCTTTTTGAATGGATTTAGTTGTAGCTTCGAAAATGCAGAGACGAATTACCCCCACAATGGACTCAATTAGTACAGAGCTTTCATTTGAAGATGACTTAATTCATAATGACTATGACAGTGCAGGTTTGAGATACAAATTTAGATTTAAATTTGTATTTTCCTAGGGATTGTCTTAATATATTGTTAAACTGTAGAATTCTCAACAATATCTGATTTGCAAGCTGATGAAGGAGATATGTTTTGGAATGATGGTAATGTATATATGTCTGTTATTGTACACTCAAACACTGCCTTTAACTTCCAAAATTTAAGGTTTATTTTACTATGTTATACACAGAATATGAATTCGCTGAAGTAGAACGATTAGATGCTGAAGAGAATGAAACAGAACACAATGCAGGTAATTTTGGAACATAAATGACATTGTATATTGAATGTGAAAATCTTATATCTTAAAATGTACCAATAATAATATCTTACTTTCAGTTCCAGAAGGCTATGCATCTTTAGGTCCACTTACAGAATGTTGTAATAAATGTCATGCAATAATGTGGAAGGAGGAGAGAGTAAATAAAAATGTTAAAAATGGTGACCCCAAATTTAGTATATGTTGTGGTCAAGGTCAGATTAAGCTTCCCCGTAGTCCGCCAACTCCTTCATACTTGCAGACTTTATATACTGATCCTAAAAAGAGTAATTCTTTCAAAAGATCCATTCGTTTATATAATGCTATGTTTGCCTTTACTTCAATGGGTGGTAAGGTTGATTACTACATCAACAATGGGAAAGCTCCTTATGTGTATCGTTTGAATGGTCAGAATCACCATGTTTTTGGATCGCTTATACCCAACGAAGGAGATGATCCTAAGTTTTGCCATATTTACATTTATGACACTGAGCATGAGGTTGAAAATAGAATGAAGTGGGTTAAAGTTGATGATGGTGAAGCTGTTGACACTGAAATTGTTGAAGGCTTAGTTAAAATGTTGGATGAGACCAACCAGTTGGTCAAAAAATTCTGATATGCACGTGAACGTTTTAAAGAGCAGCCTATAAGAGATTTGAAAATAAAATTAAAAGTTTGTCGTTCGGAGAGTGGTCGGAAGAATAGCATAGGTCCCTCAAATGAAGTTGCTGCTGTGATGGTTGGTGATATTGAAACAACTGTTGGTGAGAGGGACATAATTATTGAGAAGACAAACAAAAATCCTGAACGTAAAGATCTTGAACGTGTCTGCAGTGTTCATCCATCTCTTATGGCACTGCAATATCCTCTTTTATTTCCACTTGGTGAAGATGGCTACCACGATGAAATTCCTTATGTTGATTCAAATACGCAGTCTAAGAAGAAGCGGAAAAGAATAACAATGAAAGAATATTACTCCTACAAGTTGCAGGTTACGAAAGATGAAGGTACATTTTTTTGTAAAAGACATTTTTATATGTTTATTTGTTTCCATTTTTACTATTTATTTTTTCTGATTTGGTTTTTTTATCCTACAAAGGTCTTCATGTTTGTTTAGCCGGTCGTTTGTACCAACAATATGTAGTTGATGCCTTCTCATGTATTGAGCAAGCACGTTTGTGGTGGTTGCGCACTCATCAAACAGAGCTACGAAGCGATTTGTATAGCACTGTTGCTAAGAAATACGTGAGCGGTGAAAGCGAGACCTCTAATGTTGGAAAAGGTTTTATACTACCTGCAAATTTTTTGGGTTCTCAGCGTTACATAAAACAGAATTTCCAGGACGCTCTTGCTGTGTGCCGAGCAGTTGGACATCCCGATATTTTTCTAACTATGACATGCAATCCCCTCTGGGATGAAATCTTGCAAATGATGAAAGTTGTTCCTGGATGCTCGCCTCAAGACTCTCCTGATATAGTAGCCCGGGTTTTCCATTTAAAGCTTGAACAATTACTAGATGATATAAAAAAGAAAAATTACTTTGGGACTTGCCTTGGAGGTAAAATTACAGTCCTCGGTTTATATGCAAACATTTTGTAAATTTTCTTTTTATGGACTTTTTTTGGTTGCAGTCATGTACGTTGTTGAATTTCAGAAACGAGGTCTACCTCACGTGCATATGTTAATATGGCTGGATTCAGAATCCAAAAGAAAACTCACTTCCAATATTGACAAATATGTATCATCAGAGATTCCTGATCCCGTTACTGATCCTGTTGGCTATACAGCTGTGAAATCATTAATGATTCATGGACCATGCGGTTTACAAAATACCAAATCTCCTTGCATGGACAAATTTAAATGCACAAAGCATTTTCCGAAGAAGTAATATTATTACTTAATTTTTGTCATTTTATTATAGTTTAAAGTTGAAGCTGTTGGTTTTGCAGGTATTGTTCAGAAACGTACTTTGACCGGTCTGGTTTCCCCATTTACAAGCGCCGAAATACTGGCATAACTATTTCAAAGGGAAAATGCGAGCTTGATAATCAGTGGGTAGTCCCATACAATAGGGATTTGTTAGTGAAATACCAATGTCACATGAATGTTGAAATTTGTTGTCATGCACGTAGTTTGAAGTATTTATTCAAATACTGCCTCAAAGGTCATGACCGTGCCACTGTTGAGATTACCAGCCACAAACAAAAGAAAGAAGTTGAAGATGAAGAGGCAGTAGAAGAGATCAATGCCTATTTTGATGGTCGTTATATTTGTGCATCTGAAGCTTCTTATCGTATATTTGGTTTTCCAATACATCATCGCTCTATCTCTGTTCTTCGATTATCTTTTCAATTGCCAGGTGAAAAGAGTTGTACGTTTACAGAAAACGAAACACTTGAGAAAGTTGTGCGGCGTGAGAAGTTCAAACATAGCCAGCTAGAATCATTCTTCATCCTCAATCGCAGTGATCCTAATGCAAGACAGTACACCTATGATCAAATTCCAAAACATTATGTTTGGAATGAGACGGATAGGATATGGACCATGCGCAAAAAAGGTAAGCAAATTGGGAGGCTTCTATATACTCATCATAGTGCTGGAGAACTTTGGTACTTGTGTTTTTTGCTCTCAAATATTCAAGGACCTACTTCATTTGAAGCTCTTAAGACCATTACCGGTGTCCAGTACCGAAACTTTAAAGATGCCTGTAAAAATTACGAATTACTCGATGATGATAATGAATGGCATTCGGTTATTGAAGATTGCACTAAAAGTGGTTTTCCAAATCAAATACGATAGCTCTTTGTTCATATAATTGTGAATTGTCAAGTTTCCGACTTGAAAACTTTATGGGAAAGACATTGGAAGCATATGCTTGATGACCTTTTGCTTGAGAAGACCAAAACAGTGGTTAATAAAATGACATCTTATTCAAACAAGCAACTTCAGTATTTTGCCCTTGCAGGGTTGTTCCTCTAAATCAATTTTATAAATTCTTTTATAAAGTGTTTTTCAATTTCACTATACTAAATTTCAATTATATTATTTGTTTTATATTGTGTAGAGATTGATAAAATTCTCAAGTCCATTGGTAAATCATTGATGCAATTCAAACAGTTGCCTCAACCTCCTACAAACTATCTTCAAAGTGGAACGAATAATTTGGTTATTGACGAAACCAGTTACAACCTATCAGAAATGGAATTTGAGTTTAATAAACTTTTTCCACATTGTAATCTAGAACAATTAGAAGTTTACACCGAGGTATTCAATTCAGTGCAGAGTAACGCCGGATGTGTTTATTTTGTTTATGGTAGTGGTGGATGTGGGAAGACCTTTGTGTGGAAGACATTAATCTATAAATTAAGATCACTTGGGTTAATTGTACTACCTGTAGCCTCCTCTGGCATTGCCGCCACATTAATGCCTGGTGGAAGAACGGCTCATTCACGTTTCAACGCGCTCGGAAAGGATAATGGTGAATAATATTTTTTCGATTTTTCTGTTTTGTATAAAAAATTATGGTTTATATTTTTATATAGAACAAATAAATCCAAAAAATATTATTCACGACTATCTTTTTCGAGCACATTGAAATGCGTTAAAAATCAAGTGGTGCACATAAAATGGGACGGAACTTTATGTGGATCATGTTGTTTTGCACGCATTTCAACGTGCTCGGAAAGGATAATGGTGAATAATATTTTTTCGATTTTTCTGTTTTGTATAAAAATTTATGGTTTCTATTTTTATATAGAACAAATAAATCCAAAAAATATTATTCACGACTATCTTTTTCGAGCACATTGAAATGCGTGAAAAATCAAGTGGTGCACATAAAATGGGACGGAACTTTATGTGGATCATGTTGTTTTGAACGCATTTCAACGCGCTCAGAAAGGATATTCGTCACTAATATTTTTCGAATTTTTTGTTTGGTATAAAAATGTATGGTTTATATTTTTATATAGAACAAATAAATCCAAAAAGTATTATTTACGACTATCTTTTTCGAGCACATTGAAATGCGTGAAAAATCAAGTGGTGCACATAAAATGTGACGAAACTTTATGTGGATCATGTTGTTTTGCACGCATTTCAACGCGCTCGGAAAGGAAAATGGTGAATAATGTTTCTTCGATTTTTCTGTTTTGTATAAAAATTTATGGTTTATATTTTTATATAGAACAAATAAATCCAAAAAATATTATTCGCGACTATCTTTTTCGAGCACATTGAAATGCGTGAAAAATCAAGTGGTGCACATAAAATGGGACGGAACTTTATGTGGATCATGTTGTTTTGCACGCATTTCAACGCGTTCAGAAAGGATAATGGTGAATAATATTTTTTCGATTTTTCTGTTTTGTATTAAAATTTATGGTTTATATTTTTATATAGAACAAATAAATCCAAAAAATATTATTCACGGCTATCTTTTTCGAGCACATTCAAATGCGTTAAAAATCAAGTGGTGCACATAAAATGGGACGGAACTTTATGTGGATCATGTTGTTTTTCACGCATTTCAACGCGCTCGGAAAGGATAATGGTGAATAATATTTTTTCGATTTTTCTGTTTTGTATAAAAATTTATGGGAAAGGAAATGTAATATCCGTGAATTTTATTATTTGATTAAATGATATATTTAATCTAAAATATTTATTTTGGAATATTGGAATATTATTATATGATATTTAGTGTGTGATTATGTGCTAAATGGTGAGTCAGAAGCCCCTTTCAAAAATTTCGTCATTTGGAATTTTCTTCAAATTTGAGCCGTTTTGATAATTCAAGGGCCCCGTTGAAATTTCGTACATTCATTTTTAATTCTTCGTCTTTCGTGTTCGAATCGTTATCGAAAGGGCTATGGGATTCTATTTAACCCTACCTATTTGATTCTGCAAATAAATTTCAATTTTTGATCCGAAAAAGGAAAAATCGTTCCGAACCCTAATTGCTTAAGGGGACGGATTTGTCATTCTATATCAATATTGAAGTTGTTATAGCCCTAGTATTCTTGAGCATTAGTTATATAATGATATATATCAATTTGGATAATCATCAACCTTTTTAACCCCTTATTTTTCGTAAAACGTGTTTTTGACCTAATTAGGGTTTTTAAACGATCTAACGAATCAATATCGATCCAAAAATGTTATTTGGGGTATTATTTTTCCAGAAATATAAAAAGACAAATCAGACTTCATAACTCATAGCAAATCTGCAGCAATTATTCATAAAATCCGAAATTCCCAAAAATTATTTTTGTGTTCTTGATCTTCAATCAATTCGTTCTAAGGGTTATGGAAGTCCAAATTTGAAGTTCTTATACTCAAATCAAAGCTCCAAAAATCTAGTTTCAGAATCTTCCAACCTCATCATCATCTGGTAAGTATTCGATTTTATATTGATTTTACAAGTTTCGAATTATAATTAGGGTTCTTGATTCCATTTGGGGATTTTCATTCTGTTGATTCTCCGTTCAATTGGTTGCTTCTAACATGTTCCTAGGGTTCTAATTAGCAAGAATCCATAGTTTAATTTCATGTTTGAGTCGAATTTTTATGGGTTTTGACCCGACTTCTTCTTTCAATTCGTACGTTCTTGATATTGATCTGACATTGTTTTTGATAAAGGGCTTTTATTGTGTGAGTTATAAGCTTCATTTTGGTATATTAATCTTTGAGTTTCATGTACGGAATAGGTAGATCGGGTTTCCGGCCGAGGTCGTCGCCGGAGAATTCTTTGAACGGATTCTGGGCACGATTCCGGCTAGAGACAGATGTTTTGATGTGTGGGTTTTTTTGGCTTCAAAAGGCGAACAAAAGCCCTCTGGTTTGATTTATGTTTGGACGGAATCGAAGAATTCCGGCGGCCGGAGACCGGCCGGATTCTGGAAAACCCAGAATCCGGTGGGTTGTTCTTGGCGACCCGGAATTGTTCTTCCCGACCCGTTTACCCGATTTTTCGACCCGGTTTCAATCTTCAAAACCCTAATTCATTTTCAGAAAACTGTTTTTGGATTTTATTTTTAAAATTAATTCTAAAATAGTTTAAAAACTTTAAAAATTCATATTTTTATTTTAAAAATATATTTTAATATCAGAAAAATTCTGATAAATTATATTTATTATTTTAAATCCGAAAATTGATTAAACTTAATTATTTTAATTATTTTTAATTAATAATTAATTTATTAATTAATTGGTTAATTCTTTTAATCAATTAATTCTTAAAAATTAATTATTAATTGGATTTAATTAATTAAAAATTCAGTTTAATTATTTTCAAGCCTATTTATTTATTTAAAAATAGTTTGAGTATTTAAAGAGTGTCAATTAATTTTATTAATTGATTTATTTGCATTTAAATGTTTATATGGGATTTAAAAATCCGATTTTTGATTTAAAAATTAATCGTGACTTATCTAAAATTCAAATAAGTTTCGTATGATGTTTTAAAAATGTTTATAAGTGCTATATGGTTCATATTAATTGTGTGTTGTGTTTTATAGTCTATATATGCCCGTATTAGGGCAAATATCTGAGTTTTAAATATCGTAAATTATACCGGACGTCCGATACGTAACCGGTTACTTGTTTAAATGTGATTATTGATTGAATAAGTGTCGAGAGTAGAACGAAAATAGTTAGACTTATTGTGATGAGTTGTTTAATTATAGAATCGAGTTCCCGGAGCAAGGGAAAGGGAAAAGTAGAGTGAGCAGAGTCGATCCGACAGTAGCTTAGACCAGGCAAGTATCTGTGCCTTTACTTGTGATAAAAATGTATTATTATCTTGATTACTTGAATACCGTTATCCCCAGAACAATTCAAATTATCAATCCTTTAACCGCATTTGGACAACTGATTCCATTTTCTTAGAGATTCTTGATTCTTTGATTTGATCTGCATCGGAAACCCTTATTTCCAATTCACTTGATTATTGTTTACCACCTATTGTTATTGTTTATCATCCTTTGATTATCATTGACAACCATTGATTATTTGACTTCCATCTCGACTATTGATTACGGTCATTGATTATCGACTACCATTATTGATTCCCTTATTGAATGAGTACACCGTACCATTGAAATTACTCCATGATTATTTCTCGATCTTCATTTGATACTGAACAGTTGAAGCTCTTTTGCAATTACTATACATTCAGTTTATCTTATTGAGCATGTTATTGTTTATACCCTATTATAGATTTGGCATGTGTTTTTAAAAATGGACCAGTAATTGGTCGGGCCATATTCATGGTCAGAATAACTTAAGGCCCAAATTGGCCTAGGATCCAGTAGAGGACTATGACATGAGCTAGTCCGGGGTTGATGCGTGGCTGACCAGCAGCACAACCTTTGATTTGAATAAAATGTATAAGCCAAATTCTAATTCTTTTCTTCCATTGTTATTGATACAAAGCATGTGTTAGCTAAATATTGTTGATTCTGATATCATAAATTCATATCCTTACAACTGTGATAGAAATGATTCATTGATGTTTGCTGAGCAATTTTGGCTCACTCTTGCTTGTTGTTTTCTAACCCTATTCCAGTGAAGCGAGAGTATGAGTCGACATAGCGTGACCGATAGTTCACCAGCAGCCAGGAGAGCCCCTCGTGTCATTGTCATTGGCAGGGTAATTGTTGTTTTGCTTTTCTAGATTAGATGTCTTGATTTGAACTTTGGTTGTGTTGTAATAACTCTGATAAAACTGGTATTGTATTAATAAAAGATTGTAGTAGCTTGTGTTCATTGCCATAATCTGGATGCGGTCTTGGTCAAGGGGTATTTGTGTCTTTAAATATATTATGCATGTGTTAAATAGTATTCCGTTGGTCGGATGACTCCTCAAATCTGTACCCCGGGTTTGGAGGGCGTCACAGTTGGTATCAGAGCAACAGGTTATGGCATTTGAAACAAGTTAGGACTTAGGGTCCAGGATAACATAGAGAGTTAGGAATTCACGTAAGGATATTAGGAGGTCAACTAGCACTAGTACAGAATTGGCTTTTAGCGTCGGTCAAAAATGGTCTAAGGCGTCGGTTATTAGGCGTAGTATATGTAGGGGACGCTATAGGTATAGGTCTTTTGCATCGGTTAATTAGGCGACGCTAATAGCTATTTTGTGTCGGTTATATAACCGCCGCAAAAAGTCATTAACCGACGCCTATAGTTCTGACAAAAGCGTCGGTTGTCTAAAATGCCGACGCCTATAGTCCTAACAAAAGCGTCGGTTGTCTAAAATGCCGACGCCTATAGTCCTGACAAAGGCGTCGGCTATCTAAAATGCCGACGCATATAGTCTATGTAATTGCGTCACACTACTGGTAACCGACGCCTAAACTATTTTTTAAAAGAATACATTTTTTTTGGTTTTACTGGTTTTCTTGTTAACCTGTTTCACATATATACCAATATCCAACCATCAAATTGTTATTAACATCAACTAATACACCCAGAATAATTAACACAAACATGATCAAAAAATTGATTAACATAAATTAACAAAAGTATCATGTTAACTTGTTTACACTTACAAAAACAATAACATTATATTACAAATACTATCAAAAATTCTTTCTAGTGTTTGGGTTCCCTTACAAAATCAAATAAATTATGTCAAAAAGATCGTCATGGAAATGACGCCAGGCCTTCTCAATCTTTCTACAATCAGAATATCACATCTCTCATTTTCTATCTGCATGCTGCAGAGCAGCTTTGACAAGCCTCTTTGCACTTCTCTGTATCAGAAGAAAGATATTGTGAGCATAAGAATAATGATGAGAAGCATGACCAGATATATCAATTAATAGAGATAGAAAACAATATAACTAAGAAGTAACCGCCAGTAATTACCAAAACAAAACAACCAACAGAGCTTTAATTATAACCTTTGAGGTACTGTTCACTACTTTTACAAAGTATGGGTATTACAAAATCATATATCAATACTTCATAACACTGAATTTTTGGAATTTTAATATAGTTGTCATTCCCATAACAAAGTTCCTAGACTATAAGAAGGGAGGAGTGCTGACCTGAATAGGCCAGCATTGTTTCAGTAGTAACCACAGACAGAAGGTTACTCTGTGAGGAACCAGGAACCACAATGATAGGACACTGAATAACATACATAACAAATTAAAATGCAGACATAAATATATACATACATATAGACGAAGTGAGAGCATATGAATCAGGAGCTCAAACGAAAGTTCAGTAAAGATTAGTGGAGACAATATATCCAAATACCTAGTTAAACACGAAACAAACAAAAATACTGATAACTTACAGTTCGGATAAAAAGGGCAACAAGTAGAAGAAGGTTTCACGACAGGTAACTACAAGGTTAATAAATAGCTGCTAGTAGCACAAAGACAAAAAGATAAACTTATGCCGAAAATGCTAGTAGCAAAGAACGAACACTCATCAAAGTCGAGTTATTTTAACTGAATGGAGAAGAAACATAGTCCACCATGTTCTCCACATATTCCGACCTGTTTGTCATTGTCATATCATCCTATAGCCTTTGATGATATTCCGACCTGTTGGCTGAGTCAAGAGGTGCTGGTAAAGATAAACTTGCGACACCTTTGAACTGTTAAAAAAAGGAAAAGAAAAAACAGTTGCGTAAGAAAACTACTCGGTAATGCCTTGCAAACTACTTGATTAAAAGTGTTCTGATGGTATTTGTTACCTTTGGTTGCTTGTACTTTTCACGTACAGCTTTCAGGGGGGAGTCCATGGTATTGAGGTGCAAAAGTTGCAGTCCAAACACTACGGGTTTCAGATCTGAGACCTTGTAATTAGTATAATGCTCCAGCGTTGGATTCTGCAGGAAGTTTAATAAGTTTATTGGTTATTGGATAAAATTGACAAAAGTATTAAAATAAAAATGGAAGAAGAGGCACATAAGAGTACAGACCCATGGTTGGTTGGACTGATCAAGCATCCATCTGGCTAAGAAGACAGCAGATGCAGCGATAAGGGATGGAAGGAACTTCAGGAAACCATACTCCGGGAGAGTTAGTTCTGCTAAATAGTTAGCTAAGAATTCCAGCTCTATACGAGGAGCCTGAAGACCAGGAAAAAGCCGTATTAACTGTTATTCAGTGACGATATTGTTTATAAACCTTATAGTTTTCTTTTGGCTAATTACCATACCTTATAACAAGTCTGTGCTTCTTGAACAAATCTCCTGTAATCAGAATCGAGAAGTAAACATGTTAGGAATTGAGGCCATTTATATTACAAGAATCAAGCAGGATATGCTAATTACCTGAGGAACTTTTTGGTGGTTGGAGTAGAAAGTTGAAAGTCCAGAAAGTTCGAAACTTGGCTCTCCATACGCAATACCTGTCATATAGACTTAATCATGAGTCATATACATCAATACAAACACATAAATTATAGTGATAATGATTACTTCCAAATTAACAAACATATTATATCAAATCTACAGTCTTCTAAAGCAATGGTGTGTACAATATCTATTTCTCAATGATCAAAAGTTCAACAGTAAGATTAGTGTGGAAACTCATAAAGGACTGGCCTGTGGAAGACCTTGTTTGGGATTTGTGGAAAGTACTGCTTTTGAAAATGGTATTGATATTAAACATTCCGGTAGGTATTAAATCTTGAGTAGGCTGCTTAAGGAATGTGACCTCAGGAAAGAGTTTAATGAAATTGAAAATGAATATAGTCAATTGCTGAAACACATTTTGAAATAGTTCAAAACGAAAGTAGTATACCACATGACAAAAGTTCTAAATTTTAAGGGATAAATGAAAACAAACCTCATCCCTTTTGTAGGTATTGTCTGTAATGAAGCAGAACTCTTCCAGGCTAGGTGCACAAATTTCTTCATATTTCCTTCAAGTCAATAAGGAAAACATCAGAAGATTAATTAGTATAAATATAATACAAATAACCTGGTACCAACGAAACGCGTGCAAGCACATTATGACAGCTAAACGAATTTGAAAGTATCATTTTAATCAAGTATATCTAATGGATTAATGCTTTCCCTATGGCTGATACACTAACAAAGGATGATTCGAGCATATGTAGCAGAAGACTAGAACAACATAGACTAATTGAGGATACACTATAAAATATAGGTTAAAGAATTTTACAGGCATTATGTTGGTGGGATTGGGCACAAACTAAGCCAGCCTACTTTGTAATCTCTGGCCAATTTTCAGTGTCACGTTGGCAAGATATTACTTGCTCATGCTGAGCACATGCTTTGCCAAGCAGCATCGGGAAACTATGCCAAGATCTGTCTTGCAAATTCTTTTTATATCACCTGAAAGAATATGAATAGGAAAAAAAAAGAAGCAACACCAAATTTCATTATCTTGGTAAGAATCCAATACCATAAAGAGACCCTTGTTGTCGGGCAGAATGACACTTAATAGATCAAGGGCGCGCACTGAGCGCTGTAATGACAGGTTCAGATTTGAATTCCTAAAGAAAGCACTCTACATCAGAGTTTTCAAATTAATAGAAAATAATAAAACCGCAAAGCAGCTAAGACCAATACCATGCCCGATATCATGCACATTTGTGCAAGCTCGTGACAGAACCAACGCGCAACACTTTCTTGCACATTTCGAGTACCACAAATAAATAAAATGCATAACATTTTTCTATAAATTTTCTACTTTAAACTTATTTAAAAAGAATAGATATAGAATACTGATTCATATTACCTTTCAAGTTTCAAGTATTTACTAGTCTATGATTTTGGTTGTGTTTAGTTGTAACTTGGCAACGTAAATCAGCGCTACTAGCTTTGTCGACATGAGTGCTATGTTTCTAATTGACAAAAAAACTATCCAACTATCTAGTCTGGTAAGATGTTATACCAACAAAACTAAGTTCCAGCTCTCAGCTAAGATTAAAATACTTGTGCCTCTACTCACATCAAATTCAATTACTCAGAAGACTTGGTTAAGTTTGTAGTACCTTCAATTTAAAATCCAGATGATGTCAAGAAATTTATATAAAGTTGTGAACAAGCCAATAAACTGAAATAGCAGAGAACCCATAGATCCGCAGAAAACCTGATAAACAGCCTAGTGACTAGATGAAGAGGTCATTCAGCAGCTCAGCGATAAGACTAGATTGAATGAAAAATGAAATACAATCAGAACCAGCTTAAGAGCTCAATATCTCACATATTTTGACAAAATACAAGACTAGCATACCTTCAGTACCTTCAAAACTATCAGAGAAGCTCCAAAATTGAACAACCAAATTAATTTAAAGCCAAAATTAATTGAAGACAACAAAATCCAAAATTAACCCCAAATCAAACCCTAAAACTGAACCTCTAAAATTGAAAATCCATATCGTACATTGCTGACAACTAATTCATAGATTTCAGATAACCCAATGTGAGAGAGAACAACAACGAATCAAATCCTAGACGAGTTTCAAAGCGATCCTTAAAATGGCACCCTAGCAAGAAAAAGCAGAGAGAGAAAAGAACAACAATCCAGAGAGAGCGCCGAGAGAGAAGAATCAAATACGCGATGAGATTGTCAGTGAGAAGGTGAGAGGCTTGGGAGCGGAGTAGAGGGAGAAGGTCAAAGACTCAAAGGGAGCGATTGGGGAGGAGGAATAATATCGAGAGTTTAGGTGATAGATGGAGATTACTGTGTTAAAAGGATATCTATACGATAGAAATTAAAAATACCTTTATGTTATAAAAAAATTATCTTTATTAATATTATATAATATTTAAAAAATTTAAATAAATAAAATTGTATTTTATTATAATATAATATAAATAATGAAGTGTGATCCGAAATATATTTTATCATAAATAATTAATGAAGATATTAAGTAAGAATCAACTTATTTGTGTAATGAAATAAAAGATTTTACTACAAAATATTATTTTGTAAATATTTTTCAATTATTAGATTAAAAAAAATGAAATTAAACAAAAGCAGAAAAACAATTTTTTTAAAAAAAGAATAGGGGTGTATTTTCTCTAAAAACAATTTTGTTGGCCAAGAACTACAAGATACCGTACGAGAAAAATCACATTACTCGGCTATTAGAGAAACTACTCGATTTAAGATTATTTCAAAAAAAAAAACACAATCTACAACGTCGGTTCCGGAAGGCCGACACATAAAATTGCACTCTTCAGCGTCGGTTCAATAATACTGACGCATAAAATTGGGCTCTCTAGCGTCGGTTCTACAAGGCCGACGCATTTAAATGTACTCTACAGCGTCGGTTCTGCAATGACCGACGCTCTAAGTCCTCAAAGGCGTCAGCATTTACATGACCGACGCATATAAGCAGCAAAAGCGACGGTTAAGCAGAAAACCGACGCATTAGATCCAGCAAAATTGCCAATATGCGTCAGTTAAGCTGAAAACCGACGCATATAACATGTATAGGCGACGGTTGACTAAAAAACCGACGCTAAAAGTGCGACGCTATAGGTTATTTTTGTACTAGTGTAGGGATATTATGCGTAGTGATTAAATGTGGTTATAATTGCAGCCCCCTAGTTCTAGTTCGGACTCAGACCCTTCCGAGGATACGATATCAGAGATACCTACGCCCGTTGAGAGAGCAGGACCGTCTCAGCCAGTGCGATATCAGCCTAGGCATCAGGACCCCGTGGTCAGGAGAGATCAGATACCTTGTCCTATTCCACTCCGACAAGTAGCCCCAGCACCAGTGTCTCAGGCATCAGTTTGTGGGCCTTTGTATCAGCTAGGTGAGCCACCAGTTCCACACCATGTGTATCAGAGGGTGAGTAGAGAGAAGGAGTACCTTTATGGACAGGTTATGGAGATGGGTAGAGTTCGTTCGATCGAAGCAGCCGCTGTCAGAGAGAGAGACAGACTTAAGGATCAGATGAGAGACATTCAGATGAGGTTTAGGGTTACGAGGACCTTGGTTGAGACTCGATTGCACGGATTAGCTTCTAGTCGAGAGGGAGAGACAGTAGCAGGGATGAGACAGATTTTGGATTATGCGATGAGTGAGATTGCAGAGATTTCAGGACCCCCGTTATGGCCGGCAGGAGCAGGTGATCTGTGAGCAGGTATTAGTAGCAGACAGATGTGACGTGGATGTATGGTCTCTAGATAGTTAGTATATAGATGCATATTGTAGAATCAGCAGTGCACCGGGCTTATAGGAACGCCTCGGGTTGTTGTTGCATTTTTGTTGTATTGCTGGTCGGCAGTTGTGGTTCAGCCATGATATATTTTCTTTTGAAGCGTTCTACGCTTGTACTAACTCTATCTATATATATATGATAAACCTCTTTTATAGAACTGTATTTATTCCCCTGTCATTCATTTCCAGCATCATAACTATTATCCTACTTGTTGCAACGAGTGTATCCATACACCGTTGAGAAGATCTGTAAACCTTCGAGATATCAATTGTGATCCTTCCTTCTTTTATATGGACTGTTTGATTAAGCCAATTATTGTTTATTCATCAGCGATATGGCTCCTAGACGACAAACCCGTTCAACTGATACCTCTGACCAAGAGGGTCAACAAAATACACCTCCCACGGGCCGCATGGACCCGATGGTAATCCAGTTGTTAAATACTCTTACTCAATAGACTGCCGCATTAGCACAACAGCAACGAACATTTCAACAACAGCTCTTAGAACAGCAGCAACAGCATCAGCAATATCAGCATCAGCAGCATCAACAACAGCACCAGCAAGCGGCACCGGCGATTACGTTCAAATCTTTCCAGGCAGCAAAACCTCCAGAATTTAAAGGATCAGCAGACCCTGTAGAGGCTAAGGCATGGTTGAAAGAGATGGAAAAGGCTTTTGCCTTGATAGAGGTGACAGAAGATAAGAAGACGGAGTATGCAAGCTATTTTCTGAAGAATGAGGCCAATTATTGGTGGGAAACGAGTAGGGCTATGGAGCCCGAGGGATTAATTACGTGGGCAAGATTTACAGAGTTGTTTTTGGAAAGGTATTTTCTGGACTATATGAGATATCAGATGGAATTAAAGTTTTTGGAATTAAAGCAGGGAAGCATGACAGTGCCCCAGTATGAAACAAGGTTTACGGAGTTGTCAAGGTTTGTTCCAACCTATGTGGATACGGAAAAGAAGAAGGCCAAGAGGTTCCAGCAGGGACTGAGGTCTTGGATTCGTAGTAAGTTAGCTGTATTGGAGTTGGACACCTATGCAGCGGTGGTCCAAAAGGCAATGATTGCAGAGACAGAGAGTGATTCTTACATGAAAGAGAGGGAGAACAAGAAAAGGAAAGCAGGGATACCCGATAAGGGACAGCAGCAGGGAAGTTTTCAAGGGCAAGCAAATAAGAAACTGGGATTTCAGCAAGGAAGGAATACGAGTTTTAGGAAACCAGATACCGGAAGCGTAGGACAAGATAACCGTCTACTAACCAGCAGTCAGCAGGGACTTTCTAGACCCCCACTACCAGAATGCAAGACATGCGGGAAGCGACATTTAGGGATATGCCATCGATTGAATGTCACATGCTTTAAATGTAATCAGAAGGGACATTATTCCCGGGATTGCAAGATGGGCATTGTGTGTCATCGGTGTAAGAAACCAAGTCACATGATCAAGGACTGCAGAGCACCAGCAACCGTGAACAATATGATTCGGGCAATTGAAGCACCCCCAGTTGTTAACGTCCAGCCATTAGCCAGGACCTACAATATGTCAATGGGAGAAGCAGTGAGAGATTCCGACGTGGTGGCAGGTACACTTCTAGTAAATTCTATTCATGCACAAGTGTTAACAGATTCGGGAGCGACGAAGTCTTTTATTTCTGAAACGTTTGCTCGTAGATTGAATTGCGTAATGAAACCTTTAAGTGGAATGTTGACCATAGAGATAGCTAATCAGGATCGTATCGCGGTCAGTTCATATTATCCTCGTTGGGAGATAGAGATTTTGGGAAATCGTTTTTATGTTGACTTGTTACCTTTTAAGTTAGGTGAATTTGATGTGATATTAGGGATGGATTGGTTGACTGAGTATGATGCAAGTATTGATTGTAAGAATAAGAGGGTTACTTTGGTTACCCTGGAAAAGAAAGAAATAATATTTAGAGGAGAGAAACAAAGAAAGAGGTTCCTGACAATGATTCAGGCTAAGAGGTTATTAAGGCAAGGTTGTGAGGCGTATTTAGCTTATGTGATAAATATAGATAAGGAAGTTTCTAAGTTAGAAGATATTCCAGTCGTAAATGAGTTTCCAGATGTTTTTCCGGAAGAATTACCAGGTTTACCTTCAGATAGAGAGATTGAATTTGCGATAGACTTAGTACCAGGCGCGGAGCCAGTATCTAAGGCCCCTTACAGAATGGCACCAGTGGAGATGAAGGAATTGGCTGATCAACTGCAAGATTTGCTAGAAAAAGGAATTATTAGACCCAGCGTTTCACCGTGGGGAGCACCAGTACTGTTCGTCAAGAAAAAGGATGGAAGCATGAGATTGTGTATAGACTATCGGGAGTTGAACAAGCTGACCATTAAGAACAAGTATCCATTACCTCGAATAGATGATCTGTTTGACCAGCTGAAAGGAGCGGTACATTTTTCAAAGATTGACCTACGGTCAGGATATCACCAATTGAAGATTAGACCAGACGACATACCGAAGACAGCCTTTCGAACAAGGTATGGGCACTATGAATTCTTAGTAATGGCGTTTGGACTAACGAATGCACCCGCAACTTTTATGGACCTAATGAACAGGATTTTCAAGAGATATTTGGACAAGTTCGTAGTGGTATTCATCGACGACATCTTGATATACTCAAGGACAGAAGAAGAGCATGCAGACCAGTTGCGAATTGTGTTAGAAACGTTGAGACAAGAAAGACTATACACGAAGTTTTCCAAGTGTGAATTCTGGTTGAAAGAAGTTCATTTCTTAGGACACGTGGTGAGCAGCGAAGGCATCAAAGTGGACCCAGCAAAGATAGAGGCAGTGAAAGATTGGGAGAGACCAAGGACACCGACTGAAGTCAGAAGTTTCTTGGGATTAGCCGGATACTACCGGAGATTTGTGCAAGATTTTGCGAAGATAGCTACTCCAATGACCAAGCTGACAAGGAAAAGCGAGCGATTCATATGGAATGATAAATGCGAAGAAGGCTTCCAAGAGTTAAAGAAAAGGCTAACTACGGCACCGGTATTGATGCTACCAGACGATCAAGGTCATTTCGTAATCTATAGTGATGCGTCGTACAAAGGATTGGGATGCGTACTTATGCAACATGACAAGGTGATTGCTTATGCGTCAAGACAGTTGAGACCCCACGAACAGAAGTACCCTACACACGATTTAGAGTTAGCAGCTATTGTGTTTGCTTTGAAGATATGGAGACACTACTTGTATGGAGAGAGATGTGAAATTTACACCGATCACAAAAGTTTGAAGTATATCTTTACTCAGAAAGAGCTGAACATGAGGCAACGAAGATGGTTAGAACTAATCAAGGACTACGACGTTTCTATCAACTATCATCCCGGCAAGGCAAATGTGGTAGCAGATGCATTGAGCAGGAAAGAGAGATTGAATACACTGACGATGACCAAAGAGTTGTACAAGGAATTTGAGAAGTTAGAAATCGAAGTAATTAATCCGAAGGACGCGACGGAAATGATTTATACCATGACGTTTCAACCTGAATTGTTGGAGAAGATACGAAAGTGCCAAGAGCAAGTTATGAATGATGATGTGAGTAAAATGACAGGTGAGGAAATATGTAGCCAACCGGACGACAAAGGGATCTTGAGATTTGCTTCTCGGATATGGATACCTAACGTAACGGAACTGAAAGGTGAGATTTTGCACGAAGCACATAACTCGAAGTATTCAATTCATCCAGGGAGTACGAAGATGTATCGAGATCTTAAGACGAACTTTTGGTGGCCAAATATGAAGAAAGAGATTGCGGAATGGGTAAGTAAATGCTTTACGTGTCAAAGAGTTAAGGCGGAACACCAGAGACCAAGTGGATTACTTCAACCATTGGAAATTCCCGAATGGAAGTGGGAACACATTGCGATGGACTTTGTAGTAGGATTGCCTAGAACAAAAGCTAACCATGATGCCATCTGGGTTATCGTGGATCGATTGACGAAATCTGCGCATTTTCTTCCGATTAACGAGAGATTCTCGCTAGACAAGTTAGTTCATATTTATATAAAAGAAATCGTAGTACGACATGGAGTTCCAGTATCGATAGTGTCTGATAGAGACCCTCGATTCAATTCAAGATTTTGGAGGAGTTTTCAAGAGTGTTTGGGCACCGAGTTGAGAATGAGTACGGCTTATCACCCGCAGACGGACGGTCAAAGCGAAAGGACAATTCAGACTATTGAAGATATGCTTAGGACATGTGCACTTGACTTTGAAGGTAGTTGGGACGATCATCTACCCTTGGTGGAATTTTCATATAATAATAGTTTTCATGCGAGCATCGGAATGCCACCTTACGAAGCTTTGTATGGACGAAAGTGTCGATCTCCAGTATATTGGGAAGAAGTTGGTGAACGGAAAATGATAGGACCAGAACTAGTGCAGCGAACAAAGGAAGTGGTTCAATTGATTCAGAGAAGATTGATAACAGCTCAAGACCGACAGAAAAAGTATGCGGATCTAGCCAGAAAGGATGTGGTGTTACGACCAAACTCAACACGCAAGTGCACGTGGTCACAAGTAATATAGAGATAAGTAGAGTTCGTTCCCACAGAGACTGCTTGGTTATTATAGTTTTGTACCTATGCAACAATGTATGGTTTTTATTCACTGCTAAGACAATTAACAAAATAGGGTTTTGAATAACTAAGATTAACTATGAAGCAATTTAATAAACTAAGAATTAATTAACTAACAAGATTTGGAATCGAATTACTTATGCAGAGAAAACATGAGATCCTAACTTCATTAAACAATCCATCTATAGTTTCCAATTCTCTAGCCTTTTCATGTGATTTATTAATACCTGATCGAACACACAAAACTGATATAAGCCAACTTTCGTTGTACCAATACCATCCTAAATAATATCCACAATTAAGATAGAAATCACTTAGTCTCCCAATTATGCTTAGTCCTTATATGTCTATAAAGATTGAAAACATAATGGTTGAAGTACAAGCATTCAATTGATCACATAGTCGTCATAAAACGGTTAGAGTTACGACACTAATTACGAATGATATTCTCACGCATAAACCTATGCTAGCATGGCAAGTTCTAAACTCTTAGATCCACTTTCGCTTCAATAAGAATTAACACACAATTACAGGAGTTAGCTACTCTCCTATAACGAATTAAAACAACCATGATAGGATATCACATCAATCACACTATAGGCATCGAGAAAATTCAACACATAAACTTCATGAATAAATCCGCTAAAACCCCATGACAACGAGTTAGTTCATAATCAAACTAATCGTCACCATTGGTTCTAATGTAAACATGATTGAAGAAAACGAATTATATTGAATAAATATCAAGGTTCTAAAGAATACACCCAAACCAAGCATCCACAAGCTAGAAAGAATACAAGAATAAATTGAAACTATCTTCTTCCTTGCTTCTTCGTGCTTTAAAACTCCGTATATAATATGTGGTATATGTCTCTCTTGTTCTCTAGGGTTTTTTTCTCTTTATATATGCCTCCAGGTATCCACAAGTCGTACTGAATTGTAATTTTAACTCCAACTCGAAAAATCAGCAAATCGGGTTTAAAACAGGAATTTTCGCCAGACATCCCGGCGCTGCCGCGCCACAAATACACAGGAAAGCGGCGCTGCCGCGCCAGACAAATTCTGCTCCTTTTTCCACGGCGCTGCCGCGCCATAAGCAAGCACAAACATGGCGCTGCCGCGCCGTACCTTCTGTCCAGAATTATAGAAAATGTTGTCCTCTTCGCGTGAGCTGTAAGATCGTCAGAATCGGACTTGTAGAACTCCAGATATGGCCAAAACCGTGAGAGCTTCGCACCTTACCCGGAAAATCCGAATTTTAATCACATTAACCTCCAACTCTTGATTCTGTAAAACTTAATGAAAACACATTAAACACACCACATACTTGAGTTCAAGTCATCAATTTAAGCCGATATGAAGCATTCCAAGTGGATAAAAATCCACTTATCATGTGGGATTCGAAGAAGGAGAGCAGGTGTTACTAAAGGTTTCACCATGGAAAGGATTAGTTAGGTTTGGAAAGAAAGGGAAGTTGAGTCCGAGATATGTTGGGCCGTTTGAGATTTTGAAGAAGGTGGGCGAGGTAGCTTACGAGTTGGCATTGCCACCGCATATGCAGCATGTTCATAATGTATTTCATGTATCTATGCTTAAGAGGTATCGACCAGATTCGAATCATGTAGTAGAGTATGAACCCATAGAGGTCCAGGCAGATTTATCATATGTAGAACGACCGATTCAGATATTGGATCGTAAGGAGAAAGTACTAAGGAATAAGACAGTAGCGTTAGTGAGAGTTTTGTGGAGGAATCCTAAGGTAGAAGAGTCTACCTGGGAGTTAGAGAATGAGATGTTAGGGAAGTATCCCCAGTTGTTTCCTTGATCTGATTCTGAGGACAGAATCCTATTAAGGGGGGAAGGATGTAATATCCGTGAATTTTATTATTTGATTAAATGATATATTTAATCTAAAATATTTATTTTGGAATATTGGAATATTATTATATGATATTTAGTGTGTGATTATGTGCTAAATGGTGAGTCAGAAGCCCCTTTCAAAAATTTCGTCATTTGGAATTTTCTTCAAATTTGAGCCGTTTTGATAATTCAAGGGCCCCGTTGAAATTTCGTACATTCATTTTTAATTCTTCGTCTTTCGTGTTCGAATCGTTATCGAAAGGGTTATGGGATTCTATTTAACCCTACCTATTTGATTCTGCAAATAAATTTCAATTTTTGATCCGAAAAAGGAAAAATCGTTCCGAACCCTAATTGCTTAAGGGGACGGATTTGTCGTTCTATATCAATATTGAAGTTGTTATAGCCCTAGTATTCTTGAGCATTAGTTATATAATGATATATATCAATTTGGATAATCATCAACCTTTTTAACCCCTTATTTTTCGTAAAACGTGTTTTTGACCTAATTAGGGTTTTTAAACGATCTAACGAATCAATATCGATCCAAAAATGTTATTTGGGGTATTATTTTTCCAGAAATATAAAAAGACAAATCAGACTTCATAACTCATAGCAAATCTGCAGCAATTATTCATAAAATCCGAAATTCCCAAAAATTATTTTTGTGTTCTTGATCTTCAATCAATTCGTTCTAAGGGTTATGGAAGTCCAAATTTGAAGTTCTTATACTCAAATCAAAGCTCCAAAAATCTAGTTTCAGAATCTTCCAACCTCATCATCATCTGGTAAGTATTCGATTTTATATTGATTTTACAAGTTTCGAATTATAATTAGGGTTCTTGATTTGATTTGGGGATTTTCATTCTGTTGATTCTCCGTTCAATTGGTTGCTTCTAACATGTTCCTAGGGTTCTAATTAGCAAGAATCCATAGTTTAATTTCATGTTTGAGTCAAATTTTTACGGGTTTTGATTTCGGGTTTTGACCCGACTTCTTCTTTCAATTCGTACGTTCTTGATATTGATCTGACATTGTTTTTGATAAAGGGCTTTTATTGTGTGAGTTATAAGCTTCATTTTGGTATATTAATCTTTGAGTTTCATGTACGGAATAGGTAGATCGGGTTTCCGGCCGAGGTCGTCGCCGGAGAATTCTTTGAACGGATTCTGGGCACGATTCCGGCTAGAGACAGATGTTTTGATGTGTGGGTTTTTTTGGCTTCAAAAGGCGAACAAAAGCCCTCTGGTTTGATTTATGTTTGGACGGAATCGAAGAATTCCGGCGGCCGGAGACCGGCCGGATTCTGGAAAACCCAGAATCCGGTGGGTTGTTCTTGGCGACCCGGAATTGTTCTTCCCGACCCGTTTACCCGATTTTTCGACCCGGTTTCAATCTTCAAAACCCTAATTCATTTTCAGAAAACTGTTTTTGGATTTTATTTTTAAAATTAATTCGAAAATAGTTTAAAAACTTTAAAATTTCATATTTTTATTTTAAAAATATATTTTAATATCAGAAAAATTCTGATAAATTATATTTATTATTTCAAATCCGAAAATTGATTAAACTTAATTATTTTAATTATTTTTAATTAATAATTAATTTATTAATTAATTGGTTAATTCTTTTAATCAATTAATTCTTAAAAATTAATTATTAATTGGATTTAATTAATTAAAAATTCAGTTTAATTATTTTCAAGCCTATTTATTTATTTAAAAATAGTTTGAGTATTTAAAGAGTGTCAATTAATTTTATTAATTGATTTATTTGCATTTAAATGTTTATATTGGATTTAAAAATCCGATTTTTGATTTAAAAATTAATCGTGACTTATCTAAAATTCAAATAAGTTTCGTATGATGTTTTAAAAATGTTTATAAGTGCTATATGGTTCATATTAATTGTGTGTTGTGTTTTATAGTCTGTATATGCCCGTACTAGGGCAAATATCTGAGTTTTAAATATCGTAAATTATACCGGACGTCCGATACGTAACCGGTTACTTGTTTAAATGTGATTATTGATTGAATAAGTGTCGAGAGTAGAACGAAAATAGTTAGACTTATTGTGATGAGTTGTTTAATTATAGAATCGAGTTCCCGGAGCAAGGGAAAGGGAAAAGTAGAGTGAGCAGAGTCGATCCGACAGCAGCTTAGACCAGGCAAGTATCTGTGCCTTTACTTGTGATAAAAATGTATTATTATCTTGATTACTTGAATACCGTTATCCCCAGAACAATTCAAATTATCAATCCTTTAACCGCATTTGGACAACTGATTCCATTTCCTTAGAGATTCTTGATTCTTTGATTTGATCTGCATCGGAAACCATTATTTCCAATTCACTTGATTATTGTTTACCACCTATTGTTATTGTTTATCATCCTTTGATTATCATTGACAACCATTGATTATTTGACTTCCATCTTGACTATTGATTACGGTCATTGATTATCGACTACCATTATTGATTCCCTTATTGAATGAGTACACCGTACCATTGAAATTACTCCATGATTATTTCTCGATCTTCATTTGATACTGAACAGTTGAAGCTCTTTTGCAATTACTATACATTCAGTTTATCTTATTGAGCATGTTATTGTTTATACCCTATTATAGATTTGGCATGTGTTTTTAAAAATGGACCAGTAATTGGTCGGGCCATATTCATGGTCATAATAACTTAAGGCCCAAATTGGCCTAGGATCCAGTAGAGGACTATGACATGAGCTAGTCCGGGGTTGATGCGTGGCTGGCCAGCAGCACAACCTTTGATTTGAATAAAATGTATAAGCCAAATTCTAATTCTTTTCTTCCATTGTTATTGATACAAAGCATGTGTTAGCTAAATATTGTTGATTCTGATATCATAAATTCATATCCTTACAACTGTGATAGAAATGATTCATTGATGTTTGCTGAGCAATTTTGGCTCACTCTTGCTTGTTATTTTCTAACCCTATTCCAGTGAAGCGAGAGTATGAGTTGACATAGCGTGACCGATAGTTCACCAGCAGCCAGGAGAGCCCCTCGTGTCATTGTCATTGGCAGGGTAGTTGTTGTTTTGCTTTTCTAGATTAGATGTCTAGATTTGAACTTTGGTTGTGTTGTAATAACTCTGATAAAACTGGTATTGTATTAATAAAAGATTGTAGTAGCTTGTGTTCATTGCCATAATCTGGATGCGGTCTTGGTCAAGGGGTATTTGTGTCTTTAAATATATTATGCATGTGTTAAATAGTATTCCGTTGGTTGGATGACTCCTCAAATCTGTACCCCGGGTTTGGAGGGCGTCACAGGAAATATCTACATTCTGTCAAATTTTAAGGTTCATGATTATAAGGGTGATGAGGCTAACCGAGCTGTGAGGAATCAGAAGCATATTTACTTCGACAACCAAACCAACTTCAAAAGAATTACTGAGGACGTACCTCTTATGAAGGAATACACATTTGATTTGTTTGGTTTAAATGATGTCTCCAAGTTCTTAAACGATAATCGGTTCTTAATTGGTATACTACGTCTAATATATTTTGGTTTTTCGATTTACCGAAATGCCTTTAAATTGTCTTTAATCTCATAATTGTTTTAAATTTTTTAGATGTCATTGGAACCATATCAAAAAATGAGGCAATTTCCGTGATATCAACGGAGGACACAAGCAAATCACGTATGAAATTAGAGTTAGAAGATGGAAGGTATTGAAGAACATGATAATATCATTTTTGGCAAAATTACACTGACATTGCATTTGCATCTAATAACTTTACAACTTTTAACAACAGGAATATGGTCATGGTTACGTTCTTTAACGAATTTGGACAATCTTTTGAAAAAGCTTTAAAAGCAATTGAAGCCAAAAATGTTGTTGTGGTTATAACAAGTGCTAAGGTGAATAAATATGAAGGTAAAAAAAATATTTTACCTTCCATCGTTGTAGATTTGAATAAGATAAATGAACACATTGTTCTGTCTTAAATTTGTAGCAACTGGAGAGATATACTTGACTAATTATCCAGCAACCAGATTCTACCTTAGTCCCAAACATTATAGTGTTGAACTGCTCCACAAGAGGTAAATATGATTAATAATTTAAATTCACAAAAGAAAATTCTATTGTGTAACTAATTTGATTACAATGTTTATGTCCATGTTTAATATAGTGTCAAATGTCTTCAAGCTGAAGAAGAGACGGATACAACATTATACACAATCAAAGAAATAAAGAACTTTACCAAGGACTACATTGAGGTACTACATTTGACCCATTACAAATTCCGTCTATAGAATAGATTGTCTTATTATAAAATTCTGAGTTAAGATTTACCCTTTATAATTTTAATTCAGAAAAATGTTCTTTGTCATGTTACTGTGAAGAAAGTTGAAGAAGAATGTAACTTGTAACACCCCCAGATCCGGGGTCAGGAATCTGGGTTGTCACGCTCCATCAATGATACAATACCTGCATTACTTACAACATTCTCATAATACAACTCCAAAGACCCCAATCACTTACGCACACACACACAAGTTATAGCCTTGGAAATGAGCAACAATAATCAACATTTGTTATTACAACCCAAATGTACTATCCTGGATCTCATCTATTATTTACAACCTCTACCTGAAGTTACAATAATAGACCTCAAAATACTATACAAGGTTTATTAATACAAACCCACTCAAAATAATTCTCACTCATTCAAGCTGCAACTATTCTGCTCACACTGACAGTATCCATCCTGCATCAACTAACTCCAGGGTGCTCTTCATTCCCTTGCTCTCGTAACACGAGGTGGATTCGGCAATGTTTTCCTCATGCTGAAATATTTAATAAAGCAAGAATAAGCTAATAGTGCTCAGCAAGAAATCTATCCCAGTTTAAATCTTTAAACCTTTTAGGGAAATAATCCAATGAGATCAAAGCTTTTATCACTACTAGGGTCTAACCCCAAAATAGTATACCGTTTAAAATACCGTATGACTTATAATCATACTCATATACTCTTCGCAATCATTTGGAAATCATGAGTATCAATATGATAAACCAAGACTCAAAACATATCTTTTTAAAATAGATATCAAATATTGGAATCAAGGCTTAAATCCTATTTATTGATTCAAAATACCATACAGTTCAATATCTTTATAACCACATACTCCGCATTAAACGGATAAAATACTAGTACAACATAAAAGATGAAGTTACAAGGATTTATTGTAACTACAGTTTAATAACAACAATTGCCCAATCACTCTTTCAACAATCAACATCAGCCTCCAAGCTGTTTCAATATCAATCAATCTTAACAGTTCAATCTGTTGTAGAGATAACACAATTAGTTACTCTATTTATTAACAGCATTTATCTGAAACAATTCACTTTTAAAACATTTTCATTATTATCTTATCCGAGGGACTGGGACTTTCAAGCCACTGGATATGATTAAACGATGATCAGTCGCTTCAATCATGTCCTTTCTGTGACGCCCTCCCAATCTGGGGTCATGATCGGGGAGTCACTACAAACTCTATACAATAAACTTTAAACAATATAATATAAGCATGCAGACTTGACCCCAACTCTACCCTGGATCTCAACAGTTGATGGTGTGAAACAAGCATCCACTATCTAATTCATTAATACATAACATAAGTCTCAAAAGTTATTACAACCATGACTTAAAAGTTCTATGTTCTCTCCTTACAAAACACCTTCTACCAGTGGTCATCACCTACTTGAGCTGGCATCCCAAAAACAACCCTATAAGAAGACTTCCTAGCTGTCTGAAATGTACGTACCATCTTCTCGTCTCACTGTGGGTTAGAATAGGAAAAAAAAAGAATGAGCCAAATGCCCAGCAAGTAATAATAATATGACCATACAGTTATCCACTGGGAAACAGTTCCAATATCAATATGTAAGACATGGGTATAGCAAAATCCGTATCAAGGGATTTTCAGAACTATGAATTGAATATACAGTTTCAAAACAGTTCCAATATCAATATATATATATATATAGCATGGTTTTAGCAGAATCCACATTAAGGATTTATCAGAACAATGGCATAAATATGCACTTTCAAAGGGTAAACCAATTTCATTATCAAGATATCCGTTTTCAGAAAAATCAATAAGTAATTTTGGAGATTTTTCACAACGCACCGGACAATATGGGTGATCAGCCACGTAAAGTCCCCATACCGGACACACAGTCCCTCTGGTCCTTGTATTGGGTCCCATTAGGCAACACATTGGCCTTTAGACTAGTCCATCCCTAGTCCATTTATTATAATTAAAAAGTGCTGGACCGGCGTTACTCGGCCTCTTACGCCTCCAATCTTAGGAATCCGTGGAAACCATAAATCAGAATTTAAATGAGTTCAAACTTTATTCCCTTTTTAAAAACATATTCAGATATAAAGAAGTCTTTTGGAAATCAGATAAGTTCAATCAAAACAATCTGGATTTCTATTAGTGGAATATCAAAAATATTTATCATCGGGTCTGTTCTGGAAATGTACTAGAATGAGAGTTGGGTGTATTCACTTTCAGGTATAACAAGGGAATGCATAAGTATAGGATCAAATTCAGGTTATAGAATCATAGGCCATCAGGTTTTAATTCATGGATATAAACAGGGTATAAAGGTCTAAGGATAAAGAACTAAACAAAGCATGGTATACAGTTCAACATGGTATATATAAACAAAGGTAAGGGTTATCAATGAACAATAAGTGTTTTCAGAAATTAAAGGTATATCAAGGCAAGATAACAATTCATATGTGTTAAAATGAAACAATGGAATCGAAATACGAAAGCAAGTTTGTATTACTTGCCTTAAGTAGCTAAAAGGGGTAATGAACAATCACTGAATCTCCACCTTAGTCTTTCCTTCCTAAGTTCCACTTCCTTGAACTCTCTAAGTTCCACTTCCTTGAACTCTCTAAGTTCCACTTCCTTGGACTCTACAAAAGAATATATTCTATCTTAGAATTCCCTCTCTAAGATGCTAATCCTTTATTCTAAACTACCCAACGCATCCTAATCGCGTAAACACATAATAGTTATACCATAAAACAATTATAACCATGTAATAGGCAATCAACCATATAAACTCACATCGTCATTTAAATACACATAACATGCTCCTTATACATATATACATATAATTATATACCTTTCAAATCATACCACACTTGGTATCCCTTAAATCGATTTGATCATACCAACCATATCCTTAACTCTTTATAACAATGCTTCCTCTAAAAAAAAACAGAAAAATCAACTGCGCATACTTTACTAAAACATTTTCCATAATTTCAAAAATGATCAAACAATTACCAAATTTGACAGGCTACTTCCTGATTACTAACTCAACTTAGCATAAAAGTTTCAACTTCAGAACACTTTATTTAGATTAAAAACGAACTGTATAAACTAGGTACTGAACACAGATAATCCCTGCTGCGCAACTTTTAGTAAAATAATCATAACTTTTTATTCGTAAATCCTATCGATACAAGGTTAGCGCGTGCACAAACTAGATTCAATTTAGAACAGTGACATCCTAAGCTCTCTGTCTAAAACAGGCAGCAACATTTCGAAAACAATCAAAACAGAACAGGGCAGACAGTTTTCTGGAAAATTCAGCATGGCATATGTCTATCCAAAACCATTCCACCATTATAACCTCTACCACAACTAATCATCCCATATCAAAACTAAAACTCATATTCTCAAGAAATTACTAAAACTTATACATGCAATTAGCAAATACCAATACTAATAAACCAACAATCCAAATACTTGGAACTTCACTAAAATTCCCAAATCAAAACCTTTAACCATCAAAATTTCGAACTAACTATACTTAACACAAAATAAATCAACATGCAATCACTATAAACCGAGATTAACAATCAAACATCAATATAAACAATTTTTTAAACCGAATTTTCTAAAAGGGGAAAAATCGAAAATATACATGCATTTCGATTTCTTTACATGCAACCCAAAATCTTAACTAACATAGCTATTAACACATAATTTGGACTCAATAACATCATCATCGTCCCCGTCGGCTCGTCGGAGCTCATTGCCGACGACGGCATGGTCGGAGGTGCCCGGAAAAATCGGGTTTCCTTCACAACCTCACCAATAAGCAATATAAATCAACCAATTAATCACGAAATCATCACAAAACAAAGGTTCGGGATTGAATCAAATCAAAATCGCCCAAAATCCTTTGCATGCAAACCGATACACACACGAACACAGCCATACACACGTATGCACACACACACATATGCGCATATATATATATATATACACACATAATTATCAATATATTTGAGAGATTGAGAGAGAATGAGAGATTTTACAGAAAAATCGAGAGAGAGATTTTGCCGAGAGAGAAAAGAGAGAAGAGAGAGATGAGCCGTGAATGAAGAAAAGGGGGAAAAACTGGTGCAGGGGCTTTTATAAGCCCAGGGGCAAAATAGTAACTTGCTAATTCCAAAATCTGATTTTTAAATAAGAAAACCAATATAAATGCCTTTCTAAAATTCGAAATAAAATGAAGATAATATCTAAAAATCACAATTTTATTTTTAAAACAAAGAATACGAATTTACAAGCTCCCCCATATTTTTAAAATATTTTTATGATCAAAATTGAATTAAATATGAATTTTCAAAGTTTTGATCACATAAGTGACATTTAACTCATAAAATCGTTTTTAAATACTTAAAGCCAAAAATAAATTCATCCACTAATTTTAGAAAATACTAGAACATAAACTAAAGGTTGTGAAAAAGATTTCACAATAAAAAGAGTCTCCGTTGAGTTTATAAAATTCCCGGAAGGTCAAAAAGAATTGATTTTTAATAAGAAATTCATATAAAATGCATTTAAAAGCATACACATATATTTTAATCCATACCATTCACCAAGTAAACATCTAATTAACACATTTTCAAATATCCACCTTTCACACAATATTCACATATCAAAGATCTCAAATATTATTAAATATTAATATAGTACAAGCGTTTTTCCGAGTCGTTATAACCTTTCCCCCTTAAAAAGATTCTGTCCCCAGAATCTAACCTTATGAAAATAGATGCGGATACTTTTCAAGCATCTCGCTCTCAAGTTCCCAAGTCGATTCTTCAACTTTAGGATTCCTCCACAAAACCTTAACTAGCTTAACAATCTTATTCCTTAATTTCCTATCCATATGATCCTGAATTTCTACAGGTTGTTCTACATATGACAAATCGGGTTGAATTTCAAAAGGTTCATATTCGATCACTTGATTTGCATCAGGATTAAATCTCTTAAGCATCGAAACATGAAAAACGTTATGAATATGCTCCATGTGCGGTGGTAACGCTAACTCATATGCAACTTTTCCAATACGTCTCAGTATCTCAAACGGTCCTACATATCTCGGGCTAAGTTTCCCTTTCTTGCCAAATCTCGTAACTCCTTTCCATGGCGACACTTTTAGCAACACTTGGTCTCCTTCTTCAAAGCTTATATCCTTCCTGTCTTGGTCCGCGTACTTCCATTGTCTGTCTTGTGCCGTAACTAGCCTTTTCTGAATGATTTCAATCTTTTCCTTCGTTTGTTGTACTAGCTCGGGTCCTAAAACTTTTCGTTCTCCAACTTCTTCCCAATATACAGGCGATCTACATTTCCTTCCATACAAAGCTTCATACGGTGGCATTCCAATACTCGCGTGATAGCTGTTGTTGTACGAAAACTCTACTAACGGCAAATGTTCATCCCAACTTCCTTTAAAATCCAGTGCACAAGCTCTAAGCATGTCTTCAATGGTTTGAATTGTTCGTTCACTCTGGCCATCAGTTTGTGGATGATAAGCGGTACTCATCTTAAGCTTGGTACCCAGACATTCTTGAAATTGTCTCCAAAATCGGGAGTTAAACCTTGGATCACGATCCGACACAATGGTTACTGGAACTCCGTGGTGTGTCACAACTTCCTTCAGATATAGCTGTACTAACCTATCCAGTGAAAATCTTTCATTGATTGGGAGAAAATGTGCAGACTTGGTCAAACGGTCTATAATTACCCATATGGCATCATGAGATGTTCCTATTTCAACTCGGGAATTTCTACTGGGTGTAATTATCCGCTAGGTCTTTGATGTTCAGTTTTAAATCTCTGACAGGTAAAACACTTAATCACTCATCTAGTAATATCTCTTTCATATATGTGCACCAAGATTCTCTTTTAAGCCTTGTTACATCTTCGTACTTCTGGGATGGATTGAATACTTCGAATTCACGTGCATCATTTAGTATCTCATTCTTTAACCATGTCACATTGGGTATCCAATTCCTAGAGAAAAACCTAAAAATTCCTATATCATCCTTTTGACTCCTTCTACTTTCTCTTGTAAAGTTACTCATGCTATCGTTCATCACTTCTGCTTGACAGTTTCTACTTTTCTCTAGCAGCTCAAGTTGAAAAGTCATTGTATATATGTTTATCATCTCCGTCGCTTGATCTGAAATACGAACCTCTATTCCTACTTTCTCAAATTCCTTGATCAGTCCTAACCATTTCCTCTACCTTATGTATACAGCTCCTTTTCGGTGAAAATATATTTCAAATGCTTATGATCCGAATAGATTTCATACTTTTCTTCATACAAGTAGGCCTCCAAATCAATGCGAAGACTATTATGGCTAGTTCTCGGTCACGTGTCGGGTGTTTCAACTCGTGGTTCTTCAGTTGTCTAGAAACATACACAGTTATCTTATCATGTTAAATCAGTCTTGATTCTTAACACAAAGCTTTCATCTCAATTTAGTTATTGATATTGTCCTAAGGTACATGAGTCATCATTTCCAGTAACAATGAATCCATTTAACCATTATGGCTCGACTAAAGAGTTCTGTTCCTCTAGCAATTTAAATATTTCCTTATCCATTTATCTTCTTCTTGAACTCTTGGATGCTTTCCAGTAAGCTTGGTTAATGGTGTGGCTATCTTGGTACAATCCTTGACAAACTTTCGATAATCTCCATCCAATCTCATAAAACTTCTAACTTCTGTAGGTGTCTTAGGCCTTACTCAATTCATTACCGTTTCAACCTTAGCTGGATCGACTTTGATTCCTTCTCTACTAATTACCTGTCCTAGTAATTGTAATTCTTTCAACCAAAACTCGCACTTAGAAAACTTTGCGCACAATATCTCTTTTCTTAAAATTCTAGGGTTATTCTCAAATGATCTGTATGTTCTTCTTCCATCTTTGAATACCTTAAGATGTCATTTATGAAAACATTCTCAAACTTATCCAAATATTTCTTAAAATTTCTATTCATCATGTTCATAAAAGTGGCAGTTATATCCATCAAACCGAACTCCATCACTACGAACTCATAGTGTCCATATATATCAGGTTCAGAACATCGTCTAAGGAATATCTTCGGGTTTTATTTTTAAATGACGGTAACCAAATCATAAATAAATTTTGAAAAGCGCACTGTGTTCTTTAACTGGTCTGATCATCAATCCTTGACAATGGGTATATTTGTTTTTTCTTAATGGTCAACTTGGTGCACCCAATAGGAATACACTAGACCTTATAACTCCCTTTTTCCTAAGATCTTGCAATTGAATTGCTAACTCTTTCATTTCTACTTATGCCATTCTATATGGAGCCGTCGAAACTGGTTTTGTCCCGGGTGCTAAGTCTTCAACAAATCTACTTCCCTGGCGGGAGGTAAACCTAAAAGATTGTCAAGTAATACAATTTGAAATTCGTTAGCTACTAGAATCTTCTCTATCCAAGGTGTTTCATTCCTAACATTTACCTCGTATGACGATAAGCTTTTCAACCTTGACACAATAATCTTTTACCTATTTGATAGGTAGATACCTCTTCGTCTGCCTCCGGCCTCGGATAACAACTTTTACATTATCTAGGGCTCGAAATTTCCATTTTCTTCATATTCCGTTAACCAATCCATTCTTAGAGTTTACAACAGATTTCTATTATATCAATCTCACAGTGAGGACAAGCTAGATTAATCGATATATGCTCCCGAGTAGCTATTCATGTAGTCAAAACTTTACTTAACCGTTGTGTTTCACAGTCCGACTTACGAGCAAATTCTCTGAAAATAAAATACTTTGTGGCTTCGAATCCGTTAACACTTTGGCACTTATGTAGTTAATATTAAACGTATCTGCAACCACATCCTTGTTCTTTACTGTATCACTCATGGTTATATTGAGGATTCTTGTCCTTGGTTACTTAGTGTGTAATGGTCATGTTACCCTTAACATAATGCTTACTGGGTCTAGTGCTTGTAATCTCTTAAGGAATGTCATACCTTCCTACACTTGTTGCTCTTGACTCTTGCCTTCGGATTCAGACTCTCATTGGCGTAGTGTCCTCTCTGAGTACACTTGTAACACACCACATTGATCTTATTATGAAATTTCGGTTGCTTCTTCCCATAATTTTTATATTCTGGTATCGAAGGTTTCAGAGGTCTTGGTTAATCCATATTTTATGGACGGTTCCCTTGCTTATGACTTCCAGTTTCTGGTCTTCAAAATCCAACATTCCTATTTGACTGAAACTCAGGCCTTATATTGAAATGGTTCTAAAAGTTCCCTATTTGTTGGTTTCCTTCCGGTGTCTCTGGCTTCCCTTTTTCTAGCTTCTTCTGTTTGTGATCAATCACTTTACTCCTAATCCACGACCTCATTTCCCCTGTTGGAGTCTCTTAACTCTCTTCTCATCAATATTCACGTATTCGGACACAAACCTGGCCAGATCTATAAATTTTGGTTCAAACCATGTTACGCTCAAGTTATCATGCTTCGGTTCTAAAATTTATGTCCAACATTTGGTCTCAATACGTTCAAAACCTTGTAATGTTTTAACTACTATATCCAAAGTGAAATATAGGATAAACAGGTGCTTATATATACTTTTCTGACAAGTAGAATAACAGTCTTTCATCAACAATAACTAATGCCTTTCCAATATCACTTTATTTCTTACCTCAACATGATTAGTATTCGTATATCCTTGTTACCTTCTCCTTGTCCATACCAAACTCTCGGTAATAATAAACCTTGACATCGTGTTGTAAGTCTAATGAGCAATTTAACTTGACATCCAATCCCTCTTTTTAAAACAATTTCCCATTTTTTTTTATCAAAACAGTTTCCCGTCAATATAAGTACAGTTTGACACTCAGAATACCGTCATTCGCCTTTGCAATTTCAAATCGCTGATACCTCTAAGAGTTTCCGATAAAATGAATCAATAGATAGGAAGGTGTCAATAGATATGGATAATATGACAAGTATGTTTAGTAAGAATTTCTGGTAAAAAGAATCAAACTAAGAGATCAAAATGATCATCGAACTTTATCAGGTTGCATTTGTCAATTTAAACAACAAGGTACAGAAGGTGGCCAACCTTTAGTACTTCCATGACAAACACACCACTGGTGGCGTCCCACCGGACTTCTATCACACAGATAGAAAGTACCTGAATCCCCTATATATATAGGGTTGTTCATCTCAGTTACAACAAGGAGGATCAAAAATTTAAGAGGAACATATGAAAGGTTTAAGAGTTTCAAAAGTTTCTATTATATATATATAATATTGGATCAATTAGCCTCTGAACAATAGAGGTATTTCGTAAAGAATAGAATGAAAAAATTGAATCTTTTAAAAAGGTAAATTGAGTAAAATCAATGGCTAGTTATGAACCGACTTATCCTTACATCGAACGTATGGAGATAATCACGTCTTGTCTCATGTAGATGGTCCTTAGGGGAGTTAATTTCTAGTTTGAGGTTATAGGTATGTCCCGATAGTAAATCAACTGTATGAAATCTTGAATAAAGAAAGAATCTACACTTAGGCCACTACTCTGGGCAAATGTCTCTATCGTGGGGGAAAATCGTTATTATATCGTAAAGAATCTATCTAAGTGTTTCTAGACGTTATCTTGGGGATTCTACTCTCGCTCAACTCTAACCACACTTGATACGACACCTGGCGTGGTGTTTCCTATAGCTTCCGCGGTGCAGATGAAATTCTGTAAAGTACATAAGGATCTACAAGTGATGTCTTCCGAACTAGTAGTCTGGTTCTCCGATTGATTCCTCCAGCTTCGAATTAGTTTCCTCGTCCGTAATCCCGATCTTCAGATGGGTCCAGCGTATACTCGCTCGCTATGTCGGAATACTATTTAACATGAAAGTGCGTAACTTAAGCTAATATCTCTGTAGAAAATTCGGCATGACCTATTCGTAAAATGGACTATGCCCTGTTTAAAAATATCTCAAATACTAACTCAATCATCCACACATAATCCGTAATCCATTCAATATTCCATCCATCTCCAATCCCTTTCACTTTATACAAAAATATAAATCTGCCTTGACTTGCAGCTATACTATCAGAAAAGAAATTTACCCAAAGGGTAATGGAAATCTCCACTTGGCCGGATGTATACACTGATACTGACGGATATGGCTTAGGAAAAGGAATCTCAGATGAAGGGTAATCTCTCAAAATAGTCTTTATCTGTAAAAACACAGTAATAAGCCAAGAAAATACTTAAACGGTAAGGGTTATCTTAATTCTACCAATACTCATCCAAAAAGTAACCTGCATCTAAAAATCCTATCTTACGTAATAAGCTTAAGTCCTACTTCTCACCTTATATTCCCTTATTACTGTTACACCTAATCCTGGCTTGTTTCAGTGACCAAAAACTGACCGCTCTGATACCAACCTGTGACGCCCTCCCAATCTGGGGTCATGATCGGGGAGTCACTACAAACTCTATACAATAAACTTTAAACAATATAATATAAGCATGCAGACTTGACCCCAACTCTACCCTGGATCTCAACAGTTGATGGTGTGAAACAAGCATCCACTATCTAATTCATTAATACATAACATAAGTCTCAAAAGTTATTACAACCATGACTTAAAAGTTCTATGTTCTCTCCTTACAAAACACCTTCTACCAGTGGTCATCACCTACTTGAGCTGGCATCCCAAAAACAACCCTATAAGAAGACTTCCTAGCTGTCTGAAATGTACGTACCATCTTCTCGTCTCACTGTGGGTTAGAATAGGAAAAAAAAAGAATGAGCCAAATGCCCAGCAAGTAATAATAATATGACCATACAGTTATCCACTGGGAAACAGTTCCAATATCAATATGTAAGACATGGGTATAGCAAAATCCGTATCAAGGGATTTTCAGAACTATGAATTGAATATACAGTTTCAAAACAGTTCCAATATCAATATATATATAGCATGGTTTTAGCAGAATCCACATTAAGGATTTATCAGAACAATGGCATAAATATGCACTTTCAAAGGGTAAACCAATTTCATTATCAAGATATCCGTTTTCAGAAAAATCAATAAGTAATTTTGGAGATTTTTCACAACGCACCGGACAATACGGGTGATCAGCCACGTAAAGTCCCCATACCGGACACACAGTCCCTCTGGTCCTTGTATTGGGTCCCATTAGGCAACACATTGGACTTTAGACTAGTCCATCCCTAGTCCATTTATTATAATTAAAAAGTGCTGGACCGGCGTTACTCGGCCTTTTACGCCTCCAATCTTAGGAATCCGTGGAAACCATAAATCAGAATTTAAATGAGTTCAAACTTTATTCCCTTTTTAAAAACATATTCAGATATAAAGAAGTCTTTTGGAAATCAGATAAGTTCAATCAAAACAATCTGGATTTCTATTAGTGGAATATCAAAAATATTTATCATCGGGTCTGTTCTGGAAATGTACTAGAATGAGAGTTGGGTGTATTCACTTTCAGGTATAACAAGGGAATGCATAAGTATAGGATCAAATTCAGGTTATAGAATCATAGGCCATCAGGTTTCAATTCATGGATATAAACAGGGTATAAAGGTCTAAGGATAAAGAACTAAACAAAGCATGGTATACAGTTCAACATGGTATATATGAACAAAGGTAAGGGTTATCAATGAACAATAAGTGTTTTCAGAAATTAAAGGTATATCAAGGCAAGATAACAATTCATATGTGTCAAAATGAAACAATGGAATCGAAATACGAAAGCAAGTTTGTATTACTTGCCTTAAGTAGCTAAAAGGGGTAATGAACAATCACTGAATCTCCACCTTAGTCTTTCCTTTGTCTCTAAGTTCCACTTCCTTGAACTCTCTAAGTTCCACTTCCTTGAACTCTCTAAGTTCCACTTCCTTGGACTCTACAAAAGAATATATTCTATCTTAGAATTCCCTCTCTAAGATGCTAATCCTTTATTCTAAACTACCCAACGCATCCTAATCGCGTAAACACATAATAGTTATACCATAAAACAATTATAACCATGTAATAGGCAATCAACCATATAAACTCACATCGTCATTTAAATACACATAACATGCTCCTTATACATATATACATATAATTATATACCTTTCAAATCATACCACACTTGGTATCCCTTAAATCGATTTGATCATACCAACCATATCCTTAACTCTTTATAACAATGCTTCCTCTAAAAAAAAACAGAAAAATCAACTGCGCATACTTTACTAAAACATTTTCCATAATTTCAAAAATAATCAAACAATTACCAAATTTGACAGGCTACTTCCTGATTACTAACTCAACTTAGCATAAAAGTTTCAACTTCAGAACACTTTATTTAGATTAAAAACGAACTGTATAAACTAGGTACTGAACACAGATAATCCCTGCTGCGCAACTTTTAGTAAAATAATCATAACTTTTTATTCGTAAATCCTATCGATACAAGGTTAGCGCGTGCACAAACTAGATTCAATTTAGAACAGTGACATCCTAAGCTCTCTGTCTAAAACAGGCAGCAACATTTCGAAAACAATCAAAACAGAACAGGGCAGACAGTTTTCTGGAAAATTCAGCATGGCATATGTCTATCCAAAACCATTCCACCATTATAACCTCTACCACAACTAATCATCCCATATCAAAACTAAAACTCATATTCTCAAGAAATTACTAAAACTTATACATGCAATTAGCAAATACCAATACTAATAAACCAACAATCCAAATACTTGGAACTTCACTAAAATTCCCAAATCAAAACCTTTAACCATCAAAATTTCGAACTAACTATACTTAACACAAAATAAATCAACATGCAATCACTATAAACCGAGATTAACAATCAAACATCAATATAAACAATTTTTTAAACCGAATTTTCTAAAAGGGGAAAAATCGAAAATATACATGCATTTCGATTTCTTTACATGCAACCCAAAATCTTAACTAACATAGCTATTAACACATAATTTGGACTCAATAACATCATCATCGTCCCCGTCGGCTCGCCGGAGCTCATTGCCGACGGCGGCATGGTCGGAGGTGCCCGGAAAAATCGGGTTTCCTTCACAACCTCACCAATATGCAATATAAATCAACCAATTAATCACGAAATCATCACAAAACAAAGGTTCGGGATTGAATCAAATCAAAATCGCCCAAAATCCTTTGCATGCAAACTGATACACACACGAACACACACACACAGCCATACACACGTATGCACACACACACATATGCGCATATATATATATATACACACATAATTATCAATATATTTGAGAGATTGAGAGAGAATGAGAGATTTTACAGAAAAATCGAGAGAGAGATTTTGCCGAGAGAGAAAAGAGAGAAGAGAGAGATGAGCCGTGAATGAAGAAAAGGGGGAAAAACTGGTGCAGGGGTTTTTATAAGCCCAGGGGCAAAATAGTAACTTGCTAATTCCAAAATCTGATTTTTAAATAAGAAAACCAATATAAATGCCTTTCTAAAATTCGAAATAAAATGAAGATAATATCTAAAAATCACAATTTTATTTTTAAAACAAAGAATACGAATTTACAAGCTCCCCCATATTTTTAAAATATTTTTATGATCAAAATTGAATTAAATATGAATTTTCAAAGTTTTGATCACATAAGTGACATTTAACTCATAAAATCGTTTTTAAATCCTTAAAGCCAAAAATAAATTCATCCACTAATTTTAGAAAATACTAGAACATAAACTAAAGGTTGTGAAAAAGATTTCACAATAAAAAGAGTCTCCGTTGAGTTTATAAAATTCCCGGAAGGTCAAAAAGAATTGATTTTTAATAAGAAATTCATATAAAATGCATTTAAAAGCATACACATATATTTTAATCCATACCATTCACCAAGTAAACATCTAATTAACACATTTTCAAATATCCACCTTTCACACAATATTCACATATCAAAGATCTCAAATATTATTAAATATTAATATAGTACAAGCGTTTTTCCGAGTCGTTATAACCTTTCCCCCTTAAAAAGATTCTGTCCCCAGAATCTAACCTTATGAAAATAGATGCGGATACTTTTCAAGCATCTCGCTCTTAAGTTCCCAAGTCGATTCTTCAACTTTAGGATTCCTCCACAAAACCTTAACTAGCTTAACAATCTTATTCCTTAATTTCCTATCCATATGATCCTGAATTTCTACAGGTTGTTCTACATATGACAAATCGGGTTGAATTTCAAAAGGTTCATATTCGACCACTTGATTTGCATCAGGATTAAATCTCTTAAGCATCGAAACATGAAAAATGTTATGAATATGCTCCATGTGCTGTGGTAACGCTAACTCATATGCAACTTTTCCAATACGTCTTAGTATCTCAAACGGTCCTACATATCTCGGGCTAAGTTTCCCTTTCTTGCCAAATCTCGTAACTCCTTTCCATGGCGACACTTTTAGCAACACTTGGTCTCCTTCTTCAAAGCTTATATCCTTCCTGTCTTGGTCCGCGTACTTCCGTTGTCTGTCTTGTGCCGTAACTAGCCTTTTCTGAATGATTTCAATCTTTTCCTTCGTTTGTTGTACTAGCTCGGGTCCTAAAACTTTTCGTTCTCCAACTTCTTCCCAATATACAGGCGATCTACATTTCCTTCCATACAAAGCTTCATACGGTGGCATTCCAATACTCGCGTGATAGCTGTTGTTGTACGAAAACTCTACTAACGGCAAATGTTCATCCCAACTTCCTTTAAAATCCAGTGCACAAGCTCTAAGCATGTCTTCAATGGTTTGAATTGTTCGTTCACTCTGGCCATCAGTTTGTGGATGATAAGCGGTACTCATCTTAAGCTTGGTACCCAGACATTCTTGAAATTGTCTCCAAAATCGGGAGTTAAACCTTGGATCACGATCCGACACAATGGTTACTGGAACTCCGTGGTGTGTCACAACTTCCTTCAGATATAGCTGTACTAACCTATCCAGTGAAAATCTTTCATTGATTGGGAGAAAATGTGCAGACTTGGTCAAACGGTCTATAATTACCCATATGGCATCATGAGATGTTCCTATTTCAACTCGGGAATTTCTACTGGGTGTAATTATCCGCTAGGTCTTTGATGTTCAGTTTTAAATCTCTGACAGGTAAAACACTTAATCACTCATCTAGTAATATCTCTTTCATATATGACCACCAAGATTCTCTTTTAAGCCTTGTTACATCTTCGTACTTCTGGGATGGATTGAATACTTCGAATTCACGTGCATCATTTAGTATCTCATTCTTTAACCATGTCACATTGGGTATCCAATTCCTAGAGAAAAACCTAAAAATTCCTATATCATCCTTTTGACTCCTTCTACTTTCTCTTGTAAAGTTACTCATGCTATCGTTCATCACTTCTGCTTGACAGTTTCTACTTTTCTCTAGCAGCTCAAGTTGAAAAGTCATTGTATATATGTTTATCATCTCCGTCGCTTGATCTGAAATACGAACCTCTATTCCTACTTTCTCAAATTCCTTGATCAGTCCTAACCATTTCCTCTACCTTATGTATACAGCTCCTTTTCGGTGAAAATATATTTCAAATGCTTATGATCCGAATAGATTTCATACTTTTCTTCATACAAGTAGGCCTCCAAATCAATGCGAAGACTATTATGGCTAGTTCTCGGTCACGTGTCGGGTGTTTCAACTCGTGGTTCTTCAGTTGTCTAGAAACATACACAGTTATCTTATCATGTTAAATCAGTCTTGATTCTTAACACAAAGCTTTCATCTCAATTTAGTTATTGATATTGTCCTAAGGTACATGAGTCATCATTTCCAGTAACAATGAATCCATTTAACCATTATGGCTCGACTAAAGAGTTCTGTTCCTCTAGCAATTTAAATATTTCCTTATCCATTTATCTTCTTCTTGAACTCTTGGATGCTTTCCAGTAAGCTTGGTTAATGGTGTGGCTATCTTGGTACAATCCTTGACAAACTTTCGATAATCTCCATCCAATCTCATAAAACTTCTAACTTCTGTAGGTGTCTTAGGCCTTACTCAATTCATTACCGTTTCAACCTTAGCTGGATCGACTTTGATTCCTTCTCTACTAATTACCTGTCCTAGTAATTGTAATTCTTTCAACCAAAACTCGCACTTAGAAAACTTTGCGCACAATATCTCTTTTCTTAAAATTCTAGGGTTATTCTCAAATGATCTGTATGTTCTTCTTCCATCTTTGAATACCTTAAGATGTCATTTATGAAAACATTCTCAAACTTATCCAAATATTTCTTAAAATTTCTATTCATCATGTTCATAAAAGTGGCAGTTATATCCATCAAACCGAACTCCATCACTACGAACTCATAGTGTCCATATATATCAGGTTCAGAACATCGTCTAAGGAATATCTTCGGGTTTTATTTTTAAATGACGGTAACCAAATCATAAATAAATTTTGAAAAGCGCACTGTGTTCTTTAACTGGTCTGATCATCAATCCTTGACAATGGGTATATTTTTTTTTTCTTAATGGTCAACTTGGTGCACCCAATAGGAATACACTAGACCTTATAACTCCCTTTTTCCTAAGATCTTGCAATTGAATTGCTAACTCTTTCATTTCTACTTATGCCATTCTATATGGAGCCGTCAAAACTGGTTTTGTCCCGGGTGCTAAGTCTTCAACAAATCTACTTCCCTGGCGGGAGGTAAACCTAAAAGATTGTCAAGTAATACAATTTGAAATTCGTTAGCTACTAGAATCTTCTCTATCCAAGGTGTTTCATTCCTAACATTTACCTCGTATGACGATAAGCTTTTCAACCTTGACACAATAATCTTTTACCTATTTGATAGGTAGATACCTCTTCGTCTTCCTCCGGCCTCGGATAACAACTTTTACATTATCTAGGGCTCGAAATTTCCATTTTCTTCATATTCCGTTAACCAATCCATTCTTAGAGTTTACAACAGATTTCTATTATATCAATCTCACAGCGAGGACAAGCTAGATTAATCGATATATGCTCCCGAGTAGCTATTCATGTAGTCAAAACTTTACTTAACCGTTGTGTTTCACAGTCCGACTTACGAGCAAATTCTCTGAAAATAAAATACTTTGTGGCTTCGAATCCGTTAACACTTTGGCACTTATGTAGTTAATATTAAACGTATCTGCAACCACATCCTTGTTCTTTACTGTATCACTCATGGTTATATTGAGGATTCTTGTCCTTGGTTACTTAGTGTGTAATGGTCATGTTACCCTTAACATAATGCTTACTGGGTCTAGTGCTTGTAATCTCTTAAGGAATGTCATACCTTCCTACACTTGTTGCTCTTGACTCTTGCCTTCGGATTCAGACTCTCATTGGCGTAGTGTCCTCTCTGAGTACACTTGTAACACACCACATTGATCTTATTATGAAATTTCGGTTGCTTCTTCCCATAATTTTTATATTCTGGTATCGAAGGTTTCAGAGGTCTTGGTTAATCCATATTTTATGGACGGTTCCCTTGCTTATGACTTCCAGTTTCTGGTCTTCAAAATCCAACATTCCTATTTGACTGAAACTCAGGCCTTATATTGAAATGGTTCTAAAAGTTCCCTATTTGTTGGTTTCCTTCCGGTGTCTCTGGCTTCCCTTTTTCTAGCTTCTTCTGTTTGTGATCAATCACTTTACTCCTAATCCACGACCTCATTTCCCCTGTTGGAGTCTCTTAACTCTCTTCTCATCAATATTCACGTATTCGGACACAAACCTGGCCAGATCTATAAATTTTGGTTCAAACCATGTTACGCTCAAGTTATCATGCTTCGGTTCTAAAATTTATGTCCAACATTTGGTCTCAATACGTTCAAAACCTTGTAATGTTTTAACTACTATATCCAAAGTGAAATATAGGATAAACAGGTGCTTATATATACTTTTCTGACAAGTAGAATAACAGTCTTTCATCAACAATAACTAATGCCTTTCCAATATCACTTTATTTCTTACCTCAACATGATTAGTATTCGTATATCCTTGTTACCTTCTCCTTGTCCATACCAAACTCTCGGTAATAATAAACCTTGACATCGTGTTGTAAGTCTAATGAGCAATTTAACTTGACATCCAATCCCTCTTTTTAAAACAATTTCCCATTTTTTTTTATCAAAACAGTTTCCCGTCAATATAAGTACAGTTTGACACTCAGAATACCGTCATTCGCCTTTGCAATTTCAAATCGCTGATACCTCTAAGAGTTTCCGATAAAATGAATCAATAGATAGGAAGGTGTCAATAGATATGGATAATATGACAAGTATGTTTAGTAAGAATTTCTGGTAAAAAGAATCAAACTAAGAGATCAAAATGATCATCGAACTTTATCAGGTTGCATTTGTCAATTTAAACAACAAGGTACAAAAGGTGGCCAACCTTTAGTACTTCCATGACAAACACACCACTGGTGGCGTCCCACCGGAATTCTATCACACAGATAGAATGTTGCCCAGTAAATAACAATTGTAGAAGGGGGTTGAATACAATTGTATAAGATTCTCGACTTTATATAACACAAATATGAAAGATCAATAACAATAACAATAACAGCTTTATTAACTTTGATATAAAACTGTTACAAACTCTCTTAAGAAATTCTGATGTTCTTAAGAGCTGCTAGCTTACAAAAACTCTCTCAAGAAATTCTGTTCTTAAGAGCTTCTCTCCGATTATGTTCTCTCTCGAATGAATACATAAATCGAAACCAAAACTGTGTTTATATAGTGCACACAGCTTCTCTATCAATAACAAGATAAGTCCTAATCATAATAAAGATAGAAACATATCTTTAATCGATAGCTGCATTCTACAAACCAGGAACAAACTTCCATGTTTATCTAGACTCCAAATATAACTCGAAGTAGGAATCCTGATCAGCTTCAAGTCCTGATGATCAAACCTGATCATAGTCTGAGTAGGAATCCTGATGATCAATAAGATACTGACGCTTGATCAAATACTGATGACCATGCAATACTGATGACGTCAGCAATCCTGATCAGTTGAGTCTAGCTTCTGACGATCATTGAATTCTGATCTAACAATCTCCCCCAATCTCATACTTTGTGAAATAAAGTATAGATTCCAAATATTCAATGATGTCAAAAACATGTATCAAAATGTACGAGTATCTTCAGAAACAACTTATCTGTTCAAGCTTTGTGATAGAACAGATTCATCTTCAAGAAGTTGGATAATAAACTTTCTTCTTTTTCTTCAAGAATTTGAATCAGTCTTTCCTTAAGATTTCTGAGTTCTTCATCTTCCTCATTAATCTGGTAGATAGCTGCTCTGAGATTCTGTATGGAGTTTCTCTGTAGACTGTGCTCTTCAAGCAAAAGATAAGTAATTTCCTTCCCATCAGGATTGAGAGAAAGATGAGTCATGCCAAAATTTACTTCTTTAACAGCAGTACCCCTTTGCATTTCCACATCCTGACCTCTTTGATTTAAGTACATGGGAGTATAATTACCATTGAAATTACTGTTTCCATCCAGTCTTCTTCTTATATTTGACAAAATCATGTCACTCCATTCTTTGTACACTTGGTTCTTCCATCTTAACAGATAGTGAACATATTTCAGTTCCTGTGTAGTTTTCATCAGCAGATCTTGAATAGATAGAATCTTCACACTACCATCTTTCATGAAGTACAGAAGCTTTTCTTTCTTTTCAAAACCATCATGACAATCTATAACTATATCAACAGCTAATAAATTGTTCAGGTTTTCAGAAGTTAAAGTACCTCCAATTTCTGTCAAGGAGTAAGGATCAACATATGACATATTCAGATATTCACCATCTCTGTGTCCAATACCTCCTCTTGAATTACTTGACAATTGCTTCAGATTTGAAAACATCTTTAACCAGAGTGTTTTTGATCTAGACATATCAGACAAATCAACAACACTTGAAGCGCTTGTAATAATTCCACCAGACTGAAAATTGATAGGTGTATCACAACTTAATGTGCTAATATGTTTCCACTTCTTGTATTTCTCCTTTTCATGAGCGTAGCTTCTTTCAAGTAAAGATTCTTGTCTGCTTGAATTTCTCCATTTTCTTTCATTTGAAACTTTAAGCCTTTGTAGATAGAGATTGAAATCTTCATTTGTTCTCTTTGAAATATCTCTTCTTCTGGCTTCTTCTTCTTCATCTACTTCTTTGTTGTGACAATCAACAACAGTAGATAAGATTATCAAATCAACCTCTTGCAGAATTTCAGATTCGTCAGGATCTTGAATATTGTCAGGATTAGAATCTTCAATTTGATTTGTATTGCTGAGAGTTGATTTTCTTGATTTTCTTTTCAATTCTGGTTCTTCTTCAACAATTCCATCATCACCAAAAGTAGATCTGTCAGGAACTACTAGAGTTTGAATAGGTTCAGGAATTTCTTCAATTCTTAACCCTCTAGACCTTGTCTGTCTAGGTACTGTTTGAGTTGAAGAACCTCTTCTACTTCTTCTAGCACCTCTCCTACCTCTGCTTCCTCTACCTCTAGCAGGAGCAGTATAGCTTTCCATTGTCTCTCTTTGTAGTCTCAAGAATTCTTCATGTGAGAGATCTGGATATTCTTCACTTGCTGTAGAGAGTGCTTTTCTTGCATATAATTGTTGAACTCTTTTATCAGTGTGATATAGAGTAACAATTCTGCCGTCTTTTGTAGAAAACTTCTGGAATAAATTTGATGCATCTTCAGGATTATCAATAATCACATCTTCATCACCTTCAGGAATTGTAGCAAGAATTTGTCCATGACCAGGTGTCAGGATTTGATCTTCCGTCAGGATCTGAGATTGCACCAATGTTCTTACTGTCTTAACTCCAGAATCAGAAACATGAGTTGACTGCGTTGTTTGACTTTGAGAAGTTTGGATTGTCTTCATAACAACAGCATCAGAGGTTTCTCCTTGTATCGCTTTGTCACCACCATCATCTCCAGTATCATCATCATTATTTCTTAATACTAGATCAGGTGTACATTTTGTCTGAATAACCTTCTCCCCCTTTTTGACATCAGGATTTGACAATAATTGCAAAATTAAGGAAAGAGAGGCTTGAATTTCAGTTACCTTAGTATCCAGAGAATCAATTCGTTGTTTGATGGAGGTTTGTTCTGAAACAACAGATTTCACTTGGGATTCCACTACCCTCAGTTGTAAAGTAGTAGGCACCTTTGTAAAATTATTAAAGATATCAGTCCTCACTTTTTCAGTTGAACCCTTGATAGAATCAATCTCACTTTTCAGGCCTTTGGATAACAGAGTAGTAGCCTTCAAATGATTCTTCAAGTCTTGATTCTCTATAGATTTCACTGCATTATAGGCATGTTCAATAGCAGAAGAAAAACTGATAGATTCATCAGAATTGTGCCATGAATTGTTCCATTCATTCTGTCTAAATGCCTCTGCAGGATCAAAGGAAGGAGTAGAAAAATCTTGTCTCTGATCTTTCCCAGTGAAAGCTTTGCCAGCCATATACGTACTTGATGAACCAAAATTAGTTCCAAGACTAATCTTGAGTGCTGTAGCAAGCTGTTCCTTCTCTTTTCTATTCTCATTATCATCATCACTATCATCATCAGAACTATCATCATCAGTATCAGGAGTAATATCAGGATCAGGAATAGCAATACCTTTCAGTTTATCCTGTGGTTCTGAGATAGGATGATCTATTGGTCTTGAACGAAGTGGCTGTATCAAAATAGGTTCATTATCAGGAGCACCACTAGCGTCAGGATGAACATCGTCAGGATTTGATATGCTTGCATCAGTATTTGCTACCAATGGTTCTTGTGGAGCTTGAGGTTCAGAAGCTTCTTCAACACTTTGAGCTAAAGGTTCTTGTGTGCTTCCCTCATTGACAATGTTCTCGACCAATCTTTCAACAGAAGCTGTAGCTTTGCCTGCATCTTCACTTTGAGAAGATGGTTCTTGTGTAGCTGGAATGTTGATGTCTTCATTCTCCCTTTGAGAAAATGGTTCTTGTGTGACCATTCCACTAGCTAAGCCTTCACCCAAACTTTGATTGAGTGGTTCTTGTGTGGCAGGATCAACAGTAGCTGCTGAATTACTCTGAAATTCAGGTTCTTGTGGGCTTGATCCTTTCAGCTTCTTCTGTCTCTGATAGACTAATTCTTCTGCATTCCTCTTTTTCTTTGATGTAGGTGTAAGACCAACCAAGGAAGCAGTTGTAGAAACCTTCTCCCAAGAATGTCCTCGAATCTGAGATGGAGAGGCTGGAGAGTCTGATATAGAGACAACTTTTGTTGCTGCATCAGGAATACTAACATCAGGATTTGATGTCTGAATATCAGTATCCTTCATTTGCACTGTCAAAGGAATATGATACCTGCTCTTTGATAATTTCCTTGTCTTTTGTGGTTTTGATGAAGGTACCACAGCTTTAGTAGCAGTATCAGCAACTTCCTTGTTCACATTCATCACAGAGGATATAGGTAAGTCATCCTCTGAATCACTTTCATCAATCAACCTTAACTTCCTTTTCACAGGAACATTCGTAACAACCTTATCAGCTTTCTTCACCAGGACCCCTTGTACACCCCCTTGTATCTTCTTTTTAGTGAGTGGTGTAGAGGAAAAATCCTTTGAACCTGATTGCCTTCCAGACACATCAGTTCTAGCTGATTTCTTTGATTTTACAACTAAAGTCTTTTGAGAGACAGTAGAGGTGGTTGTTAACTGTTTAGACTGTTTAGGTTGCATGCTTGTGTCAGGAACAAGGTGGGTTGGTCCTTGTACCATAGCATTAGAAAGTAGTCCATAACGAGTAGGCATTTTCTGGTGTAAGAAAAACCTAACCTCATCAGGAATAAAAGCATTTCCTATAAAACCATTTGCCTTATCACTGTTGACTAAGGACTTAATATTATTCTCAGTAATTCTACAGATTGGTAGAACTACATCATCCTCAAAAACAACATTAGGACAAAAGTGATTAAATATCAACTGTAAAAATCTAAGAAAACAGACAGAACCCAACTTATCTGATTTCCTATCACTTAAAGCTTTTAAGATAAAAGACCCATAATCAAACACTGTAGAATGGATAAGAGAGTACCCAATTTTAAGAGATCCTGATGGAAGAGCATCAAAATTTGATGTCTTGTTCAGGAAACAGCGGCTGATTGTATCAAAGAAGAAATTCCATTCCTTCTTAAGCTTTGTCCTAAAGAGATTCTCAAAAATCATCATTCCAAGTTCATTCACCAACTTATTGAACGTAGCTTCAGGTAGTGGCTTGGTGAATATATCAGCTAGTTGTTGATCAGTAGGAACAAAATGAAGTTCAATTGTTCCTTCCAGAACCTGTTCTCTTATAAAGTGATATCTGATACTTATGTGTTTAGTAAGAGAATGCTGAACTGGATTTCCTGTCATTGCAATAGCACTTTGGTTATCACAATAAATAGGGATTTTTGAGTATGACAGGCCATAATCTAACAACTGATTTCTCATCCACATTATCTGAGCACAACAACTTCCTGCAGCAATGTACTCAGCTTCTGCAGTTGAAGTGGAAATAGATTTCTGCTTTTTACTGAACCATGAAACTAGTCTTCCACCCAAAAACTGACAACTTCCTGAAGTACTTTTCCTGTCTATTTTGCATCCTGCAAAATCAGCATCTGAATAACCACACAACCCAAAATCTGATTCCCTTGCATACCAAAGGCCAAGTGAAGGAGTGCCTTTGAGATATCTGAAAATTCTTTTGACTGCAATCAGATGTGGTTCTCTAGGTTTTGCTTGAAATCTTGCACATAGACAGGTTGCAAACATGATATCTGGTCTACTGGCAGTGAGATACAATAAAGAGCCAATCATTCCTCTGTAGTGAGTTACATCTACCTCTTCACCTTGATCAGGATCAAGTTTGGTAGCTGTAGCTATGGGAGTTGAAGCAGGAGTACTGTCTTGCATGTTAAACCTTGTCAGTAAATTCCTTGTGTATTTAGACTGATTAATAAAAATCCCTTCATCAGTCTGTTTAACTTGAAGACCCAAAAAGTAACTCATTTCTCCCATCATGCTCATTTGATATCTTGACTGCATAAGCTTGGAAAACTTTTCACACAGCTTATTGTTTGTTGACCCAAAAATGATATCATCAACATAAATCTGAACTAACAGCAACTCCTTACCATGATTCAAATAAAATAGAGTTTTATCAATTGCACCTCTTTTGAATCCACTTTCCAGTAAGAATTGAGCTAAGGTTTCATACCATGCTCTTGGAGCTTGCTTTAGTCCATAAAGTGCCTTATCCAGTCTGTAGACATAATCTGGATATTTAGGATCAATGAAACCAGGAGGTTGTTCAACATAAACTTCTTCCTCCAGTTCACCATTTAAGAAAGCACTTTTAACATCCATCTGGAAAACCTTGAATTTCTTATGTGCTGCATAAGCAAGAAATATCCTGATGGCTTCTAGTCTTGCAACAGGAGCAAAAGTTTCATCATAGTCAATTCCCTCTTGTTGGGAATACCCCTTTGCAACTAGTCTAGCTTTATTTCTGATAATGACTCCATCAGAATCAGTCTTGTTCTTGAAAATCCACTTTGTACCAACAATTGATCTATTCTTTGGTCTTGGTACCAGTTTCCAGACTTCATTCCTTTCAAATTCATTCAGTTCTTCTTGCATTGCAGTAACCCAATCAGCATCTTTAAGTGCATCTTCAACTTTCTTAGGCTCCTCCTTGGATAGAAAGTTATTATATAAACATTCATTCTGAGTTGCACTTCTTGTTTGAACACCTGCATCAGGATCTCCAATTATCAAATCAGGAGTATGATCTTTTGTCCATTTCCTTGCTGGTGTCAAATTGTTTCTTGAAGTAGATGCTCCCCCTGGATTGGTGTTATCTTGATTGAAAGAATTTGATTGATTTGAAGCTCTCCCTGAATTATTGCTATGCCCTCCTGATGTGTTATCAGGATCTTCACTTGAATCAGTATCTGAAGAATTCTGTCCTGATGATTGAGTTGACTCTGAACTTGTAGTTGAATGTCGTTGCTCCCCCTCAACATTAGCACTACTAGTTGTATGACTGTTGTTTGCATCATCAGTATTAGCCTCATCAGTACCTGGTGAGTCATCAGGATTTGGTGACCCATCAGTATCTGATGAATTGACAGGATCTGATTCAATTTCTTCAGGTTCCTTGGAAGCTTCATTTTCAAATAACAATCTATCATGCGAGTCTTCAATGATTCCAGTTATCTTCTTATCATCAAAAGATACATGTATTGACTCCATGACAGTTCTTGTTCTCAAATTAAAAACTCTGAAGGCTCTTGATGTAGGATAACCTATGAATATTCCTTCATCAGCCTTTGTTTCAAATTTCCCTAGCTGTTCAGGATGAGTTCTGAGAACAAAACATTTACAGCCAAACACATGCAGATGCTTCAGACTTGGCTTCTTCTCTTTGAGTGACTGATAAGGAGTGACACCATGCCTGTTTATCAATGTGAGATTTTGTGTATAGCATGCTGTGTTGACTGCTTCTGCCCAGAAATATGTAGGTAATTTAGCTTCTTCCAACATAGTTCTGCCAGCTTCAACAAGAGTTCTATTCTTCCTTTCTACTACTCCATTTTGCTGAGGTGTGCCAGGAGCAGAGAATTGTTGAATGATTCCTTTGTATTTGCAGAACTCTTCCATCTTTGAATTCTTAAATTCAGTACCATTATCACTTCTCAGAATCTTGACTTTGTACTTTGTGGTTGTCTCAATCATCCTCACATGATCCAACAGAACTTCAGGAGTTTCATCTTTTCTATGCAGAAAATACACCCAGGTGAATCTAGAATATTCATCAACAATTACAAGAGTGTACCTTTTCTTACTGATGGACATGATGTTGACTGGACCAAACAGATCAAGATGTAGCATGTGATATGGTTCTTCAATAGAGGATTCTGATTTACTCTGGAATGATGTCCTTCTTTGTTTTGCTTTTTGGCATGCATCACAGAGTCCATCAGGTGTATATAAGACATTAGGTAATCCTCTTACTAACTCTTTCTTAACCAACTCATTGATGTTGCTGAAGTTGAGATGAGAAAGCTTCTTGTGCCAATTCCAACTTTCATCTACTGAAGCTTTACTGATGAAACATGTAGGGGAGCCATCAGTATCTGAGAGAATGTTGGCTTCATATATGTTACCATGCCTGTAGCCAGTTAGTGCTATCTTCCCTGTTGCTTTACTGACTACTTCACAATGTGTGGAATAGAAATTGACATGATAACCTCTGTCAGTGATTTGACTAATACTCAACAGGTTGTGTTTTAGTCCCTTCACTAGAGCTACTTTTTCAATGATGACATTTCCAATGATTATATTGCCATATCCCAAGGTTTGTCCAATGTTGCCATCTCCATAAGACACAGTTGGGCCAGCTTTTTCCTCATATTCTGATAACAGGGCTTTGTTTCCAGTCATGTGCACAGAACATCCACTATCCATGACTAACACATTTTTCTTTTTACCCTGCATCAGAATAGTAAAACACTAGTCAGAATGTTTAGGAACCCACACTTGTTGGATTCCTTGTTCATGCATTTTATTAAATTTAACAGCAGAAGACTTTTTGACTTTAGCAGTCCTGACAGGATTTACTCCATCAGGATTTGCTTTGTCAGTATCAGTATTAACAAAAGCATGCTTCACTATGACATTTTCAGTTCTATCAGACTTTGTACTACTTTCAAACTTAGGCAATGGATCATAAAAGTTATAGTACAAATCATGATACTCTTTACATGTATAAATAGAATGCCATAGACTACCACAATGAAAACAGGAATTCTGTGGTTTGTAAAATACTGATCTATTCCTAACATCAGACTTAGGAATTTCAGCAATTTTCTTCTTACTCTTTTTACAATCAATAGCAAGATGATTAGAGTTACCACAGTTAAAACAACTCTTTCTAGGTGCATTTGGGATATACTTATAACCATTCTCTTTATTGATCCCAACTTTACCATTCCTGTTTCTCTTAACAGTAGCTTCCTTTTTCTTATCTGTAACCTCACAGATTTTATCTTTAAGCTGTTTCTGAGACAATAGACCTACATTCTTAGTGACTTTGTTCATGACAGGTTTAGACTTTATAATTTTAATTCCTTGAGTAGAAGAAGATCCCTTTTCAAAAGTAGAATTGGAATCCTTACCAAAAACAAAATTAACAGGAGTAATCTTAGATTTGGTTGAGTCTATAACATGTCTATAGGTCTTTGGACTAACTGTCTCATCAATGACAATTTTCTCTTTCAATTTCTTATCTTCATCTGACTTATATCCTAGACACTCTTTCCAATTCTTAGAGGTATTAATCTCATGAAATTTCCTACCAGAGTCTGTCCAGGTTCTGATTTTCTCATTAGCATATTCAAGTTCTTTTTCAAGGGAAGTACATTTAGATGTTATCTCTAAGTGCATGTGCTTAACATTATCACATTCTTTTTGTACTTCTTGCATACGAGAAAATTCAGCTTCTAATATCTCATTCCTCTTTCTAAGGTCAGACATCTCAGATAAGATTCTAGTATTCTCAGCAGTTTGACTTCTAAAGCTAATATGTAATGACTTTAGAAAACGTCTTAACTCAGAAGCATTATCAGTATCAAAATCAAAGATAGTATTTAGTACCTTATCATCAGGAGCAGCAGTTACATCAGCATTGGCCATTAACGCATAGTTGACTACCTCAGTATCAGATTCTGAGGAAGAGTCCATCCAATCCTTGCTTGATGTGATGAGTGCCTTTGTCTTGTTGCATTCAGAAGCAAAGTGACCCATACCATTACACTTGTAGCATCTAACCTTTGACTTGTCAAATTTGCTACCCTTGCTGTCCTTTTTGATATACTTGTCTTTGTCTGCTTTGAAGGTCTTTTTCTGAAAGTTGCCTTGTCTTCTATTCTTCCTGAACTTCATCCTTCTGAAGTTTCTGACAATCATAGCAACCATCTCTTCCATGTCTGAGTCAGAAGAGTCATCACCAGTATTGGCATCAGGATTGCCATCAGTATCTGATGAAGAGTCGTCAGGATCTGACTCAGCTACTCTTGCTTTCCTTCTAGAGACCTCCATAGCTTTCTCTTTTGATTTTGCTTCTACATTCAAAGCAATTGACTTTGCCTTGCTGCTTTTCTTGTTCTTTCTCTGTTGAACTTCAAGATCATGAGTTCTTAGCATCCCATAGATCTCATCAAGAGACACAATGTTCAGATCATACTGGTGTCTAATGATTGAGGTCTGAGTATCCCATTCTTCAGGTAAAGCTCTAAGAAATTTGGTGTTTGAATCTTCAGTTTCATATACTTTGTCAACTAAGGATAAGCTGTTCAATAGTGTCAGGAATCTATCATATAGATCAGTCAGGCTCTCTTCAGGTCTTGCATCGAATTGTTCATATTCTTGAATCAATAGAGCCCTTCTGTTTTTCTTAACAGATGCAGATCCCTGGCACTGAGTTTCCAAAGTATCCCAGATTTCTTTTGAAGACTTGCATGCTATCACTCTGTTTGACATAACAGCATCAAGACCATTGTGCAAGATATTCTTTATCTTTGGTTCTCTGAGTACATGAGCTTTTTCTTCTGGAGTCCATTCAGATTTAGCTTTGACCACATAATGTTCTGGTACTGTATCTGTTCGTTCTACGAACTTTGTTGGTATATATGGTCCATCACGAATCCTGTCCAGATTGTCAGGATCCATAGCCTCCAGGTACATCAGCATCTTTACCCTCCATGTGGGATATTCTGATATCTTCAAGATGGGAATCTTCATGCTTTCATACTTGGTTGTCGACATCTTTAGATCGTATCTGATTCAGAATTAAATCAGTTTGCTCTGATACCAATTGTTGCCCAGTAAATAACAATTGTAGAAGGGGGTTGAATACAATTGTATAAGATTCTCGACTTTATATAACACAAATATGAAAGATCAATAACAATAACAATAACAGCTTTATTAACTTTGATATAAAACTGTTACAAACTCTCTTAAGAAATTCTGATGTTCTTAAGAGCTGCTAGCTTACAAAAACTCTCTCAAGAAATTCTGTTCTTAAGAGCTTCTCTCCGATTATGTTCTCTCTCGAATGAATACATAAATCGAAACCAAAACTGTGTTTATATAGTGCACACAGCTTCTCTATCAATAACAAGATAAGTCCTAATCATAATAAAGATAGAAACATATCTTTAATCGATAGCTGCATTCTACAAACCAGGAACAAACTTCCATGTTTATCTAGACTCCAAATATAACTCGAAGTAGGAATCCTGATCAGCTTCAAGTCCTGATGATCAAACCTGATCATAGTCTGAGTAGGAATCCTGATGATCAATAAGATACTGACGCTTGATCAAATACTGATGACCATGCAATACTGATGACGTCAGCAATCCTGATCAGTTGAGTCTAGCTTCTGACGATCATTGAATTCTGATCTAACATAGAAAGTACCTGAATCCCCTATATATATAGGGTTGTTCATCTCAGTTACAACAAGGAGGATCAAAAATTTAAGAGGAACATATGAAAGGTTTAAGAGTTTCAAAAGTTTCTATTATATATATATAATATTGGATCAATTAGCCTCTGAACAATAGAGGTATTTCGTAAAGAATAGAATGAAAAAATTGAATCTTTTAAAAAGGTAAATTGAGTAAAATCAATGGCTAGTTATGAACCGACTTATCCTTACATCGAACGTATGGAGATAATCACGTCTTGTCTCATGTAGATGGTCCTTAGGGGAGTTAATTTCTAGTTTGAGGTTATAGGTATGTCCCGATAGTAAATCAACTGTATGAAATCTTGAATAAAGAAAGAATCTACACTTAGGCCACTACTCTGGGAAAATGTCTCTATCGTGGGGGAAAATCGTTATTATATCGTAAAGAATCTATCTAAGTGTTTCTAGACGTTATCTTGGGGATTCTACTCTCGCTCAACTCTAACCACACTTGATACGACACCTGGCGTGGTGTTTCCTATAGCTTCCGCGGTGCAGATGAAATTCTGTAAAGTACATAAGGATCTACAAGTGATGTCTTCCGAACTAGTAGTCTGGTTCTCCGATTGATTCCTCCAGCTTCGAATTAGTTTCCTCGTCCGTAATCCCGATCTTCAGATGGTTCCAGCGTATACTCGCTCGCTATGTCGGAATACTATTTAACATGAAAGTGCGTAACTTAAGCTAATATCTCTGTAGAAAATTCGGCATGACCTATTCGTAAAATGGACTATGCCCTGTTTAATATCTCGAATAATAATCCTCAAAGTACATAGTATTCTGCCGATGGAATCCCTACGGGTTTCCACGGCTATCTACATATCTCAAAATACCGACTCCCGATTTAGAGTCGAAAACAATGAATATACTCTTATATTTAGAGCTAAAAGGTAAACCGGTTCATAACTACTTAACTCAAAAGATTTTATATAATCCAAAGGTCAAATCTATTTCAACAAGAAATAAGATATATCACAAAACTGTCCAATGTTATACATGGCAAAAGCAGTATTTTACAGCCAATACTTCAAAGTATAGATTTAGAAACTTGCATGCATCTATCATATGCATATATTTCATCTCAACAATTTTAATGACATCACATCTATATACGACGTGAGGTTTGTGTTAGATATAATTGCTGATAAGTGTTTATCAGTGTTTAAGCAACAGGTATTCATCAGAGTTTACTAGAAGCCATTCAGAGTTTGATAAAGTCTGACGGGGTGAGAGTTTGCTAAAGCTGTCGGTGCTAACATTGAAGATTCTAGAAGCAATATATCTTGAAGATGGAAAGAAGTAAGATATATTGATAAAAAGACAAGGAAACGGAACAGAAGACAGAAGTAATCCTAATTTGATATAATTTGTATAGCTAATTTATAGGAATATTAATTAGAGATTGATTCTATGTAGCTGTGTACTATATAAACACAGATAGGTTAACCCTAAAAGGGATGCGATTATTGAAAACATTATTCTTGTAACCTAGCAGCTCTCTGTGATATTTTACATCACAAGAGAAGAGTTATTTATATAATTCAGTTGTTGATTCATAAACAGTGTTCTTTATTGTTATTATCATAATTATATTGATTATATATTGTGTAATCAGGCCTAACAATTGGTATCCGAGCCAAGGCTGTTTAATATATACAGTTTATCGATCTAAACACAAGTATAATCATGGCTGACAACTCTCAGGAAGGTTCTAATGCAGGTTCGAATGCTCAGAAGGTTCAACCAACTTCTGTTAGTCGATATGAGACTATAAGGGTTCCAATTCTAAGACCAGTTGAATATCCAATATGGAAAGTGAAGATGACCATGTTTCTGGAAGCCACAGATCCAGAATACCTTGATAGAATCAATGATGGTCCTCATATGCCAACTAAATTGACTCCCATTATTACTGGTCAAGAACAAAAGACTGTTCCAAAAGAGAAGAAAGACTTGACTCCTGAAGACATCTCATCAATTGCAAAGGATGCAAAGGTTAGACATTTACTCCATAGTGCCTTAGATAATGTCATGTCTAACAGAGTTATTGGCTGCAAAACTGCCAAAGAAATCTGGGATGCTTTAGAAGTCAGGTGTCAAAGAACAAGTGCAATAAAGAAGAATAGGAAAACCATTCTAACACAGGAGTATGAACACTTTGACTCAAGATCTAATGAAACTTTGACAGATACTTATGACAGATTTTGTAAATTGTTGAATGATTTGTCCCTGGTTGATAAAGAATATGAACTTGAAGAGTCAAATCTCAAGTTTCTGTTATCTCTACCTGAAAGATGGGATTTGAAGGCAACAACAATTCGAGACAATTATGATCTTGCAGATACAGATCTTGATGAAATCTATGGGTTGCTCAAAACTCATGAACTGGAGATAGAACAAAGAAACAAAAGATCTGGAAAGAAGACAAAATCTGTTGCTCTTAAAGTTAAAGAAAAGCATGTCAAGAAGGAATCATCAAGAAAGAAAGCCAAAGGAAAGGCTTTAGTCATAAAATCTGAAAGTGAGTCATCAAACTCTGATGATGGCTCAAACACTGATGATGAAGCTTCTGATTCTGAGGATGATGATGAAGAGATGATGAAAATGGCTGCTTTAATGGTAAAGACCTTCAAGAAAATGGGATTCAAGAACTTCAAGAAAGGAAAGAGATTTTCTAGGAGAGATTCAAACTCTAATAAGAGAAATTTCAGAAAGTCTGATGGAGGGAATACCAAGTCTGGAAAGAAAGACAAGTCTGAGATCCAGTGCTACAAGTGTAAAGAGATGGGTCATTATGCTCCAGAGTGCAAGAAAGGAAAATCTGAGAAAGCACTCATCACTAAAGGCAAGGACTGGGCAGACACTTCAGACTCAGATGAGGGAGCCAATTATGCCCTCATGGCAACTGTTAAAGATGAAGCTGAGTCATCTGAAAACAAGGTACCCCTAACTACTTATGCTTATGATACTGATAATATATCTGAATTAAGAGTTTATCTAAAAAGCATACATGTTAGTTATAAGGATCAGACTTTAGAGAATGAAAGAATCAAATCTGAGAATCTAGGTCTTAAAGAAAGGAATAAATTTCTTGAAGAGAGAATTGTTAACATGCAACAAGTTCAAAAGGAGAGAGATGATGCTGTTTATGTTGAACATGAATTGCTTAAAAGATATAGGCAAATAGAATCTGAGTTGGAAAAGGAGAGGAAAGTGATTAAAACTTGGACTAATTCTGGAAAAGACACACATCAAGTTTTTCAGACAGACACTGTAGGTTTAGGTTACTGTGAGAAACATGAACTTAGGTTTAAAGATAAAGTGAAAGCGAAACCACAACTTAAACCTGTAAAATTTGTTTCTGAATCCAGTAAGCTAAAGTCTGTAGTAGTGAAAGAAGCTGTTATGGAACCAGCTGAAACCTGTGATAAACAGGTTAATGTTGGTTCAATAACAGAGAATAAGGTTAAATTAGAAGCTGTTAAAGAACCAGTAAAAATCTGTGATAAGCAGATTAATGTTGGTTCAATGACAGAAAAACAATTCAAATATAAGCTCAAAGAGGTAAAGTCTGTCAACAAACAGAAAGTGTCCAAGAAAAATAGGAATGGAAAAGTAGGCATTAATAAAAGAAATGATTATCTGCCTAATTCTGATGCTCCTAGGAAGACATGTCATAGTTGTGGTAGCACTAACCATCTTGCAAGTTTCTGCACAAAAAACAAAAATATTAATTCTTTACCCTCCAAGTCTGGAGTAAAGAATGATTATGTTAGGGTTAGACCACAGACTTTATGCACACACTGTGGGAGCACTTGGCATTCCATTTATACTTGTAAGAGTTATCATGCTATTTATCACAACTTTTATGAGCTAAAGCCCAACCTGAAATGGGTTAAAGCAAACTCTGCAAGTGTAAAGTCTGACACAGTTAGCTTAAACTCTGTTGAAAGTTATTCCGCTGCAAAAGCTAACAATGTTAAGAAGGCCAAAGGATCCAAGCAAGTCTGGATCCTTAAATCTAACTCTTTGTAATTGTTTGTGATTGCAGGGCATAAGGGAAAGTACCCTAGTCTTGGACAGTGGATGTTCAGGACACATGACTGGAAATAAAGCCCTGCTATCAGATTATGAGGAGAGAGCTGGCCCAAAAGTTTCCTATGGATATGTCATCATCACAAATGTAGCTCTAGTTCCAGGACTCAAGCATGATCTGCTTTTTGTGAGTCAAATCTGTGACAGAGGATACCATGTAGATTTTCATACTGAACATTGTGAGGTTATCAGCAAATCTACTGGGAAAGTTGTTCTAGTTGGACACAGGCGCAATAACATTTATGAAGCAAGTTTGGTAACAAACTCTGAAGGAAAAGCTGTGTGTCTATCTGCAAAAATGTCAAATGAAGAGAGTTGGAAATGACATAAGAAGCTCTCTCATATAAACTTGAACAACATCAATGAGCTGATTCGAAAAGATCTTGTAAGGGGACTTCCAAAGTCAACACTCAGCTTAGATGGTCTATGTGATTCTTGTCAAAAGGCCAAGCAAAGGAAGTCATCTTTCAAGAGTAAATCTGAATCTTCAGTTGTGGAACCTTATCATCTTTTACATGTTGATCTCTTTGGTCCAGTGAATGTAATGTCAATGGGCAGAAAGAAATATGCTTTGGTAATTGTTGATGAATACACCAGATACACATGGGTGTATTTCTTAGCAAAGAAGGATGAAACTGTCTTAACTTTGATGGATCATGTGAAGCAATTGGACAAAGGATCACAGCACAAAGTGAAAATTATCAGGAGTGATAATGGTACTGAATTCAGAAATTCTGAAATGGAAGCTTTCTGCAAAGAAAGAGGAGTGAAGCAAGAATTCTCTGAACCTGGAACTCCACAGCAAAATGGTGTAGTTGAAAGAAAGAACAGAACCTTAATCGAAGCTGCCAGAACAATGCTTGATGAAGCAAAATTGCCAACTTATTTCTGGGCAGAAGCTGTTCAAACAACTTGTTTTACTCAAAATGCTACACTGATCAACAAGCATGGGAAAACACCATATGAGATGGTGAAAAATAAGAAGCCAAATTTGAAATATTTTCATATTTTTGGATGCAAGTGTTTTGTGTTGAAAACTCATCCTGAACAATTGACCAAGTTTGACTTAAAAGCTGATGAAGGAATTTTTGTTGGATACCAACTATCAACAAAAGCTTTCAGAGTCTACAATCTGAGAACTAAATTGATCATGGAATCTATACATGTGTCATTTGATGACAAGAAAATAACTAGAATAGAAGATGAAGAATATCATGATCAACTTCGATTTGAAAATGAAGATCTAAACTCTGATGACGTAAACTCTGATGAAGCAAATCCAACAAACTCTGATGAAGCATACTCTGAACCTCTACTGGTAAACACTGAGGAAATTTCCCTGACAGAACAAAATAGAGAACCAGTCGAGGGGGAGCGTGAAGATACTTCAGAAACATCTCAAGATAATAATTCAAATTCTGAAAGTGAATCAGCTGAAGGATCTATCCCAAACTCTGAGCAGTCCAATTCAGGGGGAGCCTCAGAGAATGCAAATGGTCAAGAAGAAAATCAGGAGAGCATGGATCAATGGGGAGGATCTAATACTGATAATAGAAGCCAATTACCAACAGCAAGAAGGTGGACACAAGCTCATACACCTGACTTGATAATTGGAGATCCAGAAGCTAGTGTAAGAACTAGGAGTGCTACAAATAATGAATGTCTGTTTCATGCATTCTTATCTCAAACAGAGCCCAAGAAAGTGGAAGAAGCTCTTCAAGATGCTAACTGGATAACAGCTATGCAAGAGGAGTTAAATGAATTTGAGAGGAATGATGTCTGGACACTTGTACCAAGACCAAATAACAGATCTATTGTTGGTACAAAGTGGGTTTTCAGAAACAAAACAGACAGCGATGGAGTGATTACGAGGAATAAGGCTAGACTTGTGGCTAAAGGCTATTCACAGCAGGAAGGAATTGACTATGATGAAACCTTTGCTCCAGTTGCAAGATTGGAGGCAATAAGGATTTTTCTGGCCTATGTTGCTCACAAGAAGTTTAAAGTCTTTCAGATGGATGTGAAAAGTGCTTTTCTCAATGGGAAACTTGAAGAAGAAGTGTTTGTTGAACAACCACCAGGGTTTGTAGATCCCAAACATCCAGATTATGTCTACAGGCTTGACAAGGCATTATATGGACTAAAGCAGGCACCTAGAGCATGGTATGAAACTCTAGCTCAATTTCTTTTAGAAAGTGGGTTCACTAGAGGTACAATTGACAAAACCTTGTTCTACTTTAATTCTGGTGATGATTTGCTGTTAGTTCAAATCTATGTGGATGACATAATTTTTGGGTCTACTAATGACAAACTCTGTAAGAAATTTGCCAAGCTTATGCAGTCAAGGTATCAAATGAGCATGATGGGAGAGCTTAGTTATTTTCTAGGCCTACAAGTAAAGCAAACAGATGATGGGATTTTTATCAATCAATCAAAATATACCAGAAATCTTCTCAAGAAATTTGGTATGCTTGATAGTTCATCTGCTACAACCCCCATGGCTACTGCAACAAAGCTAGACAAAGACACAGGAGTCTCAGTAGATATGACAAACTATAGAGAAATGATAGGGTCTCTTCTTTATCTCACTTCAAGTAGACCAGATATCATGTATGCAACATGTCTTTGTGCAAGATTTCAAGCAGACCCCAGAGAGCCACATCTAACAGCTGTGAAGAGAATTTTCAAATATCTCAAAGGAACCATAACTCTTGGTTTGTGGTACCCTAGAGAATCAGAGTTTAAATTAATTGGTTACTCTGATGCAGATTTTGCAGGCTGTAAGATAGACAGAAAAAGTACAAGTGGAAGCTGTAAATTTCTTGGTGATAGAATAGTTTCTTGGTACAGCAAGAAACAGAAATCAATTTCCACATCCACAGCAGAAGCAGAGTATATAGCTGCTGGTAGCTGTTGTGCACAGATTTTATGGATGAAGAATCAATTGCTGGACTATGGATTAAGGTACTCTAAAATACCTATTTACCGTGATAATCAAAGTGCTATTGCTATGACAGGTAATCCAGTACAGCATTACATGACCAACACATCAGCATAAGGTACCATTTTATCAGGGAACATGTGGAAGAAGGAAATATTGAGCTTCATTTTGTGTCTACAGACCAACAGCTTGCAGATATCTTCACCAAACCTTTGAGTGAAGCTACCTTTACAAGACTGGTAAATGAACTTGGAATGGTCTCTGGTTTTGACTAGAGATACTGGTTAGATTCAAAATCTATACATGATTGATTTTATGCTCATGATTCTTTGCATGTGTTAACTGTTATTTGTATCAGTATGTTAAACTCTGATAGTAAACTCTGTTAGTCATAAAGTGTCAGTCATACTCTGTCGGTTAAAGTCTGAAGTTAATCTCTGATGTTATACTCTGATTGTGATATTGTCTGAAACATTTGGACCGATGAAGAAACCTGTATGAAGCATGATTCTCAGTAAGTAATCATGAATCTTTCTGAATAATATATGATCTGATCTCAAAATGTGCAGTAAATTGACATAGCATGATACTGTCTCTATATTCATAGCATCTCTTAGTTTATTGATCCTATACACTGAGTCTGTATCAGCTGTTTGCACTTTCTCTCATCAATTAATTGTATTAACTGATGAAAAGTCTAAACTCTGATAATTAGTTACAAATATTTCACCCTCCAATCAAAAGATGCTAAAAAGTGCACAAATTCCTTTGAGATCATGTTGTGCCTAGGAAGACCCAGGAACTTATTGTATGAAATAAGGGCTAAAATCTTTGATTTTTGGTGACTAGTGCCAACCACTGATTACTGGAAAAAAAAAAATTCGAAGGGGGTGAAAATAATAAATGTTAATAGTACAGAGTTTAGATGAAATCAGATTTTATTTTATACATGAGAGTTTGGACAACCAGTTTTTACTGATTTATTGTGTGGATTTTATGCACTTTAAGATGCTCTAAATATTTATATTCAGTAAACTCTGCTATTTCACACACAATTTTTCACAACTGTGCATTGAGAGAAAAGAGATTATGAATAAAGAAGGAGGATTGGTAAACACTGATGGACTGTGTACTCTACGCTGAGGTAATTTTATTTTAATCTCTGATGATTAAAATTAATTATTTGTTTCAGACAGTTAACAATTTTTGAGAAAACATTCTTGAAACCAAAAGTGTATGATTGGTAACGGTTCTCATCAGTATTAAACAGAGAAAAGCTTGCTTGTCTAGGAAAGTGTAAAAGGCGGTAATTATTGCTGTTTTTACTGCGCATGCGCATTGGAAACTGTCAATTACTGCTGTCAGTCATTGCATGTGTGCCACGTGTCCCACTCACACAGTTCACGGAGTAAGATAGTTGTGTATTAATGATTAAAAACTGTTCAGTTTTTAATTTCGAATTTCATATTTAAACAATACACACACATACGTCTAAACCTTTCACATCTTACTCCAATTCACATCTATTGTCACACACACATATTCACAAACACTTTTCTACTTTCAAACTCTTTCAAGCTTTCACATCTGTTTCTTTGTTCCTCTTTCATATCTTACTAATGGCGACTACATCGTTTGTTTCTTCTGGGTTAGAGTATGTCCCTAATAACTATGCCGCACCACTAAACATTGCCAATGCACCAGAGGCGTTTCATATGATGCAGGAATTTCTTGCTCAATCAGCAATTGGGCGTGCTCTAGTAGAACCATCAACACTTTATGGTTCACAAATCAAGGCCTTCTGGGAGACAGGTAGTTATGATGATGGTGGTGACTCTGGCAATCCGTCTATCATCTTTGAATTTCAAGAAGCAGAGTATGTAATTACTTCTGGTACCATTCGAACTGCTATGGGGTTTCCTGAGTATTCTTCATCTACTATTGGAATGGGTGATATTGATCTACTACGGATGATGAGAGAGATTGGGTATTCTGGGCCCTTGACCAAAGTAGGACAATTGAAGCGACCGTTCTTGCGGAAGGAGTGGAGTTTCTTCTTTGACTGCATTACAAGAACGTTCGGGAAGAAATGCACCAACTGGGATGCTATTCCTACGGACAGTCTGAAAATCGGGTATTCTCTTTTATTTGATAATCATTTTGATTTTGCACGACTTGTCTTGAATAATTTAGGGGAGAAAATGACAGATAATAGAGGGGTAGTGTACTTTTCTAGATTTTGTCAGATTTTATTCTCTACTTGTGTTGAAGGGGTAGAACTAGTTGATGGAGATGTTATTTCTTGTTTTAAATTACACAAGAGGATATTCTCTGATCTCATCAACAAGGATGTTAAGAAAGGGGTTGTTGGAGAGTTGTTGCTACCTGCTTCTGTGCAACAGTTTGTAAATGGTCAACTTAATCCACAAACACAAACTCCTTCTCAATCAGAACCACAACCAGAACCTTTACAAACAGAACTTCCTCCATCTACATCTGTTCCACATAAATCCAGTGGTAGGACTAAGCATGTTGGCTCCAAACCTGCAAAGTCTGTTAGACCAGCTACTGAAGTAGGAGTGTCCAAGACATCTGTGCCAAAGGGTGTTGGTCCTTCTAAGAAAAGAAGAGCCAATAGATCAAAAACTGACGATGAAGCTGATGTTGATGATGAACCTCTTCATCAGAGAAAAAGAAGATTAGTAGCCAATTATCTTTTTGATAATGTGGATGAATCTACACTAGCAACTGAAGCTGTCCAGGTTGGAGCTCCAGAAATTGTTATTCAGGAGTCTGCTGTAAATACTGATCATGAGGACAGGGTTTTTGTGGATACTGAAGCTCCTGAAGTTATTGTTCAGGAGGCTACTGAAGATAATGAAGCAGCCACTGTGCCTGATATGGCAAAAGCTGATACAGAGGCTGAAATTGTTGAGCAAGAAGCTTTATTTGATGATTTTGATATGGATGCAAATATTGAAGCACATCCTAGTATCAGTGTTTGTGATACTGAGGAAGTGGCAACTGATCAACCCACCCTGGTTATTGAAGAGTCCATTGCTACTCACACAGAGAATCTCTTTGTTACAAATCAAATTCTTGAAATGGGTGAGGAGGTTGATCAGGTAAATGAAGCTGCTATAGAGAAAATGGATGAAGCTATGGCAGAGACTTTGAAAGAGACTACTGTACAAACAGAAGAAATTGTTGCAGAGTCTGTTCCTGTTGAAATAGAGGTTTTTGTAACTGCAAACTCTGAGATTCCTGAAGCTGAAAAGATAAATGCTGAGGCTACTGCAGACAATGTTGCTGAAGAAATTGCAGAGCCGATAGCAGAAAATGTCAATGAAGCTAGAGTTGATTTTGATAATGCTGATCACACATCTGTAAACTCTGATCATGCAAACTCTGGGATCAATGCTGGACTTTCAAACTCTGATAGTCATGAGTCAGAACCTTTTCTAAGGGATCCTACAGCAGAGTCTATCAAAGAAAACCAAAATGCAACTGAAGCTCATTTCAGAGAAATGCATTATGCTAATTGGTCAGGAGCAGACTGCATCTTCTCTACATAAAGGGCTGCAGATTTTATACAGAAGTCAGCTGAAGAGATTTCTAATCCTGAGCTGTTCACTCATTTTAAGGCGACCATTGTTCAAGTCAAGTCATTGCACAATCGCTTTGACGAGACAAACAAAGTTGTTCTTGGATTGAGTAATGATATTGCTCTTAAGGATTTAGCAATGAAGCAAGATAGAGCTAGATTTTCTTCTCTGATCAAGGATCAAGAAGAAATCAAGAAGAGGCTAACCAATGTTGAAAGCAATCAAGCTGCAATATCTACTAAGATTGATTCGATTGCTACTTCACTAGAATTGCTGACATCAGTTTTTATTACTGATGATGTCAAAAAAGGGGAGAGAATACATAAAGACAAATGCAAAAGAACTCCAACCTTGAGACTGAGGGATGATTCTAATGATGGTGGAAGCAGGGGCGCTGAAAGAAGGTCAAAGTCTTCTCAAGAGCAAGGGAGACTTCGGTCAAACTCTGCTAGACAGACATACTCTGAAAGAGTAAACTCTGGTGGACAATCTTCTTCAAGACTTAAGAGTCTAGTGATTTCATCAAATCCAATTACTGATGAAGAGATTGATGCTAAGCTTTTTATGGAAGAACATGGTGGTGAAGCCACAGTTGAAGATATAGATATTGAGATGAAGCTTCTTGCTGAAGAACACCAGAAAAAGATTGAAGCTGGTACATACAAGAAAAAGGCCAAGGCTCCTAGGAAAAAGGAAATGGGAATTTCTATTAAAGAGAATGTGAACTCTCAACAGAGTTTACAATATACAAGGAGGCCTATGATTGCAAAGTCTGATAAAGGAAAAGGTATACTGGTAGAAGAAGGACAGTTACCAAAGAAGAATTATTCAACCTCTGACGTTGCTCAAGTTGAATCAAGGCCAAATAAATCAACCTCTGACGTTGCTCATGTTGATGTTTCTACTAAAGTTGTGACAACCTCTGAGAATGCTCAAGTTGTAAAAACTCAGCTAGCTCCACAACTCCAAGGTTTCTTAAGACCTGTACTTTCTGAAACTCTGAAGCTAGAAGCTGTGAACTTTTCTCAAACCAGAACAGTACATGGAAAGCAATCTTATGATAAATCTGGATTAGGTTCACACAGAGAAAAGAGAATAAATAACAGTCCTTTTGACCATTCATCACTGGCAGAACCTGGTATTGGGGTATCTCAAGAGAGCCTTGATAAACTAGAGTCTGTTCAGATGGTTTATCATAGAGGATTGAAGAAATAAGTTCTGTTATACTTTTTGTCTGATGGAAGAGTATACAGAGTAGGAGAAGCTGATGTTCAATTGAAACTATGGGAAGAGCTTGAGTATGTTCTATATCTTCTCAAAATCAAAAATAGAAGTACTCATAATGCTGCTCTAGTTCTAAGAGAAAGGATGCTGAAAACAAAAGCTATGTTTGGAGGAGGTGTTTCTAGTGCATATATTCCTAAGTACAGAGATGCTTATGGAAAGATTGTTGAAATGAAGAGAAACAGTGCCAAGTTTAATACTGCACTGGGTATAAAGGTTTTAGAATTCAACCTAGAGTCAGACAAATCATACTATATTCGGCTAGGGAATGAAATGAGGAAGAACATCATTTATTCTCTGAGAGCTGCCATCTACCAGACTGGAGAAAGTGATCCAGAGCTTAAGGAGTTAAAAGAAATCATGGTGGATGAGCTAGCAAAAGCTGAAAGAAGGCTGCTTATTGACTATCTCAGGACAGTGCCTGATATTGAAGAGATTAAGTAAAGTCTGACTGTAAGTTTTTAAAGTTTTCTGTTCTAAGTAAAAGTTAAACTCTGATATGTTATAAACACTGCATTTGTTATATGTTTGGACATCATCAATTATCTTTTAAACTTGTACATTTTTATTATACACAAGTTGGGGGAGATTGTTAGATATAATTGCTGATGAGTGTTTATCAGTGTTTAAGCAACAGGTATTCATCAGAGTTTACTAGAAGCCAGTCAGAGTTTGATAAAGTCTGACGGGGTGAGAGTTTGCTAAAGCTGTCGGTGCTAACATTGAAGATTCTAGAAGCAATATATCTTGAAGATGGAAAGAAGCAAGATATATTGAGACAGACAAGGAAACGGAACAAAAGACAGAAGCAATCCTAATTTGATATAATTTGTATAGCTAATTTATAGGAATATCAATTAGAGATTGATTCTATGTAGCTGTGTACTATATAAACACAGATAGGTTAACCCTAAAAGGGATGCGATTATTGAAAACATTATTCTTGTAACCTAGCAGCTCTCTGTGATATTTTACATCACAAAGAGAAGAGTTATTTATATAATTCAGTTGTTGATTCATAAACAGTGTTCTTTATTGTTATTATCATAATTATATTGATTATATATTATGTAATCAGGCCTAACAGTTTGAAAGCACGCATAATACCATATGCATATAGTTCATCAAAATATTATAACTTAAAATAAAGCATGGAATGAGAAAACTTGCCTGGAAATCCCGAAGTAGCAATAAGTCTCAGGTTGGTCCAGTAATCTAGAATCAACACAAGGTTCAAGATTAATAACTTAAACACTTTCACCATACTAAGTATATACTAACTCAAGTATGAAAGGCATATGAAATAGCCTATTTGTAATTCGAGGATTCTACTCAACTTAAACAAGAATGTAATAAGTAAATATTAGATCAGATGTCACAGGAATCTCAGAAGATTATATCTGTCAAAGAATGAAGATTAAAGTCATCTACAGACTTGAAGTTATTCTACATTGAAAGAAGCTCAATTTATTGATCAAGCCTCAATGAAGTATTCAAGCTCGGTGGATTTATTAAAGTGACGGAGATTTCAAGTGGTGACAGAAAAAGATACTGATTACGGAGTTCTTGAATGAGAAGGAAGTGAATCACTGCTTAAAGTCAAATAGATAAAGAACAGACATTGTCGTTAGTCACTCATGAACCAGACCGTGCATTGAGTGTCAACGTACTAATATGTTTATTCTTTATCTAAGTTTTAAGTGATTCTGGAATTAAGTGAGAAGTCAATTAATTCTATTTATTCTCTTATAAATAATTAATACTATTGAGTAAATTATTTATTGAATTAATTCTGTAAAGAATTAATTTAATACATAATTTATTTAGTTAATTATTTAAATTAGAATAAAAAGAAATTAATTGAGAAGTCAATTAATTCTATTTATTCTCTTATAAATAATTAATACTATTGAGTAAATTATTTATTGAATTAATTCTGTAAAGAATTAATTTAATACATAATTTATTTAGTTAATTATTTAAATTAGAATAAAAAGAAATTAATTGAGAAGTCTACTAATTCTATTTATTCTCTTATAAATAATTAATACTATCAAGTATATTATTTATTATATTAATTCTGTAAAGAATTAATTTAATACATAATTTATTTAGTTAATTATTTAAATTAGAATAAACATGAACTAGGAAGACTTAGGTTTGAACTAGGAAGACTTAGAAAAATGAACTAGGAAGACTCACAAGTGAGTCTTCCCGATTGTCTTCCTAGGCCAACCATAGTCTTCCCGAATGTCTTCCTAGACCAATGCACTGTCTTCCCGGTTGTCTTCCATGTACAAAGATTGTCTTCCCGAAAGTCTTCCAAGGCAATTTGATTGTTTTTCTGCTAGTCTTCCAAGAGCAAAATCCAGTCAGTTGATTTGGCTTGCACGTGGGTTTACTAAAAGAAAAGTAATGATCAATAGAAAGACAGAAGACAATTGGCCAGGAAAAACATTACAAGACATTACAACAGAAAAGCAAAGACAGAAACATTCAACATCACATTTCTCTCAACTGTCTTCATAACTTTTCTTCAACTGTCAAGCTTCAAATTCTGCAGGAGTATTAATTCTTGATTGTTCTTCAACATTTAATTCATAAGAATTGTATCTCTTGTACTGCTTTGACTTTCTAGCGGATCATAATCCCTAGATTTTATATCGAACTACTTTTTAGTATTCGATCCTTTTTATTACAAAAATAGATAAATTCATGTCGAATTTATTCTAGATTTGTTTTATCAAGTTATTTGTAATCAGTGATCAAAATTGTAACACCCTTCAAGTTTAATAGAGTTTTATTTAACTTGAATATTGTTTCAGTTTTATTCCGCAATAATTTGTTCTAAATTGTTAAATATTAAAAGGACAAATTCGATTAAACGGTATAGTTTGTATTCAACCCCCCTTCTACAAACTTATCAGGACCTAACAATTGGCATCAGAGCCTTTTGATTGATATACAAATCAAAGATCCAATTGTTTGAGATTTTTTTTAACTCTGAAATTTTTATTTTTCTAAAAATCTCAAAGATGTCTACTACACAGAAAGTGAGTACAGTAAAAATCCCAATGTTCAGCAAGGAGCACTATCCTATGTGGAAGAAGAAGATGCTCCTGTCTCTTCAAGTGGTTAATGTTGAATATCTTGATGTGCTGAAGAATGGACCAAGAATTCCTATGTTTGTTGAGGAAGAGCTAATAGAGAATGATGTTGTTAATAGGGCTGCTAGGATATACCCTAAGGATCCCAAGGACTACACTTCTGCAGAAAAAGAAGATGTTGCCTTGGATGCCTGTCTACAGTTGATACTGATTGATTGTCTTGATCCAATCATGCATAATCATATTTTAAAATGTGTCTCTGCCAAACACATTTGGGATACGATTGAAATAATCAATGAAGGGACAGAGGAAGTCAGAGAGAATAAGATGGAAATTCTCACCTCTTCATATGAGCACTTCAGATCAAATCCAAGGGAAGGAAGAGTGGTTAGTATGTCTACTTCACTGGTAGCTGGAGTCCCACAGAAACAGGAAGCGAAGGTTGTTCTACCTTCCAGTCCTAACAAGGATGTAATTGTAGCTGAATATGGTGTTACATCTACAAGTCAATCTGGTGGTGATTTTTATTCTATGGAGGAGCTTGAACAGTTAGAAGATGAGTCTATGGCCTGGGTAGTGAAGAAGTTTGGAAACTTCAGGTTCAGGAGAAATCCTAGTTTCAAGTTCAAGACATATGCTGACGAATACCAGACAGGTGGTTCTTCATCCTCAAATAGCACAAGGGGTGGCTATAAAACAGTGATGGTTGAGAAGAACAAGTCTGAAGAGAAGAGCTGGGATGATACAGACAGTGAAGATGAAGAAGTTGGAAATCTTGCACTTGTGGCAAAAGGAGGCAAACTCTTTGATTCCATGTTATCTTCACCAGACATGTCTAAGGTAAAACTTACTGACGCTGAAATGATTTATCATCTTGGTGGCACCATAAGTTGTGCACGCACTGAAAATGATAGAATAAATCTTTTAAACACAAATCTTGAAAAGGAAATAAAAGATTTAAAACTAGTGCATATCAATCAAGATGAACTTACTAATAAGGTAGCTTTTCTTGAGAATAGGGTTAAATGTTATATTCAACTGGAAACCATTCTCAAAGATCAGATTAGTGAGCTTAAGACCAAAGCTAATGCTTATTTCAGTTCTTGTAAGACTGCTAAAGAAATTCTCAATAAGCAAGCTGTTGGTAATCATGTCAGTATAGGGTATGATTATAATGAGGCTATTGGACTGCTTGGAATTAATTCCCCTTGTAGATACAAATCTGAAGGAAAGGTTGTTCCATATATACTTAAGGGTATTGAAACACCCTTCTGTAGGGAGTCTGAGGCAGAGCCTATGAATGAATACTCTATAATCATTGCTGAAGAGATTCGTGAAGAAGATTTGGCTTTGGAAGTTGAACAGTCCAAAAAGTGTATATCTGATATTCCAGTCAAAGTTGCTACAACTAAAAAGACTAAATCAGATATCCATAAGTTGGATCAAAACAACTGTAGAACTAACATGCCTGCTATTAATTCTTCTCATAAAGCATGTGGTGTGAGTAATTGCATGTCTTGTGCTTTTAATGTTATGTATGCTTTCTTTAATAAGAAGCATGTATCTAGTGATAAGACTGCTCCACGTCAACATGTTAATATTAAGAAGCATGTTAAAACAAAGACTACTAGTCCTCCTCATACTAGAGTGGATTCATTTATCCCTAAGCCTACTCAGAAATGTGTTAAGGCTGGCTATAAATGGAAACGCTCTTATGTGAAAGAGGTTGAAGTAGTTTTAGTTAAAAATGTTGTTTTGCCTGACAAAGGCCAATTCTTTAAGTATGCCGGACCCAATCAAGTGTGGGTTCCGAGGAAGGACTAATCAATCTGGTATTGCAGGGAGTTAAACAGGTAAACCGTGTTATGTGGATTCTTGACAGTGGCTGTTCAAGGCATATGACCGGAGATAGAGCCCTGCTATCAGATTTGGTTGAGAAGGCTGGCCCAGTGCTTACCTTTGGAGATAACAGCAAAGGTATAACTGAGGATATGGCCTGTTTGAAATCAAGAAATGTTATCAGTCAATAAGAACATCAATGTTACATTTGATGACACCATACTCCCTAATATCCAAATAGAAAATCCATCTGAGAAATTGAAGTTTGATGACATGTCAGATTCAGAATCAGATGATAAGAATCCACCTGAGGTTGTTGCTGGTGATAACAATGATAATGGTGAGAGTGATGGTGGTGGAAACATTGGTTATAATGGAGATACCACTAACACTGGAAAAGAATCACCAAGACAATCTGCCAACAACTCAGGGGGAGGAAATGAAGGGTCAACTAGTCATTCACAACACCATAATGTAGAACAAGGCGAATCATCAAGATCAAATCTTCCAAGATAAACAGTTTGGATTAGAGCTCATCCTTTTGAGTTGATTATTGGTGATCCAGGTGTTGGAGTCAGAACTAGAAGTGCTACTCAAAATGAATATCATTATTCAGGGTTTCCTTCTGAAATGAAACCAAAGAAGATTGAGGAAGCACTAGGTGATCCTGATTGGGTGATTGCTATGCAAGATGAACTCAATCAAATTGAACAACAACAAGTTTGGAAGCTGGTACCTAGACCGAAGAACAAGAAAGTAGTTGGTACTTGGTGGGTATTCAGAAATAAATTAGATGAAGATGGCATAATCACAAGAGACCAAGCATATTGACATCAGGTATCATTTTATCCGAGAGCATGTCATGAATGGTACTGTGGAGTTACTCTTTGTACCCACAGAGGAACAAACAAAAGATATTTTCACTAAATCTCTTGATGATTCCATGTTTACCAGATTGGTTGGTAAATTGGGTGTGTTAAATAGTTTTAGTGATTAACTCTGTTTATTTTTTATGTTTGTTCTTAATTAAATTTACAAGTGTTCATTTGTTGTATATTTTTTTAAATCACTTGTAAATTTATTTTATCATCTCAATTTTCTCTTATGCATGTTGATTGTAGATTATTGCCATGTCTTGTCTAATTGTTAAGCTTCTTAGTTTGAGTAAGTTAAGATTAATTATTTTCTCTAAAAATATTTTTCTCAAATTTTACAAGTTAAAATTGTAGAGAAATCTATTTTTATTGAAAATCTTTTATTTTAAAATATTCAAATATTCTTGTTTAGTTCATGTAAATAATTGCCTGTAAATAGTTGCCTGTAAATAGTTTCCTGTAAATATTTTTTTTTCTCTGCATTTTATTTTATTTTTCTTTTCTTTCTTTAGTTTTCCTCTAATAGTTTTTATATGTATATATATATATATTATTGTATTTTATTTTTATTATTATTATTTATTATCTTTTATTTTCTATTTTTCTTAGTTGTTTTTGTAAATATATTGTATATATTATTTTTGATCTAGCTCTTGCTTAGCTGGAAATTCAGTGCCAAATCCATTTCAGGTATTACTTTCTATCTCTCAATCCACTTCTTTTACTGTTGCTGAACCCAAGTGGTTGTTAGGGCTAACCAAGGGATTGTAGATCCACAATCTCTATCCCAGGTCTTAGAGCCAAACAATGAGTCTACAACTTAATTACTTGACCTCTCAGCCTAAACAGAAATCAAATGTTAAACAAAGAAGTATTTTGATTGAAACAGTGAGTGATCCCACAGCTCTGCCTCCTCTACAGAAATTCAACATATACTGAGGCATCTGTCAGCCCATCTGTATCCTCTCAATAGGATATGGACTTTGAAATGGCCAATGAACTGTATCTAGAGACATTCTCTCAACAGGATGAATCTATTGAAATTCGCCATAGGGCCATGGCACTTTGTACTGAGTCAAGCACACTCTCATTACTCACAATGGGAGAAAACAATTTCATTAGATGAAACTCAGGACACAGTGAAAGCAGAGCACCTGCAACTGGTTACAGTGCCTACCATTGTTACGGTAGAAGTGCCTTCATAGGCATCTGAGGGAAAATTTGATTCTTTGCCAAATCAAATAGAATCATTTTCTCCCCTCCCAGAGTGAACACATCTGGCTCCCTAAGGGATTTTCCACTCGCAGATTTATCTGGAGAAAGTGGAAGGCAACTTAGTCAGTCTATCACTGAAGCAATTCAGATTTCAAATCCAAGTGATTTGATAGATATGATTGAGGATCGGGATTTGCGAACTCCCATTGCACCACCACTGACCTCTCTTGAAGAGGCTAGGGTGAGTTTCAATGCAGGTACTGATCAAAAAGGAGCAAACAGACAGCTAATGTTGAGTGATAAGAGTCAAACACTGAGTGAAACACATGCACGTGAGATGAGTGATACACTTACAAGATAAATTCAAGTGAGTGCACACACGGACACATACACTGCAATGTAGTTAGCTCACATAGCTGATCTACAGGAACATCTATTCAAAACCCAGGCTGATAAAGAATTTTTGCAAGCACAAGTGGTTGAACGGTCTTCTTCTTCCACCTCTGTCAACAATCAGCTGGGACTGCTCAAGGAAATCTTGAAGACAAAGTTACTACCCAAGATCAACTCCATCAACTATCTCAACTCCTACTGGCTTCAGATACTCATAAATTTAAATCTGTAGAGAATTCCTCAACTAAGGGGGAGAAGTTTCTAGACAAGTTTCTACAGAAGTTTGGGGAGAAGTTTCTATCTACTTCTAAGGGGAAGAAGTTTCTAGAGATTTTTGGTGAAGCTAGTAAAAGGGGAGCTGAAAAAGATATAGAAGGTAAAGGAGGAGTTTCAGGGGAGTAAAGGTATTTAGCTCTGAATGTTATATGAATAGAGCTTAGGTAAATCAAGACAGGTTCAATGTTATCATATGTTCAGTCTAGAGGAACATCTGTCTTGTATTTATCTTTACTGGTGAAATCTGGAAATGTCATATTTGATCCATAATTTTCTAGTATTTACTTAGGCTTAAGAGTCCTATCTTTTTCTTGGTTTTAGTTGAGTGATCCTCTAGGTATTTGGTTGTTATTTTCTAACAAACAAATAGGGGGAGATTGAAAGGCATATGATTTAGCCTATTTGTAATTCGAGGATTCTACTCAACTTAAACAAGAATGTAATAAGTAAATATTAGATCAGATGTCACAGGAATCTCAGAAGATTATATCTGTCAAAGAATGAAGATTAAAGTCATCTACAGACTTGAAGTGATTCTACATTGAAAGAAGCTCAATTTATTGATCAAGCCTCAATGAAGTATTCAAGCTCAGTGGATTTATTAAAGTGACAGAGATTTCAAGTGGTGACAGCAAAAGGTACTGATTACGGAGTTCTTGAATGAGAAGGAAGTGAATCACTGCTTAAAGTCAAATTGATAAAGAACAGACATTGTCGTTAGTCACTCATGAACCAGACCGTGCATTGAGTGTCAACGTACTAATATGTTTATTCTTTATCTAAGTTTTAAGTGATTCTGGAATTAAGTGAGAAGTCAATTAATTCTATTTATTCTCTTATAAATAATTAATACTATTGAGTAAATTATTTATTGAATTAATTCTGTAAAGAATTAATTTAATACATAATTTATTTAGTTAATTATTTAAATTAGAATAAAAAGAAATTAATTGAGAAGTCAATTAATTCTATTTATTCTCTTATAAATAATTAATACTATTGAGTAAATTATTTATTGAATTAATTCTGTAAAGAATTAATTTAATACATAATTTATTTAGTTAATTATTTAAATTAGAATAAAAAGAAATTAATTGAGAAGTCTACTAATTCTATTTATTCTCTTATAAATAATTAATACTATCAAGTATATTATTTATTAAATTAATTCTGTAAAGAATTAATTTAATACATAATTTATTTAGTTAATTATTTAAATTAGAATAAACATGAACTAGGAAGACTTAGGTTTGAACTAGGAAGACTTAGAAAAATGAACTAGGAAGACTCACAAGTGAGTCTTCCCGATTGTCTTCCTAGGCCAACCATAGTCTTCCCGAATGTCTTCCTAGACCAATGCACTGTCTTCCCGGTTGTCTTCCATGTACAAAGATTGTCTTCCCGAAAGTCTTCCAAGGCAATTTGATTGTTTTTCTGCTAGTCTTCCAAGAGCAAAATCCAGTCAGTTGATTTGGCTTGCACGTGGGTTTACTAAAAGAAAAGTAATGATCAATATAAAGACAGAAGACAATTGGCCAGGAAAAACATTACAACAGAAAAGCAAAGACAGAAACATTCAACATCACATTTCTCTCAACTGTCTTCATAACTTTTCTTCAACTGTCAAGCTTCAAATTCTGCAGGAGTATTAATTCTTGATTGTTCTTCAACATTTAATTCATAAGAATTGTATCTCTTGTACTGCTTTGACTTTCTAGCGGATCATAATCCCTAGATTTTATATCGAACTACTTTTTAGTATTCGATCCTTTTTATTACAAAAATAGATAAATTCATGTCGAATTTATTCTAGATTTGTTTTATCAAGTTATTTGTAATCAGTGATCAAAATTGTAACACCCTTCAAGTTTAATAGAGTTTTATTTAACTTGAATATTGTTTCAGTTTTATTCCGCAATAATTTGTTCTAAATTGTTAAATATTAAAAGGACAAATTCGATTAAACGGTATAGTTTGTATTCAACCCCCCTTCTACAAACTTATCAGGACCTAACAATTGGTCTGGCTCCCTAAGGGATTTTCCACTCGCAGATTTATCTGGAGAAAGTGGAAGGCAACTTGGTCAGTCTATCACTGAAGCAATTCAGATTTCAAATCCAAGTGATTTGATAGATATGATTGAGGATCGGTATTTGCGAACTCCCATTGCACCACCACTGACCTCTCTTGAAGAGGCTAGGGTGAGTTTCAATGCAGGTACTGATCAAAAAGGAGCAAACAGACAGCTAATGTTGAGTGATAAGAGTCAAACACTGAGTGAAACACATGCACGTGAGATGAGTGCTACACTTACAAGAGAAATTCAAGTGAGTGCACACACAGACACATACACTGCAATGTAGTTAGCTCACATAGCTGATCTACAGGAACATCTATTCAGAACCCAGGCTGATAAAGAAATTTTGCAAGCACAAGTGGTTGAACGGTCTTCTTCTTCCACCTCTGTCAACAATCAGCTGGGACTGCTCAAGGAAATATTGAAGACATTTACTTCCAAGATCAACTCCATCATCTATCTCAATTCCTACTGGCTTCAGATACTCTTAAAGTTAAATCTGTAGAGAATTCCTCAACTAAGGGGGAGAAGTTTCTAAGGGGGAGAAGTTTCTAGACAAGTTTCTACAGAAGTTTGGGGAGAAGTTTCTATCTACTTCTAAGGGGAAGAAGTTTCTAGAGATTTTTGGTGAAGCTAGTAAAAGGGGAGCTGAAAAAGATATAAAAGGTAAAGGAGGAGTTTCAGGGGAGTAAAGGTATTTAGCTCTGAATGTTATATGAATAGAGCTTAGGTAAATCAAGACAGGTTCAATGTTATCATATGTTCAGTCTAGAGGAACACCTGTCTTGCATTTATCTTTACTGGTGAAATCTGGAAATGTCATATTTGATCCAGAACTTTCTAGTATTTACTTAGGCTTAAGAGTCCTATCTTTTTCTTGGTTTTAGTTGAGTGATCCTCTTGGTATTTGGTTGTTATTTTCTAACAAACAAATAGGGGGAGATTGAAAGGCATATGAAATAGCCTATTTGTAATTCGAGGATTCTACTCAACTTAAACAAGAATGTAATAAGTAAATATTAGATCAGATGTCACAGGAATCTCAGAAGATTATATCTGTCAAAGAATGAAGATTAAAGTCATCTACAGACTTGAAGTTATTCTACATTGAAAGAAGCTCAATTTATTGATCAAGCCTCAATGAAGTATTCAAGCTCAGTGGATTTATTAAAGTGACGGAGATTTCAAGTGGTGACAGAAAAAGATACTGATTACGGAGTTCTTGAATGAGAAGGAAGTGAATCACTGCTTAAAGTCAAATAGATAAAGAACAGACATTGTCGTTAGTCACTCATGAACCAGACCGTGCATTGAGTGTCAACGTACTAATATGTTTATTCTTTATCTAAGTTTTAAGTGATTCTGGAATTAAGTGAGAAGTCAATTAATTCTATTTATTCTCTTATAAATAATTAATACTATTGAGTAAATTATTTATTGAATTAATTCTGTAAAGAATTAATTTAATACATAATTTATTTAGTTAATTATTTAAATTAGAATAAAAAGAAATTAATTGAGAAGTCAATTAATTCTATTTATTCTCTTATAAATAATTAATACTTTTGAGTAAATTATTTATTGAATTAATTCTGTAAAGAATTAATTTAATACATAATTTATTTAGTTAATTATTTAAATTAGAATAAAAAGAAATTAATATAGAAGTCTACTAATTCTATTTATTCTCTTATAAATAATTAATACTATCAAGTATATTATTTATTAAATTAATTCTGTAAAGAATTAATTTAATACATAATTTATTTAGTTAATTATTTAAATTAGAATAAACATGAACTAGGAAGACTTAGGTTTGAACTAGGAAGACTTAGAAAAATGAACTAGGAAGACTCACAAGTGAGTCTTCCCGATTGTCTTCCTAGGCCAACCATAGTCTTCCCGAATGTCTTCCTAGACCAATGCACTGTCTTCCCGGTTGTCTTCCATGTACAAAGATTGTCTTCCCGAAAGTCTTCCAAGGCAATTTGATTGTTTTTCTGCTAGTCTTCCAAGAGCAAAATCCAGTCAGTTGATTTGGCTTGCACGTGGGTTTACTAAAAGAAAAGTAATGATCAATATAAAGACAGAAGACAATTGGCCAGGAAAAACATTACAAGACATTATAACAGAAAAGCAAAGACAGAAACATTCAACATCACATTTCTCTCAACTGTCTTCATAACTTTTCTTCAACTGTCAAGCTTCAAATTCTGCAGGAGTATTAATTCTTGATTGTTCTTCAACATTTAATTCATAAGAATTGTATCTCTTGTACTGCTTTGACTTTCTAGCGGATCATAATCCCTAGATTTTATATCGAACTACTTTTTAGTATTTGATCCTTTTTATTACAAAAATAGATAAATTCATGTCGAATTTATTCTAGATTTTTTTTATCAAGTTATTTGTAATCAGTGATCAAAATTGTAACACCCTTCAAGTTTAATAGAGTTTTATTTAACTTGAATATTGTTTCAGTTTTATTCCGCAATAATTTGTTCTAAATTGTTAAATATTAAAAGGACAAATTCGATTAAACGGTATAGTTTGTATTCAACCCCCCTTCTACAAACTTATCAGGACCTAACAAAGTACAAGTCCATTTTCAAGTTAACTCCTTAAGATCCTCTACTCGAGCATGCTCGCTCACACATTTTTCATAAAATTGAGATTTAATCCTTTTAGCACGAAATCTTTTCGAGGGTCTTCCTAAACGTACCTAGCATGTTAACACAAAGTTTCACATTCCAATAAAATAAGTCACTTAAGGGGGTTTGATCACTCTCTCAAAGTTCATGCATTGAACCACTTAGTTACGCGAAACCGCTTCACTGAAACAGACATTTCTCTTAAACCGTAAATCGTAACGACACGATTCTTTCGCTAAAACAATCTAGGAAACAAGGCCTACATGTTCATGGTCAGAAACTTCATGTTCATACCCTTTAATGTAACCGTGATTTCTGCCTAAACTATCTAAGGAAATTTCGGCATGGTAACGGCGCTTATACACGATTCCCGTGTTTTTAAACACTTCAAACAACCACCAATCAATCAATCAATCAATCAAACCAACAACCATTATACTTCATCAACACATCCAAAACAGCCCCTAAACATTATCATACACTAAATCAAGCCTCACAAAATCACTCATCCTCAAATCGAACATAAGATTCACGGATCTTAACGATAACACGAATAACGACTCTAATCATTATTTCAACCATAAAACTCATATAAACAAAAAGGGGCAGAGGTTTTTATACCTTCCTTAGAGCTTGAGAGACATTAACAATCACTTATAACCTCTAATCAAGCCTTCGGTGATCCTTGGAAAGCCTAGAGTTTAAGATCAAAGAAGTTAGTTCTTGAAATCACTATTCATCCTCATCTTGTAAAATCCATAACAAATCGAAAAATAAGAGTTTGGTGCTACGATTTTTACCAGACCTTGTGCTCTTCATAAGCTTTCTTTTGAGTTATAGATCGTCAAATTTGAAGCTTCCTAGCTAGGGTTTTGAGCCCCATCTTTCCGCTGAACAGAAACTGGACAGATTGGGTTCTCCAACTTGGGGAAGAGATTTGGCTAGGCTACACTCCTTTGTTGACTATTAAATTTTGAACGAATTGTACCCATGGAGTGGAGAAGCTATGGTTAAAATTTGGTGATTTAAGGATGGATAGAAGTGGAGATATGAATTTTTCTTTGAGCTTGGTTTCTGTTGGGCAGATTGTTGAAGAAATGGGGTGGGGAGAGTTCTTTCCTTGCTTTGGTTACTTTTGATAAAGATGAGATATTTTGTAGTCAAATTGGCGAGTCATAGTTATTTTCCTCATCATCGGACACGTGTCAAGCAACGGAGACTCATGGTGGCAAGCAGCTTTACTAGTTCGTTTCCTTTCACATGGATGATCCCATTGTTGCATTCCTTGGATTAATCTTGTTACATGTTACTTCCATGTCTATATTTAATCCTGTAAGTGTCGCATTGTTCTGTCACCGCTTAGTCTCGTAGATTGATCGCATGGTTTCTTAAGTGTTCTATCGAAGTAGTTTACCGTAAACGTCTTTGACATTACTAATTCTTTTATTAAATCCATATCCATGGAATTGATAATTTAAATCCTCCAATATTTTCAAATAATGATTAATCCGTCTGTTATTGGTGAAATTTCGGAGAAAACAGAAAATGCTATTTTTCTGATTCTGACAGCTTTTGCATTCCTTCATTTTCAAAGTAGATCACTAATACGACTTCGAAAGTTCATTATCCTGACTCGTACATAGGGTGGTCTAAAAATCTTTTTCGGTTCAGAAATTTACTATTCATCAAATAAAAATAAAAATAAAAAATTTAAAACCAAGTCCAAAATTTGGGGTTATTACATAACTGGTATGACAATTTTCATATTGAATGTGACAAAGAAGTAAATATTGTCGATGGTAGGTATCGTTGTAGCCATTGTAAGAGAAACTTACCTTATCCCGACAAAAGGTAAATGTTTTATAAAGAAACTTAATACTAAGTTTTAATTCTACACATTTAAATTCTGCACTTAAATTGGAGTCTTCGTTTTCAGGTTCAGGATATGTACGGTTTGCACTGATAAGACTGGTGTGCTGCCAATTATTTTTCCTCATGAGGAGATTCAAAGATTAACTGGGAAAGACGTTTATGAACTGGAAAATGAAAATCGTGAGGTACATTTTTCTACCATCTTATAATGAATGTCGAAAGATGAACAAAACACTAAGTTTGGTTCTTAATTTTTTAGGCTGGTGATGAGAAAAGATTTCCTCTAATCCTAAAGGAATTTGAGAACAAACAGTATCTCATTACATTGATGCCATCAAAAGACAATATTGAGAAGAAATTTAGCGTTTATAAAGCTAAGATGCTAAGTGACCCCGTTGAGATGCTAGGCAGTCATAATCCACAGGAACAATTAACTACGGAGATTGAGGAGGTCACAGAAAACACAGTAAGCAAATATTTGGATCACATTTAAATTAGACTATTAATGTTCTTAAACAAAATACTATCTATTACTAAATCTCTTTGCTCGACGAACATTGCTATAATAATTACAGGAGGCAGATTCAACAAAAAATCTCCTGAGTTATAGTAGCCCTCCCACCAGTAAATCAACAACTAGGACCCGAGGACGAAAAACCAAAGCTCCTGTCAAGTATGAAGTAGAGGACTGTGAGCCTATTTCTAAGTTGAAGAAATCATGATTTCTGTATTTTGATTATATGGCCAAAATCAATTGAAAATTAAAGGGCCACGTAGTATTCCATGTGCAAGGTTCTGAACAATTTGAGCATATAATGCTCTGCATATGACATGTAACTTTTATTTATTGCTGATATCCTACTGAGTTTGTGACATTTAAAGCACTGAAATCTTTTTTCAAGACATGATAGAATTAAAGCTGATTTCTCAAGCATCCTAAGAATTAATTATGTTGATAATAATGAAATCCAACTACATTATTTACTCTACTCTTCACTCGGCAATATATAGTGCAAACAAACATCTCAAAACTACCATAAACATCTAAAAAACATCTCACAAAAAATGGCCACCCAAAAGTATGATTCTTTCAAAGATTTGAGAAAAGGAAAATATGATTGGAAATGTTAGGCCGAATACACAATATATAATCAATATAAGTATGATAATAACAATTAAGAACACTTGTAGCTGAATCAACAACTGAATTATATAAATAATTCTTCTCTCAGTGATGTTAAAGAATCACAGAGAGCTGCTAGGTTACAAGAATAATGTATTCAGTATTCGCATTCCTTTTAGGGTTAACCTATCTGTGTTTATATAGTACACAGCTACATAATCAATCTCTAATTGATATTCCAATAAATTAGCTATACAATTTATACCAAATTAGGATTGCTTCTGTCTTCTGTTCCGTTTCCTTAACTGTCTCAATATATCTTGCTTCTTTCCATCTTCAAGATATATTGCTTCTAGAATCTTTATATCAGCACCGACAGCTAAGGTAAACTTTTCTCCCCGTCAGACTTTAATAAACTCCGACTGGCTTCCAGTAAACTCTGATGAGTACCTGTTTCTTAAACACTGATAAAACAATCATTAACAATTATATCTAACAATCTCCCCCAACTTGTGCATAATAAATATGTACAAGTTAATAGATAATTGATGATGTCAAAATATATAACAAATGCAGTGTTTAAATATAATCAGAGTTTAACTTTAACTTAGAACAGAAAACTTTAAAAAACTTACAGTCAGACTTTACTTAATCTCTTCAATATCAGGCACTGTCCTGAGATAATCGATTAGAAGTCTCCTTTCAGCCTTTTCAAGCTCTTCCACCATGATTTCTTTCAGTTCCTTGAGCTCTGGATCACCTTTTCCAGTCTGGTAGATAGCAGCTGTCAGAGAATAAATGTTGTTCTTCCTCATTTCATTCCCTAGCCGAATATAGTAAGATTTGTCAGACTCTAAGTTGAACTCCAAGACTTTTATTCCCAGTGTTGTCTTGAACTTGGCACTGTTTCTCTTCATCTCAACAATCTTTCCATAAGCATCTCTGTACTTAGGAATGTATGCACTTGAAACACCTCCTCCAAGCATAACTTTTGTCCTCAGCATCCTTTCTCTTAGAACTAGAGCAGCATTATGAGTACTTTTATTTTTGATTTTAAGAAGATATAGAACATACTCAAGCTCTTCCCATAGCTTTATTTGAACATCAGCTTCTCCTATTCTGTATACTCTTCCATCAGACATAAAGTATAACAGAAACTCTTTCTTTAACCCTTTGTGGTAAATCATCTGAACATACACTAGTTTGTCAAGATTTTCTTGAGTAACCCCAACACCAGGTTCTGCCAGTGATGTTTGATCTAGAGGTCTGTTATTTATCCTTTTCTCTCTATGTGAACCCAAACCAGACTTATCATAAGATTCTTTTCCAAGTACTGTTCTGGTTTGAAGAAAATTCACAGATTCTAGCTTCAGAGTTTCAGGCAGTATAGGTCTTTTGAATCCTTGGAGTTGTGTAGATGATTGAGTTTGCACAACTTGAGCAACGTCAGAGGTTGTCACAACTTTAGAAGAATCATCAACTTGAGCTATGTCAGAGGTTGAATAATTTTTCTTTGTTGCTATATCTTCTATCAGCTTCCCTTTGCCCTTACCAGAAATAATTTCTGTTGGCCTTCTTGAATATTGTATACTCTGTTGAGAGTTTTCCTTGATAGAGATACCCAGTTCTTTCTTTCTTGGAATTTTTACAGCTTTCTTCTTGTAATTCCCAGAAGCAACTTTCTTTCTATGTTCTTCAGATAGCATCTTCATTTCTGCTTCCAAATCCTCAACTGTCACTTCACCATCATGCTCATCTAAAAACAGCTTGGCTGCAATCTCTTCATCAGTTATTGGATTAACTGAAATCACTAGACTCTTAAGTCTTGAAGAAAATTGAGCATGAGTACCAGAACCACCAACACCAGAGTTTGTTTGATTTCTATCAGAGTTTGACTTGAATCTCCCTTGCACTTGAATAATATTTGACTTTTTCTCAGTGTCCTTGCTTCCACCATCAGTTCCATCATCCCTCTGTCTCAGAGTTTGAGTTCTTTTGCATTTGTCCTTAGAAACCCTCTCCCCCTTTTTGACATCATCAGGAATTAGAACTGATGTCAGCAATTCCAAAGAAGTAGCAATTGTATCAATCTTTGCAGACATGACAGTCTGATTCTCTTCTACTTTGCTTAGCCTTTGTTTAAATTCTACCTGATTTGCAAACAGAGTAGAATAGAGAGCTTTATCATTTTTCAACACCAACTCTCTAGCAGCTATATCATTTCTCAAACCAGTCACTAAATGGTGAGTTTCATCAAATCGATTATTAAGAGTCTTCACTTGCACTACTGTAGCCTTTAAATGACTTAGAAGTTCAGGATTTGTAATTGAGGCAGCAGACTTTGCAACAAAATCAGCAGCCCTGTTGGCCGGAAAAATACAGTCTGCTCCTGACCAATTGTTAAAATACATTTCCCTGAAATGATCTTCAGTAGCATGTTGATTTGCTTTGATAGACTCTGCAGTAAGATCCCTTAGAAAAGGTGTAGAGTCATGAGTATCAGAGTCTGACGAAGAGACATTTAAACCAGAGTTTGCATGTTCAGAATGAACAGCAGTTTGATCAGCATCAACATTCATTGGAATTTGCTCTGCAGCTTCATCAACAATAATCTCTGCAGAAGCTTCAGTGTTTATCTGTGCAGCTTCTTCAAGAACTTGCTCTGCAACAGCTTCAACATTCTCAGAGTTTAAATTTGCAAGAACCGCTGCTTCTTCAGGAATAGACTCTGCAACAATATCATTCAGTTTCTCTTCTTCATCCAATTTATTGACAGCAGCTGCAATTACCTGATCAACCTCCTCACCCATTTCAGGAATTGAATTATTGACAGAGAGAATCTCTGTATGAGTTGCAAGAGACTCATCTAGAATTTGGGTGGGTTGATCAGCTGCCACATCCTCAGTATCACAAACACTGATACTAGGATGTGCTTCAATGTGTGCATCCATATTAAAATCATCAATGAAATCATCAAGTGCATGCATAGCATCCTCTGCATCAGCATTTGCTCTGGCCTCATCAGGCACAGTAGCTTCATCAATAACAGTCTCCTTAGTCACAGCTAAAGGAGCTTCATTAACAACCTCCTGATTCTCAGCTTCAGGAGCTTCAACATTTGTAGCATCAACATTTTCAACATTTTCAGCTTCAATATTTGGATCAGAAACATCCAACTCCTCAAAAAGATAATCAGCCACCAACTTTCTTCTTTTCTGATGTGAAATCTCACTGTTAGCAAAAGATGGCCTATTTGCCCTTCTTTTCTTCCTTGAAGTTCCAGCAGATGTTGACACCCCAATATCAACTAATGATTTAGAAATCCTAGCTGGCTTAGAACCCATATGCTTAGTTCTACCACTAGATTTTGGTTTATTGGGAAGAACAATATCTAGAGGTTCAGGCTGTGGTTCAGATTGTGGTTGTGGTTGAGAATCAGATTGTGTTTGGGTAGAATTGATCAAAAACTGTTGAACCAACTCAGGTAATAAGAAATCACCTAGATTACCCTTCTTGACATCCTTGTTAATAAGATCAGAGAATACTCTTTTGTGCAGTTTAAAACAAGGAATAATATCATTATCAATAATATCTACCCCATTAACACAAACAGAAAATAAAATCTGACAAAAACGAGCAAAGTAAACTACCCTTCTGTTTTCAGTCATTTTCTCACCTAAATTAGTTAAAACTAATCTAGCAAAATCAAAATGAGTACCATAAAGTAAAGAATACCCAATTTGCAGACTATCAGTGGGTATTGCATCCCAGTTGGTGCACTTCTTTCCGAACGTTCTTGTAATACAGTCGAAGAAAAAGCTCCACTTCTTCCTCAAGAACGGTCGCTTCAGTTGACCTATCTTAGCCAAAGACCAACTGTATCCTATCTCCTTCATCATCCTTACCAAATCAGCATCACCAACAGCAATGGTGTAAGCAGTATACTCACCAAAGCCCATAGCTGCACGAACTATACCAGGAGTAATAAAATACTCTATTTCTTGAAATTCGAAAATAATGGATGGTGTTCCTGATTCACCACCATCATCATAGACACTAGTCTCCCAGAAGCTTTTAATTTGTAATCCAGAAAGCTTCTCTGGTTCTACAAGAGCATGCCCGATTGGAGATTGGGCAAGAAAATTCTGCATCAGATGAAAAGCCTCCGGTGCGTTCTCATTAGCCAATGGAGCAGCATAGTTGTTAGGAACAAATTCAAGATCAGAGGATACAAAAGCAGTAGAAGCCATTAGAACGATTTAGAAATAATCAGAGAATGACTTAGAAAATTTTTGAGAGTGTTTGCAGTAAAAGTGTTTGTGAAAATGTGTGAATTGGAATAAGTTGTGAAAAGTTCAAATGAGTTTGTGTATTGGATATTAATACAAAAGAATTAATTAAAAACTGAACAGTTTCTAATCAATACACACAACTGTCTTACTCCGTGAAACGTGTGAGTGGGACACGTGGCACACATGCAATGACTGACAGCAGTAATTGACAGTTTCCAATGCGCATGCGCAGTAAAAACAGCAATAATTACCGCCTTTTACACTTTTCTAGACACTCAACCTCTCTCCTCTGTTTAATACAAATTAGAACCGTTACCAATCATACTCTTTTATTTTCAAGAATGTTTTCTCAAAATTGTTAACTGTCTGAAACAAATAATTAATTTTAATCATCAGAGATTAAAATAAAATTACCTCAGCGTAGAATACACAGTTCATCAGTGTTTACCAATCCTCCTCCTTTATAAATAAACTCTTTTCACAAACTATACAGGTGTGAGTATTTGTGTGTGAATTAGCAGAGTTTACTGAATATGAATATTTAGATCATCTCAAAGTGCATAAAATCCACAAACTAAAGTAGTAAAAACTGGTTGCTCAAACTCTCATATAGAATAAAATCTGATTTTTATATCTAAACTCTGTATTCTGTTTAACATCAGACTTTAACCGACAGAGTATGACTGACAGAGTTTACTATCAGAGTTTAACATACTGGTACAAATAACAGTTAACACATGCAAAGAACCATGAGCATAAAATCATGTATAGAGTTTGAATCTAACCAGTATCTCTAGTCAAAACCAGAGATCTTCCCAAGTTCATTTACTAGCCTTGTAAAGGTAGCTTCACTCAAAGGTTTGGTGAAGATATCTGCAAGCTGTTGGTCTGTAGACACAAAATGAAGCTCAATATCTCCTTCTTCCACATGTTCCCTGATAAAATGATACCTTATGCTGATGTGCTTGGTCATGGAGTGCTGTACTGGATTACCTGTCATAGCAATAGCACTTTCATTATCACAGTAAATAGGTATTCTAGAGTACCTTAATCCATAGTCCAGCAATTGATTCTTCATCCATAAAATCTGTGCACAACAGCTACCAGCAGCTATATACTCTGCTTCTGCTGTGGATGTGGAAATTGATTTTTGTTTCTTGCTGTACCAAGAAACTAATCTGTCACCTAAAAATTGACAGCTTCCACTTGTGCTTTTTCTGTCTATCTTACAGCCGGCAAAATCTGCATCAGAGTAACCAATTAATTTAAACTCTGATTCTCTAGGATACCACAAACCAAGAGTTATGGTTCCTTTGAGATATTTGAAAATCCTCTTCACAGCTGTTAGATGTGGCTCTCTGGGGTCTGCTTGAAATCTTGCACAAAGACATGTTGCATACATGATATCAGGTCTGCTTGCAGTGAGATAAAGAAGAGACCCTATCATTCCTCTATAGTTTGTCATATCTACTGAGGCTCCTGTGTCTTTGTCTAGCTTTGTTGCAGTAGCCATGGGAGTTGTAGAAGATGAACTATCAAGCATACCAAATTTCTTGAGAAGATTTCTGGTATATTTTGCTTGATTGATAAAAATCCCATCATCTGTTTGCTTGACCTGTAAGCCTAGAAAATAACTAAGCTCTCCCATCATACTCATTTGATATCTTGACTGCATAAGCTTGGCAAATTTCTTACAGAGTTTGTCATTAGTAGACCCAAAAATTATGTCATCCACATAGATTTGAACTAACAGCAAATCATCACCAAAATTAAAATAGAACAAGGTTTTGTCAATTGTACCTCTAGTGAACCCACTTTCTAAAAGAAATTGAGCCAGAGTTTCATACCATGCTCTAGGTGCCTGCTTTAGTCCATATAATGCCTTATCAAGTCTGTAAACATAATCTGGATGTTAAGAATCTACAAACCCTGGTGGTTGTTCAACAAATACTTCTTCTTCAAGTTTCCCATTGAGAAAAGCACTTTTCACATCCATCTGAAAGACTTTAAACTTCTTGTGAGCAGCATAGGCCAGAAAAATCCTTATTGCCTCCAATCTTGCAACTGGAGCAAAGGTTTCATCATAGTCAATTCCTTCCTGCTGTGAATAGCCTTTAGCCACAAGTCTAGCTTTATTCCTTGTAATCACTCCATCACTGTCTGTTTTGTTTCTGAAAACCCACTTTGTACCAACAATAGATCTGTTCTTTGGTCTTGGTACAAGTGTCCAGACTTCATTCCTCTCAAATTCATTTAACTCCTCTTGCATTGCTGTTATCCAGTTAGCATCTTGAAGAGCTTCTTCCACTTTCTTGGGCTCTGTTTGAGATAAGAATGCATGAAACAGACATTCATTATTTGTAGCACTTCTAGTTCTTACACTAGCTTCTGGATCTCCAATTATCAAGTCAGGTGTATGGGATTGTGTCCACCTTCTTGCTGTTGGTAATTGGCTTCTATTATCATTATTAGATCCTCCCCCTTGATCCATGCTTTCCTGATTTTTTTCTTGACTATTTGCATTCTCTGAGGCTCCCCCTGAATTGGATTGTTCAGTATTTGAACTTTCAGAGTTTGACTCAGAGTTTCTGTTTGATTCTATATTTGACCCTCTTTCAGAATTTGAGTCATTACTTTGAGAAGTTCCTGAAGTTTCTTCATGCTCCCCCTCAACTGGTTCTCTATTTTGTTCTGTCAGAGAAAATTCGTCAGTGTTTACCAGTAGAGGATCAGAGTATGCTTCGTCAGAGTTTGTTGGATTTGCTGCATCAGAGTTTACATCATCAGAGTATAGATCTTCATTTTCAAAGCGAAGTTGATCATGATATTCTTCATCTTCTATTCCAGTTATTTTCTTGTCATCAAATGACACATGTATAGATTCCATGATCACTTTAGTTCTTAGATTGTAGACTCTGAATGCTTTAGTTGATAGTGGGTATCCAACAAAAATTCCTTCATCAGCTTTTAAGTCAAACTTGGTCAATTGTTCAGGATGAGTTTTCAACACAAAACACTTGCATCCAAAAATATGAAAATATTACAAATTTGGCTTCTTATTCTTCACCATCTCATATGGTGTTTTCCCATGCTTGTTGATCAGTGTAGCATTTTGAGTAAAACAAGCTGTTTGAACAGCTTCTGCCCAGAAATAAGTTGGCAATTTTGCTTCATCAAGCATTGTTCTGGCAGCTTCGATTAGGGTTCTGTTCTTTCTTTCAACTACACAGTTTTTCTGTGGAGTTCCAGGTGCAGAAAATTCTTGCTTCACTCCTCTTTCCTTGCAGAAAGCTTCCACTTCAGAATTTCTGAATTCAGTACCATTATCACTTCTTATAACTTTCACTTTGTACTGTGATCCTTTGTCCAATAGCTTCACATGATCCATCAAATTTAGGGCAGTTTCATCCTTCTTTGTTAAGAAGTACACCCAGGTGTATCTGGTGTACTCATCAACAATGACTAAAGCATATTTCTTTCTGCCCATTGACATTATATTCACTGGACCAAAGAGATCAATATGTAAAAGATGATAAGGATCCACAACTGAAGATTCAGATTTACTCTTGAAAGATGACTTCCTTTGTTTGGCCTTTTGACAAGAATCACACAGACCATCTAAGCTGAGTATTGACTTTGGAAGTCCCCTTACAAGATCTTTTCGAATCAGCTCATTGATGTTGTTCAAGTTTAAGTGAGAGAGCTTCTTATGCCATTTCCAACTCTCTTCACTGGACATTCTTGCTGATAGACACACAGTTTTTCCTTCAGAGTTTGTTACCAAGCTTGCTTCATAGATGTTATTGTGCCTGTGTCCAACTAGAACAACTTTCCCTGTAGATTTGCTGATAACTTCACAATGTTCATTATGAAAATCTACATGGTATCCTCTGTCACAGATTTGACTCACTGAAAGCAGATCATGCTTGAGTCCTGAGACAAGAGCTACATTTGTAATGATGACACTTCCAAGATTGATATTGCCATATCCCAGAGTATGTCCTATGTTGCCATCTCCATAGGAAACTTTTGGGCCAGCTTTTTCCTCAAAATCTGATAGCAGGGCTTTATTTCCAGTCATATGTCCTGAGTATCCACTGTCCAAGATAAGAGTGCTCTCTTTTATGCCCTGCAATCACAAACAATCACTGAGTGTTAGATTTAAGGATCCAGACTTGCTTGGATCCTTTGGCTTTCTTAACATTGTTAGCTTTTGCAGCGGAATCACTATCAACATAGTTTAAACTAACATTGTCAGACTTTACACTTGCAGAGTTTGCTCTAACCCATTTCAAGTTGGGTTTTAGCTCATAATAGTTGTGATAAATAGCATGATAACTCTTGCAAGTATAAATGGAATGCCAAGTGCTACCACAGTGTGTGCATAAAGTCTGTGGTCTAACCCTAACATAATCATTCTTTACTCCAGATGTGGAGGGTAAAGAGTTAATATCTTTGTTCTTCTTGCAAAACCTGGCAAGATGGTTAGTACTACCACAACTATGACATGTTTTTCTAGGAGCAGCAGAATTAGGCAGATAATCATTTCTTTTATTAATGCCTACTTTTCCATTCCTATTCTTCTTAAACATTTTCTGTTTGTTGACAGACTTTACTTCTTTGAGCTTATATTTGAATTGTTTTTCTGTCATGAAACCAACATTAACCTGTTTATCACAGATTTTTACTGGTTCTTTAACAGCTTCTATCTCAATCTTATTCTCTGTTATTGAACCAATATTAACCTGTTTTTCACAAATTTCAATTGGCTCCATAACAGCTTCTTTTACAACAACAGACTTTAGCTTACTGTATTCAGGAACAAATTGCACAGGTTTAAGTTGTGGTTTCACTTTAACTTTATCTTTAAACCTAAGTTCATCTCCCTCACAGTAACCTAAGCCTACAGTATCTGTCTGAAAAACCTGATGTGTGTCTTTTCCAGAATTTGTCCAGGTTTTAATTACTTTCCTCTCTTTTTCCAACTCAGATTCTATTTCCCTATATCTTTTAAGCAACTCCTGTTCAACATAAACAGCATCATGTCTCTCCTTTTGAACTTGTTGCATGTTAACAAGTTTCTCTTCAAGGTATTTATTCCTTTCTTTAAGACCTAGATTCTCAGATTTGATTCTTTCATTCTCTAAAGTCTGATCCCTATAACTAACATGTATGCTTTTAAGATAAATTCTTAATTCAGATATGTTATCAGTATCATAAGCATAAGTTGTTGGGGGTACCTTGTTTTTAGATGACTCAGCTTCATCTTTAACAGTTGCCATGAGAGCATAATTGACTCCCTCATCTGAGTCTGAAGTGTCTGCCCAGTCCTTGCCTTTAGTGATGAGTGCTTTCTCTGATTTTCCTTTCTTGCATTCTGGAGCATAATGACCCATCTCTTTACACTTGTAGCATTGGATCTCAGACTTGTCTTTCTTTCCAGACTTGGTCTATTTTCCATCAGACTTTCTGAAATTTCTCTTATCAGAATTTGAATCTTTCCTTGAGAATCTCTTTCCTTTCTTGAAGTTCTTGAATCCCATCTTCTTGAAGGTCTTCACCATTAAAGCAGCCATTCTCATCATCTCTTCTTCATCATCCTCAGAATCAGAAGCTTCATCATCAGTGTTTGAGCCATCATCAGAGTTTGATGACTCGCTGTCAGATTTAATGACTAAAGCCTTTCCTTTGGTTTTCTTTCTTGATGATTCCTTCTTGACAGGCTTTTCTTCAACTTTAAGAGCAACATATTTTGTCTTCTTTCCAGATCTTTTGTTTCTTTGTTCTATTTCAAGTTCATGAGTTTTAAGCAACCCATAGATTTCACCAAGATCTGTATCTGCAAGATCATAATTGTCTCTGATTGTTGTTGCCTTTAAATCCCATCTTTCAGGTAGGGATAGAAGAAACTTGAGATTTGACTCTTCAAGTTCATATTCTTTATCAACCAGAGACAAATCATTCAACAATTTACAAAACCTGTGATATGTATCTGTCAAACTTTCATCAGATCTAGAGTCAAAGTGTTCATACTCCTGTGTTAGAATAGTCTTCCTGTTTTTCTTTATAGCACTTGTTCCTTGACACCTGACTTCCAAAGCATCCCAAATCTCTTTGGCAGTCTTGCAGCCAATCACTCTGTTAGACATAACATTATCTAAGGCACTGTGTAGTAGATGTCTAACCTTTGCATCCTTTGCAATTGATGAGATGTCTTCAGGAGTCAAATCTTTCTTCTCTTTTGGAACAGTCTTTTGTTCTTGCCCAGTAACAATAGGAGACAATTTAGTTGGCATATGAGGACCATCATTGATTCTATCAAGGTATTCTGGATCTGTGGCTTCCAGAAACATGGTCATCTTCACCTTCCATATTGGATATTCACTTGATCTGAGAATTGGAACCCTTATAGTTTCATATCGACTCACAGAAGTAGATTGAACCTTCTGAACATTAGAACCTGCATTAGAACCTTCCTGAGAGTTGTCAGTCATGATTATACTTGTGTTTGGATCGATAAACTGTATATACTAATCAGCCTTGGCTCTGATACCAATTGTTAGGCCGAATACACAATATATAATCAATATAAGTATGATAATAACAATTAAGAACACTTGTAGCTGAATCAACAACTGAATTATATAAATAATTCTTCTCTCAGTGATGTTAAAGAATCACAGAGAGCTGCTAGGTTACAAGAATAATGTATTCAGTATTCACATTCCTTTTAGGGTTAACCTATCTGTGTTTATATAGTACACAGCTACATAATCAATCTCTAATTGATATTCCTATAAATTAGTTATACAATTTATACCAAATTAGGATTGCTTCTGTCTTCTATTCCGTTTCCTTAACTGTCTCAATATATCTTGCTTCTTTCCATCTTCAAGATATATTGCTTCTAGAATCTTTATATCAGCACCGACAGCTAAGGTAAACTTTTCTCCCCGTCAGACTTTAATAAACTCTGACTGGCTTCCAGTAAACTCTGATGAGTACCTGTTTCTTAAACACTGATAAAACAATCATTAACAATTATATCTAACAGGAAAGTACAAGCAAGAGTAATGAATCTTTAGAGAGGATACACAAAGAAGGGAGAACCATTCAAAGCATTCAATTTGTTACTCTTGGATAGTAAGGTAAAATTTTACAACTCATATTAAGAATTACACGTTAAGCATGTTATCCATTCAAAGCATAAAATTTATTCCAAAATGGTTGTTCAAGATTCATTTCTACTTATGACAAAGATGTTGAATCCACGCTTTTGTTCCTGGCCATGTAGCAGATTTACTAGAACCATCTATAGAGGCTGGAAACATCTATTTATTCAAGAATTTTACAGTTAAGGACTACAAGGAAGAGGACAAGTTTAGGTGTATCTTGAAAGATATCCAGATCATTTTCTCAAATGAAATTAAAATCTCCAGCTTGGAAGAAAATGAAGTATGCATTGACAAAGCATGATTCGATTTCTACGACTTAGCAGATCTGAAAGAACTTTCAACCCAAACAACATATCTAACTGGTTAACGTTTGGAAAGAACCAAATTTTTATCCTTATTTGTCTAATAAAAATAAAATGCTATCTAACAAATTCTTCATTTGAAATTCACCTATACAGATGTTATTGGTGTCATCCAAGATCATGATGAACTTAGACTTGCAAGATTCAACAACAGACTTGGACAACCACAAACACATATCAAGTTTACTATAACAGATGGAAAGACAAATGTCAACGTAACATTATGGGATCAATTTGCAGAACACTTTGATGAAGCTATCAGAGAAGAAGATTTTGAAACTCCACTCATTATTATAATTGGTTGTGGAAGAGTAACAAAGTGGAAAGGTAAATCTACTGCATTATATTTGAACGTAAAATTCATGTAAATAGTAAACATATATGTTATTAACAATATGCAATGCAGAGGAAGTTGATGTATCAAACGTTGGAGCTACAAGTTTCTACATAAACTACAACCACCACTGTGTCAGTTTGTTGAGAACAATGTATGACTCAGATTTCTTAAATATTCCTCTACCGAAAAGGTAAACAACTAAAGTATCTAACAGTTACATGGTCTTCTACAGGTTGAGTGAAAACCACATTCAGAAATTTAAAAAATCAATGGTGAAGAAGGAACCGCCAAGACAAATTACAATTCAAGAAATCAAGGAATTGGGATACGATGACATTGAAGTATTTTTTTTTTAATTATATTTTTTTCGATTTCAACTCTGACAAATTTTTAACTATAGATTATTCAATGCAGAACGAATATCAATGCACTTTCAAAGTTACAAAAGTGGACAAACAAGACAAATGGTTAAAAAATATGTGTACATCATGCTACAATGAAACAACACAGGTGGAAAAAATAAACAGCTGCTTATGTGGTCCTAGAGATGTGCCCTATCCAGATAAATGGTAATAGTATAAGGACTGTGCTAACAAATAAAACTCAATTGAATACTTATTGTACACTCATCCTATTCTCCAACTTTTACATTTACAGGTATAATCTATCCATTTGAGCAACAGATGACACTGTTGAAATCGACATCGTGTTGGAAAATGTGGCCGGACAAAAATGCTATGGAAAACATGCCTATGAAATGTTGGACAAGGTAAAAAGTTCATTGAAATCTATTTATTATTAATTCTTAAATAAACATAAATAATGCTAAAAGTTTATTGAAATTATATAGATTGATGAGAATGTCTTCCCAGAAGGGTTGAAAACAATTGAGGGGAAGGAATACACAATGAAGCTGGCCAAAAAAGGAAACTCTTATGTCGCAAAAGATGTTAGCCATGTAATTGACTTTGAAAACTTTACAACGGAGAACGAAGACGCACAGCCTAGACCTATACAAGAATCTTATGAAGAGGTATGTAATAGTTTTCAATGTAAAATAAATTTATACCAAGAATTCAATATATCATTGGTGATGTAGCATAATGCCTTCTTATTATGATTTTCTCCATATGCAGGGGTCAACTGCAACTTATCATCTGGAGTCTATGTCAGAAAATAACTAAAGTTCAAGAAGATAAAAAGATGTTCAACAATCAGACTATCCATTTTCAAGTACCTTTATTTTTCAACAAGTACTGTTTTCTGCCCTTAAGTACTCTGTAATTTTGAAGCCATTTCTAATCAATTAGAGATATATATATACCTCTCCTATATTGTGCACAAATTGACGAATCATGGATGTTTAACACTTAATTCTTAGTCTAAGCTATCAATCTAAAAATCTATATCTAAGTTTAACCAGTATTTCAAATTAGTAAAGACGTGATATATAAGGAAAATAGTGAAATAGTCAACAGTACGAACATGTCCACCAGCAAAATTATAGTGAAATTACATGTCAAAACATTGTTGGGTAATTCAGATATCAAACAGAGAGACAAGTAGTTGATTGTTAACCATCATTTTTTACATGGAAACCATAGTGGCCAACGTACTCAAAGTACAACACATCATCTGCCGATAAATTGTTGTCCTCAATGAAATCATCCCATCCAATCCCAAAGCGACAAACTCTGTTGTTTCTCAACGCTTCCACAGTCCATTATTCAGCTCCAAACGACAAGGTGATTGATGTCCTCTTGCCCCAATGTTTATAGATAGGCCACAAATTCTTTGCAATGTACTACAAAATTAATGTCCAACAATTTTGGTTAAGAAATTTTTTTTATTACAAAACACATTTCCGTCATGAAATTGTTGAAATAAAATAGACAGTTTGAAAAACTTACCACGCCACGAGACTTCTTTTCCACATGAGAAGCTTTCAGAACCACTTTGAAGGAAAATAATTCGTCCTCTTCGCTATTTTCATCATCTGATTCTGCTCAATCCAAGCAAAATATGAATGACATAAAATGTATGAGACCTAATTATTAACGGATAATCTTAAACTTCTAATACATGCAGAACTATCGTCCAACGTATCCAAAGTATCATCAGTACTATCTGATAAAACAACTAAATCTTCAACACAAGACGGTCCAGTGAAATCTTCAAACCGATAATAACCATCACTATCTCGAAAGTGATTCATCCATTGAGAATCGTAAACATAGACATCAAAATTTGAAGATCCAAGGTAATTAAAAAAAACTACATAATCTTCCAGAACACTATACTTTCCAAAAAAAAACTATGCAAACCATAAATTCTAGAACTCCCAGGACAGTACTTGAATTGTGTGGAAATGCCACCACCAAGATTCACATTTAGAGTATTGCTCAATTCGTCCCCATAGTTGCAAATAAAAACACGAGGTACTTCCTGTTTTAGATTTCAAAAACTATCTAAATAAAATAAATACAAAAATTAATTAAATCAAATTACCATACACATCATACAAACTTACAATCTCTCCAGATTTCAAAGAACTTTCAGTAATCATTTTGAAAAATCTCGCATATGATCTTAAACCAACAGAAACTGTCAAAAACATCATATTTCTGTCAATACACTGAAAAAGGAAAAAAATTACAAAAAAATTACAAAAAAGAAGTATAATACCTCCAATATTAACCTCTTTTGAAACTAAGTTTCCATGAAATACACAAACTATATACTTGAAATTCTCATCACTTTTACAAAAAGAAAGAGAATCACCAGCCATGACACATAATGCATCAAGAAAGTCAATCCAACCATCACCAAAATATAAGTATCCATTCTTAAAGTCAACAGATATATTCCAGAAATACTTTTCAAACCCCAACTTCAGGGTCTTACAAGATTCATCCAAACTCAATTGGTGACATGCATAAGAAGAAAGAACCTGCAAATCAGATTAATACAATCAAAACCCTTTTAAAACACGAAAAAGACAAAGGATAAAACAACAAATTTCACTTACAGGAAGCATCTTTGCACCAACCAAATGCTTATTCTCAATCACCAAATGATAAACCCCAGAAAAATTGTCAATAGTGTTGTAAGTAAACACAGAAGAAAACATAGCCAATTCAATTTTATTATAAAGCAGGTCAGAGGAAGGACAATGCTCATAATTGAAATACATGAGTTCGGTAGCATAAGGAGAATAAAGTTGTACTCGAAAATTTACTCCTCCATCATAATCAAGCAAAACAAGAGAATATGGTCTTATCCCATAAAAAGTCATCATACCTTCCAAACCCTTAATTTTCTTACCACCATCGACAACAGTACCACTCCAAACATGTGAAGATTCAACATGCAACCTTACTTTTGAAGGCAAAGACTTACCATATTCAACATAAAAAACTAAAGGAAGGATCTGAAATAAAAGATGAAAAAATGGATTACACCCAAATATTAACAAACGAAATCAGTGAACAATAGAGTAATTACCAATTCACCAGGCCGATAATGGGAAGAGAAGTTAGGGCATATGAAACTGATTTGCCTATCTTTCGATTCCATTTCGTTTATCCTTGGAAGAGAAAAGTGAATATGCACAGCAGATTATACAAATTGCAATGAAAATGGAGTTCGAAATGGAGTTGCACAAAGTCCGATAAATGGAGTTAGTGATTAAGTCAATATTAACGTCATTAAATATGTCCAACTAATTTAGTAGTAAAGTCAGGACGATTTTTTTTTAATTTCCATTTTAAACGAAAAAGACTTAATATTATTTTTGGAAAAATTTTCAATAAAAATTGATAAATGCAACTGAAAAAAAAATTGATTTAAACAATTTTTAAAGATAAATGCCTCAGGCACAATGACTAGTTATGATAGAGAGGGCCATCACCTAATTATAGCCTATCAAGTGACATTAGTTTAGATTAGGGCTGTTCACGAACATGGCTGTTCGTGAACAAGCTCGAGCTCGGCTCGTTAAGGGTTCGACTCGGCTCGGCTCGGTTCGTTAAGAACTCGAACTCGAAAATTTGTTCGTTAAGAAAACGAGCTCGAGCCGAGCTATTAGTGAGCTCGACTCGAGCTCGGCTCGAGCTCGTTCGGCTCGAGATCGCCTCGATAAAGCTCAAAAAAAATTAAAATATATTTGATATTTTTTTATATTATTTGTTGTATTTTCTAACATTTTAACTTAAATTTTCAATTTATAGTACGTGTATTTTAGGTTTATTGAGAATTGATTGGGAAATTGGGTTGTGTTTCAAAAAAAAAATGTTTTAATTCGTTGGGCCAAGAAAAATTGGGCTTTTTATCTATAAAAATTGTAAGTTCTAATGAGCTCGGCTCGACTCGGCTCGGCTCGACTCGGCTCGTTTTTGTTCGATAAAAGCTCGTGTTCGGCTCGTTAGTTAACGAGCTCGAGCTCGAACATGAATTTTGTGCGATAAGAAAGCTCGGCTCGGCTCGGCTCGACTCGTCAAAGAGAAAAGTAAGGCTCGGCTCGTTTACATCAAAACTCGGCTCGGCTCGGTTTGTGAACCGCCCTAGTTTAGATATAGTTTCGTATAACACCCTTGTTAATTTATATCGTAAAGCAGGCCAGTTAGAACATGTCTATCAGCTGTTAGACAAGATAGAAGAAGGTATGGAATGTGACAAGTATACCCACACAATTAATATTGATTGGCTATGTAAAGCTGGTAATTTTGAAGGGGCCAAAAGACATCTAAATAATATGAAGATTATGGGGTTTGACTCAAACTTGGTTGTAACAGCTCTGGTCATTTCGATCACGCAGAAAAAGTTATCTGAGGGGGTAATATTGCACTACTGTGATATAACTTTTCTGCATAATTAAGATTGCACTAGAGCGCGATGAGATAGCTCAAGTGGTAAAGAGCTTATCTCTTGTCGTCCCAGGTCCTGGGTTAGATACAACATCGGTGCTTTAATATCGGTTAGAAAAGCCACCGATGTTAGGAAAACAAAGGAGTATAGGAAAACTATGAAGGGAGTTATACATACAAGAAGTTGTAATCCTTGACAGACGTTTTATTCTCATTGGGAATGCATCTTATTGCAAAGTACAAACACTGGGGTGTTTTTACTTCATAGGAAGCTTGTCATTGTACATAAATTGATGTATTTTTTAAAGTGGCGGGATAGTTTGCTCGTGCCTAAAAAAGTTAGTCGGATCAACTTTGGATTTGATGTGAACCAACCTATCAAAATTGTTCTTAAAGTACATTTTACCCCATTTGCTTGCTTGAGTATAATTTGTGACACCACTTTGATTGTTCACTCCTAGGTCAAGATCACTATCAGCCGCGTATGCAGTTCTCGGAGATACTACATAGGGAGCCAGGTAGCTGTAAAAGCTTCTGATCCAGGTAAAGGGCGCTGTGGTACCTTCTGGTGTGCGTACTCGCAAAAATAGCATGTACAAAACACCAGGTCTATGCGGGTATGGAATTGCTGATTCTGAGATTTCATCCATTATCCCCCCAAATGATGTGAAGACAATGTATGTTCCATTCGGAAATTTAAGAAGCATATCCCACATTCCTTGTAAACCTTGTTTTGAAATTGGACTTGTCACATGGCCGGATTTTACTTTTGTGGGAAGTTTGAATGCAGATCTGTGTAAGAGGACTTCAGGGGGTCGTATAGGTAAATTGAGGGGGAAATCCATCGCAGATTGGGTGTAACTAACTTCAGAACAATCTTCTTTAACTAGATTTAACTCGGGGAATCTTTCTTGCATCATAGGAACTAGTTTATCTATTGTACCAAGGTATGTCCCAACAAATTCTACAACTACTGTTATATGATCACCTCTTGGTCTAGAATTTGAGACGTCCTTGGTTGGATATGCATTGATTCTCATCTCTGCATCTCTCGGAAGATTTGGAGCAATAGTTTGCCACCTATGAACGATTTCAGTTGCGTTTTGTTCTATGGTCCTTTTAACTGTAAAAATTGTCACAGTCTCCGGAACAGAAACTAGTTTAATCTTCCAAGAAAGAATGACTCCAAAACTTGAAGGGCCACCTCCTCTAATGGCCCAAAACAGATCTTCACCCATTGATTTTCGGTCAAGAATATTTCCATTAGCATCCATAATGCGGGCATCAATAATGTTATCAGCTGCAAGGCCATACTTTCGTCTTAATGTACCATACCCTCCGTGACCAATGAATCCAGTGACACCAACAGTAGCAAATGATGGACCAATAAAACCAAGTGTCTTGCTTTTCTGAGCAACTGCATAATAAACCTCACCAGCTGTTGCACCAGATTGAATAGTAGCAGAAGCAGCTACAGGATCAACATCAATATGTCGTAGATTGATCATATCAAGCAAAACAAATGGAATGTCTGAGACAAAGGAGAGACCCTCGAAATCATTGCCTGCACCACGAATCTTCATTTGAATGTCATGCTTCTTGCAACAATATATGACAGTTTGGATTTGAGATTCTTCCTTTGGTGTTACAATGACAAGAGGTTTTGGAGTTTCAGGTCTTGCGAATCGCTGGTTAACTATGGAAAACTCTAAGATGGAAGTGTATGAAGAGTTGGTTGGGGCATACGTAACTTCTGACATAGATGTGGAGTTGGTAACAAGACATTGAAGAATTTCTTGATGATTGGTATTAAGCTGAAATGCCAAAGAAATGAAAGGGAAAAGACACAGAAAAAGAAGCGGAAGCTGAAGCTGCAAACAAGTAACAATCTTCATTTTTCTTTTTCCTTTCTACGAATTTTTTTATGGTAAAGAAGCTTCACAGTTTGCTATTTTAAAGAGCAGTGATGCAAATATTTCATGCAATTTTTATTTTTTTTTAAAAAACCTATAAGATAGAGAACCTAAGAACTTTTGATCTCAGCCAGTAGTTGATAAATTTACATCAATTTTCACTAATTTTCATTTCCATCTTATTTCTGCATTTCATTCTTTTCCAATTAGATCGATTTTTTCCAACTCCTACCAAACCGAACCTAAAAATTTAGGCTACTTAGCATTATTTTATGTAGAAGTTATCAGCGGATTTCATTGTACAATCGAATATTATGATGACATAGGTACGAGCTGTTAATTTGGTATACGAACAATCAGATAATAACATTGTTTTGTTACATACATGTAGTATTTACCTTTTTAGAATATGCATATGCTCTGATTGCAGAATTCAATACAAGTATTAGAGATGAGCTGAGCATATTAGATAAGTTGGTAATGTGGATAGCCAACTTGTTAGTTATTTAGGATTCTGGTTACCTAGACTAGGTGAATTGTGTGGTTGATTAAACCTATCTTAACAACTAAAATATGAACTTGCGTGATAGGGATCAAACGAATAGATGTATTATGAGTAAACTTCAAAGTTATGGCCGAACTTTACCCACATTGACATAATTAAGCTGCACTACTTGTAGCATTGAACTTTATGCATACATTTCGTATTTCTGAAATTCGTACTCAAGATACCGTGTCTTGTAAACAAGGTTGCTCCTACTGAAATCAGTTGTTTTATGATGCCGGTCTGATTTAATCATCGATTTACACGTTTTGTTTTGGTAGTGTTGTGGCCAATAACCAAAAGATGGAGGGACATATGAATCACGCGGGAATTACTACATAAATTTTATGAATTGAGGAGTTTAGTTTAAGTTAGTCCAAACATAAAAAAGGCAATGCAGGATCTGGCAAGTGTACTATGTCTCACATTTAAGATGATAATGAATAGTGGACCAAGTCCATGCCCACCCCAAGGATCAGTTATGCATCTTCCTGCAGACATCCGTTTTCTATCACAGGATATTATCGATAGAGACTCTTGACGAGGACTACCCTCTCACACGTCATGATTTGATGCGTATTATAATAGAAATGCTTAATTTTTAGACGAGGCAGGGGTGAAAATAAGCGAAGGTAAGCATATGATCAAGTTATGATTGTCAACTGTACCATCTCATGCATTGTTCCATAGTTTTTGTACAATGCACTTAATCTAATATAGTCTTTTAACTCTGGTTAAGTTTATATCATATGACAGGGCCACGAGGGATGACGGTGCTGATGGTGATTTTGACTGCAATTGAAGTTCACAGACTCTTCTCTTACTCCTCACTATAATCCACACAAACTTGAGTAACTAGTCGTAGCATTGTCGGATACGTTGACGATACTTGACGGGTTATTTTTGTAACTATATAAATTGTTCTTCAGATGGATAGATATGTTGTTCACATAGCTGTGGATATGTTTTAGGTTGTGTAAATACTAAGTAGTGTAAGGTTCTGAGTTGAATTATTTTGTCGCATGACGAATAGTCTCCCTGATAGAACAGTACTACCTCTACACCAGTCCATTTTATAGGTCAATAACTTAAAGTCCAAAGAAAATTCTTACGATATTTGTGTTACCATTAGAAAACCTTGTTCAAGTTATTTGTCAATTTTTGTCGCCGTCTGGGACAAACAAGAAACAAAAGCTATCCCTATAATCAATAACAGTGGGTTTTACAAGGACAAGGAGGAACACAACAACTCCAGGAACAGCATAACAGAGTAACTCACTGTATATGCCCTTTTAAGCCCTTAGCATTACTCGTTCAGCTGATTCCATGGTTAAGATGCCGTTCCTGGTTAACATGTTGAAATCTCCTGCCTTCGTAGTAAAATTTCCCTTTTTATGACTACCCAGCTTTATACGGCATCCTTACAATGCGTTTTTTAGTCTTTAAGAATAGATTGTAACACTTTCAATTTTTTTAAGAAAATTCATGAAGTTTCACTTATTGTTTCATTCTATGCAAGTCACTAGATATGACAGAAAAACATCGATTGTAATCTTTGATGTTAAATTTTTTTTGTTACTCATCAAGTTCAGGATCTCTGATTTCCATTGTATTCGACTGATCCATGGCAGGTCAATGGCTCACATATTATCGATTCAATGACTCCTGTTACCCTTTTACATTCAGAGTTCTATAATTCAAGTTTTGATGTCGGTCAAGTGAACATCCGATGGTCTTGGACAATTGGTTAAGATGTATGTGTAGTCTCTATGTATAGCCTCTGTCACTTGGAAACGCGATGAAACTTGTATATTCTTAACACAAATTGTCCGCGGTGTATATGCAGTGTTATGATTTTTGAGTGTGGGAGTGATGATCATATATATGGGCTGCTTAATGTATATGTATTATGCAATGTTACTAATTTTATGTGTAGTCTTTGGACATTTTTTCGCAACTCAATCTTGGAATTTATACTTAAAGAAATACTGACGTGCAAAAGGCTAGTTGTCCGATATATGGAAGATGAAATGAACATGAACTTGTTGTTAATTAAGAAGGCATCTCAATACAAAGTAAAATAATGAGAGTTTAATTTTATGAAGTGAGCTTAACATTCAACATATTTCGATGGGCTTTAAAGAGGAGGGATACTTTGCTCGTGCCTGAAGAAGTTAGTCGGATCAACTTTGGACTTGATTTGAACTAGTCTATCGAAGTTATTCTTGAAGTACATTTTACCCCATTTGCTTGCTTGAGTGTAATTTGTGACACCATTTTGATTGTTTGCTCCCAAGTCAAGATCACTATAATCCGCGAATGCAGTTCTTGGAGATACTACATTGGGATCCATGTAGATGTATAAACTCATGATCTATGCAAAGGCCTTTACGGTGTCCCCTGATGTAAGTACTCGCATGTACACCATATACAGTATACCGGGTCTATGTGGGTATGGAACTGATGATTCTGAATATTCATCTAGTTTTCCACCGAATGATGTGAAAACAACGTTTGTTGCATTTTCTAATTTGAGAAGCATTTCCCAGATTCCATGCAACCCCTCTTTGGAAATTGGCTGTCTAACATGAGCAGATTTCACCTTTGTAGGAAGTTTAAATGTCGATCTTTCCAAGAGAACTTCAATGGGTTGTTCAGGTGAATAGAGCGAAAAAGCAAGTACAGATTGAATGTAACTAACTTCTGAGCAATCTTCTTTTACCAAATTTAACTCCGGAAATCTTTCTTGCATTAGAGAAACTAGTTTATCCACTTTCCCAATAATTTTTTTTCATTCAAATTCAAGAACAAAAAGTGTGACCCCCCCTCTAATTTTTTTCGACAACTATTGTTGCATCACCCGTCCGTCCAGTACTTGATTCACTCATCAATACAGTTTCGGGGGATGGAGTATTTGAGCCTTTCTTCGTGGGATATGCTTTGATCCGGATCTCTGCATCATTTGGAAGATTCGGGGCAACAGTTTGCCACTTGTGTACAATATCAGTAGCGTTCTGTTCTAAAGTCCTCTTTATTGTAAAAATTGTTAGAGTCTCTGGAACAAAAACAAGTTTTATCTTCCAGGAAAGAATGACTCTGAAGCTAGAAGGGCCACCTCCTCGAATGGCCCAGAATAGATCTTCGCCCATTGATTTGTTGGAAACGTAATGAGCTTTAAAACAAGATATTACTTTAAAACTAAACTCAACTAACACTTTTATTTTACTTAATATAGGAACACAACAACTTTGTTTTTCTAATACAGGCTACAGCCCTTTTCTATAATACAAGACACAGAGCTTCTGCTCTTTCTCCTCACAAATATTTCACTCGGTTGTGTGTATCTTTATGACAACAAGGGACTGCTATTTATAGGCTCTTAAGCACACAGCTCCTTACTTCACTGCTTACATCATTCTACTTATTACATACACATGACCCGCCTGGTTTTTCTAAACATAGAGAGTGCTGTTTAAATGTATTTTCTTTGTGCCCACCTTATTTCCTGGTTACATTAATACATATGACAGTCTGCTTCTTTGACTCCCTGTGGTGTATACGTGCAGCCTACCTTAATTTGCTCTGCTACATTGAACTTCAGAGCATCCAGGTTTTCTTGTTTGACTCACAACTTCTGTAGCTGGCTGTTGCTGCTCTTCTTTCTTTGTTTCATACTAACCATTCCTTTTTCCCCATGCATGCAGCCTACCCATATTTCAGGATTCAAAGGATTCAAACATGACTTTGCTATTACATATTATTACTCTTATACAAAAGGCTATTTACTAGCCACCTTTTATTATGCATATTAAGAAACTAGTCGCCACCTTTTATTGACAAAGGGTTTGAATTCTAACACTCCCCCTCAAACCCGACTTTGCATTCCGAGATTCTGTTTCATTTTATGAAATATCTCTGGCTTCAATGGCTTGGTAAAAATATCCGCTAAATTTTCTTCAGTCCTGCAGTGCACCAGCTCAACAATTTTATCGTTCACCTGTTCTCGAATAAAATGATATTTTATATTAATGTGCTTGCTTCGACTGTGTGACACTGGATTTTTCGCTAGTGAAATAGCAGATTTATTATCCACGTAAATGATAACCGGTTCTTCCTTGGCAAGATTTAACTCGCCCAATATATAGCCTAGCCACATAGCTTGACATGCGCATGCTGCTGCTGCAATGTATTCTGCCTCACATGTTGAGAGAGCAACTGTCTGTTGCTTCTTTGATGACCATGAAAAAATTCCTGAACCGATATGAAAAGCATATCCAGAAGTGCTTTTCCCGTCATCCAAGTCACCACCATAATCACTGTCTGCGTAGCCAACTAATTTTGAATTCTGAGAATGCGTGTAAAACAGACCATGATCAAGTGTACCTTTTATGTACCTCAAAATTCTTTTAGCTGCCAAGAAATGATCTTGCTTCGGCTTCTCCATGTACCTACTAACCAGTCCAACTGCATACATAATATCGGGACGAGTGAAAGTAAGGTACCTCAGACTTCCAACCAGACTTTTGAACAATGTCGGATTTACCAACTCTCTTGTTGAATCAATTCTCAACTTTATGCTTGCTTCTGCTGGTGTGCTCACTGACTTGCATTCCTCCATTCTGAATTTCTTTAAAATCTGCTCCGCATATTTTCTCTGCGACATAAAAATCCCGTCCTTGCTTTGCTTCACCTCAACTCCAAGGAAGTACGACATTTGACCAATATCTGTCATCTCAAATTCGTTAGTCATAACTTTCTTAAAATCATCAAACATACCAGGGTTGTTTCCAGTAAAAATCATGTCGTCCACGTATAAGCACACGATCATAATATCTCCCCCTGAATTTGTTTTTGTGTAGAGAGCATGCTCGTACGGACTCTTCACAAAACCATTTTTCTGAAAGTATTCATTAACCCGTGTGTTCCATGCTCGCGGAGCTTGCTTCAAACCATACAAGGCTTTCTTCAATCTGTAGACTTTGTTTTCCCGGCCTTTTTGAACATATCCGGGAGGTTGCTCAATGTAAACTTCTTCTTCGAGATAACCATTGAGAAATGCTGACTTGACATCCATCTGAAAAATCTTCCACTTATTCTGAGCTGCAATTGCTGTAAGAAGTCGTATAGTATCAACTCTAGCAACAGGAGCGAAAACCTCGTCATAGTCAATGCCATATCTCTGTTTGTAGCCTTTAGCAACTAGCCTCGCCTTGTACTTTTCCACTTCACCGTCCTGATTGGTCTTAGTCTTGTAGACCCATTTGACACCAATTGCTTTGTGTCCTTCTGGAAGATCCGTAAGCTCCCAAGTATCATTCTTCTTGATTGCACCAATTTCTTCATCCATGGCTTTGTTCCATTTGCTTTCTTCAGAAGCTTCCTCAAATGTTACTGGATCACATTCAGCCATTAGACAAAACAATGAATAATCAAAGGTAGTTTGTACCGGACTTGTTGCATCATAAATGTCATCCAGACTCCGCATTTTTCTCGGTGCTCCCCCTGAACTGTTGTTGCTACTACTTCCTGAACTCGATGGTGTCGAGGCAGGAGTTTGTTGATTTGGACTTTGGGGAGTAGTTGGATCATCATCTCCATCATCCTCAATGTTGGAGTCATCACCGACATCATCATCATCATTAAAGAACAGACCTGCAACTTTTCTTTCTTCGTCGCTCCATTTCCAGTAGTCTGATTCATCGAACTCAACATCTCGAGAAATAATTAATTTCTTCGTGAGGGGATTGTAGAGTCTGTACGCCTTGCTTCTTTTGTCATATCCGGTAAAGATGCACTTCTCGCCTTTATCATCCAGCTTCTTCCTTTTCTGATCTGGAACATGTGCATATGCAATGCACCCAAAAATTCTGAGATGTCCAACAGATGGTTTGCTACCACTCCATGCTTCATTTGGAGTTTTGTTTCTGACACTTTTAGTTGGACAGCGATTCAACAAATAAACTGCACATAGAACGGCTTCAGCCCAGAAAGTCCTCGGCATATGCTTTGCTTTGACCATGCTCCTTGCCATGTCAAGAATAGTGCGATTCTTTCTTTCTGCAACGCCATTTTGTTGAGGAGTATATGCCGTTGTCAACTGATGATTAATTCCATGTGCTCTGCAGAAGCTTTTAAACAAATTTGAAGTATACTCGCCTCCTCTGTCTGATCGGAGTACCTTCAAATAATGACCACTTTGTTTTTCTGCCAAAGCTTTGAACTCCTTGAATTTATCAAGAGCCTCCGCTTTTTCTTTGAGGATATACACCCAACTTTTCCTGCTAAAATCATCAATAAATGTTAGGTAATACCTGTTACCTCCAAGTGATGGAATATCAAATGGACCAGCAATATCCGTATGAACAATCTCCAGTGGCCTCCTGGCTCTCCATGATTTTCCAACGGGAAAGCTTTGTCTGTGTTGCTTCCCCTTAACACATGCTTCACACAAATTTTCTGGTTCATTGATTTCTGGCAAGCCGTCCACCATCTTTGTCTTTGACAATAATTTTAAACCAGAAAATCCAAGATGACCATATCTCAAATGCCATAACCACGAGTTATTTTTAATGACAGACTTTAAGCACTTTTGCACCTTTGTCTGCATATCCAAAGTGAACAGACGATTCTTTGACATCTCCACATTAGCAATTAATTCTCGAACCTGATTTCTAATGATAAGAGAATTATCCTGCATCTGAATATTATATCCCTTCTCCACAAGTTGGCCAAGACTGATGATATTACTTTTCAAAGCAGGTATATAATAAACATCATTTATATACTTTTTATCACCTTTCTTTGACACAATCGTAACAGTACCTTTCCCTTTGACTGGAATCTTTGATGAGTCACCAAAAGTAACTTCTCCACTGATGGTGTCGTCTATCTCCGTAAATAATTCCTTATGACCGCACATGTGATTGCTGGCGCCCGAATCAAGATACCAAGTATTTTTCTTGCCTTCTTCATCTCCTTTATAAGTGAGAAACATCGCGGAACCCACATCTTTGTCTTCTTTTGCTGCAGCAAAATGACTTCGTTCTTCCGCCTTCGGTGTTCTACACTCATAACTGAAGTGACCATATTTGTTACAATTATAACATTGAAATTGAGACTTATCACCTCGTTGTTGAAATCCACCTCTTCCTCGGCCTCTAAAATTTTGACCACGGCCAGATGGTTGATAACCTTCAGTATTCTGGCTTCTGTTGAAGGACTGTCTTCCACGTCCTCTTCCACCACGGTAGCCACCTCTAAAGCCACCTCTTCCACGACCAGAACTGCTACTGCTTGAACTTTCACCAATGGACACCTTACTTTGCAACGCCTTTTCCAAATGACTTGTATCATCATACTGGTTCATCCGCTGCTCATGCGCTTGAAGTGAACCAACTAGCTCATCAATGGAAATTGTGGACAAATCTTTTGACTCCTCGATAGACGTCACAACATAATCAAATTTTCTTGTCAACGAACGGAGTAATTTTTCCATGACCCGAACATCATCGAGACTTTCTCCGTTTCTTTTCATCTCATTTGTCACCGTTTTCAAACGCGTAACATATTCACCAATATTTTCTGAGGCCTTCATTTTTATATTTTCGAACTCCCCGCGTAGAACTTGGAGCCGCACCTTTTTAACTTTCTCAACGCCTTGGAATGATTTTTGCAAAATCTCCCATGCCTCTTTCGCCGTTTTTGCATCTGAAATTTTTTCAAAGGTAGATTCGTCAACACCTTGAAAAATTGTATATAGCGCCTTCTTGTCTTTTTTCCGGGATTCCTTTAATGCCGTCTTCTCGGCATTTGGTAGTGCTGCTTCAGCGGCTGCATCTACGGGCTCGTTGAACCCACTTTCGACAATATCCCAATTATCGTAAGAACCGAGTAACACCTTCATTTGGATACTCCAATTCCCGTAATTCGTCGCCGTCAATTTTGGAATGTTGGGTTGCACCATATTCGCCATTTTTTTTTTAAACTTCCGAAATTTTTTCTTTTTCGGAAAATGAATAGTGCCGTACAGTATTTGTGAACAGTACCGTATCTGTGAATAGTACCTCGCCGAAATAGTAAATTACTATTTGCTACTATTCATCATCTTCAACCTTCGCCGGAATAGTGACTCGCCGGAATAGTGACTTCTGAAAAATTTGCAGAATTTTCAGAATTTAACAACCTCGCTCTGATGCCACTTGTTGGAAACGTAATGAGCTTTAAAACAAGATATTACTTTAAAACTAAACTCAACTAACACTTTTATTTTACTTAATATAGGAACACAACAACTTTGTTTTTCTAATACAGGCTACAGCCCTTTTCTATAATACAAGACACAGAGCTTCTGCTCTTTCTCCTCACAAATATTTCACTCGGTTGTGTGTATCTTTATGACAACAAGGGACTGCTATTTATAGGCTCTTAAGCACACAGCTCCTTACTTCACTGCTTACATCATTCTACTTATTACATACACATGACCCGCCTGGTTTTTCTAAACATAGAGAGTGCTGTTTAAATGTATTTTCTTTGTGCCCACCTTATTTCCTGGTTACATTAATACATATGACAGTCTGCTTCTTTGACTCCCTGTGGTGTATACGTGCAGCCTACCTTAATTTGCTCTGCTACATTGAACTTCAGAGCATCCAGGTTTTCTTGTTTGACTCACAACTTCTGTAGCTGGCTGTTGCTGCTCTTCTTTCTTTGTTTCATACTAACCATTCCTTTTTCCCCATGCATGCAGCCTACCCATATTTCAGGATTCAAAGGATTCAAACATGACTTTGCTATTACATATTATTACTCTTATACAAAAGGCTATTTACTAGCCACCTTTTATTATGCATATTAAGAAACTAGTCGCCACCTTTTATTGACAAAGGGTTTGAATTCTAACATGATTTTCGATCAAGAATTTTTCCATTAACGTCCATAATGCGGGCATATATCAATGATGTTATCAGCTGCAAGGCCATACTTTCTTCTCAATGCACCGTACCCTCCATGACCAACGAAGCCAGCTATACCAACACTACTGAATGTTGGACCCGTAAAACCAAATGTGTTACTTTTCTGAGCAATTGCATAGTAAAGCTCACCCCCTGTTGCACCAGATTGCACCATGGCAATAGCATCTACAGGATCAACATCGATGGACCGAAAATTAATCATATCTAGCAAAACAAACTGAACGTGTGATTGTAGGAGAGACCCTCGTGATCGTTACCTCCACCGCGAATTCTCATTTGAATGTCATGCTTCTTAGAACAATGTATGACATTTTGGATTTGAGATTCTTCCTTAGGTGTTACAATTAAAAGAGGCTTTGGAGTTTCGGGTTTCGCAAAACGCTGGTTAACTAAGGAAAACTCTAGGATGGAAGTGTAAGAAGTGTTGGTTGGGGTGTAACTTCTGAAATGGATGGAGAGCTAGAAACAAGACATTGAAGGATATCTTGATGGCGAGCATTGGATTGAGATGCCAAGATAGAGAATGGCAAAAGAGCAAAAATAGGAAGCAGCAAACAAGTGACAATCTTCATTTTTTCTCCTATAAATTTTTTCTGCTCAATTTGTTTGTGTAAAGAAGCTCTAGTCTGTGCTATTTATAGGAGAAGTTATGGGCTGAATTTGTGCTAAATTATAATTAATATATACTATCTTAAAACGAATTATTAATTGTTGTTTTATTATTTACGTTTTAATATTTTATTAATTGTATTTGTTAACAAAATAAGTAGGTTTCTAAAATAGCTAAACTCTTTTAAATAATTAAAAAAATTAGAATGAATTTTAAAATAAATAAGTAAGGGTTTGTCCGTTATATTTTTGAAAAAGAAGTTTTAGTAAGGAAAAATAGAAATTGTAACATGTTTAGTTTAAAAAATGTAATTGTCAGTGATATTTCTGAAAAATGAGGTTTTAAAATCTAATAATTAAAAATATTAAAATAGTTTTTCAAATAAATAAGTAAAGGGTTTGCCGGTGATATTTTTAGAATAAAAAATGGATTTAGTAAGAAAAATAGAAAAATATTTTTTAATATTTTAAAAATAGGTGATATGAGTGTGATATTCTAAATGTCAGTAATGTTTAATGTTTTAGCTTAAAACTCGTGCATGATTTTAATAGTTGTTATTTTATTATATACATTTCACTATGTTATTAATTGCATTGGTAAAAAAAATAAGTACACGTGTTAAAATAAGTAAACTTTTTTTAATAATTAAAAGATAACATGTTTTAGTTGAAAATTTTAATTGTCCGTGATATTTTTGAAAAAGTAGGAGAATAAAAATAATTAAATCAATACTATTATATAATAGACGAAACATTAAAAGTTTGGTCGGTCGGTATGTTATGTTGTGATTTTACTTAATTGCCCTTAATTAACTGTACTTCGTGTTTTTACTTAATTAACCTTACTTATTTATAGAAATATACTATTAAATAATAATATTACCTATTTATAACCAATTATTTTTTTCACCTAAAATACATTATTTTTTCTATTTTTTCTAACAAATTCCCCTACTTTTTCAAATATATCACGGACAATTACCTTTTTTAACTAAAACATGTTTGTTTTTATATTTTTCTTTATTAAAACCCCCCCTTTTCCAAAAATATCACGGACAAACCTTTAGTTATTTATTTTTAAACCTATTTTAATATTATAATTATTTTTTTAAAAGTTTACCTATTTTAACATGTCTACTTATTTTTCTTAACAAATGCAATTACTAAAAATATTAAAATATAAATAATCAAATACCTATTTATAACCAATTATCTTTTCAGCTAAAACACATTATATATTTTTTTCTAACAAAGTCCGTCCTTTTCTAAATATATCACGGAAAATTACCTTTTACAATTTACTTTTTCTATTTTTCTCAATAAAATCCATTTTTTTCCAAAAATATCACAGGAAACCCTTTACTTATTTATTTTAAAACGTAATTAAATACTTTTAATTATTAAATTTTAAAACCTCATTTTCCAAAAATATCACGGGCATTTACCTTTTTAAACTAAATATATGTTACATTTTTTATTTTTTCTTACTAAAACACCTCATTTTCCAAAAATATAACGGGCAAACCCATACTTATTTATTTTAAAATTTGTTTTAATGTTTTTAATTAATTAAAAATGTTTAGCTATTTTAACATGCCTACTTATTTTTTGCACAATTACAATTAATAAAATATTAAAATAATAATAATAAAATAACAATTAACAATTCGTGCATCGCACGTGTTTTAAGCTAGTATAATATAATGCAAGTACCGTACTATACCAAAAAACATATACTAAAATTTTTAATGTTTCGTCTTTAATAATATAAAATATGTAAATATTTATAAATAATTAAAAACATTACAATAGGTTTTAAAATAAATAAGTAAGGGTTTTAAAATAGAAAAAATAACATGTTTCCGTTAAAAAAAATAATTACCTGTGATATTTTTTCAAAAGGAGGAAATTTTATTGGAAAAATAAAAAAGGTAATAAATAAGTAGACATGTTAAAATATGTAAATATTTTTAAATAATTAAAATCATGAAAATATGTTTTGAAATAAATAAGTAAGGGTTTGTCTTCTGATATTTTTGGAAAATGAGGGTTTTAATAAGAAAAATAGAAAAAATAACATGTTTCAGTTAAAAAAAGGTAATTACCCGTGATATTATTTCTATAGGAGGAAGTTTTATTGAAAAAATAGAAAAATTAATGGGTTTTAGCTGAAAAGGTAATTGGTTATAAATATTATTTAGCAATATTTTTTTTAAATAAGGGTAATTAGGTAAAATCACTTAGGACCGACCGACTGACCAAACTTTTAATGTTTCGTCTATTATAATTTAGTATAGATAGTATAAATAGATAGATAGATTTATAACATTACTATTTTATTCTACTAAATGGAATAGCCCGTGATATTTTTGAGGTTTTAGTTAGAAGAAATATTAGTTAGAAAATATAAAAAAGAATATACGTTTTGGAAAAAAAGCTAATCGGTTAGTCATTAATAATTATAATATTATTATTTTATTTTTATTAAATAGAACTGTTCGTGATATTTTTGGAAAATGAGAGATTTTATTTAGGAAAGATAGAAAAGTAGAAATTTTAGTTAGATAATATAAAAAAAAATATACACTTTGGCTAAAAATGATAATGGATTAGTTATTAGCAATTATAACATTATTATGTTATTTTATTAAATGAAACTGTCTGCGATATTTTTGGAAAATGAGATGTTTTAGTTTGGAAAAATAAAAAAGATATTTTATAAAATAATTTTAATATTTTATCTAATGATTCTCATCGATTTAATCATAAATATCTAACCGCTATGAAAGTGACCAGACTACAAAAACTTTCGGGACCAGACTACAAAAATTTCAATATTTTGTCTTTAATATAATAATAATTGTTGTTGGAGGAATTTCGTAATAACACAAATCGGAGGTTGTTGGAATAACGAATTATGAAAATAGGGGAATTTGGGATTTTTGGATGTTTGGGGGCTGAGCTCGTATGATGACTCCTCAGAAATTGAATAGAGAATGGGTTCTTTCTCTTCCTCTTTCCCGAGTGTCAATTGTCGTGTCATACAAGGTGCCTACGTACCCATTTATATAGGGATCAAGCCTCACGTAGTTCTTGGAAAACAAGTCATTAGATAAGTCCATTCAGTCCAAACCCATAAATAGTCAAAGTTTATCCATCTAATGTTCCCATAAATAGTTCAAGGATTATCAATCCACCTCACGTTCCCATAAATAGTCCGGTCTTCACATGTTTTCCTACAATCTTGCAGCATCTCCACATTTCTTTCATGATTTGAAGAATATCGTTTGGAGATATTTTCCGTTATTCGTTGATTGAGATTGATTCTTTCCTCGTTTCAGAGAGAGGATATTACTTAGTGTTTAAGCAATTAATTATTAATCTGAATTAATAATTATTAAACGGAGAAATTTGGACCATGCCAAAATATGGCATAACATCAAGCCCCCAGTTCTTCAGTGTAACTTGCTGCAGTGGAGAACTAAAAATCATTGAGCTTCCAAATTTCTTCGGTCGCTTGGCGTTTTGTATATAGTCTGAATTGGCGTACACGCTTTTCAAGTGTCATTGTCCACATAAGGATGTGTTTTCGTTTGTCCACGAGCCCCCGAGCTGAGGCTTTAATAAGTTACCCAATTTCAAATGTAATGCTTTCAACCCATATCACGTCCAGTCACACACGTTTTCCTGCAATCTCGCGGCATCTCCGCATTTCTTCCCGTGATTGTAGGAATGTCCTGTGCCAACCATATCACGTCCAGTCCCACACGTTTTCCTGCAATCTCGCGGCATCTCCGCATTTCTTCCCGTGATTGTAGGAATGTTTCATGCCAACCATATCACGTCCGGTCCCACACGTTTTCCTGCAATCTCGCGGCATCTCCGCATTTCTTCCCGTGATTGTAGGAATGTTTCATGTCAACCATATCACGTCCGGTCCCACACGTTTTCCTGCAATCTTGCGGCATCTCCGTATTTCTTCCCGTGATTGTAGGAATGTCTCATGCTAACCAAGAAATTGAAGGAATTTACGGATGAGCGGAAGCGTGATATAACATTTATTCCGTAAAAACCATGTATCGCACATATAGAAAAAACATATAAAATCTAGATCGAGGGGAATCGTAACCATACCTTGAGAATCGAAGCTTTAAAACGATGGTTGCAAGCAGTTGCTCCTCAGAGTGTGAAGCACTCTACCGGTATCCACCAAGAATTTTTCTTCGATGATTTCTTCAAAAATCTCTAACACCTTTTAGAGAGAAAAGAGAGAGAGAGAGAGATGGAGGCTAGCTCCTTTTTAGGTTTTTTCACAAAATAGGATGAGCCTTAAAATGAACTATCTCATTCTATTTATAGGGCTCTTTTAGGGTTTTTAATAATATATCTATATATATATATATATATATTAACCCCACATTTCTAAAATGCTTTAATAATGATTAAAACTATTTTAATCATTATTTATTTTTCTAAACTATTTAGAAAATAATTCTTCCTCTCTCATAATTTAAATCTTTTCATCAAAGAAAATATTCTTTTATGGTGTGACCCTGTAGGTTCAATATTAAGCCGGTAGTAGAAATAAATAATAATAAACTTTTATTTATTATTTATATGAATTCTAATAATTCATTAAATATAATTAACTGATTAATTATATTTATTCTACATCATGAGTGATGCTTCTCAACATATCGCGACTATCCGGATAATATGAATTCACTACTTAGAATACCAAGAACCTGTCAGTGACTAGTTTCAGTACAATCAATTCCTTCTGCCCTACAATATCCCGATTAAATATAAGGCATGGATCTCGTGTCAGGCCTTATCAAATTTAATCATATGATTTCTTATTCATAATGCTAAGTTCATATTAATGCAAATTAGAAACTCCTTTCTAATTTCATACACTCTGGCTAGAGATTCCAGAACTCGCATACTAAGAATAACATAGGATATTCTCTTCCTATACTGGAAGGGATAGATCCTCTATTGACGTTAACTATCTCCATACACAAATCCCTATGCCCAGAATAGACCTAATGGATGTCCTTGAGACTAAGGACTAATCCAAAGCATAGTTCATTATATACAAGATAACTCTAACGATCTCAAGTCTAAGGACACTTGTACAACTATCACTCAGTGAATAACTATTGACACGTGAGTAAACTCCATTAGCTATTCAACTTATCGAGTCATGTTCAGTGAACTTATTCCCTAACAAACACCTACATACTAGCTATAGTGTCACCACACAAATGCCTATGAGAACAGACATCCTCCTGACGGGAGCAAGCATAGTATGTACCAATCTTTGCGGATTCACCAACTTCCGATTAGTTATCCTATGATCAGGAACTGTTTAAGTCTAGAGTTATAATCTTCTAGATCTCACTATTATAATCTCATTATAATTCTAGAAGCTTTACTCTAAACTATGGAACATCTTATTTAAAACACTTTAAATAGATAAAGCCCGTAATAAAAACAAAACAAGTCTTTTATTAACATTAATGAAATCAAATAAGAATACAAGAAAGTTCTTCCTAACTCATCATACATGATTGGATTTAGGACAAACACTTTCAATCTCCCACTTGAACTAAAGCCAATCACACTGGTATCTAATACCCATCTTCTCTTTATGACGATCAAAGTGAATCTGAGACAATGTCTTTGTGAGTGGGTCTGCTACGTTGTTATGTGTGTCAACTCTCTCAATTTTGACATCTCCTCTTTCAATGATCTCCCTAATCAAATGAAAGCGCCGCAAAACATGTTTGGTATTTTTATGAGACCTAGGTTCCTTGGCTTGTGCTATTGCTGCGTTGTTATCACAATACAACACAATAGGCTCCTCAATGCTAGGAACAACTCCCAACTCAGAAACAAATTTTCTCATCCAAACGGCTTCTTTTGCAGCCTCACTTGCAGCTATATACTCTGTTTCCGCTGTGGAGTCAGCCGTTGTAGACTGTTTGGAACTCTTCCAACTAATCGCTCCACCATTCAGAGTAAACACGTACCCTGACATGGATGTGCTATCATCACTTTCTGATTGAAAACTAGAGTCAGTATAACCCTCTATTTTCAACTCAGATCCACCAAAAACAAGAAAAATATCCTTAGTCCTTCGAAAATACTTAAGGATGTTCTTCACTGCTTTCCAGTGGTCTTCACCTGGATTGGACTGATATCTGCTCGTCACACTAATTGAATGAGAAACATCAGGCCTAGTACATAACATCGCGTACATGATAGATCCTATTGCCGAAGCATAAGGAATCTTACTCATACGCTCCCTTTCTTCAGGTGTCTTAGGAGACATCTTCTTGGAAAGGGATACTCCATGGCTCATTGGTATGAGACCTCTCTTGGAGTTTTCCATGCTGAACCTTTTAAGCACTTTCTCGATGTATGTACCCTGGGTAAGACCTATCATTCTTCTAGATCTATCTCTATAGATCTTCATACCGAGAATGTAGGATGCTTCTCCCATGTCCTTCATAGTGAAGTTCTTTGATAGCCACACTTTGACTGATTGTAGCATCGGTATATCATTTCCTATCAGAAGTATGTCATCCACATACAACACAAGAAATGTTACCACGCTCCCTCTAACCTTCTTGTAGACACATGGTTCATCTATGTTTTTGATAAAATCAAACTCTTTGATTGTCTCATCAAAACGGATGTTCCATCTACGAGAAGCTTGCCTTAATCCATATATGGTTCGTAGCAGCTTACACACTAGGTGTTCATTCCCTTTGGAAACAAAACCCTCTGGCTGTGTCATATACACTTCCTCTTCAAGTTTCCCATTGAGGAAGGCTGTTTTCACGTCCATTTGCCAGATCTCATAGTCGTAGTAAGCAGCAATCGCAAGCAAAATCCGAATCGATTTTAACAGGGCTACAGGCGAAAAAGTTTCATCAAAGTCAATCCCTTGCCTTTGTCTGAATCCTTTTGCCACGAGCCTGGCCTTATAGGTCTCCACCTCGCCATCTGCTCCAATCTTTCTCTTGTATACCCATTTGCACCCAATAGGCTTCACAACCTTGGGTGCTTCAACCAAAGTCCATACTTGGTTGGTATACATAGAATCCATTTCGGATTTCATGGCACTCTGCCATTTCTCTGAGTCAATACTACTCATAGCCTCATTATAGATCATAGGGTCGTCATCATCAATGATTGACAACTCATTGTCATTCTCAATGACAAGGCCATAATACCTCTCAGGTTGGCGAGACACTCTCTCTGACCTACGAATGGGCTGTTCCACAGAAGGTTGTTTAGTCTGAACATGTGTTTCCTCTTGAACCATGGTAGTTTGTGCTTCTTGAACCTTATTAAGTTCTATTTTCCTCCCACTGTTCCCTTCGAGGATAAACTGTTTTTCCAAGAAGGTAGCATGTCTAGAGACAAATACCCTATGATCGGTGTAAAAGTAATACCCTAAAGTCTCTTTAGGATATCCCACAAACTTACATTTAACGGATCGAGATTCCAGCTTATCAGGGTCAACTTTCTTGACATAAGCTGGACATCCCCAAATCTTAACGTGTTTAAGACTCGGTTTCCTTTCTTTCCATATCTCATATGGAGTTTGAGGAACAGATTTGGAAGGCACCTTATTCAGTAAATATGCTGAGGTTTCCAATGCATAACCCCAAAGGAATACTGGAAGATCTGCATAGCTCATCATGGATCGAACCATGTCTAACAAAGTTCGATTTCTCCTTTCAGATACCCCATTCAACTGTGGAGTATATGGAGGAGTCCACTGAGAGACTATACCATTTTCTTTGAGATAATCTAGAAACTCACCATTCAAGTATTCACCACCTCGATCTGATCGAAGGGTTTTAATACTATGTTTGGTTTGTTTCTCCACTTCATTCTTGTATTCTTTGAACTTTTCAAAGGCTTCAGACTTGTGTTTCATCAAATACACATATCCGAATCTAGATCGATCATCTGTGAAAGTAATGAAGTATGAAAATCCACCCATGGCTTGCGTAGACATCGGTCCACATACATCTGTGTGTACCAATCCTAGCAAATCTGCAGCCCTCTCTCCATGTCCACTAAATGGAGATTTGGTCATTTTACCCGATAGACAAGACTCGCATGTAGGATATGATTCAAAATCAAAGGGTTCAAGTAACCCTTCCTTATGCAATGTACGAAGTCTATTTTCACTAATATGACCAAGTCTGCAGTGCCACAAATAGGTGAGATTTTCATCATCCCTTTTCCTTTTATTAGTACGTTCAATTTGTAGTAAATTATGCTCTACGACACATACATACAGACCATTATTTAAAATACCACTACCATAAAGAACATTATCTCTAAGAATTGAACATTTATTATTCTGAATAACAAACGAAAATCCAGCCAAGTCTAACATGGGAATAGAAATAATATTCCTCACAATCGAGGGAACAAAATAACAATTATTTAAAACAATAGTCTTGCCCGTAGGCATATGTAAATCAAATGATCCTACAGCTTCAGCAGCAACTCTTGCTCCATTTCCCATCCGTAGAATCACCTCCTCTTCCTCAAGAGTCCTACTTCTCCTTAGTCCCTGCAACGAATTGCAAATGTGAGAACCACAGGCGGTATCTAATACCCAAGTAGCAATTTGATTTAATGACATATTCACTTCTATCATGAACATACCTGAATCAGAAGCGGCAGTCTCACTACCCTTCTTCTTCTTCAATTCTGCAAGGTAAACCTTGCAGTTCCTCTTCCAGTGCCCCACCTTGTTACAGTGGAAGCAAACAGCTTTTCTTTTGGGGTCTTCAGCTTTTGGTGGAACAGGCCTTTTTTCACCTACTTTCTTCTTCTTGGGAGGGTTCTTCTTCCTTTTCTTAGGATTGGAACCTTCGCCAATTAGAAGAACAGAACTCTTCTTAGAGGGAAAATTCGATTCCGCAGTCTTCAACATGTTGTGGAGTTCAGCCAGGCTGGCGTCCAACTTATTCATGTGAAAGTTCACAACAAACTGCGAAAACGAACCCGGAAGTGATTGCAAGACCAAGTCTTGACTCAGCTCCCCATCCATGTTGAAACCAAGTTGTCCAAGACGTTCAATCAAATTGATCATCTTAAGTACATGGTCATTCACAGACGATCCCTCAGACATCCTACAGCGGAACAGCTCCTTCGATATATCATATCGAGCTGTCCTCCCTGCCACATCATACAACTCTTGTAGATGCGTTAGGATAGTGTGAGCATCCATATGCTCATGCTGCTTCTGTAGCTCAATGTTCATGGAAGCTAGCATGATACATTGAGCAACATTTGCATCATCTATCCACTTACGATACACAACATGTTCATCATCATGTGCATCATCAGCAGGTTCAGTAGGCTTAGGTGAGTTAAGCACATATTCCAGCTTCTCAACCCTGAGAACAATTTTCAGGTTTCGAAGCCAGTCAGCAAAATTAGGACCAGTCAATTTGTGAGCATCCAGTATGCTCCGGAGTGATAGTGCAGAAGACATAATGTATATAGTAAATCTGTAAATGATAAACACATAACAACACTTAGCAAATATTCAATTTCATTTTAAAACACTATATGAATCGGGTCTTTATTCATAAGTGGCTCCCACTAGTTTATCTAATTTATGCAACCCCTAAGTGGAAAAATTAAGCATTCATAATGCTAGTGGGAATAGGGATCCTACATTCCATCACACAACCTCGGCTGTGGCACGAAACGCCATGTGATGTTCAGTAGGCAGACAACTCTTGTCAATTACATCTCATGTTATTCCCTAATAAAACTTTAGCCTCTTGAATAATTGAGTCACGGCTGTAGCACGACAAACTCAATATTCTAAGTCAAGTCTAACCCAACATTTCATACAATTGAATCAGTCTCCAACATCCCACGGCTGTAGCACGTAACGACCATTAGATTCTAATTCATTGTACACATCTCTATGTTATAGACAAGTATTTCTTATTTCGAAATCAAAGCCCTCGGCTGTAGTACGAAACGACAATGATTCGAAAATAAGAACTACTTTCTACCATGTTGGAAGGCTATGACCGACACAAGCCCGTTGTGTCATTGGCCAATTATTACAACCATAATCATATTACTAGGAGATTCTCTTTTTCTTGAACAAAATACAATTATGATATTTAAATGAAAAATTCCCAGTGTGTTGGAGGGGTCACATCGGTCACGCTTAAAACCCAACGGCCTAGACAGAAATTTTCATTTTCAACATCAAAAGAGTATTTCACTCTATGTTTCATAAACATAAGAATCTCATGGTTGTACTCATAATATTATTGTTAAGGCAAGAAACGATTCCTATTCTAGATTTTCTAGAGCACGCCTTATATTGATTTAAGTTCACCTAAATCTATCATCGCATGGTAAATATAGGCATATATCTCATATATAAAAATAAATAAACAAGTAAGCATGCAAGTAATATCATGTCATACAATGATATAATGATGTATGAATTTATTATAGTATTTAAAAGCAATTAAAACAATTAATACATGCTTTCAAACACATCCAGGAATATAAACAGTTCCAAACTTTTATATAAAAAATATTTGACCACTCCATTAGATCCGTCTCGGAAAAACGAATCCAACGGTATATTGCACGCCCAAAACGGAGTTACCAAACTCCCAAAAAATCAAATTCAAATTTAATGTGTACAGAGGGGCTGTAACGCATGACGCTCATGCGTTACAACAATTAAAAGCTATTAATTGTGTAACGTATGACGCTCATGCGTTACAGACCCTATAACGCATTCCGGGAATGCGTTACAGGCCCTTCCCAGCGGTTGCGCGCCACGCGCGTGCACGGATAGCAGCAGGAGCAGTTTTTTTTTTTAATGTTTGTAACTTACTTAGCATTAATAACACTTAAAAAAAACTGCTTAGCCATTAATGCCCTTTATTGTTATTATTATTTTATTTTAATATTAATAAATTAATTAACAATTAATTAATAAATTAATAAAAAATCAAAATAATATGATTTCTGAAATCAAACAAAAGCAAAAATAAGCAAGTATCTATGGGGTCCTTGTGCAAATTTTAATTCATAAATTTCAACATGCATAATTATTTTATGAATTTTAATTAAAACAATTTTAAAAAATTCATAACAAATAATCTACACATCACAAAATTATGAAAAAAATACCTAGATGATCCACAACACTTGTAGAACCCAGATCAATGGTCAAAAACTCATGCAAATAATATTTCGAATTAATTCTTAATTAAATCTAAATATACTTGCAAAAATCATAATAAATCCATACATGCATAAAAAAATCTGAATTTTTTTTATATGAATCTCTATATGCAAAACCTGGCTCTGATAACATTGAAGGAATTTACGGATGAGCGGAAGCATGATATAACATTTATTCCGTAAAAACCATGTATCGCACATATAGAAAAAACATATAAAATCTAGATCGAGGGGAACCGTAACCATACCTTGAGAATCGAAGCTTTAAAACGATGGTTGCAAGAAGTTGCTCCTCAGAGTGTGAAGCACTCTACCGGTATCCACCAAGAATTTTTCTTCGATGATTTCTTCAAAAATCTCTAACACCTTTTAGAGAGAAGAGAGAGAGAGAGAGAGAGAGAGAGAGAGAGAGAGAGAGAGAGAGAGAGAGAGAGAGAGAGAGAGAGAGAGAGAGAGAGAGAGAGAGAGAGAGATGGAGGCTAGCTCCTTTTTAGGTTTTTTCACAAAATAGGATGAGCCTTAGAATGAACTATCTCATTCTATTTATAGGGCTCTTTTAGGGTTTTTAATAATATATATATTAACCCCGCATTTCTAAAATGCTTTAATAATGATTAAAACTATTTTAATCATTATTTATTTTTCTAAACTATTTAGAAAATAATTCTTCCTCTCTCATAATTTAAATCTTTTCATCAAAGAAAATATTCTTTTATGGTGTGACCCTGTAGGTTCAATATTAAGCCGGTAGTAGAAATAAATAATAATAAACTTTTATTTATTATTTATATGAATTCTAATAATTCATTAAATATAATTAACTGATTAATTATATTTATTCTACATCGTGAGTGATGCTTCTCAACATATCGCGACTATCCGGATAATATGAATTCACTGCTTAGAATACCAAGAACCTATCAGTGACTAGTTTCAGTACAATCAATTCCTTCTACCCTACAATATCCCGATTAAATATAAGGCATGGATCTCGTGTCAGGCCTTATCAAATTTAATCATATGATTTCTTAATCATAATGCTAAGTTCATATTAATGCAAATTAGAAACTCCTTTCTAATTTCATACACTCTGGCCAGAGATTCCAGAACTCGCATACTAAGAATAACATAGGATATTCTCTTCCTATACTGGAAGAGATAGATCATCTATTGACGTTAACTATCTCCATACACAAATCCATATGCCCAGAATAGACCTAATGGATGTCCTTGAGACTAAGGACTAATCCAAAGCATAGTTCATTATATACAAGATAACTCTAACGATCTCAAGTCTAAGGACACTTGTACAACTATCACTCAGTGAATAACTATTGACACGTGAGTAAACTCCATTAGCTATTCAACTTATCGAGTCATGTTCAGTGAACTTATTCCCTAACAAGCACCTACATACTAGCTATAGTGTCACCACACAAATGCCTATGAGAACAGACATCCTCCTGACGGGAGCAAGCATAGTATGTACCAATCTTTGCGGATTCACCAACTTCCGATTAGTTATCCTATGATCAGGAACTGTTTAAGTCTAGAGTTACAATCTTCTAGATCTCACTATTATAATCTCATTATAATTCTAGAAGCTTTACTCTAAACTATGGAACATCTTATTTAAAACACTTTAAATAGATAAAGCCCGTAATAAAAACAAAACAAGTCTTTTATTAACATTAATGAAATCAAATAAGAATACAAGAAAGTTCTTCCTAACTCATCATACATGATTGGATTTAGGACAAACACTTTCAGAAATATCCATCTACCAATGGGCCTTCAATAATGTAATTTTATTCATGGACTCTCCTCTGAGAGTAGGGTCTTCAATATTAATCCTCCTTGGAAAAGAGAGCTTTCGAAAACATTAACCTTGTCAGATAAGGACCTTCCACACTTATTTTTGTCCATTCACGATCTAGTGAAGTAATCAAATCATCTGCTACGAATATTGCATCACAATTCTTTAACATCTCCATGATTCAGATTCTGCCCAGATCTGTTTTTTACCTTTCTGACCCTGTAAACGATGTTTTCTTGGAAAACACAAAACATGAAAGTTGTAGAAAACGAAAAGAGCTTTCCGATGATATATGGCTCGTCACAAACGGACTTATAATGAATCGGGAATGTAATAAAACATCTGCTGATTAACTTCTCAATGCTGAAAAACGGGATCTGATTATGTTTTGTGATTTCGAGAATAGATCGAAACATAATCTCAGAAAAAACCAAAAACGAAAGTTGTAGGAAATCACAAAAGCTTTCCAGGTCATAAAAAATCATCAAAATATGACATGTACTAAATTTACTACGAATTTTATAAGATAACTTATGTATACGGACAAAAGCATAAGAAAACCTATCTTAATTTTGAAAAGAATCATGAATCACCGCCTCCATCGTTCTACTCCTCCATTAAAGCCGCTCCAGATCCGATAAAACCCCCATTGTGCATGATGTAGATGATTTGATTGTCCTCCACAATCAAAAAATAATGCCCTCCTTCTAGCGCCAATTGTTGTTGGAGGAATTTCGTAACAACACAAATCGGAGGTTGCTGGAATAACGAATTATGAAAATAGGGGAATTTGGGATTTTTGGATGTTTGGGGGCTGAGCTCTTATGATGACTCCTCAGAAATTGAATAGAGAATGGTTTCTTTCTCTTCCTCTTTCCCGAGTGTCAATTGTCGTGTCATACAAGGTGCCTACGTACCCATTTATATAGGGATCAAGCCTCACGTAGTTCTTGGAAAACAAGTCATTAGATAAGTCCATTCAGTCCAAACCCATAAATAGTCAAAGTTTATCCATCCAATGTTCCCATAAATAGTTCAAGGATTATCAATCCACCTCACGTTCCCATAAATAGTCCGGTCTTCACATGTTTTCCTACAATCTTGCAGCATCTCCACATTTCTTTCCATGATTTGAAGAATATCGTTTGGAGATATTTTCCGTTATTCGTTGATTGAGATTGATTCTTTCCTCGTTTCAGAGAGAGGATATTACTTAGTGTTTAAGCAATTAATTATTAATCTGAATTAATAATTATTAAACGGAGAAATTTGGACCATGCCAAAATATGGCATAACAATAATATATAGATATCTAAAGGTGTGATTTATCGTGAGAACATAAAGAACAACTCTGCACTCTTTAAAACAGTGACGAACACTATAATATATAGATAATATCGAAAATGTACAAAATATAGTAGCCTTTCAGTTGAAGTTGTTGCTCAATACACAAGTACATGTGGATACATTAGAGTTGTTATTACAGTGGGAAGATCAGATAATAGCATTGTTTTGTTACATACGTGTAGTATTTAATTAGATTCAGGGTGATTGTTTACACTGAATCTGTGCTATGCCGATTTAAAATCCATCTGCGATCTTCATCATTTAACTTCTTCTTGGCAAGTCTTTCCAAATCTTGATTATCTTGATTTTTCTCTTGATCATGTCGTCGTAAGTACGAAAATTCGACGAACAATAAGGTCATACTAGTTCTAGGAAAGAAGCACACATCGCTAACTTAGAAAGACTGATAAAATGAGAATCTAGTGCAAGTTTTAGAGGTTAGCTAGGTACATATGTTTGTTAAGTTGGTAATTGTTAGTCATATGGGACGTGGTTGCAAGGACTTGGTAATTGGACGATATAGGCATCTGCGATTTAAAATCCTCAGTAGAATCTTTAAATTTTAATTCTTGCCGGACCCGATCCTTAATTTTGGGGATTAAGCAAAATAATAAACGGAGGGTCTTTTTTAAGAAAAATGATAATTATTCATTAAAATAATTTATTGCTTAATAGACTATATATCTACTATTAAATTATAACATAAAAATTGTCTTAGCGATTTATTTCCATGATTTAATACACAATGTAACACTTAAAAAAAACCTACAAATTTTCGGAGATACAAAATCTTTACTGATTCACTACTCAAATTTAATTGTCTCTATTTAAATTGCAAAAAATGAAAGAGTCCATGTCCATGTTTCATATTTAAGAGAAGGTCAAGATTTAAAGAAAACTAGCGTAACAGCCCATGCAAGGCACGGGCCTGCATAAAAACGTCAATAATTTTTTTGCGAGGAGGTCGATTTATTAACGTGAGGTTTGTGTAATCGTAAGTTTGATAATGTAAGATGAGAAATGTGAGTTGTGCAGAGTAGTAAGAAATTTTGTTGGCGAATAATGTAACTACTTTGAATGACGAACGTACCCCTGTCAGGTTTTGAGACTTGTTCATATATTAATTAAATAATTTCTCGCTGAATTTGTTCATATATCGAAATAATTTTATAATTAAAAATACATTAGATGATAATATTTGCAATTTATCATAAATTTGTAATATTGCGTACCGTTTTCATGAATCAAATACTTGTAAATTTGATTAAATTTCGTAATATTCAACTAATATCTATATGATAAAAGGCACATGATTATTTTTTTCGATGTAAGAATGATTAGACAACATTAATGACTTGTGCATATATATAATTTTCAAACAACTATTTTCTGGTTTCATCTTTTTTTTTCCTTCATATAGAGTGGGTCCATGTTATAATGACGTAAATAAATGTTTCAACTCAATCATCATAAATAATTGAAATCCTAAATTTTAAAAATTCATATATAACTCAAATTGAATTATCTTATATATATTTCTCAAAATTCATGTATTTTGCTCAATTATATAATTTTATAAATATATGGTACAAATTAATGAATTCTGAATCAACTACAATCTATACTAAACTATAATAAACAAAATGGGGTATAATTTATCATTTGGTTCACAACTCATATTGGTTATATTTTTCAATCACAATCGATACTGATAGGTCTTTTGAAGTCAAATTGATTGGAACATCTAGATGTATTACTAAAAGTTATGCTACATAGAAGTTTAAAGTTCGAATCCCATCAACAACATATTAAAATAAACATTTATTACAAATATGTTAAAATTAACATTTACTCTGAGGGACTGATCCGGCAGAACAACTCAAAAATTAAAAACATAAATAAAGGTAAAATACGTGAACCACTCGTTACTATATTTAATTTGATTTTAATAATTTAAATAAAAAAGTAAAATAATACAAAAAATAACTCGTGCTTTGCACGTGTTATAAACAAATATATACTGATAAATATATCATTTTTAAGACTATTTTAAAAAAAAAGTAATGTAAATGTGATAACTTTATAAATGTCCAGGGATTATTCATCCATTTAAAAGTGAAAAATGACCATGATTTTGACCTGAAGACTTATCCGAGGTTATACTGTTTTTTCAATACAAATATTGAATGACATTTTTGTAATAATAAACTCAACCTTTTCATATACAAAAAATAAACTTTACTTGTATTTTATTGTGTATTAGCTTCAGTGTTGTAATTCGACGATGTCCTCAAAGCCCACAAACCTTATTTAGAATTTCATTTATCAAAATAATTTTATGATATTACGCATCCATTTAATATATTATATAAAATTCTATTATTATTAAAGACTTATACTTTTTTTTAACATCATTCAATAATTTTTTACATACAATTTGAATTTTTATTGTTAAAACTTATAGTCTAACTGGTCGTCATTAATAGTTAGACAATTTTATAATGTTTATGATCGAGAAAAATCATATCTTATTTTCATCTATTGCATATTAATCATGTAGATTTTTTATTTAAAACATAGATCCTGTTTTTGAGTTATCGTCTTTTTGGAATCAATTCAATTATATCTTCTACATTTTCAAATATTTATCTTTATAGTCGAATTATACATTTAAACCCCTCAAAGTCTAAATGTTTGATCAATAAAATATTTATACATTTAAACCCCACTTGTATTAGAACAAGCATGTATTGGACGTCTCCTAATACAGGTTGTACTTCTAGCCCAAATATTAATTATGAAATTAATATTTAATTAGAGTTTCGGGCTTTATTAATGGGCCTTATTTATGTACCATCTAGGTTTAATTAATGCAATATTAATTATGTCTTTAGGATTATTTTTAACCCATATCATTTGCCCCCCGACTTCTATGATAATGCACTAGGATTTCATAGAAGTTATACCGGTCTTTTTCGAGACTTGGGGTCTTTTTATCCCTTACCTGGGACTTACTACCCTTTTTGGGGATTTTAATATACACTAGTGTTTCACGAGTATCGTCTTGGTGTAAAGTGTGGAGCGACCTACACATTTACGATGATTTTGCCTTATTCGAGGCTAACTTGACATTTGCATAAGTCTTTTATGTCTTATACCGTCTTGTTTTGGCTTCAAGCCTTTCATTGAGCATATCGAATGATGGGGTTTGGACTGAATGTCTTAGGTTTCTGGGGTTTCAACCCTTCACCCTTACGAGTTCTTACTGATGGCTCCACTCGTAGTGATTCATTCTCAAGTCTATTATATCAACCTTCTCCTTATCTTGAAATTTTCGCTAATTAACAATAGGCATCTTAGGCTTTCTTTTGTATGTTTATTAGCAACATTCACCCTTCGGGGTTCGTTGTATTCAACTCTATTTGTGCAGTTGACATGCATATTTTGTATGTTTTCCTTTGCATTCATTTGTAGTTTGTCTTGGCAAAGCTTTGAGGATGTTTCTACCAATCAAAACGGGCTCAACCCTCCATCTGCTTTCTAGGAAGCTCATGATTTCATCGAACCTTATTTCTACTTAACCTACTAGCGGATCCTTTTAGGATGCACTTTAAACATAATAGACTTTCAAGTTTGCAGCATGCCAAGTTCTTGGCACTTCAGTCCCTTCCAGGGTTTCCAATTTGTAGGAGTCTCGACCAAATACGTTCTTAACGCGATATGGTCCTTCCCAATTTGGGGCCAACTTGCCTTTTTGTCCAACTCCGGATGCCTCAATCTTTCTAAGGACTAAGTCTCCTTGACGGAAGAATCTCTCTTTAACCCTTAGGTTATAGTAGAAAGATGCCCTTTTTTTATGTTCAACTACTTTGGCATTTGCCTCATCTCTAACTTCATCAATTAGATCTAAGGCCAGCCTCATGCCTTCTTCATTTGTCTCTGGCTCATAAGCTTTGATTCTTAGAGATGTGTGAGTAATCTCCACTGGAACCACTGCCTCTGCCCCATATGCCAACAGAAAGGGGTTGCTCCAGTGGTGACTTTACAAGTAGTACGATATGCCCATAGTATGGGGAGCAATTCGTCTACCCAAGTGTTTATAGAGCGTTCAACTCTTTTCTTCAGTCCATCCAGGATAATTCGATTGGCAACCTCAGCTTTCCCATTTGCTTGAGGATGGGCAACAGAAGTGAAGCGTAACTTGATATCATTCTCGTCACAATACTTCTTGAATTCATCGTTGTTAAACTGAGTTCCATTATCCGTGACCAAGATTCGTGGAATCCCGTATCTGCATATTACATTCTCCCAGAAGAAATGCATTACTTGCTTGGTGGTTATCTTGGCTAAAGGTTTAGCCTCAATCCACTTGGTGAAGTAGTTGATTGCCACTATCAAGAACTTTCTTTGCGCACTTGCCATTGGAAATGGTCTAAGTATATCCATTCCCCACATGGTGAATGGGATAGGTGAGTTAATGGATGTCATCATCTCTGGTGGTTGCCTAACCACCGGTGCATGCTTCTGGCACCGTTCACATTTTTTCACGTAGCTTTTAGCATCTACATGTATGCTTGGCCAATAGAAACCTAGACGAGTGATTTTATGGGCAAGGGCTCTGCTCCCCAAGTGCTGTCCACAAATGCCTTCATGTACTTCCTTTATGGCCAATTCTGCCTCTTGGGGTCTCAATCATTTCAGATACAGAACAATGAAAGACTTTTTGTATAGGATTCCCTCAATCAGGGTATACCTTAGTGCTCTCACATATAACTTTCGTGCTTCTGAAGTGTCGTTGGGTAACCACCCAGTTTCCAGATGAGATGTTAGATATAATTGCTGATGATTGTTTATCAGTGTTTAAGCAACAGGTACTTATCAGAGTTTACACTAGAAGCCAGTCAGAGTTTTTTAAAGTCTGACGGGGTGAGAGTTCATTTAGCTGTCGGTGCATACTTGAAGATTCTAGAAGCAATATATCTTGAAGATGGAAAGAAGCAAGATATATTGAGATAGCTAAAGAAACGGGACAGAAGACAGAAGCAATCCTAAATTGATATAAATTATATAGCTGATTTATAGGAATATCAATTAGAGATTGATTATGTAACTGTGTACTATATAAACACAGATAGGTTAACCCTAAAAGGGATGCGAATACTGAATACATTATTCTTGTAACCTAGCAGCTCTCTGTGATTTTTTACATCACTGAGAGAAGAGTTATTTAATATAATTCAGTTTATTGTTCAACCTTGTGTATTCGGCCTAACAATTGGTATCAGAGCCAAGGCTGTTTAATATATACAGTTTTACGATTCAAACACAAGTATAATCATGACTGGACAAATTCCAACCGGTGCAGCTCCTGAAAAGGTTCAACCTACCTCTGTGAGTCGATATGAGACTATCAGGGTTCCAATTCTCAGACCAGCGGAATATCCAATATGGAAGGTGAAGATGACCATGTTTCTGGAAGCCACAGATCCAGAATATCTTGATAGAATCTATAATGGTCCTCATAAACCAACTAAACTGTCTACTGTTGTTGCTGGTGAAGAGCAAAAGCTTATTCCAAAGGAAAAGAAAGATTTGACTCCTGAAGACATCTCATCGATTGCAAAGGATGCAAAGGTTAGACATCTTCTCCACAGTGCCTTAGATAATGTCATGTCTAACAGAGTTATTGGTTGCAAAACTACCAAAGAAATATGGGATGCTTTAGAAGTCAGATGCCAAGGAACAAGTGCTATAAAGAAGAACAGAAAGACAATACTTACACAGGAGTATGAACACTTTGACTCAAGACCTGGTGAAACTTTGACTGAAACATATGACAGATTCTGTAAACTGTTGAATGATTTATCTCTGGTTGATAAAGAATATGATCTTGAAGAGTCTAATCTCAAGTTTCTTTTATCTCTACCTGAAAGATGGGATTTAAAGACAACAACAATAAGAGATAATTATGAGCTTGCAGATACAGAGCTTGATGAAATCTATGGGTTGTTTAAAACTCATGAACTGGAGATAGAACAAAGGAACAGAAGAACTAGTAAGAAGACAAAATCTGTTGCTCTCAAGGTTGAAGAAAAACTCATGAAGAAAGAAACATCAAAGAAGAAAGCTAAGGGAAAAGCTTTGGTCATAAACTCTGAGAATGAGTCATCAAACTCTGATGATGACTCAAACACTGATGCCTCTTCTGAATCTGAGGATGATGAAGAACAAATGATGCAAATGGCTGCTTTGATGGTGAAGACCTTCAAAAAGATGGGTTTCAAGAACTTCAAGAAAGGAAAAAGATTCTCAAGGAAAGATTCAAACTCTGAAAGAAAGAGTTACAGAAAGTCTGAAGGAAGGGATACCAAGTCTGGAAAGAAAGACAAGTCTGAGATCCAGTGCTACAAGTGTAAAGAGATGGGTCACTATGCTCCAGAGTGCAAGAAAGGAAAATCTGAAAAAGCACTCATCACTAAAGGAAAAGACTGGGCAGACACTTCAGATTCTGATGAGGATGTAAACTATGCTCTCATGGCAACTGTCAAAGATTAAGCTGATTCATCTGAAAATAAGGTACCTTTAACAACTTATGCTTATGATACTGATAACATATCTGAATTGAGAATTTATCTTAAAAACATACAAGTTAGTTACAGATATCAGACTTTAGAGAATGAGAGAATTAAATCTGAGAATCAAAAGCTTAAAGATAGAAATAAATTTCTTGAAGATGAACTTGTTAACATGCAACAAGTTCAAAAGGAAAGAGATGATGTTGTTTATGTTGAACAGGAATTGCTTAAAAGATATAGGCAAATTGAATCTGAATTAGAAAAAGAGAGAAAAGTGATTAAAACCTGGACTAATTCTGGAAAAGACACACATCAAGTTTTTCAAACAGATACAGTTGGGTTAGGTTACTGTGAGGAAGATGAACTTAGGTTTAAAGATAAAGTTAAAGTTAAACCACAACTTAAACCTGTGAAATTTGTTCCTGAATCCAGTAAGCTAAAATCTGTAGTTGTGAAAGAAGCTGTTAAAGAACCAGTAAAAATCTGTGATAAACAGGTTAATGTTGGTTCAATAATAGAAAATCAGATTGAGTCAGAAGTTGTTAAAGAACCAGTAAAAATCTGTGATAAACAGGTTAATGTTGGTTTGATGACAGAAAAACAATTCAAACATAAGCTCAAAGAGGTAAAGTCTGTCAACAAACAGAAAGTGTCCAAGAAAAATAGGAATGGAAAAGTAGGCATTAATAAAAGAAATGATTATCTGCCTAATTCTGATGCTCCTAGAAAGACATGTCATAATTGTGGTAGTACTAACCATCTTGCAAATTTCTGCACGAAAAACAAAGATATTAATTCTTTACCCTCCAAGTCTGGAGTGAAGAATGATTATGTTAGGGTTAGACCACAGACTTTATGCACACACTGTGGGAGTACTTGGCATTCAATTTATACTTGCAAGAATTACCATGCTATTTATCACAACTATTATGAGTTGAAACCCAATTTGAAATGGGTTAAAGTTGATTCTGCAAGTATAAACTCTGATAGTGTAAAGTCTGATACTGTTAGCTTAAACTCTGTTGATGAGAATTCCGCTGCAAAAGCTAACTATGTCAAGAAAGCCAAAGGATCCAAGCAAGTCTGGATCCTTAAATCTAACTCTTTGTAATTGTTTGTGATAGCAGGGCATAAGGGAGAGCACCCTAGTCTTGGACAGTGGATGTTCAGGACACATGACTGGAAATAAAGCCCTGCTATCAGACTATGAGGAGAAGGCTGGCCCAAAAGTTTCCTATGGTGATGGCAACATAGGACGTACTATGGGATATGGCAATATCAATCTTGGAAGTGTCATCATCACAAATGTAGCTCTAGTCCCAGGACTCAAGCATGACTTGGTATCTGTGAGTCAAATCTGTGATAGAGGTTACCATGTAGATTTTCAACCTGAATACTGTGAGGTTATCAGTAAATCTACAGGGAAAGTTCTTCTAGTTGGACACAGACGGAATAATATCTATGAAGCTAGTTTGGTAACAAACTCTGAAGGAAAAGCTGTGTGTCTGTCTGCAAAAATGCCAAATGAAGAGAGTTGGAAATGGCATAAGAAGCTCTCTCACCTAAACTTGAACAACATCAATGAGCTAATTCGAAAAGATCTTGTAAGGGGACTTCCAAAGTCAATACTCAGCTTAGATGGTCTGTGTGATTCTTGTCAAAAGGCCAAGCAAAGGAAGTCATCTTTCAAGAGTAAATCTGAATCTTCAGATATGGATCCTTATCATCTTCTTCATGTTGATCTATTTGGTCCAGTAAATGTAATGTCTTTAGGCAGAAAGAAATATGCTCTAGTCATTGTTGATGAGTACACTAGATTCACATGGGTGTATTTTTTAGCAAAGAAGGATGAAACTGCCTTAACACTGATGGATCATGTGAAGCTACTGGACAAAGGATCACAGTATAAAGTAAAAATAATCAGAAGTGATAATGGTACTGAATTCAAAAATTCAATAATGGAAGAATTTTGCAAAGGAAGAGGATTGAAGCAAGAATTTTCTGCACCAGGGACTCCACAGCAAAATGGTGTAGTTGAAAGAAAGAACAGAACTTTAATAGAAGCTGCCAGAACAATGCTTGATGAAGCAAAATTGCCAACTTATTTCTGGGCAGAAGCTGTTCAAACAGCTTGTTTTACTCAAAATGCTACACTGATCAACAGGCATGGGAAAACACCATATGAGAGATGGTGAAAGAAAAGAAACCAAACCTGAAATATTTTCATATTTTTGGGTGCAAATGCTTTGTGTTGAAAACTCATCCTGAACAATTGACCAAGTTTGACTTAAAAGCTGATGAAGGAATTTTTGTTGGATACCCACTGTCAACTAAAGCATTCAGAGTCTACAATCTGAGAACTAAAGTGATCATGGAATCTATACATGTGTCATTTGATGACAAGAAGATAACTGGAATAGAAGATGAAGATTATCATGATCAACTTCGATTTGAAAATGAAGATCTAAACTCTGATCACGCAAACTCTGATGAAGCCAATCCAACAAACTCTGACGAAGCATACTCTGAACCTCTGCTGGTAAACACTGAGGAAGTTTCTTTGACAGAACAAAATAGAGAACCAGTTGAGGGGGAGCATGAAGATACTTCAGAAACATCTCAAAATGATGACTCAAATTCTGAAAATGAGTCATCTGAAGAATCAAATAGAAACTCTGGGACAAACTCTGAAAGTTCAAATACTGAACAGTCCAATTCAGGGGGAGCCTCAGAGAATGCAAATGGTCAAGAAGAAAATCAGGAAAGCATGGATCAAGGGGGAGGATCTAATGATAATGATAGAAGCCAATTACCTATAGCAAGAAGGTGGACACAAGCTCATACACCTGACTTGATAATTGGAGATCCAGAAGCAAGTGTGAGAACAAGAAGTGCTACAACTAATGAATGTCTATTTCATGCATTCTTGTCTCAAACTGAACCCAAGAAAGTGGAAGAAGCTCTTCAAGATGCTAACTGGATAACAGCAATGCAAGAGGAGTTGAATGAATTTGAGAGGAATGAAGTCTGGACACTTGTACCAAGACCAAAGAACAGATCTATTGTTGGTACAAAGTGGGTTTTCAGAAATAAAACAGACAGTGATGGAGTGATTACAAGGAATAAAGCTAGACTTGTGGCTAAAGGCTATTCACAGCAGGAAGGAAGTGACTATGATGAAACCTTTGCTCCAGTTGCTAGATTGGAGGCAATAAGGATTTTTCTGGCCTATGCTGCTCACAAAAAGTTTAAAGTCTTTCAGATGGATGTGAAAAGTGCTTTTCTCAATGGGAAACTTGAAGAAGAAGTGTTTGTTGAACAACCACCAGGGTTTATGGATCCCAAGCATCCAGATTATGTCTACAGGCTTGACAAAGCACTTTATGGACTAAAGCAAGCACCTAGAGCATGGTATGAAACTCTGGCTCAATTTCTTTTAGAAAGTGGGTTCACTAGAGGTACAATTGATAAAACCTTGTTCTATTTCAATACTGGTAATGATCTGCTTTTAGTTCAAATTTATGTGGATGATATAATCTTTGGGTCTACTAATGACAAACTCTGTAAGAAATTTGCCAAGCTTATGCAGTCCAGGTACCAAATGAGCATGATGGGAGAGCTTAGTTATTTTCTAGGCTTGCAGGTAAAGCAAATAGATGATGGGATTTTTATCAATCAAGCAAAATATACCAGAAATCTTCTCAAGAAATTTGGTATGCTTGATAGTTCATCTGCCACAACTCCTATGGCAACTGCAACAAAGCTAGATAAAGACACAGGAACATCAGTAGATATGACAATCTACAGAGGCATGATAGGGTCTCTTCTTTATCTCACTGCAAGTAGACCAGATATCATGTATGCAACATGTCTTTGTGCAAGATTTCAGGCAGATCCCAGAGAGCCTCATCTAACAGCTGTGAAGAGAATTTTCAAATATCTCAAAGGAACCATAACCTTGGGTTTGTGGTATCCTAGAGAATCAGAGTTTAAATTAATTGGTTACTCTGATGCAGATTTTGCAGGCTGTAAGATTGACAGAAAGAGCACAAGTGGAAGCTGTCAATTTTTAGGTGACAGATTAGTTTCTTGGTACAGCAAGAAACAGAAATCAATTTCCACATCCACAGCAGAAGCAGAGTATATTGCTGCTGGTAGCTGTTGTGCACAGATTCTGTGGATGAAGAATCAATTGCTGGATTATGAGTTAAGGTACTCTAAAATACCTATTTTCTGTGATAATCAAAGTGTTATTGCTATGACATGTAACCCAGTACAGCATTCCATGACCAAGCACATCAGCATAAGGTATCATTTTATCAAGGAACATGTGGAAGAAGGAGATATTGAGCTTCATTTTGTGTCTACAGACCAACAGCTTGCAGATATCTTCACTAAGCCTTTGAGTGAAGCTACATTTACAAGACTGGTAAATGAACTTGGAATGATCTCTGGTTTCGACTAGAGATATTGGTTAGACTCAAACTTTCCTCATCTGTGAAAATTTGCTCATGTTTTTTTTTCTGCATATGTTAACTGTCATGCAAATCATGTTGATATACTCTGATGGTAGCATACTCTGATAGAAGCGTACTCTGATGATAAACTCTGATGTTAAACTCTGATTGTGACTTTGTCTGAAACATATGGACCGATGAAGAAAATTGTATGAAGCATGATTCTCAGTAAGTAATCATGAATCTTTCTGAGTTATATAAAATCTGATCTCAAATGTGTGCAGAAATTTTACACAGCATGATACTGTCTCTATATTTATAGCATCTCTTAGTTTATTGATCCTATACACTGAGTCTGTATTAGCTGTTTGCACTTTCTCTCATAAATTAATTGTGTTAACTGATGAAAGTCTAAACTCTGATAATTAGTTGCTAATATTTCACCCTCATATCAAAAGATGCAAAAATATGCACAAATTCCTTTGAGATCATGTTGTGGCTAGGAAGACCCAGGAACTTATTGTATGAAATAAGGGCTAAAATTTTTGATTTTTGGTGACTAGTGCCAACCACTGATTACTGGGAAAAAAATCGAAGGGGGTGAACATAATAAATTTATAAGTACAGAGTTTAGACAATATCAGATTTTGTTTTATAAATGAGAGTTTGGGCAACCAGTTTTTACTGATTTAATTTGTGGATTTTATGCACTTTAAGATGTTCTAAATATTTATATTCAGTAAACTCTGCTAAGTCACACACAAATATTCACACATGTACAGTTTGTGAAAAGAGTTTATGAATAAAGGAGGAGGATTGGTAAACACTGATGAACTGTGTACTCTACGCCGAGGTAATTTAATTTTAATCTCTGATGATTAAAATAAATTTCTTTGTTTCAGACATATTATAATTTTGAGAAAAGACATCTGTTTTGAAAATTCAAAAGAGTATGATTGGACAACAGTTCAAAAGTGTATTAAACAGAGGAGAGAGGTTGAGTGTCTAGGAAAGTGTAATAGGCGGTAATTATTGCTCTTTTTACTGCGCATCCGCATTGGAAACTGCCAATTACTGTTGTCAGTCATTGCATGTGTGCCACGTGTCCCACTCACACGTTTCACGGAGTAAGACAGTTGTGTGTATTGATTAGAAACTGTTCAGTTTTTAATTCTTTCTTTTGTATTAATATACAATACACAAACTCGTTTAAACTTTTCACAACTTACTCCAATTCAAAATTTACTGTCACACATACATTTTCACAAACACTCTTACTGCAAACACTCTCAAATATTCTCTAAGTCATTCTCTGCTTATTTCTAAATCGTACTAATGGGTTCTACTGCTTTTGTATCTTCTGGGCTTGAATTCGTTCCTAATAACTATGCTGCGCCATTGGCTAATGTGAACGCACCGGAGGCGTTTCACTTGATGCAGAATTTTCTTGCCCAATCTCCAATTGGACGTGCTCTTGTAGAACCAGGGAGGCTTTCTGGGTTTCAAATTAAAAGCTTCTGGGAGACTGGTATCTATGATGATGGTGGTGTTTCTGGTACTTCATCTATTATTTTCGAGTTTCAAGAAACAGAGTATGTAATTACTCCTGGTACGGTACGTGCTGCTATGGGTTTTGGTGAACATACTGCTTACACCATTGCTGTTGGTGATGTTGATTTGCTGAGGATGATGAGGGAGATAGGTTATGGTGGATCTTTGTCTAAGATAGGTCAGTTGAAGCGACCGTTCTTGAGGAAGGAGTGGAGCTTTTTCTTCGACTGTATAACAAAAACGTTCGGGAAGAAGTGCACAAACTGGGATGCAATACCCACTGACAGTCTACAAATAGGGTATTCTCTTCTCTATGGTAACAATTTTGATTATGGTAGACTTGTTTTAAGTAACATAGGAGAGAAAATGACTGAGAATAGGGGAGTAGTTTACTTTGCTAGATTCTGTCAGCTTTTATTTTCTGCCTGTGTTAGTGGGGTAGATATTATTGATGAAGATGTCATTCCATGTTTTAAATTGCACAAACGTATATTCTCTGATCTTGTGAACAATGTAAGACCCCAGATTTTGGGTAGAATTAAAACTTTTATTATATGTTGATGTAAATGTGGATAGTGGCAATGACTTTGAGAATCAAGTTATGAAATGAATATGAATTTCGGTTTTCAAACATTTTGAGAATAGTAAGAATGGACTGAACATATAAATAAGAACAATCAATCTGGAAGATAAGAATACAATACTCCAGGGAAGGAAAGTATTTTTATGTCATCCAAATCAATATCTGGAATACATCCGACAACTCCGTAAACAAGATAGCGTGTGCCCGAGAAAGCACTAGAACATTTCTAAGTGCAAGAAGTAAAGAGAAATAAACCAGGAATATTGGATCGGATATTGAACCAAAGGATTATAGAAAAACCACTGATGAATAGTAACTTTTGATGAATAGTAAATTTTTGTCGTTTAAAAAGTTTTCAGACCACCCCATATGCGGAACGATATAATAAACTTTCAAGGGCGTATTAGTGATCTACGATGTAAATGAAGGAATGCAAAAACTGTCAGAATCGGAAAAATAGCATTTCTGTTTTCTCAGAAATTTCACTAATAACGGACGGATTAATTATTATTTGAGAATAATTGAGGATTTAGATTATCAATTCCATGGATATGGATTAATAAAAGAATTAGAGATATCAAAAACACTTACAGGAAACTACTTCGATAGAACGCTTAAGAAACCCTGCGAACATTTTTTTCGAGATTAAGCGATTAAGCGAACGAATCATGGATTAAGGATTGAAATTATGACAAGATTAAATGTATACATGGAAGTAACATGTAACAAGATTAATTCGAGAAATGCAACATTTGGATCATCCGTGTGAAAGGAAAGCGAACTGGTAAAGCTGCTTGCCACCATGATCTCCATTGCGTGACACGTGTCCCTGCTTTGCCACCATGAGGCTCCACTGATCGACACGTGTCCTGGGCATGCAATGACTCACCACTCTTTACACAAATATCAGCATTTCAAGCATTATTAACCAAAAACAAAAAGAAAGAAAAGAAGAAAAGCAAGAGAAACACAAATTTCTCTCAACTGATCTGTTAGAGCAACCCTCAAATAAAAATTCGTATCTCACAATACACCCATGATAAAATCACCAAACTTTAACCACAGCTTCTCCATTCTATGTATAACACTCGTTCAAAATTTCATGGCAATCCAAGGTGTTTAGCCTAGTCAAATATCCTCTCCAAGTTGAAGAAACCAAACTGTCCAGTCCATGACAGTTTCAACCTCTCACCTTAGAGAGCCAATAAGTCGAGATTAAAGCATCCCCTGGTGATGATCTGTAGCTCAAAAGAAAGCTCTTGAAGAGTAGAAGGTGTGGTAAATATTTGAAAACCAAACTCTCAATTTTCGATTTTATATGATTTTTACAAAAGTGATGATGAATAGTAACCCTTAGAAACTAACTTCGTCTTTCTTGATTTCTTTGATGATCTAAGCTAGCTTAAGGCCATACAAGGACTATATAAGGATTATTAGCGCTGGTATACTCTCCAAGGAAGGTATAAACTTTAAGGACCTTAGACCTTACTTTGGTTTTATGCTTGTTCTTGATGGATTTGAGCTTGGTGATGTTTATAGTATGATTATAAGCATGAAAGCATGATTATGTAGTGGTTGATTTGACTTGAGAAATTTGGGGTATAAACTGAAAAAGTAGGCTGATATTGATGAGTATTATGTTCATGAATTTTATGGATGCCCGGTGTGGCTTGGATTTGAGGTTGTGATTTTTGGAAAACGTTACGATTATAGCCGTCGTAATGCCCATTTGATTTAAGACTGTTTTGAGCATGAATTACGAACTGGTATTGGAATATTTTTGAACAACACTGACCAGTAACATGTAGGTCTTGTTTTAAGGTTTGTTTTGATATGAAGATCATGTCTATACGATTTACGGTTTAGGAGAAACGTGAGTTTTAGTAAACGCCATTCGGAAGAATGACCCATCTCTGTTCAGCAACTTTGAGTCTATATTTGGACCACTTCGGAGCCATATTAAAATGTGAAACTTGGAGGAATAATACTAGAGACAGTTAGGAAGGATCACGAAAAAGATTCGGATTAAAAAGATTATTTTTCGATTTTATAAAAATGTTTTAGTCGAGGTCGCGCAAGTGAAAACCACTAAGAGCGTGACTTAGAAACCGATGTTGCAAATGGTTAAGTATAACTTGGATTTGAGGATGGATTTCGAACCCAACTTATGATATAAGTATTTTACGGATAACATGGACTTAGTATGAGCCTATAACGAGTTAGTAATTCCTTGGTTGTGTTTTGCTTACATGTTTAAGCATTGAGTACAAGTGGATTATCCAGGGGATTAACCGTGTGTTTTCGTTTGACTTTGTCTAGATTGTTCGACATGGTCACGAGCCCTATCACTTCTCGAGCATCAGGCAAGTTTCCTAAATCTATACTTGGAAGTATCGATTGTATATTACTGCTGTTGCCAGGTGTGGAGTTATACAGTTTTGCGATACATGTTATATATCGTGTTAAATAGAATTTGACTTTTGGATATTATACGAGCCGTGAGATAATGTAATTATGAACCGGTATACCTTGTAGCTCTATAGATAAGAGAATGTTTATTGTTTCGACTCTAGACCGGGAGTCGATATTTGTGTTATATAGATAGTCGCGGAAACCCGGAGGGATTCCAGCGGCAGAGTACTATTCATCTTGAGGGATATTATTATTAAACATTAATTATATTTCTAGAAAGTATTAATTACCTGGAAATGATTTGAGTAATGCTATTTGAATATTACCTCATTCGAAGGTTATTATTTGAAAATGATTTGGTAACGGGCTTATAAGCTAGATATGGATAGCGGTTATAAGCCAGGTTTTTATAAAGGCCCTAGGCTCAGAGGGCAGAGCATATATTGAGTTTATAACTTAGCCAGCGTATCGGGGTTATTTTGTAAGGTATATTTTCGAAAACCCGGACAGAGCTTTTTAGAAAGATTTTCGCAATAATTAACCTAAAGGCAACATCACCAATAAACCAGTGTTTATTTAATTAGTAAATACTTCTGGAAGCATTTACGGATTAAATAAGCCTTATTCGTCTAATTAAATTTGTTTACTTAGATGAATATCATTTTCAAAATGTTTTCTTAAAATCGCTTTGTTCCGGAATGATAACAAAGATATCGGGTATCTGTTATTCGAGGGTTAATTATTTTATTTAAGAATATTATTTATTAATATTCATTTGAGGATTATTGACGTTAAGAATATTATTTATATTCATTGGAGGATTATTGACTTAAAGGATAATATTTCCATTTGAGGATTAGTAATGAATATTATTTTCAAATATTCACTTGAAGATTATTTATTTAATGAATATTACCTTTAAATATTCATTTGAGGATTAATTATTTATTAAATGAATATTATTTTCAAATATTCAATTGAGATTATTATTTAATGAATATTATTTTGAATATTCATTCGAGGTTATATTATTTTGAATTATTCATTCGAGGTTTATTAGTTAATGAATATTATGTGGAATATTCATTTAATCCTTATTTAATTAATAGATATTATTTCTAAATATTCATTCAAAGTTTATTTACTTAATGAATATTAATTTCGAATATTCATTTGAGGGTTTACTTATTCAATAAATATTATTAATTATTTTCAAATCAAAAAGAGGTTCCCAAAACAATGTTTTTCCGTTTAAATCTGTCTTTTAAAGAAGATTTAAATGCTCGCTCAATTATCAAAAATATGGGAAACCTGATTTAAGTAACTCCTACTCTTTTTAAACTCTCAACTCAAAACTGTCAGGGGACAGATATTTTCTCGAAGCAATTTAGTTGCTGCAAGTCAAATATTGTGTTACCACCTCAACGATCGAGGGGTAAATTCCTGGAACAAGTCGATATCCATTAACAAGCATCGCTTGGGAAATATTGGAGAATCTTCCTTTCCAACCTAGATATAACTACTGAGTGGAGTTGTATCAACAAGTATTACACTTGGGGAAAGGAAGACGATCTTTACGTTTCAGAGTCATGGATTTCATCTGAACTAGGAGCATGTGTAAGAGGTCGAGTCGCGCCGATCCATCACCTTATTGCCCCAAATGGGCCGGGAGATCCAGAAAGGCGGTAGACAATGTCAGGCTGTCGTGATACTTCCATCTACATGTAGAAAACATATTTTGTTGTACAACCTGCTACTGATCATAGTAAGGTTGGTACGACGGGCGCGGAGAAAGCTCCAGTATTGGTTCATCATCCATTTTGGATAATTCTGCAACATGTACTGAAAGGGACCACGGATGGCTCCGTTGGTACAGGTTTACCGATCATGTTGGCAGAGGGGTTCTGCAACATGTATTGAAAGGGACCAAGGATGACACCGTGGTACAGGTTTACCGGTCATGTTGGCAGGGGGTCGAAAAGTGTTTGGAATTGAAGTGACAATAAATCCATGCAACTTCATCTTTTATTTTATGAGTTATGACTCTGTGGATACCTTACATAACATGAGTTATGGTAAGGGAGTTGTTTATACTGAATCACCTTATAACTTCATCTTTTAAGTTATATGTTGATATTCTGCATATATAGCAGATATTTTTCGGAAAGGTTATATTTGGTTTACTTTGAAACCTCATCGTTTATACTAGAACTTTGTTCATAATATAGCCAAAGTTTGCAGAAATATTATGAAATTGATATTTGAAATACAACAATGGTATTATTTTTGGGATTACATTCCGATAAGGAGGTAATTTGAGTATCGAGATATTTTGACAAATTATTGTCTTATACCCGCTTTATTCTGGGTTGAATTAAAGGCAGGATTATGCCATACTTTTATTACCTTGCTGAGCTATCGCTCACTCTTGCTATTGTTTTATATATATTATATAGCAGCGAAGCAGGATGCCAATGGGACGGTACATACCCCGCAAGGCGTTTCCGTAAACAGCTTCTAGCAGTGATTCCAAAAGTAGTACGAACCAATCGAATCAGGCTACAGCTTTTGGTATTCAACTCATGTATAGACCCGAATGGTATTAGAGGATTGTGAGCATCAGAAGGCTAAGCTGGTAATGTAACAATACTTGGAAATTGTATCAGTAACAGATTCAAAAGACATTTGGGTATTGTAATAAAAGTTATTTATTCCGCAGTTGTTGTATTGTGTCGTTTCTGAGACTCTAACCTGTGTGTGTGTGTGTGAGACATATATTGTGGGGTCATGAACAGGTGAATTATGAATGGTGTGAGTAATACAGGTAAGGCAAGGAGTACATGGATTGTGACAACCCTAAATCCCTGACCCCGGATTTGGGGCTGTTACAGAGATGGTATCAGAGCGTTAGGTTACAGTCCTCAGAAATGATAGGAGATCGAGTCTTACAATACCCTAAGAATGATAAGGACATCTAGAGCTCGAATTGAGTTCGTAGTCGGGTTAGAGGACATGACCCGGACTGTTTAAGATGAAGCCCGAGAGGGGACTTCTTCTGGGAAACCGTACTTAGGACTTCATGGTTAGTCACCTCGATTCGTATGAGTTATAGATTGATGGGATTCTGAGATACCAGACCCTGAGGCCTTCGAGTAGGCAATTGATGATGCGTTCCTTGAAATGGACGGAGACCCGATAAAGGAAGATCCATAGGAGGATCTAGAGGAAGACCCCATAGTGGGTCAAGGAAAGAATCTTGTAGAGAACGTGTTGATTGATAAAGATGTGGTATGTTACTTGAAGTCGTACAATAGGACCAGACGAACCTTCAAGGGACAAATAAGTGACGAGACGAGAGTTTAAAGATCGTTTATGATTCACCAAGAGATATGACAAAGAGAATGGAGTGGAATCTCCAAAGCAGAAGAGGTAGAGGCAGTACAGCCAGTATCAGTGGATTGATTCGACTTGAACGAAACCTGTTACTCGTAGTCGGTTATAGTTGCCCATAAGGAGGCGGCATACGTAAGAACCAAGATGTTCAGATTTTTCACGAACGATCAAGGGTACTTAGTTGCCTAGGATAGTGAAAGGAAATTGCTTTGGCTATGAGGATAGAACAGAAAGGTCGGAAATCAGATCCGAGCATTAATAGTGAGTAAATAGATTGATCAAATTTCCCTGATTTTGGAAAGAACTCCACCAAATTTTGGCAAACCTTGTCGTTCTGATTGCCAGAGGATGTCACCAAAGAGAGTGGAAATTAGAGCGAACCCTGTGGATTGGATAAGATAGTCGTTATATGGGTGGTGGACAGACCCTGATTGCTACAACTGATTGTAGAAATAAAATGATGAAGTTGAGATTGGACGGTAAAGGCGAAATATATTTAAGGACCAAGACGGACTGAGAAATTCCGGGATTGACTTAAATGAAAAGGCTATTGTGCCAAAAGTGTTAAGCTTATGTAGCACACGGGATTGATATGGGAGAAGGAATATTGGGTATAAGGATGATTGAAATAGAGACCGGGTTTAAGCTTGTAGTTTCTAACGAGCTTCCGAAGTACCGCCCAGTCGACATGTGGAATTGTCATTGCTATGGGCGACAACGGTATCGAAGTCTTCTTATAGAACAGAACGCTTACTTAAGATGTTTGCGCCGGGTCGAATAAAACCCCCTGCGATTGCAAATGTTGATGGTTGAATTCTTAGCGACTATTATAAGTCGGCAATGACGTAAGTATCGAACAACTTAGGGTGCGTGGAAAGGAAAAGCTTTAGAATTGAACGAATATCCATCAGAGGAGCCGACATAAAAGGCATCCGTAGAGACCTTGGTAGTACCCTCCCCATTTGCAAATTATGTGGGATATTTCCCCAATCTATGATCTATCTTGATCTCTCTCCAGGAAAGAATTCTGGTAAAGGGTATATTCCCTCTTCGAAGTTGTTTTATAACACTTGTGTTAAACCATATTCAGTTTCAATTGTGCCAGAGGCTATCACAATGCCTACTTTCAGGCTTTCGAAGCCCTGTCAAATGATGTTATTTAAGCTTTGACTTTTCCTCGAATAATGAATGACCCTATGGTGATACCTCACCACTTGGTTGTTAAGTACCAGTATCTTTTGGTTATTCTTTTCCTTGTATTTTCTTTGGAAACCGCACATTTGGAATCTGTTCAATTTTAATCCAAGGTGTTCCTTTAAGAAATATTGTCGAAAGACGATAATCATTAAATTGATCTCGAATTGCTTTCATACTTTTCAACATCCACTGAGACGAACAACCCTATACTTATAGGGGCTACAAGGACTATCTGTCTATGTGATAGAAGTCTGATGGGACGCCATCACTTGTAAGTTGTGAAATACAAGAAGGCTAATTACCTTTAGTAATGTCTCAATCGAGGCACACAACGTGAGTTCTTATGATCATGTTGATCTCTCGGTAAATTCTTTTACCTCCAATAAGGGTACCTTAAAACTCATAACCTTATGATCACCAGTGTGTGACATTTTCCTTGATATGGGAGCTGTCTTTTCAAGACCCCATGATTTTTGTTATCCTCATTGAATTCTAAGGGGAGGCCAATCAGGTCAAATAAGTCAAAATTCGTCGATAGGAATTAGTTCGAAAAGAAATCGCCTATGACAGGAGCGAATCCCTAAGACAAATAGAATGTTAGTGACATATCAATGAATTGGTTTATTCTCCCAAGGATATTATGATAATAGAAAGCGTGTCGATCGATGTATGTGAAAGAAATAGCGATGTGCCGTGAGCTCCAGTGACAACGGTGTTAGACAGATGCCCTATAGTGGAATTGAGATTTTGGAGGAGTTGTTTACGAATGTACACTACCTCTGGGTTAGCAAGATAAGTACTGACGATGGAGTCAGAGGGAGCTGGTATTGTGACTTGGGAGAGGTGCAGCGTGTGTGGTTCTAGAGGAATAATTTTCGGAAATATATGGAGACCCGGATGAAAATGAAAGTTAAAGAGTTAAAACCAGAAACCATGACTGTAACCGAGTATGAGGTCAAGTTTTCCGAATTATTGAGGTTTGTCCCGGAGTTTGTGAACACAGAAGAAAAGAAAGCCAGTAAGTTTCAACCAGGGCTACCTCCAACAAGCAGCCCACTGTCAGGACCTTTAAATAGCAGGTGCCCTTCTACACTGTTTAGACAGAGCTAATGCATTGTTGTATATCAAGATGTTGCATGACGATTAAACCTTAAGGCCGAGACGCTGAGGGAATAATTACAAGTAGAAATAGCCAATCGAGGGATTTTCCCATAAGACTGGTACATCCAGGTTGTGAACTAGAAATATGAGGCCGGCACTTTTGATAGACCTGATTCCTTTCAAGTTGGGAGAAGTTGATATTATAATAAGAATGGGTTGGTTGACACCCAATGAAGCCCAGACTGATTGTAGGGGATAAAGAGTAATAAATAAAGAATGGAGACAGATTCAGAGATTCTTGAATATAGTCAGCCTAAGAAATTATTATGCCGGAGATATGAGGCTTAATTAGCTCTTAAGGTTGACGCCAAGAAAAGAGATACCAAGTATAAAGGGAACTACAATGGTTTTGGGAGATTGTACAAGATCTTAATGCGCTACCAAATATCGATTGGGATGACATGAGAATGAATACCGAGTATTCAGAGTATAGTGGGAATGAAAGAGTTAGTGACTCAGTTACAAGAGTTGTTGTATAAGGATATGATAAGACCCAGTGTACCACCGTGGAGAGCCCGGTGTTGTTGTAAGAGAGAAAGATTTTAGCACAAGATTATATATCGAACCTCGAGAGTTGTATGAGTTTGACATGGAGAATAGGTACCCTTGTAAATGATTGTTTGATCAGCGGAAGAACGCTGTGTATTTCCAATTTACTTAAGAACTGGGTATCACCAGTTGGAAGTTAAATCCGAGGATATACCCAAGACTGCGATTCGTACCGGGAATAGACACTTCGAGTTTTCAGCGAGGTTATTTTGGGATTGACTATGCCCCCACAAATTTTATGGAATGTAATGAATTGGCTTTGAGTTACCCATGATAGTAGATAGCATGAGATGGAGAAATGGCTAGAATTGACCTAGGATTATGACCGTGAGATACACTACCATCCGGGGAAGGCCAATGTGGTGGCCGATACCCTTACTTTGAAATGAGACAGAAATGGATTCCGAATGATCGGGAATTAAAAGATGAGATTTTACACAACACCCAAGTTAGTCCAACAAACTAGAAGGACAAAAGATTTCACCAACAAGCGGCTAGTGACAACCAAGACAGACAGAGAAAGTATGCGGACTAAGCCCGCGAGTATAGAGATAGTACTGCTACTGATAAGCTAAATGGCATGTTGATGGATGACAAGCAAGTTTATGTTGGTGTATTTTCTGTACAAACAAGATAGAGAATATGAGGTTAGAGATTCGTGATGCTAAAAGATATCCCCATTTGTTTTCAGAGTGATTCCGGGACGGAATCCTTTTAAGGAGGGGAGACTGTAAGACCCCAGATTTTGGGTAGAATTAAAACTTTTATTATATGTTGATGTAAATGTGGATAGTGGCAATGACTTTGAGAATCAAGTTATGAAATGAATATGAATTTCGGTTTTCAAACATTTTGAGAATAGTAAGAATGGACTGAACATATAAATAAGAACAATCAATCTGGAAGATAAGAATACAATACTCCAGGGAAGGAAAGTATTTTTATGTCATCCAAATCAATATCTGGAATACATCCGACAACTCCGTAAACAAGATAGCGTGTGCCCGAGAAAGCACTAGAACATTTCTAAGTGCAAGAAGTAAAGAGAAATAAACCAGGAATATTGGATCGGATATTGAACCAAAGGATTATAGAAAAACCACTGATGAATAGTAACTTTTGATGAATAGTAAATTTTTGTCGTTTAAAAAGTTTTCAGACCACCCCATATGCGGAACGATATAATAAACTTTCAAGGGCGTATTAGTGATCTACGATGTAAATGAAGGAATGCAAAAAACTGTCAGAATCGGAAAAATAGCATTTCTGTTTTCTCCGAAATTTCACCAATAACGGACGGATTAATTATTATTTGAGAATAATTGAGGATTTAGATTATCAATTCCATGGATATGGATTAATAAAAGAATTAGAGATATCAAAAACACTTACAGGAAACTACTTCGATAGAACGCTTAAGAAACCCTGCGAACATTTTTTTCGAGATTAAGCGATTAAGCGAACGAATCATGGATTAAGGATTGAAATTATGACAAGATTAAATGTATACATGGAAGTAACATGTAACAAGATTAATTCGAGAAATGCAACATTTGGATCATCCGTGTGAAAGGAAAGCGAACTGGTAAAGCTGCTTGCCACCATGATCTCCATTGCGTGACACGTGTCCCTGCTTTGCCACCATGAGGCTCCACTGATCGACACGTGTCCTGGGCATGCAATGACTCACCACTCTTTACACAAATATCAGCATTTCAAGCATTATTAACCAAAAACAAAAAGAAAGAAAAGAAGAAAAGCAAGAGAAACACAAATTTCTCTCAACTGATCTGTTAGAGCAACCCTCAAATAAAAATTCGTATCTCACAATACACCCATGATAAAATCACCAAACTTTAACCACAGCTTCTCCATTCTATGTATAACACTCGTTCAAAATTTCATGGCAATCCAAGGTGTTTAGCCTAGTCAAATATCCTCTCCAAGTTGAAGAAACCAAACTGTCCAGTCCATGACAGTTTCAACCTCTCACCTTAGAGAGCCAATAAGTCGAGATTCAAGCATCCCCTGGTGATGATCTGTAGCTCAAAAGAAAGCTCTTGAAGAGTAGAAGGTGTGGTAAAGATTTGAAAACCAAACTCTCAATTTTCGATTTTATATGATTTTTACAAAAGTGATGATGAATAGTAACCCTTAGAAACTAACTTCGTCTTTCTTGATTTCTTTGATGATCTAAGCTAGCTTAAGGCCATACAAGGACTATATAAGGATTATTAGCGCTGGTATACTCTCCAAGGAAGGTATAAACTTTAAGGACCTTAGACCTTACTTTGGTTTTATGCTTGTTCTTGATGGATTTGAGCTTGGTGATGTTTATAGTATGATTATAAGCATGAAAGCATGATTATGTAGTGGTTGATTTGACTTGAGAAATTTGGGGTATAAACTGAAAAAGTAGGCTGATATTGATGAGTATTATGTTCATGAATTTTATGGATGCCCGGTGTGGCTTGGATTTGAGGTTGTGATTTTTGGAAAACGTTACGATTATAGCCGTCGTAATGCCCATTTGATTTAAGACTGTTTTGAGCATGAATTACGAACTGGTATTGGAATATTTTTGAACAACACTGACCAGTAACATGTAGGTCTTGTTTTAAGGTTTGTTTTGATATGAAGATCATGTCTATACGATTTACGGTTTAGGAGAAACGTGAGTTTTAGTAAACGCCATTCGGAAGAATGACCCATCTCTGTTCAGCAACTTTGAGTCTATATTTGGACCACTTCGGAGCCATATTAAAATGTGAAACTTGGAGGAATAATACTAGAGACAGTTAGGAAGGATCACGAAAAAGATTCGGATTAAAAAGATTATTTTTCGATTTTATAAAAATGTTTTAGTCGAGGTCGCGCAAGTGAAAACCACTAAGAGCATGACTTAGAAACCGATGTTGCAAATGGTTAAGTATAACTTGGATTTGAGGATGGATTTCGAACCCAACTTATGATATAAGTATTTTACGGATAACATGAACTTAGTATGAGCCTATAACGAGTTAGTAATTCCTTGGTTGTGTTTTGCTTACATGTTTAAGCATTGAGTACAAGTGGATTATCCAGGGGATTAACCGTGTGTTTTCGTTTGACTTTGTCTAGATTGTTCGACATGGTCACGAGCCCTATCACTTCTCGAGCATCAGGCAAGTTTCCTAAATCTATACTTGGAAGTATCGATTGTATATTACTGCTGTTGCCAGGTGTGGAGTTATACAGTTTTGCGATACATGTTATATATCGTGTTAAATAGAATTTGACTTTTGGATATTATACGAGCTGTGAGATAATGTAATTATGAACCGGTATACCTTGTAGCTCTATAGATAAGAGAATGTTTATTGTTTCGACTCTAGACCGGGAGTCGATATTTGTGTTATATAGATAGTAGCGGAAACCCGGAGGGATTCCAGCGGCAGAGTACTATTCATCTTGAGGGATATTATTATTAAACATTAATTATATTTCTAGAAAGTATTAATTACCTGGAAATGATTTGAGTAATGCTATTTGAATATTACCTCATTCGAAGGTTATTATTTGAAAATGATTTGGTAACGGGCTTATAAGCTAGATATGGATAGCGGTTATAAGCCAGGTTTTTATAAAGGCCCTAGGCTCAGAGGGCAGAGCATATATTGAGTTTATAACTTAGCCAGCGTATCGGGGTTATTTTGTAAGGTATATTTTCGAAAACCCGGACAGAGCTTTTTAGAAAGATTTTCGCAATAATTAACCTAAAGGCAACATCACCAATAAACCAGTGTTTATTTAATTAGTAAATACTTCTGGAAGCATTTACGGATTAAATAAGCCTTATTCGTCTAATTAAATTTGTTTACTTAGATGAATATCATTTTCAAAATGTTTTCTTAAAATCGCTTTGTTCCGGAATGATAACAAAGATATCGGGTATCTGTTATTCGAGGGTTAATTATTTTATTTAAGAATATTATTTATTAATATTCATTTGAGGATTATTGACGTTAAGAATATTATTTATATTCATTGGAGGATTATTGACTTAAAGGATAATATTTCCATTTGAGGATTAGTAATGAATATTATTTTCAAATATTCACTTGAAGATTATTTATTTAATGAATATTACCTTTAAATATTCATTTGAGGATTAATTATTTATTAAATGAATATTATTTTCAAATATTCAATTGAGATTATTATTTAATGAATATTATTTTGAATATTCATTCGAGGTTATATTATTTTGAATTATTCATTCGAGGTTTATTAGTTAATGAATATTATGTGGAATATTCATTTAATCCTTATTTAATTAATAGATATTATTTCTAAATATTCATTCAAAGTTTATTTACTTAATGAATATTAATTTCGAATATTCATTTGAGGGTTTACTTATTCAATAAATATTATTAATTATTTTCAAATCAAAAAGAGGTTCCCAAAACAATGTTTTTCCGTTTAAATCTGTCTTTTAAAGAAGATTTAAATGCTCGCTCAATTATCAAAAATATGGGAAACCTGATTTAAGTAACTCCTACTCTTTTTAAACTCTCAACTCAAAACTGTCAGGGGACAGATATTTTCTCAAAGCAATTTAGTTGCTGCAAGTCAAATATTGTGTTACCACCTCAACGATCGAGGGGTAAATTCCTGGAACAAGTCGATATCCATTAACAAGCATCGCTTGGGAAATATTGGAGAATCTTCCTTTCCAACCTAGATATAACTACTGAGTGGAGTTGTATCAACAAGTATTACACTTGGGGAAAGGAAGACGATCTTTACGTTTCAGAGTCATGGATTTCATCTGAACTAGGAGCATGTGTAAGAGGTCGAGTCGCGCCGATCCATCACCTTATTGCCCCAAATGGGCCGGGAGATCCAGAAAGGCGGTAGACAATGTCAGGCTGTCGTGATACTTCCATCTACATGTAGAAAACATATTTTGTTGTACAACCTGCTACTGATCATAGTAAGGTTGGTACGACGGGCGCGGAGAAAGCTCCAGTATTGGTTCATCATCCATTTTGGATAATTCTGCAACATGTACTGAAAGGGACCACGGATGGCTCCGTTGGTACAGGTTTACCGATCATGTTGGCAGAGGGGTTCTGCAACATGTATTGAAAGGGACCAAGGATGACACCGTGGTACAGGTTTACCGGTCATGTTGGCAGGGGGTCGAAAAGTGTTTGGAATTGAAGTGACAATAAATCCATGCAACTTCATCTTTTATTTTATGAGTTATGACTCTGTGGATACCTTACATAACATGAGTTATGGTAAGGGAGTTGTTTATACTGAATCACCTTATAACTTCATCTTTTAAGTTATATGTTGATATTCTGCATATATAGCAGATATTTTTCGGAAAGGTTATATTTGGTTTACTTTGAAACCTCATCGTTTATACTAGAACTTTGTTCATAATATAGCCAAAGTTTGCAGAAATATTATGAAATTGATATTTGAAATACAACAATGGTATTATTTTTGGGATTACATTCCGATAAGGAGGTAATTTGAGTATCGAGATATTTTGACAAATTATTGTCTTATACCCGCTTTATTCTGGGTTGAATTAAAGGCAGGATTATGCCATACTTTTATTACCTTGCTGAGCTATCGCTCACTCTTGCTATTGTTTTATATATATTATATAGCAGCGAAGCAGGATGCCAATGGGACGGCACATACCCCGCAAGGCGTTTCCGTAAACAGCTTCTAGCAGTGATTCCAAAAGTAGTACGAACCAATCGAATCAGGCTACAGCTTTTGGTATTCAACTCATGTATAGACCCGAATGGTATTAGAGGATTGTGAGCATCAGAAGGCTAAGCTGGTAATGTAACAATACTTGGAAATTGTATCAGTAACAGATTCAAAAGACATTTGGGTATTGTAATAAAAGTTATTTATTCCGCAGTTGTTGTATTGTGTCGTTTCTGAGACTCTAACCTGTGTGTGTGTGTGTGAGACATATATTGTGGGGTCATGAACAGGTGAATTATGAATGGTGTGAGTAATACAGGTAAGGCAAGGAGTACATGGATTGTGACAACCCTAAATCCCTGACCCCGGATTTGGGGCTGTTACAAACAAGGATGTGAAGAAGGGTAATGTAGGTGATCTTTTACTGCCTGCATTAGTACAGCAGTTTTTGGATAATTCTATTCAAACAGACCCACAACCAGAACTAATAAACGCTGAAGTTCCTCCATCTACATCACAACCAATTCAGACAGGTGGAAGAATCAAACACAGGGCTGTTAAACCTGCAAAGATTGTTAAGCCAGCTACTGAGGTTGGAGTGTCAAAATCTTCTGTGCCAAAGTCCGTTGGTCCATCTAAGAAGAAAAGAGCAAAGAGACCACGTTCTGATGATGAGGAAGATACTGAAACTTTGCATCACAGAAGAAGAAGGATGGTAGCTGACTATCTTTTTGATGAGTTAGATAATGAAGCTGTTCCTGAAGCTGAACAGAATGCAGCTCCTGATGTTGTTATTCAGGATGCTGATGTAAATGTTGAAGCTACCGTGCCTACAGAGGACAGAGTAGATGTTGAAGACAATGAAGCTGATAATGTCAGAGCAGATGCTGCAAATGCTGATAACTTTGTTGATCATTTGGACATGGATTTTGAAGCACATCCTGCAATCAGTGTTTGTGACACTGAGGATGTGGCAGCTGATCAAGCCACTCTAGTAATTGATGAGTCTATGGGAACTCATACATAGATTCTCTCTGTCTCCAATAAAATTCTTGAATTGGGTGAGGAAGTTGATCAGGAAGCAAAATCTGTCTCTTCTGAGAAGATTGTTGAAGCTGCTGTTGAAAAGATGGATGAAGCTAAAGCAGACAATCTGAAAGAAGATGTTGTTGTTGAAAACTCTGTTCAAAATGCTGTTCTAGCAGAAGAAGAAGTTGCTGAGGCAGTAAACTCTGAGAAGAATGAAGCTGTTGCAGAGCAAACTCATGATGAAGCTGCACAGTTAAACATTGAAGTTACAGCAGACAATGTTCCTGAAGAAGTTGCTGAACCAATGGCAGAGGATGTTGACACAGATTATGTTCATTCTGCACATGCTCAATCTGGAATAAATATTGAACTTTCAGACTCTGATGACAATGACTCAATACCTTTTCTAAGGGATCCTACTGCAGAGTCTGTCAAGGAAAATCAAAATGCAACTGAAGCTCATTTTAGAGAAATGTACTATACAAATTGGTCAGGAGCATATTGTATTTTCTCTACACAAAGGACTGCTGATTTTGTTGATAAGTCTGCTAAAGAAATTTCAAATCCTGAGTTGTTGATACATTTGAAGGCTACAATTGTTCAAGTTAAATCTTTGCACAATCGCTTTGATGAGACTCACAAAGTTGTCATAGGCCTGAGCAATGATATTGCTGCTAAGGAATTGGCCTTGAAGAATGATAGAGCTAAATATTCCTCTATGATCAAGGATCAGGTAGAAATTAAGCAAAGACTAAGCACAGTTGAGAGAAATCAAGATGTAATGGCTACAAAGATTGATTCTATAGCTACATCTTTAGAATTGCTGACATCTGTACTTATTCCTGATGATGTCAAAAAGGGGGAGAGAGTTCCTAAAGACAAATGCAAAAGGGCTCAAACTCTGAGACGGAGGGATGATGCAACAGATGGTGGAAGCAAAGAATCAGAGAGAAGGTCAAAATCTACTCAAGAGCAAGGGAGACTTAGGTCAAACGCTGATAGAGTAAACTCTGGTGCTCAATCTTCTTCAAGACTTAAAAGTCTAGTGATTTCAGCTAATCCAATTACTGATGAAGAGATTGCAGCTAGCTGTTTCTGGAAGAACATGGTGGTGAAGCCAAGGTTGAAGATATAGATGCTGAAATGCAGATTCTTGCTGAAGAGCATAAGAAGAAGGTTGAAGCTGGAACTTATAAGCAAAAGGCTGCCAAGGCTCCTAGGAGAAAGGAACAAGGAATTTCTATTAAAGAGAATGTGTACTCTCAACAGAGTTTACAATACTCAAGGAGGCCTGTTGGAGCAAGCACTGATAAAGGTAAAGGCAAATTGATTGAAGAACCTAAGTTATCAAAGAAGGCTCATTCAACCTCTGACATGGCTCACGTTGAATCAAGACTTAATCAATCAACCACTGACGTTGCTCAAGTTGATAATTCTGCTAAAGTTGTGACAACCTCTGACACTGCTCAAGTTGTACAAACCCAATTGATATCTCCACAACTCCAAGGTATTTTTGCAAAACCAACTAGAGATGAAACTCTGAAGCCAGGAAATGTGAATTTTCTTCAAACCAGATCAGTGTTAGGAAAGGAATCTTATGATAAATCTGGTTTGGGATCACATAGAGAGAAAAGAATAAATAACAGTCCTTTAGATCATACATCACTGGCAGAACCTGGTGTTGGGGTAACTCAAGAAATCCTTGACAAGTTAGAGTATGTTCAGATGATCTATCACAGAGGAATTAAAAAGGAGTTTCTGTTATACTTTATGGCTGATGGAAGAGTTTACAGAGTTGGAGAAGCTGACATTCATCTGAAGCTATGGGAAGAGCTGGAGTATGTTTTGTATTTGCTGAAAGTAAAAAATCAAAGTACTCATAATGCTGCTCAAGTTTTGAGAGATAGAATGATGAAGTCTAAAGTTTTGCTCGGAGCCAGAATTTCAAGTGCTTATATTCCTAAATATAGAGATGCTCATGGAAAGCTGGTAGAGATGAAGAGGAATAGTGCAAGGTTCAGAACTGCACTGGGAATAAGAGTCTTAAAGTTCAATCTAGAGTCTGATAAGTCTTTCTATATAAGACTTGGAAATGAGATGAATAAAAACAGCATTTATTCTCTAAGGGCTGCCATATATCAGACTGGTGAAAGAGATCCAGAACTTAAGGAGCTGAAAGAGATTATGACTGCTGAGCTAGAAAGAGCTGAAAGAAGACTACTTACAGATTATCTCAGGACAGTGCCTGACATTGAAGAAATTAAGTAAAGGCTGACTGTAAGTTTTTAAAGTTTTCTGTTCTAAGTAAAAGTTAAACTCTGTTATGTTATAAACATTGCATTTGTTATATGTTTTGACATCATCAATTACCTTTTAACTTGTACATTTTTGTTATGCACAAGTTGGGGGAGATTGTTAGATATAATTGCTGATGATTGTTTATCAGTGTTTAAGCAACAGGTACTTATCACAGTTTACACTAGAAGCCAGTCAGAGTTTGTTAAAGTCTGACGGGGTGAGAGTTTATTTAGCTGTCGGTACATACTTGAAGATTCTAGAAGCAATATATCTTGAAGATGGAAAGAAGCAAGATATATTGAGATAGCTAAAGAAACGGGACAGAAGACAGAAGCAATCCTAAATTGATATAAATTGTATAGCTGATTTATAGGAATATCAATTAGAGATTGATTATGTAACTGTGTACTATATAAACACAGATAGGTTAACCCTAAAAGGGATGCGAATACTGAATACATTATTCTTGTAACCTAACAGCTCTCTGTGATTTTTTACATCACTGAGAGAAGAGTTATTTAATATAATTCAGTTTATTGTTCATAAACAGTGTTCTTGATTGTTATTCTCATACATATATTGATTATATATTGTGTATTCGGCCTAACATGAGATTTGATGGGATCCATCCAACAGCTGGCAACATCAATAGGTGCTACCAACTTTCCATTGATGCTCGGGGTCTTCAAGACTTGGAAGTATACACTTCATGCGTAGTTCTCAATTTCAGAAGAAGCAAACTTAGACAAGGCATCGGCCTTCATCTTCTTTTCCCTTGGAATGTGTTCCACATAGCATTCATCAAACTGAGTCATGATGGCCTTAACAAGTTTTAGGTACTTGGCCATGACTTCATCTCTGGCCTCAAACTCCCCATTTACTTGGGAAACCACTAGCCTCGAGTCTCCACACACTTTCAGAGTTTTAACTCTCAAGGCTCCAGCCAGCCCTAAGCCAGCTATCAGGGCTTCGTACTCAGCTTCGTTGTTGGCCGTTGGGAAGTCCAGTTTTAGTGCGTACTCTATGAGAAATCCATCAAGACTTTGTAGCACCAAACCTGCTCCACTCGATTTTGTTTTTGATGCTCCATCAAAATAGAGCACCCAACATTCTTTGAACACCATCTCTTCATCTTTCTTGTCTTCCACTACTACTTCCTGCCCCCCGACTTCTTGGTTGTCAATGGTACATTCAACCATGAAGTCAGCGAGTGCTTGAGATTTTATGGTCGTTCGAGGCTTATACTTGATGTCAAATTCTCCCAATTCAATAGCCCATTTGATCAACCTTCCACTAACTTGAGGTCTATGCAAGATGTTTCTTAGAGGCTGATTGGTCAAGACCTCTATCTTGTGAGCCTGGAAGTATGGGCGTACTTTCTTGAGGCCATTATCAAGGATAAGGCAAACTTCTCAATCGTAGAGTAGTTTATTTCTGCCCCATGTAGGATTTTGCTTACGTAGTAAATGGGTTTCTGAACCTTCAATTCTTCTTTTACCAAAACGGCTCCTAGGGTTGTGTTAGAAACCGCCAAGTACAAATAGAGAATTTCTCCTGGCTTTGGCTTTGCCAACAGTGGTGCCTCAGCCATGTATTTCTTCAGGGCCTCAAAGGCCTCTTGGCTTTCAGTTGTCCACTCAAAAATTTTCACGTTCTTGAGTGCTTTGAAGAAAGGTAAGCACTTCTCTCCTGACTTGGAGATGAATCTTCCTAAAGCTGCCACTCTTCCCGTTAGTTTCTGGATATCCTTGACAGTCCGTGGTGGTTCCATGTCTAGCATTGCTTTGATTTTGTCGGGATTAGCCTCGATTCCTCTCTTGGAAACCATCAGGCCTAAAAACTTTCCCGAGCCTACACCAAAGGCACATTTAGCTGGATTCCACATCATCTTGTGGTGCCTCGGGACTTCAAACGCTTCTCGTAGATGGTTTATATGATCGGCCTTATCGAGGCTTTTAACCAACATGTCATCTACATAGACCTCCATGGTTTTTCCAATCAGGTGTTCAAAAATTTTGTTCACCAATCTTTGGTATGTTGCCCCTGCATTCTTAAGTCCAAATGCCATGACTAGATAACAGAAAACACCAAAGTCAGTGATGAATGATACCTTGGAGATGTCATCTTTGTGCATTTTGATTTGGTTGTATCCGCTGAAGCCATCCATGAAACTCAGCATCTCGTGCCCAGTTGTGGCATCTATTAGGGCATCAATCCTTGGTAAGGGAAAACAATCCTTAGGACATGCATCGTTCAAATCGGTGAAGTCTACACACATTCTCCATTGGCTTTTTTGACCATCACCGGGTTAGCCAACCATTCTGGGAATTGTATCTCTTCAATGAACCCGTCCTCTAGAAGCTTTTCTACTTCTTGTTTAATGGCCTCTTGCCTCTCTGGAGCAAAATTTCTCTTCTTCTGTTTCACCGTCTTCCTTTCAGGATCCACATTCAGTTTGTGGGTTATCAACTGGGGATCAATCCCTGGCATGTCAGCCGTTGTCCAAGCAAAAATGTCATTGTTCTCTTGAAGAAAAGATATGAGCTTGCTCTTCAATGGTTCAGGCAATAGTGCTCCAACGTAAGACACCTTCTCTGGTTCACCAGGGACCAAGGGAATTGGGATTAAATCCTCAGCTGGTTTCCCTCTTCGGTCCTCATTATCACTAGTATCCATGTCTTCAATGGGGAGAACCTGCCCCCCCCCCCCGATTCCATCAGGCCTTAACGCGGCTACGTAACAGCTTCTAGCCATCTTTTGGTCTCCCCGTTCTTCACCAATTCCATTCCTCGTTAGGAACTTGATTTTCAGATGATAAGATGAGGCAATGGCCTTGAACACATGAAGACCCGTCCTTCCCAGGATTGCATTGTAGGTCGAAGTTGCCTTTATAACTATGAAGTTCAACATCTGAGTAGACGTATTCGACCCTTGCCCCATTGTCATTGGGAGTTGGATAGTGCCTTCCACCTTCGACTCCACTCCATTGAATCCATATATGGGCATATTTGAGGGTGTCAACTGAGAGTCAGTATAGCCCATCTTGATAAAAGCATCATGGAACAAGATGTCCACTGAAGCTCCATTGTCAACCAGAACTCTCTTCGTTTCAGAATTGCCTATCACAGGTACGATGACTAAGGGATCATTGTGGGGAAACTTCACTCCTTCCAAGTCAGAATCATCAAAACCTATTGATATTTCTGTTCGGGCACGTTTCGGTGCTTCTCTAACCACAGTCATTACCTCTCGGGCATAGGCTTTCCTTGAGTTTCGGGAGGACCCAGCAGCAGTTGGTCCTCCGAATATCATGTTGATGACTGGCCCTCGGGCTTGGGATTACGATCTTGATCGTTGTCCCTTCTGTCATAATCCTTCCTTTCATAGTTTCCTCTTTGACTCCCTTGATTTCCATCCTTAGTGAATTTATTGAGCTTTCCTCTTCGTATCAGAAACTCGATCTCATCTTTCAATTGTCTGCAATCATCCGTGTCGTGACCGACTTCCTTATGGAACCGACAGAATTGGTTTTGATTCCGTTTAGACATATCAGTCCTTAGTGGCTTCGGCCATCGGAGATCCTCCTCCTTTGCTATTTCCATCAGAATTTGGCTCCTAGGAGTGTTTAATCTTGCATACTCCGTAAACTTTGGCCCAAAATTGTTCCTCTTGGGTGGAGAATCAGAATACTTTGACGTTCTAGGAAACTTTTCCTTGACGTCGTACTCCTGAGTTTCCTTTCTTTTCTTTGAATTTCCACTGCCACCAGTAGTGGGCTCATACTTTCTCATGCTTTCTTCAGCCTTGATTTACTTTCCGGCTCTATCTTGGAGCTTCAGCATGCTCTCGGCTGGATGTTTTGCCAATGATCTTTTGAAGTGATCATCAGTGGTTCCTTGCTGCAGGGCTATCATAGCTACTTTGTCTTCCAAGTCCGGGTCTTTCAGAGCCTCCCGGGTGAATCGGTTGATATAATCCCTTAAAACTTCATTATTTCCTTGCTGGATTCCCATGAGTGATGCAGAACTTTTCTCATGCACCCTTCCACTAACAAATTGGTTGATGAACGCTTTGCTTAGTTCCTTAAAAGACCCGATGGAATTGGGAGGTAGACGGCTATACCAACGTTGGGCCATGCCTGCCAAGGTTTGTGGAAACGCCCTACACTTGACTGCATCATTGGTTGACTGCAACAGCAGTGCATTAGAGAAGGTTCTTACGTGATTTGCGGGATCCCCCGTTCCATCATAAGCTTTGATCGTTGGCATCTTAAATTTCCTGGATATGTTATCTTTCATGATGTCTTGAGTAAACGCTGGTGTAGGATCATCAGGATCTCCTAGGGGCAACAAAACACTAGGATCACCCCTTTGGGGCTTCAGCCCTCTTGGTTCTTCTCGGTGTTGGGTCCAAGTTGATTATCGGGACTCTTCCAGTTGCTTGGGTTTGCGCCCTTGCGGCCTCTTCTTCTGCCAATACTTTCTTGAGCCTTCCAGCCTCTGCCTCATGGGCCGCAATCTTTTCCTTAGTAGTTTGAGGTTGTTCCCGATTTATTTGGGAAGAACGTCTCCTCCTTGGGGAAACTTCCCTCTCTTCTCCAGTTGAATAATTCTCGTCCTCAGTATAGGGACCCGAGTAGTCTTGAATCAGGGGCGTCCGCCTAGTTTGAGTTTGTTGGTTTTGGGGTCCCAGACCTTGTATGTAAGGAGGAACATATGCTTCACGGTAAGTGGGATTGAGACCACTGTCGCCCGCCGTGGGCCGAAGGGGCATGCCATAGTTGGGCATCCCAAGAGTCTGAGTTGCGTATTGGAGAAGATCCGTAGTATGAAGTTGAAGGCCACTTGGTGCATTCATGAGCAGTGGGGAGGTCGTGATTGGTTGCTGGTGAGCGGTCTCTTGTGGATTAGATTCATGAACGACCATTTGCAGGTGATTCGCCCCTTCAACCGAAATTGGGATTTTCGGTCCTTGAGTGGTGGTGAGGGGGATATTCGCCCCTTGAATGCCAGTGGTTGGTGGTGGTTGATTTCCGTGAGTATCAGCCTCAGAGGTGATAGGAAACTCCTCAGAAGTTTGAGTATCTCGAGTTGTTCTTCGTGTGTTTGTCATGGTTGATGTTGTCTTCCCATAGACGGCGCCAAATGTTATGGATTAAAAAGTGTACTTGTAAATTAATTGCTAGGGTTTAGGAGCTTTCGAGCTTTAATGGTTGCTCTTGTGTTTCGTGACTAAATCGGTCCTCACAAGATGCCTACGTATCTCAATCAGTGCTGAGAATCAAGCCGGAAAACGTAGTTCTTGGTGTTGCCCTCGGGGCTATGGCAGTAGGGGCACACCAAGGACGTAGTGACTTGTATGTCCTTATTCGAGGATGAAGTCTAAAACGTTGTAGATGACGTATGGAGCTGTGTCCAAAACGTAGTTCTGAGATGAGGGGTCAGGCCCTTTATATAGACATTTAAAAGCCTAATGGATAAGTATTGATTTCTTTGAAGGATAAGTCTTATCCTTGACGGTGGATAAGTATTGACTTTCTTAAAAGATAAGTCTTATCCTTGACGGTGGATAAGTATTGACTTTCTTGAAGGATAAGTCTTATCCTTGACAGTGGATAAGGATAAATTCTAGATCCTTCCTTATAGGAGTTGTTTCCCTATCATAACGGACTTGTATTGAAACAAGCCCACTTGTATTAGAACAAGCCTGTATTGGACGTCTCCTAATACAGGTTGTACTTCTAGCCCAAATATTAATTACGAAATTAATATTTAATTAGAGTTTCGGATCTTATTAATGGGCCTTATTTATGTACCATCTAGGTTTAATTAATGCAATATTATTTATGTCTTTAGGATTATTTTTAACCCTTATCAAATTCATATTTGATGTAGTTATATATTATGTATGATTTTATAGATAGAATTTATATATTTTTATTTAAATAGTATAATACGTTTATATATATATATATATATATATATATATATATATATATATATATATATATATATAAAGAGAAAAATGAAAATGAAAATATTTTTTTATCGGGAATAATTTACATTCATGTGTAACATGTGAAATTATATCATATAAATTTTATTTTCCATACTCATCATTTATCATGACAAATAGAGTGTAAAGATTTTATTTTTTACATTTATCATTTATAATGAAATAAAACTTTTTTTTGTAATTATATACTCCGTAATATTCTACATTTTAAATTATCACCCCGATTTTTGACTCGGACATCAACCGGGGGATTAAAATGGTGGAAAAAGTGAAAAAATGGACGAAAAAAAATGAGCAAATTAGAGATATACCGAAGTTAATAAAGAATGACATGTAATATTAGAAAATATCAACAAATGAAGTGTTCATTTTGAAAAGAAATTTTCTAAGAAATGAATATGACGAACATAGTGTATAAGCATTAGCATTAGCATTACATAATTTTGATGATAATTTTCTTAATTTTAAATTATAGACTTAACAAATAATGAGATATATAACATATACAATAGTTCTTATATTAGATCAAGTTCATTACTATATTTTATGTATATTTAATTAATTCTAATAATGTAAAATAGTGATATATAATATGATATAAAAATATGAATTATCAACAACATAACTAAAGTATATTTAATCAAAAATATACAACTATAATAAAAATTTATAACGATGATTGATTAATAAAATATGAAAATATGAATATTGAAATAACAATTATTAAAAACACTCCTTTAAGCTAGTATATATAAAGAAGAAGATAAATGAAAGGAGAAAGAATATAAAGATTGATAAGATAAAAAAATAAAGATATCGAATATTAAAATAGTATATTTACTTTTCTCCATAATTAAAGATTTTAATGAAAAAAATATTAAAATTGTATATTTAGTTTCCTCCATTAACAAAGATTTAAAAGACAATTGAGATTTTTTCTATCCTATAAATTCAAATTTAAATAAGAAACTTTAATTTTATTGAATTAAAATTGAGAAAGGAAAGAATATTAAAATTGTATATTCTATTTCCTCCATTAGTAAAGATTTAAAAGGAAATTGAGATTTTTTCTATCCTATAAATTCAAATTTATATAAGGAACTTAAATTTTATTGAATAAAAATTGAGAAAGGAAATAATCTTAAAATTGTATATCAGTTTTCTCCATTAGTAAAGATTTAAAAGGTATTTCATATTTTTCTATCCTATAAATTCCAATTTAAATAAGGAAATTTAATTTTATTGAATTAAAATTGTATATTTAGTTTCCTCTGTTAACAAAGATTTAAAAGGCAATTGAGATTTTTTCTATCATATAAATTCAAATTTAAATAAGGAACTTTCATTTTATTGAATCAAAATTGAGAAAGGAAATAATATTAAAATTATATATTATATTTCCTCCATTAGTTAAAATTTAAAAGACTATTGATATTTTCTCTATCCTATAAATTTGAATTTAAATAAGGAAATTTAATTATATTAAATTAAAATTCAAGAGCTCTAAAAAAATAAATAAATAGTTATACTTAGTTCCCTTTCTTAGTAAAGATTTAAAAGGCAATTGAGATTTTTTCTAAAATCGAGACTCCATTAGTAAAGATTTAAAAGGAAATTGAGATTTTTTTCTCTCCTATAAATTCAAATTTATATAAGGAACTTTCATTTTATTGAATAAAAATTGAGAAAGGGAAGAATCTTGAAATTGTATATTAGTTTCCTACATTAGTAAAGTTTTAAAAGGTATTTGATATTTTTCTATCCTATAAATTCCAGTTTAAATAAGGAAATTTAATTTTATTGACTTAAAATTGTATATTTTGTTTCCTCCATTAAAAAAGATTTAAAAGACAATTTAGATTTTTTCTATCCTATAAATTCCAATTTAATTAAGTAACTTTAATTTTATTGAATTAAAATTGAGAAAGAAAAGAATATTAAAATTGTATATTCTATTTCCTCCATTAGCTAAAATTTAAAAGGCAATTGATATTTTCTCTATCTTATAAATTTTAATTTAAATAAGGAAATTTAATCATATTAAATTAAAATTCAAGAGCTCTAGAAAAATAAATAAATAGTTATATTTAGTTTCCTTTATTAGTAAAGATTTAAAAGGCAATTGAGATTTTTTCTATCATATAAATTCAACTTTAAATAAGGAACTTTCATTTTATTGAATCAAAATTGAGAAATGAAAGAATCCTAAAATTGTATATCAGTTTCCTCCATTAGTAAAGATTTAAAAGACAGTTGATATTTTTCTATCCTATAAATTCGAATTTAAATAAGGAAATTTAATTTTATTGAATTAAAATTCAGGAGCTCTAGAAAAGTAGATAAATAGCTTTCGAACGATCTGAGAGCTCCCAGGGGTTTTCCTTTATATATATAATAATAATAAAGATAAAGATATTGATTTTAAATAGGATTGACTTTTATATATGTATTGTCTTCCCTAAAAATTCGAATTGAATTAAAATAGTTAAACTATAGAAAAATAGATTAAAACTTAAATATGATTTAAGTTAGTTGAGAAAAAAAAGGTAATATTTAGATTTAAGTTAGTTGAGAAAAAAATGTAATATTTGTTTAATTAAATTTTAAGTAGAATTGACTTTTATATATTCATTATCTTTCCTGTAAAAAAATGAGTGTAAATAAGGAATGTCTTATCTAAAAATTCGAATGTAAATGAGGAAATTTAATTTTATTGAATTAAAATTGAGGAGCTCTAGAAGATTAGAAAAATATGAATCGAGTGATTCTAGAGCTCCTGGTACTAGTCGACTAAGCCGCGCTTCGCAACGACCTTATAATATTTTTGTAAAATTTTAAATATTAACTATTTAAGAAAAAATATATAAATATCTATCTATATTATCTTATAATAGACGAAATATTAAAAATTTGGTCGTTCGGTCGGTACTTAGTGATTGTACTTAATTAACCTTACTGATTTTTAAAAAAATTATTAAACAATACTATTATTTATAACCAATTAACTTTTCAGCTAAAATACATCAATTTTTATATTTTTTTCTAACAAAATCCCCTATTTTTCTAAAAAGATCACGGTCAATTACTTTTTTTAACTAAAACATGTTAATTTTTTTTATTTTTCCTTTACTAAAATACCTCCTTTTCAAAAAATGTCATGAACATATCCTTACTTATTTATTTGCCAAAAATATAACGGGCAAAACGTTACTTTTTATTTTAAAACTTATTTTAATACTTTTAATTATTTAAAAAAGTTTAACACGCCTACTTATTTTTTTTAACAAATGCAATTAATAAAATATTAAAAAGTAAATAATTATTAAAAACAATCTGTGCATCGCACGTGTTTTAAACAAGTGTATATAAATAGTGAACACAATTAGCAAAAAAAAATAGTGAACACAAGATTTTACAAACTAACATACATAAACAATAAAATAAACTATTAATATATTTTTATGCCGATTTTGTATCATATTTTCTTGAGCCGACACCCGTTTCATTGAATACATATAAAAAGTACTAAACATGTGCACTTATATAAATATATGTATTAACCATCACTTAGTTCTTCAACCATTCATATTATCACAAAAATTACGAATTTCTTAAATGTCCCTAGATTTTATATGCCGATTTTATATTATCATAATAATAAAGACTATATATATAATAATAAAATTTGATTAGGTTAATAATAATAATAATAATAATAATAATAATAATAATAATAAAGAGTGTAAATATAATAATATAATTTAATTTGGTTTATAATTTTAAGCAAACTTGTCTTTAAAGTATTACATTTTCTATAATTTAGGACCTAAAAAAGGAAATTTTAATTATTAACATTTAAAATAGAGACCAACTTGTCTTTAATAAGTATTACCTTTTCTACAATTTAAGAGCTAAAAGAGATATTTGTATTTAATAAGTATTATCTTTTCTACAATTTAGGAGGTAAAAAAGGAAATTTCAATTTTTAACATTTAAAATAGAAGTCAATTTGTCTTTAATAAGTATCATTTTTTTCTATAATTTAGGAGCAAAAAAGGAAATTTGTTTTTTATTATTTAAATTACAGGAGCTCTAGAAAATTAGATAAATATGAATCGAGCGATTATAGAGCTAAGCAATGTAGCATAGTGGTTATACTTCGGAGTTCTTAGAAGGAGGTTGGAGGTTTGATTCTCTACATTAACAAATATTAATATATTTTTGCATAATAATATCACAGTGGTATTTTTGTTATTTTTCAAAAAATAGGGGTAAAATTGTAACTTCAGAAGCATTAAAGTGGTAATTTTTGTCCTTGTGTTGACATATAATATATAGCAATAGATTGAATATAAATAACAAGTTTACTAAGCCGCGATTCGCTGCGGTTATTTAATAATTTTTCCAAATTTTTTTAAAAATATTCTACAAAAATTGTTTTTTGATAAAATAATATTTCTAACATAAAATTAAGGATTCTTTTGAATTTTCCGTTTTGGTTTGGTTATTTACCGAAATTTTGAATAATTATTGAAAAGGGAAATTTTTTTTTTTTTTAATATTTTAATATTATATCAAATATTAGTATGTTTATAACCATTTTTTTTCTTCTCAAAATTCATGTTCCAACTTTTATTTTACAATACATAATAGGGTCTTACTCCAATAGAAACCCCTCTTAGACTAGAAACTAGAAACTAAATAAAAAATTTCTTAAATCACGTCGAAATATATCACATATGGTATGCAAATTGATCGTTGGGAGATGGAGAAACATATAGTAAAGTCTGATTTAAAAAAAAGTTCACCGATTGACGAGAAAATTAAAATTAAAAACGGAGGGGATTGTGTGTGGTTGTGTATGGGAGGGTGTATTTTAGTTATATGTGGTGCCTCTAGAGGGCCATTAGATTACATTAATTTAAGGGTTTGAATTAGTTTCTAGTTTCTAGTATAAGTTTGGTTTCTATTTGATCACTTGTCATACATAATATAACATCAATATTAAATTCTAACATACAATATACTCCTTCTAATGAATTGTTTTCTAGTTAAACATGTACCCGCTATCTCGTTGTTACCAAATCTAAACAGATTACAAACTAATTTAATAAATAAATTACATCATCTATTAATCAATTTTATTATATCATTAAATTTAATTTAAATGTTTTGAAAAATCCTAATTTTTTTTGTTTAAATATAGGTAATCGAGAAAATAAATGAAAAGATTATAAGACTTTTATATTTTATTTTATAGAAACTTGCATTTTCTGTAAATATTATCTCCTATATAAGTTAAAAATTAAAACATAAAAAACTGATTTTTAATATATACGTAAAACATATAGATAAATTAAATGTGGGTTTTTTACAAAAACAAAATGAGAACATAATATTTAATAGCTTTTTAGGAATATATTAAGATGATAATCTCATTTAAAAATAAATTTTAGAACTTCAAGAAAAAGAAAAAATATATGAGATCATTAAAATGGTCACTTTGATTTTAAGAGAAAGTTCAATGGAGTATCAGCATGATAATTTGACTTTAAGATAAATTTTAAGAAAAATACTAAGATATTAATTTGACTTAAAAAAGTTTAGGAGAATATAAAGTAATTAAAATTTTTCATCACTAAAAATTTAAAAAATAATTTAAATATTTTGTAACCTTTAATATTATTAATTCAAAATTTTAAAACTTCCATCTTTGTGTTTCTTGTCCTTTGTTCTGTTGCTTTTGGGGCTTAGTAGTTGATCAGTCACCTCAAACTCTTTTGATTTTGATGATCACACTTAGCAAGCTGATTGCTTGTTTAAATCATATAAGCAGCATGCTATTATGTTCTATACTAACTCGATTTTGCAGGATAAAGCTTACTGATATGATTATCAGTATGTATAAACAACATGCTATCTATATTGGACTATGTCAGTTTGGCAAGCCGATTTTATTTAGAGGTTACACAAACAACAAGCGAAAGCGGTCTGTCCAGATTTACCAGAAGTCCGAATTTAATGGAAATATTTCAGGAACTTCTTTTAGTTGTTTGTAAGGGCTTATCTATTATATAATACGTATATCAAATATACTGGAGCTTTTAAACAAATTATTTTGATCTATTAGTCATAGAGGCATTCCTGGATACATATAAATAACAAGCCTATAGTATTGTGTCACTTTGTGTCACTTACTTGACCCTTTAACTGGGGGATCCCTTTGTTCCTAAAGGTTCTATACTTTGTAACTTCAATGTATGTAACTCTGTAATAAGTTCTAATTATGACTTGGAAGAAGATCTCAAGATCATGACCCAAGACATTTGAAGACAGTGAGGAATAAATGAGTTGCAATATTGAAGGATGATATTTGTCTAAGTAATGATTTGAGAAGTGTCAAAAATACTGATTCGAGAAGTCATCCATTCGAGAAGTGCTAAGCATGAAGATTTGAGAAGTCAAGTATATTGGTTCGAGAAGTGAAGAAATGAACTAATTTGATATGTCTCAATTAGTGAAGTCAAAAGCACTGATTCGAGATATCATGATTCCAGAAGTCAATATACTTATTCCAGAAGTGCTATAGTGATACTGGTTCGAGAAGTGAAAGATAGCTAATTCAAGAAGTGGTATTATACTGATTCGAGAAGTCCATTCGAGAAGTCAGTCTACACTGTTTTGGGAACCAAGTATCTCTGAGATACCGAATAAGAACTTAGTAGAATTTCGAATTAACAACAGACAAAAGTTTTGGGAACGTGGATCAAGATCAAACCAAGGCATATGCAATTGTCACAATCAGTTGCAGTATGCACATGGAAAGTCTACAAAGAAGCTTAGAGATACAATAAAAAAAATAGCTGAAGATAGGGATCTGGCAGTACGTAAGAAAAAACAAAGTTCACAAGATGCCAACTTTCACTAAAATGGTATAGACAGAGTTTGGCAACCTTTTTGTCCATTACCAGTTTTGTAAAAGTAAGATGTGTGTAGTTTTATAAATACACAGCTTCCTTATTTTCAGTTGTAAGTTTTTCAAAATCATTCAAGTTGTATCTCTTTGAGAAAAACGAAGCTGAGAATTTTATTTCGAATTCACAGTTTGTAGCACCTTTCGATCTAATACAACATTAGGTTAAAAGTGAATTTGTGTGTTGTTTCATTCCGCATTATTCAGTTTACAACAAACAAGATTCAAGCTACATTAAAAGTCGAATCAAAACGAAGATAATCAAAGAAATGTCTGATAATATATTTACTCCCCTCTATAATATCTTCAAGTGAAACTCATACTCAACAAGTGGTATCAGAGCAGACTGTTGATCAAAATAGAAAAATGAGTTCACAAAAGACCACAGGCACAGTGAAGGTTCCAAAGTTTAGAAAAGAGAATTACAATTTATGGAAGATAAAGATGTTGTTGTTCCTGAAAGCTGCTAACCCCTTGTATCCTGAGATTCTCAAGAATGGTCCTTTCATTCCACAACAAGAGGTTGTTGGCTCCACTGTTGGAACAAATGTCATTCCCAAATCTTACATTCCAAAGGATGTTTCAAAGTGGACTGACACTGAAAGAGAGAAAGTTTCTTTAGATAGTCATCTCATGCTAATCATTATTGATTCTATGGAGATGTCTATGTTCGCTAATATTGCTTTTTGCACATCTGCAAAAGAGATGTGAGATCATATTAAAGTGTTATGTGAAGGAACTGAAGAGGTTAAAGAAAACATAAAGCAAATATTGGTCACACAGTATGAAGCTTTTATGGCTCAACCAAGAGAAAGTATCACTGAAGATTTTGAAAGGTTTCATAGACTTGTTACTGAACTGCAAATGAATGGCAAAGCATACAATACAAAGGAATTAAATGTCAAGTTTCTGATGGCTACACCAAATCATCTTGATCAGAAAGTGATTGCTCTCAGAGACAGAGATCTAAAAAAAGTTTCATATGATGTACTGTATGGTGTGTTGAGAACACATGAACTGGAAATGATGCAGAAAAGGGCTATTCAAGCTCATCAATGCAAGATGGTAAATGCCTCTTGTGCTCTAATTGTAAATGAATCTCTCAAAGAGTTTGAAGCCTCAACAAGTCAGATAAGGATTGAAGAAATTGTAGAAGATGGACCAGAAATTGAAGAACCTACCAAGATTGAAGATCTAAATGAGGAAGACTTCTACACCCCGGAAGAGTTGGGGGCTATGGACAATAAATCGTTTGCATTCATGGCTAAAAAGTTTCCTCACATCAGATTTAAGAGGAAAGAACCATTCAAGCCTAAACCTGTCAACAACAACTCCTTCAACAAAGGAAAGGCTCCAATAAAACCATACAAAAGCAAATTCAAGACTGGTACTTTTGACATATCCTCCATCAGATGTTTTTTATGCAATGACCTAGGGTACTTTGCTAGTGAGTGCAAAAAGCCAAAGAAGAAAGACAAGGCTTTTCTGGAACTTGAAGCAACTTGGTTTAATCAAGGACGGGGACTTGCGAAGCCCCATTGCACCATCGGTGACCTCCTTAAGGACGGTTATGGTGATTTCTGTTGCAGGTACAAATAGAGCAAAGGGAATGAGTGAAACAAAAACACTTACACCTGGCCTGGGTGGGAAAGGAAAAATGAGTGAAACACCAACAGAAACGTTGAGTGAACACTCAGTGCCAAAAGTGAGGAGTGACACCCAAACCCTGGTTAACATAGATGATCTGCTACCACCAACGGAAAGAGAACTACAAGTACAATCCACTCTCAAGGAGATGACAGTTCATGAAAAAGAGGGAAACCATTTATTCAAAGTCCCTCTCAGACCTTCTTTTACCCAAGGGATCTCCTTCGGTCAAGTTGATAGTTCTTTAACTTCAATTCAAACGAAGATTGACTTGGCTGCAGCTGATTCCAGAAGAACCTACAGAGCTTTAAACAGTGCATCTGGCACAATAACGGGTACAAAGGAGGCTATGGACTCACTGAAGAAAGAAGCTATGGAAGAACTCATCGAATTGAGAACAGACGTCAAGGACCTACGAGATGGATTCGTAAATGAAATACATGTTCTACAACAAGGTCAAGAAGCTCTATTTGAGGACATTCTGGTTATCCGGGATGGTCAAGCTAAGGTCAAAGATGCAATGAATAGTTTGTCAAGAGTGGAGTCTCGTCTCAACAAGAGATTGGACAGAATCGAGCAAACTTCCAAATCAAGACTAAATGACATAGAGAAAAAACTTGCTTCTATGGAAGAGATGACCAAGGACATTGCTCTGTTTATGGAGAATCAAGGTGACGGTCTGGAGTCGATCTGGAATATGATTAAAAATCAACAAGCTGGACCTTCAAACCACTATGCTGAGGATAACTTCACGGAGGATTACTCAACTAAGGGGGAGAAGGGAGCAGTAATGGAAACACCAAGCAATTCAGAGAAGTGAAAAACTAAAAAGGTTCAAGATGTATAATGAGGTAAGGAAGAAGAAGTTGATAGATTTGGCACAGAAGCAAGTAAAGGACTGGGAGATGGCTTACAAAACATTTTGCGGAGTTGAAGACGGATTAGAAGTCAACGACAATGCTGATGTGGAAGTTATCATTCAGAACATCAGAAGTGCAAATCAGGACACTCAAACTTATTTCACTGCATTGAGACAATCTCTTATCTACCTGAAGGCTAGAGTAAAAACAAATGGTGCCTCGAACATAATAATCAGTTTCATTAATAGAGGTACATTTGTCATCTCTACGAAGTTTTTCGAACAGAGAACATAAACTGAATTGTAGGTGATACTCATTAAGATCCAAAGAACTACAAAGCTAAATGAACTGCTTTGTGAGCATGTTAAGGAGACTTAATGAAAGTCAATCCAGAGGTAACTGAAGATCCTCCAATGGTAAGATTCATAAAAAATGACTTGTTCAGAATCTACTATCTGACTGAGGATAAACTGAAGGATTATCCAAATAACTATATGATATCAGTTGAGAAGTACCTGAGACCCACTGGATTCATTACTACTGAGAAGACCAAAGTTGCAGATACTCTAAAGAACTATCTTATGGAAAATATGCCCTATTACAGGAAGAGAGTGGAAAGAGGATTGGAAGTGCATCCCAGACTACCCAACATGCCAAAGCAAAATCAGAAAGATGTCAACATTGCATAGGTGTGGGCTGGAGTGGGTCAACAGGTTGAGTACATTAGAAGACACATCATAGGAGCAATCCTAAAACCTGGAGAACCACTGCACTATCCATCTGTGATTGATTATCAAGCAACAAATTCTAATCATGTAGCTGAAGAAGGTGAGATCATAATGGATTGAAAATGAAGCAAAGAACAATCTGCTCAGGCTAAATGAGCAACTTCATTGTTAAACTTTTTACTGTTCTTTGTAAATTAGAAATCTGGAAATGTAAATATTTAATCCAGAATGTATTTAATATTATCAATATGTCTTACTTTAATTAGTTTCATGTTTTCATTAGTTAGTTGAGTTATCCTCTAGGTATTTGCTTGTCGAACTTTAACAATCAAATAAGGAGAGATTATAAAGCGTAATGTAACATAATATGTAATAGAGATAACTACAACTCAACAAAGGAACAAGACAGACTATAATATTAACTGAAGCAAAGGAATCCAGAAGAAAAGAAGAAACGGTAAACTCAAAAAATCAAAATATGGTATGTATTCTTGAAGTCCGTAAACAGGTCACGGAAATAAGTTCATTAATATGTTCAAGCCTCAGTGACAAATAAAGAAACAAGACTTTCAAGACTACAAAAGTATTTGAATGATAAAGAGTTAGTACCAGAGGATTTCAGTGATTTTAATGAAGCAACCAGAACGACAAGAGACTTATCAATGATATTGTATTGAAGACGTAGAGGTATTGATCAAGTATTAGTCATTTGTGAACCAGACCAGTTGCACTAGTTGTCAACACTTAAAAGATCAAGATGTTTATCGTCTCGGAAAAAATTGATTTAAGTCAGACCTGAAACATCCTGGAAGTGAAAAGAAATTTATAAGGTATGTTTAGGTTAAATTGAATTAGAATATTCTTGCTGCAAGAAGATAGAATCTTCAAGGATCAAACTGCATTTAAAGACATTCGATAGTTTTCATTTATGAAAAACTATCGAGAGAAGAAAGTAAGGTTTGAAAAATACTGTCAAGGAAGGAAAACTAGTTCGACAGTTTCTTTTTAAGAAACCATCGAAGTGGATAAAAAGTGTTGGTTTGATAGTTTTATTTATAAAACTATCGAATTACTTTCAAAAAAACAAAGTAGTTCTTTCGATACATTTTATTTAAATCTATCGAAGGAAAAGAAAACTTTGCCTTTGATAGTTTTTGAAAAAGTGGAGCAGGTGAAAAGAATTCAATTCTTGTCAGGTTGATCAAGGAAATGGACGGCTAGGATTGTCTTTTGGCCTTCGATAGTTTTCCTAAAGCCTACCATTCGAGAAATGAAGACAGTGTCTTCTTCAGTCAGTTTACGGTTGATCATTTACGTTTGGAAGAGTCAAGAGCTTGAGAAATTCTACAGAAGAAATTAATAGTGCCTTAAATTTTATCACTTGTATTGATTACTGTAACTTGAACTCATTGAAGCTAATCCTACGGATTAGAATTGTAGCACCCTTCGTGGTTTATATTTATAAAACGATATATTCCCCGACTCGTGTTTTGATTTGGTAAATTTGATTTCGGACAAGAACATAATTAATTATCCGCGAACGAAATTGAATAATTTGTGAGTATCGTATTCAACCCCCCTTCTACGATACTTTGGACCTAACAGTTCGGTTTTTCGGTTCTGTTTAGCCCTACCTAGAAGTTAGTAATCATTTGTTTTAATATTAAGTTAATAAAAAAAAATGTAAATATGTAAAAGAAAACTAAATTTATATAAGAAAGTTGGGTAACGGAAAAGGGTGCCCGATCAATGCCACGTCAGGTCAGACTTTATGTATATTATAGAGTAAAGTGCACTTTGTGTGCCTACAGTTTGTGTGTCAGACCACTTGGGATACTCTACTTTAAAAACTACCACTTGCTATACTGAAATTCCAGTTTCGTAACATTATGTGTATTTCAGTTAAAATAACATTAAAATGTAGGGATAAAATAGTTTTTCTGTTATCATTTTCTTCATCAAACCCATTTTTACCATTGATAAAGTTTTTGAGGAATTAAAACTTGGATATCTCAATCATTTCTTAACGAAATCGAGTAATTTAAGTTGCAACGGGATGATTTCTTTCTCCTCTATAAATTGATATTAATTTTGACTATGAAAGAATAATTTCAATAAATTCATATATTTTTATTATATTTAGAATCTAAATATGAAAAAAATTTCAAGTTAATCTTTCATAACCAAAATCGATATCAATTTGTAGAGGAGAAAGAGATCATTCTGTTGCAACTTAAATGACTCGATTTCATCGAGAAATGAATGAAATATTAAAGTTCTAATTTCTCAAAAACTTCATCAATCATAAAAATGGGTTTGGAAGAATACGATAACATAAACACTATTTTACCCACGCACAAACTGCTCGCTCTTGTATCTTATATCTATACCCGATAAAACACCCCCAAATAAATAAAAGAGAAAAAGATCAGAATCGAAGAATTAGGGTTTGAGCAATGAAAACGAATGCCTTAAAGCTTCCCAGACGACTGTACTTAAAGCGTAAATTTGAGGCAGAATCTGATGTAGAGAAAGAGAAGCCAGACTCTGATGTAGCGAAAGAGAAATCCAAAGAGAAAGACTTTTCTGATTACACAGACGACGACGTATGTTTGCATGTGTTGTATAGTTCATTTGTTATATTTGTCCGTGTGTTGTATATATGTATATTTGTGTGTATTGCATAATCCATTTGTTATATTGTTTGTATAATGTAAATTATGTATATGTGTGTGTTGTATAATTCATTTGCTATACTGTTTGTAGATGTTTGACGCCGAAGAGATTGAGGTCTTTCCTGTAGAAATTATTGATGGTCGCAAACAGGCGTTCACTGGTGCTGCGAGAATCAAAATAATTTACGATTCATTATGCCCACCCCCAAATCAAACCCTCATTGATAACATGCTACTTTATCTCTCTAATTTGGCTATTTGCGTTTATAACATGATGGAGGTACATTACATTTCTTCTCTAGCCAAGTCCAATTATCATTTTTGTTAGACCATACTTAACCTCATTTTGCATTTTGGTGGCCGCAGTTTCAAATTTACAATATAGTGGCTGGACATTACTTTTATTTTTCAAAAAGGTGGCTAAGGGCCACTTTTTTGAAAAAAAAGTTCTTAAAAAAATTGCTCTTAGCCACCTTTTTGAAGACTAAAAGTAATATCTGACCACTAAATTGCAAATTTGAAAGTCTGACCACTAAAGTGCTAAAGCGGGTAGAGTATAGCCACCATTTTGTAATTTACTCTTTTTGTTATAACATAAGTCTGTTGTTTTTACTCTTTATTATAATCTAATCATTTTACATTTTACATACATACATTCAGGGTACATACTTTTGTGATGTCAAACTGCTCAGGGCAACGAACCGTGGTTATGTGGATCGTAATAGATTTATCACTTTTGAAGCCTTCTCTTGTAAAAGGAAAACGAAGAGGGTGGTTCCCGTAACCTTCCAAACAAAAATATTTGTTGGTCAAACTGATCCACGTCCAAAGTTTGAGATTATATTTGTTAGGATCAAACCTCACCATAAACGTTGTCACACCTCTGAACTCATGCCTCCCATCAATCAACAGCGCCTCTATCAAGTCATCACAACATACGTATTCTCTTAGCAATGGCTTTACTCTCTTTCTGTTTCTGTTTCTTTTCAATATATATATATGACTCATATTTTAAATGTCTGATTAATGTAGGACTCTTCATTAGATTCTCGATACAGTTTAGCACTTTATCTCTCCCGGGTGTCTCTTGTCAGTTATTACCGCACTGTGGTCCGTCTCTAACTCTCTATTTGAATAATATTTTTCTATTACCCCCACCTCCGGCACACACACATAAAAGCCCGTTTTTTTATTATCTAAACAATCAATTTGAACTGCACATACAGTTGGCAGTAAATGTTGCAAAGCATGACATTGAGTCACTGAAAGTCCTCAAGCTAGTGAAATCCGTTGCCAAGGTTCCAACTTACCTTATCACTTTTCAAGCTCCCTTGCTTGCTGAGACAGAGGGGAAGAGTGTTGAAACCTTCGAAACAGAAATATGCATACGTAGCCTCTACCCAACTATAGTTATAGAGTTAAAGTCGGACGCCCGAGTGATTCCAGGTAATTCCATCCTGCAATTCATCTAATTTTTCAGTATATCATGATTTTATTAGTTCATGGTAGCAGTATGTATACATTTCGTATGCAGAACCTCAATCATTGGTCACTGTAATGCAGATTGTTATTGGGTTACTAAGTTCTAAACAGTTCTTAATAGTATACTTTGATGTTAATATTATATTTACATTTTTATTGTTTTAAATATTTCCGTATTATGTATCCGCACCTATATCCTTGCTTCTTAAGTTCTTAGTCATATATTGCAAATGTAAGTAATTAACCCAATAACTTTCTAGGTAGTATAAGTTATATATTTATTTTTTTTGTGCCCCTTATACCAACAAAACATACACATACTGCGTTACAAAGAATGATGAAATTTATGTATCAGGATACATCATTAGTGGCACCCAATATCATTCATCTATAAATGGACAGTGAATCTATTAAATACCAAAACGATGAAGTTCTGTAACAAAATTCTTTCTTCTCCGGCTGTTCTTCCCTATTGTTCTATTCTTCTTGGATTTTTTTTTATATATGAGAGAATATCCATCACATATTTTAATATGACATTAGGACTAAAAATTTTAACCATCTTATATCTTAATCTTTTCCTTCTCTAATTAGTAAACTAAAATCATAGTAGAGTGAAAGTGTACTTTGTGTACTTACATCTAGAGTGGCAGACCTCTTTCAGTATTGTACTTCATAAAAGTACCACGCTATATTGAAATTTTGTTTTACTTGCGTTTTGCGTGGTTTTTTCTATTTCTCCCAACTCTGTTAGGGTGTTTTAGTCTATTCAATTTAACATTTAAATAAAACTTAGTAAGCATAAATTATCCATATAACAACAATATATTTAGATTAACAACTACAATTAGTTTAATTTCTCTTTCTGATGCAAAAATACTCCGACTTAACCTTCTCGTTAGGCGGCCTCCATCACATCCATCTCATCTCATTATTCACCCACATTCACTTTTTAGTGCAACTCCTTTTACTGACCTCGTCAATTATACTTTGCAACCCGCTTATCACAATCTTATTATGCACACTTTGACACATAAATTTACAGTCTATTTTGCATACAATGGTGATAGACTAGCTTAATTTGTATCTCATCATACTAATTTCATGGGCCAGAAATTTGATCCACCCTTGACCCCTGATTTAGTGGACTGACATGCTGGTTTCTTCGAGATTAATATAAGTGAAGTTGAGAATAATATAGTAAATTGGTAACGTGGATTTTGATATGGACACATTAAGTGGACGGAGGAAGTATAATAAAATTAAAGTACTTCCCTAGTACAAATCAAATTCCAATTGATAATAGATAATAAGATAATATTGTTCTAAAATGAATATTAAACAATAAAATAATAAAATGGACTTTCGAAGCCTCCTATACTGTTCCAAATAGTTTGTTTTGGTCTTTTTAACACGTGTTCCGCATCAATTCTCCTCCGCTGAAAAGAACTCCGCTTCGTCGAGTTAATAAACTCGAAAGGAGTACGATGGAGTATCAAAGAGTTTTGTATAAATGACATCTGAGAACGAGCACAAGCAAGACTATATTTACAACCATCCTTGACAATCATTTATGTGTTGGCACGTTCAACATGATGAGCATCTCGATCAACAAGTCATGGACGACCCAAAATAACACCGCAAAGCTTCAATGGAAGAAAACACATTACTGCATCATTGAACTTTCTTGCATCATTAAACTTCCCAAAAGAAAGTTTAATCAAGCACCTCCTAGTGAGCCGAAGTTTTGCATCATTAGTCCAAGATATGTAAAGTTCTTTTGCTTCTAGATCTTTAGTCATCTTGACTTGTAAATCATCCATATTTTTTCCCCACCACATTGACTCTTTTCAAGGTGGGTTTTGTTTATGAGAAAAACACTCAAACATCTGTGAGTGTTACTACCTTGTGATGAGACCGAACCGCGATTTAAATTTGCTAGTCATCTGTTGGCCTACAATGGGGGGTCTGAATGAACATATTCATTCCTCGACGAGCTAGATGAACTCCTACCAATGCTCAGCTCATCCTTTTCAGTTCATCCTTGAAAGAAAACATCTGCTACTACCCGCTACTTTACTTGAAATATTATGATGCAAGCCTCGACAATATATATAAATAAGAACATCTTCATCCCAAGAAGGAAACTTGATTGTGCTGCCAAACTATAGAATTGTGGAGCTTAATTTGCAACGGACTTGCTCCTTGCACAAGCTCAAGCTAGTAAACTGAAGGAAAGCAGGTTGTTTCTGATCTGCAGGTTAAACTAACGAACCTAACGTACTTTCAATACAAATCAAATTCCAAGAAATAATAATAAAAGAATATTGTCCTAAATAAATATAACGAATAAACTAATCAAATGGGCTTCCAAAACTTCCTATATTGTTCTCAAATACTTTCGTTGGGCCTTTTTAGCACATGTCCTGCATCAAATAGTTGATAAATTTAATTATATTAAATTTTGGGCAAAAAATAATAGTTGATATTTGTTCACATGTTCCAAGAATTACCTTATATGCCTGATACTGTTAATAGTTGCTGATTATAAAGACTAGTAAATACATAAAATGTGCGTGGAGACAGTGATGTGTAAAAATAATGTAAACTGCAAGCGCACAGTATTCAGTTGTAGCAATCACAGATCGATCCACAGAGACTATGAATTTTATGAATTTTCAAAACCCTAACAAATAACTCAGGCGAACTAGACAATAAGATTTGAGATGAGATTTGTTTAACCTAATTAACAATTAAAATCAGATAAGGAAAACCTAGGAATCTGAATCCATTAATCAATCACAATTAATATCAACTCGCCCTAAAATCAATTCTCTTTCCTTCACAAATAAGATATATCAATTAACGAGACAAGCATATACTATGAAACTTGTTATCTAACAATAACCTATCAAAACTTCATGGAGCAAGCATAGGCTATGAAAAATAAATCCGGTAACAATAATATATCAAAATCACTTTGTCAATTGACCAATTAAGCACCAAGAAAAATTATGAGAATCAATTAATAGGAACAAGAAGATATCAACAATAATCAAATTAACTTCATCTTCATCCTAGGAGAATTAACTTAGCTAGACATGGCAGAAGAAACAAAACAATTAAATATAAAGAATGCAAGCAAAAGTGTTTGAATAAAATATAAAGAACTTGTATTGAAAGACAATAATAAATCTATCCTACTCCTAATTATCAGATCTAGTCTAAATTCTAGGTAAACAAAATTTTAGAGAAACAAAATTCTAGGTGTCTCAAATACAAGAGAGGAGATCTATATATATAGAAAAAATAATGGGTTTGGGTTCTTTGACTACAAATCGGATTCTGGAAATATTTCCTCAATTCTTTTTTCTTCTCCGATAAGTTTTCCAATTTTTCTCTAATTTCCTTTTGACTTCAAGTATTTCCATCTCCTTGCCTTTTTCACCTTTTTCTGCTTGAAATATGATTTTATTTATTTTCCTACAAAACAAAAGAAAACAATTTATTAAATAATAAAATTACAAAAACAAACATAAAATAGGTATTAAAAATGTATTAATTATGGACCTATCAGACAGCATTCTTTAATGTTGAAATTTAAGGAGAACTTCGGGTTATGCAACCTAAAAGGTTCGTAGCTCTTGATAACAAAGTAGAAGTTTAATGACTACAATAATTAACGTGGTTAGAATTAGCATAATAATATGACATGAAAACTTTGACAAGGTAATCTTATCAAAATGTTTCTCATTCTAATTGAGTGATATATAAGTGTTCGAGAACACTTATAGTGGACAGGTATGTGTTAATAGACAGTTTGATTTTTGATGAATTGTATCCAGTGTTATATAAATCGCTAAACGGTTGAGCTACCGAATAGTGATTTATCGTAAATCGGGGATTTATCGAAATATTTAATCGGATATAAATCGGATGTAATCTAATATTATTTTTTTGTTTAATATTTATTAACATGTTTTTATTTTATCGTATCATATTTTTATTTTATTTTTATATTAAAATTTTTGTTTGTATTTTATATATTTAATATACTATTAATAAATAATATAAATAAGAAATTGTGCTTGTCCAGATATTCTAGAAATTTCTGTAATTTCTACTCTGTTTTATACTTCAAAGTTCAATCTCCTCCTAATTCTAATGTTAATGTCATGCATCACTCCAAAGGCTGCATAACACCAATTTACAGCATCAGTATCTATCTCTCTCTATCTATACAGTTTTATTTATGTTAAATATCGTTGGATGTTAGAGCTACACCACTTGAATTACGCCGGAAGATATGTGCATCTATCAGATTTTTCCGATTTGACCCGATACAGTGTAAAATGTTTTATTGGACGATTTAAGCAAATCAATGCGGCAGTCCGCCAAACACCAACTTTTTGGCCGATAAATCGGCCAAATCGCTGATATTTGTAACACCGGATTTACCAAGTAGTATATTGCAAACACTACATATAAATGACGACTCCTGGTAGAGATTGAGAATTTAAAGTATTGAAGAGACATAGAAGGGTATCTAATAATTATCAAAGGATTTGGTTAGAGTGAAAACAAATATCTCAACGCATCTCCAAGGGTAATTGCTAAATTGATTGGCTAAAGTGGTTGGCTATTATGAAAATTAAAAAATTTACCTAGGGGAGTAGTATTTGCTTCAATCGTGTTAACTATCATGTTAGTTAGGTATAATATACCTAAGGGGAATATTTGTTCGATAAATTTGGCAACGAAAAATGCTTATCTATTTTGCTAAGGAAAATTATGGGTTGGAGTTCAACATATTTTACATATCATCTATCCCTGTGCCACTTAGATTTTTGTGGCTAAGAGTTTATCCCCGTTGGAGATGCTCTGTATAGAGGTAAACCTTGATATCTTACTCTAAGGAGTCCAAGTCCTTAAGTAGATTCTTAGTTGTTAAATATGTTTATTTTTGCATAGAAGTCATGATTGAGATTCTTATCAGTTAAATTTATGTATTCAGGAAATCTGACCAAACAGGCCATTGAATAAACCAGTTAGTTATTGTTATTTCTAGTTATTGTTGACTATTGATAAATTCGTATAGACATTATTTTAGATAGCTATACGATTTTGATGTATTATTCTTTGTAGTTTGCATGTCTAATATCTTTCTGTTTCTTTGTGAAGCCTAATACGGATGCATCGGAAGGGCAGCCTAATTAATATGGATGCATCGGAAGTGAAGTTTCTAGACTTGTGGAAGGAATGTGACGTGGAATGCTTCTTTTGAAAGTTCTCGATTAATCTATGATTAAATCTCTTGTTTAGAAACTTAATGTAGGAGGAAAACCTTATACTGCAATACTGCTTCTGTCGTTGGACCTGTTGAATCCTGTTTATTGCTTTATTTTGATGGTGTTGACGAGCTTATGCTACTATACAAAAAACTTTGAACTCTATCTGTACATAAATTACTTTGTGGAGATTGCTCGTTTAGATATACGTGTTATAATTATAATAGCATTCGATTGTGTTGTAGCGCTTATAAACTCATGTACCCTGAAATAGGGTTGTGCATGCGTTTAAAATCGAATCGAATTTTTATTTGATTAACCGAAACCAAAATGTAAGAAAAATGCTTATCGAAAACTGAACTGCACTATATTCGGTTTTAAATTGAACTCTACTAAACATTTGGGTTATTACCGAAAAACCAAAATTAAACACCAAAATTTCACAAAAGTTGCTAAAATTACACAAAAACATTCATAAAAATCGAGTTTACCACAAAACACTGATTAGCTAGTTCACAATGACCAATTTAAACATTCAGAAATTTAAATTTGAGTTAGAGCTAGCATTGAAAACCAAGATTACAATCTAAACTTCTTGTGAACAATAATTAAATAAAGTTGCTAGACTCTGGAGCTCACTAATTTAACTAGTCTTTTAATCTTACTGTGCTTCTCAAACTTAAACTAGATCAATTAAACAGACCGGACACAATTAAACTTGTTGATCAGGGAAGAATCTACGCACTGTAGCATGTGGTGGCAACAAATTTTTTTAAAAAAAAATCCTGAATAACATAAACTAGATTAATACATGATTTTTAATAATATAATATAATATGTATTATTTATTTATGTATTTAAATTAATTATCAATTCGGTTCGATTTCTATAATCAGAACCAAGCACTTTAAATTAATTTGGGTTTGATTTCGATTTTAACTCCGTTTTTTGTCACCCCTAACTACATGTACGACGGACGAACAATCAAAAGAAATGCAGCAACTTAGTGGATAAGAAATGTCATGTAAAGTGAAAAAATAATAAATATATTAGGTAATTATTCCGGACACATAATAAAAACAAACTATTATTATAACAAATTATACCATAAAAATTCGTATAAATGATGACCCTCATGTATGCATACCTAAGACAACGGTACCCCCATTATTCCAATAGAGTAAAGTAGAGTACACTTGTTTAAGTGTGACATAAAGATTATTATCACAAGTCATTTTAGTCCAAGAGAGAGAACGTGCATTATTTTTTGTAACATGGATCCACAGACTCACTCTCTTCCCCCTGCCCCCCTTCATCTGGTCTTTGTTGTCATTAATTTTACAACAGTTCACCTGACAGATAAGGTCCAGAGAGAGAGCTACCCCCTCTAGAAACACAGAATCTAATATAAATTGACCAAAGTACATTTTGTGTACTCGTATTTTAGTCCAGATAACACTTGTAATATTATAGTTCAAAATCGAGCAGTTACAATATTAATGTTTGTATTTCAATGCACTTTGTTGCATTCCGTTAACTGAGGTTCCGTTATTAATTTAGGAAGTAAATTGCACTTTGTGTACTCGCACTTTACTTTAAAGTGCATTTTGTTTACCCGCACTTTACTCTAAAGTGCATTTTGTTTACCCGCACTTTGCTCGATACATTACTTGCAATACTTTGGTTCAGAATTTAGAGTAAAGTGTGAGTACACAAAATGCATTTTAGAGTAAAGTGCGAGTACACAAAATGCACTTTACTCCCTAAATTAATAACGGAGTTAAACTCAATTAACGGAATGCAACAAAGTGTAGTGAAATACAAACATTTATATTGCAACTGCTCGATTTTGAACTATAGTATTGCAAGTGATGTCTGGACTAAAGTACGAGTACACAAAGTGCACTTTACTCATATAAATAAAGAAATTCGAATAATAATTATTTTCCACGCCTCCAAGAATCGAAGCTTAATTGATTTGATTAATAACCGGTGTTCTCATCAACTCAACTATATCGCTGCATGGTGTACCTTGTACCAAGAGAAAGTGACAGGCCCGACTATCGGGGACGTCACAGAGATTAAGAAAAAGTGTAAATTAATAGGAAAAAGTAAGAAAAATGAGTAAAGTGGTGGGACTAATCAATATTTAATGTATAAAGTGGGTATAAAGTAGGTATAGTGTAGGAAGGTAGTGAATGTGATTGGATTTTATATTATAAAATGTTACTCCATCTGTCCCGTTCAATAATATACATTGAGTTCGGACACGGAGACCAAGAAAATGTATAAAAAATGAGTAAAGTTAGATGAAAAGTGGGTAAAGTGGTGGGACCTATCAATATTTAATTTAATAATAAATTTGAGACAGTGAAGGAAAATAGCGGGTGTAATAGTGTTTTAAATTATTATAGAATATAGATAGTGGAGAAAATTAGTGAGTGTAATGTGTTTTATATTATTAAAAGTTACTATTTTTGGAATGTATAGAAATAAAAGGGACATCCCAAAATAAAAACTGTATAGAAATGAAAGGGACAAAGGGAGTACTATTTTTGATATGTAAAAAAAATGAGATGAATATACCAAAATAGAAATTATAAAAAAATGGGAGAGACAAGAGACTATCAAGTATTGTGACAGTCACAATGTTATTCAGTTTTTTTTCCTTTTTTTTTTGGTAGCTAATGAATGGGCGCGAGTGATTTTCTAAATTTTCTGATTTCTAGCCTCAAAAATTTGAAATCATGTCTCTCTCTTTGATCAATCATTTTAAACAGTAAATATGTAAAAAAAAAAAAAAAAAACTTATCTCATTTATTGTAGTTTGGTGTTCGAAACAAATGCAGCCTACTATTTACATTGTTTTTATTTATAAAAAAATTAATTTTTATATACACAAAATTATTTATACTTTTTTATTAATATATTAACTAATTATTATTCATATTTAGCATGGGACCCCAAAATTATCAGCACGAACAGTGAAATATCATAAATGGTTTTTGCTTTGATCATATTGCAGCAGTGGTAGCAGAGAAAGTAAAGAGATTTTTCACAATTTGGTAAGCTACTTTTCTTATCTTGTTACAAGTCTCACTTTCTATATGGGTTAAAAAACAAAAATGAAAAAAGATTAACAACACAACAAATGTAAATTTATTATCAGCTTTCTTCACCATTTTCATATATTTTTCTTGCTTTAAAATGTTGTCATCCTCCTCTATAAATTTATAGAGTTAGATATACAATACTTTTGGAAAAGGTATTACATCATAGTCTCACATTTTATTTTTTAAATATGTGTATATGTACAAGTGTGTCTGTATATCGGTTCTTTTCTATTATTGCGAATACTTCATCCGTCTCTCTCAATTTTTTATGGACACGAAAATTAAAAATAATTGTAATTTAGTTGAAAAAAGTAAAAAAAAATGAGTAAAATTATGGGATTAATCAATATTTAATGTATAAAATGGAGATAGTTGAGAAAAATAGTGGATGTAATTAATTTTTATATTATAAAACTTTAATATTTTTGAAAAATTTTAGAACGTAAATAATTGATATGAACATTTGGAAAAGAAAAGTGTAAAGAAATGACACAGGAGGGTTACTTTTTCAAGAACTTTAGTTTAGCTTTCTTTTTTGGGTTTTTGTGCAGAAAAAAGGAAAGAAAGATAGGGCCATGGCATGGAGTGATAATGGGAAACAACTGTTAGGTGGGTCTGATATTTTCTAGTTGAAGTTCAAGTGAGTTCAGTCTTTTTAGTTGCTAAAACAAGTTGTAGGGTTTGAGTTTTTGAAGGGTTTGTGTTGAAATTTACTAACAACCCATCAAAAAAAAGATATGGATTCTTATGAAGCAACAAAGATTGTTCTTGCAAGAATTCAAAAGTTGGATCCTGAAAATGCTACTAAAATTATAGGGTTACTGTTGATTCAAGATCATGGTGAAAAAGAAATGATCAGGTTAGCTTTTGGTCCTGAATCTTTAGTTCATTCTGTTATACTAAAAGCTAGAAATGATCTTGGTTTGTTTTCTTTAAAAAATAGTCCATTATCATCACCTGGTACACCATGTTCTCCTTTGCCTTTTACACGTCAGTTTTCGTCGAATTCTCGGGGTTTTAATGGTGTTAATCTTCCATCTCCGTTAAGTATACCTACCCATAATGGTGTGTTTAGTTCAAATTCATTTCCAAGTCACTATAAGAGTCCTAATGGAGTGAGCAATGTAGGAAATGTGTCTGGTTTGTCCTCTAAGATGAACTCATCAGCTGTTCCTTTTTATGGAAATGGAGAAAATAGTGAGGGGGTTGATGAAATTCCAATGCCTTTTCTCAATGATGGCCCGAATTCGACTGATTTTTACTACCCACAGCCTGATTTAGTGTTGAGTCCGGATAGTAATGTTGATGGTATGTTGTTTAATTCGAGTTGGGGTGGGGGAAATCACAGAAGGAGTTACTCTGTGAGTGATACTTGCTTTAATTCTGAAGACTCGAGTGAAGGATTTGGCTGGAAACCATGTCTTTACTTTGCTAAAGGGTATTGTAAAAATGGAGCTAATTGTAGATTTGTTCATGGTGGTGGGCTATCTGATTCTGATGGAAATTCAAATATGGGGGGCTCACCAAATAATATTGACATAATGGAACGGTGCCACGAGCTTCTCAGGTCAAAATCAGCCCAACAACAAAGATTAGCAGCAGCTTCTCAGTTCATGAGTGGAGCCTCTGGTTTCTCTTATAGCCCAAGGTAGAGTCTCCTAAATTTATATCTTCATTTTTACTCGTGTTTACTTATTTTGTTTAGTTCGTAAATTATGTAGTTGTTTTTATATTTTCTCTTGTGTGTATTATTTGAGTTCTCTTTCTAGTTAAAATGTTTGTTGAATGGCATTTTAGGGCGGCTATGGCACTCATGATGGGGGATGAAATTAACAAATTTAGCCGATCTCCTAGGTTTGAGAGGAGTGAGTTTTCGATGAGTCCAGAATCAAGACAGATATACTTGACTTTTCCAGCTGATAGTACATTTAGAGAAGAAGATGTGTCATCTTATTTCAGGTTTAACTGCTTTTCAGAGCAATATGATTTTAATGTAACTATTTTATGATAAAATCTAGATCTGTTTATGTGCTTTTATTTCTATTAGCTTCTTTTGCAAATCATACAAATGTTTGTATCTGGTTTCAGTAATTACGGTCCTGTGCAAGATGTGAGGATTCCGTACCAGCAGAAGCGTATGTTTGGATTTGTCACCTTTGTTTATCCAGACACTGTGAAGCTCATTCTAGCTAAAGGAAATCCTCATTTTGTGTGCGATGCTCGTGTGCTTGTTAAGCCATACAAGGAGAAAGGGAAAGTTCCGGATAAATTCAGGTTTGTTCCTTTGAGAACTGAGGACATTGTTGCTTGAGGCTCCAGTTGTCATATATGGAAATTATTACAAATAGCAATGTTCTTTAACGATTTCAGGAAGCATCAACAAATAGAGAGGAGTGAATTTTTATCATGTGGTAGCCCAACTGGTTTAGACTCAAGAGACCCTTTTGATATGCAGTTGGGTAAGTATGCTTGCTTCTAGATTTTAAGTTACTGTTTAATAAAATTAAATAAATGCCAAGTAACAATTCTGTATTTCCCACATTTTGTTTCTAGGGGCAAAGATGTTGTATAATAGTCAAGACGCACTGTGGAGGAAGAAGTTGGAGGAGCAAGCTGATCTGGAACACGCAATTGAACTGCAGAATCGGAGGTTAATGGAATTGCAGCTGCTTGACGTGAAGAGTAAACATCACCTAGCCTTCTCTTCCAGTGCCGCCATTCCATTTCCATCTGCAGCGCATAGTCTCAATTATTTTCAGCAGAGTATCCTGGTGCCTTCAAATCGCAGCAGTCCAGAGTTTTCAGAAGGTACTCTCTTAGTTCAGTATTTTTAGTAAACTTAATATGGGAGAGGAAAATATTGATGCATATATTCGTGTTTTGCTATAGAAAATGGACCCAAAAATGCTGCCTTCACCAATATTCAACAGGCTGCAAATGGAAGTGATCAAGATACAGATCCACCAAGCAATGAAAATAGCAATGGAAATACAAGCCCCCGTTATGATGAAAACATTGATTTTGACGAAAGGTATCAAACTATTTAAAGTTGCATGTTCAAGTAAAAAGTCTCCTTTTTAGTATAAATTCCAAAGTTTAATTTTTAGAGATAATTGGTGCTAATTTACTTTAGTCTTTTTTATCCAAGTTACTTATAATTTCTTTAGTTAATTTTTTTGTTTGGACGTAATAAGATATAGTATTTGATGAACAGCATGGAACAGAGTCTGCCTGAAAATCTATTTGCATCACCAAAAGCTGCTGATGAACACATAACAACATTCTCCATAGACACAACTGAACCAGCAGTGAAAAAGATCGGCACCGTTGTTTCCTCACCATCTTCTGTTAACAATAATTTGATGACTTCATCCTTACTTCCTGCTAGCTCTACCCTCGACATGGCTTCACTTAATTCATGCTATTTTCAAGCTCCCAGGTACATTTTACTATGCATATTGACTGGATGAGATTGCGCACTTTAGTGAATCAGAACTTCTGAAAATAAATTGAATAACTTTAGTTAACGAAATCATCAAGTTACAAATTTCTAAGGCTTATCTTGTGTCCAAGTGTATAATTTATCAATTTACATGTGTTCTCATATTGTTATATACTTGAGCTACTTACTAATCAATAATACATTATCAGATACAGACATGCAATGTTTATTTTCAGCTGAAATTCCAGGCTAAATCATCAAAAGAAAATCTTTCTTTTTTTCAAATGAATCCTTGTGTCCTACAATTTCTAACCAGCTAATGGATTTTTAACAGGTTCTCAAATCATGGAGCCATTGAAATGTAGTCAAGTACTCCCATTCTCTGGCTTTAAACCTTCTTGCTTAACCCAGGTGCGTCATTATAAATGTCGCTTACACGTTTCTTTTTTTTATTATTTGCTAAATGCTTACACGTTTCTTTTGTTAAGTATTGTCATTAACCTTCTCCGATAATCACATTTCTCGTCTTTTATGCTAATTTTTACAGGAAGAAGATTAATGCATATAAAACCGAAAACTCAGATCAGGAATCTTTAGAGAACCCTACCACCCAACTTTACAACCACAAGACTCCACCACCACCATCAATCTCAAATACTACCTAGCATTATACTACTTACTATAATACAAAAAAAGACATACAAGGCAGAACTAAAGAAAGTGGGTTATACCCCACACTCCTCTCTTTGTTGTAATATAGAGGATAGTAGTTAGATTTATTTTGTTTAGAAGTTGAAATTTGGACCACAGGCTTACAATCATGTAGAAGATGAAGTCATAGAAAAATCAGACATTGATTGAATATGTAGTAGGTTTGGAAAAGAAAATAGCAACTTTAGACTGATTTTCAATTGTCCCTTTCTTCTATTTTTTCTTTGTTTAAATTTTGTAAATTAATATTCTAATTTGTTGTGGTGGGAACTACAGTACTTGACAATAATTATTGTACAGCAAATTTATCAACAGACAGCATATAATATGAAAGTGACAAGAAACAAAATGTAAACAAAAGAATTTATTGATATATAGCCTAACAACAGTTCTTTCTTCATCCCCTTGTAACCAAGATCATAAGAAAATTACTCCTTCCGTCCCTCTTATTTCTTTCCAGTTTTTTTTACACTACTTAACATGTATTTTAAGACTCTTATAAAGTATAGATTTACAACTTATTTTTAAAACTTTATTTTTCTAAATAAAAATTTAAACATTATATTTTTATTCAGAAGAAGAAAAAATTAAAAATAATTTATTGAAGTATATATCAAAGAGCCTTAAAATACATGTATGCCAATCCCCCGTCCCTCAATGTAAAGAATTGAGGGGACGGAGGAGTAACTAATAGATAGGACTCCTGGCTTTTCTGGAGCTAGATTTTCCATCCGGACTTTTTGTGCATCTGACCTGAGGCGTGATCATAAGAGAAGATTATCCTTCCTGTGATGCAGAGGAGGTGGTACCGTTGCTAGAGGTGTGCATGAACTGAGCTTGTTGAGCTCGGTTCGATAACGGTTCGTTTTATTAAGAACTCGAACTCAAACACAAAATTGTGCATGTTAAGCTAACAAGTTTGAGTTTAGCTACTAACATGTGCGGCTCGAACCCATTAAAGCTCGAATTTTTGTACATATATTCTGATTTTTCATAATAAATCCTACGCATTAAGTTTAAAACTAAAATACATATATTTATTCCGCGAACTTTTTGAGGATAATAGATCAAAATTTGAGGTTGGGTTGAGTCAAAATTGATAATCAATTGGGACAAGAATCTTTTTTTTCATGATAAATTTTACTATTCACGAGCTGTTTGTTGAGGGCTCGAGTTCGGCTCAACTCGTTTTTCTTCGATAAAAGTTCGATTGCGATTGGATCTGTTAACGAGTTCGAGGTCGAATACACTTTCTGTGCGAGAAAAAAGCTCGGTTCAATTCAGCTTGTTAAAAAAAAAATTAAACTTGACTCGTTTAGATCAAAACTCGGCTCGATTTGTTTCGTTTACGGCCCTAACCAGTGCTATTTAGCCCTTTATTTCACCAACAAAGTAATATTGACGATTTTCCATTCCTTGTATAAGAGACCTCTTCACCATTTGATGTCTTCCCTGTCATAACGTACTCATGTTCTCTCTAAAAATCATCCAGAAACAAAAGAGCAATCATGATCAAGTGGCGAATTTTTATTTCTTTAGGTTCATATTCAAAAATGTAATGACTACAATATAAACAACACTACGACATAAAAAGTAAATTTACTAACACTACAAAAAGGGTTGTGCATGAGTGGAGACCCCCCACAACTGCGGCATTTGGTTAGAAAAAATCTGCCCCGAATTCCGATCATAAACAAGGTGAACTTAACACAATCTGAATGTTTCGGCTTGATAGATCACAGACAGTCACGATTGAAAAGTTCAATAAACTCGATAAATAAGCTCGTGAAGATAGTCCGTGAACAAAATTGACGTGTAAACTCATGCACAAACTCGATAACAAGTTTGTGAATGTTCATGCTCTTAATATTGATTCAGTAATTAAATTTTGTGTGTTATATTAAAGCACTATGATGCTAAAAAATTCAACAAAATATCCCAATATTTATATAGAATGATTTGACTGATATACGACAAGTTTTAATTTGTGAACTCATGTATATGGACGCGGATTCCATATTTTTATAAAGAATGTTACCATTAAAAATGAATTTAATACATGTTTTGAGACATTTTATTGGACCTCTAGCATTAATTCTTGCTGTATTTATCTAGCTTTCTTTATCAGAAGATCGGTAGTTCTAACCTATAAAGACAGGTGAATAAGTGAGTATGTTTAACTAAAAAAAAAACATCAGAAGTTTCATTTCAGCCTCAAATATAATAATTTAAAATACAAATTAATGCATGTAAAGAATTGAATTACTTATAGTTATCATGGTCGTAGATTTCAGAAATCGGAACAAATCGGTTGAGGTACCGTATAACGATTTATCGGTAAATCGAGGATTTATCGGAATGATAAATCGGAACAAAAATAGTATAAATTGTAATATTTTAAATATATTTAATATATTAGCCTTATATATATTATCATAAACCATTTAAAAATAATTCATAGCGATATATCGAATTTCAAAAATCAAATTGGTTAAATATTTTTAAACGATGCGATTTTTGAAAAATCGAACGATTTTTAGAACACTTTAGTTACACATGTAGAGTGACCTAACAAAAGGGAGGCAGGCAACATAGAATAAGTTGGAGAAAATGACAAAGTTTGCCCAAGAGGAAACATTGTTTATAAGAAAAGGTAGGGTCTAAATTTAAAGTGTTGCCATTGATTGAGGAAGAAAGAAGTGGGGGGTCACTAATTCACATGCTTCCTGACTTTGTTCTGCCCCACCTTTCCCCTTTCTTCTTTGCTCTCCTAATTGCCAGCTTGTGTGAGTTTTCCGATCACCAACACACGCCCATGGTGAACCATCCCATCATATTTTCTTTGCATATATGATCTAATTCATTTATGTAAAGTTAGGTTAGTGTAAACCACTTAAAGTTAGATCTCTAATATATTGTGCTGCATTATTAAATTTTATTTTCTTATGTATTTTATGCAATATATCTTTGGGTTACTTTTCATTTTTATTTTCAAAAAAATTATTATCAAAATGAACTTGTTTTGTAAATCAAAATTCATTATATTACAATTCTTAGATTTATTGTACTGCAATTTCAGTATTAGTATATATAAATAAAAAAATAAATTGTACTGCAAATTTGGTCCAACATGTCTAACATTTAAGTGGTCTACCGGACATTTTCCCATCTCTTTGTGACATGACTCATGAATTCAAGGTAAATCTCTTGTCGAACACTTTGATCACTCAATTATCTCTATGATGGAATCTCATGTAATGCTCCTATTAATTTTGTTCTTATGGATAATGATTGGAACTTAATTTAGTCATACGAATTATACTAATTTTGTCCTTGCTATGGATCTGCGAGCTTTTGTGTTCTCCCATTATTCCTTCGACGTTCGATCAAATTATGTGGGAGAACATTGGTAACAACCCAGTCTCTGTTTCCATCATTTGAGACACTTTGCGGAGAAGAGTTGCTCAGCCTCCTTGGTACAATCTGATTTGGCATTCTTTTTCAATCCCAAAATTTGTTGTTTCATTATGGCCCATCCTTAAGTAAAGGTTTCTCACTAAGGACATAATGATTTGATTTCACATGAATGTTGATCCTAAATGTCTGCTTTGTAGCGATGAAATTGAATCACATGAGCACCTCTTCAGTTTATGCTCATTCATCGGGACTGTCCTTCAAGCTAGCCCCGTGGGCTTCAACTTTAATTTAAATAACTTTTTAGAATGGAATATTTTCGTTGATAGCATTAATGCAGTGCGTAGGCATGTTGGTTATCTTTATTTGATTGCTGCTTTCAATCTAATCCGGAAGGAAAGGAATTTTAGAACTCATGACTAGGGTTCAACGAACAAAATCATACTATTATGCTATGACTTGCTCTGTCTCGATGAGTAGAATTCATGATTTCCAATCACAATTTCCGAGCAAACAAATACCGTAACACCAGTTAAATACTCACTCCGTCCTGCTCAAACTTGTATATCACATGCAAACCTATAGCTATTTATCTATTTATTACTTATAACATAGATTTTCAATTAATGAGATACTTTACTCATTCATTATGTAAAATGCCTAATTTGTTGCTTTTACGTTGTCATTTATTTTTAAAAAACACCATGAAAAATTAGCTAGGCCTTTTATGAATTTTCAATCGGCAGACACGTTTAATTCGTCATGTATAAATTATAATGTCTAATTTGTTGTTTTTATGTTATTATTTTTTAACTAGTTTAAAACCCGTGTGATGCACATATTATTCTAATAATTTTTATTTTTATTTTTTATGTTTTAATATTTTATTAATTGTACTTGTTAAAAAAATTGGCATGTTTTAATATGTAAACATTTTTATATAATTAAAAGTATTAAAATGGATTTTAAAATAAATAATTAAGGATTTATCCGTGATTTTTTTTTTGAAAAATGAGGGTTTAAGTAAGAAAAAATAGAAAAGATAACATGTTTTAGTTGAAAAGGTAACTATGCATGATATTTTTGCAAAAGAAGGGTATTTTATTAGAAAAAATAGAAATTATGTTTTAATATTTTATTAATTGTATTTGTTAAATAAATAAGTAGGCAGGTTAGATATTTAAATCTTTTTAAATAATTAAAATTATTAAAATAGATTTTAAAATAAATAATTAAGGGTTTGCCCGTGATATTTTTGGAAAAATATAGGTTTCAGTAAGAAAAAATAACATGTTTTAGTTAAAAAGTTAATTGCCCGTGATATTTTGCAAAATGAGGAGATTTTTTTTGAAAATATAGTAAACGTAAAATAATATAAATAAGGCAATTACCATACGGTACCAAAAAAATAGATACTAAAACTTTTAATATTTCATCTTTAATAATATAGTATAAATAAGTGTTCGAAAATATATTTATGTGATTTTGATTCTTTATTCAAATTTGAGTACCATATAATATTCAGACATGAAGTCCAACAAAATTAAACAGTAAATTTAAAATGGGAAATTGACGTGATAAATACATTTTCTAAAATAAAATTGACGTGATATACATATTCCGAATGTATATATTTTTAGATAATAAAATAAAAAGAAGTATATTTAAAAAAAAATCGGGATCTCTAACAATTTTCTTAAAGTAATCGACTAATTTCATTCGGTGATGAATACGAAATTCGAAAGAGCATAACAAATTATGAAATTAGGGTATAAATTGAAAGTTAAGAATAATTCGATAGCTGACGTATGACCAAAGTGCACGGGTTTGTAGGAGCTAGGAACTGTAGACGTGTGAATCCATGCGTGTATATAAACACACTCTCTCATTTTTTTTATAACTAGTTCAGAAAGCCGCGCTTCGCGGCGGCGTTATAAATTTTTTTAAAAGCTCTATCAATTTAAATTACAATAATTACACGTTTTTCCGTAATAAGCCGTCCTTCCGTGAAACACGCTTTCCTTTTTAAGATCGAAATCTCAAATTTATATATTGAATACCTGTTTTATATATTATTTTTCATGTTAACATACTCCTTCAAAATGAGTCGTTCTCTCGTTAAAAAAACACCTACATAAATTCGTACTACTATTTTACTTGTAATAGAACTTTTAATTATGTATAAACACATATTCTACTTCCTATAAAACTTTTAATTATATGTATTTATTATAAATTCAAATTTCTTTACTCATAAATTTTAAAACATATTATACTTTCTATAGAACTTTTAATTATATGTCTAACCTATAAATTTGAACTATTCTTCTTTATAAATTCGAACACCTATTATACTTCAAATATAATTTTTATTTATATGTCTTCTTTTTAAATTCGAAATCTTCTCCCTCTTTTTTTTTTGTTGCTAAATTGAACTCTTCTTCCACTTAAATTCAAACACATATTCTATTTGTAATATGCTAAATGATTTTTTTTATTTAATAGTATTTAAAATTGTAATACTCTAAAAAATTTAGAAAAATATTATAATATTATAATATTATTCCTACTTATTTTATAATATTAATATATTAATATTATAAACTGAACTCTCAAATTTTTACGTAATTCACCACTTAAGAAGACTGAAAATGTTGTAACTGTATTACTTGAAAACTGTGTTTACAAAGACTCAAATATATACAACTAAGAGTAGTGAAAGTTTGTTGTAACTAACTAACTTGTATCTAACATCTATAAGTTATATCTAACTATCAAGCATTACATTGCCAGCTGTTGCCAGATCATCAGAATCAGAAGATAATATTCCAATATCCCCCCTCAAGTTGGGAGGTGGATGTTGCTGAGAATCATACAGTCCCAACTTGGTAACCAGAGTCTGCAATTGTGGAGATGGAACTGTCTTGGTAAAAATGTCAACTAACTAATTCTTTGTAGGAAAATAAGATAATTGCAGCAATCCTTCTAAAACCTTGTCACGAGTGAAATGACAATCCACTTCAATGTGCTTTGTTCTTTCATGGAAAACTGGATTTCGAGCAATGTAAAGAGAAGATTGATTATCACAGTGTAAAACAACTGGTGTTGAAAAAGCCGCGCTTCGCGGCGGCGTAATAATTTTTAAAAGAAACTTTATCAAATAAATTACGAAAATTACTCGATCCTCGCTAATAAGCCGTCCTCCCGTGAAACACGCTTTCCTTTTTAATATCAAAATCTCAAATTTAATATATTGAATATATACTTGTCTTATATATTAATTTTTATGTTATCATACTCCTTTCTAATGAGACACTTTTTCGTTGAAGAAATATCTATATAACTTTACATATTATACTTCAAATAAAACTTTTAGTTATGTATTGCAAACACTTATTCTACTTGCAATAGAATTTTTATATCCGAACTCTTCTCCTCTATAAATCGAAACACCTATTCTACTTCAAATAGAACTTTGCAAGTATTTCTTTTATATTTATATTTGAACTCTTCCCCTCTACAAATTCAAACACATATTCTACTTCAAATAGAACTTTTAATTATATGTCTTCGCTATAAATTCGAACTCTTCTCCTCAATAAATTCAAACATCTATTTTACTTCTAATATATTAAAAGATATTTTTTATTTATCAATATTTAAAATTCTAAAATTAGAAGAATATTGTTTTTCAATCCTCACCAGCTTTGTAAATATCTCTCTCCGTCATACAGATTTTGACTTTGAAACCTTAACACAAAACTTCATTCAGTTTCCTCTGGTTGCATAACCTTAATTTGAAAGGCCAGATCAATTTATATTTCAATGTAAATCTATGTTTAACTTTGTTATAGCACGTCAGAGCTCAATCGATGAAAGGATCATTGTGAATTGTAATCATTATCGAACATAACTGATTATAGATTGCCTGAATTTTATCTGTTTTTTTTAATGTACTTATCTGTTTTTTTAAATGTAATTGTACCTATTCCATTTCGTGTACTTATATATATAGTTGTTCTGATCTTGAAATTCAAATTTATAGTATAATAGTACTATAATCTTACAATTAGCTGCATTCTGTCTACGAAATTGCTTCTAAAATTCTAAATGATATTCTTCTAATATCATTTAACATATTAGAATTAAAATATGTGTTCGAATTTATTTAGGAGAATAGTTCGAATTTATAGCGAAGTTCGAAGTTTTATTTGAAGTAGAATATGTGTTTAAATTTGCAGAGAGTAAGAGTTCAAATATAAAAGAAGTACTTGCAAAGTTATACTTCTAATATGTTAAATGATATTTTTTGATTTGTTAGTATCTAAAATTCAAAAATTCTAGAAAATTAGAAAAATATATAAGACGATCTTAGAGGCGCCACCTAACCTCCTGCGTATCCTCCTTTATATATATATATATATATATATTGATTTTTTATACTATTTGGTACGTATTTTAAGTTTCTTATAAAATATAGTTCTACAATTTATTTTTAATTTATTTTTTGAAATATATTATATAAAAATCTTAAAATACCTGTCAAACCTGGTTCCCAATATAAAAAATTGAGGGGACTGAGGAAGTAGTAATTACTCCCTCTGTCCCAATCAATTGTATACATTCGGGGACGGGGGCTCGGCACGCATTTTAAGGCTCCTATAAAGTATACTTTCATAATTTTTTAAAATTTTTTTTTCTTCTGAATTAAAATTTAACGTTGAAATTTTTATTCAGAGAAAAAATAATTTAAAAATAAGTTGTTGAAGTATACTTTATATACACCTTAAAATGCGTGCCAAGCATTGAAAAAAAACTGTATAGAAATGAGTGGGACGGAGGGAGTATGTTCTTTTCTACTGCACGCGAGTCAAGAGTACAAAATGATTTTCTTAGTTGAAATCTTTAGTTGCGAAACAGCCGTCAATGTTGACGACATTGATGGATCTAGTTGATTTATAAAACATATCAACATATGTTAACGTATTCTGATAAATAAATGTTCGATAAATGAATAATTTTGGAATATTGGAGTAAATGAATAATATGACTAAATATATTATTAAATAAATTTTATTGATTGTTTTAAAGGTCCTATATTCACTAAAGTTAAAATAATATATATTTTTATGATATGTTATCTAGTAAAAAAAATTATAAATTCATATATATTTTAACAGATTCTAAGTATGTGCGTGTTTGGTATATCACAAAAAAGTTGACTTATAACTTAAAATGAGTAAGTGTCATCAATACTATTATATAATAGACGAAACATTAAAAGTTTGGTTGGTCGGTATGGTACGTTGTGATTTTACTTAATTGCCCGCATTTTGGTTGGTCAGTATGGTACATTGTGATTTTACTTAATTGCCCTTAATTAATTGTACTTCGTATTTTTACTTAATTAACCTTACTTATTTATAGAAATATATTACTAAATAATAATATTACCTATTTATAACCAATTACCTTTTTCACCTAAAATACATTATTTTTTTCTAACAAATTCTCCTACCTTTTCAAATATATCACGGGCAATTACCTTTTTTAACTAAAACATGTTAATTTTTCTATTTTTCCTTACTAAACCCCCTCCTTTTCCAAAAATATCACGGATAAACCTTTAGTTATTTATTTTTAAACATATTTTAATATTATAATTATTGTTTAAAAGTTTACCTATTTTAACATTTCTACTTATTTTTCTTAACAAATGCAATTACTAAAAATATTAAAATATAAATAATCAAATACCTATTTATAATCAATCAACTTTTCAGCTAAAACACATTATATATTTTTTCTAACAAAGCCCTTTTTCTAAATATATCAGGGAAAATTGTCTTTTACAATTTAATTTTTCTATTGCTCTCACTAAAATCCGTTCTTTTTCCAAAAATATCACACGAAACCCTTTACTTATTTATTTTAAAACGTATTTAAATACTTTTAATTATTAAATTTTAAAATCTCATTTTCCAAAAATATCACGGGCATTTACCTTTTTAAACTAAATATATGTTACATTTTTTATTTTTTCTTACTAAAACCCCTCATTTTTCAAAAAATATAACGGGCAAACCCATACTTATTTATTTTAGAATTTGTTTTAATGTTTTTAATTAATTAAAAGTGTTTAGCTATTTTAACATGCCTACTTATTTTTTGCACAATTACAATTAATAAAATATTAAACAAAATAATAATAAAATAACAATTAACAATCCGTGCATCGCACGGGTTTTAAGCTAGTATAAATAAGTGATAAGTTGACGAATTCTTATAAGTTATACGGGTCTTTGAATAAATTTACTTATAAGTTAGTTAAGAATTTGCTATATTAATTTTGAAAAAATAATTTTTAAATACAATGATTTCAATACTTGTAATTTAAATTAAAAAAATATTTAAAAACACAAATGTAAAAATATAAATTATTAAAAAACAAATAAAACAAGTAATAAGTCAATAAGTTCAGGAAAATGTACTCATCATTAACATTCTTATCAACATAAGTTGAGGTCATAAGTTGGGAAACACCACGCTCTTATGAACTTATAATACATAAATAAGTTGCAATAAACTCTTACAAGTTTATAATTATAAATCAGCTTATAAACCCGTTATCAAACATGCCCTATAACTATAAAAGTAACATGATGAACGTTTGGTGTACGATAGATTATTAAAATTTTCAAACCAACGAGGCATGAGCTACAAGTAAGCCAGTTACTTAACTCATCTCAGCCCAATATGTATACATATTTAGGCCTGTTTGTTCGAATCGTTTAACCAGAAGAAGAGCACAGATTCAGAAATATACTGCATCATTTATTTGGGCCTGTTTACAAATAAAATATAACCTCTACAAATTAATACGGTCGGATGAATTTTATTAATTTATCGAGTTTATTAACGCTAAAAATCTGTCTTCAAAATATTAATTTATTATGATATCGAACTATGTTTTCCTGTATATCAAACGTCTCGTGTTTTAACTAAGATCTTTTGTTCTGCATTTTCAAAATATTGAATATGGAAGTTCAAAAAATGTTGTTAACTTGAGATATGAGTGCATGACCATCTGCAACTGCAAGATATGAGTTCGAATAATGTTAACTTTAGTCAAGAATTTGGCTTGCACATGTCATTAATACAAGCACCAAAGGATCAAGAAATTTAGCAGATGTACGAACATACATCGAAATATGATGATTCAAATTAAGTCTTAGTAAGAATCTTCGCTATCATAGCTGCTGGCATTGTCTATCAAATTTTCCGAGTCATGGCTGTCGGACGATTCCTCGGTTTCAAAGTCATCATCGTCATACCAGGGGCTCCAAAAAAAAGGCTAACTCTTCACATTTCTTTTCGAGACCTTCGTCAGGCCACACATTCCAGCATCCCCAGATGTCAAGATAAGAAAGTGCCTTGCATTTATTAAGCACGGAGTTGATGCCACGATTAGTAAAGCGACCATAATTAATTTCAAGGTGTTCCAGCTTTGACATGGTGTTTGCTATCACCATTGCTTCGGATTCATCTATCATTGAAGCTTGCTCTTGAATCGACATTCCTAGAGATGGTGGTGCCATGTTTCTTTTCAAGTGAATCAAAGATTTGCAGTGCTTTCCGAATGCTTCTAGTCCATTGCTTGATAACTTCAAGCAATGGCTAACATCCAAGTGCGTGAGATTGGCAAGTGACTCTGCATGCCTCATCACCATCTGATCAGTTACGTTACTTCCAGGCATAGTGAGGATCTTGAGACATTTGGCACTTGAGGCAACATAGGAAAGCAAAAAGGTATTATGATAACTTAAATATTTCCAAATAACATGCGTCATATTATATATGCAACAATTCAAGAAAAGAATGTAGAATTTTCATGTCGTATTCATGAATGTAAAATTTTGCATTTTTTATTGATTCATATTAATTATTCTAGGTTCCGAAAACATGACGTGTGGCTTCCTTGTCAATTTTGCAACACAGTACACTAATGACATAGGCAAAGACAGGAAAATAATTTGTACTAAAAGACTATCTTACATATTTTTATTTTAGTTTTATACACTCTTTCCATAGTAAAGATCAGTTGATAGAGTTGGACACCCATGCCCAAACTTGGTCTTAGTCCTCGACAGATTACCAAGAGGAGGGGAGTATCTTCTATGCTAATAGATGAGATAAACTTATGTTATCAGCTTGCTCGGAATCAGCAGTCAATCTGGTAATTTTAACCATTGAACTTAGATACCTTGTTCTCAGAATCCACTTAACTTAGGTAACTTGTAGTCTAAAATTCCATTTATGCAGAAGAGAAAATGCGTCCATATATACATCTTGAGTTTTATGGACTGGTTCATGATACACCTGATGTCTGCCATGATAGTTCATAATCAATCTAAACATCCCCACACTTTCCAAAAGGATTTGTGGTGCCTGTATCACTTTAGAACTTGCACATTGCTAATTATAGAAGATGCTTAACAAGTTTGTGGGTGGACGTGGTACTTTGGAGCAAGCATATAGGATTGTTCCTTTTGTTTTTGCTATATACCTTCTTGTAAAGTGGTGCAACACCAAACCGTTCCAGGGGCCAAACATCCTAGTAGTACCTTTTCCTAGGCATGCATTGTTTTGGTTCCTACGTGGTGCATTACTAGGGGACTGATCGCACCTATTTTGCTAATTATTCATCATTCTAGAAGGCAGCTGTTGGTAGAAACCATTAAAGGGCACAAATATAACGAGTGAGAATTATCTTCAAAATATTGGCATGCTATTGTACGCAACTAGCAATGGTTATATAATCTCGTCGCCTATGAACTCTACTATATATTGTTGTCTTCGACTCAAATTAGCCCTAAATTCAAGGTCTTGGGTTTTTATACTTGTGCAGTTAATTTCAGTCATAGCTTCTTCAAGATTACATATTTGGTTTCCAAATGTTCATCCTAGTACTCTGTTTCAGTCATGAGCTTTGTCTCTGTATTGATTGAGATGTGCCAAAAGGCCAGACAAATTGCAAGCATATTCCTCTAAATTCTAAACAGGACCAGTCCTCAGAGCTTCCGATATAAATTTTAGGAGAAAATTTCTAATGTGCATTAAAAAACAAACAAGAACATGCGACAGTTTAAGACTAAAAAAGACATTGCATATATCTAAAAGAGAAATTTGGACAAGTATGCAGTTTTTCTTCTTCTTTTCTTAAAACACAATCAAAGTCTTAGCTGCGCTTTTTTAAATCTTACTTCTTTAATTCGTATATTTTTTGCCCGATTAATTTTCCCAAGTAAACAAACATAGGAAAATCGGAAAACGGTAAACAAAAGCAGTTGAGACTGGAATTTCAACATCCCAGCATCTTGTTACCGGCATATCTGCAGAGCATACACATTTCAGGGAACTTGATTTTCCAAGCTTATTTACAATCAAAATTTATTGTGCACTGCCTTGTGTACCTTAGCTTCTCCGGTGAGCCTAAATGGTTTTCGGGTTTTTTTAAATTTTATATCCATGTCAATAATTGAAAGAAAAAAAAAACATAGATTCAGGGAAGACAAACAGTTTGGTATGAACAAAAACAAGCCATATGCTCTGAGTACATGCACATACATTAGACAAACAAACAAAACATACCGGTTAGCAGCGAAAGCAAAACCAGAATTACCAAGTCGAGAAGCCGAAAGCATCTGAAAACTAGACTTGCTATAACCAACCAGCTTCTTGACCGCAACATCAACTTGTTTAGACCTCTGTTTTCCAAAGCTCCACTGCGACAGATTTATATTTTTCCAGCAATGAGGACTCGAAACCACACCCCACCAAGCCTTGCACACAAGAGGCACCACCCTCATCATTTCATCTACCGGTATCTTCACTACTACCAGAACTAACATCTCCTCTGGAATACTCTCCCACTTTCCATGTTCAGCTTCATCATCCTCACATACCCTCTTCCTCATTTTTTACGACAAACCAACTATCGTTCAATGTTTCGATTTTAATAATATAACGTTATATTAAAGAGTTGGAGCGACTTTTGGTTTTGGTTGATAATAAAGGAGGGTTAGGTTGCATGTATGATTTCCGAGTTTAGAAAAAACGTAAAGAAGGCTAGTAATGGATTGTTTTGGCTAAAGTCATACAGTTCTTTTGATTCAAATGTTATCGATTTGTGTTATGCTAGCAAGATTTGGTGATATACACATTTACCGAAATATATCACACTTGATCATCTGTGCCATCTTTATTTCTCGTAAGAATACAGTAGCCAATCAAAGCTTCTGTTGTGATGTCTGTATTTTCAAACTTGATGTTACAGTGTGACAAATGACAATTTCGTTGAGTAGAGTGGTCAGTTGATGCTTAAAGAGGAAGTTTTAAGAACACATATCCAACATTTTTGACTCTTTTAACTTGGTAAAATTCAACAAGGGTGACAACTTCTTTTAAGATTAGACAAACTTTTTCTCTATGCGTACTCTCTTTTGTACTTTTATGAATACAACTTATTTTTAAAAATAAAATATTAAATTTGGAGTGAACATAAATAATTTATATTTGTTGGAGATAAATACACGTTAAATTATTACTCCCTCCGTTGTGGTGGGCACGTAGATCAAGAAAAGAAAAGATGTGTAATAGTGTTTTATAAAATAGTGGGGTAACAGTGTTTTATATTATTAAAAGTTACTATTTTTAGAATGTTTAGAAATGAGAGGGATATCCAAAATTGAAACTGTATAAAAATGAATGGGACAGAGAACAAATATTTATACTATCTATACTATATTATTAAAACCGAAACATTGAAAATTTTGTTTTCGGTTTTCGATCCTTTATTCTAATTAAAAAATAATTTAAAAATATAAAAATAGTAACTGACTAATTGTCTTTTATAATTAAAACACATTTTTCTATTTTTTCAAAAAAAAATCACTACTTTTCCAATAATATCACGGGCAATATCTTTTTAACTAAAACATATTATCTTTTCCATTTATCCTTACTAAAATCTCTCTTTTTCATATTTATTCTAACAAAAATCACTCATTTTCCAATAATATCACAGACAATATTTTTTCAACCAAAATATGTTAACTTTTCCATTATCCTTACTAAAATATCTCTTTTTTCAAAAATATCACGGGCAACCCTTACTTATTTATTTTAAAACCTATTTTAATGCATTTAATTATTTAAAAAAGTTTATCTATTTTAACATGCCTACTTAAATTTTTAACAAATACAATAAAAAAAATATTAAAACGTACATAATAAAATAATAATTGTTAAAAAAATTCCGTGCATGCCGAAAGATTGAAAGTTTTAGTTTTGGTTTTCGGTTTTCGTTCATTTATATTCTTTAATAAAATAATATAAAGTATAAATATAAAACACATTAACTTTTAATGAAAATATATTAGCTTTTATAAACACGATTAAAAATAAAAATTTGTATAATATATCTTTTTATCATTAATATTGCATTTTTAATTATATATCTTTCACTTATTTATACATTCCAAAAATATCAAACATTATATCTTCTTAATAAAAATGTCAATTATACTATATTCTATATATTTCTATTATTACTACAAAAAAAATAATATAAACAATATTTTTACTATAAAGAAATATTATATTATATTAAAAGAAGCTTGTGCATCGCATGGGTTATAAACTAGTATTATTAAAGCCGAAACATTGAAAGTTTTGGTTTTCGGTTTTCGGTCATTTATTCTCTTTAATAAATAATAAAATAATATAAAAATAGAAACTAATTGATTGTCTTTTATAATTAAAACACTTTTTTCTAACAAAATCTACTCATTTTCCAAAAAAATCACGGTCAATTACCTTTAAATTAAAACATATTACCTTTTATATTTTGTTGCCCAGTAATAATCTATTGTAGAAGGGGGGTTGAATACAATAGTATAAGATAATCGACTTCTTAATGTATATATCACAAATATGAAAGAAAGATAACAGCTTTATTAAATCTGATATAAAACTGTTACAAACTCTCTCAAGAAATTCTGATGTTCTTGAGAGCTGCTAGGTTACACAAATACTCAAGTGTATGATCGTTTATGTTCACGTCCATAAATCGAAACCTAAACTGTGTTTATATACTACACAGCTTCTCTATCAATGATAAGTCCTAATCAATTACAAAGATTGAAACCTATCCATAATTGATAGCTACATTCTATAAATCAGGAACCGACAGAATAATCTTCCTTATTTAACTAGACTCCAGATATAACTCGAAGTAGGAATCCTGATCAGCTTCCAGTCCTGATGATCAATCCTGATCCCAGTCCTGATATGTATTCTGATCCTGACGACCATGTAATCCTGATGACGTCAGCAATCCTGATCAGTTGAGTCTAGCTCCTGACGATCATTGAATTCTGATCTAACAATCTCCCCCAATCTCATACTTTGTGAAATAAAGTATAGATTCCTAAGATTCAATGATGTCAAAAACATATATACAAAATGTACAAGTATCTGCAGTAACAACTTATCAGTTTAAACTTTCAGATTCATCTTCAAGAAGTTGGATAATAAATTTTCTTCTTTTTCTTCAAGAATTTGAATCAGCCTTTCCTTAAGATTTCTGAGTTCTTCATCTTCCTCATTAATCTGGTAGATAGCTGCTCTGAGATTCAATATGGAGCTTCTCTGAAGACTATGCTCTTCAAGCAGCAGATAAGCAATTTCCTTCCCATCAGGATTGAGAGTAAGTTGAGTCATGCCAAAAGTTACTTCTTTAACAGCAGTACCCCTTTGCATTTCCACATCTTGACCTCTTTGATTTAAGTACATGGGAGTATAATTACCATTGAAATTAATATTTCCATCCAATCTTCTTCTTATTGTTGACAAAATCATGTCACTCCATTCTTTGCACATTTGATTCTTTGATCTCAAAAGATAATGAACATATTTCAGTTCCTGTGTAGTTTTCATCAGCAGATCTTGAATAGATAAAATCTTCACACTACCATCTTTCATGAAGTACAGAAGCTTTTCTTTCTTGTCAAAACCATCATGACAATCTATAACTATATCAATAGCTAGTAAATTGTTCAGGTTTTCAAAAGTTAAAGTACCTCCAATTTCAGTCAAGGAGTATGGATCAACATATGACATATTCAGATATTCAGCATCTCTGTGTCCAATACCTCCTCTTGAATTGTTTGACAATTGCTTCAGATTTGAAAACATCCTTAACCAGAGTGCTTTTGATCTAACCATATCAGATAAATCAACAACACTTGAAGCACTTGTAATAAATCCTCCATACTGAAAATTGATAAGTGTATCACACCTCAGTGTACTAATATGTTTCCACTTCTTATCTTTTTCCTTTTAAAAGGCATAGCTTCTTTTCAGTAAAGATTCTTGTCTGCTTGGGTTCCTCCACTTTCTTTCATTCGAGAGTTTAAGCCTTTGTAAATAGAGATTGAAATCTCTACTTGTTCTTCTTGTAATTTCTCTTCTTCTGGCTTCTTCTTCTTCATCTACTTCCTTGTTTTGAGAATCAACCACAGTAGATAAGATCATCAAATCAATCTCTTGCATAATTTCAGAATCAACAGGATCTTGAATATTATCAGGAACAACATCAGGATTAGATTCTTCAATTTGATTTGTATTGCATAGAGTTGATTTTCTTGATTTTCTTCTCAATTCAGGTTCTTCTTCAATATTTCCATCATCACCAAAAGTAGATATGTCAGGAACTACTAGAGTTTGAATAGGTTCAGGAATTTCTTCAATTCTTAATCCTCTAGACCTTGTCTGTCTAGGTATTGTTTGAGTTGAAAAACCTATTCTACTTCTTCTAGCACCTCTCCTACCTCTGCCTCCTCTACCTCTAGCAGGAGCAGGGTTATTAAAGCTTTCCATCATTTCTCTCTGTTGTCTTAAGAATTCTTCATGTGAGAGATCAGGATATTCTTCACTTTCTGTAGAGAGTGCTTTTCTTGCAAATAATTGTTGAACTCTTTTATCAGTGTGATATAGAGTAACAATTCTTCCATCCTTTGAAGTAAACTTCTGGAATAAATTTGATGCATCTTTAGGATTATCAATAAAAATATCTTCATCACCTTCAGGAATTGTAGCAAGAGTATGTCCATGACCAGGTGTCAGGATTTGTTCTTCCGTCAGGATCTGAGATTGCATCAAAGTTCTTACTGTCTTAACTCCAGAATCAGAAACATGAGTTGATTGCGTTGTTTGTCTTTGTGAAGTTTGAATTGTAGACTTCATAACAACAGCATCAGAGGTTTCTCCTTGTATCACTTTGTCACTATCATCATCTCCAGTATCATCATCATTATTCCTTAATACTAGATCAGGTGTGCATTTTGTCTGACTGACCTTCTCCCCCTTTTTGACATCAGGATTTGACAATAAATTCAAAATTAAGGAAAGAGAGGTTTGAATGTCAGTTACCTTAGAATCTAGAGAATCAATCCTTCTGTTGATGGAGGTTTGTTCAGAAATAACAGATTTCACTTGGGATTCTACTACCCTTAGCTGAAAAGCAGTAGGCACCTTTGTAAAACTTTGAGAAATATCATTCCTCACCAACTCAGTGGAGTTCTTGATAGAATCAATCTCACTTTTGAGGCTTTTGGATAACAGAGTTGTAGCCTTCAGATGATTCTTCAAGTCTTGATTCTCTATAGATTTCACTGCATCATAGGCATGTTCCAAAGCATAAGAATAACTTACAGATTCAGCAGATCTGTGCCATGAATTGTTCCATTCATTCTGTCTAAGTGCCTCAGCAGGATTAAAGGAAGGAATAGAAAAATCTTGTCTCTGATCTTTCCCAGTGGAAGCTTTGCCAGCCATATATGTACTTGATGAACCAAAATTAGTTCCAAGACTAACTTTGAGCGCTGTAGCAAGCTGTTCCTTCTCTTTTCGATTCTCATCATCATCACTATCATCAGAGTCATCATCATCAGTACTATGTGTAAAATCAGGATCAGGAATAGCTATACATTTCATTTTATCCTGTGAATCTGTGATAGGATGATCCATTGGTCTTGAACGAAGTGGCTGTATAAGAATAGGCTCAGCATCAGGAGCACCACTAGCGTCAGGATGAACACCGTCAGGATTTGATATGCTTGCATCAGTATTTGCTACCAATGGTTCTTGTGGAGCTTGAGGTTCAGAAGTTGCTTCAACACTTTGAGTCAAAGGTTCTTGTGTGCTTCCCTTATTGGCAGTGTCCTCGACCAATCTTTGAACTTCATCTGCACCAGAAATCCCTTGAGCTGTGTCAGGAAATTTCTCAAAAACTGTAGCTTGGCCTGCATCTTCACTTTGAGAAGATGGTTCTTGTGGAGCTGGAATGTTGATGTCTTCATTCTCCCTTTGAGAAAATGGTTCTTGTGTGACCATTCTACTAGCTAAGCCTTCACCCAAACTTTGATTGAGTGGTTCTTGTGTGGCTGGATCATCAGAAAGAGCTGCTGAACCACTTTGAGGTTCAGGTTCTTGTGGGCTTGATCCTTTCAGTTTCTTCTGTCTCTGATAGACTAACTCTTCTGCCTTCCTTAGCTTTTCCATTGGATGTCTTATCCCAAGTTTGGAAGCAGCAACACCATACTTCTCCCATGAAATATCAACATGTCTTTTTGTTGGAGAGTCCTGTGCCGGAGAGTCTGAAACAGTAACCACTTGACTTGGTGCAGCATCAGGAATACTAACATCAGGTTTTTGCTTGAGCAGTAGAAACTGATTGCTCATTTAGAATAGAAGTGTCCTGTACATCAGTATCCTGCTTCTTTTCTAAAGTAATATGATACCTGCTTTTTGATAACTTCCTTTTCTTCTGTGGTGTAGACAATGGAACCACAGCTGCAGTAGCAGTATCAACAACTTCCTTATTCACATTCATTATAGAGGATATAGGTAAATCATCCTCTGAGTCAGTCTCATCCCTGAGCACTAACTTTCTCTTGACAGAAACAACCTCACCTCCCTTTGCAGCTTTCTTCACCAGGACCCCTTGTACACCCCCTTGTAACTTCTTTTTAGTAAGTGGTGTAGAGGAAAAATCCTTTGAACCTGATTGCCTTCCTGACACATCAGTTCGAGCTGACTTCTTTGATTTTACAACTAAAGTCTTTTGAGAGACATTAGAGGTGGCAGTTGACTGTTTAGACTGTTTAGGATGGATGCTTGGGTTAGGAACAAGGTTTGATTGGCCTTGCCCCATAGCATTAGAAATTAAACCATAACGAGTAGGCATTTTCCTATGTAAGAAAAACCTAACCTCATCAGAAATAAAAGCATTTCCTATGAAACTGTTTGCCTTATCACTGTTGACTAAGGACTTAATATTATTCTCAGTAATTCTACAGATATGTAGAACTACATCATTCTCAAAAACAACATTAGGACACAAGTGATTAAAGATCAACTGTAAAAATCTAAGAAAACAGACAGAACCTAACTTATCTGATTTCCTATCACTTAAAGCTTTTAAGATAAACGACCCATAATCAAACACTGTAGAATGGATAAGAGAGTACCCAATTTTAAGAGATCCTGATGGAAGAGCATCAAAATTTGATGTCTTGTTCAGGAAACAGCGGCTGATCGTATCAAAGAAGAAGTTCCATTCCTTCTTAAGCTTTGTCCTAAAGAGATTGCCATATCTCTTTACTTCACCATTATAGCCCAACTTTGTAACAAACTCAAAAAGAGTAGAGTCCGAAACATTAGCAGGAATAGCATCACCAAGAACAGGTAAATGCAGGGCTTCCTCCACAATTGCAGGAGTCACATAGTGAGTAATTCCATTATATTCAAAACTCATCAAGATGGTGTCAGAATACCCTTTGTCAAAAGTAACTGAGTTTCACACCTGCATTACAGACTTAAAAGAAACACTTGCAGGTTCTGTTAAAGCAAACTTCAATGGGCTTGAAGCTAGAAAATCTTGAATTATATGAAACTCATTGGGTAAATCTTGATGATTTAGAATAGCCACAAAATTATTAGTGGCAAAAGTAACACCACTAATCACTGTTTGTTTGTTTATGAATGATGAAGATGCCATTGTAATTCTTAAAAATCTTGAGAATTGATGTTTGAAAACAGTTAGGGTTCGTAAGCAGAGAGAGAGAGATAGAAAATGAAAAACTGATGATGAGAGAGTAATTAATGATTTAGAATAAGCAAAAGTATTTTGTTAGAACAAAACTATACTCTCAATAACAGGTGGCAAGATATGATTTGTGCACAAATAATTAGTGGACTGATTACGTGTGTAATTGAAAAAAACTGCACCACTTTCTATGTGTATGTATATGTATATCTTTGACAGTGCAACACACGCGCGCATACAGTTGTCCTACTAAAACTCAACCGTCCATCAGCAGATACTGACGAAAAATTAGGCATAAATTAAGCAATGAAATAATGACCTGAACATCAGGATTGACCAGTTGACTTCCTGTCAGGATTGTATCCTATCAGGATTTGATCAAAGAAAACATACCTTTCTGAATAACCATCAGGATTTGACAGTTATCAGGATTTCCTCTTTGTAGCTTTCCTCAGAAATTCTCAAAGTTCATCATTCCAAGTTCATTCACCAATTTATTGAAAGTAGCTTCAGGTAGTGGCTTGGTGAATATATCTACTAGTTGTTGATCAGTAGGAACAAAATGAAGTTCAATTGTTCCTTCCAGAACCTGTTCTCTTATAAAGTGATATCTAATACTGATGTGTTTAGTAAGAGAAAGCTGAACTGGATTTCCTGTCATTGCAATAGCACTTTGGTTATCACAATAAATAGGGATTTTTGAGTATGACAGGACATAATCTAACAACTGATTTCTCATCCACATTATCTGAGCACAACAGCTTCCTGCAACAATGTACTCAGCTTCTGCAGTTGAAGTGGAAATGGATTTTTGCTTTTTACTGAACCATGAAACTAGTCTTCCACCCAAAAACTGACAGCTTCCTGAAGTACTTTTCCTGTCTATTTTGCATCCTGCAAAATCAGCATCTGAATAACCACACAACCCAAAATATGGTTCCCTTGCATACCAAAGGCCAAATGTAGGAGTGCCTTTGAGATATCTGAAAATTCTTTTGACTGCAATCAGATGGGGTTCTCTAGGTTTTGCTTGAAATCTTGCACACAGACAGGTTGCAAACATGATATCTGGTCTACTTGCAGTGAGATACAATAAAGAGCCAATCATTCCTATGTAGTGAGTTACATCTACCTCAGCACCTTGATCAGGATCAAGTTTGGTAGCTGTAGCTATGGGAGTTGTAGCAGGAGAACTATCTTGCATGTTAAACCTTGTCAATAAATTCCTTGTATTTTTAGACTGATTAATAAAAATCCCTTCATCAGTCTGTTTAACTTGAAGACCAAGAAAGTAACTCATTTCTCCCATCATGCTCATTTGATATCTTGACTGCATAAGCTTAGAAAACTTTTCACACAGCTTATTGTTTGTTGACCCAAAAATGATATCATCCACATAGATCTGAACTTACAACAAGTCCTTACCATGATTCAAATAAAATAGAGTTTTATCAATAGCACCTCTTTTGAATCCACTTTCCAGTAAGAATAGAGCTAAGGTTTCATACCATGCTCTTGGAGCTTGCTTTAGTCCATAAAGTGCCTTATCCAATCTGTAGACATGATCGGGATATTTAGGATCAATGAAACCAGGAGGTTGCTCAACATAGACTTCTTCCTCCAGTTCTCCATTTAAGAAAACACTTTTAACATCCATCTGGAAAACCTTGAATTTCTTATGTGCTGCATAAACAAGAAATATCCTGATGGCTTCTAGTCTTGCAACAGGAGCAAAAGTTTCATCATAGTCAATTCCCTCTTGTTGAGAATACCCCTTTGCAACTAGTCTAGCTTTGTTTCTGATTATCACTCCATCAGAATCAGTCTTGTTCTTGAAAATCCACTTTGTACCAACAATTGATCTATTTTTTGGTCTTGGTACTAGTTTCCAGACTTCATTTCTTTCAAATTCATTCAATTTTTCTTGCATTGCAGTAACCCAATCAGCATCTTTAAGTGCATCTTCAACTTTCTTTGGCTCCTCCTTGGATAGAAAGTTATTATATAGACATTCATTCTGAGTTGCACTTCTTGTTTGAACACCTGCATCAGGATCTCCAATGATCAAATCAGGAGTATGACTTGCAGTCCATTTCCTTGCTGGTGTTAAATTGTTTCTTGAAGTAGATGCTCCCCCTGGATTGGTGTTATCTTGATTTGAAGAATTTGCTTGATTTGAAGCTCCCCCTGAATTATTGCTATGTCCTCCTGATAAGTTATCAGGATCATCACTTGAATCAGTATCTGAAGAATTCTGTCCTGATGATTGAGTTGACTCTGAACTTGTAGTAGAATGTTGTTGCTCCCCCTCAATATTAGCACTACTAGAAGTATCACTATTGATTGCATCATCAGTATTAGCACCATCAGTATCTGGTGTGTCATCAGGATTTGGTGACCCATCAGGATCTGATGAATTGACAGCTTCTGATTCACTTTCTTCAAGTTCCTTGGTAGCTTCATTTTCAAAAATCAATCTATCATGAGAGTCTTCATTGATTCCTGTTATCTTCTTATCATCAAAAGATACATGTATTGACTCCATGACAGTCCTTGTTCTCAAATTAAAAACTCTGAAGGCTCTTGATGCAGGATAGCCTATGAAAATTCCTTCATCAGCCTTTGTTTCAAATTTCCCTCGTTGTTCAGGGTGAGTTCTGAGAACAAAACATTTACAGCCAAACACATGCAGATGCTTCAGACTAGGTTTCTTTTCCTTGAGTGATTGATAAGGAGTAACACCATGTCTGTTTATTAATGTCAGATTTTGAGTATAGCATGTTGTGTTGACTGCTTCTGCCCAGAAGTATGTAGGTAACTTAGCTTCTTCCAGCATAGTTCTGCCAGCTTCAATAAGAGTTCTATTTTTCCTTTCAACTACTCCATTTTGCTGAGGTGTGCCAGGAGCAGAGAATTGTTGAATAATTCCTTTGTATTTGCAGAACTCTTCCATCTTTGAATTCTTAAATTCAGTACCATTATCACTTCTCAGTATCTTGACTTTGTACTTTGTGGTTGTCTCAATCATTCTCACATGATCCAACAGAACTTCAGGAGTTTCATCTTTTCTGTGCAGAAACTACACCCAGGTGAATCTAGAATATTCATCAACAATTACAAGAGTGTACCTTTTCTTACTGATGGTCATGATGTTGACTGGACCAAATAGATCAAGATGTAGCATGTGATATGGTTCTCCAATAGAGGATTCTGATTTACTCTGGAATGATGTTCTTCTTTGTTTTGCTTTCTGACATGCATCACAGAGTCCATCAGGAGTATACAAAACTTTAGGTAATCCTCTCACTAAATCTTTCTTAACCAACTCATTGATATTGCTGAAGTTGAGATGAGAAATCTTCTTGTGCCTATTCCAACTTTCATCTACTGATGCTTTACTGATCAGACAGGTATGGGAGCCATCAGTATTTGATTGAATGTTGGCTTCATATATGTTACCATGCCTGTAGCTAGTCAGAGCTATCTTTCCTGTTGCTTTACTGACTACTTCACAATGTGTTGAATAGAAATTGACATGATAACCTCTGTCAGTGATTTGACTAATACTCAACAAGTTGTGTTTTATTCCTTTCACTAGAGCTACTTTTTCAATGATGACATTTCCAATGATTATATTGCCATATCCCAAGGTTTGTCCAATGTTGCCATCTCCATAAGACACAGTTGGACCAGCTTTTTCCTCATATTCTGATAACAGGGCTTTGTTTCCAGTCATGTGCACAGAACATCCACTATCCATGACTAAAACATTTTTCTTTTTACCCTGCATCAGAATTCCAAAACACTAATTAGAATGTTTAGGAACCCACACTTGTTGGGTCCCTTTGTCATGTATTTTATTAACATACACAGCAGAAGACTTTCTAACCTTAGCAGTCCTGACAAGATTTACTCCATCAGGATTTGCTTTGTCAGTATCAGTATTAACAAAAGCATGCTTCACTATGACATTCTCAACTCTATCAGACTTTGTACTCCTATTTAACTTAGGCAATGGATCATAGAAGTTATAGTAAAAATCATGATACTCTTTACAAGTATAAATAGAATGCCATATACTACCACAATGAAAACAGGAATTTTGTGGTTTATAAAATACTAAACTATTCCTAACATTAGACAAAGGAATTTCAGTAACTCTCTTTAAACTCTTTTTACAATCAATGGCAAGATGATTAGACTTTCCACAGTTAAAACAACACTTTCTAGGTGCATTTGGGATATATTTATAACCATTCTCTTTATTGATCCCAACTTTACCATTCCTGTTTCTCTTAACAGTAGCTTCCTTTTTCTTATCTGTCACCTCACAGATTTTATCCTTAAGCTGTTTCTGAGACAATAGACCTACATTCTTAGTGACTTTCTTCATGACATGTTTTGACTTTACAATATTAATTCCTTGAGCAGAAGTTGATCCCTTTTCAAAAGTAGAATTGGAATCCTTACCAAAAACAAAATTAACAGGAGTAATCTTAGTTTTGGTTTTATCTAAAACATGTCTATAGGTCTTTGGACTGACTGTCTCATCTATGACAATTTTCTCTTCCAATTTCTTATCCTCATCTGACTTATATCCTAGACACTCTTTCCAATTCTTAGAGGTATTAATCTCATGAAATTTCCTACCACAGTCTGTCCAGGTTCTGATTTTCTCATTAGCATATTCAAGTTCCTTTTCAAGAGAAGTACATTTAGATTTCATCTCTAAATACACGTGATTAGCATTATCACATTCTTTTTGTACTTCTTACATACGAGAAAATTCAGCTTCTAATATATCATTCCTTTTTCTAAGTTCAGACATCTCAGATAAGATCCTAGTATTCTCAGCAGTTTGACTTCTAAAGCTAATATGTAATGACTTTAGAAAACGTCTTAACTCAGAAGCATTATCAGTATCAAAATCAAAGATAGTATTTAGTACCTTATCATCAGGAGCAGCAGTTACATCAACACTGGCCATTAGAGCATAGTTGACTACCTCAGTATCAGATTCTGAGGAAGAGTCCATCCAATCCTTGCTTGATGTGATAAGTGCCTTTGTCTTCTTGCACTCAGAAGCAAAGTGACCCATACCATTACACTTGTAGCATCTAACCTTTGACTTGTCAAATTTTCTACCCTTGCTATCCTTTTTGGTATACTTATCTTTGTCTGTATTGAAGGTCTTTTTCTGAAAGTTGCCTTGTCTTCTATTCTTCCTGAACTTCATCCTTCTGAAGTTTCTGACAATCATAGCAACCATCTCTTCCATGTCTGAGTCTGAAGAGTCATCATCAGTATTGGCATCAGGATTGCCATCAGTATCTGATGAAGAGTTATCAGAATCTGACTCAGCTTCAATCAATTTCCTTTTAGAGACCTCCATAACTTTTCCTTTTGATTTAGCCTCTGCTTTCAAAGCAATAGATTTTTCCTTGCTGCTTTTCGTGTTCTTTCTCTGTTGAACTTCAAGATCATGAGTTCTTAGCATCCCATAGACTTCATCAAGAGACACAGTGTTCAGATCATACTGATGTCTAATGATCGAGGTCTGAGTGTCCCATTCTTCAGGTAAAGCTCTTAAAAACTTGGTGTTTGAATCTTCAGTTTCATATTCCTTGTCAACTAAAGATAAATTGTTCCATAGTGTCAGAAATCTATCATATAGATCAGTTAGGCTCTCATCAGGTCTTGCATCAAATTGTTCATATTCTTGAATCAAAAGAGCCCTTCTGTTTTTCTTGACAGATGCAGATCCCTGGCACTGAGTTTATAATGTATCCCAGATTTATTTTGAAGACTTGCATGCGATCACTCTGTTTGACATGACAGCATCAAGACTACTGTGTAAGATATTCTTTATCTTTGGTTCCCTGAGTACATGAGCTTTTTCTTCTGGAGTCCATTCACTTTTGGCTTTGACCACATAATGTTCAGGTACTGTATCTGTTCGTTCAACGAACTTCGTAGGTATATATGGTCCATCACGAATCCTGTCCAAATAGTCAGGATCCATAGCCTCCAGGTACATCAGCATCTTTACCCTCCATGTTGGATATTCTGATTTCTTCAAGATGGGAATCTTCATGCTTTCATACTTGGTTGTCGACATCTTTAAATCGTATCTGATTCAGAATTAAATCAGTCTGCTTTGATACCAATTGTTGCCCAGTAATAATCTATTGTAGAAGGGGGTTGAATACAATGGTATAAGATAATCGACTTCTTAATGTATATATCACAAATATGAAAGAAAGATAACATCTTTATTAAATCTGATATAAAACTGTTACAAACTCTCTCAAGAAATTCTGATGTTCTTGAGAGCTGCTAGGTTACACAAATACTCAAGTGTATGATCGTTTATGTTCACGTCCATAAATCGAAACCTAAACTGTGTTTATATACTACACAGTTTCTCTATCAGTGATAAGTCTTAATCAATTACAAAGATTGAAACCTATCCATAATTGATAGCTACATTCTAAAAACCAGGAACCGAAAGAATAATCTTCCTTATTTAACTAGACTCCAAATATAACTCGAAGTAGGAATCCTAATCAGCTTCCAGTCCTGATGATCAATCCTGATCCCAGTCCTGATATGTATTCTGATCCTGACGACCATGTAATCCTGATGACGTCAGCAATCCTGATCAGTTGAGTCTAGCTCCTGACGATCATTGAATTCTGATCTAACATATATGTTCTCACTAAAATCTCTTTTTTCCAAAAATATCAGGTGCAACCCTTACTTATTTATTTTAAAATCTATTTTAATATTTTTAAGTACTTAAAAAGCTTACCCATTCTAACATGCCAACGTATTTTTTTAACAAATACAATTAATATAATTAAAACACTTTTAAAAATATAACGGACAGTTACTTTTTTTAATTAAAACATATTAACTTTTCGGGCTTTTCTAATTGTCCTTATCATTTGCCTTTTATAATTAAAACACTTTTTTCTAACAAAATTTACTCATTTTCCAAAAATATAAGGGCAATTACCTTTAAATTAAGACATAGTACCTTTTATATTTGTTCTCACTAAAATCTCTATTTTCCAAAAATATGACGTGCAACCATTATTTATTTATTTTAAAACCTATTTTAATTATTTAAAAAAGCTTACCTATTTTAACACGCCAACATTATTTTTTTAACAAATACAATTAATATAATTAAAACACTTCTAAACATATTACGGGCAATTACTTATTTTAATTTGTTAGATATAATTGCTAATGATTGTTTTATCAGTGTTTAAGTACCAGGTACTCATCAGAGTTTACTGGAAGCCAGTCAGAGTTTATTAAATTCTGACGGGGAGAAAAGTTTACTTTAGCTGTCAGTGCTGATATAAAGATTCTAGAAGTAATATATCTTGAAGATGGAAAGAAGCAAGGTATATTGAGACAGTTAAGGAAACGGAACAGAAGACAGAAGCAATCCTAATTTGATATAAATTGTATAGCTAATTTATAGGAATATCAATTAGAGATTGATTCTATGTAGCTGTGTACTATATAAACACATATAGGTTAACCCTAAAAGGGATGTGAATACTGAATACATTATTCCTGTAACCTAGCAGCTCTCTGTGATTCTTTAACATCACTGAGAGAAGAATTATATATATAATTCAGTTGTTGATTCAGAAACAGTGTTCTCAATTGTTATTATCATACTTATATTGATTATATATTGTGTATTCGGCCTAACAATTGGTATCAGAGCCAAGGCTGATTAGTATATACAGTTTATCGATCCAAACACAAGTATAATCATGACTGACAACTCTCAGGAAGGTTCTAATGCAGGTTCTAATGTTCAGAAGGTTCAACCTACTTCTGTGAGTCGATATGAGACTATAAGGGTTCCAATTCTCAGACCAAGTGAATATCCAATATGGAAGGTGAAGATGACCATGTTTCTGGAAGCCACAGATCCAGAATACCTTGATAGAATCAATGATGGTCCTGATATGCCAACTAAATTGTCTCCTGTTGTTACTGGGCAAGAACAAAAGACTGTTCCAAAAGAGAAGAAAGATTTGACTCCTGAAGACATCTCATCAATTGCAAAGGATGCAAAGGACGCAAAGGTTAGACATCTACTACACAGTGCCTTAGATAATGTCATGTCTAACAGAGTGATTGGCTACAAGACTGCTAAAGAGATTTGGGATGCTTTGGAAGTCAGGTGTCAAGGAACAAGTGCTATAAAGAAAAACAGGAAGACTATTCTAACACAGGAGTATGAACACTTTGACTCTAGATCTGATGAAAGTTTGACAGATACATATGACAGATTTTGTAAATTGTTGAATGATTTGTCTCTGGTTGATAAAGAATATGAACTTGAAGAGTCAAATCTCAAGTTTCTTCTTCCCCTACCTGAAAGATGGGATTTAAAGGCAACAACAATCAGAGACAATTATGATCTTGCAGATACGGATCTTGATGAAATCTATGGGTTGCTTAAAACTCATGAACTTGAAATAGAACAGAGAAACAAAAGATCTGGAAAGAAGACAAAATCTGTTGCTCTTAAAGTTGAAGAAAAGCCTGTCAAGAAGGAATCATCAAGAAAGAAAACCAAAGGAAAGGCTTTAGTCATTAAATCTGACAGTGAGTCATCAAACTCTGATGATGGCTCAAACACTGATGGTGAAGCTTCTGATTCTGAGGATGATGAAGAAGAGATGATGAGAATGGCTGCTTTAATGGTGAAGACCTTCAAGAAGATGGGATTCAAGAACTTCAAGAAAGGAAAGAGATTCTCAAGGAAAGATTCAAATTCTGATAAGAGAAATTTCAGAAAGTCTGATGGAAAACATACCAAGTCTGGAAAGAAAGACAAGTCTGAGATCCAGTGCTACAAGTGTAAAGAGATGGGTCATTATGCTCCAGAATGCAAGAAAGAAAAATCTGAGAAAGCACTCATCACTAAAGGCAAGGACTGGGCAGACACTTCAGACTCAGATGAGGGAGTCAATTATGCTCTCATGGCAACTGTTAAAGATGAAGCTGAGTCATCTGGAAACAAGGTACCCCTAACAACTTATGCTTATGATACTGATAATATATCTGAATTAAGAATTTATCTTAAAAGCATACATGTTAGTTATAGGGATCAGACTTTAGAAAATGAAAGAATCAAATCTGAGAATCTAGGTCTTAAAGAGAGGAATAAATTTCTTGAAGAGAAACTTGTTAACATGCAACAAGTTCAAAAGGAGAGAGATGATGCTGTTTATGTTGAACAGGAGTTGCTTAAAAGATATAGGAAAATATAATCTGAGTTGGAAAAAGAGAGGAAAGTAATTAAAACCTGGACAAATTCTGGAAAAGACACACATCAGGTTTTTCAGACAGATACTATAGGCTTAGGTTACTGTGAGGGAGATGAACTTAGGTTTAAAGATAAAGTTAAAGTGGAACCACAACTTAAACCTGTGCAATTTGTTCCGGAATACAGTAAGCTAAAGTCTGTTGTAGTAAAAGAAGCTGTTATGGAGCAAATTGAAACTTGTGAAAAACAGGTTAATATTGGTTCAATAACAGAGAATAAGATTGAGCTAGAAGCTGTTAAAGAACCAGTAAAAATCTGTGATAAACAGGTTAATGTTGGTTTGATGACAGAAAAACAATTCAAACATAAGCTCAAAGAAGTAAAGTCTGTCAACAAACAGAAAATGTTTAAGAAAAATAGGAATGGAAAAGTAGGCATTAATAAAAGAAATGATTATCTGCCTAATTCTGCTGCTCCTAGAAAAACATGTCATAGTTGTGGTAGTACTAACCATCTTGCCAGGTTTTGCAAGAAGAACAAAGATATTAACTCTTTACCCTCCACATCTGGGGTAAAGAATGATTATGTTAGGGTTAGACCACAGACTTTATGCACACACTGTGGGAGCACTTGGCATTCCATTTATACTTGCAAGAGTTATCATGCTATTTATCACAACTATTATGAGCTAAAACCTAACTTGAAGTGGGTTAGAGCAAACTCTGCAAGTGTAAAGTCTGACAATGTTAGTTTAAACTCTGTTGATAGTGATTCCGCTGCAAAAGCTAACAATGTTAAGAAAGCCAAAGGATCCAAGCAAGTCTGGATCCTTAAATCTAACACTCAGTGATTGTTTGTGATTGCAGGGCATAAAAGAGAGCACTCTTATCTTGGACAGTGGATGCTCAGGACATATGACTGGAAATAAAGCCCTGCTATCAGATTTTGAGGAAAAAGCTGGCCCAAAAGTTTCCTATGGATATGGCAACATAGGACATACTCTGGGATATGGCAATATCAATCTTGGAAGTGTCATCATTACAAATGTAGCTCTTGTCTCAGGACTCAAGCATGATCTGCTTTCTGTGAGTCAAATCTGTGACAGAGGATACCATGTAGATTTTCATAATGAACATTGTGAAGTTATCAGCAAATCTACAGGGAAAGTTGTTCTAGTTGGACACAGGCACAATAACATCTATGAAGCAAGTTTGGTAACAAACTCTGAAGGAAAAACTGTGTGTCTATCAGCAAGAATGTCCAGTGAAGAGAGTTGGAAATGGCATAAGAAGCTCTCTCACTTAAACTTGAACAACATCAATGAGCTGATTCGAAAAGATCTTGTAAGGGGACTTCCAAAGTCAATACTCAGCTTAGATGGTCTGTGTGATTCTTGTCAAAAGGCCAAGCAAAGGAAGTCATCTTTCAAGAGTAAATCTGAATCTTCAGTTGTGGATCCTTATCATCTTTTACATATTGATCTCTTTGGTCCAGTGAATATAATGTCAATGGGCAGAAAGAAATATGCTTTAGTCATTGTTGATGAGTACACCAGATACACCTGGGTGTACTTCTTAGCAAAGAAGGATGAAACTGCCCTAACTTTGATGGATCATGTGAAGCTATTGGACAAAGGATCACAGTACAAAGTGAAAGTTATAAGAAGTGATAATGGTACTGAATTCAGAAATTCTGAAATGGAAGCTTTCTGCAAGGAAAGAGGAGTGAAGCAAGAATTTTCTGCACCTGGAACTCCACAGCAAAACGGTGTAGTTGAAAGAAAGAACAGAACCCTAATCGAAGCTGCCAGAACAATGCTTGATGAAGCAAAAATTGCCAACTTATTTCTGGGCAGAAGCTGTTCAAACAGCTTGTTTTACTCAAAATGCTACACTGATCAACAAGCATGGGAAAACACTATATGAGATGGTGAAGAATAAGAAGCCAAATTTGAAATATTTTCATATTTTTGGATGCAAGTGTTTTGTGTTGAAAACTCATCCTGAACAATTGACCAAGTATGACTTAAAAGCTGATGAAGGAATTTTTGTTGGATACCCACTATCAACTAAAGCATTCAGAGTCTACAATCTAAGAACTAAAGTGATCATGGAATCTATACATGTGTCATTTGATGACAAGAAAATAACTGGAATAGAAGATGAAGAATATCATGATCAACTTCGCTTTGAAAATGAAGATCTATACTCTGATGATGTAAACTCTGATGCAGCAAATCCAACAAACTCTGACGAAGCATACTCTGATCCTCTACTGGTAAACACTGACGAATTTTCTCTGACAGAACAAAATAGAGAACCAGTTGAGGGGGAGCGTGAAGAAACTTCAGGAACTTCTCAAAGTAATGACTCAAATTCTGAAAGAGGGTCAAATATAGAATCAAACAGAAACTCTGAGTCAAACTCTGAAAGTTCAAATACTGAACAATCCAATTCAGGGGGAGCCTCAGAGAATGCAAATAGTCAAGAAGAAAATCAGGAGAGCATGGATCAAGGGGGAGGATCTAATAATGATAATAGAAGCCAATTACCAACAGCAAGAAGGTGGACACAATCCCATACACCTGACTTGATAATTGGAGATCCAGAAGCTAGTGTAAGAACTAGAAGTGCTACAAATAATGAATGTCTGTTTCATGCATTCTTATCTCAAACAGAGCCCAAGAAAGTGGAAGAAGCTCTTCAAGATGCTAACTGGATAACAGCAATGCAAGAGGAGTTAAATGAATTTGAGAGGAATGAAGTCTGGACACTTTAACCAAAACACAAGACTCTAAGTCTAGGGTGGGTACTGTTAGTAATGATCCTCCAAAATCATTATCTAAGACTTCTGAACCTGAATTGCCACAGAAGAAAGATGAAGCCACAAAAGTAATCTCAAGAAAACACTTCCACAAAGTTACAGCTAGTGGAGTGTTACAGTGGATGAAGGGGAAGGGACTGAAGCTACTTCCAAGTGATGTGGCACTGAAGACTAATTCTCCTTGTTCCAGAAAGGTATCTCTTGTGAAGCATTTAAAGATCAAGAGTGTACCCAGAAGGATAAGGATAACAAAGAAGACTGGAAAACTCACAAATGTTATTGGCATCAATGTGCTTCCACTAGATGAGGACTATGATGAAGATGCCCTAGCATTTTTGAGGGCTCAAAGGATCTTTGAAGTCAAAGTGAAGTTGGATCATCTAGAGATCAAGTACACTGATGGAAGATAAAGGATAATGAAACAAGAAGGCTGGCAATATTTCTATAAGTATGAGCTTGAAAGGATAAATGCCTTACTGAATTTTGAAGAAAAGGAAGAAAGGACATGGAAGATAGATATTGCCAGGTACTTGAAAATGCATGCTGATTATGAAGAAAACATGAGGAAAGAGAATGAAGAGAGAAACAAACAGAGAGAGAAAGAAATGGCTGAGATGGAGGAGAGGGCCAAAGAGCTAAGGCAGAAAGGGCTGTGCAGGGTCAAACAAAATCCTTACATTGTGGAGTACAAAAACTCAAATGGAGGCCAAAGCAAAATAAGGATGGAGTTTCTGGACTCCTATGTAGAAAGTGCACTCAAGGCTGCAATTGATGACTTGGAAGGCTCACCTCTCATTGAAGAACTGATTGCCAGAGAAGAACTTCAAGAAGCCATCATAGACATGAAGAGAAGAGAAGAGATAAGGAAAAAGAAAATGTATGATGACTTACTAAAGAAGCAATTGGAAGCTGAGGCTGCTGAGCAACAAAAATAATCTGTAAGCTTTCAATTTTTCTATGTAATCAAATTCCTGATCTCAATGTTCATGAATTGTCCTCTCTGTTACTGAATTTCCTTTTATGTAAGTTAGGCTTGTTATCAGACATGAAATTGTGCCTAAGGATCTTACTCACAATTTGGGGGAGATTGTTAGGCTCAAGACATGTCTGAATACCACTATTAACAAGCCTACACTATGTGACTATGTCACATTACATGACCTAGTGAATTCTATCACTGGGATATAGTATAGGTCTCTAAATGTACTTGTCTTGTTCTCATGAACAATAGCTTTATCATGTATGCTCAGATTTATAATGAGCTTAGTAAAGTTTCTTGCATCTAGATTGTATATAGGCCATTGAATAAGTGTCCTGGTAGAAGTTCAGTAATGTTCATGCAGCAGGATAGAGATGAATAAGGCCATGAAGGAATAAGTTGCAGAAATTTGTCTAAGGCATTATATAGCAAAGTCAAAAGAAAGCTATGTCGTGAAGTCACCAATATCCATGTCGTGAAGTACTATATCGCATAGTCCATTTTGTACTATGTCGAGAAGTCCTCAAGACACATGTCATGAAGTGTTGAAGTCAGCAAAGTCAAAGGAGCCTAGATCGTGAAGTCCTCAGAAGCCTTATGTCGCATAGTCATCAAATGACCTATGTCGCATAGTCGTCAAATGACCTATGTCGCATAGTCGTCAAATGACCTATGTCGCAAAGTCTTCAAAGGCTATATCGCGTAGTCCTCACAAGGGAGATCGCGAAGTCAGGAATGAAGTGGAGTTCACGATATCAACACTTAGCCGTTTATAACAAGACAAATCAAGGTACAGAACCAAGAATCAAAAGAGACAAATACTGAAGCATTTGTTCTGGCAAGGTGGTCCAAAGAACAGATGGCAAATCTACAGCTAAACTTGGAGAGAAAGATAAGAGACAAGCAGCTACAGAAACGGGAAAGACTCCGAAAAGCAGGTGGTCCTTCCTGACACAGTGAACTTCTTATGGCAGGACAAGTTGGACTTTTAGAAGGGGTAGCTGTGTAATATTGTGTGTGCCTAGTTTGTATAGGTGAATGTATATATCGTGCACACACAACTGTAAGCTGTAAGAGAGATACATATAGTTTTTATCTTAAGCTCTTTTCTCTGTAAGCAAGCAAGTTCAAACTGTTCTTGTTTAGAAGCCAGAAATTCGATTGTGAATTTCTTGGAAAGCTGTAGTATTTAATTTGCTTATACAAAGTAGATTAAAGTGATTGTGTGTGTTATTTACTTTCTGCATATTACATATCATAATCATATACAGTCTTTTACTTAGTTTTCAAGAATCGAAAAATATATCAAACTATCCATTCACCCCCCCCCCTCTGTCTAGTTTCTAGTAGTATTCATTTCTAACAAGTGGTATCAGAGTGTAGGCTGTTAACGTACAAACAGGAAAAGATCAAGAATGAGTTCACAGAAACTAAGCAGTATCAAGATTCCTCCCTTTAACAAGAAGCACTACAGTTTATGGAAGAAGAAGATGTTGCTTTTCATCAAAGCTTCTAACCCCATGTATTTAGATATTCTAAAGCATGGTCCCTTCATTCCAATGATCGAGATTGGTGAAACAACCAATGGCACTGAGATTGTACCAGCAAAACATGTGCCCAAAGATCCCTCAAAATACACTGATCCTGAAAAGGAAAAAGTAGCACTGGATGGACATCTTCAACTTATCATTTGTGAATCTATGGACTTCAACATGTATGGCACTGTTGCTCATTGTACTAGTGCCAAGAAGATGTGGGATCTTATAGAAGTGCTCTGTAAAGGAACTACTGAAGTAAGAAAGAACAAGAAGCAGATTCTTGTTTCACAATATGAAGCCTTCATGGCTCAGCCAAAAGAGGGAATCACAGAAGTGTTTGAGAGATTCAACAAGCTGATAAACGAGCTCAAACTCTATGACAAACACTATGAAACAGAAGAGCTCAATATGAAGTTTCTACTAACTCTTCCAGATCACTTGGAACCAAGAATCTCTTCCCTTAAAGAAAGAGATCTAACAAAGATTGGTTTTGATGTGTTGTATGGTGTTTTGAAGACATATGAGTTAGAGCTGTTTCAAAAGAGATCTATTCAAGCAAAGCAAGGATTAGTGGCTAATACCTCCTGTGCACTTATTGCTGACAACCTAAGTCAAAGAATGGACTCTCTTAAAATCAGTCAGGTCAAGATTGAGGAACTGGAAGTTGAAGACACTGGTGATGAGGCCCAAGTTGTCTATGATTTGCCTGAGGATGATGAGTTTTACAGCATAAAAGAACTGGACAAAATGGAAAACAAATCTTTTGCTTATATGGCTAGGAGGTATCCTAACATAAGGTTTAAAAGAAAGCAGCCATTCAGGTCCAAGTTCAATACTGGAAACACTGGTGGATCTAGTGGCTCAAACACCTTCAATAAAGGAAAAGGGTTTGCTGGTGCTGCTAAAGGTGGATACAAGACAGGAAGTGTGGATAGGACCAAAATAAGGTGCTATAACTGCAATGAACTTGGGCATTTTGCCACTGAGTGCAAAAAGCCTAAACAAGTCAAGAAGGACAAAGCATACTTAGAGCTTGAAGCTAAGTATGAGGCTCTACTCAAGAAACAACAGGGCAAAGCTTTTATTGCTGAGGGAAAATGCTGGGATGACTCTGATGAAGAAGAAGAACAAGAGTACTCAAACTATGCCTTGATGGCATTTTCTGATGATGGTGATTCAAGTCAGGTACCTATTCTTACTTCTCTTGATATGACTCCCCTTCAATATAAGCAAACTGTTGAAGATATGAGCACTGAGATGTTTAATATTCATACTAGCATGTTAGTAGCTAATGAAGAAATTGATAGACTAACTGCTAAGAATGTTGAGCTTACAGAAAAGAATGAGAAACTTGAGTTAATGGTTGTGAACCTGGATGGTTTGAAAAAGGAGGTTGAGTATCTTAAAAACAAAGTGATTTGTGCTGAACAGATAGAGAAAGCCCTTAGGGAACAAATTGCTGAAACTGAACTGAAACTAAGAAGCTTTAAAAACTCCTCTGAACTTATTCAAACCTATCACAAGGAACACACTGGAGACTGCAAGGTTGGAGTTGGTTTTGACTATGAAAATGACAAGGGAAGGAAGAAGGTCAAGGGCAAAGGAAAGGAAACTTTTACAAACAAAAATGCCCCAACCATACTGTCAAGTGTTGAACAGCCCATCTTCAGAAAGAGTGCTGTTGAGTTTGATGAGGAACTACTGATCATCAAGCAACAGCTACTTGAAGAAGATGAGGCTGCTAAAAACACTTCTTCTTTTCCTGAACTTGTCAATCAGAAAGAGACCAAAGACAATCTTGTCAAGAGTCCTAAAGCAAAGAAAGAAGCTGTTAAGAAAAAGAAACAAAACAGAAATGGTAAAGTTGGTGTTAGCAAGGGAAACAACTATGCTTATGTGCCAAATGCTCCCAGGAAACAATGTCAAAAATGCCTATCTGTTAATCATTTGACTCATAAGTGTAGTAAGCCTGAAATTGTTGAAGTTGACAACCTGAGTAACCATTCTGCCAGCATAAATTCTAGTCATGATTCTTTCTGTGGTAAGCCAAACTGCATGACATGCTATGTGATTGTGATTGCTAACTGTTTATCTCTTAAACATAAACTTGACTCTGCACAATCTGGTGAATCACACACACATATGCATTCTCACAGGACAGGGTCCCCAATCAAGGTTGAGAGGGTGAAAACTTCATGTGAGCCTAAGAGTGTAAACTTCAAAGCCACAGAAAAAGTGAAGTCTCCTACTATGAGAAATGCAATTTATGACAGAAGAATTGTTAAACAAAATGTTTCTAAATCAACTGGACCCTACCAAGTGTGGGTACCAAAAACAACTTAGTCATTTTGTGAATGCAGGGCAACAGGAATAAAAGAGTCATATGGATCTTGGACAGTGGATGCTCAAGTCACATGACTGGTGATATAGCCCTGCTATCACATTTTGAGGAAAAGGCTGGCCCATCAGTAACCTTTGGAAATGACAACATTGGTTATACAATGGGATATGGCAGTGTTAAATCTGGAAATGTCATTATTGAAGATGTAGCATTTGTTGAAGGACTGAAGCATAATCTCTTGAGTATTGGACAATTTACCAACAGAGGTTTCAAAGTGGAATTTGATGAAGACCTTTGTTCAATCTCAAAAAGGGAAAGTGGTGAAGTTGTTCTAACTGGTGTGAAGAAAGGAAGCTTGTTTGTAGCTAATCTCAAGGCTGCAGATAAGGGAGAAATTTGCTGTTTCTACACTAAAGCCACAAATGAGGAATTCTGGCTATGGCACAAGAAGCTGTCTCACTTGAATGTTCAGGCAATGAACTCTCTAACCAAGAGAGAACTTATTAGGGATTTGCCTGCCTTGGAGTTTGTGCAAGATGGAGCATGTGAAGCTTGTCAGAAAGGAAAAATTAAAAGATCCAGTCACAAGAACAAGTTGCTCAATACAAACTCAAAACCTCTGCAGCTAATTCACATGGACTTATTTGGCCCTGTGAATGTAATGTCCCTCTCCAAAAAGAAATATGCTCTAGTGATGGTAGATGACTATTCAAGATATACTTGGGTGGAATTCCTATTCTCCAAGGATGAAGCACCCCAAGTCATAATAGAGCATATCAAGAGAGTTGATAAAGAAGCACAAAGCACTGGTTCCTCTGTAGTTGCTTTGAGAAGTGATAATGGGACTGAGTTCAGAAATTCAACATTGTATGAGTTTTGCAAAGATAAAGGAATTTCTCAACAATTCTCAGCTCCTAGAACACCTCAACAAAATGGAGTAGTTGAGAGAAAGAATAGAACTCTCATTGAAGCTGCAAGGACAATGCTACTGGATGCAAAGCTACCCACTAGCTTTTGGGCTGATGCTGTTAACACAGCATGCTATGTGCAAAATAGAACATTAATCAATAAGAAGTCTGGCAAAACTCCGTACTCATTAATGACTGAAAAAAGAGCATCCTTCAAGCACCTGCATGTGTTTGGAAGCAAGTGCTTTGTGATGAAAGATACCTCTGAGCATGTTGGAAAATTTGATGCAAAAGCATTTGAAGGAATCTTCATTGGATACTCTCTGGAAAGGACAGCATACAGAGTATTTGTACCTGAGCAACATAAAGTCATGGAAAGCATGGATGTTACCTTTGATGACAAGAAGACTCCTGGACTGAAAACAAGTGATCAAGACAGTGTGCCATTGAGATTTGAGAATCAAGGTTATCTTGAGGATTCTGAAAGTGAAGATGAACCCCCTGTTCAAACTGTTCTAGAGAATGAAATCCTTGAAGTTGACAATCTTCTTCAAACACCTGTGCAAGGGTTCACAAACACAGGGGGAGAAGAAGAGAATGCACCTGTCAACCAAAATGAGCTTGGAACAGATCAAGGAAATGAACAGGGGCACACAAGGAAATGGGACAGAGCCCACACTAGGGATCAAATCATTGGAGATCCTAGTGAGGGAGTTAGAACAAGAAGGGCAACATTAAATACATGTCTGTATAGCTGCTTTCTGTCACAAGAGGAACCTAAATTAATTGAAGAAGCTTTGAAGAATTCTGATTGGATTGTTGCCATGCAAGAAGAGTTGAATCAATTTGAGAAAAACAAAGTATGGGAACTAGTACCTCCTCCAAAAGGAAAGAATGTTATTGACACCAAATGGGTGTTCAGAAACAAGATGGATGAAGAAGGAGTGGTAATTAGAAACAAAGCAAGGCTGGTTGCCAAAGGATATTGTCAGCAAGAAGGCATTGACTATGATGAGACATTTGCACCTGTAGCTAGACTGGAAGCCATCAGAATCTTCCTGGCTTTTGCAGCTCACTCAGATTTTAAGGTGTATCAAATGGATGTGAAAAGTGCATTTCTCAATGGTGATCTTGCTGAAGAAGTTTATGTGTCTCAACCACCTGGCTTTGAAAGTGAAGACTTCCCAAACTTTTTGTATAGACTGCTCAAGGCACTCTATGGACTCAAACAGGCACCAAGAGCCTGGTATGAAACTCTATCTCAATTCCTTCTTGAGCATCAATTTACCAGGGGTACAATTGACAAAACCCTATTCTTCAAGAAGCATGGAAATGATATCATTCTTGTCCAAATCTATGTGGATGATATCATCTTTGGCTCTTCAAATGAAAAACTCTGTGAAAGGTTCTCTAAGTTGATGCAAAGTAAATATGAGATGAGTATGATGGGAGAGTTAACCTACTTTCTAGGCCTGCAAGTACATCAAAGGGATGATGGCATCTTTATAAACCAATCTAAGTATGTCAAGGATCTTTTAAAGAAATATGGTTTAGAAGAATCATCCCCAGCTAAAACTCCTATGTCTACTGCAATCAAGCTGGATGAAGACAAGAAAGGCAAGAGAGTTGATATCAAGGTCTATAGAGGAATGGTTGGATCCCTACTCTATCTCACAGCTAGCAGGCCAGACATCATGTTTGCCACATGCCTCTGTGCAAGGTTCCAGTCTGATCCCAAGGAATCTCACATGATGGCCATCAAAAGGATTTTCAAATATCTGAAAGGGACTCCTAATCTTGGGCTATGGTATCCAAAGGGCACTGGGTTCAACCTGGTTGGTTACACAGATTCTGATTATGCTGGATGCAGAATTGACAGGAAGAGCACCTCTGGAAGCTGTCAATTCTTAGGTCAAAGGTTAGTGTCCTGGTTTAGTAAGAAACAACAGTCCACAGCAACATCCACAGCTGAGGCTGAATATATTGCTGCTGGAAGTTGCTGTGCTCAATTGCTTTGGATTAGAAATCAACTTATGGATTATGGACTAGTATTAGAACACATTCCTATAATGTGTGATAATACTAGTGCAATATCCATAGTTGCCAATCCTGTTAACCATTCCACTACAAAGCACATTGAGATCAGGTACCATTTCATTAGGGAACATGCTGCAAATGGTACCATAAAAGTCTCTTATGTTCCAACTGAGAAACAATTAGCTGACATATTTACTAAACCTCTGAATGAAGCAGTCTTCAACAGACTTGTGAGTGAAATTGGAATGCTCAATCCTTCATTTAGTTGCTCTAAGTAAGTATGCCAGTAAATTGTTGCAGCAGTAAATTTTCACTGTATTTAAATGCTCTATTCATATGGAGTGAAAATTAGCTGAGATATGATTTATAAATATTTCAGTACTTTACTGCATATTTCTTGAAATCATTTGGTGATGAAGTTGTGAGCTTTTGAGACATCTCGATATAGATGACTTTCAGAGTTCACGACATAGTTCAAATAAAACAGACTTATATCGCAAACTGTTAAGATTGTGAGACTTCGCGACATAGTTCATTTCATGAGTTTGCGACATAGTTTATGTTATGACTTCGCGACTTAGAATAACTATATCGACAAGTCTCCACATTTGACAGAATTTTGATTTAAATTAATTTTATTTCAAAATTTGATAAAAGTCTGACAATTTGCTTAAAATTCCTAAAAGAAAGCTTTAGACAGGGTATTTCTACTATATCGCAAAGTCTCCCCGATCCTTTCATCTTGAGGACTTTGCGACATAGTTCATTTCTGAGACTATGCGATATATTTTGCACGACTTTGCGGTACAGGCTATCTCTGACTTCGCGACATACAAATAGACTGTACAAATTCATAACTCCATATCGCAGTGTCTCTATCATATAAATACCCTTTTCTAACCGTTCACAACTTTTCATCTTGTCTATTGCTCTCACACTCTCAAACCTAAGCACAAATTCTCTACTCTAATTTTCACTCTCTCTCTTGAAATGGCACCCAAATCTCAAACAGTATCATCCTCTATCCCTTTAACCATTCCTAAAGAAACCAATCTTCTCACCATTCCCTCTGAGGCTGAGGCCAAACCAAGGTACAAGTGTTTTGTTCGGTTCTTGAACACTTCCTACCTACGCCAAGCCCTAACCCTGAACCCTACATTGTATGTCGATGTGTTGGAAGGATTTTGGCGAACGGCGTTGGTATCAACAATGGCAAGAGAAGATGGAACTTCATTCCAGGAGGTTACTTGTTCAATCGGCGGCAAACACTTCCAGTTTGGTGAAAAGGAAATCAATGAAGCATTGGGGTTCAAAGTGGAGGGTCATGACCAAGAAGCTACTGATGCTCAAATTGTAGACTTCATGACCTTCATTCTGTATGCAGATGAGATAGATACTGGAAAGCTAAACAAGAAGTTTGTAAGAAGGGAGTGGTCATTTCTCTTTGATGCATTCCAGAAGGTGTTTCTATGCAGGAAAACAGGATGGGACCATATCAGTCACATTGCTGTGAAGCTGGCCTATTCCCTAGCCTACAACCAAGAAATCAATGTTGGAGCAATCATCCTCAAAGAATTGGCTCAGAGGCTAGGGAGGACAGTTCGTGGGAGAGGTAATGACATCTTTTACCCTCGTTTCCTTCAAGTTATTTTAAATTATCTTGATGCACATATCCATGAATTGGAGGGTATAGATAAAACTAAAATGGCTTATTCCAAGTCCATGTCCAAAATACTATTTGGTTCATTGGACACAAGGAATCAAGTGGATGTGATTCTAAGTGTGACCAAGCATATGCAGGACACATTTGAGTCTTATCCACTTGATAAGCCCATATACCATGAATTTTCCTGGACAGGGAAGGCTAAGACTGAAGGTGCTACACAGTCTACACCACTGTAGAGGTTAGGCAGCCAAGTGCATCAATCTCTCAAAAGGTTGATGTTACTAAAAAGAAGACAAAGAAAAGAGCCATAACAGTGATCAATGAATCTGTAGAGATAGAAAGTGAGAATCCTGAGTCACCTCTCACCAGACAAAAGAAGAAGTCAAAATCTATAGCCACCACTGCATCCTCCCAACAGGATTCAGATGTGGAAAAAGGGGTACACCTGTTACTGTCTATGGCCTCTCAACAGGTCATTGGCATTGAAAAGAGCAGCCTCCCCACTGCACCCTGTACAGAGTCTGCACAGGGTCAAGACCTCACTCTTGACCCTAGGAGTGATAAGGCTGATCATACAAAGAGTGGAGAGCACATCACTGTTGAAACTCCTCCTATTTCTCAGGGGGAGTTGCCACAATCTAATCTAAACCCCACTTCTCTCTCAGATTCTTCCATAAAAATTTCTTCTGAACAAGAGAGTCATTCCAATGACAATCTTGCCTTTGATCAATCACAATTCTCTCCTGTGATTGAGCCAATTTCAAGTGACATGGTCCATGACACTATGCTCACCACCCAGGAACCACATCTAGTTGGTCAGGGAATGCATGCTGGGGCATATCCTAATGACACCAACACAAACATGGAGGATTCACCAGTTTTTACTGGAGACTCTATGCCGAATTCTCCCATCCTTCAGGATGTGGAACTGTCTTCACAGACAAATAGGGCTGATGTTGTAACACATCCCATTTCAATGGAGACTACATCAGACCCTACAGCCATTCCAAGGCTGGAGGAGACTCAAAATCTTACATCTCATGAAGTGCCTAGCACTAGCTCTCACTTGGCTCAGGCCACTATGTCAGAATGGCTGAAGCCTGTGCACCATGACGGGCCTTTAGGATCATCATTTGTGCCTTCCAAAATGACAGAAGAACCCATACAAGATCTCCATGTGGCACAGATTGATGAGTTCTCAAAGATAGCTCAACATCTCCTCACCTCAAATCTCCCAAATGCTGATTATGAAGCCATTTTACTCTGCCACAAGGAGGATGTTGAAGCTCAGCAGGAGAAGATAGTGGATGTAGCTGAACCAGAGGGAAATGTGGATGCCTGGTTGGATGCTAAGAGGACTCTCAAGCTCAAGGATGCCCTAGCTTTTCTAAGAGAAGAATACCTAACTTCTCTGGGCTCCAATGCAAAGGATCTCTCTCTTGCTGCCATCTATGATGCTGTTAATGATGTCTACAGGAATCAATTAAAGGCTCTGCACTATCTTGGGAAAGGGCTTCAATCAGAGATTTCTTCAATCCAGGAGGCGACAGACAGATCCCTCACTACGCTCAGAAACTCATATCTCTATGATTTTCCCAAGGTGGATGGCATCCTTAAAGAAATCCAGAAGACAAACTCTACTGTAAACATGATGGACATCTCTCTGGCCATGGTCACAAACAACATCAGAAAGCTGGCTACAACCCTGGAAAATCAAATCAAGGCCAATATCAACTCAAATGCAATGCTGAATGTAATTTGGAAGAATCAATATGGTGACAAATTGGTGGATGAGGTCCCTCTGTCAAACATCTCCAAATTTGACTTTGCCAAGATCAAGGATCAATCTCTCAATTCTTTCAAGTCTCAACAGCTATTCTCAAAGGTGGATGGTCTTGAAAGAGAAGTGGCCTCTCTGAAAGATGAAAACAGGGTGCTTGCCAATTCTCTAAAACAGCTCAATGACAAGCTGGATGACCAAGGCAACAACACCTCCAATATCCTGCTGGTGCAACAACAGATGCTGACTTCAATGATGAAACAAATGAACCTGCCTATCCCTGGGGAAGCTCAAGACATCTTGTCTGATCCCAAGCCTAAGGGGGAGAAACAAAAGGAGGTCATTCTGAAACAGAGAGGGGGAGTACCTGCCAAGCAGCCAAAGCATAAGGGCAAGGGCAAACTCATTGAAGAAACCATAAAGCCAATCATTCTTCCCCCCTGTAGAGGTCATAAGTGCAGAAGGTCAGAAGAGCACAATCTCAACCACCTACTATCCATCCACAATGCCTAAAGATATCTCAACTCCTCAACCTACTCAACCTACTCCCAATGCTAAACCTGTCAAAGCTGCAATTATCACAGAGGCCAAGCTACATGAAGTTGCCAATTCAAACATCTATCATGATGAGGCCTTCCTGGAGTTTCTGAAAGCCATCTACAGTAGTGCTCAAGGAGATGCAAGGATGTACAGACAGAAGATCAAGGAAAGCATCAAGTATTTCACAGTGGCAGTAAGGAAAATCAAGGATGTCCATCTAAGAGAGATAATCATGGTGTGCAAGGACAACTGCTTGTGGCACCTAGCTTTTCAAACTCTAGAGAAACTGAGATTTACTGAGCTGTCAATCATTCTGGATTTGATTGAAAAGCATGGGATGAACAATGAAAGTCTTTATAATGACTTGAAGAAGGACCAGAATAAAAGATTGTCTGAGGTTATATCCAAGCCAAGGACAATAATTTACCAAAGCCTATCTCAAGACAGTAATATTGACCAACTAGTAATTCCCTCAGACCTTTTAATGAAGAACAATGCAAAGATCAACCAGGTGCTGCAAATGCTGAGAGCTAAGAGAGGAGCTAGGACAGCTGAGGAACTAGAGATGATTCACACTCTACAATCTTTTCTGATTCATGGAGTTATTCCTGAATCTGTCAAAGAAAAGAGCAAGAAGAAGGATAGTGAGGATGATGATGAGGAGAAAACCTACAGAAGGAGATCTCTTTCTAGGAGTAATAAGGATGGACCAAGTGACAGCAGCAAAAGAAAATTCTCAAAGAAGACAAAAGATGCTGATGATAGCAAGAGGGATTACAAGGGGACAAAAGAATCAGCAAGGAGAACAAGAAGTGGAATTCAGCAAGTCAAGGACATTTCTAATAGTACTTTAACCAAAACACAAGACTCTAAGTCTAGGATGGGTACTGTTAGTAATGATCCTCCAAAATCATTATCTAAGACTTCTGAACCTGAATTGCCACAGAAGAAAGATGAAGCCACAAAAGTAATCTCAAGAAAACACTTCCACAAAGTTACAGCTAGTGGAGTGTTACAGTGGATGAAGGGGAAGGGACTGAAGCTACTTCCAAGTGATGTGGCACTGAAGACTAATTCTCCTTGTTCCAGAAAGGTATCTCTTGTGAAGCATTTGAAGATCAAGAGTGTACCCAGAAGGATAAGGATAACAAAGAAGACTGGAAAACTCACAAATGTTATTGGCATCAATGTGCTTCCACTAGATGAGGACTATGATGAAGATGCCCTAGCATTTTTGAGGGCTCAAAGGATCTTTGAAGTCAAAGTGAAGTTGGATCATCTAGAGATCAAATACACTGATGGAAGAGAAAGGATAATGAAACAAGAAGGCTGGCAATATTTCTATAAGTATGAGCTTGAAAGGATAAATGCCTTACTGAATTTTGAAGAAAAGGAAGAAAGGACATGGAAGATAGATATTGCCAGGTACTTGAAAATGCATGCTGATTATGAAGAAAACACGAGGAAAGAGAATGAAGAGAAAAACAAACAGAGAGAGAAAGAAATGGCTGAGATGGAGGAGAGGGCCAAAGAGCTAAGGCAGAAAGGGCTGTGCAGGGTCAAACAAAATCCTTACATTGTGGAGTACAAAAACTCAAATGGAGGCCAAAGCAAAATAAGGATGGAGTTTCTGGACTCCTATGTAGAAAGTGCACTCAAGGCTGCAATTGATGACTTGGAAGGCTCACCTCTCATTGAAGAACTGATTGCCAGAGAAGAACTTCAAGAAGCCATCATAGACATGAAGAGAAGAGAAGAGATAAGGAAAAAGAAAATGTATGATGACTTACTAAAGAAGCAATTGGAAGCTGAGGCTGCTGAGCAACAAAAATAATCTGTAAGCTTTCAATTTTTCTATGTAATCAAATTCCTGATCTCAATGTTCATGAATTGTCCTCTCTGTTACTGAATTTCCTTTTATGTAAGTTAGGCTTGTTATCAGACATGAAATTGTGCCTAAGGATCTTACTCACAATTTGGGGGAGATTGTTAGGCTCAAGACATGTCTGAATACCACTATTAACAAGCCTACACTATGTGACTATGTCACATTACATGACCTAGTGAATTCTATCACTGGGATATAGTATAGGTCTCTAAATGTACTTGTCGTGTTCTCATGAACAATAGCTTTATCATGTATGCTCAGATTTATAATGAGCTTAGTAAAGTTTCTTGAATCTAGATTGTATATAGGCCATTGAATAAGTGTCCTGGTAGAAGTTCAGTAATGTTCATGCAGCAGGATAGAGATGAATAAGGCCATGAAGGAATAAGTTGCAGAAATTTGTCTAAGGCATTATATAGCAAAGTCAAAAGAAAGCTATGTCGTGAAGTCACCAATATCCATGCCGTGAAGTACTATATCGCATAGTCCATTTTGTACTATGTCGAGAAGTCCTCAAGACACATGTCGTGAAGTGTTGAAGTCAGCAAAGTCAAAGGAGCCTAGATCGTGAAGTCCTCAGAAGCCTTATGTCGCATAGTCATCAAATGACCTATGTCGCATAGTCGTCAAATGACCTATGTCGCAAAGTCTTCAAAGGCTATATCGCGTAGTCCTCACAAGGGAGATCGCGAAGTCAGGAATGAAGTGGAGTTCACGATATCAACACTTAGCCATTTATAACAAGACAAATCAAGGTACAGAACCAAGAATCAAAAGAGACAAATACTGAAGCATTTTCTGGCAAGGTGGTCCAAAGAACAGATGGCAAATCTACAGCTAAACTTGGAGAGAAAGATAAGAGACAAGCAGCTACAGAAACGGGAAAGACTCCGAAAAGCAGGTGGTCTTTCCTGACACAGTGAACTTCTTATGGCAGGACAAGTTGGACTTTTAGAAGGGGTAGCTGTGTAATATTGTGTATGCCTAGTTTGTATAGGTGAATATATATATCGTGCACACACAACTGTAAGCTGTAAGAGAGATACACATAGTTTTTATCTTAAGCTCTTTTCTCTGTAAGCAAGCAAGTTCAAACTGTTCTTGTTTAGAAGCCAGAAATTCGATTGTGAATTTCTTGAAAAGCTGTAGTATTTAATTTGCTTATACAAAGTAGATTAAAGTGATTGTGTGTGTTATTTACTTTCTGTATATTACATATCATAATCATATACAGTCTTTTACTTAGTTTTCAAGAATCGAAAAATATATCAAACTATCCATTCACCCCCCCTCTGTCTAGTTTCTAGTAGTATTCATTTCTAACATCTACAGACTTGATAAGGCATTATATGGACTAAAGCAGGTACCTAGAGCATGGTATGAAACTCTGGCTCAATTTCTTTTAGAAAGTGGGTTCACTAGAGGTACAATTGACAAAACCTTGTTCTATTTTAATTTTGGTGATGATTTGCTGTTAGTTCAAATCTATGTGGATGACATAATTTTTGGGTCTACTAATGACAAACTCTGTAAGAAATTTGCCAAGCTTGTGCAGTCAAGATATCAAATGAGTATGATGGGAGAGCTTAGTTATTTTCTAGGCTTACAGGTCAAGCAAACAGATGATGGGATTTTTATCAATCAAGCAAAATATACCAGAAATCTTCTCAAGAAATTTGGTATGCTTGATAGTTCATCTGCTACAACTCCCATGACAACTACAACAAAGCTAGACAAAGACACAGGAGCCTCAGTAGATATGACAAACTATAGAGGAATGATAGGGTCTCTTCTTTATCTCACTGCAAGCAGACCTGATATCATGTATGCAACATGTCTTTATGCAAGATTTCAAGCAGACCCCAGAGAGCCACATCTAACAGCTGTGAAGAGGATTTTCAAATATCTCAAAGGAACCATAACTCTTGGTTTGTGGTATCCTAGAGAATCAGAGTTTAAATTAATTGGTTACTCTGATGCAGATTTTGCAGGCTGTAAGATAGACAGAAAAAGCACAAGTGGAAGCTGTCAATTTCTTGGTGACAGATTAGTTTCTTGGTACAGCAAGAAACAGAAATCAATTTCCACATCCACAGCAGAAGCAGAGTATATAGCTGCTGGTAGCTGTTGTGCACAGATTTTATGGATGAAGAATCAATTGCTGGACTATGGATTAAGGTACTCTAGAATACCTATTTACTGTGATAATCAAAGTGCTATTGCTATGACAGGTAATCCAGTACAACACTCCATGACCAAGCACATCAGCATAAGGTATCATTTTATCAGGGAACATGTGGAAGAAGGAAACATTGAGCTTCATTTTGTGTCTACAGATCAACAGCTTGCAGATATCTTCACCAAACCTTTGAGTGAAGCTACCTTTACAAGGCTGGTAAATGAACTTGGAATGGTCTCTGGTTTTGACTAGAGATACCGGTTAGATTCAAACGCTATACATGATAGATTTTATGCTCATGGTTCTTTGCATGTGTTAACTGTTATTTGTACCAGTATGTTAAAATCTGATAGTAAACTCTGATAGTAAACTCTGTTAGTAATATAGTGTCAGTCATACTCTGTCAGTTAAAGTCTGATGTCAAACTCTGATTGTGATTTTTGTCTGAAACACATGGACCGATGAAGAAATTTGTATGAAGCATGATTTTCAGTAAGTAATCATGAATCCTTCTAAGTAATATAAATTCTGATTTCAAAATGTGCAGAAATTTTACACAGCATGATACTGTCTCTATATTTATAGCATCTCTTAGTTTATTGATCCTATACACTGAGTCTGTATTAGCTGTTTGCATTTTCTCTCATAAATTAATTGTATTCACTGATGAAAAGTCTAAACTCTGAAAATTAGTTACAAATATTTCACCCTCAAATCAAAAGATGCCAAAAAGAGCACAAATTCCTTTGAGATCATGTTGGGCCTAGGACGATCCAGGAACTTATTGTATGAAATAAGGGCTAAAATCTTTGATTTTTGGTGACTAGTGCCAACCACTGATTACTGGAAAAATTATAATAATAAAAAAAATAAAAATAAAATAAAAATAAAATAAATAAATATATATATATATATAAAGGGGTGAAAATAATAGAAATATCCAAATGAAAGGATATAAGAAGACAGAGTTTGGATAAATATCAGATTTTACTTTATACATGAGAGTTTGAGCAATCAGTTTTTACTGATTTATTTTGTGGATTTTATGCACTTTGAGATGATCTAAATATGTATATTCAGTAAACTCTGCTATTCACACACAAAAATACTCACACCTGTCCAGTTTGTGAAAAGAGTTTATTTATAAAGGAGAAGGATTGGTAAACACTGATGAACTGTGCACTCTACGCCGAGGTAATTTAATTTTAATCTCTGATGATTAAAATAAATTTTGTTTGTTTCAGGCATATTATGATTTTGAGAAAAGACATTTGTTTTGAAAATTCAAAAAGAGTATGATTGGACAGTTGTTCGAGAATGTATTAAACAGAGGAGAGAGGTTGAGAGTCTAGAAAAGTGTAAAAGACGGTAATTATTGCTGTTTTTACTGCGCATGCACATTGGAAACTGCCAATTACTGCTGTCAGTCATTGCATGTGTGCCACGTGTCCCACTCACACAGTTAACGGAGTAAGACAGTTGTGTATTAATGATTAAAAACTGTTCAGTTTTTAATTTTGAATTTCATATTTATACAATACACACACATACGTCTAAACCTTTCACATCTTACTTCAATTCACATCTATTGTCACACACACATATTCACAAACACCTTTCTACTTACAAACTCTTTTGAAGCTTTTGCATCAGTTTCTTTGTTCTTTCAAATCTTTCAAATGGCAACTATAGCGTTTGTTTCTTCTGGGTTAGAATTTGTTCCAAACAACTACGCAGCACCACTAAACACTGCTAACGCACCAGAAGCTTTTCATATGATTCAAGAATTTCTTGCTCAGTCAGCAATTGGGCGTGCTTTAGTAGAACCAGCAAAACTTTCTGGTTCTCAAATCAAGGCGTTCTGGGAGTCGGGTCTTTATGATGATGGTGGTGAGACTGGTAACCCATCTATAATTTTTGAATTTGAAGAAACAGAGTATGTAATTACTTCAGGAACCATTCGTGCTGCAATGGGGTTTCCTGAGTTTTCGTCATATACCATTGGAATGGGTGATAATGATTTGCTGAGGATGATGCGAGAGATTGGGTATTCTGGACCCTTGACTAAGATTGGACAGTTGAAACGACCATTCTTAAGGAAAGAGTGGAGCTTCTTCTTTGATTGCATCACAAGAACTTTTGGAAAGAAATGCACAAACTGGGATGCTATTCCCACGGACAGTCTGCAAATCAGGTATTCTTTATTATATGATAATCATTTTGATTTTGCACGACTTGTATTGAATAATTTAGGGGAGAAAATGACAGAAAATAGAGGGGTAGTATACTTTTCTAGATTTTGTCAGATTTTGTTCTCATACTGTGTCCAAGGGGTAGACATTGTTGCTGAAGATGTTTCTTGTTTTAAATTACACAAGAGGATATTCTCTGATCTTATTAACAAAGATGTTAAGAAAGGGGTTGTTGGAGATTTGTTACTGCCTGCATCTGTGCAACAGTTTGTAGATGATCAAGTTAATTCACAAACACAAATTCCTTCTCAACCAGAACCTTTGCAAACAGAGCTTCCTCCATCAACATCTGTCAAACCTAAATCTAGTGGTAGGACTAAGCATGTTGGTTCTAAACCTGCAAGGTTTGTTAGACCAGCTACTGATGTAGGGGTGTCCAAATCAAATGATGAGCCAAAGGGTCATTACAAGAAAAGGAGAGCCAATAGATCAAAAGCAAATGATGAGGATGATCTTGACAATGAAACTCTTCATAAGAGAAAAAGGAGATTAGTAGCCAATTATCTTTTTGATAATGTGGATGAAGCTGTCCAGCATGAAGCTCCTGAAGTTGTTGTTGAGGAGCCTGTTGTAAATGCTGATGATGAGGACAGGATTTTTGTAGATACTGAAGCTCCTGAAGTTATTGTTCAGGAGGCTACTGAAAATGTTGAAGCAGTCTCTGTGCCTGACTTGGCAAATGCTGATATAGAGGCTGATTTTGATCAAGATGTTTTATTTGATGATTTTGATGCAAATGTTGAAGCACATCCTAGTATCAGTGTTTGTGATACTGAGGATGTGGCAGCTGATCAACCCACCCAAATTCTAGATGAGTCTCTTGCAACTCATACAGAGATTCTCTCTGTCAATAATTCAATTCCTGAAATGGGTGAGGAGGTTGATCAGGTAATTGAAACTGCTGTAGAGGTGATAAATGCAGATACAACAGAGGATATGGTTAAGACTGTTCCTGAAGAAACAGAGGTTTTTGCAAATGTAAACTCTGAGAATGTTGAAGCTGTTGCAGAGCAAGTTCTTGAAGAAGCTGCACAGATAAATACTGAAGCTACTGCAGAGAATGCATTTGAAGAAGCTGCAGAGCCTATCCAAGACAATGTTGATGCAGATGATAATCAAAATTCTGAACATTCTCTTTATGCAAACTCTGGGATGAATGCTGCACTTTCAGACTCTGATGAGTCTATGCCTTTTCTAAGAGATCCTACAGCAGAGTCTATCAAAGCAAATCACAATGCCACTGAAGATCATTTCAGGGAAATGCATTATGCTAATTGGTCAGGAGCAGACTGCATTTTCTCTACTCAAAGGGCTGCTGATTTTGTACATAAGACTGCTACAGAGATTACTAATCCTGAGTTATTATCACATTTTAAGGCGACCATTGTTCAAGTTAAATCATTGCACAACTGCTTTGATGAGACTCACAAGGTTGTTCTTGGATTGAGTAATGATATTGCTCTTAAGGAGTTAGCACTAAAGAAAGATAGAGCTCAATTTACATCTATGGTAAAGGATCAAGAAGAGATTAAGCAGAGGCTAACAAGGGTTGAGAGAAATCAAGCTGACATATCTACTAAGATTGACTCTATTGCTGCATCACTTGAGTTGCTGACATCAGTTTTTATTCCTGATGATGTCAAAAAGGGGGAGAAGATACCTAAAGACAAATGCAGAAGGACTCCAACTTTGAGACTGAGGGATGATTCAAATGATGGTGGAAGCAGGGAAACAGAGAAAAGGTCAAAGTCTTCTCAAGAGCAAGGGCGACTTAGGTCAAACTCTGCTAGACAGACAAACTCTGAAAGGTTAAACTCTGGTAGTCAATCTTCTTCAAGACTTAAAAGTCTAGTGATTTCATCAAATCCAACCACTGATGAAGAGATTGCTGCTAAGATTTTCATGGAAGAACATGGTGGTGAAGCCACAGTTGAAGATATAGATGCTGAGATGAAGCTTCTTGCTAAAGAACACCAGAAAAAGATTGAAGCTGGTACTTATAAGAAGAAATCAGTAAAGGCTCCTAGAAAGAAAGAAATTGGAATTTCTATCAAAGAAAATACTCAACAGAGTATACAATACACAAGGAGGCCTGTGATTGCAAACACTGACAAAGGAAAAGGCAAATTGATTGAAGAGCCTGAGTTATCAAAGAAAGCTTATTCAACCTCTGACATGGCTCATGTTGAATCAAGATCTAATAAATCAACCACTGACGTTGCTTAAGTTGATGATTCTGTTAAAGTTGTGACAACCTCTGACACTGCTCAAGTTGTACAAACTCAATTAATATCTCCACAACTCCAAGGTACTTTTCGAAGATCATCTAAAGATGAAACTCTGAAGCCAGGAAATGTGAACATTTTACAAAGCAGAACTGTAATGGGAAAAGAATCTTATGATAGATCTGGATTGGGTTCACATAGAGAGAAAAGAGTGAATAACAGTCCTTTAGATCATACATCACTGGCAGAATCTGGTGTTGGGGTAACTCAAGAAAACCTTGACAAGTTAGAGTCTGTTCAGATGATTTATCACAGAGGAATCAAAAAGGAGTTTCTGTTATATTTTATGGCTGATGGAAGAGTTTATAGAGTTGGAGAAGCTGATATTCATCTAAAACTATGGGAAGAGCTGGAGTATGTTTTATATTTGCTAAGAGTGAAAAATCAAAGTACTCACAATGCTGCTCAAGTTTTAAGAGAGAGAATGATGAAGTCTAAAGTCTTGTGTGGAGCCAGAATTTCAAGTGCTTATGTTCCTAAGTACAGAGATGCTCATGGAAAGCTTGTAGAGATGAAAAGGAACAGTGCTAAATTCAATACAGCACTTGGAATTAAAGTGTTGGAATTTAACTTCGAGTCAGACAAGTCTTATTTTATCAGGCTAGGGAATGAGATGAGGAGAAATAGCATCTATTCTCTGAGAGCTGCTATCTATCAGACTGGAGAGAGTGATCAAGAATTGAAGGAATTGAAGAAAATCATGGTAGATGAGCTAGAAAAGGCTGAAAGAAGACTACTCATTGATTATCTTAGAACAGTGCCTGACATTGAAGAGATTAAGTAAAGTCTGACTGTAAGTTTTTAAAGTTTTCTGTTCTAAGTTAAAGTTAAACTCTGATTATATTTAAACACTGCATTTGTTATATGTTTTGACATCATCAATTATCTATTAACTTGTACATCTTTATTATGCACAAGTTGGGGGAGATTGTTAGATATAATTGCTAATGATTGTTTTATCGGTGTTTAAGTACCAGGTACTCATCAGAGTTTACTGGAAGCCAGTCAGAGTTTATTAAAGTCTGACGGGGAGAAAAGTTTACTTTAGCTGTCGGTGCTGATATAAAGATTCTAGAAGCAATATATCTTGAAGATGGAAAGAAGCAAGATATATTGAGACAGTTAAGGAAACGGAACAGAAGACAGAAGCAATCCTAATTTGATATAAATTGTATAGCTAATTTATAGGAATATCAATTAGAGATTGATTCTATGTAGCTGTGTACTATATAAACACAGATAGGTTAACCCTAAAAGGGATGTGAATACTGAATACATTATTCCTGTAACCTAGCAGCTCTCTGTGATTCTTTAACATCACTGAGAGAAGAATTATATATATAATTCAGTTGTTGATTCAGAAACATTGTTCTCAATTGTTATTATCATACTTATATTGATTATATATTGTGTATTCGGCCTAACATAATTAAAATATGTTAGCTTTTTCTATTTATCCTTATTATTAATATTATTTTAATGAATAATAAATTAATATTCGTGGAAAAAATATATGAAAAACATATGTATAGGCCTATTTGTAAACGTCGAGGATACGACTCAACTTAAACAAGAATGTAATAAGTAAATAATAATTCAATTGTCACAGGAATCTCAGAAGGTTATATCAGTCAAAATAATGAAGATTAAAGTCAATCTACAGACTTGAAGTAATTCTACATTGAAAAAAGTTCATTTATTTGATCAAGCCTCAGTGAAGTATTCAAGAAAGTGGATCCATTAAGTTGACAGAGATTTCTACAGTGTGACAGCAAATGTACATGTTACTCAAGTTGCTAGGATGTATCCCAAAGATCCAAAAGACTATACAGCTGATGAAAAGGAGGATGCTTCTCTAGATGCAAGCCTATAGTTAATTCTGGTTGATTGTCTAGATCCAATCATGCATAATCGTGTTTTAAATTGTGTTAATGCCAAACACATTTGGGATATGATTGAGATAATCAATGAAGGGACATAAAAAGTCAGAGAAAACAATATGAACATTCTTACCTCTTCATATGAACACTTCAGATCCAATCCTGCTGAAGGTATCTCTAATGTTTTTGAGAGATACAACAAATTGATTAATGATCTGAATCTCCATGGAAATAATTACACTATCAAGGAGATAAACAAGAAGTTCCTTCTAACACTTCCATCTCATCTGGAGCACGGAATTTCATCCATTAGAGAAGCAATGGATCTAGGTGAGATTTCTTTGGAAATACTCTATGGTGTTCTAAAAACTTATGAGCTGGAACAGATTCAGCAGAAGGAAATCTATGGAACATGGAAAGTGGTTAGTACGTCTACTGCACTGGTGGCAGAAGTTCCACAGAAACTGGAAGTGAAGGTTGTTCAACCTTCCAGTTCTGACAAGGATGTTACTGTAGCTGAATATGGCTTTACATCTGAAAGGCATATGTTTGAGCCTATTTGTTTACATCGAGAATTCAACTCAACTTAAACAAGTTTGTAATAAGTAAGTAATAATTCAATTGTCACAGTCACAGGAATCTCAGAAGATCATATCTGTCAGAAGAATACAGATTAAAGTCATCCTACAGATTTGAAGAAATACTACATTGAAAGAAGTTCAATTATTTGTTCAAGCCTCAGTGAAGTCTTCAAAGAAGTGGATTTATTAAAGTGACAGAGGTTTCAGATTTGTGACAGCAAATGTACAGGTTACAAAGGTTGATCTACAGTCAAAAGCAGACAATGGGCCACAGCTTAAAGTCAAGATGAAGAACAGACATTGAAGTTAGTCATTTATGAACCAGACAGTGCATCAAATGACAACCTCAGACAGTGGATATTCTTCATCAAGTTCAAGTGGTTCAAGGATTGATTATGCTATCTATTAAGAATTTAGTTTCTCTCTTAAATTAGTTATTAATTTAACATATAAATTAAATAATTAATTTATTGAATAAATTAATTCATCAGAATTAATTTATGAAATAAATTAATTAAGTAATTAATTTATTGAATAAATTAATTCATCAGAAATAATTTATGAAATAAATTAATTATTAGAATTAATTTAAAGAAGAATTAGAATTTAATTTAGAATTCTTAATTAAAATAAGCCTGGAATGACTACCGCGGATAGTCATACCAGTAGTCATACCGGTAGTCATACCGATAGTCATTCTAGCTTATTTTAATTAATTCTAATTAAATTCTCTAAATTCACATAGTCATACCGGTTCATTACTGGTTCATCAGATAATCATACCGGTTCATTCTGATAGTCATTGCAAGCCATTTGATAGTCATACAAGGCAATTTGATAGTCATTCCAGGCTTAAAAATAGTCTTTTCTAGACTATTTTGATAGTCATTCCTAGTGGAATGAAAAGCAATACACATGCAGTTTTAATCAAGTGGATTACTACAAAAGCTAAAGGTCAGACAGAAAGATATAATCATCAACATTATATTCATCAAGAACATCTTATGTCAACAAAAGAAAAGAAACTGCCAGATCATTTCTTTCACAGTGAATTAATTCTAAGAATTATTTTGTTAAATCTAAACCAATAGAATTCATTCACTTGTACTGCTTTGACTATCTAGCGGATTTTTATCCCTAGAACGTATCTCAAATTATCAAATATTGTTATATTTTTTTATTACAAAAATAGATAAATTCATGTCGAATTTATTCTAGATTTGTTTTAATTAGTTTGAGATTCAATCTTGTAATCAGTACTTCATTTGTAACACCTTTCAAGTTTAATATAAGTTATATTTAACTTGAATTCTGTTTCATTTAATTCCGCCATAATTTGTTCTTAAATTGTTTTATTCTAAACAGAACAAATTCGATAAAACGGTATAGTTTGTATTCAACCCCCTTCTACAAACTTATCGGGACCTAACAATTGGTATCAGAGCCTTTTGATTGATATACAAATCAGAGATCCAATTATTTTGAGATTTTTTTCTTAAACTCTGAAATTTTTATTATTCCTAAAAAATCTCAAAAGATGTCTACTACACAGAAAGTGGGTACAGTCAAAATCCCCATGTTCAGCAAGGAGCATTATCCTATGTGGAAGAAGAAAATGCTCCTATTTCTTAAAGTTGCTAATGTTAAATATGTTGATGTGCTGAAGAATGGACCAAGACTCCCTATGATTATTGAGGGAGAGCTAATAGAGAATGATGTTGTTACTAGGGCTGCTAGGATGTACCCTAAGGATCCCAAGGACTACACTCCTGATGAAAAAGAGGATGTTACCTTGGATGCCTGTCTACAGTTGATACTGGTTGATTGTCTTGATCCTGTCATGCATAATCATGTTCTAAACTGTGATACTGCCAAACACATTTGGGACATTATAGAGATAATCAATGAAGGGACAGAGGAAGTTAGAGAGAATAAGCTGAAAATTCTCACCTCTCAATATGAGCATTTCAGATCAAACCCTGGTGAAGGTATCTCTGAGGTTTTTGAGAGATACAACAAATTAATCAATGATCTGAATCTCAATGGGAAGCGCTACACGATCAAGGAAATTAACAAGAAGTTCCTACTTACACTTCCACGTCATTTGGAGCACAGAATATCTGCCATTAGAGAAACAAGAGACCTGGGAGAGATTGCTTTGGAAAGACTGTATGGTGTTCTGAAGACCTATGAGCTGGAGCAGATTCAACAGGATGAGTTATATGGAACTGGGAGGATAGTTTGTACTTTTACTGCATTGGCTGCTGAAGTCCCACAGAAACTGGAAGTGAAGGTTGTTCAACCTTCCAGTTCTATCATGAATGTTATTGATGCTGACTATGGATTAACATCCATTGATCAATCTGGTGGTGACTTCTATTCATTAGAGGAACTTGATCAGCTGGAGGATGGTGATTTGGCTTTGATAGTCAGGAAGTTTGGGAAGTTCAGATTCAAAAGGAATCCCAATCTTAAGTTCAGACCCAGATTTCAGAGAGGTGGATCTTCCTCTTCAAGTAGCACAAGGGGTGGCTACAAAACTGGAACTATGGAAAGGAGCACAATCAGATGCTACAATTGCAATGAGTTGGGTCACTTTGCTACTGAATGCAGAAAGCCAAAGCAAGTGACAAGGAGCACATTTGATTCTAGCAAGAAGAACAAGATTGGGAAAGCCTATGTTGCAGAAGGAAAGAGTTGGGATGACACTGACAGTGACGAAGAAGCAGGTGAGATTGGAAACCTTGCTTTAGTGGCTAAAGAGGCAAGCACTTCATCTGCATACATGTCAGAGGTAAAGTTCACTGACACTGAAATGATTCGTCATCTTAGTGGTACTATTTCGTGTGCACGCACTGAAAATTATAGAATAATTCTTTTAAACACAACTCTTGAAAAGGAGATAAAAGAATTGAAACTTGTGCATGTTAATCAGAATGAACTTACTGAGAAAATTGCATTTCTTGAGAATAGGGTGTTAGGCCGAATACACAATATATAATCAAGTATGTATGAGAATAACAATCAAGAACACAGTTTATAAATCAACAAAAACTGTATTTATATTAACAGCTTCTCTCTTTATGATGTTAATGAATCACAAAGAGCTACTAGGTTACAAGAATAATATATTCAATGTTCACGTCTCTTCTAGGGATAACCTATCTGTGTTTATATAGTACACAGTTACACAATCCTTATCTAATTGATATTCCTACAAATTAGCTATACAAGTTATATCAATTAAGGATTGCTTCTTATCTTCTATTCTGTTTCCTTAGCTGTATCAATATATTCTGCTTCTTTCCATCTTCAGAATATATTGCTTCTAGAATCTTCAATTCAGCACCGATAGCTAATTCAACTATCACCCTGTCAGACTTTAAATAAACTCTGACCGGCTTCCTTTAAACTCTTCACCCTGTCAGACTTTAAATAAACTCTGACCGGCTTCTGATAAACTTTGGTCAGTACCTGTTGCTTAAACACTGATAAACAAACGTCAGCAATTATATCTAACAATCTCCCCCAACTTGTTCATAATAAAATGTACAAGTTAAACATATAATTGATGATGTCAAAAACATTTAACAAATGCAGTGTTTAACATATAACAGAGTTTAATTTAAAACAGAGTTTAAATTTGACTTAGAATAGAAAATATATTAAAAACTTACAGTCAGACTTTACTTGATTTCTTGAATATCAGGCACTGTCCTGATATAGTCTGATAGCAATTTCTTTTCAGCTCTTTCTAGCTCTTCCACCATGATCTTCTTCACTTCTTTCAACTCTGGATCAGATTCTCTAGTCTGATAAATTGCAGCTCTCAGAGAATAGATGGAATTCTTCCTCATCTCATTCCCTAGCTTAATATAATGAGCTTTATCAGATTCTAAATTAAATTCAAGAACTTTTGTACCCAGTGCTGTTCTGAACTTAGCACTGTTTCTTTTCATCTCAACAATCTTCCCATGTGCATTTCTGTATTTGGGAATATATGCACTTGATACTCCAGCTCCACTCAAAACTTTAGATTTCATCATCCTTTCCTTCAGAACTCGAGCAGCATCATAAGTACTTCTATTCTTTACTTCAAATAGATATAGAACATACTCTAGCTCTTCCCAGAGTTTTAACTGAATATCAGATTCACCAACTCTATACACTCTGCCATTAGCCATAAAATATAACAAGAATTCCTTTTTGATTCCTTTGTGAAAAATCATCTGTACAGATTCTAGTTTGTCAAGACCTTCTTGAGTAATTCCAACTCCAGATTCTTCCAGTGAAAACTTGTCTTGAGATCTGTTATTAGTTCTTCTCTCTCTGTGTGAACCCAGTCCAGATTTATCAAAGGCTTCTTTTCCCAATACTGTTCTGGTTTCTGAGAAATTCACAGCTTCAAGCTTTAAATCTTCAAGAAGTTTTGGTTTGCTGAATCCTGGAAGTATTGTAGATTTCTGTACAACTTGAGCAACGTCAGAGGTTGTCATAACTTTAGTAGTATCATCAACTTGAGCAGCGTCAGAGGTTGATTTTGCTAATCTTGTTTCAACTTGAGCAATGTCAGAGGTTGATTTAAACTTCTTATACAGGTTAGGCTCTTCAATCATTATGCCTTTACCCTTATCAGAGTTTCCAATCACAGGTCTCCTTGTATACTGTATACTCTGTTGTATATTCTCTTTGATAGAAATACCAACTTCTTTCTTTCTAGGAGCCTTGATTTCCTTTCTCTTGTAGATTCCAGCTTCAAGATTTTTCTTGTGTTCCTCAGCAAGCATTTGCTCTTCAGCCTGGATATCTTCAATAGTAACATTCTTTCCATGCTCTTTCATGAATATTTTAGCAGCAATCTCTTCATCAGTAGATGGATTAGTTGAAACAACTAAACTCTTGAGTTTTGAAGTAGATTGGCCACCAGAGTTTATCTTGTCAGAGTTTGTTTGTCTATCAGAGTTTACTCTTGTCCTGCTTTGCCTTTGAGCAAAAATCTTTCTTTTATTTTCTTTGCTTCCCCCATCAGTAGAATCATCCCTCTGTCTCAGAGCTTGAGTGTCTTTGCATTTGTCTTTAGATACACTCTCCCCCTTTTTGACATCATCAGAAAGTAGTACTGATGTCAGCAATTCAATGGCAGTAGAAATGGAATTCAGTTGAGTAGACATTGCATTCTGATTTTCCTCAACTTTCCCAAGCCTCTTCTTGATTTCCTCAGAATCCTTGGCTTGCTGCTTGAGCATAGCATAATAATAAGTTCTTTCAGACTTGAAAGTAAGATCCTTCATACTTACTTCATTCCTTAGATTTGTAAGCATTTGTTGATTCTCATCAAATCTATTATTAAGAGATTTGACTTGAACAACAGTTGCCTGTAAGCTTGTAAGTACATCAGTATTTGAGATCTTCTTGACAGAATCAGATAGAAAATCTGCAGCCCTTTGTGCTGGGAAGACACAATCTGCATCAGCCCATTTGTTGTAGTACATATTCTGGAAATGCTCATTTGTCTGTCTATTGACTTCCCTTGCTTCATCACTATTGACATCATCAGCCAATGAAACTTGAATACTAGGGTGTGAATGAGAACCCTCAGCATCATTTCCAGCGTCTTCATTATTGTCTGCTTCATTTTCAGTAAGAATATTTTCAGCAGTAAACTGTGCAGCTTCATCAATTTTCTCCTCTTCTACAGCTTCAGGAATATCAGAGTGAACCTGAGCAAAAACCTCTGCTTCTCTTTGAGAGTTTAGCTCATCAGCAGCCTCTTGTTCCTTTTCTATCACAGCTTCATCAAGAATTGTCTCTGTGACTTTTATCATCTGATTAACCTCCTCACCTTTGTCAAGATCACAAGAAATAATTTCAGTGTGAGTGGCCAGAGATTCTTCTATCTGATCAGTTACTTGATCAGCTTCCACACCCTCTGTATAATGATCAGAATGTATAGAGGTGTGTGCTTCAAAATCAAAAACTCTGCTATCAGAATGAGTAGCAGCTTCCTCAACTACATCATTAGCCTTTGATGTAGGAGCTTCTAAATCCAAATCCATCATAGTAGCATCAGTATTTATCCTGTCTAGATTGACAGCTTTAGTATTTGCAGCATCCTCCTGAACAAACACTTCATGAGCTTCAGTGTTTACAAACACTCTGTCCTCATTAGCATTTAGAATATCCTCCTCAACAACAATTGCAGGAGTATCTTGAGGAACAGTTTCAGTCACAATCTCCTCATCCTCTGATGCAGGAGCTTCAGATTCATCAAGATTTGCTCTATCCTCTGAGAGCATAGTAGTTTCCCTTAGAACAGCTTCCTGAATTACCACTTCAGAGTTTACAGGCAATTCAGCTTCTTCCTCCTCATCAAAAAGATAAGTGGCTACAAGCTTTCTTCTTTTGCGCAGAGTCTGAGAATCCTCTATTTCATCTTCACTATCAGATACTCTTGCTTCTTCAGAACAAGGTCTTTGTGCCCTTACTTTTCTTTTAAATGCTCTGGTTTTGGACTTCTTTAACCTTTGTGATGGAGACACAGAAGGTTCAGCTTCAGAAGATGGTTTAGAAATCCTAGCTGGCTTAGAACCCATATGCTTAGTTCGACCACCTCTTGCAGGATTAACAGAAATTAAAGAAGGTACTTCTTGAGTTGATGAATTGACTTGAGCATTTAAAAACTGTTGCATGGAGGCAGGTAGCAACAAGTCTCCAACAACTCATTTCTTAACATCTTTATTTACTAGATCAGTAAATACCCTCTTATGTAATTTAAAACAAGAAACATCTGCTTCAATTACATTTACTCCTTCAACACAATAAGAAAACAAAAGCTGACAGAATCTAGAAAAATAAACAACTCCTCTATTCTCTGTCATCTTCTCCCCTAAGTTAGTCAAAACAAGTCGTGCAAAATCAAAATGATTATCATATAATAAAGAATACCCGATTTGCAGACTGTCTGTGGGAATAGCATCCCAATTTGTGCATTTCTTTCCAAATGTCCTCGTGATGCAATCGAAGAAGAAACTCCATTCCTTGCGCAGAAACGGCCTTTTGAGTTGCCCAATCTTTGTCAATGGCCCAGAGTAACCAATCTCTCGCATCATTCGTATTAAATCCTCATCACCCATTCCAACAGTGTAGGAAGGATACGCAGGAAACCCCATTGCAGCTCGAATAGTACCAGCAGTTATAACATACTCTGTTTCTTCAAACTCAAAGATTATGGATGGGTTCCCAGTTTCACCACCATCATCATAAACCCCTGACTCCCAGAACGCCTTGATTTGTAAACCAGAAAGTTTGGCTGGTTCAACTAAAGCACGCCCAATCGCTGACTGAGCAAGAAACTTTTGAATCATATGAAATGCTTCTGGTGCGTTTGCAGTGTTTAGTGGTGCGGTATAGTTGTTTGGAACGAACTCTAACCCATACGAAATGAAAGCTGTGGTTGCCATTAGAAGATTTTGAAGAAAGAACAAGTAATTGATGCGAAAGCTTAACAAAGTTTATGTGTAGAAAGGTGTTTGTGACTATGTGTGTGTGATAAGAGATGTGTATGAGTAAGATGTGAAAAGTTTAACTGAAGATGTGTGTATTGTATTTAAAAAAAAATTAAAGATTAAAAACTGAAGAGTTTTTAATCATTAATACACAACTGTCTTACTCCTGTAATCATGTAAATGGGACACGTGTCACACATGCAGTTACTGACAGCAAATAATTGGCAGTTTCCAATACGCATGCGCAGTAAAAACAGCAATAATTACCGCCTGTTACACTTTTCTATGCAATTAACCTCTCTCCTCTGTTTAAAACATTCTTGAACAACTTTCCAATCATACTCTTTTTAAATTTTCAAAACAAATGTCTAATCTCAAAATTATAAAATGTCTGAAACAAAGAAATTATTTTAACCATCAGAGATTAAAACAAAGTTACCTCGGCATATGTCACACAATACATCAGTGTTTACCATTTATCCTTCTTTGTCAATAAACTCTTTTCTCAATCTGTACAGGTGTGAAAATGTGTGTGTGCAATAGCAGAGTTTACCGAAATCAATATTTAGATCATCTCAAAGTGCATAAAATCCACAAACTAAAGCAGTAAAAACTGGTTGCCTAAACTCTCATGTACAACATAAAATCTGATTTTATATCTAAACTCTGTATACTGATATCCTTTCATTTGGATATATCTTTTATTTTTCACCCCATTTATTTATTTTATTTTATTTTATTTTTTTTATTTTTTTATTTTTCCAGTAATCAGTGGTTGGCACTAGTCACCAAAAATCAAAGATTTTAGCCCTTATTTCATACAATAAGTTCCTGGATCTTCCTAGACTCAACATGATCTCAAAGGAATTTGTGCTCTGTTTGGCATCTTTTGATTTGAGGGTGAATTATTTGCCATTAAGAATCAGAGTTTAGACTTTTCATCAGTAAATATAATTAATTTATGAGAGAAAATGCAAACAGCTAATACAAACTCAGTGTATAGGATTAATAAACTAAGAGATGGTATAAATACAGAGACAATATCATGCTGTGTCAACTTACTGCACATGTTTGAGATCAGAATCTATACAACTCTTAAGGATTCATAATTACTTACTGAGAATTATGCTTCATACAAATTTCTTCATTGGTCCATATGTTTCAGACAAAATTACAATCAGAGTATAGCATTAAACTGTAACAATTAGAGTATGACCAACTTTTTATGACTAACAGAGTGTAGCATCAGAGTTTAACCGACAGAGTATGACTGACACTTCACAGAGTTTACTGACAGAATTTAACTGTCAGAGTTTACCATCAGAGTTTACCATGTTGGTGCACATAACAGTTAACACATGTAAGAAATCATGAACATAAAAACCAAACATGTATAGTTTTTGAGTCTAACCCGTATCTCTAGTCAGAACCAGAGATCATTCCAAGTTCATTTACCAATCTTGTAAAAGTAGCTTCACTCAAAGGTTTGGTGAAGATATCTGCAAGTTGTTGGTCTGTAGACACAAAATGAAGCTCAATGTTCCCTTCTTCCACATGTTCTCTGATAAAATGATACCTTATGCTGATGTGCTTGGTCATGGAGTGCTGTACTGGATTACCTGTCATAGCAATAGCACTTTGGTTATCACAGAAAATAGGTATTTTAGAGTACCTTAACCCATAATCCAGCAATTGATTCTTCATCCATAAAATCTGTGCACAACAGCTACCAGCTGCTATATACTCTGCTTCTGCTGTGGATGTAGAAATTGACTTCTGTTTCTTGCTGTACCAAGAAACCAATCTGTCACCTAAGAATTGACAGCTTCCACTTGTACTTTTTCTGTCTATCTTACAGCCTGCAAAATCTGCATCAGAGTAACCAATTAGCTTAAACTCTGATTCTCTAGGATACCACAAACCCAAGGTTATGGTTCCTTTGAGATATTTGAAAATCCTTTTTACAGCTGTTAGATGAGGCTCTCTGGGATCTGCTTGAAATCTTGCACAAAGACATGTTGCAAACATGATATCAGGTCTACTTGCAGTAAGATACAGTAAAGACCCTATCATTCCTCTGTAGTTTGTCATATCTACTGAGGCTCCTGTGTCTTTGTCTAGCTTTGTTGCAGTAGCCATGGGAGTTGGAGCAGATGAACTATCAAGCATACCAAATTTCTTTAGAAGATTTCTGGTATACTTTGCTTGATTGATAAAAATCCCATCATCTGTTTGCTTGACCTGTAAGCCTAGAAAATAACTAAGCTCTCCCATCATGCTCATTTGGTACCTGGATTGCATAAGCTTTGCAAACTTCTTACAGAGTTTGTCATTAGTAGATCCAAAAATAATATCATCTACATAAATTTGAACTAACAGCAAATCATCACCAGAATTGAAATAAAACAAGGTTTTATCAATTGTACCTCTTGTGAACCCACTTTCTAAAAGAAATTGAGCAAGAGTTTCATACCATGCTCTTGGTGCTTGCTTTAGTCCATATAATGCCTTGTCAAGCCTGTAGACATAATCTGGATGCTTGGAATCTACAAATCCTGGTGGTTGTTCAACAAATACTTCTTCTTCAAGCTTCCCATTGAGAAAAGCACTCTTTACATCCATCTGAAAGACTTTAAACTTCTTGTGTGCAGCATAGGCCAGAAAGATTCTTATGGCCTCCAATCTTGCAACTGGAGCAAAGGTTTCATCATAGTCAATTCCTTCCTGTTGTGAATATCCTTTAGCCACAAGTCTAGCCTTGTTTCTTGTAATCACACCTTCACTGTCAGTCTTGTTTCTGAAAACCCACTTTGTACCTACAATTGATCTATTCTTTGGTCTAGGTACAAGTGTCCAGACTTCATTTCTTTCAAATTCATTTAACTCTTCTTGCATTGCTGTTATCCAGTTTGCATCTTGAAGAGCTTCCTCCACTTTCTTTGGTTCTGTTTGAGACAAGAAAGCATGATACAGACACTCATTATTTGTTGCACTTCTAGTTCTCACACTAGCATCAGGATCTCCAATTATGAGATCAGGTGTGTGTGCCTGTGTCCACTTTCTTGCTGTTGGTAAGTGGTTTCTTGCATCATTATTGGATCCTCCCCCTTGATCCATGCTCTCCTGATTCATATGTTGATTTTCTGCATTATCTGAGGCTCCCCCTGAATTGGATGGTTCAGAGTTTGAACTGTCAGAGTTTGAATCAGTTTCCTCAACTGACTCACTTGCTGTGTCTTGTTGAGCTTCTTCACGCTCCCCCTCAACTGGTTCTCTATTTTGTTCAATTTGAGAATTTCCAGTTTCTCCAGTATTTACCAGTAGAGGTTCAGAGTATGCTTCGTCAGAGTTTGTCAAACCTGCTTCATCAGAGAATAGATCTTCATTTTCAAAACGTAGTTGATCATATCCATCCTTGTCTTCAAGTCCAATTATTTTCTTGTCATCAAATGACACATGTATGGATTCCATGATCACCTTAGTTCTTAGATTGTAAACTCTGAATGCTTTTGTTGACAATGGATAGCCAACAAAGATTCCTTCATCAACTTTTAACTCGAATTTTGTCAACTGTTCAGGATGAGTCTTCAACACAAAGCATTTGCATCCAAATATATGAAAATATTTCAAATTTGGCTTCTTATTTTTCACCATCTCATATGGTGTTTTCCCAGGCTTGTTGATCAGTGTAGCATTTTGAGTAAAACAAGCAGTTTGAACAGCTTCTGCCCAGAAATAAGTTGGTAATTTTGCTTCTTCAAGCATAGTTCTGGCTGCTTCAATTAAGGTTCTGTTCTTTCTTTCAACTACACCATTTTGCTGTGGAGTTCCAGGTGCAGAAAATTCTTGTTTCACTCTTCTTTCCTTGCAGAAAGCTTCCATGATTGAGTTTCTGAATTCAGTTCCATTATCACTCCTTATAATTTTGACTTTGTGCTGTGATCCTTTGTCCAGTAGATTTACATGATCCATCAGAGTTTGAGCAGTTTCATCCTTCTTTGATAAGAAATACACCCATGTATATCTAGTATATTCATCAACAATTACTAGAGCATATTTCTTTCTGCCCATTGACATTATATTCACTGGTCCAAAGAGATCAACATGTAGAAGATGATAAGGTTCCACTACTGAAGATTCATATTTGCTCTTGAAAGATGACTTCCTTTGTTTGGCCTTTTGACAAGAATCACATAGGCCATCTAGACTGAGTATTGATTTTGGGAGTCCTCTTACAAGATCCTTTCTTATTAGCTCATTGATGTTGTTCAAATTGAGATGAGAGAGCTTCTTGTGCCAATTCCAACTCTCTTCATTTGACATTATTGCAGTCAGACACACTGTTTTTCCATCAGAGTTTGTTACCAAACTTGCTTCATAAATGTTGTTATGCCTGTGTCCAACTAGAACAACCTTTCCAGTAGATTTACTGATGACTTCACAGTATTCACTATGAAAATCTATATGGTTTCCTCTATCACAGATTTGACTCACAGATAACAGATTATGCTTGAGTCCTGAGACTAGAGCTACATTTGTGATGATGACACTTCCAAGATTAATATTGCCATATCCCAGAGTGTGTCCTATGTTGCCATCTCCATAGGAAACTTTTGGGCCAGCCTTCTCCTTAAAGTCTGATAGCAGGGCTTTATTTCCAGTCATATGTCCTGAGCATCCACTGTCCAAGATAAGTGTGCTCTCTATTATACCCTGCAATCACAAACAAATACTAAGTGTTAGTTTTAAGGACCCAGACTTGCTTGGATCCTTTGTCTTTCTTAACAGTGTTAGTTTTTGCAGCGGAATTACTATCAACAGAGTTTAAACTAACATTGTCAGACTTTACACTTGCAGAGTTTGCTCTAACCCACTTCAGATTGGGTTTTAGCTCATAATAGTTGTGATAAATAGCATGATAACTCTTGCAAGTATAAATGGAATGCCAAGTGCTCCCACAGTGTGTGCATAAAGTCTGTGGTCTAACCCTAACATAATCATTCTTTACTCCTGAAGTAGAAGATAAAGAATTGATATTTTTATTCTTTGTGCAGTAATTAGCAAGATGATTAGAACTACCACAATTATAACATGTTTTCCTTGGAGCAGCACCAATAGGCAAATGATTATTTCTTTTATTTATGCCTATCTTTCCATTCCTATTCTTCTTGGACCCTTTTGGTTTCATGGCAGATTTTACCTCTTTCAACTTATAATTGAACTGTTTTCCTGTCATCAAGCCAACATTAACCTGTTTTTCACAAGTTTTTACTGGTTTTCTAACAGCTTCTATTTCCATAAGGTTTTCTGTTATAATATTTTCCTATTTTTCACAGGCTTCATCTGATTCCATATCAGCTTCCCTTATTACAACAGATTTTAACTTATTGGCTTCTGGAACAAATTTCACAGGTTTAAGTTGTGGTTTTACCTTAACCTTATCTTTAAACCTAAGTTCATCATTTTCACAATAACCTAAACCTACAGAATCAGTCTGAAACACTTGACGAGTGTCTCTTCCAGAATCTGTCCAAGTTTTGATTATTTTTCTTTCTTTTTCTAGATCAGATTCTAATTGCTTATATCTTTTGAGCAATTCCTGTTCTACATAAACAGCATCATCTCTTTCTTTTTGAATCTGCTTCATATTTTCAAGTTCTCCTTCAAGAAACTTGTTTCTATCTTTAAGACTAAGATTCTCAGATTTAATTCTCTCATTTTCTAAAGTCTGATCCCTATAGCTAACATGTACGCTTTTCAGATACACTCTTAATTCAGATATATTATCAGTATCATAAGCATAAGTAGTTAGGGGTACCTTATTTTCAGATGATTCAGTCTCATCTCTGACAGTTGCCATAAGAGCATAATTTTCTCCATCATCAGAGTCTGAAGTATCTGCCCAGTCTTTGCCTTTAGAGATGAGTGCTTTCTCAGATTTGCCTTTCTTGCACTCTGGGGCATAGTGACCCATCTCCTTACACCTGTAGCACTGGATTTCAGATTTATCCTTCTTACCAGATTTGGTCTCCCTTCCATCAGACTTTCTGAAACTTCTCCTTTCAGAGTTTGAATCTTTCCTTGAGAATCTCTTTCCCTTCTTGAAGTTCTTAAATCCCATCTTCTTGAAGGTCTTCACCATCAATGCAGCCATTTGCATCATCTGTTCTTCATCATCATCAGAGTCAGAAGCTTCATCAGAGTTTGAGTCATCATCAGAGTTTGATGACTCACTTTCAGATTTAATAACTAAAGCCTTTCCCTTGGCTTTCTTCCTTGATGATTCCTTCTTGATGGGCTTCTCCTCGACTTTGAGAGCAACATATTTTGTCTTTTTACTCAATCTTCTATTCCTTTGTTCTATCTCCAGTTCATGAGTTTTCAATAACCCATAGATTTCATCAAGATCTGTATCAGCAAGCTCATAATTATCTCTTATTGTGGTTGTCTTTAAATCCCACTTTTCAGGTAGAGATAACAGAAACTTGAGATTAGACTCTTCAAGCTCATATTCTTTATCAACCAGAGACAGATCATTCAACAGTTTGCAAAATCTGTCATAAGTCTCAGTCAAGGTTTCATTAGTTCTTGAATCAAAGTGCTCATACTCCTGTGTGAGTATTGTCTTTCTGTTCTTCTTGATAGCACCTGTTCCCTGGCATCTGACTTCTAAAGCATCCCATATCTCTTTGGCAGTTTTGCAGCCAATTACTCTGTTAGACATAACATTATCTAAAGCACTGTGGAGAAGATGTCTAACCTTTGCATCTTTTGCAATTGATGAGATGTCCTCAGGAGTCATATCTTTCTTTTCCTTTGGAACAGTCTTTTGTTCTTGTCCATCAACAACGGGGGACAATTTAGTCGGCATATGAGGACCATCATAGATTCTGTCAAGGTATTCTGGATCTGTAGCCTCCAGAAACATGGTCATCTTCACCTTCCAAATCGGATACTCTACTGGCCTGAGAATTGGAACCCTGATTGTTTCATATCGACTCACAGAATTGGGCTTAACCTGTTCAGCCTTAGGAGCAGTTTGATTTTCTTCAGACATGATTAATACTGTGTTTGAATCGTAAAACTGTATATATTAAACAGCCTTGGCTCTGATACCAATTGTTAGGCCGAATACACAATATATAATCAAGTATGTATGAGAATAACAATCAAGAACACAGTTTATAAATCAACAAAAACTGTATTTATATTAACAGCTTCTCTCTTTATGATGTTAACGAATCACAAAGAGCTACTAGGTTACAAGAATAATATATTCAATGTTCACGTCCCTTCTAGGGATAACCTATCTGTGTTTATATAGTACACAGTTACACAATCCTTATCTAATTGATATTCCTACAAATTAGCTATACAAGTTATATCAATTAAGGATTGCTTCTTATCTTCTATTCTGTTTCCTTAGCTGTATCAATATATTCTGCTTCTTTCCATCTTCAGAATATATTGCTTCTAGAATCTTCAATTCAGCACCGACAGCTAATTCAACTATCACCCTGTCAGACTTTAAATAAACTCTGACCGGCTTCCTTTAAACTCTTCACCCTGTCAGACTTTAAATAAACTCTGACCGGCTTCTGATAAACTCTGGTCAGTACCTGTTGCTTAAACACTTATAAACAAACGTCAGCAATTATATCTAACATAGGGTTAAATGTTATATTCAACTGGAAACCATTCTTAAAGAAAAGAATAGTGAGCTTAATACTAAAGCCAATGCTTACTATAATTCCTGCAAGACTGCTAAAGAGATTTTCAGCCAACAAGCTATTGGTAATCATGTTAGTATAGGTTATGGTTATAATGAGGTTGTTGGATTGCTAGGCATTAATACCCCTAATAGAGTCAGTGCTGAAGAAAAGAGTATTCCATATGTGCTTAAGGGTATTGAAACACCCTTCTTTAGAGAGTCCCAGGCAGATCCTCTGAATGAATACTCTATCATCATTGCAGAGGAGATACGTGAAGAAGATCTCGCTTTGGAAGTTGAACAGTCCAACAAATGTATATCTGATATTCCAGTCAAAGTTGCTACAACTAAAAAGACTAAATCAGATATCCATAAGTTGGATCAAAACAACTGTAGAACTAACATGCCTGCTGTTAATTCTTCTCATAAAGCATGTGGTGTGATTAATTGCATGTTTTGTGCTTTCAATGTTATGTATGCTTATTTTAATAGTAAGCATGTATCTAATGATAAGACTGCTCCACGTCAACATGTTAATAATAAGAAGCATGTTAGAGCTAAGACTACGAGTCCTCCCAAGACTGGAGTGGATTCATTTATCCCTAAGCCTACTCAGAAATGTGTTAAGGCTGGGTATAAATGGAAACGCTCTTTTGTGAAAGAGGTTGAAGTAGTTGTAGCTAAAAAGGTTGTTTTGCCTGACAAAGGCCAGTTCTTTAAGTATGCCGGACCCAATCAAGTTTGGGTTCCGAGGAAGGACTAATCAATTTGATATTGCAGGGAGTTAAACAGGTAAACCGTGTTATGTGGATTCTTGACGGTGGCTGTTAAAGGCATATGACCGGAGATAGATCTCTGCTATCAGATTTGGTTGTGAAAGCTGGCCCAGTAGTTACCTTTGGAGATAACAGCAAGGGTATTACGAAAGGATATGGTTGTTTGAAGTATGGAAATATTATCATTGAAGATGTATCATTTGTGGAAGGTCTGAGGTTCAATCTTCTCAGCATCAGTCATTTCTGTGACAGAGGATATGCTGTTTCCTTTGAAAGAGAAAAATGTCAGATCCTTCACAAGAAGAATGGAAAGCCTGCTCTTCAAGGAGTAAGGAAAGGTGACTTGTTCATAGCTGATCTGCACTCGGGATCCAAAGATGAAGTTAATTGTTTTTATGCTAAAGCTTCATCAGATGAAAGTTGGCTATGGCACAAGAAGATGTCTCACCTTAACTTCAAAACCATGAACTCTTTAGTTAAGAGGGAATTGGTTAGAGGTTTGCCTCAGATGGAATTTACACAGGAAGGACTGTGTGAGGCATGTCAGAAAGGAAAGTCAAAGAAAGCTTCTCACAAGGGCACTGACACATCATCAATAACTGAGCCACTTCAGCTACTGCACATGGATTTGTTTGGTCCAGTTAATGTGATGTCCATGTCAAAGAAACAATATGCACTTGTGATTGTTGATGACTTTTCTAAATATACATGGGTTTTATTCCTACATTCCAAGGATGAGACCCCACACCTGGTGATTTACCATATAAAGTTGATTGAGCTGGATTCTAGATTCCCTGTTAGAGCCATAAGGTCAGATAATGGAACTGAATTCAAGAATGCAGTCCTAAATGACTTTTGTGCTGATAAAGGAATAACAAGACAATATTCTGCCCCTAGAACTCCTCAACAAAATGGAGTAGTGGAAAGAAAGAATCGTACATTGATTGAAGCTGCTAGGACTATGTTAAGTGAGTCTAAACTTCCAACGTACTTTTGGGCTGAAGCAGCGAATACAGCTTGTTATACTCAGAATCGAACTTTAATCAACAAGGACTTAATGAAGACTCCGTATGAGATCATGAACAACAAGAAACCAACTGTCAAGTACTTTCATGTATTTGGAGCAAAATGCTTTGTGCTTATAGATGACAATGTGAAACGTGGCAAGTTTGATGCCAAGGCACAAGAAACTATTTTTGTTGGTTATGCTAGAAGATCTTACAGGGTCTACTTAGTTGGCAGTCACACAGTAAAGGAAAGTGTCAATGTTACTTTTGATGACACTAAGTTCCCCAATATCCAAAAAGAAGACTCATCTGAAAAGCTGAAGTTTGATAACTTGCCAGACTCAGAATCAGATGATGCAGAAGTTATTGCTGGTAATGATAATAACAATGATGATAATGATCATGGTGGTGGTGGTGGAAACACTGGTAACAATGGAGATACCACCAACACTGGAGAAGAATCATCAAGGCAATCAAGCAACAACTCAGGGGGAGCAAATGAAGGATCATCTAGTCACTCACAACATCAAAGTGAATTTCAAGGCGAATCATCAAGATCAAATCTTCCAAGACAGACTGTATGGAATAGAGCTCATCCTTTTGAGCTGATCATTGGTGATCCAGGTGTTGGAGTTAAAACTAGAAGTGCAACTCAGAATGAATGTCATTATTCAGCATTTCTATCTGAAATGGAGCCAAAGAAAACTGATGAAGCACTGACTGATCCAGATTGGGTGATTTCTATGCAAGATGAACTCAATCAGTTTGAACAACAGCAATTCTGGAAGCTGGTACCCAGGCCAAAGAACAAGAAAGTAGTTGGTACTAGATGGGTATACAGGAACAAGCTAGATGAGGATGGCATTGTTACAAGGAACAAGGCAAGACTGGATGCACAAGGGTATTCTCAAGCTAAAGACATTGATTATGATGAAACCTATGCACCAGTGGCTAGACTTGAGGCCATCAGGATGTTCTTAGCATTTGCTGCTTACTCCAATTTTAAAGTCTATCAAATGGATGTTAAGAGTGCATTCCTGAATGATGAGCTGGATGAAGAAGTGTATGTGGAACAGCCCCCTGGCTTTGAAAATCAGGAGCTCCTGGACTTTGTGTACTTTCTCTTCAAGGCTATCTATGGTCTCAAACAAGCCCCAAGAAAATGGTATGACACTCTCTCTGGTTTTCTTTTAAAAAATGGTTTTGTTAGAGGTATCATAGACAAAACTCTTTTTTCAAAGAAACACAAAGGTGATATGATATTAGTCCAAGTCTATGTGGATGACATCATATTTGGGTCTACTAATGATGATCTCTGTAAGAGATTTGCTAAGCTAATGCAGAGTAAGTTTGAAATGAGTATGATGGGTGAGCTGAAGTTCTTTCTTGGATTGCAAGTAAGTCAAAGGTCAAATGGTATATTTATTTGTCAATCCAAGTATCTTAAAGAACTCCTCAAGAAGTATCACATGGAGGATTCAGCATCAACAATGACTCCATCTTCAACAGCCATCAAACTTGGAGCTTCTGACAATTCTATCAAGGTAGATGTTACAAGCTACAGAGGTATGATTGGCTCCTTACTCTATCTTACTGCTAGTAGACCAGATATTATGTATGCTACATGCTTGTGTGCAAGGTTCCAAGCGGACCCTAGAGATGTACATCTCGTTGCTGTTAAAAGAATCTTGAGATATCTTAAGGGTACACCTAATTTAGGTATCTGGTACCCTAAAGATTCTGGTTTTAACCTTGTTGGATATACAGATTCTGATTATGCAGGTAGTGTTGTGGATAGAAAGAGTACCTCTGGGAGTTGTCAATTCCTAGGAGGTAGATTGATTTCCTGGTATAGCAAGAAACAGCAAACAGTTTCCAATTCAACAGCAGAAGCTGAATATATTGCTGCTGGAAGTTGTTGTGCTCAGATCCTATGGATAAGGAATCAATTGAAGGACTATGGCTTTGCATTAGACAAAATTCCTATCTTATGTGATAATACAAGTGCCATAGCAATCTCCAACAACCCTGTGCAGCACTCGAGAACGAAGCACATTGATATCAGGTATCATTTTATCAGAGAGCATGTTATGAATGGAACTGTGGAGTTACACTTTGTACCCACTGAAGAACAGACTGTAGATATTTTCACTAAATCTATTTACGAATCCACATTTACCAGGTTAGTAGGTAAATTGGGTATGTTGAACAGTCTTAGTGATTGACAATGTCTCTGGTATGTTTGTTCTTATCTAAACCATTTTCTCTTGTCAATTTTAGATGTTAAATATTGTCAATCCATGTTTATTGTGTAAAGCTTGTTAATTTAAATATTCTGAATAATTTATTTTCTTTAAAAATATTTTTCTCATATTTTTTAAGTAGAGAAATGTATTTTTATTGAAAATATATTTATTTAGAATCATTTAAGTTATTTTCAGATTGTAAATATAGTTGTTTAAATAGTTTTGCAAGTTTATATATTTTTATTGCATTTCTATAATATTCTGCAATTTTATTTTGTTTGTGCATTATTTTCTGTTTTATATTGCATTTTCTGTAAAATATTGTTGTTTAGTGTTTATTCTGCTTTTTTTTTTTGAACTGTAAATATTAGGTTTTTATTTTTTTTATTTTTTCTGTAACAGGTTGTTTGTTTATTTATTTTATTCTGTTTATTTTATTTGTTTTAGTTTGCTAACAGGTTTTTGCATTTATTTTTATTAGATTTGTAAGTCTGTGCTAGGTTGTACTAGCATGACTATCGGAATGACTATCTTACATAGTCATTCTAGTATTATTAGAATTTAGTTTAATTAGATTTTTTTTATGTTTTATTTATTCTGTTTTAGTCATTTGAACTGGAATGACTATCGGCATGACTATTCCATAGTCATCCCGATAGTCATGCCAGTTATAATGATAATAGTTTTTATTTTTATTCTGTATATATTATTGTATTTGTATATATATTATATTATTTTATTTTATTTTTATTATATTATATTTTCTATTTTTCTTAGTTGTTTTTGTAAATATATTGTATATATTATTTCTGATCTAGCTCTTGCTTTGCTGGAACTTCAGTGTCAAATCCAATTCAGGTATTACTTTCTATCTCTCAATCCACTTCTTTTACTGTTGCTGGACCCAAGTGGTTGTTAGGGTTGACCAAGGGATTGTAGATCCACAATCTCTATCCCAGGTCTTAGAGCCAAACAATGAGTCTACAACCTTCTTGACCTCTCAGCCTGAACAGAAATCAAATGTTAAACAAAGAAGTATTTTGATTGAAACAGTGAGTGATCCCACAGCTCTGTCTCCTCTAAAGAAATTCAATATATACTGAGGCATCTGTCAGCCCATCTGTATCCTCTCAATAGGATATGGACTTTGAAATGACCAATGAACTGTTTCTAGAGACATTCTCTCAATAGGATGAATCTATTGAAATTCGCCATAGGGCCATGACACTTTGTACTGAGTCAAGCACACTCTCATTACTCACAATGGGAGAAGACAATTCCATTAGATGAAACTCAGGACACAGTGAAAGCAGAGCACCTGCAACTGGTTACAGTGCCTGCTATCGTTACGGTAGAAGTGCCTTCATAGGCATCTGAGAGAAAATTTGATTCTTTGCCAAATCAAATAGAATCATTTTCTCCCCTCCCAGAGGGAACATCTCTGGCTCCCAAAGGGATTTTCCACTCGCTGATTTATCTGGAGAAAGTGGAAGGCAACTTGGTCAGTCTATCACTGAAGCAATTCAGATTTCAAATCCAAGTGATTTGATAGACATGATTGAGGATCGGGATTTGCGAACTCCCATTGCACCACCACTGACCTCTCTTGAAGAGGCTAGGGTGTTTTTCAATGCAGGTACTGATCAAAAAGGAGCAAACAGACATCTAATGTTGAGTGATGCGAGTTAAACACTGAGTGAAACACATGCACGTGAGATGAGTGATACACTTACAAGAGAAATTCAAGTGAGTGCACACACAGACACATACACTGCAATGTAGTTAGCTCACATAGCTGATCTACAGGAACATCTATTCAAAACCCATGCTGATAAAGAAATTTTGCAAGCACAAGTGGTTGAACGGTCTTCTTCTTCCACCTCTGTCAACAATCAGCTGGGACTGCTCAAGGAAATATTGAAGACAAAGTTACTTCCCAAGATCAACTTCATCAACTATCTCAACTCCTACTAGCTTCAGAGACTCATAAAGTTAAATTTGTAGAGAATTCCTCAACTAAGGGGGAGAAGTTTGGAAAAGCTAGGAAAAGGGAGCTGAAAAAGATATAAAAGGAATAGGAGGAGTTTCAGGGGAGTAAAGGAAAATTAGCTCTGTTCTGTAAATGTCATATGTATAGAGCTTAGGTAAATCAAGATAGGATCAATGTAAACACATGTTCAATCTAGAGGAACATCTATCTTGTATTTATCTTTACTGTTTGAATCTGGATAATGTTTAATGAAATCCAGAACTTTGTGTTATTATTTACTTAACTTTTAGAGTCTTATTTTTACTTGTTTAATTAGTTGAGTTATCCTCTAGGTATTTGCTTGTTATTCTCTAACAAACAAATATGGGGAGATTGAAAGGCATATGTTTAAGCCTATTTGTTTACATCGAGGATTCAACTCAACTTAAACAAGTTTGTAATAAGTAAGTAATAATTCAATTGTCACAGTCACGAAAATCTCAGAAGATCATATCTGTCAGAAGAATACAGATTAAAGTCATCCTACAGATTTGAAGAAATACTACATTGAAAGAAGTTCAATTATTTGTTCAAGCCTCAGTGAAGTCTTCAAAGAAGTGGATTTATTAAAGTGACAGAGGTTTCAGATTTGTGACAGCAAATGTACAGGTTACAAAGGTTGATCTACAGTCAAAAGCAGACAATGGACCACAGCTTAAAGTCAAGATAAAGAACAGACATTGAAGTTAGTCATTTATAAACCAGACAGTGCATCAAATGACAACCTCAGACAGTGGATATTCTTCATCAAGTTCAAGTGGTTCAAGGATTGATTATGCTATCTATTAAGAATTTAGTTTCTCTCTTAAATTAGTTATTAATTTATTTATTAAATTAATTCTTCAAGAATTAATTTAACATATAAATTAAATATTTAATTTATTGAATAAATTAATTCATCAGAATTAATTTATGAAATAAATTAATTAAGTAATTAATTAATTTATTGAATAAATTAATTCATCAGAATTAATTTATGAAATAAATTAATTATTAGAATTAATTTAAAGAAGAATTAGAATTTAATTTAGAATTCTTAATTAAAATAAGCCTGGGATGACTACCCCGGATAGTCATACCGGTAGTCATATCGATAGTCATTCTAGCTTATTTTAATTAATTCTAATTAAATTCTCTAAATTCACATAGTCATACCGGTTCATTACCGGTTCATCAGATAGTCATACCGGTTCATTCTGATAGTCATTGCAAGCCATTTGATAGTCATACAAGGCAATTTGATAGTTATTCCAGGCTTAAAAATAGTCTTTTCTAGACTATTTTGATAGTCATTCCTAGTGGAATGAAAAGCAATACACGTGCAGTTTTAATCAAGTGGATTACTACAAAAGCTAAAGGTCAGACAGAAAGATATAATCATCAACATTATATTCATCAAGAACATCTTCTGTCAACAAAAGAAAAGAAACGGCCGGATCATTTCTTTCACAATGAATTAATTCTAAGAATTATTTTGTTAAATCTAAACCAATAGAATTCATTCACTTGTACTGCTTTGACTATCTAGCGGATTTTTATCCCTAGAACGTATCTCAAATTATCAAATATTGTTATATCTTTTTATTACAAAAATAGATAAATTCATGTCGAATTTATTCTAGATTTGTTTTAATTAGTTTGAGATTCAATCTTGTAATCAGTACTTCATTTGTAACACCTTTCAAGTTTAATATAAGTTATATTTAACTTGAATTCTGTTTCATTTAATTCCGCCATAATTTGTTCTTAAATTGTTTTATTCTGAACAGAACAAATTCGATAAAACGGTATAGTTTGTATTCAACCCCCCTTCTACAAACTTATCAGGACCTAACAACATCCACAAGTCAATCTGATGGTGACTTCTATTCCATGGAAGAGCTTGAATAGCTGGAAGATGAGTCTATGACAATGATAGTGAAGAAGTTTGGGAACTTCAGATTCAGAAGGAATCATAATCTTAAGTTCAAACATAGATTCTAGAGAGGTAGTTCTTCTTCCAGTTGAAAAAGTGTGATCAAAACAAGAATTCAAGACAGAAAGCCTGTTGGGATTTATGGGTGATAGTATAGGAACAACTTAACTTTGTATATACTTAATTTTTTAATTAAGTAGAACATACTGTCACAGCCAAAGTATGTTCTTGTAATCAGTATGCAATGTCATTTTAATTGTGTAATTTGGAAGAAGTTCACTTTCTGTGTTCAAGCCTCAAAGAATGCATATTAGATGACAGCATGAATAAAGGTTACTGTGATAAGCATTGACAGTAAGATTACAAGAAGACATAATGTTGCAAGTCAAGACAACATATTCACTCTGACAGCAACATTGGCGGAAGACTACGCGACAGCAACTTTAGCCCTCGACAGCAAGTTTGGAAACCTCGACAGCACACTATGCGGGGAACTCCTACTGTCACCAAAAGCACATTCCTGTGACAGCAAGCTTTGCGGCAAAAGTAACTGTCTCGAGAAAGATCCTTGTTCTAGGTATCTTTCTCAGTCAAATCCCGTGACAGTTTCAATGTTCAAGAAACAGGCGTGTTGCAGTATCCCTAAGCTGCACCAAGTCTGCAAGACTACGACAGAAGCTTCAAGCACTGTAAACAAAAGCGAATCAATTCAAGAGCAAGGTCAAGTCTCTATTTGCTGAATTGTTTTATCTAGAAATAGAATGAATCTAGGTTGCTTTCTTTGTAATGTATATCTGACATTGTTAGCAATTTAGGAAAGTCACATGGGTAGACACTTTGTAAGAAGCTGCCACTTGATAATGACAGCAGCTTCACAGACCCGTGTTGATAGTGATAGGATTAGTCTTATACTTAGACTATCAATTCATTCTAGGTAACAAGAGCAAGAAAGACAAGCAAGTGTCTTGAAGAAAACCGAAGCTCAAGATTTCTCTCTTGAGGTTGTAGCAACACTTTGAAAAATAAATAAAAACATTTATTTTGTGAATCCTGTCTTTAGAGCATACTGTTTGTGAATGCATACATCTTATTGATAAAATTAAATCTTAGTTTTGGTTGTTGAAATTAAGATTTAATTTTATCAGTATTGCATTCACCCCCCCCCCCCCTTCTGCAATACACGAGGACCAACAACTGGTATCAGAGCCTTCAGATTAACATACATATCTGAGATCACGACGACAATGCAGAAATCAAACAGTATCAAGATCCCAGCTTTTGATAAAGAGAACTACAACATTTGGAAAAGAAAGATCTTGTTATTTATCAAAGCTGCGAATCCACTATACCTAGGAATCCTCGAGAATGGTCCTTTCGTTCCAAGGAAGGAAATTGAAGCCACAACAGTAAATGGTGAAGTCATTCCTGCACATTGGGTTCCCAAAGATCCCTCTGAATTTTTGGAACCTGAGAAGGAGAAAATGGTGCTAGATGATCACTTGCAACTCATCTTGCTCGATTCTCTCACGTTGGATAAAGCCATGTGTGGAAGTGTGATAAGCTGCACATCTGCCAAGGAGATGTGGATCAGGTTAGCTTTGCTATGTGAAGGAAGTGAAGAAGTTAAGGGCAATCAAAGGCAAATACTCATATCACAATATGAGGCATTCATAGCCAAGCCTGGTGAAGACTTAACTTTCATGTTTGAAAGGTTCAGTAAGCTCTTAACTGAACTACAGATACATGGCAAGTACTATGACAGAAAAGAATTAAATGTCAAGTTCTTGCTTACACTGCCTGATCGCCTTGAACACAAGACAACAGCCATACGAGAAGGAAGAGATCTCAACAATATAACCTTTGAGACACTTTATGGCATTCTGAAATCTTATGAACTTGAACTCTTTCAAAAGAGAGCCATACAAAGTGGAACAAGGAACAAGATGGCTAATATGTCAAGTGCCCTAGTAGCACATGTGCCAAGGATCACACAGCCAAGTGAAGTTCTGCAAATCACACAACCAACCCCTGCACAATCCTTGAAGATAGAAGAGGTTGTTGAAGATGATGAGAAAGTAGTACTACAGCTCAAGGATGTGGAAGATGAAGACTTCTACACAATGGAGGAACTGGAAAGTATGGACAATCCTACTATGGCCTACATGGCTAAGAAGTTCAAGAACTTTAGGTTCAAGAAGGATAGGTCATTCAGGCCCCAAGGCCAAGCATCCAAGTTCACCAAGGGAATCTCATCAAAGGCTGCTGTGGGAAGCTCATCCAAAGGAGGATACAAGACTGGATTTGTGGATAGATCTAAATTCAAGTGTTACAACTGTGGTGAACATGGTCATTTTGCTACTGAATGCAAAAGACCCAAACAGGTTCAGAGATTTGAGAAAGGAACTGGTGGATACTCTAAGAAGAATCAAGGTAGAGCCTATGTGGCTGAAGGAAAGTGTTGGGATAAGTCTGATGATGAAGATGAAGAAGAATATGTCAACCTAGCTCTCATGGCTAGCACTGATGAAGCAACATCAATATCTTCAAGTCAGGTACCTTCACTTGTCTTACTTGATATGTCCATTGATGAGTACAAGAAAACCATTAAAGACTTAAGTGCTGAAATGTTCAATGTCTATACTAGCTTATCTGCTGCTAATGAGGAAATCACTAGGCTGAGTAAGCTAAATGAAACACTAAAGTCTGAAAATGAATGTCTTGTTCTCAAAACCAGTTCACTAGACTCTTTAGCTCAGGAGAATGCAAAATTTAAAAATGAATTAAAATGTGCTAAAGAAGTTGAGGAATTCCTGAGGAATGAGATTGCTGAAAATGAATTCAAGATTAAGGCTTATAAAAACTCATCTAAGATAGTTCAGGATTACAATGATAAGCATACAGAAAATCAAACTGTTGGCATAGGTTTTTCATATGGTAGGAGACCTGGAAAGGAAACTGTGATTCAAGATTGTTCTAGAAGTGCTGCTGTCAAACCCACCATTCTCAAGAAGGTTAAAACTCCTATTTTCAAAGCTGCAGAAATTGAGTTTGATGAAGAAGCCATGCTCATCAAACAAGAAATTCTTGATGAGGATGAAGGTGTTGACAGCACATCTAAGGATGGAAAGGATACTGTCACAATCCCCAAGACAGTAACTTACCAAGCAATCAGACAGTAAGTTCAAAAGATGCTGTCACAGTTGGCAAGACAGTATCTTCCAAAGATGCTGTCAAGAATGTTTCCAAGACAGTAACTTCCAAACCTTCTATCAAGACAGTAGAAATAAAAGGTACTGTCAAGGAAAGTTCGACAGCAACTTCTGAACATACTGTCAATCCAGTAACTCCCAAGTCTAAGAATAGGAATGGTAAGGTAGGTGTCAATAAGGGAAATGGATACACTAATGTTGAAGGTGCTTCTAGGAAACTATGCAATAACTGTGGATCTTCACATCATTTAACACATGTTTGTAATAAGCCAATTGAGGATAAGATCAATGCTACTGAACTCAATGGTAATTTACACAGAACCCCCCTTATGCATAGAACTATGAGTGTCTGTAATAACATTGAATGTATGCCATGCAAGATCACTGCCATGAGCACATGCTTTAACTTACCTATTCTCACTATTGAAAAATGCTCATACATGCACACTGTTGAGACTTCTGAGCCTGCTGGTAACAGCAAAAAGGCTTCATCCACTAATAAAAGGATCAAGTCCAATTCTAAGTCTAAGTGGGTGAAAAGAGAAGTCAACCAGGAGGTTATTGATGATGCTTGTGAACTTGTAACTGGAAGAAACTCAGGAGACACTAAAGCTGCAGGACCCAACAAGGATTGGGTACCATATGCATCTTAAATACATTCTGTTTTGCAGGGCAAGAAGAAAGATCAAGTCATGTGGATCATTGACAGTGGCTGCTCAAGACACATGACAGGTGATAAAGCCCTGCTATCACACTATGTAGAGAAAGCTGGCCCAATCATAACCTTTGGAGACAACAGCAAGGGTTACACAGTGGGATATGGCTGTCTGGAAATTGGAAATGTTGTCATTGAAGACATTGCTCTTGTGGATGGATTAAAGCACAATCTACTCAGTGTCAGCCAATTCAGTGACAGGGGATTCAAGGTTGATTTTGATATGATGATGTGCAACATCTATCACAAGAAGGATGGAAGCCTCTCTCTAAAAGGGGTCAGAAAAGGAAGCTTGTTTGTTGCTGACTTAAATTCAACAAAGAAGGATAAGGTTTACTGTTTTTACAGTAAAGCAACAGTTGGTGACAATATGCTTTGGCACAGGAAGCTCTCACATCTCAACTTCAAGACAATGAATATTCTGATGAAGAAGGAGTTAGTGAGAGGTTTGCCCCAACAGGAATTCTGTCAAGAAGGACTGTGTGAAGATTGTCAAATGGGCAAACTAAGAAGAGATGTGCACAAGTCCAAGCAAATAAACACCAACAATGAAGCACTCAAGTTGATTCACATGGATCTCTTTGGACCAGTCAATGTACCATCAATGGCCAAGAAGAGATATGCCTTAGTAATGGTGGATGATTACTCAAGGTACACCTGGGTGAAGTTTCTTGAATCCAAAGATGAAGCTGCTCAAGTGATTATTGATCAAGTCAGAGTTCTTGATAGAACTCCAAACTCAAAAGTTCAAATCTTGAGGAGTGACAATGGTACAGAATTCAGAAATGCCACACTTGGAAATTTCTGTAAAGATGAAGGAATTGTACAACAATTCTCTGCTACAAGGACTCCACATCAGAATGGAGTTGTAGAAAGAAAGAACAGGACTCTCATTGAAGCAGCTAGAACTATGTTGCATGATGCCAAACTGCCAACATATTTCTGGGCTGAAGCTATCAACACAGCTTGTTATACTCAAAACAGAACCATGATCAACAAAACTCATGCAAGTACACCTTACTGTCTGTTAACTGGAAAGAAACCTACTGTCAAATATTTTCATGTGTTTGGGAGCAAATGCTTTATGATGAAGGATAACCATGAGAAGAAAGGAAAATTTGACACCAAGGCTTTTGAAGGACTATTTATGGGTTACAGCACAGAAATGACTGCCTACAGAGTTTATGTGATGGAACACAGGATTATTGAAGAAAGTGTTAATGTCACATTTGATGAAACCAAGTTCCCAGGACTGAATGAAGAAGGAAAGATGCAGACTTTCAGATTTGAGAATCAAGGATACCTGGAAACTGAGGAAATTGTTAATGAAGAGCCTAGCTTCACTCAAAGTGTTGAAGTTGATAAAGATACTGTCAATACCACCATTGTCAACCAAACTCCAGCTCAGTCACAGACCATAACCTCTAACATTCATAACAGTGGTGACTCTGGAGACAATGAAGAACATGGTGAAGACAATGGGATTGGTGAGCACTCAACTCAACAAACTGAAGCAAATGTTCCTGTACAGTCAAGTAGCTTGCCCAGAATCACCAAATGGAACAAGGATCACACAAATGACCTCATCATTGGTGACCCTACTTCTGGAGTGAGGACAAGGAACAAAGTCTCTGCTGACAGCATGTTTTCATGCTTCCTGTCTCAAATGGAACCCAAGACAACTGATGAAGCATTGTTGGATTCTGACTGGGTGATAGCCATGCAAGAAGAGCTAAATCAGTTTGAAAGGAACAATGTATGGAAGTTGGTTCCAAGACCTAAGGGAAAGTCAGTCATTGAGACCAAATGGGTTTTCAGAAACAAGCTTCATGAAAATGGATCAGTGACAAGAAACAAAGCAAGGCTAGTGGCTAAGGGTTACTGTCAACAGGAAGGAATAGATTATGATGAGACATTTGCACCTGTTGCAAGACTTGAAGCTATAAGAATCTTTCTAGCCTATGTTGCACACTGCAACTTCAAAGTATTTCAGATGGATGTCAAAAGTGCCTTCCTAAATGGAGAGTTGGAAGAAGAAGTGTATGTTGAACAGCCACCAGGGTTTGAGGATGCTGAAATGTATGATTTTGTATACAAACTCTTCAAAGCTTTGTATGGACTAAAGCAAGCACCCAGGGCATGGTATGACACACTTTCCACCTTTCTTTTGGAAAATCAGTTTACTAGAGGAGTTGTGGACAAGACACTTTTCTACAAACACCATGGCAATGACATCATTCTGGTACAAATCTATGTGGATGACATCATTTTTGGTTCTACAAATGAGAGGCTGTGTGAGAAGTTTTCCTCTCTCATGAGTAACAAATATGAGATGAGTATGATGGGAGAATTGTCATTCTTTCTGGGATTACAAATTCTTCAACAACCTGATGGAATCTTCATTTGTCAAGCTAAATACATCAAGGAACTTCTCAGAAAGTTCAACTTGGAAGATTCATCACCAGCAAAGACACCAATGTCCACTTCAACTAGTCTGGATCTTGACCCTAAAGGGAAGAAAGTTGACTCAAGCACCTATAGAGGCATGGTAGGATCTCTCCTATACTTAACTGCTAGCAGACCTGACATCATGTTTGCTACATGTCTCTGTGCAAGGTTTCAAAGTGATCCAAAGGAGTCTCACTTAGTAGCCATCAAGAGAATCTTTAGATACCTAAAAGGCACTCCTAACCTAGGCCTTTGGTATCCCAAGAACACTGGATTTGATCTAATTGGCTACTCAGACTCAGACTATGTTGGATGCAAGATTGACAGAAAGAGTACTACTGGTAGCTGTCAATTTCTTGGTGGGCGATTGGTCTCATGGTTTAGTAAGAAGCAGCATTCAGTTTCTACCTCAACTGCAGAAGCTGAGTATATTGCTGCAGGCAGTTGCTGTGCACAAATTCTATGGATGAAGAATGAACTTCAGGATTATGGTCTAGTGTTAAGAGACATTCCTATCTACTGTGACAACACTAGTGCCATAGCTATTTCAGACAATCCAGTTCAACACTCTAGGACAAAGCACATTGATATAAGACATCACTTTATCAGAGAGCATGTTGAACAAGGAACTGTGAAGCTGATTTATGTTCCAACTGACAAGAAACTTGCTGACATCTTCACTAAGCCATTGGATGAAGCAGCCTTCAACAGGTTGGTAAGTGAATTGGGAATGCTGAATCTGGTATGTTGATTTACTCAGTTTTCTATATTTCCAAATTCTCTTTTGAAGCTCATGACAACAACTTCAAACCTGCTGTCAAGAGAAGTTACTGTCTACTTGGTCTATGTATGTTATGTGATAGCATGTGTTGATTTGACTTTTCATGTCAGTATTTTGTGCCAGTCTCATACTTTTAGACCGTGTATGACATTAATGTGGTTACTTGTTTAGTTTGAGAGATAAAAATCTGTTCCATTGGACTTTCACACCTTTTTGTATTAATCTGTAGGATTAAAGGAGGACACGACCATTAATTACTTTTGTGGTAGTTGTATGGGTACTCTAACTGTTGACCATTAGACTTTAATCCTTAGACGGTTTTGCCTATAAATTAACCTTAGGTTTCACCAGTCTGCTCTCAGTTTTAAAGTAAATAATGGAAAACAAAGTAAGAATTGAAGTCGGGCTAAAACGGTGCGATAGTGAACCCTATAATGAAGAGGTTGAGGAGCTCTTCGAGGTGTTGTTGGATGCCCTCGATGAAATAGACGAGGAAAAGGAAAAGGAAGAGGAGTCCAAGGTGCAAGAAGAGGAGAAGGAGCTTCAGGCACTTCTCAAGGAAGAAGGTCGCACTGAAGAAGTGGTTAAGGAAGAGCTTTTAGAACTAATTGATAAAATCATAAAATGATGTACTCAATGATTTATTTAAGTGATTTTATTAATAATAATAAAGTTTCTTGTTTTTGTGGTTTTTGAGTTTATGACTTGTCTGTGTTAATTGCATAATATCTGTGTTCAAAAGATTACATTGCTAAATCCATAATTTGTCAATTTTAGGTTAAGTTTATGAATAAAGCATTCTAATAAGTTCATGACAGAAACAATTCCCAATCGAAGTTATTGTCATTAAGAAGGATACTGTCGTGTGTTTCTTGACAGCAACCTTCTTGACAGCAGGGAAAAACTTTCTGTCAAGACTTGTAAAGGATACTGTCATTCATATGCTTAACGGTGACAGCAAGTTTTTGCGCAATAGTTGCTATCGCGCAAAACCTACTGTCACCACCTCTTATTACTGACAGATTGTTTCTAGCGCACAGGTTACTGTCAACAATAGTGGACCGTTGAAATTGGATATTTATCCCACGTTGGTCAGTGAATAACGGGCAGTAACTCACGTGTTTAAGAGTGGGTTAAGACACGTTCTTGAAATCCATTTTTTTGTGCACAAACTTTTGAGATACCCCTATTTATTCCCCAGTTACTCAGACATATCTTTCTCTTTCTCATCAAACTCAAGGCAAAATACTGTTCTTCAAGCAAAAAGCTACTTTCTTACTTTCTTCTTTTCTTGAAATCTCCATGGCCCCCAAACAGACTCTCTCTCAAACAAACTTTACTGGTATCTTTTCCCCAAATGATGCTGGTGAAGGTTTCAAAGGACTCGTGTTTTTCTTGAACAAGTCCTATCTCGGTTCTGCCATCACCTCAACCCCCATTCTCGACTTAGACAGAATTGAGGCTTTTTGGCGAACTGCTATTGCTCAAACTGAGGGTGAGAACCCGACTATTCAATTCACAATCTCTGGGCAACACTACACTCTTATAGCTGAGGTCATCAACACTGCTCTTGGAATTACACTTGAAGCATGACAACAATTTACTGAACTTGCCAATGATGACACTCTTAAGAAGCTCTTCTTGAAGATTGGGTATGCAGGCCCTATTCTCGAAGAGGGGACTACCAAATGGTATCCGTCTGGTGAAATGGATAGGAAGCATCTGAGAAAGGAGTGGAGCATGATCTTTGATGTGATGGTCAAGGTGTTCTCTACCAAGTCTACTGGCTGGAATGGAATACCTTCCTACATCAAGAAGCTGACACATTCTCTTGTCCATGGATACAAGGTGAATGTTGGAGGTTTCCTCCTGGAACAACTCAAGGCTGCCATAGGTAAGAAGGTATCAATCTACCCTCGCTTTCTTATGATGTGCATCAACTCTTTCTGTGATTTTGATAACGATGCCCCTCGTTTAGAGGTTTGCTCTGTTTTAAAAAAGAACACGCACACACTATTGTCATCACAGAATCTCAATGCACATATTCCACTATGTTTCACTCAGTACATGGTTAATCAAGTGACCAACCTTGATTATCCATTACCTTCTGGTTATGATTCCTTTACTCTTGTGAATGAAACTGAATTACACCCAAATTCAGTTAACCCACATTCAACACCATACACTCAGCCTAGGCCCTCTAGACTTCCCACAGCCCAAAGAGAAGCCTTGCTTGAATCCAGAAAAAGGCCTTTAGAAGCTGATGTTGGTGGTAGCTTTGTTAGTCAAGAGGGAGACACTACACCTAGTGCAGTAAATAAGGAAGTTAGTCAACCAGAACCCCCAGTGGTTCCCCCTGAGCCTAAAAAGAAGAGAGCTAGGAGGACCAAAACCACTGTTAGCCAAGCTGCAGTTTCTCAACAAACTGTAGTTACTGAAAGGGATTCAAACACCTCCCTAGATGTGCCTTCTCAACAAGGTACATCTATTGAAATTGGCCTGTCTCCCAAGGCACCTTGTACAGAGTCTGCACAATCTCATGGTTCACAACCTGAGGAACCCCGACTTGAAGAAACACACAGTGAGTTAGGGCACAGTGAGGATATCTTTATTCATTTTGATGACTCACATTTTTCTTCTGTGAATCAGCCCCCACTCTCTGCTACACTTTCACCTTCTTCCTTCCCTACGCATTCTTTTGTTTCTTCTCCACAACCTAGAGAAGGGGACAGTCCCAACCCTTCAGGTTTTGATCATCCATCTCCAATCATGGATGAGCCCCCATCCAGTGGTCCACAAGAACCCATTTCTCAAAGTGAAATGGACACCACTCCTCCAAACACTGAGCCAGGGCAAAGTGGTAGTTTGTCAGAAAATGAAACAACCAACACTTTGTCTGAACTCCAAGGAGCATCTTACCTTCAGGAAGATGCTGTCACAGCCTCTGTTGCTGTCAAAGACACTGGCAATGTTGTTGTCCTGGACACAGCTGCTGTCATGGGTGGAGAGAAAGATACTGTCACTACAGAACCTACTGTCACTCCACATCCCAAAGATGCTGTCATGCAAGAACCTGTTGTCCAGACTCCAACTGACAGTAACATTCCTGCCAAAGATACTGTCCAGTCCTCTCAGCCTGATTTTGATGCTGTAATCATTGAGGATGCCTCTGATGATGATCTACCTCTTGCCAAACTCTTAAAGGTACATTCTAAATCTTCTCCTTCCATGCATGTTAGTACTGCTCATACCCATGCATCTAGGTTGAGTGAGGGTGTGCAAAAGAAAAGAGAGGTGAGCATAAAAATGAGAGCCAGCCAAATGAGCTGGCAAAAGGAGAGGGACTTGAGCATGTCCAGAGAGACTTTGAGGGAGCCCACACTATTCAGGAATTAGGCCTTGAGAGTCAATCTGTGAGGGGTGATGAGATCACTCAAAAACACCCTGAGAGTGTGAGAACCCCCATAGCCTCCAAGCCCCTTTCTTTTCCTTCCCCTCCAAGAAGGTTAAGGTATGGTGGCCCCTCTGCTACTTTTAGTAACATGATTGCAGCTCTGGAAGGACAGTGTGCTACTTTGCACTCCAAGATGGACTCTCTCTCTCTCAACTGGTGGTTGATGGTTTTGCTACTACTCAGCTCTCTATCTAGTTCCTTACTGACCTACTAGCTGCCAACTCAACTAAGGGGGATAAGGTAGCAAGATCAGAATCATTGTCTATTCAGGAATCAGGTGAAACTCAGGGGGAGCCAATAACTGTGAAGACCAAAGGGGGAGCTAAGGGGAAAGCAATGTCTAAGGGGGAGCAAGTCAAACCAAGCAGTGAAAAATCAAAGGATAAAGCTGAAGATCTTGTTGAAGGTGACTTGGATGGTGAAAGGGTGTTAATGTCCAAGGCAACTCAAGATGCAATGCAAAGAAGACCTGCATCTAGACATCCAATTCTACCTCCTGTGACAATTAGAGAGCCAACTTCAGCAACTCAAGAATCTGCTCTACAAAGAAGATGGAAAGAAATGGAGGAACAGAATAAGGTTGGGAAAGGTAAAGGGAAACTGCCTGAATCCATCCATAAAGGAAATACTTGGTCCAATGGTACTGAGTATGATCAAGAAGAAGTCAATACTTTAATGGTGGATTACAGGGAGAGTACATTACACAACCATGACAGTGAATTTAGCAGTTTGGTGAAAGAAGCAATGAATGCTCCAAGCAACCGTCCAACCAACACCACAAAACTGTTAAAGGATCAAATCACCAGTGTCAGTTTAATGGTGAATGATGAGAAAAGATGGGCTATAAGTATCTATTTCACTTCTGGCATATCTTATTTCATCACAATGCAGTTATTGCAGAGTCTGCCATCAAAGGTGTTGTGTGCTTTGAAGGGAAAGATCAGGGCAACTCAAACACCATTCAATGAAATATTGGATATGCAAATCCAGAACCTGATCACACAAAATCTACCTGAAGTCTACACAAATCCACCAAGTGTTTTCTACAGATCTAAAACTAAGGATGGCACAAGAAGGAACAGCTTCATGAATTTGGTTAGCCCATCCAGAATGGAAACCAAGTCAATTCTGAAAGTGTTAGATGGAATACTCAGTTCAAATGCCAATCCAGGAAGAGTTCATGCTGTTCAAGAGATCTACAAAATGCTGGTGTTGAGAGACAAGGCACTGGGAGCTAGAGTGAAGGAACTAATCTCTAGAGCCAATGCCAAAAGAAATGATCAAGGTGGAAGCTGTCTCTATGACATTCCTCCTCAGGATGATGATGATGATGAGGTTGGAGGTGGTGAAGCTTCTGGAAATGCTGGAAATGCTGGTGGAAGTAATTCTGGGAATACTGGTATTCAATCTCAGAATGAAGGCAATGAAGAAACTCCTAGTCAAGAAAAGAAAGATGCTGATGCAACAGATGAAGAGGAGCCAAGAATACTGGAAGCTTTGGAGGCAAGCATTCTTAGATGTGCTATTGACTGCATAAATGCTGAAAAGGATGCTGCAACCAAAGGTACTGTCGACAAGGATACTGTCATAGAAGATGCTGTCATGGAAGATATTGTCGACAAAGGTGCTGTCAAGGAAGATTCTGTCAAGAATCCAGCCAAAGCTACTGTCAAGCCCAAAAGACTGAAAGCTAAAGCAAGAGCATGGTTTTCTAGACAGAAACCTCATGGAAAGCACAAGTACTCAGGAAAGGAAAAGGCCACTGGATTTGGCAGAAATCTGAAGATGCCAATTCAATCAATACCTCCCAACAGTCTTAAGGTACAACAGATGCAATCAAAAGAAATCAAGAGTGTTGAGATTAAGCTGGATGCTAATCAAGAGGTTACTGAGTACATTTTGTGGTGGCCAGAATCAAGATCTGTCAGGATGAACAAGGACTTTGATCTTGTAGCCACATCAACCAGTGGTAACATGATGGCAATAGATAAAAGAAGAATTGACTTTTGCTACCTGGAAAGGATGGTAGAGTTGATGGAAAGCTATGATAATGTTCCAGAGCCTGTCATGGAACATATTCTGAGATATCAGGCTGATAGGGATGCTGAATTCTATCAGAAATTTGGCTACAATTTTGCAGATTTTGATGATGCTGATATTCTCACTGATCTACCACCTTCTCCTATACCATACCACTGGTACTATGAGTTTGAGGATTTACCCACAGAAGAAGGGCAAACCCAACCAACTCAGGAAAGGGAACCCAAGCCAAGCAAAAGACCTGAATCTTCTCAATATTCTCAATATCAATCAGAACTTGATAAGAAGGAAGCTGAACTCCTGGAAAGATGCAAGACTGCTAACAAGGCAGAAAGTGAAGATCCAAATTATCAAACATGTATGCTGGAAAATCCACTGAGAATGAAGTATCTAAAAGAAGAAATCTATGTTTGCAGCTTTCACAAGCTAAAAACATCTAATCTGAAGGATTTACAGTATATGGTAGCTGGATCAATTCATCCCTTGGAGCAGATCTGTTCTGATGAGATAAAGGAAATATTGGAAAGGAGAAAAGGAGAAAATTCAAAGCTGGACAAGCAAAGGAGGATGACTCTCAATGCTTATCCTGGAAGTAGATTCAAGCTCATTCATGAAGAACTCCACTTCAGAAGCTATCCATTTGATCAAGAGCAATGGTTGAATCTCAGGGATGCTAGTTCTCTTATTTCTCCTACTATCAAGAAGATCATTGAAGAAATAGAAGATGCTGCAGTCACACATGCTGAAATCTCTCTTGTAGAAGGTCTAAGAGGCTGCTTGGTAGAAGCTCTCAGAAGAGAGGAAGTAACAAGACAAAAGAGGAAATCTCAAGCTAAGTAAACATTCTAAATCCATTCTGATCTTGTTAGTTAAGTTGTCAGCATATATTGTAAATTTGTTGTTATTGTCCATAAAAACAAATTGGGGGAGATTGTTGGGATTTATGGGTGATAGCATAGGAACAACTTAACTTTGTATATACTTAATTTTTTAATTAAGTAGAACATACTGTCACAGCCAAAGTATGTTCTTGTAATCAGTATGCAATGTCATTTTAATTGTGTAATTTGGAAGAAGTTCACTTTCTGTGTTCAAGCCTCAAAGAATGCATATTAAATGACAGCATGAATAAAGGTTACTGTCATAAGCATTGACAGTAAGATTACAAGAAGACAGAATGTTGCAAGTCAAGACAGCATATTCACTCTGACAGCAACATTGGCGGAAGACTACGCGACAGCAACTTTAGCCCTCGACAGCAAGTTTGGAAACCTCGACAGCACACTATGCGGGGAACTCCTACTGTCACCAAAAGCACATTCCTGTGACAGCAAGCTTTGCGGCAAAAGTAACTGTCTCGAGAAAGATCCTTGTTCTAGGTATCTTTCTCAGTCAAATCCCGTGACAGTTTCAATGTTCAAGAAACAGGCGTGTTGCAGTATCCCTAAGCTGCACCAAGTCTGCAAGACTACGACAGAAGCTTCATGCACTGCAAACAAAAGCGAATCAATTCAAGAGCAAGGTCAAGTCTCTATTTGCTGAATTGTTTTAGCTAGAAATAGAATGAATCTAGGTCGCTTTCTTTGTAATGTATATCTGACATTGTTAGCAATTTAGGAAAGTCACATGGGTAGACACTTTGTAAGAAGCTGCCACTTGATAATGACAGCAGCTTCACAGACCCGTGTTGATAGTGATAGGATTAGTCTTATACTTAGACTATCAATTCATTCTAGGTAACAAGAGCAAGAAAGACAAGCAAGTGTCTTGAAGAAAACCGAAGCTCAAGATTTCTCTCTTGAGGTTGTAGCAACACTTTGCAAAATAAATAAAAACATTTATTTTGTGAATCCTGTCTTTAGAGCATACTGTTTGTGAATGCATACATCTTATTGATAACATTAAATCTTAGTTTTGGTTGTTGAAATTAAGATTGAATTTTATCAGTATTGCATTCATCCCCCCCCCCACTTCTGCAATACACGAGGACCAACAAAGCCACACACTGAACATTTCATATTTACTCACTGTCTTAAACAAAAGCTCAACTGCCGGAATCTTTTCTCTCAAGTGAATTTATTTCTAGCCTTGAATGTTATATCCAAACTACTAGAAATTAATTACTTGTACTGCTTTGACTATCTAGCGAATCTTTATCCCTAGAATTTATCTCGAACTATCTTTTAGTATTCTATCTTTTTATTACAAAAATAGAAAAGTTCATGTCGAATTTATTCTATATTTGTTTTAATTAGTTTGAGATTCAATCATTGTAATTCGTACTGTATTTGTAACACTTTTCAAGTTTAATATTAGTTATATTTAACTTGAATTTTGTTTCATTTAATTCCGCAATAATTTGTTCTTGGATTGTAAAATCATAAACCAAACAAATTCGATAAAACGGTGTTGTTTGTATTCAACCCCCTCCCCCTTCTACAAACTTATCAGGACCTAACAATATATAATATTAATGATGCCCCATTTATCTTCCTCACCCCCATTTGTATTCTTTATTTTTTTAATTTTCCAATTAATATTTAAGTTTCTTATTTTATAATTTATCATATTGATTTTTATTCTTTATTTAATATTTTTCGTTCTCATTAATTTTTTTGGTTTGTCATTTTTTAACCTCCTTTGATGGCTCGTGCCTTGCACGGGTTATAGGCTAGTATTATGTTATATTTAAAATTGATTTATTAAACTTCTAGATTATCTAGTGTGTGCAAATATTGACAAAAAAAGGCGTGCAGATATTGAATAACTTGAGTTAATATTGAATAGTGCCAAATAAGTCGGTCAATGGATTCTTTCCAAAAAAAATAAACAATAAGTCGATCGGTCAATGGATCAAGATATCCTATCTGATCCATGAGCTTTAATATGAAATATGAATTTGATAAAAAGATATTGATACAAACTTCAATTTAATTAGAAAATTTCAATAGAAAATAAAATTGGATGTCGATTTAGATTGAACTGATCCATTTATGTCTGATTCGATTATATACTATATAATATTATTTATCGTATTGTATTTTATATATATTTAAATAATATAATGTTCAAAAATAAATATATTTGTACTGTAATATAACTGTTTTTGGAGAAATTTGGTAACAACACGAATTTGGAGGTTGCTGGAATCACAGAGCAAAATATGATAATTTGTAGCTGTTCTGACGAAGAACGCGAAGAACACGGGACGAAAGCTGATGGATTTTGTAGCTGATCTTGCTTGTTGATTCGAAGAATGTTAGAGAAAAAGTTTTTATTCTCTCTCGCTGCAAACTGTCAAATCACTTGTAAACAAGAAGCCTACGTACCCTTTTATAGGGGGTCAAACCACACGTAGTTCTTGGAGGACAAGTTACATGGACGGGTTAGGGTTTGGTCCGGTCCATCAGGGCCCAAGTCCACAAGACGTTGATGGACCTCTATATAGAAGCCCGTAACTAGCCATGGCCCAAGCCCATGGGGATGTATTCGGCTGTCATGGAGTTGTGAGCGAAAAGACCTCATGGAGAGGTATAGAGATGTGACACTGGCGGACCTCGCACTCGATCCCTTGGGGACTAGTCATGTGATGCGATTCCGAGATAGTGCATGCGTCCCCTGAGGGTTTGGCCATGCAGAGTGATCCATCCATGCGTCCTCTAGGGTCTGGCCATAGACCTTCTTGCCTTCATATCATGAGATGTCTTGTAAAGATGTCTTCATGTGATGTGATTCCAAGAATATGTAAGTGATGCTGACCTCGAACGGTACTTCAAAGTGCAATCCGGTCCCGTAGGGACCTTGAGAAGCGACCTCGTAGGGCCTTGTAGTCAAAAGTTATCACAATTATATTTTCTGTCCAGCTCACATGTGAGCTTATGTTCCCACATGTATCTTCAAGTCTTCTTCAAGTATGATGAGAGAAGGCCTCTTGTTGATATGATGAGAGGAGCAAATGAGTCTTCTTCTTTTGTGTGTCTGCTTTTTAGTATGAGGAGATGAGTCATCTCCTATCACCTAAGTCTTTCTCTTTTTTAATATGAGGAGATGAGTCCTCTCATGCCGTCTGGTCCTCCTTTTTAATATGAGGAGATGAGTCTTCTCCTCTTGTCTGGCTTCTTACTAATATGATGAGAGAAGACCTTTATACGAATATGTTAGAAGAAGTCCTCTATGCTAATATGATGGGATGAGGAGTCCACTCTGCTGATATTATGGGAGGAAGAGTCATCTCTGCTGATATGATGGGCTGAGGAGTCCTTTCTGCTGATACGATGGGAGGAGTCCTTTATGGTAATATGAGGAGAAGAGTCTTCTCTATAAATATGAGGGTATGAGTCCTCTCTGTTGATATGAGGGGAGGAGTCCTTTCTATTGATATGAGGTGAGGAGTCCTCTCTATTAATATGAGTGAAGGAGTCCTCTCTATTAATATGAGGGGAGGAGTCCTCTTTGCTAATATGAGGGGAGGAGTCCTATCCTCTCGTCTGACTCCTTGCTAATTTGATGGGAGGAGACCTCTCACTGCAATATTATTTATTTATCTTAATAGAAGTTAAGTGTCTTCTTCATAATGTTGCCACGTGTCACCCTATAAGGTCTTGGTCAACATAGCGTTACACAGTCCTTGTCAACATAGCGGTACGAGAGCTGCACAATATTTTTGGACCATTAATCGTGAGCCTAATATTTTCATCAATTCTCGTAATGGGTCTATTTAGAGCTCATGATCGTATTTGGGCATAACAATAGCCAAGTAACTAGATTGTAACATTCAAAAAAAAGTAACTAGATTGTAATTTAGTTTTGTAATCTCTCTAAAAAGATATTCAGGTCTTAAAAGAAATATTGTTGAAGATCCAGATATTCGGGTTATAAGAAGTACCAGGTGAGTATAAATCAGATATTGGCCAAGTAAGTGGTACTTGTTGTTTTATAATTGTTTTGTATATGTGATTTAAGGGATTTATGTGTTATAATTGTTTTATATTTGTGATGTACTGATATGTTTTGATTAATTATTTCTTAAATGATTATCGAATGAGTTATGTCTTTACCTAAATTTATGTGGTACTTGGTAATTGTATTGGATATATTCTTAAACGATTATTGCTTATAATATAATGTTTGAACACATGCGAGATTAATTAAAGGCATTATGATTTTCATACTTATGTATTTGCAAATACATTAAAGGTGTTTAGACCATATATTGGAGGTATTCAAGCCATATAATGGGACCTTCGAGTCATATATTGGAGGTCTTTGGACCATATATTGGGACCTTCGGGTCATATATTGAAATCCCAGGACGATACAGTGTATGATAGATCGCAACAAAGAAAATGTATTACAGACATATGCATATGCATATGAGATAATTTGTGTGTGATTATTATATGTTTCTGATCGAGTAAAGTGAATCAGTGATGATTTATGCTTACTGAGTTGTCACTCATATAAAACACTAATATTTTTCTGGATATTATAACAAATTGATATATTATCTTAACTAATTTGAAGATGTACACAAGGACATTAATTACATGTATACACATAGTTGAGGTTTTGACTTTCATACCAAATATATATATATATATATATATATATATATATATATATATTATTGTTTTTGTCGAATGTTATATGTTAATTTGTAAATTAAATTACAGGTTTTATTAATTATTTTTAAATGTAGTAAGGTACAAGGGTGTTACAATAAATTACAATTTAGTGAATATTCATTTATATTTACATGGGGTCTTTAAAGACTCCACAAAAATTTATTGGTAAATTCATTTGGCGAGTTTATCCCATTTTTCTATGTTTGGGCCAAAAACAAATATTCGGTTTATTAATATCGAGGTTCTACTTGAAGTATATATCATTAATAAGATGTGAACCATGTCACCCATGGTTATATTTCCACATTTAAGTCAATAACTACAATTTCGTATATTCTTAACACAGTTTTTGATAACTATCATCAACAATATACAAGAATTATGTCAATAATTACAATTCCATATTTTATTAATATAGTTTTTGATAAAGATCATCAACAACATACAAGTGTCGGGGAGCCTTCGAGACTCTTGTTGCTTCTATCTTATCTCTTACGTGTTTCCAGAACGTAATCACGTTATAACAACCCAGGTAAAATTTTGAGTTTTTTTTTAAAATCATGTCAAGTCCCAATTTTGAATCCGAAATAAGTCGAAGTATATTGGCCCAAATGCAACCAACTTGGGTACAAGCTCGCCACAGACCCCCCCCCCCCCCCACCAAAGATCATTATTTATTGGTGCGCTTAGGAGTAGTACTTTGGCTTATAAAAAGAACTAAAGTCGCAAATCTCCTCGATATGGAATTGGATGTTACACACGTGGCTAGGTTTCTTGTAGGATCGACATGAAGACTTGTGTCAAGCTCTCTACTTTTGGGAGGTCAATTGGAACTCTTGAGGAACTTCTTGTCTATGATATAGGTATCAACATAAACCATCCTGATTTTGAGGATGTTTACCTCCCGAATGAAGCCTCAAATCCAGCAAAATTTGATGTGACTATAAGTTTGTCTGACCAGATCAACATGCATAATGAAAAGGTGAAAAATATGGACTGATAGATAAATAGGAAAAATGAAATAATGATCCATCTAGTTCAAATGAATTGAAATTAAATTAAGTGAATAACAAGTGTGTATATGTCATTACACGAAATTTGGTAATTAGCAAAATATGTACCGATGCTACATTAAGTCATTAATAAAAAAGTCATACGACATTTATAAAAATAATAAAAAATGAACAAACATAGAAAAGATAAAATCAGAGTTTCTTTCATTCAAGCTACAATTATTGAGCAGATCTTCACTTGTGGTACATCCATCGCTCATGCCGTTGAAATATACATCATTTTTAGAGAGATAATCTAACAATATTTTGTAATCGTGAGGAACATGCATACCTGATTTGTCGATACGTATTCGAACAATCTCCCAAATACTGAACACAAAAACAAACTAACTCTCACAAAGAGAAAGAGTGAACAAAACCCCAATACATGGATAGAAAAATTCACTGACGGGGAACTAAAATTCCCAATAAAAAAAGAGATTTATTTGAAGGCACAATGAAATTAAGAAATAATAATAATAATAATGGATACTTATCACCGACCAAAAGACTGATCATAGCCCTAAACTAATTAAAGAATTACTTAAGTTTAGGATTTTTGTTGATGGGTGCTGGAGGGCTGTGTTGTGAAATAGCAAAACGTGAACTTCTGTCAATTGAAGTCAACACTTTTAATTATTTGAAGAGTTTTTTCGATACTCTAATTTAAATAAACACAACTTTTTTTATAAATTATAATTTTATATGAAGGCATGAGAGGTGAAATAAAAAGAGGGGAAGAGGAAGATGGAGAAGGTGTGAGATGGAAAGATTGGGATAAATGATGTTATATAATTTGTTTAAGAGTAACTAGTTTACTAAGTCGCGCTTCGCAGCGGCATTAAAAAAATTTTCTAATCATTTTCAAAAATAATCTATAAAAAATGTTTTTAACTATAATAAATAATACTAACATTTTAAACAAAACTTTAAGGTTTCTTTTGTATTCCATGTATTGGCTTGTCCATTTACTAAAATGCCGAATAAATAAATATAAAAATATTTTCGTATTCTCCTTTATATATGTATATATATTGATTGATTGATATTGATTAACACTCGAAGAAAATCTAGCAGTTTATTATATTAGAAAATTTTCCTAAGATCATAACTCTATTCTTATAAAAAAAACATGTATTAAAATATTAAAATAAATAATTAGATAAAAATAAAAAAAATCGTACGAATTATAAGTTAGTATGCTATTAAACTCAAACTAACATATTTCTACAATGTCCCATAAAGACTTTGAACAATTTAAGAGAGATTATTAGGACAGAGTTTAGCCGTGTTTCAACTTCCAAGTTCTAACTCGTGAAAAGTATGCATACAACCTGTAACCCAAGTTATAGACGTTACGAAGAAGAACATAAAAGATAATTATATACACACATAAAATTTTATGATCAGATCAATATATAAGCACTATTAACATAGACATCTGAATGCGCAAAATATGGCTTTTGTAAAAGGTAGACAAAAATAAAATTAAAAATAGATGGAAGCAATTTAAAAACGCCCCAGATTCTTCAAAATCAAACAATAATAGTGATCATCAAATCAACTAAATTTAGCATGGGATAGTTAACAACTTGATCAAAAACCTCATAATCACTAATTCAAACAAAACTTAAAAAATTACACTTGAATTAAAAAAATAATGATTAAATTGTAACAAAAATACCATTAACAAAAAACTATATCCATTGACTGAAACTCTGAAAACAATCTAAATTAAATTATTAGAAAAATATGAAAGTATACTTATCTGTATTACAATACAAATCCTACACCAAAGACTATTCATAAAATTATCATACAAAATATATATAGAACAAACAACCGCAACTCCATCTCATACCTTAAAATTTTTAAATCGATGACAAATTAGTAAACCCGAAAGTGCATGGTACAGTATCAGCACGCATCCATCTATATTAATTTGTAGGCACGCTGAAAGAAAAAATATGTCAAAGATTGATTACGAAACAAATTAACAAAATCACACGTAATGTTCTAGTAGGGTGAAATTCGATTTATATAGGATGTTTGGTTTTAAGACGGACAATAATTAGATTTATAATTTTGGAAATACCTCTATTTTATAATTATTTCTTTCTCTACAAATTTGAAAATAATAAGGAAGTTTTAACATAAGATCCTACAAATTTGAAAATAATAAGGAAGTTGTAATTTTCTAATTCCTCCAATCTTACAAATTTGAAAATAATAAAAGAAAGTTCTATTAAGTTTGAAAATAATAAAAGAAAGTCCTATCAAGTTTGAAAATAATAAAAGAGAAAATTGCATAAGATCCTACAAATTCGAAAATAATAAAGAAGTTGTAATTTTCTAATTCAAAGAAAGTTCTATCAAGTTTGAAAATGATAAAATAAAGTTCTATCAAGTTTGAAAATAATAAGGAAGTTTTAACATAAGACCCTAAAATTTTGAAAATAATAAGGAAGTTGTAATTTTCTAATTCCTCAAATCTTACAAATTTGAAAATAATAAAAGAAAGGTCTATCAAGTTTGAAAATAATAAAAGAAAGTTCTATCAAGTTTGAAAATAATAAAAGAGAAAATTGCAATTATTATCATAAGATCCTACAAATTCGAAAATAATAAGGAAGTTGTAATTTTCTAATTGAAAGAAAGTTCTATCAATTTTGAAAATAAAAGAAAGTTCTATCATTTCTCTTCCTACAAAATTGAAAATAATAAAGGAAGGTGTAATTTTTCAATTTTCTTTCCTAAAAAATCAAAAATAATAAAGGAAGTTGTAATTATTAATATTAAAAATTATGAAAAATTGAGAAAATTAGAAAAATAAAACGAAGCGATTTGAGAGCCGCCACCTCACCGCCCCCGTCTTCTCCTTTATATATATAAATATTTTCTTGAATTTTTGAATTATTAATATTAAATATTAGAAACTATCTCAATTACATTTTAAATCTTTATTAATGAAGAAAACAAAATATATAATTTTTATTTTCTTGCCTTTGAAAAATTTACTGATGGAGAAAACTAAGTATATAATTTTAATATAAAAAATTTCTCGAGAAAATGTTTTTTCAAAAAAGATTTTTTGAGAAAATGTTTTTCGGGAAAATATTTTTCGAGAAAAAATTCTACTTAAAAGATTTTAAAAAATATTTCCGATGAAAATTTACTGAAAATTTGTCAGGAAAAAAATATAAAAAAAAGTTTTCTGAAAAAATTCTAGTTAAAAGATTTTTAAAAATATTTCTCAGTTTTTTTCTAATTATGATATAAATATAAAAAAAATATTTACGAAATAAAATTATAAGTACAAAATAAATTTATTTAATATGTAGGTGAGTAGATTGGACTTTGGTGTGCATAGATAATGCTTCCGTTATGCACGAAATCAATACAATAAAACAAAAACAAAAACAAAATTACAATCAAAAACTAAAAACAAAGGAAACAAAAACAAAATAAAAGCAAACAAAATTTTGCCGAAAGAAGAAATAAAAAAGCAAATATAATTAAGTAGATATAATATATTTAAAGGTTGTGCATCATCTTCACAATGACATGTGCCTACACATTCTGACGCCCCATTGGTGCTGTTGAAGAACTCCTTAGCCTAGATATAGGGTTCGGACACATTGCCCCAGAGTTTCAGGATGTAGAGATTTATAATGATGAAGAGGACCCAGTCGATTTTGGTCCAAAACTATCTCCAGGGTGGACTCATACACGGAGGGTATGCCTTCCACGAAGATTATCACGCTAGTAACAATGAGCTTCTGGATGCTCCAATTGTGGTTCCAGCACATCAAGTGAAGGCTGAAGACATAGTCTTGGGAAAGAGTTACTCCATAGATCAGTTCTGATTTACTCTCAGTAGTATGATCCAATTTTAGTCGTCTAGTAGTTTTCCTTTTCATGTCTTTGTTAAGTGGTTTAGGCAGTACACAACCATTCTAGTTTGCTAGTTCCCAGAAGGCTGTCTTTGTAAAGGCTTTAGCCTTTAGCTCCCGTCTTTGTAAGATGTTTTCCTCGTCAATGAATTTGTTTTGCCGTTAAAAAAAAACTCTACCGTAACTCTACGTTTGTAAGTAGATATCTACAGATGTTCTGATTTTTTGATAATGCTTGTAACAATATAATTACACTGGTAAGTGTTAAAAAAATTACCTCCAACATTATAATTGAGATCCGTCTGCGAATCATGATCCTACTTAACTGAAAACAAACATTAAAAAAAATCATCAATACAAACAAAAATATTAAAACCTAAAAATTTAAATCCAACAAAACACTTGCACAAACTCAAGATTAAATAAACCAATACCAGAAAAACACAGTAAACAAATACAATACGTTCCAAAGGGAAAGAAAGGGCTAAACACTTTTAGATTTTGTTTGTATACATTGTGTTTATATAGAAGAATATAAAAAGGTCAAGATTGAAAATAATAAAAGAGAAAATTGCAATTATTAACATAAGAGCCTACAAATTCGAAAAAAAATAAGGAAGCTGTAATTTTCTAAATCAAAGAAAGTTCTATCAAGTTTGAAAATAATAAAAGAAAGTTATATCAAGTTTGAAAATAAAATCTAAGGTATAATAAGGAAGTTGTAATTTTCTAAATCAAAGAAAGTTCTATCAATTTTGAAAATAATAAAAGAAAGTTTTATCAAGCCTACAAATTCGAAAATAATAAGGAAGTTGTAATTATTTAAATCAAAGAAAGTTCTATCAAGTCCTACAAATTCGAAAATAATAAGAAAATTGTAATTTTTTAAATCAAAGAAATTTTCTAAATCAAAGAAAGTTCTATCAAGTCCTACTAATTCGAAAATAATAAGGAAGTTGTAATTTTCTAAATCAAATAAAGTTCTATCAAGTTTGAAAATAATAAAAGAAAGTTATATCAAATTTGAAAATAATAATTTACTTCCTACAAAATCGAAAATAATAAAGGAAGTTGTAATTATTAAAATTAAAAATTGTGAAAAATTGAGAAAATTAGAAAAATAGAACGGAGCGATTCTAGAGGCGCCACCTCACCGCCCCCGTCTTCTCCTTTATATAAGTACTAGATGACTAAGCCGCGCTTCGCAGCGGCCCTATAAATGTTTTGTAAAATTTTAAATATTAACTATTTAAGAAAAAAATATATAAAATGTATACTATTATATAATAACCATTTCATTGAAAAATTTGGTTTTCAGGTTTTTTGGTATTCTGGTTTTCGGTCATTTTAATTTATAAATAATATGAATAATAGGATATTGTCTTTTCTAACCAAAACATGTTACTTTTTAATTAAAAAAGCACTATATTTTATAAGCACGCTTAAAAATACTAATTATTTTATATTTTTCAAACATTAAAAATATGTTACCTTTTAATTAAAATATACTTTCTTTTATAAATAAATCAAAAAATACTAATTATATTATATCTTTTAATCATTAATGTTAACTTTTTAAATTAACATGTTACCTTTTTATTAACAATATTACATTTTCAAAACACACCTAAAGATACCAATTGTACAATATCTTTCAATCATTAATACACTCCCATTAATACCTTACGCTAAATCTTTCAATAGTTAATAATATATATAACTTATTAATACATCCAAATATATCTTTTAATTTTTTAATTAATTAATAAAATATATTAAAAAAAACTCTTACATGGTACAACTATATGTTAGTATATATAAATAGTAAACACAATATTTTACAAAATAACATACATAAACAATAAAATAAACTACTAACATATTTTTAAACTGATTTTGTATCATATTTTCTTGAGGCGACACCCGTTACACTAAATACATATAAAAAAAAATACTGAAAATATGTAGTAATATATATTTAAGTATTAACCACCATTAAATTCTTCAACCATTCGTATTATCACAAAATTATCTTTATATCCCCTAGACTGTATATGCTGATTTTGTGTCATGTTTCTTGAGTCGACGCTAGTTGAATAAATACATATAAACGGAAAATACTAATAATATATGCAATAATAAAATTTAAATATTAACCTTTTTGAAAATTTGACTATAACTCTTTTTCGAGAATTATTTAGACTCGATGATCTTTTTTTAAAACTTCGAATGAATTTTTTGGTGTTCCTGTTGAATCAATATTATTTTTAAAACAATTAAATTAATTACTTTTCAATAATATTTTCGTTTTTTCATTTTTTTTATTTGTTAAATTATTAAAGCATGGTCACCTTTTTGGAATTTTTTGGAATACGGTATAAAATATGGTCACCGATTTATAAATCTGAAAGTATAGCCACTATTTTGAAACTTGGTAAAAACTTTGACCATCGATTTGCAATTTTCAAACTTTAGCCAACATTTGGAACTCGGTGCAAACTTTGGCACCAAAATGCATCAAAATCTTTCTTAAATATCCCTAAACTTTATATTCCGATTTTGTGTCATACATATAAATTAAAAATATTAAAATTAAGCAATAATAAAACTTGAAGTACTAACAACGGCTTCAAACTTCAACTATTTGTATTATCACAAAATTACAAATTTCTTAAATATTCTTAGACGTCATAATAAAACTTTTTAAAAATTAAAATATACAAACAATTATCATTAATATGCAATGTTATTAATGCACACGGTTATCATAAAATCCTCAAATTTGTGACGTAAAACTATTTGTATTATCACAAAATTACAAATTTCTTAAATATTCTTAGACGTCATAATAAAACTTTTTAGAAATTAAAATATACAAACAGTTATCATTAATATGCAATGTTATTAATGCACACAGGTTATCATAAAATCCTCAAATTTGTGACGTGAGAAAAACTAATCAGTATGTCATGATTTTATTGGCAATTTAAGATATAATAAAGATTAAATTATAAATAGAATTATAATATAAAGATCTAATGAAGATTAAATCGTAAACATGATTAAAATATAACGTTATAATAAAAATTAAATTCTAAAAAAATTGATTTATATATATTTATTGGCTTTCCTATAAATTCAAATCTAAGTAAGATAATTTAATTTTATTGAATTAAAATTGAGAAACTCTAGAAAAATAGATTAAAACTTAAATAGGATTTAATTTAGTTGAGAAAAAAAATTAGTTTTGTTTAATTAAATTTTAAATAAGATTGAATTTAAAATATTATTGTCTTCGCCAAAATTTTGAATTGAATTAAAATAGTGAAACTCTAGAAAAATTGATTAAAACTTAAATAGGATTTAAGTTAGTTGAGAAAAAAACTAATATTTGTTTGATTAAATTTTAAATAGGATTGACTTTTATATATTTATTGGCTTCCCTAAAAATTTGAGTGTAAATAAGGAATGTCTACCCTAAAATTATATCATGTTAAACATGTTTTCTCTCCAAACGCTCTCTCGTTAAATTTATTGGTTCAGCTCGTTAAACATGTTTTCTCTCAATAACGCTTTCTCAAAATAGATAACAAACTAATTTACTAAATAAATTATATCATTTATTAATTAATTTTATTATATCTGAAATTTAATTTAAATCATCATTTACATAGTAAAATAATAATATAATAAAAGATATGTGTGTGTATAATGATATTGACTGATATTTAATTTTCAAAATTTCAAAATTTGACTTAAATAGAAAAGTTAGGAGAATACTAAAATGGTAAATTTAGTTTCTTAATAAAAAAATTGAATATTAAATTATATACTTAGTTTTTAAGCTAGTATATATAAAGAAGAAGATAAATAAAAGGAAAAATAAGATAAAGATTGATAAAATAAAAAGATAAATGTTAGTCCTTGTGTATTGCAGAAGGGGGGGGGGGGGATGAATGCAATACTGATAAAATTCAATCTAAATTTTAACAACTAAAATCAAGATTAAACGTTATCAGCAATATATGCAATCACGAACAGTATTCAGTAAGAACAAGATTCACAAAATAAATGTTTTATTTATTTTGCAAAGTGTTGCTACAACCTCAAGAAAGAATTCTCGAGCTTCAGGTTTTCTTCAAAAACACTTACTTGTCTTTTTTTTACTCTTCTAGAATGAATTGATAGTAGGTATAAGACTAACCCTATCACTATCAGTCACGGGTTTGTGAAGCTGCTGTCACTGTCAAGTGGCAGCTTCTTACAGATTGTCTTACCCATGTGACTTTCCTAAATTGCTAACATGTCAGATATACATTACAAAGAAAGCAACCTAGATTCATTCCATTTCCAGCTGAACCAATTCAGCAGATAAAGACTTGATCTTGCTCTTGAATTGATTCGCTTTTGTTTTGCAGTGCTTAAAGCTTCTGTCGTAGTCTTGCAGACTTGGTGCAGCTTAGGGATACTGCATCACGCCTGTTTCTTGAACATTTAAACTGTCACGGGATTTGACTGAGAAAGATACCTAGCATAAGGATCTTTATTGAGACAGTTACTTTTGCCGCAAAGCTTGCTGTCACAGGAATGATCTTTTGGTGACAGTATGAGTTCCCCGCATAGAGTGCTGTCGAGGATCCCAAACTTGCTGTCGAGGGCAATAGTTGTTGTCGCGTAGTCTTCCGCCAATGTTGCTGTCAGAGTGAATATGCTGTCGTGACTTGCAACATTCTGTCTTCTTGTAATCTTACTGTCACAGCTTTAGGACAGTAACCTTTATTCATGTTGTCATCCAAAAAGCATTCTTTGAGGCTTGAACACATAAGTGAACTTCTTTCAAACAATACAACTAGAATAACATTACATACTGATTACAAGAACATACTTTGGCTATGACAGTATGTTCTACTTAATTTGAAAAATTAAGTACAATCAAAGTTAAGTTGTTTCAATGCTATCACCCATAAATCCCAACAATCTCCCCCAATTTGTTTTTATGGAAAATAACAACAAATTTACAATGTGTGCTGACAACTTAACTAACAAGATCAAAATGGGTTAAGAATTTTCACTTAGCTTGAGATCTCCTCTTCTGTCTTGCTGCATCCTCTCTTTTGAGAGCTTCTGCCAAGCAGCTTCTTAGACTTTCTACAAGAGAAATTTCAGCAGCAGACACTGCATCATCCTCTACTTCATCAATGATCTTCTTTATGGAAGGAGATATGAGAGAACTAACATCCCTGAGATTCATCCATTGCTCTATATCATATGGATAGGTTCTGAAATGAAGTTCTTCATTAATGAGCTTGAATCTACTTCCAGGATAAGCATTGAGAGACTTCCTTCTTTGCTTGTCCAGTTTTGAGTCTTCTCCTTTTCTCCCTTCCAATAACTTCTCTATCTCATCAGAACAAATCTGTTCCAAGGGATGAATTGAACCAGCTACCATATACTGTAAATCCTTTAGAGTGGATGTTTTAAGCTTATGCAAGCTGCAAACATAGATTTCTTCTTTTAGGAACTTGACTCTTAGAGGATTTTCCAGCATATATGGTTGATAATTTGGAGCTTCACTTTCTGCCTTGTTAGAGGCCTTGTGTTTTTCCAGCAATTCAGCTTCCTTCTTATCAAGTTCTGACTGAGTTTGAGAATATTCAGAAGATTCAGGTTGTTTGCTTGGCTTGGGTTCCCCTTCCTGAGTTGGTTGGGTTTGCCCTTCTTCTGTGGGTAAGTCATCAAACTCATAGTACCAGTGGTATGGTATAGGAGAGGCTGGGAGATCAGTAAGAATATCAGCATCATCAAAATCTGCAAAGTTATAGCCAAATTTCTGATAAAATTCAGCATCCCTATCTGCCTGATATTTTAGAACATGTTCCATGACAGCCTTTGAAACATCATCATAGCTCTCCAGCAACTCTACCATTCTTTCCAGGTAGAAGAAATCAATTCTTCTTTTATCTATGGTTGATTCACTTTTCTTGGTTGATATGGCTACCAGATTGAAGTCCTTGTCAATCTTGGCTGACCTTGATTCTGCCCACCACAGAATGTACTCAGTGGCCTCTTGATTTGCATCCAGCTTAACCTCAACGCTCTTGATTTCTCTTGATTGCATTTGTTGAATCTTAAGACTGTTGGGAGGAATTGATTGAATTGGCTTTTTGAGATTCCTGCCAAATCCAGTGGCCTTTTCCTTTCCTGAGTACTTGTGCTTCCCTGTTGGTTTCTGTCTAGTAAACCATGCCTTAGCTTTAGCTTTCAGTCTTTTGGACTTGACAGTAGCCTTGGTTTCATCCTTGACAGAACCTTCCTTGACAGTATCCTTGTCGACAGCATCTTTCAAGACAGCATCTTCTATGACAGTATCCTTGTCGACAGTACCTTTGGTGACAACATCTTTTTCAGCATTTATGCAGTCAATAGCACATCTAAGAATGCTTGCCTCCAAAGCTTCCAGTATTCTTGACTCCTCTTCATCTGTTGCACCAGCATCTTTCTTTTCCTGGCTAGGAGTTTCTTCATTGCCTTCATTCTGAGATTGAATACCAGTATTCCCATAATTACTTCCACCAGCATTTCCAGCATTTCCAGAAGCTTCACCGCCTCCATCCTCACCATCTTCATCATCATCATGGGGAGGAATGTTATAGAAGCAACTTCCACCTTGATCATTTCTTTTGGCATTGGTTCTAGTGATTAGCTCCTTCATTCTAGCTCCCAGTGCCTTGTCTCTCAACACCAGCATTTTGTAGATTTCTTGAACAGCATTAACTCTTCCTGGATTGGCATTTGAACTGAGTATTCCATCTAGTACCTTCAGAATTGACTTGGTTTCCATTGTGGATGGGCTCCCAATATTCATGAAGTTGTTCCTTCTTGTGCCATCCTTAGTTTTAGATCTGTAGAAAACACATGGTGGATTTGAGTAGACTTCAGGTAGCTTCTGCATGATCAGGTTCTGGATTTGCATATCCAATATTTCATTGAATGGTGTTTGAGTTGCCCTGATCTTTCCCTTCAAAACACACAACACCTTTGCTGGCAGACTCTGCAATAGCTGCATTGTGATGAAATAAGATATGCCAGAAGTGAGATAAATACTTACAGCCCATCTTTTCTCATCATTCACCATTACACTGACACTAGTAATTTGTTCCTTTAACAGTTTTGTGGTGTTGGTTGGACGGTTGCTAGGAGCATTCATTGCTTCTTCCACCAAACTGCTAAACTTACTGTCATGGTTGTGTAATGTGCTCTCCCTGTAATCCACCATCATGACATTGGCTTCCTCTTGATCAAATTCAGTGCCATTTGTCCAAATAATTCCACCATGAATGGATTCAGGCAGTTTCCCTTTACCTTTCCCAAGTTTGTTTTGTTCCTCCATTTCTCTCCATTTCTTCTGTAGAGTAGTTTCTTGAGAAGGATCTCTAATCACCACAGGAGGCAAGATTGGATGTCTAGATGCAGGTCTTCTTTGCAATGCATCTTGAGTTTCCTTTGACATTAACACCCTTTCTCCATCCATTTCCACTTCAACAGGCTTTTCAGCTTTATCCTGTGGTTTTGCACTGCTTGGTTTGACTTGCTCCCCCTTAGACATTGCTTTCCTTTTAGCTCCCCCTCTGGTCTCCACAGCTACAGGCTCCCCCTGAGTTCCACCTGATTCTTGAATAGGCAATGATTCTGATCTTGCTACCTTCTCCCCCTTAGTTGAGTTGGCAGCTACCAGGTCAGTAAGGAACTGAATAGAGAGTTGAGTAGCAGCAAAACCATCAACCACCAGTTGAGAGAGAGAGTCCAGTTTGGAGTCCAAAGTAGCACACTGTCCTTCAAGAGCTGCAATCCTGTAACCAAAAGTAGCAGAGGGGCCACCAGACCTTAACCTTCTTGGAGGGGAAGGAAAAGATAGGGGCTTGGAGGCTATGGGGGTTCTCACACTCTCAGGGTGTTTTTGAGTGATCTCATCACCCCTCACAGTTGGACTCTCAAGGCCTAGTGCCTGAATAGTGTGGGCTCCCTCAATTTCTCTCTGGACATGCTCAAGTCCCTCTCCTTTTGCCAGCGCATTTGGCTGCCTCTCATTTTTATGCTCACCTCTCTTTTCTTTTATCTCTCTTTTCTTTTGCACACCCTCACTCAACCTAGATGCATGGGTATGAGCAGTACTAACATGCATGGAAGGAGAAGATTTAGAATGTACCTTTAGGAGTTTGGCAAGAGGTAGGTCATCATCAGAGGCATCCTCAACAAGTACAGCATCAAAATGAGGCTGGGAGGGCTGGACAGCAGCTTGAGTAGGAATGGTACTGTCAGTTGGAGTCTGGACAGCAGGTTCTGGCATGACAGCATCTTTGGGAGGTGGAGTGACAGTAGGTTCTGTAGTGACAGTATCTTTCTCTCCACCTTTGACAGTAGCTGTGTCCAGGACAGTAGCATCCCCAGTGTCTTTGACAGCAACAGAGGCTGTGACAGCATCTTCCTGAAGGTAAGATGCTCCTTGGAGATCAGACAAAGTGTTGGATGTTTCATTTTCTGACAAAATACCACTTTGCCCTAGCTCAGTGTTTGGAGGAGTGGTGTCCATCTCACTTTGAGAAATGGGTTCTTGTGGACCACTAGATGGGGACTCATCCATGATTGGAGATGGATGATCAAAACCTGAAGGGTTGGGACTGTCCCCTTCTCTAGGTTGTGGAGAAGAAACAAAAGAATGTGTAGGGAAGGAAGAAGGTGAAAGTGTAGCAGAGAGTGGGAGCTGATTCACAGATGAAACATGTGAACCATCAATAGGAGCAGAGAAATCCTCACTGTGCCCTAACTCACTGTGTGTTTCTTCAAGTGGGGGTATCTCAGGTTGGCAACCATGAGTTTGTGCAGACTCTGTACAGGGTGCCTTGGGAGACAGGCCAATTTCAATAGATGTCCCTTGTTGAGAAGGCACATCTAGGGAGGAGTATATTTCCCTGGTTTCCTCTACAGTCTTTTGGGAGACTGCAGGGTGGCTGACAGTGGTTTTGGTCCTCCTAGCTCTCTTCTTCTTAGGCTCAGGGGGAACCACTGAGGGTTCGGTTTGACTACCTTCCTTATTTGTTGCACTAGGTGCAGTGTCTCCCTCATGACTAACAGAGCTACCACCAACATCAGCATCTAAGGATCTTTTTCTGGATTCTTGCAAGGCTTCTCTTTGGGCTTTGGGAAGTCTAGAGGGCCTAGGCTGAGTGTATGGTGTTGAATGGGGGATAACTGAATTTGGGTCTAATTCAGTTTCATCCTCAAGAGAAAAAGAATCATAACCAGAAGGTAATGGATAATCAAGGTTAGACACTTGATCAACCATGTGCTGAGTGAAACAAATTGGAATATGTGCATTGAGATTTTGTGATGATAATAGTGTGTGTGTGTTCTTTTTCAAAACTGAGCAAGCCTCTAAACGAGGAGCGGCATCATTAAAATCACAGAATGAATTAATGCACAACATAAGAAAGCGAGGGTAGTGTGATACCTTCTTACCTATGGCAGCTTTGAGTTGTGCCATGAGGAGAGCTCCAACATTCACCTTGTATCCATGGACAAGAGAATGTGTCAATTTCTTGATGTAGGAGGGTATCCCATTCCAGCCTGTGGACTTGGTAGAGAACACCTTGACCATTGCATCAAATATCATGCTCCACTCCTTCCTCAGATATTTCCTGTCCATTTCACCAGACGGGTACCACTTGGTTGTTCCCTCTTCGAGAATAGGGCCGGCATACCCAATCTTCAAGAAGAGCTTCTTCAGAGTGTCATCATTAGCAAGTGGAGCAAAGTTTTGGCCTGCTTCCAGTGTAATTCCAAGAGCAGTATTGATGACCTCAGCTGTGAGAATGTATTGTTGCCCAGAGATTGTGAATTGAATACCAGGGTTCTCACCCTCAGTTTGAGCAACAGCAGTTTACCAAAACGCCTCAAGTCTGTCTAAGTCGAGAATGGGGGTTGAGGTTATGGCATAACCGAGATAGGACTTGTTCAAGAAAAACACTAGTCCTTTGAAACCTTCACCAGCATCATTTGGGGAAAAGATGCCAGCAAAGTTTGTTTGAGAGAGAGTCTGTTTGGGGGCCATTGAGATTTCAAGAAAAGAAGAAAGTGAGAAAGTAGCTTTTTGCTTGAAGAAAAGTATTTTGCCTTGAGTTTTGTGAGAGTGATATGTCTGAGTAACTGGAGAATAAATATGGGTATCTCAAACATTTGCTCAAAAAGTGGAGTTAAAGGACGTGTCTTAACCCACTCTCTTAACACGTGAGTTACTGCCCGTTATTCACTGTCAATCGTGGGGTGAATATCCAATTACAACGGTCCACTATTGTTGACAGTAACCTGTGCGCTAGAAACAATCTGTCAGTAAGAAGTGGTGGTGACAGTAGGTTTTGCGCGACAGCAACTATTGCGCAAAAACATGCTGTCACCGTTAAGCATTTGAGTGACAGTATCCTTTAAAGGTCGTGACAGAAAGTCTTTCCCTGCTGTCAAGAAGGTTGCTGTCAAGAGACACGGGACAGTATCCTTCTTTGTGACAGTAATTTAAATGGGAAATTGTTTCTGTCAGGAAATAATTAGAATGCGTTGCTCATATACTTAACCTAAAATTAACAGAATATGAATTTAGCAATGTAATCTTTCAAGCACATATATTAAACAAGTTACACAGACAAGTCATAAACTCAGTAACCACATAAGCAGGAACTTTTATTATTGTTAATAAAATCATTAATATTGAACATTGAGTACATCATTCTAAGATTTTATCAACTAGTTCTAAGACTTCTTCCTTAATCTCTTCTTCAGAGCGGCCTTCTTTTTCAAGAAGTGCCTGAAGCTCCTTCTCTTCTTCCATAGCCTTGGCCTCCTCTTCCTTAACCTTGGCCTCCTTTTCCTCGTCTATCTCATCCATGGCGTCCAACAGCATTTCAAAGAGCTCATCGATCTCTTCATTGTCGGGTTCTGTAAGATCCGGGAAAATTACGTGTTATTATATGATGTGAAATGAAATTTTAATTTCATTTTAAGAATTATTAAATGATTTATCTGTTTAAACGTGCTAAGTTATTCGTTAAATAATTGAATATGTGATATTGTGGTGCTATGTGAAATGTGTGGGGAATTTGAAATTATTTTGAAAAGGGTGTCATACTATTTTATTTTACTTTAATTATCGAAAAGAAAATTTGGATCGTTCCCAAATTATTCGGGGGATTGGTATATCGTTCGTACCAATATTTCATTCGTTAAAGTAGGAAGTATTCGAAAATATTCGCAATAAAGGTATTTTGGTTCGTATATTTTGAATTAAACGATATTTGTAGTTATCCGTACTTTATGGATGCTTATCGTCTCGTGAAACGTGTATTCTGCTTTATTAAAGGTTTAAAGCATATATTCTGTTAAATTGTATTTAAAGCGATCTATCGGATCAGTATCGATCCAAAAATGTCGTTTGGGGTATTATTTTCCGTTTAATATAAAAAGGCAAATCGTACTTTGTTTTGCGTATAATAAAGCTTAATTACAGTTAAAAATCTAAAAACCCCTGAAACGTGTTCTTCGTGTTCTTGAGAATCAAACTCAATTTTGAAGGCGTTATCGGATTCCGATTTCGATGTTCTTGTAACCAAATCGAATCTCTCATCATCCTCTACCTAAATCCATCATCAAAATCTATGTGGGTATGATCTTTAAACTTTTCCGATTTTTAACTAATTTATTTATTTCGAATTTTTGAGTTAATTTGGGGGAATCTGTATTTGTGATTGTTCTTGATAATTGATGATGTGAATAAGTTGTATGTGATGTGGTGAGTGTGTTGGTGATTTTTATTTGATTTTTAGAACCTTAAATCGAGCTATACGAAGTTTTAAAGTTCGCCGGAGTTCTTGAACTTGTTGGCCGGATTTTAGTTCCAGGAAGTGGTTCTTGATTTTGTTAACACCAGTGTATAGATCGTTTAATTTGGAGTCTATTCATGTAAGAATATATGAGGTTGGTGTCTGTTTTGAGTTGGCCGGAAACCGAAACTCGCCGTCGACGGCGAGAATTTCCAGTCAGTTTCGTGCACGTTTTGAGCAGTTTTTGGTTGAGTTTTGTTGAGAATAAGAAAGCAGAAAGATTGGTGTAGCTAACGGCAGGTTTGGGTGAAGATTCGGGCTTGGTCGAACGTTTCCCGGTGGCCGGACGTCGGCCGGAAACTGGGAAACCCAATTTCCGGTGACATGTTCTTGGCGACCCGGAAACTATTCTTCATGACCCGTTTTGAAACCCTAACCCGACCCGGTTGATCTTAAAAACCCTAATGTCATTTCAGAAATATGTTTCTGGACTTTTATTTTTTAAAATAATTCAAAAATTGTTTTAAAAATTCTAAAAATCATATCTTTGATTTAAAAATACATTTTATTATTCCGAAAATTTTATAAATTCTTAAATATTTATTTAAATTCTAAAATTGATTAAATTTAATTATTTTAATTATTTTTGATTAATAATTAATTTATTTAATTAATTGATTAATTCTTTTAATCAGTTAATTCTTAATAATTAATTATTAATTAGATTTAATTAATTAAAATTAAGTTTAATTATTTTCTAGCTTGGTTTATTTATTTAAAAATAGTTTGAGCATTTAAAGAGTGTCAATTAATTTTATTAATTGATTTATTTGCATTTAAAATACTTATATTGGATTTAAAAATCCGATTTTTGATTTAAAAATTGTTTGTGGCTTATTTAAATTCAAATAAGCTTTGTGTGATGTTTTAAAAATAGTTATAAGTGCTATGTGATTTGTATGAGTTGTGTAATGTGTTTTATAGTCAGTATATACCCGTACTAGGGCTAGTATATGCGTTTTAAATATTATAAATTAGACCGGGCGTCCGATACGTAACCGGTTACTTGTTTAAATGTGTTATGTGAATGATGTGAATTATCTGTTGTTGAGTCATGCATGTGAATAAATGGTGTGGAGACTTGTTTGAGTAATTGGTTGTGTATAATGTTATCACGAGGGGTAGATGGGATAGAAATTTGTCGGTTATGTTAGAAAGTGAGATTTACGAGGCCGTTGACTTGGATGTTGACTTTTTATAGTATGGGGATTGTCGTCAAGCGAGTTACGTGGATTACTTATGTGGTTGATTACGATTGGTCTATCAATTGAGATGTGGATGTTTATGCAACAGAGACATCGGTAAGATCGGTAAGTGCGTCGAAGTTAAGTTACAATCATTTATGGAATATGAGAATTATACGTTGAGGACTAAGTACCGTCTCATGTTTGACTATCGAGGCTGGCACGTGGATTCAAAATGGTAGAAGCAGACTAGTGGTATTCGCAAGAGCGTTAAAGCAAAGAAGGACGGAAGTCGAGAATCGTGCTATAAGACAGAATAAGGAGGGATCGTATCGTTTCAGCGTTACGAAATAGCTAAGGACTAGAGGCAAGTGTTTATACCCTTGCTTATTAATTAAGGGATATTATCTTGAATTATTAGTATGCATGTTGAATGCTTATTACTGAATTTTCAAATGTTGATTTCTTTGCATTGAATTGCAAGTATGTTATTTAATCTCGTAAATTGACGAGTACTCTTTTATACCTTTTGAGTTTAGATTCATATTTTCATATTGATCGGAAAGATATACTTATTATATTGAAAAGCTTGAAGAGATAATTATGGGCCGTATACTAAGGCTTTCTTTTAAAAGACTTGATTTAAAAATGCTAAGTTGGAATATTACCAACCCTAGATGAGCAGGAACTTGTGAACCCTATGAGGGAAAACTTATTCTGAAATTCTGAAGTGGTGTTGCTTGCCCTTCAGGTATTCCGTTTTTCACCTTGCACCTATGCAAACCTTGTTATCCTTTCTTGTTAATGCGATCATCTGATCCATTCCCTGATTCGAATTCATATATGCTGTGCATGATTTAGTTTACTTCCTTCAAGCACAAGGCTTATCTATTATAAGTACATGTAAGAAGGACTTGAACTATTTCTGTCAGAAGTTGATAAACCCTTATTTTCTTCATTTATAAACTTCACCTTGAATTCTTCTTAAACTTGAACTTGACTCTCTTGTCATTTACCAGACTGGTAAACCTTAATTAATTCTTCCATAATGTGATGATTTGAACTATTGAGGCCATCTAGAGCCTGTTTTTTGAACCCTACTCTATATTGACTTGTTACCCTTTTCTGTTGATATCATATTGTCTGTTTCATATCAGATTCAATCTTGTTAAGCATGTTATTGTTTATTCTTTGAACCCTACTCTATATTGACTTGTTACACTTTCTGTTGATATCATATTGTCTGTTTCATATTAGACTTAACCTTGTTGAGCATGTCATTGTTTATTCTTCATTATATCCCAGTTGTTACATCGAACTCGTCGATGCTTATTATATTGTCACTTTTCATGTGCACCTCCCCATATTGTGTCGATCTCGTCGATACTAGATTATATTGTTATTCCTTAATGGATTCTTCATAATTGAACTGTTTCCTGGAACGTGAGTTTTCCAGCAATTGTTGTATTAGGTTGTCGATTCTTCCGACACCTGATTGTCGAAGTAAGGTTGTCAATTGTTCTGACACCTGACGTATATAATATAGGATTGGAAATGTTTTTTTTTAAATGGACCAATTATTGGTCGGGCCATTTATGGTCGATGTAATTTAGGCCCAGATTGGCCTTGGATCCATAGAGGACTATGCATGAGCTAGTCCGGGGTTGTTGCGTGGCTGGCCAGCAGCACAACCTTTGATTTGATAAATGTTAAAAATCCAATTCTAATATTAGTTCTTATTTCTGAGATGAGTTACATCCATATGTTTTGTACTTGTGAGTTATGACCTGATATTCAGGTTTATTCGTTGCGTAAAATTGTTGGTTGTTGATTAATAAATGGTGGTTTCAATCTTGCTGAAATCACTTACTCTTAATTCAGTTGGATTCCAAATAGTCGAAATCCACTTCCTTGATTCCATTGGCAGTCGTGAGATATCTATCTTGATGAGTTTTATTCATACCGCATATCCAGTCGGTACCATGTTGAAGTCTTGAAGTGCGTTCTTTATTTCTTGACCGAGCGTGTTGGCTCATTCTTACCCCTTGATTATTCTAACCTTCCAGAGTTGTTGGTTTCAGAAAATGTTGTGAATAGATTTGTTATCTTCAAAACTAGTATTTTTATACAAACTATGGTCTTGAAGACGTATGAGTTATATTTATTTCATATGTTCTACTTACTATTGTAGATATTGTTGATTCGGTCGCCGTAGCGACCAATATAAATCTTTTTGTGTTTTAAACTATTCAAATGAGAGAAGAAGAATAAGAAATTGTGGTAAATTACCAAACTTGATTTGAAAATATTAGAGATTACAAATGTTTAAGCCAAAGGCTTGTTTATTTGAAAATCCAAAGTTTATTTTGGAAACCTTTCGTATTATATTTAATAATGCGCTTGCTGAGCAATTCATTCGCTCATACTTGTTTTATTTATATATATTTTAGCCTGCCGGAAAGAAGGTGTATTGGCAAGAGTTGTCCGCGTAGCTGATCAGAGATGGGGAAAGATATTAGCGTAAAGACGTTTTGATCCAGAGCATTGGAGCTGGTGAGAGGTTTTGTATATAGATGTTTTCTATTGAATAAGATATTGTATAAGAGTAGTGGCCTGGTATACTTCTTATCGAAGTTATACTAGTGTTTTAGATTGTATGTAAAGAGAATGATTGTAAAGAGGAAAGTTGTTGTAATGAAATTTTGGATTCTTGTTTCTAGCACTATAACCTTTAAAGATTCTTGGTAGAGTTGGGGTCACAGATATTATTATTATTGTGTTGATTTTATATTGAACAGGTTGTTTGGATTAAGAGTGCAGTGTGACGACCAAATCTTTTGACCCCGGATTTGGGGGCGTTACAGGTTCACTATCACACTTCTTTAGACCAACTTCGATTCCTACTTTGTTTTCCATTATTTACTTTAAAACTGAGAGCAGACTGGTGAAACCTAAGGTTAATTTATAGGCAAAACCGTCTAAGGATTAAAGTCCAATGGTCAAAAGTTAGAGTACCCATACAACTACCACAAAAGTAATTAATGGTCGTGTCCTCCTTTAATCCTACAGATTAATGCAAAAGAGTGTGAAAGTCCAATGGAACAGATTTTTAACTCTCAAACTTAACGGATAACCACATTAAAGTCATACACGGTTTAAAAGTATGAGACTGGCACAAAATACTGACATGAAAAGTCAAATCAACACATGCTGTCACATAACAGACATAAACCAAGTAGACAGTAACTTCTCTTGACAGCAGGTTTGAAGTTGCTGTCATGAGCTTCAATAAGAATTGAAAATTTAGAAACCTTAGTAAATTAACATACCAGATTCAGCATTCCCAATTCACTTACCAACCTGTTGAAGGTTGCTTCATCCAATGGCTTAGTGAAGATGTCAGCAAGTTGCTTGTCAGTTGGGACATAAATCAGCTTCACAGTTCCTTGTTCAACATGCTCTCTGATAAAGTGATGTCTTATATCAATGTGCTTTGTCCTAGAGTGTTGAACTAGATTGTCTGAGATGGCTATGGCACTAGTGTTGTCACAGTAAATAGGAATTTCTCTTAACACTAGACCATAATCTAGAAGTTGACTTTTCATCCATAGAATTTGTGCACAGGCACAGCAACTGCCTGCAGCAATGTACTCAGCTTCTACAGTTGAGGTAGAAACTGAATGCTGCTTCTTGCTAAACCATGAGACCAATCTTCCACCAAGAAATTGACAGCTACCAGTAGTACTCTTTCTGTCAATCTTGCATCCAGCATAGTCTGAGTCTGAGTAACCAATTAGATCAAATCCAGTATTCTTAGGATACCAAAGGCCTAGGTTAGGAGTGCCTTTTAAGTATCTAAAGATTCTCTTGATGGCTACCAAGTGTGACTCCTTTGGATCACTTTGAAACCTTGCACAGAGACATGTAGCAAACATGATGTCAGGTCTGCTAGCAGTTAGGTATAGGAGGGATCCTACCATGCCTCTATAGGTGCTTGAGTCAACTTTCTTTCCTTTAGGGTCAAGATCCAGACTAGTTGCTGTGGACATTGGTGTCTTTGCAGGAGATGAATCTTCCAAGTTGAACTTTTTGAGAAGTTCCTTGATACACTTAGCTTGACTTATGAAGATTCCATCAGTTTGTTGAAGAATTTGTAACCCCAGAAAGAATGACAATTCTCCCATCATGCTCATCTCATATTTGTTACTCATGAGATGGGAAAACTTCTCACACAGCTTCTCAGTTGTAGAACCAAAAATGATGTCATCCACATAGATTTGTACCAGAATGATGTCCTTGCCATGATGCTTGTAGAAAAGTGTCTTGTCCACAACTCCTCTGGTAAACTGGTTTTCCAGAAGAAAGGTGGAAAGTGTGTCATACCATGCCCTGGGTGCTTGCTTTAGACCATACAAAGCTTTGAAGAGTTTGTACACAAAATTATGCATTTCAGCATCCTCAAACCCTGGTGGCTGTTCCACATACACTTCTTCTTCCAGCTCTCCATTTAGAAAGGCACTTTTGACATCCATCTGAAATACTTTGAAGTTGCAGTGTGCAGCATAAGCTAGAAAGATTCTTATAGCTTCAAGTCTTGCAACAGGAGCAAATGTCTCATCATAATCTATTCCCTCCTGTTGACAGTAACCTTTAGCCACTAGCCTTGCTTTGTTCCTTGTCACCAATCCATTTTCATCAAGTTTGTTTCTGAAAACCCACTTGGTCTCAATAACTGACTTTCCCTTAGGTCTTGGAACCAATTTCCATACATTGTTTCTTTCAAACTGATTTAGCTCTTCTTGCATGGCTATCACCCAGTCAGAATCCAACAATGCTTCATCAATTGTCTTGGGTTCCATTTGTGACAGGAAGCATGAAAACATGCTGTCAGCAGAGACTTTGTTCCTTGTCCTCACTCCAGAATTAGGATCACCAATGATAAGGTCACTTGAGTGATCTTTATTCCACTTGGTGATTCTGGGCAAGCTACTTGACTGCACAGGAATACTTCCTTCAGTTTGTTGAGTTGAGTGATCACCAATCCCATTGTCTTCACCATGTTCTTCATTGTCTCCAGAGTCACCATTGTCATGAATGTTAGAGGATATGGTCTGTGACTGAGCTGGAGTTTGGTTGACAGTAGTGACATTGACAGTATCTTTATCAACTTCAACAACCTGAGTGAAGCTAGGTTCTTCATCCACAATCTCCTCAGCTTCCAAGTATCCTTGATTCTCAAATCTGAATGTCTGCATCTTTCCTTCTTCATGCAGTCCTGGAAACTTGGTTTCATCAAATGTGACATTAACACTTTCTTCAATAATCCTGTGTTCCATAACATAAACTCTGTAGGCAGTCATTTCTGTGCTGTAACCCATGAATAGTCCTTCAAAAGCCTTGGTGTCAAATTTTCCTTTCTTCTCATGATTGTCTTTCATCATAAAGCATTTGCTCCCAAACACATGAAAATATTTGACAGTAGGTTTCTTTCCAGTTAACAGACAGTAAGGAGTACTTGCATGAGTTTTGTTGATCATGGTTCTGTTCTGAGTATAACAGGCTGTGTTGATAGCTTCAGCCCAGAAATATGTTGGCAGCTTAGCATCATGCAACATCGTTCTAGCTGCTTCAATGAGAGTCCTGTTCTTTCTTTCTACAACTCCATTCTGCTGTGGAGTTTTTGCAGTAGAGAATTGTTGTACAATTCCTTCATCTTTGCAGAAATTTCCAAGTGTGGCATTTCTGAATTCTGTACCATTGTCACTCCTCAAGATTTGAACTTTTGAGTTTGGGGTTCTATCAAGAACTCTGACTTGATCAATAATCACTTGAGCAGCTTCATCTTTGGATTCAAGAAATTTCACCCAAGTGTACCTTGAGTAATCATCCACCATTACTAAGGCATACCTCTTTCTGGCCATAGATGGTACATTGACTGGTCCAAAGAGATCCATGTGTATTAACTTGAGTGCTTCTGTGTTGGTGTTTACTTGCTTGGACTTGTGCACAGCTCTTCTCAGTTTGCCCATTTGACAATCTTCACACAATCCTTCTTGACAGAATTCCTGTTGGGGCAAACCTCTCACTAACTCTTTCTTCATTAGAATGTTCATTGTTTTGAAGTTGAGATGTGAGAGCTTCCTGTGCCAAAGCATACTGTCACCAACAGTAGCTTTGCTGTAAAAACAGTAAACTTTATCCTTCTTTGTTGAGCCTAGATCAGCAACAAACAGGCTTCCTTTTCTGACCCCTTTTAGAGAGAGGCTTCCATCCTTCTTGTGATAGATGTTGCACACCATCATATCAAAATCAACCTTAAATCCTCTGTCACTGAATTGGCTGACACTGAGTAGGTTGTGCATCAATCCATCCACAAGAGCAATATCTTCAATGACAACATTTCCAATTTCCAGACAACCATATCCCACTGTGTAACCCTTGCTGTTGTCTCCAAAGGTTATGATTGGGCCAGCTTGCTCTACATAATGTGATAGCAGGGCTTTATCACCTGTCATGTGTCTTGAGCAGCCACTGTCAATAATCCACATGACCTGATTTTTCTTCTTACCCTGCAAAACAGAATGTTTCTAAGTTGCATATGGTACCCAATCTTTGTTGGGTCCTGCAGTTTCAGTGTTTCCTGAGTTTCTTTCAGTCACAACATCACAAGCATTATCAAAGACTTCCTGTTTGACTTCTCTTTTCACCCACTTAGGTTTAGAATTGGACTTGGTCCTTTTCTTAGTGGATGAAGCCTTTTTGCTGTTGCCAGCAGGCTCAGAAGTCTCAACAGTGTTTAGGTATGAGCATTTTTCAGTCGAGAGAACAGGTAAGTTAAAGCATGTACTCATGGCAGTGATTTTGCATGGCATACAATCAATGTTATTACAGACACTCATAGTTCTATGCATAAGGGGGGTTCTGTGTAAGTTACCATTGAGTTCAGTAGCATTGATCTTATCCTCAATTGGTTTCTTACAAACATGTGTTAAATGATGAGTAGATCCACAGTTATTGCACAGTTTCCTAGAAGCACCTCCAACATTAGTGTATCCATTTCCTTTATTGACACCTACCTTACCATTTCTGTTTTTAGACTTGGGAGTTACTGGATTGACAGTATGTTCAGAAGTTGTTGTCGAACTTTCCTTGACAGTATCTTTTATTCCTACTGTCTTGACAGAAGGTTTGAAAGTTGCTGTCTTGGAATCATTCTTGACAGTATCTTTGAAAGATTCTGTCTTGCCAACTGTGACAGCATCTTTTGGACTTACTGTCTGATTGCTTGGTAAGTTTACTGTCTTGGGGATTGTGACAGTATCCTTTCCATCCTTGAATGTGCTGTCAACACCTTCATCCTCATCAAGAATTTCTTGTTTGATGAGCATGGCTTCTTCATCAAACTCAATTTCAGCAGCTTTGAAAATAGGAGTTTTAACTTTCTTGAGAATGGTGGGTTTGACAGCAACATTTCCAGGACAATCTTGAATCACAGTTTCCTTTCCAGGTCTTCTACCATAAGAAAAACCTATACCAACAGACTGATTTTCTGTATGCTTATCATTGTAATCCTGAACTATCTTTGATGAGTTTCTATAGGCCTTAATCTTAAATTCATTTTCAGCAATCTCATTCCTCAGGAATTCCTCAACCTCCTTAGCACATTTTAATTCATTTTTAAGTTTAGCATTCTCTTGAGCTAAAGAGCCTAGTGAACTGGTTTTGAGAACAAGAGAATCATTGTCAGACTGAAGTGTTTCATTTAGCTTACTTAGTCTAGAGATTTCCTCATTAGCAGCAGATAAGCTAGTATAGACATTGAACATTTCAGCACTTAAGTCTTTAATGGTTTTCTTATACTCATCAGTAGACATATCAAGTAAGACAAGTGAAGGTACCTGACTTGAAGGAGTTGATGCTACCTCATCAGTGCTAGCCATGAGAGCTAGATTGACATATTCTTCCTCTTCTTCATCATCAGAATCATCCCAACACTTTCCTTCAGCCACATAGGCTTTACCTTGATTTTTCTTGGAGTATCCACCAGTTCCTTTCTCATATCTTTGAACCTGTTTGGGTCTTTTGCATTCAGTAGCAAAATGACCAGGTTCTCCACAGTTGTAACATTTGAACTTTGATCTATCCACAAATCCAGTTTTGTATCCTCCTTTGGTTGAACTTCCCACAGCAGCCTTTGATGAGCTTCCTTTGCTGAACTTGGATGCTTAGCCTTGAGGCTTGTATGACCTATCCTTCTTGAACCTGAAGTTCTTGAACTTTTTGGCCATGTAAGCCATAGTAGGGTTGTCCATGCTTTCCAGTTCCTCCATTGTGTAGAAGTCTTCATCTTCCACATCTTTGAGCTGTAGTACCACTTTCTCATCATCTTCAACCACCTCTTCTATCTTCAAGGTCTGTGTTGGGGTTGATTGTGTGATCTGTAGTACTTCACTTGGCTGTGTGATCCTTGGCACATATGCTACTAGGGCACTTGACATATTAGCCATCTTGTTCCTTGTTCCACTTTGTATGGCTCTCTTTTGAAAGAGTTCGAGTTCATAAGATTTCAGAATACCATAAAGTGTCTCAAAGGTTATATTGTTGAGATCTCTTCCTTCTCGTATGGCTGTTGTCTTGTGTTCAAGGTGATCAGGCAGTGTGAGCAGGAACTTGACATTTAATTCTTTTCTGTCATAGTACTTGCCATGTATCTGTAATTCAGTTAAGAGCTTACTGAACCTTTCAAACATGGAGGTTAAGTCTTCACCAGGCTTGGCCATGAATGCCTCATATTGAGATATTAGAATTTGCCTTTGGTTGCCCTTAACCTCTTCACTTCCTTCACAGAGTAAGGCTAACCTGATCCACATCTCCTTGGCTGATGTGCAGCTTATCACACTTCCACACATGGCTTTATCCAGCGTGAGAGAATCGAGCAAGATAAGTTGCAAATGATCATCTAGCACCATTTTCTCCTTTTCAGGTTCCAAGATTTCTGAGGGATCTTTGGGAACCCAATGTGCAGGAACAATCTCACCATTCACTGTTGTGGCTTCAATTTCCTTTCTTGGTATGAAAGGACCATTCTCGAGTATACCTGGGTATAGTGGATTTGCAGCTTTGATAAACAACAAGATTTTTCTTTTCCAAATGCTGTAGTTCTCTTTATCAAATGCTGGGATCTTGATACTGTTTGATTTCTGCATTTTCTTTGGGATCTCAGATATGTATGTTAATCTGAAAGCTCTGATACCAGTTGTTAGTCCTTGTGTATTGCAGAAGGGGGGGATGAATGCAATACTGATAAAATTCAATCTAAATTTTAACAACTAAAATCAAGATTAAACGTTATCAGCAATATATGCAATCACGAACAGTATTCAGTCAGAACAAGATTCACAAAATAAATGTTTTATTTATTTTGCAAAGTGTTGCTACAACCTCAAGAAAGAATTCTCGAGCTTCAGGTTTTCTTCAAAAACACTTACTTGTCTTTTTTTTACTCTTATAGAATGAATTGATAGTAGGTATAAGACTAACCCTATCACTATCAGTCACGGGTTTGTGAAGCTGATGTCACTGTCAAGTGGCAGCTTCTTACAGATTGTCTTACCCATGTGACTTTCCTAAATTGCTAACATGTCAGATATACATTACAAAGAAAGCAACCTAGATTCATTCCATTTCCAGCTGAACCAATTCAGCAGATAAAGACTTGATCTTGCTCTTGAATTGATTCGCTTTTGTTTTGCAGTGCTTGAAGCTTCTGTCGTAGTCTTGCAGACTTGGTGCAGCTTAGGGATACTGCATCACGCCTGTTTCTTGAACATTTAAACTGTCACGGGATTTGACTGAGAAAGATACCTAGCATAAGGATCTTTATTGAGACAGTTACTTTTGCCGCAAAGCTTGCTGTCACAGGAATGATCTTTTGGTGACAGTATGAGTTCCCCGCATAGAGTGCTGTCGAGGATCCTAAACTTGCTGTCGAGGGCAATAGTTGTTGTCGCGTAGTCTTCCGCCAATGTTGCTGTCAGAGTGAATATGCTGTCGTGACTTGCAACATTCTGTCTTCTTGTAATCTTACTGTCACAGCTTTAGGACAGTAACCTTTATTCATGTTGTCATCCAAAAAGCATTCTTTGAGGCTTGAACACATAAGTGAACTTCTTTCAAACAATACAACTAGAATAACATTACATACTGATTACAAGAACATACTTTGGCTATGACAGTATGTTCTACTTAATTTGAAAAATTAAGTACAATCAAAGTTAAGTTGTTTCAATGCTATCACCCATAAATCCCAACAATAAAGATATCGAATATTAAAATAGTATATTTACTTTCCTCCATTATTAAAAATTTTAATGGAAAGAATATTTAAAATTGTATATTTAGTTTCCTACATTAACAAAGATTTAAAAGACAATTGAGATTTTTTCTATCCTATAAATTCAAATTTAAATAAGGAACTTTAATTTTATTGAATTAAAATTGAGGAAAGAAAGAATATTAAAATTGTATATTCTGTTTCCCCATTAGTAAAGATTTAAAAGGAAATTGAGATTTTTTTTTCTAGAGTAATGCTAGAGAACTATAATATTTTACTATGAAAATTACCATAATGACGTGGCGTTGTTTACATGACAACATGAAACATTCTAATTGAGGGAGTTATTGTGAATGCAGGAGGTCCATTTAATATATTATTTATACAATCAATAAGATAATGACACGTGGATTATGGTAATTTTTATGAACATTTTTTATGGTCCTCTAGCATTTTTCTTTTTTCTATCCTATAAATTCAAATTTATATAAGGAATTTTCATTTTATTGGATAAAAATTGAGAAAGGAAAGAATCTTAAAATTGTATATCAGTTTCCTTAGTAAAGATTTAAAAGGTATTTGATATTTTTCTATCCTATAAATTCTAATTTAAATTAGAAAATTTAATTTTATTGAATTAAAATTGTATATTTAGTTTCCTCCATTAACATAAATTTAAAAGACAATTGAGATTTTTTTTATCCTATAAATTCAAATTTTAATAAGGAACTTTAATTTTATTGAATGAAAATTGAGAAAGAAAAAAATATTAAAATTGTATATTCTATTTCCTCCATTAGTAAATATTTAAAAAGAAATTGAGATTTTTTCTATCCTATAAATTTAAATTTATATAAGGAACTTTCATTTTATTGAATAAAAATCGAGAAAGTAAAGAATCTTAAAATTGTATATCAGTTTCCTCCAATAATAAAGATTTAAAAAGTATTTGATATTTTTCTATCCTATAAATTCTAATTTAAATAAGGAAATTTAATTTTATTGAATTAAAATTGTATATTTAGTTTCCTCAATTAACAAAGATTTAAAAGATAATTGAGATTTTTTCTATCCTATAAATTCAAATTTAAATAAAGAACTTTAATTTTATTGAATTAAAATTGAGAAAGGAAAGAGTATTAAAATTGTATGTTCTGTTTCCTCTATTAGTAAAGATTTAAAAGGAAATTGAGATTTTTTCTATCCTATAAATTCAAATTTAAATAAGAAACTTTTATTTTATTGAATTAAAATTGAGAAAGGAAATAATATTAAAATTGTATATTTTATTTCTTCCATTAGTTAAAATTTAAAAGGCAGTTGATATTTAAAAATTCAAGAGCTCTAGAAAAATAAATAAATAGTTATATTTAGTTTCCTTCATTAGTAAAGATTTAAAAGGCAATTGATTTTTTTTATCATATAAATTCAAATTTAAATAAGGAACTTTCATTTTATTGAATCAAAATTGAGAAAGGAAAGATTCATAAAATTGTATATTTGTTTCCTCCATTAGTAAGGATTGAAAAGACAGTTGATATTTTTCTATCCTATAAATTCGAATTTAAATAAGGAAATTCAATTTTATTGAATTAAAATTCAGGAGCTCTAGAAAAATAGATAAATAGCTTTCGGACGATCTGAGAGCTCCCGGGGTTTTCCTTTATATATATAATAAAAGATATTGATTTCATATAAATTTTTGTATGATTAATTACAATATAGTATCACTTATTATAACTATACTATACATTTATATAAAAATGTTAAATTTTTAGAGTTATATAAAAGAAATAAAATTGATAGTAAATTATATTTATAATTTATTATGATTTTTTATAATTATAGTATGTATTTATACAAAAATGTTTAAAATCATGCAAAAAGATCACATTATGATTATAACTAACAGTGTTAATTGAATTTCGATGTACACAGTCTGGCACAACCGCACTCCGCACGGGCACACACCCCGCCCATTTAACTCGATAAAAAGATTAAAATTATGTTAGGTAAACACTAAACATCAAAGCTATTAATATAAAACGAATTAAGTAGTTATTTAATGACTTAATTGCAGTTTCATGGTCTCAATTATTATATAATTAAGTAGTTATTTAATGACTCTTTTATAATTATTGTCATTTTAATGACTAAATTATTATTTTTTTAACAGATAATTGCATTCCGTCAATTTTTTTTAACGGACGTTAATGAATTCACTTTTTCAATTTTATTATTGCACTTTGATGACTCAATTATTATTTTTTTGCATAAAAATGACTCTTTTTATATATTGATGTCTTTTTAACTAAATTATTATTTAATTTTTTTTTAACTAAATTATACTTTTAGAATGCCCAAATGACTTTAAGATTCTTTATCATAAAACTATTGTAGACGATTTTTAGACGCTAGTACTGTAATAACATGATAAAATGAAAAATGTAAAAGCAAATTCTTGAGTCACGCTTGTAATTTGAATATATCTAATAATTTCTATATGTGTTTCTTTAATTGATTTTTTCATATGAGTATCTCTAATTTTCTTAGATTTTGGCGTAAAGTCATGTGCTAAGTTCTAAAAATCATACCTTTAATTCATATTACGTTAAAGATTTACTAATGTTTGCATCATATTTTTCAAATATCTTAAAATTTTAATTTGATTTTTGATTATTCACTAACAAAAAGATATCATAATTAATTTTAAAAAAAGACATTTGAACATCACTCAAATGTAGGATTAATTAATTTATGTTGGAAGCAACACGAGTTTACTTTCTGATAATTGATGACAAAATCATTCGATCTTTACATTTTTCAGTTTATCTTATTCTTCTAGTACTATTGCCTAAAAATCATGTAGAATGATTTTACAATAAAGAATCTTAAGGTCAGTTGAGCAATTTAAAAGTATAATTTAATTAAATTATTTTTAAATAAAAAATTTGGTTAAAAATGTCAAAAATATATTAAAAATGTCAATTTTGTGCAAAACAATAATAATTGAGCCATCAAAGCGCAATTATAAAAATTAAAAAATGAAACCATTAACATCCGTTAAAAAAATTTAACGGAATGCAATCATCTGCTAAAAAATAATAATTTAGTCTATAAAATGACAACAATTATAAAAGAGTCATTTTTGTGCAAAAAGATAATAGTTCAGGCCATCAAACTGCAATTAAGTCTTATTTAATTCTCAAATTTAGAGTAAACTTGAAAACTGAAAGTAATGTCCGACCACCGTGTTGCAAATTAGAAATTATGGCCATCAAAATGCAAAAGCTGATAAAGTTCGGCCACCACTTTAAAGTTTACTCTCAAATTTATATAATCTTTTTGAATGTTTTGAAAATGAAATGAAATATAATCCAGTTGTTATCTGCTGGTCTTAGTGTTTGTGTATGAACACAAGTATGCATTCAACAAGACTGGTTTGGTTGCTCAACAGAATGAATTTGGTTTTCTGTGTTTGTCTATGTATGATCTAGTGCACTTGGGTATTTTTTCTCATGTCCCTGGCCTTAGGCTGCTTCTGGTCATGCGACAATGGTTTGAGTTCCATGTCTGTGCATATTTTGGTATGCGAGAAGTTTCCACAGGATATATAGAGGTTTCAAGACCTGTGTATGTGCTAGGAACTCCTATCATGGTTGTTGCTGGTATGGCTGTTAGAATCATCAGTGATCTTGTAGATTCCATTACACTATTAGTGACCACAATGCGAAACCATCAAGGAATCAAGGGAGGTAGGAAGAGCCAGCAGATAGCAACTGGATGTGAGGCCCTGAAGAAAGTGGTCTATTAAAGATTGCAGGATTATGGAGATCCAAGGGATTGACAATAGGAATGACACAAGTAGTGGAAAGGGCCAACTGACTGCGTTGGGCAGGATGAATGTAGGATCCAGGGCCGCAGCAAGGGAAAAGGATTGGCATCATCCACGGGACTTAGACAAGGGACAATGGGAAAGAATGCAAGCCCTGGAGGCTGAGAAACGTAAGGCGATTTGTCGTGTGGAGATGGAGGCTTGCAACGCAGCTAGGAGGAGCCAGATGATACAGAATTCCTGATGCCTGTTTCACCAATTTATCAATAACTTAATTTATTTGGGATTGAAACTTTGTGAACCTTAATGCTTACTTTGTTATAAGTTTGAACTTGCTCCTTTCGGAGAGCTGGGATTTCTGTAATGGATTCTCCCTTCTTAAATATCTATAAAATATAAAAGGTTAATAAAAAAATATACAAGAATAATGAAAGATTTTAAAAAAGGGAGGGAAAAGGATGATTCGTGAATCTATATTTTAAAAATACCAAAGTACCAAATTTGGTTATCACGAGACCTGGGTTCGATTCCTCGCAACTACATACAAGATTTATTAATTTAAATTCTTTAGCTTAATTCAGGGTTCAATTCCTTACAACTACGTTATTATACAAAATTTATTTATTTACTTTAATTTCATTAATTTCATTCAATGTTCAATTGTCTATAACTTCTATACTCTTTATTAATAAAGAAAATACTGTTAAAATATCGTGCAGTACCAAATTCAAGATTAATTGTCTATAACCACACAATTAAATAGTATTTATTTATTATATATTTCTATCATTCAAATATCTATAAGTACATTTTTTAATAATTTTTTTAATAATTAATATTAATTATCAAAACAATGTGAAAATGGCGCGCGGTACCAAAGTACCAAATTTGATTATCACGAAACCCGGGTTCGATTCCTTGCAACTATGTAATTATACCAGATTTATTTACTTTAAATTCTTTAACTTCATCCGGGGTTCGATTCATTGCAACTACGTAATTATACAAGATTTATTTATTTATTTTAAATTTATTAGCTACATCGATGGTTCGATTACTTGCATCTACGTAATCATATATGGTTTATTTATTTACTTTAATTTTTTTAGTTTTACAAACGGTTCGAGTGTCTTTAACTACATAATTAAATAGTGGTTTATTTATTATATATTTTTATCATTCAATTCTCGACAAATACATTTTTTAAAAATATTTATTAATATTTATCGATATTAATATGTTGATGTCGACTCATGCTCGGCTCGTGCTTGGCATGGATTACCAGCTAGTAAAAAATAATGAAGCATTGTTTGGTGAGTTACAATTCTACTTCAAATTAATTAAAAATAAAATATGTATGACGTTAATTCTTGATATGAAATGCAACTTTATATAAAAAATAATAATAATTCTCACTGTACTCTTTCACGTCTCAATTACAATAAAATCTTGATATCACGATAAATTAATGTATTAAATGCAAATTTTTGGTCTTAAAAAATTAGCAACTATATAAATTTAACTTCGATTAATCAGTGTTGTAAAAAGCGGGAATCGGAGTTAATCGATGAAGGCACCGTCCATGGATTAATCGGGTAATCGGGGATTAATCGGATCATTAATCGGAATAAATTTAATAATATTTTTTATATACAATTATAAAATTGTTTCGTTATTTCAACTAAACATATGTTATTATCATATATTTATGCAAAAATGTTAAAAATGTTATATAATTGTAATAAATAAAATTTTGAAGGTTTAACTTTTCAATTAGAGATCAATTTAATAGAAAAACTTAAGAGAATTTACGATTTAGGCATCTAAAATTATAATTATATGTACAAAAATAATGTTTTTCCTATTGTTTAATCAAGTTTCTACCTTTTAATTTTAATTTTTTTTTAATTTTAACTATTTTTTACTATTTTTTAATAATTAGTCCGATTAATCCGATTTTTGACCGATTCAGCCGATTTTTGACCGTTTTTATGAAAAAACGATTAATTGACCGATTTTCGCTTAATCAGTTCGGTGGCCCGCCGTCTAGCGATTAATCGACGATTAATCCCGATTAATCGCCGACTTTTAGAACAGAGCGATTAATTAATAATATCGATAAATTAATAAAATTTATCGATCCCAATGATATTAATTTATAAAGCATTTACTGCACATTTATTCGATCAAACACAAATTTAAATCAGAGATAGAAAGTTTCAAGTAAAACCAACCAGGGTCAATTTTATTTGATTCCACTGAAATGAAGGCGAGTTCCCACAAAACAAACTAGTCAAAAATTTGAGAGAGCGCGCAAATCAAATTTCATGTAAAGTTTGCCCAAACCCCAAAACCAAAATGCTGAAAACAGACCCGCGCAGCCAATCACAACCCAAATATTACAAATCTAATTTTCAAGTTTTCTAAAAAATATTCTTGAATCTTGTCAAATTTCATACACAACAAACTCAAACTCTTCTAAATTTTCATTCATCCCTCCAAAACCAAAAACTAAAACTAAACCACCCCTCCAAACATGTATTTATATTCGTATGTTTACTCACATCTCATATCTCTCAATTCAACTCATTTCAACTACAGATATACTTACAGCATCAGAGATTACGAAACAGATGGAGGGTGTTTCTGTTTGTAAACTAAATGATAACAAAGAGAACATCCCTCCATCCACATTGTTCTTGAGTATTCAATGTAATAACGTCCCAGATTTAGTGTCGTGCTCGAGTTTTAAATCTGTTTCCAAAAAGAAGAGGAAGTTGAGGAAGCCCTTAAGGGACATTACCCATTTGTTCAACAATCAAATTTCAGGTCCGATTGCCCATTTTCAGAATCTTGATGCTACCCCTGTTGTACAGATATCAGCTTCTGCAGTTAATATCCGAAAGCGGAAGGCGGATGATTCGAGACATGAGACTGTTTCTAAGTCCTTGAGAATGAACTTTCGATAGTATTTTATTTTTTTGATTTATTGATTTTTATACATACATATAGTTTGTGATATTTAGATTTATGAATCGAAGCAATGTCTTGTTTTGCGTTATAAGGCAGATTCTCGTATTGGGTATCTAAATTTAATTGGTGTTTTCATCGGATATAAATGTTCGTAAAGGTTAAATTGCATTTCGGTGATGGTTTGATGATTTTTTTGTTCAAATTTATATCTTGTGAACATCCCAATTAATAACTATATGAATCACCGGAAGTGTTAAAAATTAAAATAGAATGGCCAAGCTTCCGAAGAAATAATATTACATCCCATTATATGTGTTTGCTCTTGCTTTGAATTGAAAATATTTTGATGATTTTGACAAAGTTTGTAGAAAATCGTGTATAGAATTTGGTCTTTAAACATGAAAATGTACGGATTAAATAATTCATATGTAAAAAGTAAAACAAGGAATAATCCAAGTTCATTTTCATCTGCATCATTCCGTCATTCTTAATCAATGGTCAAATACTTCAAAGTTCTTAAACATTATACAGTAGAAGTGTAGAACTTCTATATAATTCTTTTTATTATTACAGAAAGGTTAATTTTTTTTTATAAAATATTTTATAAAGAGATTATACTGTATTAGGTAATTAGTTGTGTCGTTGTGACACAACTGTCAAGCCACATCCCCCTTTTTTTCTCTCCCTCTAAAAACCCTAATCTTATTAGTTTTCGTTAAACTTTTATTTTTGTTTAATAATCTCTCCTATTTGAGAGTTTGTTAACCTAATAATTGGGTTTTTCTTACCCGTTTTTTGGATTTATTTGTCTGTGTGAGAGTTTGGTGTGTTTTTATGTTCGAGATCATAGATTTGCTGGAATTTTATAATAATAATTCATTGAAAAAGGTTTACATGGTGTTATGGGTATGGTCGATTTTTCGGATGCGATAAGACAAATCAGGTATTAATTATCCTCGTGAGTCGTGACTACACCAAATAATTAGATTGTCTCTCCAAAAAGACTGCAAATATTAGCGATAAGAGCGAGGAATGCTTCAAACTGCAAGATCTGTTCAACGATTGTAGTTTAAATAAAAAAAATCTTGATTTGATTTTTATTATGTGTTCGATTATCTTTGTGGATGCCCTATAACTTATTATTAGTAAATTGTTTTACCCATAAAAGAAAAAAAGTAATTATTTGTAGTCCGTGGAAGATAATAACTAACTTTATTTGCGCATAATGTTACAAGTATTTTCTCCCTTCCACTCATTTCTATACAGTTTTTTTCTCATTGCTTGACACGTATTTTAAGGAATATAAAGTATAGTTCTATAACTTATTTTTAATTTTTTTTTTCTTTGAATAAAAAATTAAATATTAAATTTTAATTCAAAAGAAAAAAAATTTAAATTTTTTTTATAAAAATATATTATACAAAAGACTTAAAATACGTATCGAATCCCGTCCCTCAATATATATAATCTAGTGGGACTCGATCATTGTTCAAATGAAGCCGAATTCCCACAAAAAGAAACTAGTCAAAAATTCGACATGGCGCGCAAATCAAATTTCTTGTGAATTTGGGGAAACCCCAAAACCAAAATGCTCAAAACAAACCCGCTCGCCAATCAAAACCCAAATATTACAAATCTAATTTTCAAGTTTTCTAAAAACAAGCCTCAAAATATTCTTGTATCTTGTTAAATTTCAAACACAACAAACTCAAACTCTACTAAATTTTCAAGTACCAAATTCATCCCTCCAAAACCACCCCTCCAAACATGTATATATTTACGAATGTTTACTCACATCTCATATCTCTCAATTCAACTCATTTCTACTACAGATATACTTACAGCATCAGAGATTACGAAACAGATGGAGGGTGTTTCTGTTTGTAAACTCAGTGATAACAAAGAGAACATCCCTCCATCCACATTGTTCTTGGCAACTCAATGTAATAACAACCCAGATTTAGTGTCGTGTTCGAGTTTTAAACCTGTTTCGAAAAAGAAGAGGAAGTTGAGGAAGCCATTAAGGGACATTACCCATTTGTTTAAGAATCAAATTTCAGCTCCGATTGCCCATTTTCAGAATCTTGATGCTACCCCTGTTGTACAAATATCAGCTTCTGCAGTTAATTTTCGGAAGCGCAAGGCGAATGATTCGAGACATGAGACTGTTTCTAAGTCCTTGAGAATGAACTTTCGATAGTATTTTATTTTTTTGATTTATTGATTTTTATACATACATATAGTTTGTGATATTTAGATTTATGAATCAGAGAAATGTCTTGTTTTGCGTTATAAGGTAGATTCTCGTATTGGGTATCTGAATTTAATTGGTGTTTTCATCGGATATAAATGTTTGTAAAGGTTAAATTGCATTTCGGTGGTACTTTGATATTTTTTCGTTCAAATTTATATCTTGTGAACATCCCAATTAATAACGATATGAATCACCGGAAGTGTTAAAAATTAAAATAGAACGGCCAAGCTTCCTAAGAAATAATATTACATCCCACTATAAGTGTTTGCTCTTGCTTTGAATTGAAAATATTTTGATGATTTTGACAAAGTTTGTAGAAAATCGTGTGAAAATGTACAGATTAAATCATTCATATGTAAAAAGTAAAACAAGGGAGAATCCAAGTTCATTTTCATCTGCATCAATCCGTCATTCTTAATCAATGCTCAAATACTTCAAAGTTCTCTTGGATCTTACATGCCCTTTGGAACCAGTAGTCTTCTGTACGAACCCAGTGCAAGAATTAGCAAGCATACTGATTGTTGTCACCTCACTATTAATAGAAGAAATTGGAGATATTTTATGTTTATACGGGGAGAGTGTTTCTGATTTAGCATCAAAGTGTACTGGCCTTGGTCTTGGTGAACTTGTCGATCTTATTTTAGCCTTTGCAGATTCAGTAGCAGCCATGTAGGTTGGAACTACCGGAGATTTTCCTCTGATAGAGTTGCCATCCTCTTGAATGGACTGGTGTTTTGGATGACGAAATGGTCTTAGTCTTGGAGTGATTTCTAATTCGTTGTCATCGTTGCATTGTTTCCTTGTGGTTCTTGACTTTGTCAGTCGGCTTCTTGATTCTTCTCTGCCTTTTGCTGTTGATGAGAAAACGGCAGCTATATCTTGGAGATCTTCAGTATTAGCCATTCGGGTGTCAACCCATTGTTGTAACCAATATCTCCAACGGCCATCAGCTTTGTTAAGTTCTAGTTCAGCTGACCTCTGCATTTTTTAAGGTATCTTGTAATTTAAATTTTATTCATGTTCTTCAATATTTAGCTATGTATTAATTCTTCTCTGCATATCATATTTATGACACTGTTGCAATGAACGACGAAAAGAAAATATGAAGTCTAAAACTTACTCTGTTGCTAAAAGAGTACTCCTTCAACCTCTCTCTTTTGATAGCAGCCATTCTCCTGGTTGAACATAGTATATTCTCTTCTTCCTTTGTCAAAAGACCCTCATCCTTTCTTCCCTGACTGTTAAAATCCATCTACAAATCCATTTAAGCCATTTTAAGTTCCATAGTTCAAATGATCAAGCATAGAGGAAGGATAAAGCGATTAAGCATAGAGGAAGGGCTAAGCGGGAAAGTAGTACCTTTATGTCCTTGCCTGTGAACTCCTGAAATTCTTTGTTTTGTTGAAAAAATTGAGTTTTCTCTGTCGTCTGGCTTCTATTCGTACAGAACTGAGACTGGATTCTAACAATTGATTGCAATCGGTTGAGAGTAACAATAGCTTGACGTCTAACAGCTCTACCTCTGACGATAGCTTGAAGTTTCACTAGTCCCTTTAATGCCTTTAGAGCCTTTCTTGCCTGAACAGTTTTTATTATTGCATAAAGGATGCACAAATTTTTATTTACTTTCCCAAATTTTATTCTTCATAATAAAATTTATCGTACGAAGTAGACTTGTAAGAGAAAATCTATAACAGTTAAATGTTGTACTTAAGTACTTGGAGTGGTTGAAGTCATATTATCAACTTCATGCAATTTCAGGGTCTATTAAGATAGAGTATTATATTTAGTTTGAATGCCTTTTATCGGAATTAGGGAAGCAAGCAGCCTATGATTTACATGTAAATTGAAGAGTCCCACTCTGTAGTTGTTGTGGCATAGTGTATGAAATTGTAAACTTACTAGGTAACCTCGGAAGGCCTTTTGAATTTTGATGGCAGCAAACTCTTGAATTTCCATCTCACATTGAGGCGTAGGGGGAGGAGTATCACATTCAGTATTGATGGCATAGAACTCTCGTTGTTCGTCTTCACTAACTTCAGGAGATCCTTCAGGAGATCGAACAAGTACACTAGCAGGTTCAGCTGTGGATACATCCATATAATATGCATGTTTCCTGTGCTCTAGCTCTAGTTCACTTATTACACTTTCTAGAGATAGCCGTGGAGCTGAAATCGCGGCATGAGGTTTGATAAACTTTCTCCCAAACATCCATCTCCTTCTTTTCTGCCTCAGACATAGTAATCAGGACTATTAAATGTACAAATAAAGAGTGAGTTATTAGGTTAAGTATGCTCTATGTGTACTACTTACCTTATCTCGGTTTGAATGTGATGATACTGAAAAGAACTTCTTTAACACACTAAGCCAGTTCTTCTTTGCCATTGCAGAAACATCACCTTTCATTAAGCATACATCTCATGGTGGCTTTCAGAAGGATCATTAATCTGCAAGTACAATAATATTACTTAAAAAAAAATTCAATTGTTGCCAGACATTTGCAAGTACAATATGAGTGATCAAAGTTCTAAAGGAAAATCGTATGCACAAAGACAAGAGCTCAACTCTTTCGATATCTGATAGAGCATTTACCGGAACTTTCCTATTATGTATGTCAGAAGAATACTCTTAATTTCAGAATTTTCATTTCTAGATATCAAATATCAGAAAGGTGCTCCGATGAGATTTCACTTGGATACCCATTGATTGATAATAAAGCACTGCCAAAACCTAAAACCCTTCTGAAGTGCTCCATTGACCACTGCTTATAAAGCCAAGTGACTGTCAATTTTTATTTTTTCTTATTAATATATTTGACATATTTATACATCCTAAAGCAATAGTTTTCTTTTGTAAGATTATTCACATTTCTCATCTTTTACATGATGAATTTGAAAGTTTGAGCATGTGGGTCTTGAGATAAATACCGGATAGGAAAAGAGATCATCTCCTTTATCTTTGTGGAGGTAAGTTCTCATGAATTATTGGAAATTTGGTGTTTAATGGGACCTCTTACATGTTCTTATGTTTGTGAAAACATGAGTGGCCATCCACCCTATAGATACCAAGGTTTTTGGACAATTGTATCTGGCAGTACAATTATCAATGATCATTGTTGGTGTACGTGTAAGTTTGATCCGTTTGCAGAGTTTAGGAAATTTCACATTCTGCAGTCTCAGCAAATTACTCGACACCCAGGCAAGAACGCATAGTCATGATATACATGATCATTCTCCTCATACTTAGGTTTTCGGGAGACTTGATGACTTAACATGGTTCCGGAGCTCTTTGACCTGTTGGTCGCGAGTTCTTATAACCAAACAAGAAGTCCAAAGAAAAATTATACACCCCGACAAAAGAATTCCAGTACTACCACACTTACCAAAACGTGACACTCATCTTAACAAAAAAGTCTGATTTACCCGTGTCAGTATTCTCCTGACGGCTTAGGTTTTAGGCACGTTGCACATACACTTCATCTTCTTGTATAACTAGAAGGTGCAATTCACTGTTGGGTTTATTTGCTCTTTAAACCTCAAATGCGGCCTATCCCAGCCTTAAAGCTCAATCCATAATGTTAATGGTCAAATATATTGCTTTAATTAACTTTTAAACTATACTGAGCGACTCTTCTAAAGCTAAAGAGCATTGTAAATGATAATAATACAAATGTGCGAGGTAAATGAGCAACAATCTGATACGTTAAAACACGTATTAAGGTGAACCTACTGTCATGCATTCTTGTTCACGATTTTCTGTACTCTCCTTGAACTCGGCAACATCGTTGGTGAAAAATCTGGACGTGTCCAAGGAATTGTAAAACTGTTTTCAGAAATTTAATCAACATTTTTTTATCTTAGCTTCACTAGCTCTCCTTCGAGGAAATGTAGCTACTACACAAAAGACGAGCAACAGGCTAAAAACCTAACAGGTTTATCAGAATTGAATTACTTGAATTTTTATTATTTCTCAAAATGTACGCAAAACATATATAAATGCTCGTTTGTCTTCACATTATAGAAAACAATAATAACTATATTATGTTCGTCACAATTTCAAGATTTTCCAATTTTTCAGTTTTAGCCTTAATTTTTATTTTATTGTGTTATATGTTAGTTTTACTTGAGTATAGTTTTTATAAAATTCCAAACTTCCCTTGAAGGTGAGCTAAACATATTTATAACAACAGATTTCCATTAATATGCATGTCTTTCTTTATAGTACAGTATTACAATTAAAATAAATGAATTATAAACCAAGAGGAATATGGCCACCCAAAATCAAGACACAAAAATGACTGAGCTCATTGAGCAAGGCCACAAGATTATGACAGAGCAATCGGTATGTGTGAACCTAGATCGTGTGATAATCAACTATATGAAATAACAATGGTGGATTAGCAAGAAATATAGTAGGGGGGAAACTATACTATACAAAATGGTACATGGTCACAATCTCCCCCTTTTTCAGCTCTACCTCATTCCATCTCCCTTCCCCCCCTTCTACATCCCTCCAAACAGAAAAAGAAAACGAAACTCTTGCTATTCCTATATCTCTTCACATATCTATCTCAATATACGTCAGCGCTTGGGTAATGATCGGGAACCGACATAACTGAAGCAGAATGACCTCCAAACAACAATCGGCCTACTTTTCTTTCCTAGTCCTTTCCAAAGTAATATCGAGAATTTTAATCTCCACCATGTTAAGGAGGAAGTAGCAGCAGCAAACTGTGAATGGGAACCATTATGCTTAGAATAGTGACTCACCATCAATGCCCGGGGGAGACAATGGTGGCACTGCAGCTTCATGAATCGTATTGTCTACAGCCTCCAGAGCCTTCCTTGCAGTTGCATGAGATTCTTTGCTTTTGCCAATTTTCCTGGTCACCGACTCCACAGCAGCACCTCTAGATGAGTTACTACTCTCAACAGATGCCAAAAATTTGTCTTTTGAGAGAGTCGATGGGGCAGATGCAATAATAGAGCTGAACACACCAGACTCCCGCAAACCTTGAACAATGACCTATAAAACCCAAATACGAAAAATATATAATATAAATAATAATACAGGAAATTCTGATACTCAAAACATCTAGAGTTTGAACGCCCAGATTAACATAATCACGAATCAGTTTCTTTCTGAGGTATACAATCCATTATCATGTTTGAGCACGATTACAACCTACAATTCACTAGCGACAAGAACGAAAATAACAGAATTAACTTCATATTTCATAACTTCAAATAGAACCTCTTCCAGATATATCACCTACCACGTTCACCTTATAAAATTTACCACATCATACTAGTACGCAAGTCACCCAGATACACCATGCTATAACAATCTTAATATGTAATAGCATTGTCGAGGTGATCAGGTCAAAATCAATTTCTTTTTAAGATCTTATCATAAATATTCTTTATTTGTGCCTTACCATGGGAGCATATATGCGGGTTAGAATCCCCTTTCTCATTAGTTTCAGATTAACGGTCTTGTCTGTCCATACAACATGTTCCTTATACCTACAGAAAATGGAAGCCCATCAGGTGCACAGAAATGACATTTAAACTGTAGGCACTCTATGTTTAGAGTTAAATATGTTTAAGGAATACTTTCAAACAATAATTTACAGCGAACATTAAGTGAAGTGTATATATGCTAGATTTCTGCTCATATTACCAGCTTAACATTTCATCCTCTGTCGCAGTCGAAGCAATAATAAATGCCTGCATCATATATTATAAGTAAAGAAGTTGTATCAAACATGTAGTCAACCAAGCCATTTAGAATTAGTTAAACAAAATTAACATACCACTGGACTAAATAATTAGGCTAAAAGTGCAGTTTAAAATCACCCACCATGTCCAATAAATCAAAGCAACATTGATTTGAAGATATATGACTGTGCTAGCAACTCTTGACCAATACAAATTACTTGCTTGGAAAATTTTGAAATCATTATATCAGATGACTAAACTAATATCTAATAATCTAAAATTTTCCCATGGCAAAACCAAACCAAACAGGGTCCGGAGATGGTAAAACATATGAAATAAATTTACTTAAGAAATATCTAATATCAGTGTAGTGTTGGTGTGTCACTTCATCACATCACTTGTGCAACAGAAGGTAAATGAGAAGGCATTTACTTGTTCAAAACATAGATGAGATAATCAATTTAAAACTAAACAGCCTGAAGATAAATTGACAAACAAATATTTCTCGAGACCTTGGAAACAAGTTCCAACCTTTTTCTGTTAAACACTATCTTCCACATTAAGTTTAGTTAAATTTGCAGGTATCTGGTACTCTAATGTCAATATTTGTACGGGAAAAAAAATCCTTCGTGACTCAAAGAGAGAGCGTGTGTGTCTAAGTGACCGAGGGAGGTAGAAAGCTTACAGCTCTGTCGAATTCCAACATGAAGCATCTTTTGACATCCTCCTTTGTAGGCTTACAACCACATCGATCTCTTCTAGAAGTCAAATCTGAAAATTTTGCATATGTGTAATGTAGAACAGCAGCCTCTTCTAACTTGATCTCTCTGCCAAATATTATATGGGTATCATATTACATTATTGTACAGGCTATGAAAATACTGTTCTTTCAGGATCACTTCACAAACATTAAAAAAATAAATGTAATTCATTAATTAAATAATCTATACAGTGTATACCACAGCAGGTATAACAAGAAATATATTAATAATATTATCATACTTTGGGGTTTTCATGTAGTTGTGCCATCTGTGAGCACCATTGGGACGTAGATGATCCTGAATCCGAGCAACTGATTTTCCATTACCATAAGTTAAAAAGTAATTTGGATTCCCGCGGGTAGACTCCTTATACAAACCGAAGTATGTATCTTTTGGAAGATGGTCATAATTCTTCTTGAACATGGATATCTGTTTATACACAGATACAAAAGAAATAGGCATTCATATTAACACTAATTCTAAACTTCAATCAAATTATTGCATTTAGCAAAAGACAACATAGATTCATATCTGGCAAGGCTTATAAAGGGTAAAATACATAGTAACACATTATATTTCCCGACTTCCCGCAATGTAAGATGCTCAATGGTACTATCTAAGAGAGCTTCACCAAAGGATATTTCAGGCCCAAGGGGAAGCACCCATTCTTTTATAATCATCATACTTTAAGAAAGCAACTATTAGAGTGCTAGATTACAAATGTTGTCATTTACAAAAACAGATGGAACAAAAATTCACCCCGAATTTCCAAAATAAGCTCCTTAAAGAATATAGGGCAGGAGTTAAGCTTAATGGAATCACAACAATGCAATGATTGTGATGTAGATAATATAGGTATGAAACTTTTCCACTTACCCTACACATGTTAAAAATTTCCTCATGTTCCTAAAGATAAAGATCACTACACATAATTTTTACATTTAAGGGATAGTTTACAGATTCGACAGAGTCGCAACAAAACTTGAGAAACAGGATGGATTTTGAGGCTTTAATACAACTTGATGCAAGAAAGGTCGCGAAAAGGTCAGAAAACAGGCAAAGGATACTGAATAAAGGGTTCAAAGATTTAAGAGAGATAGTAAGCGAAAGCTCTCGCAATGACGAGCAACTACTAATTCACCGTTCATAATGCTTCAGAATGATTTTAAATCAAGCACTTAAATCAACCATATAGGCATATATTAATAATTCAAAACTAGTCCAACTAAAACTCATATGCTAAAACTCGATAATTACCAAGAAAAATATTTCTAATAATATATCTAATATAACTTAGCAATTTCATGGTAGATGATACTTAATTACTATTACTCTTATTCTATGTTTCTCATCATCCAGATGTCAAGTCAATGTTGGGATACGAAAGAAGGCATCAGGTAGCAGCCAGTAAAAAGGGATATGAAAAACTAAGAAGCAAGGGTGCTTGGCTTACTTAACACCGAATAGTAAGATATGCAAAATTAATTTAAGTAAATACTCCAGCAAATGAAGATTATAGATGTTAATTAGCAACAAAGAAAAGCATTATTGTTTATGTTCAGTTCCTACAAATATAAATATTTCAGCTCTAATTTTTGCGTTTTAGATTACTAAGTTGCAATTGATTCAATTCGCATAAAGTTTTGCTTTTCTTAATGAATCTTATCATACAGAACATTAAATATCGGTTTATAAATCACAAGTCACACAACTAAGGAACTTCTAAATTTCAAAGCCATGTACGGGCCACATAATGTTCTAGTTAACCAATCACAGAAGCAAACACTTTCCCACCCATTTATGCATCAACCTCAACTGTACTCCATAGACTGTCATGATGTATGCATTATAAAACAAAATTTGGCACATACATTAAAAGGGTGTAAAAAGATATCAAAACACCTCAGTTGATATGTTTCAGCACATTCAAAATATGAGACACTTGCGCTCAAGGTTTTGTTCTTTTTAATACACGCAGTCAAGGAAGAAAATTATGGCCAACTTCATTACATACAACAGCATATTAAGTGAAAATTTTAGTGAATCTGAAGATAAATAATCTAAAAATCCATTCAATGAAGCAGCTTGTTTTCTGAAAATTGGAGAATGAAATAAAAGTAGCGACTTGAATAAACTTCAGAATAGTACTACTGTACATCACATAAATTGGGCTCTGCACTTCTTTCTAGCATCTGCCTTCAGATTAAGGCAAAAGTTTAACCACAAATATCATATAAAAAGTTTTTACACTGGCTGGTCTTCCACAATCTTAGCAAGTAAATGGGATGCTAATAGGCTTTAGCCAAGTGGAAATCCTCTCCTCTATGGTAATAAGAGGTCGAGGGGTCAATTGAAATTTTGTAATTTACAATAAGCAGAAAAAAATGGGCTGTTAATCCTGAACAGTTTAGCACGTTACCATTTCCATCTAAGATCTAGGGGGGGAGGTGGTTCTAAATTATTCCATGTTCTTTCCTAACTATGGAGGGGTTCCTTATATATGCATATGCAGAAGCCTGTATAGATATTCATTCTAAAGTCTACATTTCAATTTTGTATACCATGTATCATTGTATCTACCTGTCCTATATGAGTAACTGATTTCTAGAGCAATTTCCCCTCCAACTGATTAACAAGTAGGCAGTTAATTTGTGTCAAGGTTTAAGTATGCTTTCTGCTTTCTGTTACGCCAAACTAATTAGAGAAAAAAATTTGTAAGAGTTCGTTGAAATAATCTATCACATTTTGGTTCATCCTTCATGAAAGTGTCTACGAGTAATTTGATACTGAGAAGAGAAAAATGTAGCATGAAAGTTCTCTTTTAAGAAATTGGTTAAAATATTCAGCACTCAGTTATCTGTTCAAGTGCTCAGCAAAGAAGGTACAGGAAAGAATAACACAGAATTATTAGGCAACATTTGATGAGAAATACCTCTGTGAAAGGATCCTTGATATCATCTCGTTCAACGCTGCTTTCCTGAACGACAAAGTATTAATGTGAGTATGGCTGTTCAAAATTCCTAATTGTGTTTGATAATAGGTATAAGGGTAATATAACAGAAAAAAAAATGTTACACCATCTATTTCTAATTATCAAAAGGAGCATATATCCAACAACTGCATACGAAATCACTCACATAGTTTGGAAAGACAACCATATCAACATCCCCTGGTACATCCAGCAACAATTGCCTCAAAGAATACTCCCTGGCTCCAGCTGGGTGTAACAATTCATCGGTGTCAAGATGAACTATCCAATCCATGCCAAAATTCTAAGAATTATCCATGAAAGGGGGCATTGGTTAAAATAACATACTTCATCCCCGTCATTACGGGATAGATATAATGGATACTAACTTAATGTGCATACCCTTGCCATGACAATAGCCATCTCCATATTCAAAGATTGTTTAACAAAAAGCTCATAGTTGCATGGCTTGTAGAAGAAACTTGACAACCATGTCTCGTTCCAGATTCGACTGTTTAAGTCAACAACAATAGAGAAATGCTCATTCAGTACTTCGAGAAACAAATAATTATAATACAAGTATGTATAATGTGTGGTATAGTAGAACTATTGGTGTAAATAAGTTGTTTTGGAAATATCAGCTTTATAACAAAAATATAGAAACAGCTAATAAGGTTTATGTCAAGAGATTGCACAAGTCAAAAACGGGATCTTACTTATTCACCAAAATGTGAACAATGAAACAAAACATCACATGAAGACTAACATGGAACTGATTGCAAACACAACCAGCAGCAAACGAATTTGAAGGATACATAACATGAATAATTACTTATATAATAGAGTGGTGGAACTGACTAACCTATTAGCTTGTTGCACTTCTAGCTCTTTGGTTCTATATATTACTTTTACCCCCTGAGAAACACATGCATGGTCATCATCAGTTGTTACCATGGGATAAGAAATACCAGCTATAACAAGGAGAACAGAGGGCTCACAGGAATTGATTCTAGAACTTTGGATACTTCTGGAGATGCAGCTTTCCCTTCAACAAAAAGGAAAAAGGTAGCAACTCCAATAACTTTATGATAAAACATCCAGGGCAGAATCTGTTCTAAGCCAGCGGATGTAGTGGTTGTGATACATATCTGCATCAGGAAGCAATACAAGATGTCAAGATGAGGTCATAAACAAACACATCTCTCAAACTGATAACAAATAATTCTATCAAGAGTATCCAGTCTTGAATTTACAAAATCATAAAATCGTTTAATACATTGGATCTGTTGAGTGAAAAGTATGCACAAGCAAAGGGTGAAAATGACCTAAAAAGTGCATTTTATGTACTCAAGTAACTCAACCATTAAAGCTGGGAATCTGAAATCTTATAGATTATGCCCGTGAGTCAAGTAAGATGCACGGTTTACCCTCCTAGTCCAACAGACTCGGTGTCAGCTTAAAAGTAACCAATTACACAGTAATCTCAAGGACCTGTAAAAGCCACAATTTTATGCAGTACCAACAAAAAGTCAAAAACTAAGAACCTCTTTGGGTAGGCATAAATCCGAAGGCTTAAAGTGATTTTTGACTACAAGTTAAATAAATGTGTGTGATTAAGGCCAAAAGTTGACAGGAGGTACTTTTTTAAACAACTTCTTCTATCTTTGAAACTTTATTTGATCAAAAGTTAACGTCATTATTCGAATGTACAATCTTCATATTTTATTTTTATTATTTTTATAACTCATAATTTACCCAAGCACATACTAACTTAGAATTTTCACTTTCATGTCACAAGTAACATTTTAAGTTACCCAAACGGGCTCTCTTATTCAAAATTATGCGGGATAATCTGATATTTCCATAGCCAAACCCCCCAACAATGTTGAAAGTCAATTTCTACATGATAGAAGGGATAAGTGCATCTGCACATTCTAGCGTTTCACTCTCTAAAAATATTCAATAATTTAAAAAAAACAAGTATACCTCCAAAACTCCATAATAGTATTGGTTTAAGCAAAATTTTTATAGGGTAAAGACACCACAAGCATTCTCTCTCTCTCTCTCTCTCTCTCTCTCTCTCTCTCTCTCTCTCTCTCTCTCTCTCTCTCACACACACACACACACATCCTTTGCAGTGTCATAAGAATCTCCAATAAAATTATAGAAATTTTTGCAACCACAATCTTTGCTGAAGAAGAATCTATGTGGTTTACAACTTTTGGTGAATGATACATGCTATCAATTGTAGGATGTTATGTAGTATTATCTACTCTAGAGTCTCACTTGTTTAGTAATATAAATACTCATGTTTTAAGATGTTAACCTCCTTTTCCAATTTAGCACAATATATAAGAGCATTATAGAAAGCTTTTAACTCCTGCCTCAAACGTATTCTTCATTTATGATCTGATCATGCTACCCCATTCATATCGCATGTAACAGGAGAAAATGCTTGTAGATATCAAACAACATGGTTGATTCTGTTTCCGTGACAAATTCGGAACATAGCTTTTTCCTTGCAATATCTCTCTCTATATATAACTAGTATATGATAGCAGTCATGATCAAAGATCAATACAACACACAACACTAAATGTTTATCAGCCACAATAATTGATTAGAAGGGAAGCATTCCTTCAGAAATCCTAGACAACCATGAAAATAATTTCAGAAACACTTTCACATTTTGGGTGCTATTTCAAAATTCCAGATATCATTCTTAAACCATAAGAAGAGGAATGGATTCCAAATCCTTCAAGGCATGTAAAAAGAGCTAGTAGCATTCAGGATCCACAGTTTCTTGATGTTATTTCTCTAACAAGCATCTAAAGTGTCAAAACATCAGCATTTCGCTAACCAAATCAAGTAACAGAAAAAGAAAAATTAAAGATTTCCAAAAATTCGTATCATATTTCAAGGCAAAAAAGATGATCTTGATTTGACTAAACAATGAAATTATAAAGAGTTCATAAACCCTAAAGCAAATCAAACATGGGCCTATATTCTAGTCAATTATCTTCTCCGAAACTGTAACCAAAATAAATGAAATTAAACATTCCACAAAAAAGTCATTTAATGTTACATTAACAAAAGACAAAGTTAATCATCTCAACTACAATACATCACTTTCCAACCACCTCAAATTATCAAATCAAGTATTTAAGAGTACACATCCAACCATGAAGAATCAAATCAAGCTACATACGAAGATAAAAACATATGTATACATATTAACTACAAACAAAATTAATTTCTTCTTATTTTTCAAGATCATATCAGTTTCTCAAAATTATTACCCATAAATCAGATCATCCACATAAAGTGTGTGGGAGAGATACATACAGAGATCGATGCACAGACACACACACACACACACACACACAGAGCTAAATTGAAGCTTAGGTCTTGAGATGAATATTCTAATACATCAGTTTCTCGAATTTGCTGTCACACATGAATCAGATCATCGACAAAAAAGTGTGTGTGTGCGCGCACGCTCTAGTGAGATACATACACTGATTGATGCACAGAAAGAGAGAGGGAGGGAGGGAGGGAGAGATAGGGAGAGAGAGACAGAGAGCTAAATCGAACTAAAATCGAAGCTTAGCTCTAAGATCACTAATCAAAATTTCAATACAATCCAAATAACATACACTAACACCTAAAAACACGCTACTCATCTCAATTTCTCGAAATCACGAAATCAATCATAACAAACAGATCAGATCATCCACAAAACTCAAACACACACAAATTTCCGCATAACTAAATCAAACCTTAGGTTTAAGATCCGCTGAATAATCGAACTTCCAATCCCGATAATACGGAAAAACACCACTACCACCACCACCACGAGCAAGTAAAGAACAATCAGAACTCGCCGAGTGACCTAACGTAGGAAGCGGAGAAGTAACATCCATGCCTGGAAACAAGTGCGACTGTTCCGGCGACCAGCGAGTGATCGGATCGTTGACGGCGCCGCCGCGCCATTGAAGGAGAAAAGCGAAAGTAGCGAGAGAGAGAGGGAGGAGAGTGAGGAGAAGGAGGAGTTTTGAAGTGAAGGTTGATTGGGAGGTGGATGTTTGGGGTCTGATTGGTGCGTACAGACCCCCTGCCATTAGCGAGAGAGAGAGAGAGAGAGAGAGAGAGAGAGAGAGAGAGAGAGAGATGTTGTTTGTATAATTTGGGGGAGAAAGGAAATCTATGAATTTGGGAATGAAATGTTTGTTTGAATTGTACTACACTGTTTGTCTTGGCATGGCAGTGTTGTTCCCAACTGAAAATATCATAATACTTGAATTTATTATTTATAGTTAAATAAATATTTTATTTTATTTAAATTTTTTAATGAGCTGTATTATTAGTTTGCAAAAAACTTTGCAAATATATTAAAAAAATTAGTATCATACTCTTATGAGTAAAGTGCATTTTGTGTACTCGCACTTTAGTCAAGACACCACTTGAAATACTATAGTTCAAAATCGAGCAGTTGCAATATCAATGTTTGTATTTCAATGCACTTTGTTGCATTCCGTTAACTGAGGTTAACTCCGTTATTAATTTAAGGAGTAAAGTGCACTTTGTGTACTCGCACTTTACTCTAAAGTGCATTTTATGTACCCGCACTTTGCTCAATACATCACTTGCAATACTTTAGTTCAAAATTTAGAGTACACAAAATGCACTTTAGAGTAAAGTGCGAGTATACAAAGTGCAATTTACTCCCTAAATTAATAACGGAGTTAACCTCAATTAACGGAATGCAACAAAATGCAGTGAAATACAAACATTGATATTGCAACTGCTCAATTTTAAATTATAGTATTGCAAGTGGTGTCTTGACTAAAGTACGAATACACAAAATGCACTTTACTCTACTCTTATTATAACACACTTTTTTTACAAGTTTTTAGAGCTATTAAATTGCAAAAATATGTTGAGTATGAGGGGGTGTTTGGATACATTATGCGTATCGGAATCGGGAACGAGAATAGAGGGTATGTGAATGGGTGTTAATGAGAACGTGAATGAAATGGAAATCCAAGGGGTAAGATTAGTTTGATTTACCCTAGAGAGAAATGGATTCCCATTCCGCACAACAAAATTACTAATCCAAACACTATCACTTTGGTTTAAGATTCTGATTCTCGTTAACCGAACTCATTAACCTGAATCAAACGCTCCCTATATTTCAGAATTATATACATTAAAATAATTTGATGTAATTAATTAAAAGTGTGGGTGTCAGAAAACAATCAATGTGAATTCGTGGGTTTAAAATTTTTTAGTGATTTTTTCAAAGTACCTAAGTTGAGAATTTTTATTTACAAAAATACTTTTTTTTAAAGATATATTGTGGAAATACTAAATTTTTTGAAATATTTGCAAATACACGGTATGTAACTTTTACAACCATATTTGCAACTGACATCAATCAAAATAAATCATTAATACAATTTATAAAAATTTAATAATTGAAATAATTTTTGGTTGCTTAATAGGTTGCTTAAGAGGTTGTACCAGTTAAATCAAATGCAAATAAAATTAACTCGAAATGCAACCAAAAGCGATTTCAATTATTTTTTCAAAAAAACGTAAAAACTGGTTGCATTTTGTTGTTTTAGTTACAAGCTGTAGTTTTGTAAATGTTTTTAAAAGATGGTAAAATTACAAAAAAATATTTTTGATAATTTCTCAAAAATATATTTGCAGAATAACTTAAAGCAAAAGATGATGTGTGTATAATTTGGGGGAGAAAGGAATGTTGCCCAGTAATAATCTATTGTAGAAGGGGGGTTGAATACAATAGAGTAAGATAATCGACTTCTTAATGTATATAACACAAATATGAAAAGAAAGATAACAGCTTTATTAAATCTGATATAAAACTGTTACAAACTCTCTCAAGAAATTCTGATGTTCTTGAGAGCTGCTAGCTTACAAAAACTCTCTCAAGAAATTCTATGTTCTCGAGAGCTTCTATCTTGATTCGCTAATACTCGATTATGTTCACCTCCATAAATCGAAACCAAGACTGTGTTTATATACTACACAGCTTCTCTATCAATGATAAGTCCTAATCAATTACAAAGATTGAAACCTATCCATAATTGATAGCTACATTCTACAAACCAGGAACCGACAGAATAAACTTCCATGTTTATCTAGACTCCAAATATAACTCGAAGTAGGAATCCTGATCAGCTTCCAGTCCTGACGATCAATCCTGATCCCAGTCCTGATATGCATTCTGATCCTGACGACCATGTAATCCTGATGACGTCAGCAATCCTGATCAGTTGAGTCTAGCTCCTGACGATCATTGAATTCTGATCTAACAATCTCCCCCAATCTCATACTTTGTGAAATAAAGTATAGATTCCAAATATTCAATGATGTCAAAACATATATACAAAATGTACAGAATCTGCAGCAACAACTTATCTGTTTAGACTCTTTGATAGAACAAATTCATCTTCAAGAAGTTGGATAACAGATTTTCTTCTTTTTCTTCAAGAATTTGAATCAGTCTTTCCTTAAGATTTCTGAGTTCTTCATCTTCCTCATTAATCTGGTAGATAGCTGCTCTGAGATTCAATATGGAGTTCCTTTGAAGACTATGCTCTTCTAGCATAATATAAGCAATTTCCTTCCCATCAGGACTGAGAGAAAGATGAGTCATGCCAAAATTTACTTCTTTAACAGCAGTACCCCTTTGCATTTCCACATCCTGACCTCTTTGATTTAAGTACATGGGAATATAATTACCATTGAAATTACTATTTCCATCCAGTCTTCTTCTTATTGTTGACAAAATCATGTCACTCCATTCTTTGCATATTTGATTCTTCGATCTCAAAAGATAATGAACATATTTCAGTTCCTGTGTAGTTTTCATCAGCAGATCTTGAATAGATAAAATCTTCACACTACCATCTTTCATGAAGTACAGAAGCTTTTCTTTCTTGTCAAAACCATCATGACAATCTATAACTATATCAACAGCTATTAAATTGTTCAGGTTTTCAGAAGTTAAAGTACCTCCAATTTCAGTCAAGGAGTAAGGATCAACATATGACATATTTAGATATTCAGCATCTCTGTGTCCAATACCTCCTCTTGAATTGCTTGACAATTGCTTCAGATTTGAAAACATCCTTAACCATAGTGCTTTTGATCTAACCATATCAGATAAATCAACAACACTTGAAGCGCTTGTAATAATTCCACCATACTGAAAATTGATAGGTGTATCACACCTCAGTGTACTTATGTGTTTCCACTTCTTGTCTTTTTCCTTTTCAAAGGCATAACTTCTTTTTAGTGAAGATTCTTGTCTGCTTGAGTTCCTCCACTCTCTTTCATTCGAAAGTTTAAGCCTTTGTAAATAGAGATTGAAATCTCTACTTGTTCTTCTTGTAATTTCTTTTCTTCTGGCTTCTTCTTCTTTATTTCCATCATCACCAAAAGTAGATCTGTCAGGAACTACTAGAGTTTGAGTAGGTTCAGGAATTTCTTCAATTCTTAACCCTGTAGACCTTGTCTGTCTAGGTACTGTTTGAGTTGAAGAACCTCTTCTACTTCTTCTAGCACCTCTCCTACCTCTGCTTCCTCTACCTCTAGCAGGAGCAGTATAGCTTTCCATTGTCTCTCTTTGTAGTCTCAAAAATTCTTCATGTGAGAGATCTGGATATTCTTCACTTGCTGTAGAGAGTGCTTTTCTTGCATATAATTGTTGAACTCTTTTATCAGTGTGATATAGAGTAACAATTCTGCCATCTTTTGTAGAAAACTTCTGGAATAAATTTGATGCTTCTTCAGGATTATCAATAATCACATCTTCATCACCTTCAGGAATTGTAGCAAGAGTGTGTCCATGACCAGGTGTCAGGATTTGTTCTTCCGTCAGGATCTGAGACTGCATCAACGTTCTTACTGTCTTAACTCCAGAATCAGAAACATGAGTTGACTGTGTTGTTTGACTTTGTGAAGTTTGAATTGTAGACTTCATAACAACAGCATCAGAGGTTTCTCCTTGAATCACTTTGTCACTACCATCATCTCCAGTATCATCATCATTATTCCTTAATACTAGATCAGGTGTACATTTTGTCCGACTAACCTTCTCCCCCTTTTTGACATCAGGATTTGACAATAAATTCAAAATTAAGGAAAGAGAGGCTTGAATGTCAGTTACCTTACTATCCAGAGAATCAATTCTTTGATTGATTGAGGTTTGTTCTGAAACAACAGATTTCACTTGGGAGTCTACTACCCTCAATTGTAAAGCAGTAGGCACCTTTGTAAAATTATTAAAGATATCAGTCCTCACTTTATCAGTTGAACTCTTGATAGAATCAATCTCACTTTTCAGGCTCTTGGATAACAGAGTTGTAGCCTTTAGATGATTCTTCAAGTCTTGATTCTCTATAGATTTCACTGCATGATAGGCATGTCCAATAGCAGAAGAAAAACTGATAGATTCATCAAAATTGTGCCATGAATTGTTCCATTCATTCTGTCTAAATGCCTCAGCAGGATCAAAGGAAGGAATAGAAAAATCTTGTCTCTGATCTTTCCCAGTATAAGCATTGCCAGCCATATATGTACTCGATGAACCAAAATTAGTTCCAAGACTAATTTTGAGTGTTGTAGCAAGCTGTTCCTTCTCTGTTCGATTCTCATCATCATTACTATCATCAGAGTCATCATCATCAGTACTATGAGTAACATCAGGATCAGGAATTGCAATACCTTTCAATTTATCCTGTGATTCTGAGACAGGATGATCCATTGGTCTGGAACAAAGTGGCTGTATCAAAATAGGCTCAGTATCAGGAGCACCACTAGCGTCAGGATGAACATCATCAGGTTTTGATATGCGTGCATCAGTATTTTCTACCAATGGTTCTTGTGGAGCTTGAGGGGCAGAAGCTGCTTCAACACTTTGAGCTAAAGGTTCTTGTGTGCTTCCCTCATTGACAATGTTCTCGACCAATCTTTCAACAGAAGTTGTAGCTTTGCCTGCATCTTCACTTTGAGAAGATGGTTCTTGTGTAGCTGGAATGTTGATGTCTTCATTCTCCCTTTGAGAAAATGGTTCTTGTGTGACCATTCCACTAGCTAAGCCTTCACCCAAACTTTGATTGAGTGGTTCTTGTGTGGCAGGATCAACAGTAGCTGCTGAATTACTCTGAAATTCAGGTTCTTGTGGGCTTGATCCTTTCAGCTTCTTTTGTCTCTGATAGACTAACTCCTCTGCATTCCTCTTTTTCTTTGAGTTTGGTGTAAGACCAACCAAGGAAGCAATTTTAGAAACCTTCTCCCAAGAAATTTCTCTAAACTGAGATGGAGAGGCTGGAGAGTCTGATATAGAGACCACTTTTGTTGTTGCATCAGGAATACTAACATCAGGATTTGCTAGAGCATCAGGAGTAGATGACTCATCAGGATTTGATGTCTGAATATCAATATCCTTCATTTGCACTGTCAAAGGAATATGATACCTGCTTTTTGATAATTTCCTTTTCTTTTGTGGTTTTGACGAAGGTACCACAGCTTTAGTAGCAGTATCAGCAACTTCCTTGTTCACATTCATTACAGAGGATATAGGTAAATCATCCTCTGAATCACTGTCATCAATCAACCTTAACTTCCTTCTCACAGAAACATCCTTAATGACCTTACCAGCTTTCTTCACCAGGACCCCTTGTACACCCCCTTGTAACTTCTTTTTAGTGAGTGGTGTAGAGGAAAAATCCTTTGAACCTGATTGCCTTCCAGACACGTCAGTTCTAGCTAATTTCTTTGATTTTACAACTAAAGTCTGTTGAGAGACATTAGAGGTGGTTGTTAACTGTTTAGACTGTTTAGGTTGCATGCTTGTGTCAGGAACAAGGTGGGTTGAGCCTTGCCCCATAGCATTAGAAAGTAATCCATAACAAGTAGGCATTTTCTGATGTAAGAAAAACCTAACCTCATCAGGAATAAAAGCATTTCCTATAAAACCATTTGCCTTAAAAATCATTTGCCATATCAGGATTGTAAAAAAAATAGTCAATAAGATTAAAATAAAATTTTATTTAAGAAAACAAAATTTATTTTAACAATCCTGAATAACGATTTTTGTTTTTAAAAAAAACAACCAAATTAGTGGCATAGATATCATTAAAACACGCTGACCAGCAAACGAGGCAAAAATATTTATGGAAAACCGAACCGTCTCCTTGAGATTGTAAAAATGACCTGCATTCTTAAAACACATTCTCTATAAAAGAGAACTGTTAATCATAACAGCATCTATCTAACAAAAACCCTCTCCAAAGAATAAAAACTTACCAAAAACTTTCTACCTTCTTCATTTTTCAATGGCTGCCAACAATCAAAACAACATACCTGATGAAGAGCTTGACTTGATTTGGCAGGAGATGGAGGAGGTTCTTACTGAGATGGAGCCACAACCAGTTCCTGACCCTCAGGAATATGAAGCGTTTATAAACGCTATGGTTGATGTGGTGTGGCACGACTATGTGCAAGCCAATCCTGACTGGAATCCTCTTGAGAATCTCATCTATGAAGAGGATGAAGACGATGAGGATGATGAAGAGGATGAGGACCTCGTTGAAGAGCGAGAGAGGAGAAGAAAGAAAGTGCTTGATGCATGTGCTTCATGCACGGTGGAGGCAAGAAAGCATCCCGGTGATCACGATGACGATCCGCCTTCAAGTGCATCAGTTCCTCTTCTTGTCCTTTAAGGATGGACATAGAAATCTTCCAATCCTGATGGACTGTGAAGCTGCTCAGGAGCATTCATGCTAATCTGTAGGGCACGTGTTCCTGAGTAGAAAAGTAGACTAGGAAAAGAATATGTAATTTTCATTTTCATTTGTAAAGAATCTTCAAGATTTAATGAAAACTATCAATTTTCTCAATTGTTCTTGTCCTTCTCACTTTTCCTGCACAATTTGTTAGTAACACTCCATTTGATACATAATATAACGAATAGTAATCTCTGACAAAAATATAACTGTAATTGAAAATTAAGACTTAATAACTTAATCAAAGACTAAGTAATGATCTTATTTGTCAGAGTTTACCAGGAGTGTTGTTGACAAATTGACTTGGAACTTCTGGTTTTCATACCAGCTTCAACATCTGAGCATCAGGATTTGACCAGTTGACTTCCTGTCAGGATTCCATCCTATCAGGATTTGATCAAAGAAAGCATACCTTTCTGAATAACCATCAGGATTTGACAGTTATCAGGGTTTCCTCTCTGTAACCTTCTTCAGAAATTCTCAAAGTTCATCATTCCAAGTTCATTCACCAATTTATTGAAAGTAGCTTCAGGTAGTGGCTTGGTGAATATATCAGCTAGTTGTTGATCAGTAGGAACAAAGTGAAGTTCAATTGTTCCTTCCAGAACCTGTTCTCTTATGAAGTGATATCGAATACTGATGTGTTTAGTAAGAGAATGCTAAACTGGATTTCCTGTCATTGCAATAGCACTCTGGTTATCACAATAAATAGGGATTTTTGAGTATGACAGGCCATAATCTAACAACTGATTTCTCATCCACATTATCTGAGCACAACAACTTCCTGCAGCAATGTACTCAACTTCTGCAGTTGAAGTGGAAATAGATTTTTGCTTTTTACTGAACCATGAAACTAGTCTTCCACCCAAAAACTGACAACTTCCTGAAGTACTTTTCCTGTCTATTTTGCATCCTGCAAAATCAGCATCTGAATAACCACACAACCCAAAATCTGATTCCCTTGTATACCAAAGGCCAAGTGAAGAAGTGCCTTTGAGATATCTGAAAATTCTTTTGACTGCAATCAGATGGGGTTCTCTAGGTTTTGCTTGAAATCTTGCACACAGACAGGTTGCAAACATGATATCTGGTCTACTTGCAGTGAGATACAATAAAGAGCCAATCATTCCTCTGTAGTGAGTTACATCTACCTCAGCACCTTGATCAGGATCAAGTTTGGTAGCTGTAGCTATGGGAGTTAAAGCAGGAGTATTGTCTTGCATGTTAAACCTTGTCAATAAGTTCCTTGTATATTTAGACTGATTGATAAAAATCCCTTCATCAGTCTGTTTAACTTGAAGACCAAGAAAGTAACTCATTTCTCCCATCATGCTCATTTGATATCTTGACTGCATAAGCTTAGAAAACATTTCACATAGCTTATTGTTTGTTGACCCAAATATGATATCATCAACATAAATATGAACTAACAGCAAATCCTTACCATGATTCAAATAAAATAGAGTTTTATCAATAACACCTCTTTTGAATCCACTTTCCAGTAAGAATTGAGCTAAGGTTTCATACCATGCTCTTGGAGCTTGCTTTAGTCCATAAAGTGCCTTATCCAGTCTGTAGACATGATCTGGATATTTAGGATCAATGAAACCAGGAGGTTGCTCAACATAGACTTCTTCCTCCAGTTCTCCATTTAAGAAAGCACTTTTAACATCCATCTGGAAAACCTTGAATTTCTTATGAGCTGCATAAGCAAGAAATATCCTGATGGCTTCTAGTCTTGCAACAGGAGCAAAAGTTTCATCATAGTCAATTCCCTCTTGTTGGGAATACCCCTTTGCAACTAGCCTTGCTTTGTTTCTGATTATAACACCATCAGAATCAGTCTTGTTCTTGAAAATCCACTTTGTACCAACAATTGATCTATCCTTTGGTCTTGGTACCAGTTTCCAGACTTCATTCCTTTCAAATTCATTCGATTCTTCTTGCATTGCAGTTACCCAATCAGCATCTTTAAGTGCATCTTCAACTTTCTTTGGCTCCTCCTTGGACAGAAAGTTATTGTATAGACATTCATTCTGAGTTGCACTTCTTGTTTGAACACCTGCATCAGGATCTCCAATTATCAACTCAGGAGTATGATCTTTTGTCCATTTCCTTGCTGGTGTCAAATTGTTTCTTGAAGTAGATGCTCCCCCTGGATTGGTGTTATTTTGATTGAAAGAATTTGCTTGATTTGAAGCTCTCCCTGAATTATTGTTCAGTCCTCCTGATGTATTATCAGGATCATCACTTGAATCAGTATCTGAAGAATTCTGTCTTGATGATTGAGTTAACTCTGAACTTGTAGTTGAATGCTGTTGCTCCCCCTCAACATTAGCACTACTAGTTGTATTACTATTAATTGCATCATCAGTATTAGCACCATCAGTATCTGGTGTGTCATCAGGATTTGGTGACTCATCAGGATCTGATGTATTGACAGCTTCTGATTCACTTTATTCAGGTTCCTTGGTAGCTTCATTTTCAAAAATCAATCTATCATGAGAGTCTTCAATGATTCCAGTTATCTTCTTGTCATCAAAAGATACATGTATTGACTCCATGACAGTCCTTGTTCTCAAATTAAAAACTCTGAAGGCTCTTGATGCAGGATAGCCTATGAAAATTCCTTCATCAGCCTCTGTTTCAAATTTTCCTAGCAGTTCAGGATGAGTTCTGAGAACAAAACATTTACAGCCAAACACACGCAGATGCTTCAGACTAGGTTTCTTCTCCTTGAGTGACTGATAAGGAGTAACACCATGTCTGTTTATCAATGTGAGATTCTGTGTATAGCAAGCTGTGTTGACTGCTTCTGCCCAGAAATATGTAGGTAATTTAGCTTCTTCCAACATAGTTCTGCCAGCTTCAATAAGAGTTATATTCTTCCTTTCTACTACTCCATTTTGCTGAGGTGTGCTAGGAGCAGAGAATTGTTGAATAATTCCTTTGTACTTGCAGAACTCTTCCATCTTTGAATTCTTAAATTCAGTACCATTATCACTTCTTAGAATCTTGACTTTGTACTTTGTGGTTGTCTCAATCATTCTCACATGATCCAACAGAACTTCAGGAGTTCATCTTTTCTGTGCAGAAAATACACCCAGGTGAATCTAGAATATTCATTAACAATTACAAGAGTGTACCTTTTCTTACTGATGGTCATGATGTTGACTGGACCAAAAGAGATCAAGATATAGCATGTGATATGGTTCTTCAATAGAGGATTCTGATTTACTCTGAAATGATGTCCTTCTTTGTTTTGCTTTTTGACATGCATCACAGAGTCCATCAGGTGTATACAAGACATTAGGTAATCCTCTTACTAAATCTTTCTTAACCAACTCATTGATGTTGCTGAAGTTGAGATGAGAAAGCTTCTTGTGCCAATTCCAACTTTCATCTACTGAAGCTTTACTGATGAGACATGTAGGGGAGCCATCAGTATTTGAGAGAATGTTGGCTTCATATATGTTACCATGCCTGTAGCCAGTTAGAGCTATTTTTCCTGTTGATTTACTGACTACTTCACAATGTGTGGAATAGAAATTGACATGATAACCTCTGTCAGTGATTTGACTAATACTCAACAAGTTGTGTTTTAGTCCCTTCACTAGAGCTACTTTTTCAATGATGACATTTCCAATGATTATATTGCCATATCCCAAGGTTTGTCCAATGTTGCCATCTCCATAAGACACAGTTGGGCCAGCCTTTTCCTCATATTCTGATAACAGGGCTTTGTTTCCAGTCATGTGCACAGAACATCCACTATCCATGACTAACACATTTTTCTTTTTACCCTGCATCAGAATAGAAACACACTAGTTAGAACACTTAGGAACCCATACATGTTGGGTTCCTTTTTCATGCAATTTATTAATTTTCACAGCAGAAGACTTTCTGACCTTAGCAGTCCTGACAGGTGTTACTCCATCAGGATTTGCTTTGTCAGCATCAGTATTAACAAAAGCATGCTTCACTATGACATTTTTAGTTCTATCAGACTTTGTACTACTTTCAAACTTAGGCAATGGATCATAAAAGTTATAGTACAAATCATGATACTCTTTACAGGTATAAATAGAATGCCATAGACTACCTCAATGAAAACAGGAATTCTGTGGTTTATAATATACTGATCTATTCCTAACATCAGACTTAGGAATTTCAGGAATTTTCTTCTTACTCTTTTTACAATCAATAGCAAGATGATTAGAGTTACCACAGTTAAAACAACTCTTTCTAGGTGCATTTGGGATATACTTATAACCATTTTCTTTATTGATCCCAACTTTACCATTCCTGTTTCTTTTAACAGTAGCTTCCTTTTTCTTATCTGTAACCTCACAGATTTTATCCTTAAGCTGTTTCTGAGACAATAGACCTACATTCTTAATGACTTTATTCAAGACAGGTTTAGACTTAATGATTTTAATTCTTTGAGTAGAGGTAGATCCCTTTTCAAAAGTAGAATTGGAATCCTTACCAAAAACAAAATTAACAAGAGTAATCTTAGATTTGGTTGAGTCTATAACATGTCTATAGGTCTTTGGACTGACTGTCTCATCAATGACAATTTTCTCTTTCAATTTCTTATCCTCATCTGACTTATATCCTAGACACTCTTTCCAATTCTTAGAGGTATTAATCTCATGAAATTTCCTGCCTGAGTCTGTCCAGGTTCTGATTTTCTCATTAGCATATTCAAGTTCTTTTTCAAGGGAAGTACATTTAGATATCATCTCTAAGTGCATGTGTCTAGCATTATCACATTCTTTTTGTACTTCTTGCATACGAGAAAATTCAGCTTCTAGTATCTCATTCCTTTTTCTAAGTTCAGACATCTCAGATAAGATCCTAGTATTTTCAGCAGTTTGACTTCTAAAGCTAATATGTAGTACCTTAAAAAACGTCTTAACTCAGAAGCATTGTCAGTATCAAAATCAAAGATAGTATTTAGTACCTTATCATCAGGAGCAGCATTTACATCAGCATTGTCCATTAACGCATAGTTGACTACCTCAGTATCAGATTCTGAGGAAGAGTCCATCCTATCCTTGCTTGATGTGATGAGTGCCTTTGTCTTGTTGCATTCAGAAGCAAAGTGACCCATACCATTACACTTGTAGCATCTAACCTTTGACTTGTCAAATTTGCTACCCTTGCTGTCCTTTTTGATATACTTGTCTTTGTCTGCTTTGAAGGTCTTTTTCTGAAAGTTGCCTTGTCTTCTATTCTTCCTGAACTTCATCCTTCTGAAGTTTCTGACAATCATAGCAACCATCTCTTCCATGTCTGAGTCAGAAGAATCATCACCAGTATTGGCATCAGGATTGCCATCAGTATCTGATGAAGAGTCGTCAAGATCTGACTCAGCTACTCTTGATTTACTTCTAGAGACCTCCATAGCTTTTCCTTTTGATTTAGCCTCTGCTTTCAAAGCAATTGATTTTGCCTTGCTGCTTTTCTTGTTCTTTCTCTGTTGAACTTCAAGATCATGAGTTCTTTGCATCCCATAGATCTCATCAAGAGACACAATGTTTAGATCATACTGGTGTCTGATGATTGAGGTCTGAGTTTTTTCTTCTGGAGTCCATTCAGATTTAGCTTTGACCACATAATGTTCTGGTACTGTATCTGTTCGTTCTACGAACTTTGTTGGTATATATGGTCCATCACGAATCCTGTCCAAGTAGTCAGGATCCATAGCCTCCAGGTACATCAGCATCTTTACCCTCCATGTAGGATATTCTGATATCTTTAAGATGGGAATCTTCATGCTTTCATACTTGGTTGTCGACATCTTAGATCGTCTCTGATTCACAAATAAACCAGTTCGCTCTGATACCAATTGTTGCCCAGTAATAATCTATTGTAGAAGGGGGGTTGAATACAATAGAGTAAGATAATCGACTTCTTAATGTATATAACACAAATATGAAAAGAAAGATAACAGCTTTATTAAATCTGATATAAAACTGTTACAAACTCTCTCAAGAAATTCTGATGTTCTTGAGAGCTGCTAGCTTACAAAAACTCTCTCAAGAAATTCTATGTTCTCGAGAGCTTCTATCTTGATTCGCTAATACTCGATTATGTTCACCTCCATAAATCGAAACCAAGACTGTGTTTATATACTACACAGCTTCTCTATCAATGATAAGTCCTAATCAATTACAAAGATTGAAACCTATCCATAATTGATAGCTACATTCTACAAACCAGGAACCGACAGAATAAACTTCCATGTTTATCTAGACTCCAAATATAACTCGAAGTAGGAATCCTGATCAGCTTCCAGTCCTGACGATCAATCCTGATCCCAGTCCTGATATGCATTCTGATCCTGACGACCATGTAATCCTGATGACGTCAGCAATCCTGATCAGTTGAGTCTAGCTCCTGACGATCATTGAATTCTGATCTAACAAGGAAGTCCTTGGGTGTGAAATGAAATCCATGAATTTGGTGGAATGAAATATTTGTTTGAATGTAGTGTTTGTATTGACAATGTTATTCATAAAATATCATAATTGTTGAATATATATATATATATATAGTAAATAATTCTTTTTAAAACTATATATATCATAATAATTCTTTTTTAAATTGCGATCTTTTCTAAAAGTTATTCAAAATTACGATTTCATCTCTTATATCACAAATATACAACTCCTTTATACGTTTTGAATAAAAATAACTAAAATTTTCATTTTGATAATTTATAACAAAACATAATGGCGTATGTTTTGACTATTTTTTCCGTGACTTTCAAATCATGAGAATTTAACAGTTTTAAATTTCTTTTTAACTTAATTTTGTATTTTGTGATATGTAAATTAGGCGTAACTAATAATAACATCGAGTTAGAGGTTGATTGTTCTTACTTTAATTTAATGAAAAATATCGTATGAAAAGTGTGAAACTCCATCCAAAATTTTAGTCGATCTTTAGTTCTGGTGTTCGTAACATTTCTTGTTATTGTGATTCTAGTTGGGGATTTTGGCACTGCTAATTATTCTTAAATTCGCATATGATTCGTTATTCATCGGAATGCTACGATTTTGTTCTCTTTGGAAATATAATTTGATTATCTTCATTTTTCGTTCTTTGTGTTTTCTGAAATTTTGTATGCAAGTATGCTACGATTTCTGTAATATGGTGGATTGATATATATTGTTATGTACTAACTTCGAAAATTTGTAATAAATCGGAAATTTATCCAAATATTATGAGTGATACCATTCTGGAAAGTTCTTTTCAATCTCTGCATTTTGAGTTTATATTCCACTGGCAATGCTATGATTTACGAGTCTTAAACATCACATTATTGTTGTGATAAGGGGCTGATTCTGTTCTGGTAATCCGCATTTGAATTATTTCTGAATTCGTTACTTCTTCGTTTTTTACGAGCCTTACCATTCTGGAAAGGTCTAGAAATCGTCTACAAATTTCGTGTTCTGTACTTTTTGATTTAAGATCATCTTTATAGAGTAATTCGGCTTTATTTTGGACTAGTCACGTCTTATTCTATATTTAATAGTCTATTTTTGTAAGATATTTGGGTGTGTGATCTTTGAGTATGTGTTTTCAGTTATTTGTGATACTAACTTTATACTCGTGCAATGCACATGATACTTTATAAATATTTTTAGATTAAGTTAAATTATTTTTTTGATTTTCCTTTTACAAAAATTGTAAAATAATATGTGCAAACTCCATTAAATTAATGATACTTGTTTTACTTAATATTTATTATTTTAATTGTTATTGTATTTTTTTCATGATATTTCATGTTTCTCTAATTTTAAATTCGTTAAATTATATAATTTTTTCACTCCGCAATTTCATTATACTATATAATTAGTTTCTGATTCTGTTTGTAAAAATTGCAAAATAATATCTCCAAACCCCATGCATAATTGTTGAAATAAGCTTACAATTTAGCAATATTTTTAATTGCTATTTATTATTATTTAATATATATTTACTAATAACACTTCTGAAATGTCAAATTTGCTCCTGACAACCAAACCACATCAACTTCTTTATACCAATTATATATAGGATATACATATTTGGGTAGCATTGTGCTTATTGTCGTGCAAGCCACTGTAAGATTTAGGCAACATTGTGCTTTTTGACGTGCAAGTCAGTAACAGCCCGACGTTTCGGACAATTATTTCTAATTCGAAACTTAAATAAAATAAAATCCTTATTCAATAAATCAAAAATTAACAAAAGTCAAAGCAACAGTCCACATGATAAACTTAAATCATAAAATTAGAGGCGCAACTCCATAAATTCAATAATCATAATCTTGCACATAACAAAATCTATTCTACTAGCACGATAGATCTTATCCAAATAATTGCATCAAATCACGTAGCACAAAGTCCACAGAGGTTCACATCCTTATTCTTAATAAGCTTCCAAAAGTCTGAATCTGAAACATATTAAATAATGAGCTGCAAAGCCCAACAAGTAACTATCGCCCAACGGCTCAAAAGTAATATTTAAAACTGAATTTTTATACTTGAAATCGATTAAAGAATCTTAACAATAAAATCATATTTTATTCCCACAGTTCTAAACTACGGTCACGCTATACTAGTGACAGGGTTCTATATTCGATGGTTCGATGGGGGCCAGTTTACGTACCTCGATAAGACAAACTCAACGAGATATCTATGTGTTCCAACCTACCAACTCGTGTTAAAATTAACAAACTCGACCTACCAAGTGTACAATTTGATGAATCAGACAGGGATCATATAACAGAACCACAACATGACAACTTAGTAATCTCCATGCCAACAGGAAACTACCTTGTCAAAAGAATTCTAGTCGACAATGAAAGTGCAGTCAACATCATGATGTCGTAGGCCTTGAAGCAAATGGGACTCAAGGAGAACGACATGGTAAGGAAGTCGACAATGTTAGTAGGCTTCAGTGGAGAGCCGAAAAGGAAATTAAAGGAATTGTCCTTGCCCACATATGCTTAAGGTGTCAACTTGTTACAAAAATTCTTGGTTATAGACTACCCTTCTACATACAATGTAATATTGGGACGAATTTGGATACACGATCAGCGAGTTGTGCCCTCTACGTACCACCAGATAATGAAATTACCAACACCTTGGGGAATACAGCAAATTCGTGGAGACCAGGATTTGGCTAAAGAATGCTACAAAACATGCCTCAAACCAACAGTACAACGACATGATGCGAACACATCACATGCCGTAATGACAAGTATGCGCAAGGCAGTTAGGGGTAACTCGAACACAGGGGATAAGAAGAACATCATTGAACAAGACAGAGCTACGATATGGTTATGCCATTTCGCATAAAAAATGTTAGTGCAATCAATAGTCCAACCTACAACCCAATTGTTCGTGACAACTCAAGAGAAACAATCGCTAGTCATCCCGAGAATAACTACCACGTGAATGAAACTTCAGTCAAGGAAGATACGCCTCCGATGAGAGAGAAAAATGAAAATGAGCCGGCTGGACGAATAAAAGGAGCAGAAAAACTCACCATGGAGCTACCAAAGGAAAATGAGCAGCTCAGTAATGACTAGCAGGAACACAATGCCTATCACTGGTGTGAGGAAAAAGAAAAGGTTTTTCTATCTGCCCTGACACCGAATATATTGGAACGTAAGCTGGATGTTAAGTCAGACAATTCGTCAATACAGGTTTTTGACATAAAATGGGGACAAACCAACAACATGATAATCTATGACATCTCCTTGAAGTCACTTGCAATGGGCAATTTTGTGACCAATTTCAGTCCTAGTTCTTTACTCCAAAGGGATGACTGAATGAAACAAATAAAGGCAAATACAGTGATGGGACTTGTGAAGCTGAACGCAAATAATAATTTGAACAACGCTGGAACAAGACAAGAATTTGTTCTAAAATCACCAAAAGGGGACAACAAGAAAAACATCATATATGATGACTTTAAGGTAGGCAAAGACGAGATTGAGTACGAGGGATTGGTCACTGACGTGACGGCTGCAAGTAACCTGATGAACGGGTATACACATGCTGGTCATGGCTTCGCTATTGTTATGAATCAAATCTATGGGCCCTACACGACAGAAGGTGAAAGAACACATGCTCACTTAGAAGTGTTTGACAAGAATACTCGAGCCGATTTACGAGTATTTGGATCGGGACGCATTTCAGAGGATCCAAGCAAACGAGTGAAGGACCACTACGACTCAGACATAACAATTAAGCCCTTCAAAGATCAAAGTGCTCCATTCATGTGTCTCAACAAATTCGACATTGATGGGCAGGAAATTGAAAGAAATATGTTACCACGTGAAGAAATGAAAGAGGACTCAACAAGATGGACACCACCTTGGAACAACGAGAAAATGCTGGACACCTAGGATGTGAAGTGCAACCTATCGGAAGGCTTATCCCGCATAAATCCTTGTTTTTTCTCTTTAGACATTTGTTATTTCAATAATTCTCTTCAGGGGAACTAGCTGTTATTTGAATTATTGTTTAGACAAGTGTGCAACATGCTTGCCTTTAGTTGTGATTTTTGAATAATTAATAAACAAAAGGCCTTCCATGTTTTTTACTTGTTCTTATGTGCTCTATGTGTACCTGTTATTTGCCTTATGGGTCATTTGTTTACTTCTTAATATAACTTAATCAACAAAATCTTAACGCTTAAGATTTTTAAGATTGTTAAGATTGTTTGGCTATGCTTTTTCTCCTTCTGAATCTCTAAAAATAGCTTAATCGTTGAGAATGAAAATTCAATCCTAACGAGTAAGAAAAACTTTAAGCTATACGAGCTCATGTCTTGCTATTGCAGACACATGCATGTTATTGAGATTCATGTACTTGTTAATGTTATTAACTCACTACACTTTTTTTCCTAGTTCTATATCTTCGCATTTATGCCTAAAATAAAAATTTAAGTTTTCATTCTTTGTATTATAATTATTTAAATAATACACTTATAAGAGCAACGATATTAGAATATACAATTAAATAAAAGTAGAAAACTTCAAAAATCTAAATTTAGATTTATACATTATATACTATAATAATGAGTAATTCTCATTTTCTAATAAATGTATTACTTTCTTTTTGTTTCTATTGTATATGTGATAGATGCGTTATATCGTTACATAATTAAATTATTACTAGCTTATAGCCCGTGCCGGTTACTTAAATTTTATTTATAATTATTCTGTTTATAATTATATTTTTATTACGATGCAACACACGATTGTTTTTTTAATATTTATAATTATATTTATTTATGAATATTTTAATATTTAAAAGTTATTAGTTTACATGATTAAATTATTGTTAAAAAAATTTAGCCAAAAAAAATTATAGTTAAAAATTTGATATTTATTACATTTTACACGCTCAATTTAATATTTGTTTATATTGAGTTATAAAAGTTAGATTTGACCAATTTTACGGTTCACATGAAATTCACAAAATATTCTTTAATTTAGTTGTGGTTTAATAGTTTTTTTTTCAATTAAAAACTATTATAAAACTAAAAAGAGAATAAAGTGACGAAATTTAATGTTGAGAATTCTATTCGATTTAGGAAATCTACTTAACTTATATGTAGTTTAGATTATTAGAATAACCTTTATTAACCAAATACAAGTTTTAATGTTAAATCTAACGGTTTTCACCTATCTATTTAAGATTAAATGATTTTTATTATTTTGGTTATAAATGGGTTTCCTTATTTAATTACAACTATTTTTATGTTTTAACTTTTTGGAAAATCCAATCCTAATATAATATCTTTTAACTTATATCATTTTTAGATAATAATATCTTTTTATATGATATAATCTTGATCATGTATTTTTAAAAGTATTGGATCTAACGGTTGAGAATGTTTTGGCGGTATTTAGGACCAAACTACCAGGATAACATCATTAATTTTTCTTAATATTTATAATTTTTTTAATTTTTAATTTTTTGAAATATTTATTGCTAAAATATAATATACTCTTTTTTGTAATATGTTAATGATGCGGGAACTTTGAACTTTTGAGAAAATAAATTATCAATTAAAATATATATATTTTTGTAATAGTTCTTCTTTTAAAGTAGTACACCGTGACAATCAAAATTCTGTATAAAATTCATTTTTTTATAGTATATCCCGTAAATATCTATGTTATTATATTAAAGACTAAATAATGAAAGTTTTCTTATAAGTGTGGTCGCTTTGTTTGATCATTCAATCCATAATCGTTGGATCTTTCAAATTAAATTGTTGAGAAACGTTACATATAACAGTAAAATTATCATGTAGAATGATATAAGATTTGAATCTACCAACAACATATTAAAATTTACAGGTTTTTTTTTGAAAAAAAAAAGAATTTTTTTCATTTTTTTTCTTTCAGACATAGTTTATTTGATAATATTTTTTGTAAAGTACGATTTTCAGAAAAGTACTATACTAATTGATTAACAAACTTTTAAAGTTTCGAATTTAATAATTTACAATGTATATAGGTTAAAAAAGTTAGGTCTGTTCTGTAGCTGAGTCTACAATTTCAAAATACGGTTTTTTTAATATGAATATAGTCTGCTAACAATGAAATTAGGTCTCTTATAAAACAAAATCACCATTTGCGTATAATTTATTATTTAATAATAAATTATATTTGATTAGTTATGATCTATAACTTAATAAAATAGGATAAAAAATATGCACAATTTTATAAAATTTTATCATCGTATTATTATATTCTTTGTTGATTTGAATTTTTCTTAGATTGATTTTAATTTTTGAAGATAGATTTCTAAATTTAAAATAGTTAGAAAAAAGTAATTAAATTGGCGTTAAAATAATAATGACATAATAATCATTATTAGAATTTAAATACTCACATTACTGATTTGGGCTTTATCTTGTGTTTTAAAAATCAAACTAGCATAAAAGCCCGTGCGAGACACGGACCTGTTTATATACTGAAAAAATAAATTTGCACCAATATATATACATATCAAAATAATTTTGTAAATATGGTAAATGATGGTATTTTGAATTTATATTATATATGCATTGTATTTATATATATATATTTTCTAATTGAATAAGATTTCATAAAATTTGGATAAATTTCTATAAGATAAAGATCAAATGATTTTTTTTAATCTTCAAAATATTAGTTTAGTTTTGAATATCGTGAAGTGAATTTTATCAAATTTAAAAATTCAAGATAATTTAAATGGTTATTTTATCAGAGTTCTCCGTATATAAAATAAATGTATGTAAACTCATGTATTGTTAATAAAATAACAATACATTTGTAATATAATATTGGTCACAAATGTACAAATATACTTTAAATACATCATAAAATTTCTTACTTTTAATTTCGTGTATAAGACGTATTTAAAGTAATATAATTTTAATGAAATAAAAGTATATTTATAAAATATAAAATTGGTCATTCATGTAAGATTATGGAGGTAAGATTATAGAGTGAACACATTATAAAATTTCTTTATTTTATGTAAAAGTCAATCTTGAAGTTGTTTTACTCTTTCCTTCATATGTACATATTTGTACCCTTTTAAACTCAATTGTATATGTTTAGTCTAGTATTAATTATAAAATATCTAAGATCGTAGTTTAAAAATTACACAAATTGAAATTTATATATATGTAATTTAGAATCATTTTTTTTAACACAACCATAAAATTCTATCCCATGCGATTTTAATATTTGAATTATAAATTATCTTGTGTTTGATCTTATATGAATCATAATATACCTAAATAATTTAACATCTGTGTAGACTCAGTTGTATTTATATGTATAATATATGTTCTAAACACTGGCGATTAACCGCTAGACGGTGACTAATCAATCCGAATGTGTTAAAATCGGATCGAAAAATCAATTTTTATAGAAATCGATCTAAAAATCATATAATTTGGATTAATTGGGCACAAATTGGTTTCATCGGTCGAAAATTGGCTTACGAACCGATTAAAATGAAAAAAATATACCCATCCCCTTTTTCAACCAATCAAGACGACAAAGAAAACCCGATACTTAATTGGGTCTAAAAAAATTTCAACCCGATTTTAATGGTTGCATATCAGTTTTATATATTTCAGCCGACCTAACTCAACCCTATTTAAATTAAAAATTTTGTTCGATAATATATATATATATATATATATTATATGTAACTGTACATTATATAATACAGTATATCATCTTATTTATAGACGTGTACATAACTAAAATTATTATGTTAATAAAAAAAATATTATCACTAAAATCGTAAGTTATACGTATTTTAGCTTTACTTGAATTTTTGAAATGAGGACATTGTGTAATATTTATTTATTATAAAAATTATTTAACACATTCAAACCAACCCAACTCGGCGCAAACTTAAGGATGATAAGTACGGTTGGGCCATGAATTAATTTTTTGTGAGTTGGATTAAAAAATTTCAAACTTATTTAATTAAACTGGGTTGCAAAAATGTTTCCAACCCCCGACAACCTAACCCATCAACACCCCTAACTATGATTCCCATTTTTTACAGTCCCTTGTATAATTCTAAAATATAAAAGTTACGTATAATATGTTACTTATTTTAGATCAATTTTTTATTATAGATTTATCAATACTTGAATAATTCGTATAAAGCTAATAAGTGACATAATATTGTATAAAAATATAAACCGTATAACAATTAACATTTAATCAAAAAAATTAAGGGTGAATCGGGAGAAAAAAGCCTAGCGCGCAGAAAGTGAAATAATAAAATTTGTAAAGAAATACATAATTATATATTAAAACTACGAAAACTTAAAAAAAATGGAGCTATATAATAATATAAACTAACTTTTTTTTATTAAAAATTGAATAAGCATGTTGTATAAATAATATAAAACAACATATTATTTACTCAAAAGTTGAAATAATAAAAGATAATATGATGAGCGAATATACTTTATCTAATAATAATTTTAAAATAAACTCAAAACTCAATGTAGGACACTCGATTATGACATGAAACTGGTACGAGGAGGCCAGCATTTCGATTCTAGATGTTTACACGCAAATTTGACATTTTCTATCTTCAGTAATAAAGGGGTGACATGTTTGTAATTTTAAAAATACAAGGGTAAAGTTGTAATTTCATGAACACTTTTTGGGTTCTTTTTGCCTCTGATGATGTTTTAATATATAAAAGTAGATTTTAAAAAAAATTGGTTATGTATGTAAAATTATACATTTAGATTGTCCTGCTCTTTTTTTCATGTATATATATATTTTTCGTATTTATATAATTTTAAATTCAACTATCTATTTTAAGTCTATTATTCATTACACACATTATCTAACAACCTAGTTTAGAAATTAAGTAAATTGAAACATATTTTATATTATTATGTAGAATTATTTTTTAACTCAACTTTAAATTTATATATCTAAAAATTATATGATGCAATTATATCCACACGTAAATGAAATATTTATCTTTCTTAAAATATTATCCTATTATTATCCAATAATCTAATATATACATAGAGACGAATTTTAACAAATTCATATTTTCCCAATTTGAATTTGGTTACATTTATGAATAATTTAGAATTTCTTTTTTATAAGAAATATAAACCAACAATATATTTAATCAAAAAGTAAAGTAAAAAAGAGAAAATAGGATTATAAGGGAACCTGTAACTTATCTAATAAGATTTTTAAAGTTAACTCAAAAATTGATGTAGCACAATGGTTATGATACTTTATTTCTAAGTGGAAGGTTTGTGTTTGAATCTCGAAAGCAACAAAATTTCATATAATTTTTGCATAAACTATAGAGGGGTGGCATTTTTGTAATTATATGATAAATAAGAGTAAAGCTGTAATTTCACAGCCATTTTATTGGCATAATTTACCCTTGGTTGGCTTTTAATATATAGAAGAAGATTTTGACGATTTTACACCATAATTAAATTATTTTTAATTAAAAGATGGTTTAACAATTTTTATCTAACTGGAATTGTCCATGGAAGAGAAAAGAAAGTCACGAATTTTTTACATGGAGAATTCTATTCAATATAGAAAACTTATTTATATTTGGTATATTTGGTATATTTGGTTTAAATTATCAAAATACACTTTTTAGAATTTAAATATAATCCTATTATAAATAAAATACGCTTTTTTAATATTTGATCAAACGATTTTCATTTATCTAGTTAAGATCTAATAGTCCTTATTAATTTGGTTGTCACGATCAAAATTTTGGATAAATCCATATTATGCTTATTATATAAAAGAGTTTAATATAATAAGGATATCAAGTACATACTGATATAAGTATCTTATTAACTGCTTTTATTTTTAATATTTCGGTTTTATTTATAGTGTATATAATATTTTAAAATACATTATTACTTTAAAATTATTAAACAGAATAAAAATTATGTTATGATTATATAAAATTTTACTCTCATATTATTATAGTCTTTATCGATTTGAATTTGTTCTTGATTTATTTTAATATTTTATTGAAAGAAAGATAAAATTTCTATATTCAAAAGAATTAGTGGAAAAATAAATTGTTATGTTCCTTCAGAAAAAAAATGTTTAAATTTATTCATGTACATGAGTTCTCCTAAGTCTCTTATAACGCAGGGTCCACATGTATCATTGTTATATGATATACATTAGCATTATATTGATAATTTTAATATTGTAATTGATATGAATTGTTATCTGATATTTGGTTTAACAATTATTATCTAACTCGAACTATACATAAATTAAAGAGAAAAGATATTTAAGAATTTTTACATAGAAAAATTTTAAATTATCAAAATACACTTTTTAGTATTTAAATATAATTCTATTATTAATTAGATACACTTTTTAATATTAGATCTAACAATTCTCATCGATCTATTTAAGATCTAACTGTAATAATTAATTTGATTGTATAGTGGTCGTACACGGACCAGATCGATTTTAATTTTTTCTTAAATTGATTTTAATATTTTATTGAAATAAACATAGAATTTATAAATTTAAAAGAATTAGGAAAAAAATTTCCTAATTCTTGGTAACACCTTTTTCTTTTCATAAGTGTCATATTTCCTTTTTAATTATAATAATAATTATAAATTTACTAATTTAGCCCTGACGACCAAACCAGCTATACTCTTTTATGCCAATTATATATAGGATATAATGTCCTACACGACGAACAACAATATCAAGGGCTACACCCCACGTACGCTTACAACAAATAATGTGGCATAAGCAAATGATTAATAAATAAGAATGCCACAATACTATATTACAATAATTACAATCATAATACAAATAAAAAGAACGAACGCTTAACAACAAATAACCTTGATTATTTTACACAAATTAACATTAACATCTAAAAAGTTTATTTCAAGAGGGGAAGTCCTTTTAACTGTTAGAAAATGGAAAGTTCGAGTCACATTTTATATGTGTTCTTGATGTAATTTCCGGAAACTAACTGATGGAGGTTGTTCCTTGATATGAGGACTTCAACTTTCATGATTGGATCTAAGACATTTTCTTAGTGGAATCCATAATTATATATAGGCAAAGTTGCTAGGTTGAAATAAGTTTGAAATGAGTTTGAAATGGATTTTTTTTCATAAATCCCATAACTACCACATTGACAAGAATTTGAACTTAGCAACTTGAAATGTCTATATATAGAAGGCTTATGCTTGAGTTTTAAATATAGAACTCTCATTGCCTACCTTGCATATATTCATTAGGTGCATAGGTTGTTTTGGCGAACTGAGGTGTTAGTCGCTGTTGATCTTTTCCGAGTTTGTGACTGGATTGATCTGAGCTGTTTTATCCTGGAAGTGATATTGCTGCAACCCATCACAACGTAAGTGGGGCAATAATCTCTTCAAGAACAGTCAAGTCTTTTATAAGACTTGACGACTCAGCTGTTCTGTTCTTTCAGCAGTAGTAAAGCTTCTGGTAGAGCTAAGTATTCTTTCTTTTCTCTTGTTTTTACAGTCTTTAATTATATATTTTGTTTTGCCATCGTGTTTGTTTCGTTATTTGGTTAATTACCTGTTCTTGTTAATTGTTATAATATAACTGTCCCATTGTTGCGTTTAGTTAAATTTACCCAACAATCTTGAAGAGATTATTAGTTATATTTGTTAATTAGCAAGATGGTTAACGGAACTATAACTCCTATTGTTGAGTCTGGTTCTGGGTCTAGTGCTACTGCTGTAACCATTGATTGGACCACGTACCGTTTCCCACAGCCCATCGATTTATCGGGCATGCCTGAGAAATTCGGTGGGGGTGTTGGGTTTTCTCGTTGGAAGAAAAAGATGCAACTGTGGCTAACGGTAAAGGGTCTATGGCCAGTGGTGCAGTATGCTAAGCCAGTTGTTGATCAGGAGAAGGCTGAATCTGTTAAGGCCTATGCTATGTGGGAGGAAAAGGATGGAGTGGCTCGGGCTGCTATTTTGGCAGCTTTAGCGAACACTCTATTCGATGTGTATTCATCTGACTCCTACACTGCTAAGCTCTTATGGGATAAGCTGGACCAGACACATAATACTGACTCGCAAGGGTTGGAAAAGTATTCTGTGGCTAGGTTCCTTGATTTCAAACTGGTGGATACTAGATCCATGACTGAACAGGTGCACGAATTTGAGATGTTGGTCCATGCTTTAAAGGAGTCCAATATGGACCTTCCCGAGAAGTTTCAGGTTATGTCAGTGATTGAAAAGCTCCCTAAGTCTTGGGAAGAGTTTGCTCTCTCCCTGAAAAGACAGAAAGGAGAGATCAGCTGGACTAACCTGATGTTGGACATCTCAGTGCAGGAGCAGCATAAGTCCAAACAGGGACATGTTATGCCTGCTGAATATGATAGTAGTTCGAAGGTGAATGTAGTGACTGTTGGTCAGAAAAGAAAAGAATTGACTAGGAAGGATAACACTAAATCTAAAAACAAGAACAAGGCCAAGAAACCAAAGGCAAACAAACCATGTTGGTCTTGTGGGCAGGTTGGGCACTGGAGTAAGGACTGTCCAGTGAAGAAAGCTAAGAAATCTGATGTGGTTGCTCAAGCTAATAATGTGCTTAGAACTGGAACCATTGTTGCGCCTATGGCTAACATGGTTATTGGTGAAGCATCTGCTTCTGTAACCAATGACGGGTATGTTACCTATAAGCCTGTTTTACTATCCACTTATCTGTCACATGAATGGTTGATTGATACTGGAGCTAATGTACATATTTGTACTGATATTAGTTTATTTGTATCTTATCAACAGAGTCATGGAGTGACAGTGACGATGGGGAATGCTAGTGCTGCTCAAGTTCTTGGAATAGGAAACGTGGATCTGAAGTTTACTTCTGGGCGTGTTCTATCCCTCACTAGAGTGCACCATGTTCCTGATATTCGTAGAAATATTATAAGTGGAAGTTGTTTAGTTAAGAATGGTTTTGAACTTTCTTTGAAATGTAATAAAGTAGTTATTACACATACTGGTACATTCTTAGGCAAAGGTTATTTGTCTGATGGTTTATTTTTGATAAATGTTGAGCCTGTTTTGGGCAGTTTTATTAATGATAGTGTTGCACCTTCTGTTAATTGTGTTGAATCATCCGATTTATGGCATGCTAGACTTGGTCATTTAAATTTTGGTGCTCTAAAGAATATGATGAACTTAGAGTTGATTCCAAAATATGCTATTGAAAAGAAATCTAAATGTCAAGTATGTGTGACTGCTAAACAAACTAGGAAACCCTTTCATAATGTTGTTAGGGATTCAGAAGTTTTAGATTTAGTGCACACTGACATATGTGAATTTGGTGGCATGTTGACTAAAGATAATAAACGATATTTTATTACCTTTATAGATGATTGTAGTAGATATTGTTATGTTTATTTACTTAGACATAAGGATGAAGCACTAGAAAAATTCATTATGTTCAAAACTGAAGCTGAAACACAAACTGGTAAAGTACTTAAACGTTTGAGATCTGATAGAGGTGGTGAGTATACTAGTACCTTGTTTAATGAATTTTGCGCAAGCAATGGTATAGTTCATGAGGTGACTCCACCATACACACCTGAGTCTAATGGGGTGGCTGAACGAAAGAACAGAACTTTTAAAGATATGATTAACAGCATGCTTATTAATTCTGGGTTGCCTAAGTACATGTGGGGAGAAGCTTTGAATACGGCTTGCCATATTCTGAATAGAGTTCCTCTGAAACATATGGACAAGACACCTTATGAATTATGGAAAAGTAGAAAGACAAGTTTGAAGTATCTTCGTGTGTGGGGGTGCCTTGCTAAGGTGCTTGTCCCTGAACACAAGAGAAAGAAACTAGGTCCGAAAACTGTTGATTGCATCTTTCTGGGCTATATTGAAACCACTACGGCTATGAGATTTTTAGTGTTAAAATCTGACATAGACGGTATAGTGGCAAACACTATAGTTGAGTTTCGTGATGCAACATTCTTTGAGGATGTGTTCCCTATGAAGACTGGTATACCTCAAGGTATTTCTAATGATGATCCCACTCACACATCTAGTTCTATTCCTGATCATGTGGAAAAGATGACAAATGTGGGGGCAAATCCTGATAGTAGTTCTACTCCTGACGAAGTAGATGAACCTAGAAGGAGTAAGCGTGCAAAGGTAGTCAAGGACTTTGGAAGTGATTTTATCACTTACAATGTCGAGGATGAACCTTTAACTTTCCGACAGGCCATGGATTCTTCGGAGTCAAGGCACTGGAAAGGTGCTGTAAAAAGTGAGATTGACTCTATTGTTTCTAACGGAACATGGGAGTTGGTTGACCTACCTCCTGGGTGTACTACTATAGGATGTAAATGGATCTTCAAAAGGAAGATGAATCCTGATGGCTCAATAGATAAGTATAAAGCTAGGCTGGTAGCTAAGGGCTTTAGGCAAAAGGAAGGCATTGATTACTTTGATACATACTCTCCTGTTGCAAGGATGACAACAATCCGAATGCTTATAGCATTGGCTTCTGTACATGGTCTTATCATCCATCAAATGGATGTAAAGACAGCTTTTCTTCATGGTGATCTTGAGGAAGAGATTTATATGGATCAGCCTGAGGGATTTGTTGCTTCGGGTAACGAGAGGAAAGTATGTAAGTTAATCAAGTCTATATATGGCTTAAAACAAGCTTCTAGAGACTGGCATAAAAAGTTTGATGACACTGTTTTAGAATCAGATTTTGTAGTTAATGAAAGTGACAAGTGTGTCTACTATATGGTTAAAGGAAATGAATGTATTATCGTATGCCTATATGTGGATGATATTTTGTTGTTTGGAACCAATATTGAGATTATTAACGAGACAAAAAGTTTCTTGAAAAGGCACTTTGAAATGAAGGATATGGGTGAGGCTAGTGTGATTCTTGGGGTCAAGTTGACACAGTCAACTGATGGAATAACATTGTCACAATCTCATTATATAGAGAAATCTATACTTGAGAAGTATGGTTATTCAAATTGTAGAATCGCTAGTACACCGTACGATCCTAAAGTTGCCCTAGTCAAGAATAGTTCAGGTATACCTGTGTCTCAGTTAAGGTATTCTCAGATTATTGGGAGTTTGCAATATCTTGCTAATGTGACTAGACCAGATATTTCTTATTCAGTGTCTAAGTTAGCTAGATATACAAGCTGTCCGAACAAGACTCATTGGGAGGCACTAGATAGAGTTCTTAGATATCTTAAGGGAACTATTTCCCTTGGTTTGCATTATCGAAGATTCCCTGGAGTACTTGAGGGATATAGTGATGCAAGTTGGATAGCTAAGAAATCTGGTACCAATGGAGTGACTGGATATTTGTTTACCCTAGCAGGTGGAGCAATATCCTGGAAGTCTACTAGACAGACTTTGATAACTCGGTCTACCTTTGAGGCTGAGTTGTGTGCACTAGATGCCACGGGGACGGAGGCTGAATGGTTGCATGGACTTATGTCAGTGTTACCTGTAGTAAGCAGACCGCTTCCAGCCATTGCTGTTCATTGTGATAGCCGTACAACTATCGACAAGATCAGTAGTGAAAAGTATAATGCTAAAACAAAGAGACACATCCAAGTTAGACTTAAGTCTATAAGGGGTCTTGTGTCTGAAAGGATTATTGCTGTAGAGTTCATTGGAACTCAGGATAATATAGCTGATCCTTTGACTAAAGGACTTGAGCATGCAGTAGTCCTTAAGTCTAGGTTGGGGATGGGACTGATAGCCCATCATGATTCATCAGCAGCGGGAACCCAATACACCTGAGAGGAGATCCCTTGAAGTGTATTCAATGTGGTAATAACAAGCTGTGAGGGTGAATTGGTAGTACCTTTACTAGATACCTTGATACGCACGTATCTGAGTCTATCCCCTGAAAACCTAAAAGGTACTGTTACTGCCAGTATAGCAAGAGTTAGTATGAACTCTGAATGGGGTCAAGTCTTTTGACGAGATGATCGCAGTACATCTCTGGAGATGCCCAGCTAAGCGAATGTAATTGTGTGGTCGCAATTAGAGGAAAGGGTTATTCCTTGAAGCATTCGACGAACAGGATCGAGACAGGACCATTAATGTCTCAAAGCCGTAGATTAGCACCATAGCCTTTGACTTGTCGTCGTCTATGGAGTGTGGTTACACTAAACGGATAAAGATTCAAGGTGAAACATTCCATCTATATCCGGTAACCATCGAAGTAGAGGACTTAGGAGGGTTCAAACCTTGACCGGTACCTACTCTGAAAAACAAGTCATGATAAGAATCTGATATGCATTACTGTATGGATTTGTGGGGGATTGTTAGAAAATGGAAAGTTCGAGTCACATTTTATATGTGTTCTTGATGTAATTTCCGGAAACTAACTGATGGAGGTTGTTCCTTGATATGAGGACTTCAACTTTCATGATTGGATCTAAGACATTTTCTTAGTGGAATCCATAATTATATATAGGCAAAGTTGCTAGGTTGAAATAAGTTTGAAATGAGTTTGAAATGGATTTTTTTTCATAAATCCCATAACTACCACATTGACAAGAATTTGAACTTAGCAACTTGAAATGTCTATATATAGAAGGCTTATGCTTGAGTTTTAAATATAGAACTCTCATTGCCTACCTTGCATATATTCATTAGGTGCATAGGTTGTTTTGGCGAACTGAGGTGTTAGTCGCTGTTGATCTTTTCCGAGTTTGTGACTGGATTGATCTGAGCTGTTTTATCCTGGAAGTGATATTGCTGCAACCCATCACAACGTAAGTGGGGCAATAATCTCTTCAAGAACAGTCAAGTCTTTTATAAGACTTGACGACTCAGCTGTTCTGTTCTTTCAGCAGTAGTAAAGCTTCTGGTAGAGCTAAGTATTCTTTCTTTTCTCTTGTTTTTACAGTCTTTAATTATATATTTTGTTTTGCCATCGTGTTTGTTTCGTTATTTGGTTAATTACCTGTTCTTGTTAATTGTTATAATATAACTGTCCCATTGTTGCGTTTAGTTAAATTTACCCAACATTAACAACTTAACAATGTGCATGCACTCACATTTATATCCCATCACATTTACAAAAACAATGGTCGTTTGCATGAACACGAACACATACATTGATAACAACTCACGTTTGAAAAATAACTACTTAACAAAATAGGGTGTTCAAGCTGCATTACTGCTATATGTTCTACTGTGGCAGATTATATTGTACATTACAGTTTTATATATCTGAAAGTTTGTTCCTAGGCTGTAGCTGAAATGGCAGCAATTGGATTTGGCCTTCCAAAAGATGCATTTATTAGTCGCATGAAGCAGGTCTGGAATGATTAAAAAAAATTTAGCCTTATGTTCATATTACTTGTTTTTTCGTCTACTCGTCTATATATAACAAGCTAGGTGTGCCAGATGGCTTTTTCAGATTTAATTTGTATAAATGTTGGATTAGCTGACATGTTATTAGAGATGTTCAAAAAGCCTGAAGCCCGAAATCCGGCCCGATCCGATCCGGAAAAAAGCCCGAAAAGCCTGGCCCAATTCGGCCCAGTCCGATTCGGCCAGACCCGAGGGCCTTAAATGGGTCTACTATTTTTCATCAAGCCCGGCCTGACTCGAAGCCTGAAAAGCCCAGATAAAGCCCGGATAAAGCTCGATTTGGCCTGGATAAAAGCCCGAGATTTTTGAGAGATCCGAATAAAAACCCGATTTTTTATGGATAAAATCTGAAATTTTATAATATTTTAAATAAATTTCAAGAATATTAAACTTAGAAATTGAGAGAATGTGAAGAATCATAAGCCTAAGAAGAATCAACAATATGTTGTACAAACCTTTCTTTTCAGAAGATTTATTGAGTGTAGTGTATGTACTTCTTGAAATGGCCATGTACGAGAAGATTTATATGGCTCACGGTCAGGTTAAGTTCAATAACGCACATTATGAGTAGAAAGTTCTTGAGTTGCACTGATGTTTTATAATAAAACATTAGGCTAATAGTTTTTTAGTATTAGGTATCGTGGTGTCTTTTATTATATATTCTGAATTCTAATAGTTGATGGGTGTAACTCTTTACGTGTTGTTTTTTTTTTTGTAAAACTTTGCTTTTTCTATTTACTAATATATTAACTTTGCAAAAATATATATATATAAATTAAAAAAAGCCCGGCCCGACTCGAGAGCCTAAAACGAGCCTAGTATTTTAGAGGAAGCCCGACCCGGCCCTATTTTTGAAAAAGCCCAACCCAGCCCGATTGTTAAAAAGCCCGAGCTTTTTAAAGCGCAGATAAAGACCGGTCCGAAGGGATTTTTGGGCATCTCTACATGCTATACATGCTTGGAATTTATACGTTATAGCGAGTTGTGTTTATAATTGTGTACTGGTAGATTAAGTTTTTGCACCAGGCAAAAATGGGAATCATATCCTTGTCTTTTGGTATGTTGGATAATTTTTAAGAATTTTGCAGATTATAACTCATATTGAAATGATAAAGGAACCGAAGGACATGGTTACCATGACGAACTCATGGTTCCAGTAATAAGGAATACTTCATATGAAAGGGAGCTTACGTAATTTTAGGGGAACTAATACCCAAGTGAATAAATTTTTGTAATTGATGAATCTGAAGTTTTACTTATATAATGTTGGTATATGCCACTTTTGAGTCACCAATCTAGTCTTAGACAAGCTAAATTATAGGGGAACGTTTATTTAGGAACGGCTTGTTTCGTTCTAAAACAATATTTCAAAGAATAGTGGTAGAAGCACAAAAACCTTTATTATAATACCTGAGTCTACCACATATTAGTTAATTAATCAGAAAATTTTGAATTATTTTAGGACCAATCAGATGTTAATACTAAATTTTAGACCAATCACAAGAACCTAAAAACTTTCCTCATATAATTCTATTAACCAAGGGTGGTTAAACTATCCATACAACGCAATTAACCAATCAAAATTAAAAAATTATTATTTTTAACTAGAATTTAAATCCATTGAAACTTTCCTCATTTAATTTTATTAACCAAGGTTGGTCAATCCTAAATTTTAGATCATCACAAGAGTCTAAAAATTTTCCTCATATAATTTTAAACTAGAATTTAAATTCATTGAAACTTTTCTCATAAATTTTATTAACTGGTTAACCAGTAAGATGTTAATACTAAATTTTAGACCAATCACAAGAGCCAAAAAACTTTCCTCATATAATTTTATCAACCAATCATAGTTAGACTGTCCATGTAACTCAATTAACCAATCAAAATTTAAAATTTAATTTATTTTTAATTAGAATTTAATTCTATTAAAGCTTTTCTCATATAATTTTATCATCATTGGGTGGTTAGACTATCCATACAACTTGATTAATCAATCAACATTCAATGATTATTTTGATTTTAATTAGAATTTAAATCCATTAAAACATTACTCATATAATTTTATTAACTAAAGGTGGTTAGACTATCCATGCAGCGCGATAACCAATCAAAATTTAAAAATTATTTTGTTTTTAATTAAAATTTAAATCTTTTGACTATTATATTTATATATTTGAAGAAATATTTGATTATCAATTAAAATTATTTAATTTTTGATTAAAATTTGAATCTTTTATGATAATTATATACTTCGAAATTTTGATCATTAATTTTGATAATTATTTTGTTATGATGGTAGCATTTTATATATTTGTTCAATCAATATTTTATGCGGTTGAATATTTAATTTTTAATTATAAATATCTATTTTCTTAGCAACCAATAACATAACTACGAATGAGCGTCAGATCACTTCGGGGTTGGGGAGTGTTATCCCCGCACCCGACCCCCGACCTCTAAATCAGTCCCCAATCTCGTACGGGGCGCCTCAGAGCCTCGATCATAGAGTTTTCCTTCGGTGGTATTTTCAAATTTGTAGATTCAGACTTAAAGTTGTAACAACTGTTGTATTTTTAACATAATTTATATTTACTAGTAATATTGCCCGTGCTACGCACACGGTGCTGGTTAATAATAATAAATTATTGTTAATTTTATTGCATAATTTTATTGCATAATTTGAATATATATTTGGAATAAAAAGTCAATAATAAAGTAATTTACATGTTTTTTCAAATTTGGAATAAAATATGCATAAAAATATAGTAATATTTAGATGAATGTTGATGTAGGATTCTATCCTCAATTTATCATTCCTTTTAAGCCTGTTCATATAGAGTCTGGAAAAATGGTAATATTTTTTTCAAACATGCTAATTTATGCTATGAAATAGATTCTGCAACTTGTATATAGTAGTTATACTATTTGATTTCATTTCCTTTTTATGTATTGTTATCAGGAATTGCCACTTAACTTCATTTTGGAATATGGAGACAAAATACCTTTAAACGTTATACTACAGTTCCCAACTGGTCGCCAAATACATGTTCTTTTTAAGAGAAATGAGAAATCTCTGGTTAATTTATCTGGGTTTATAAAGGAAATTATCAAGGTTTCTGGTTCTATATTTATATTCAGCTATAAAGGCGAAGGGATTTTCTCTGTTCATGTATTAAATGATGATTCATCGGAAGTAGAATATGTCCCACTTAGAACAATTCCAAGGTGTCCTATATATCATCAAGGCAAGATCAAATAGAAAATTAGTTTTCATTTTTACATTGTATTAGTGAATACATATCTTGAAATACCTTAATGCTCAATAATATGTTTTGCAGATTCAAAATCTGGAGTCGGAATGAAATTTCTATTCTCTCTAAACAGCCATGCGTTGGAAATTGGAGAAATGGTATATTGTAACAAAATTGATATTATAGGAAATTTTAAGATAATTATATGATTACATGCTCTTTTTATTCTTATGTAGGTTGTGCCAAACTCTTTTTACAAAAGGTTTGGAATGGTTATACCAGCTTTAATTACATTTGAGTTGTGGAATGGTGAAGTGTACCATGGTAATTATGTAGCAGATGAGAAAAAGGTGATTGGTTTAATTGAGATTATTGGTTTGAAAAACCTTCAGAAGAGAGATATCATGTTGTTTACATATGTTGGAACTGGAAGATTTGAACTTGTGATATTTGATAAGTTTAAAGTTGAGAAGTCTTTTGCCATCAATGAAGCTCAATCAGGTAACAATGGCTGTATTTCTAAGACTGGTTTTTTATCTTTTGGTTTTATATATCTTGTATTGTTTATAATCTAATATTTTAATATTTAAGTAGATGCAGAAGTTGAGATAAGAGCAGAGCTTCCATTGCAGTTAGAACAGAATGACATTTCATTAAAATTGGAAGAGAATGAAATGAGTCAAGAACAAACTGCTGATGATGTTGAAGATGAGATAATGAATGAATTAGGAATAAATGACGAAGAAATGGATCATATTGTTCAAGAATTTACAGTTTTATTAACCCTGTCAAATGTTAATCACTCGTCACATGGAGTGGTAAGTTTGTTACCTTAAGATCCATTAATAAGATTTGGCAAAAATATTTACATTTTATTTTACATTTCTAAAGTCTTTCTTTATTTTTACACGTGTTATCCTTTAACAGTATATTCCGAGCAATGTAACTCCGCAAAACAGAGATTGGAAAGCTGGTGAGGAAGTCATACTCAGGTCTCCTAATGGAACTTGGATAAGTAAAATTGTAATCAGCAATGGAATGCCAAGGTTTTCTGCAGGGTGGAACAAATTTGCAAAAGATAATGAATTAGGAGTAAATCAGAGTTTGGTTTTCACATTACTGGAGGTGGAAGATGGAATAGAATTTGATATCAGAATTTGATAGAGTAAATGGATTTTAGATATTATATGGAACCAAGATGTTAAACTATAATTTTCTCTCAAATCAACAATTATATTTTGGATATTTGGTTATTTAAAAACTTTGGATTAGCTATTCAATATGTCGTATGAAAATGTTAAACTTTGGATATATGGATGTATAGCAATACACATGCCAATCTAGAGGTGATTATATATGTGAGGCCTAGTAGTTTAGGCTTGAAGTACATTTTTCAGTTTACGATCAACTATAATCAAAATATCATGTGTCAAACTCATTATAAAGAACATCAATCTATAGTTATATGTGAACAAAGCTACTTAAAGTTAATACTTGAGACTATTTAAATGGTTATTGCAACCTACAAAACACAAAAATTGCTATTTCTATAATAAAAATTAATCTTTTTTTGTAGTGGATCGATAAGAAAGAAAGAACAAAACAAATAAAAGAAAGATAAAACACAGATATATGTAAACCACAAACTTTATTTAAGCAAAAACTTATAGATTAAATTGTTTAGGTAACACCAAACCAAAACCAAAAGCAAACTAAAAGTTCAAGAATTTCAAGGACAATGATTTATTTAAAACAAATTAGGAACTCTTATGTAAGAGTAAATATTACGCAAATGTTAAATGAACTGGTATCTTCAATGCCATCCTTGAAAACTTTAACGTCGAAATAAATAACTAAAAGAAATACCCCATAACTGCAGCTCGCAAATCTGATCACTTTTCCTGTAGAGTCAAAAACAAAAGAAAAACAAAATTGAAAAAAAAGATAGATTATTGAGTATGGTAAGACTGTTAATTCTAATTTATATGGACATATTATAATAACTATAATAATAACTTAAAAATTGAAAAAAATTATAACCGTTTTAATCTTCTTGGAACATGATTTAGAAGTCCCGGGAGTTTCACAACAGTCAGATAAATCAATCATATTCTGCAACATTTTTATTTAGTATTAGAAAAAAAAAACATTGCAGAATATTTTATATTATACTGATTTATATGAGAATTGGTTACCTCTGAATAGCTTGAAATGGAAACACCATTGACAGTCTCTTCAGATGGAGAAGACTCAGAAAAGGTAGTTACATATGCATCAGTCACATTGAAGATCTTACTATTTAGCAACACGTTATCACTGCTTATAGTAACATTAAAAGTAACTTCCTTCCCAGCCATTGCTTTGATCTTTAAAGGATATCCAACAGTCTGATATGTGATGCGATGTCCAAACATTATAAATACATGACATTCAAAAAGGTTTGAAAATTAAACAACTCAAACATAAAAAATGTAAACATTTTGGCAAAAATGTGTATGTACCGTGATGTTATCTGAAAGCATCTTTGTAGCAGATTCAGAAAGTATGCGTTTAGCGGCACGATCAAATAGAACAAAGTTTAATGCCTCAGTTGAATCTCCGGCAAGAACAACAATTCTGTATCTATAAAGAAAAAATGATATAATGCAATCAATTGTATGTAAATGAAATTTATTTTTAAGATATACCGGATAATTGAATGGTTTAAAAAACTTATGTGGACTATATGTAAAAGAAAACTTTAACAAATAAGCTACATGACTGTATAAACAAAGGAAAGAACATATTAATATGATATATACCTTTTTTCTGCAACTGGGGTACTCTTGGGACATTTCGAACACTTGAACTTTCCCTCCAATTTGTACGCTTCTTCCAAGCAATAGCTACAGCTATAGTACCACCAATTTCCAGTTTCTTCAACATTGGTAATCTTGACATAGCACATAAAGTTCTTCTGCATATATTTATATTTGATGTTAGTATGACTGTGAGAATTTGTTACTTGTAAATTGTAAAATTTATACAATACATGTGAAACGGGGTATAAAACCTTGATATCATCAGAGTTTGTTTTTCCAAGCAGTTCTCTAAGTGTTAATGTCTGAATAACAGGAATAACTGGAGCTTCGACTGGTGGTGCGACCACATTCTCAGGAGCTTTATAGCCTTCTTCCTCAAGCCTATTAAGCAGAAATTAATATGAACTTAATGTTGTATACTAAAACAAAATTGTAGTAGCTATAAAATTGGACTTATATGATGAAAATACCTTAATAGCATTGCGGATACAAATTCACTGTCCAAGTTCAGATAAATCTTCGAGGAAGGAAGTGTACTTATTTGTACAGAACCTATAGTTATAATAGTTATAATACATGACACATAACACATACTATAAGATGTAAAATTGGATAAAGACTTGAATACTATGATTGTATTAAACAAAATAGGTTGAAGCATAATATACTTACTCCTATATATCTTTAACTTAGAGCTTGCGATAATTGCAATAATTGGGCGATCAACAATCTTATCATAAATTGCATCAGTTGTTACAGCAAGCTTTCCCCAAACAGTAACTCTATGTGAATACCTTGATATAATCATATATTTAAAAACAGTAAAATATCTACTTGAGTTATAAGTCATAATAATAATAATGTTAACTCTTAAATAAATCTAACTCTATCTAATTAAGTATACCTCCCATCAGTAATTCTGAATTTAACAATATTCTTCTCACCGAACATTGTATTGATCGGCTTCACTCTTTCAAAATCTTCAATAACACCAATTATGTCTACAGAAAAATGAATAAAAAAACATGTAAATTTATGTTTCCAGACAGATAAAGGATATTTTTATGTCAATTTCAAGAATGAACATATGTCTGCGTTTATAGTTTAATACCTGTTGAAAATTCAGGGCTCTCAATGTTCTCAAAACCGCTTGCAAGAGCAAACAAATCACTTAAGTCAACGAAATCAAACTTATGCTTTGGGATCATAAAGTCATCTTCTTCAATCTTTTCAACTCTTGTTGAATTGGAAAAGTTAATGATTAACTTGGATGACGTTGGCCTTAGCGTTCCAGTAGCCTCTTTCGTGTAAAAATTAGAAATTATATAAACACCTGCCTCAACCATGTCCTTTTCAATAGGTTTCCAATTTTCAGGGTAGACAAAAGCATGCATATGGGTATTCTGTATAAAGAAAATAAACAGGAAATTAAACTTTAATATAATAATGAACATTATTCATGGTGTTGTATAATCAATAGAAAGAAGACAAAAAAAAGCTAGAAATAAACTTACATCATCATCGAGTAAAAGCATGTTATAGCCTTTTAAACCACCTTGTGTATCTTTTGATGATGATAATGATGGCCACATTCTGGTTACGCGAACCTTGATTCTCCAGTTGGTACGGGATGTGTCAATGGATGATAATTGATCAAATATTGTCATTTCTTAGTCTGTAAAAAACATTATAAAAGGATTATAAATGTATGATAAAAGGAACTTAGTATAACATATATAGATTATAATATCAAGTATATAAGTATAATCTAAATGAGAAACAGAAATGAGCTAGAGAGAATTAGTTACACGATAGAGATGAAAAACAGGATGATATTGGAATGTTGTGAAAGGTGCTTAGAAATGGTGTGAAAGAAAGAATATATAGGTGAATTTAGTTATATCAATTGTTATGATAGAATCAATAGAATCAATAAGAATCAAATATCAATCAGTTAAGTAAAATAAAATCTAATTTTTTAACAGACAGTATCAATCACTTTAAAAATGAATTAGATAGCTATTAGCCTGTTCCTGAAAATATCATTAGAAAATCAGTTAATCAAGTATCATCTAGGACGTGATTAGAACAAATCCCGTATTATTTGTAATTTTTGATATGCTTTAAGTAACTGATAACATACACTTCAGCAAGAAAAAGATACTATCATTTAGTCTTTAATTATTGTTGATTCGTTGTATCAAATTATGTTATAAGTATATCTTTTTCAAACACTGATATTTTTCATAAATAATATTTTATGATAAGACTTTAATGATTGATGATTTGGTAGATCGATTGATGTTGGATCTATATTTTGTTGAGATATTAATTGGTAATCTATGACTTTGAAAAAACACATATCTTCTGTATAAAAACTTTAATTTTATTAAAAAAATCTGGATTAAGTTATTTGTTGGTAGTTATTATAAAAATGCAGTGATTATTTGCTCAATTTGTTATACATGATATTGATATTGCTTTTCTTTTTAATTATCAAATCTAATTGTTCTGTTTTTTTATTATGTTTGGATATTAATCTGAGGCAACCAAATAATATATTCACTTTTTGAATTTATATACTACAAATTATATTTTATTTGTTTCCATCATTAGATTTAAAAAATCATTTTGAAACGTGATAATATAAAAATTTCAATAAAAGACATAACAATTCATTCATTAAACAAATGACGATAATTTGATTACAAATTCCCAAAGGAAATCAACAAAACAAACAATAGAAATGATAAATAAGGATAATAAAGATACGAATATTGAGATCAAAATATCTGAAAGATTCTAGAGAAACTGTGTGCATATCCAAATAAGCCAGCAATGATAACATCCAAAAAACAAAAATAAACTTCAAGGATAATCTTTTTGTTCTTCATACAATCCTTCATCGATTAACCTATATTAACGGAGAATTAAAATTTAATTAGAAAGTATTTATTCACAAAAAAATATATGATATAAATGAACCACTTAAATTTACCTTTGTCTCATTACAATTGCACCTTTATACGGTGGATCAATATAGATCCTTGATGACTGAATGCATTTTAAAATCACATTGCCTGCAAAAATGTTTATAGTATATTAAAATATACTTTGTAAAAAGAAAAAAAGTAAGTAAATCCATGATAACTCAATAAATGAAATAATTAAAAATAATATTACCTTCAAATATGTGAGCTCTACAACTTGCAAATATAATGATTGGAGGATTATCAAAATTCCCATTTCTAATTTGATCTAACATCAAAATTTCATCATCCGATAAAACAACCTTGATAGAATGTCTGATGCAAATTGTACAAAACATTAATTTTTTGAAATACATGAAAAAATGCCTTGCAAAAATAATACATTACCTTCCATCTGAAAGACTAAAATGAAGCATGTATCTATCACCAATTATTGTCTGTATGACTGAAACTGGTTCAATATCTTTGACTACACCTGCTACGTCTAGAAAAAAGATAGCAAGGAACATAATACATAATCTAAGGAATGAAAACAATGATAATTTGTAAAACAATACCTTCAAAGTATGATACCTATAGCATATGTTGGAATCTCATCTGGTACGTATGACCTGGCAATATCATAGACTTCTGCAATATCTTTCAATTCAAACTTATGAAATGGTACGATGTTGGGTTGATTATCCATATGATAAACTGTTGTATTCTGATTAAAATTAATCATCATATTAGAAGAAACAGGCCTTAACTTCCCCGTTGCTTGAGTTGTAGTAAAACTGTTTATATCATAGCAATTTCCTTCAGTAAATATGTTTTGAAAGACTTCCCAAACATAAGGAACAACAAATGCACAAACATGATAGTTCTGCACACACAAAAAATACACTAAATTATTGATGTAATCAACTTTGTTTTCAATCTGAAATAAAAAAATTGTTATAATAAGTTTTTATTTATAAATGGGCTTCATACCTGGGCATCAAGGAGAATCAGATTCATTCCCAGGAATGTATTGCCATCATTAGATCTTGAAGCCCAGATACGTGTAACACGTACTCGGATTCTCCATGAACTCTTTGATGAATCAAGCGCTTCAAGATAGTGAATAATGTCTGTAAAACAGATAGGGCATGTTTTTTTTATTAAAATTATGATTATCTTAATTAAAATAGACAAATTGAAGTGTACGACAGATTAAAAATTATCTAACCCATAGCCTTGAACTCTAAATTTTCTCTATGACACCTATGTATAAATAAATTAGAGAACATATATCGCTTATGATAAACTTATAGAACAACTTATGATTAATTTTATAGATAGTCGGTTAGGTATACACCTAAGATTAATAAGGTAAATTGACTAAAATGTAAATGAAGATATGCATCATGAATGATTGGATATACGTTTGATTCAATTCTCCTCAAATTTAGTTAAGCATTACACGGACAATTGTCCTATATTTCTTTGGAAAATACATATCATTTTGAAGCTTGAAAATAGTGATATATGGTTGTAAATTTGTAAATAGAAAAAAATTGATATACCAAATCAAAAAAAAAGATATGCATAATCTAACAAATGGTAAATCAGTTGCAAAATTGATTCGTTTTCCTAATAGTCCAATAAGATTCGTTGTCCTATATTACTATTGATTTCAACATGGTTTTTTTTCTTTATAATCAACAATTTTTTTTTGTTTTTATTTTGATATGTAAGAAGACGATATTAATTGTAAGTATATGTAACAATGAATTTACTTATGCAATTGTGAATAGTTGTTTTATTCAAACAATTATTTTGCATGACTAAACATGACATATTATTCTTACAAAAAAGAAATGGTAGATACTATTTCAAGCATCTCAATTCTAGGAAATAAAACAAAACATCAAAACACTGTCAAAATGACAACTTATTATTAGAAGGGAAATGTAAATGAAAATAAACTGCTTGAAAACTTATGACGTCAAACACAACTCCAACTCCTCATATTGTGTTCACGGGCATCGATTATGCTAAATATCCAATTGCACGAAGCCTACAAAAACATATATTATAATAATAAGAATAAGAATATAAACAATAATTGATAGTCAAATTTGAAGTAATTAGTACTATACTTCTGCCTCAAGAGATAAGTAGCTCCATGTTGTCGGTAATTAATAAAGATCCTAGAACACGGTAAACTGCTAAGTTGGGCAATACCTGGATATAAATGATATTTTATTTAAGATTAAGAACATACATCATAATCTTGATTTAAATAAATAAATATATATATAAGATCATTAGCACGATAGACGTATGGCCTAAAACCTGCCAGTATAACAATATGTGGATGCTCAACATTATCTTCAAGTATTGGGTCCAAATCCTCAAGTAGTTGATTCCAAACTGTGACTTTTATGTAACTGTGACAATAGTATAAAATGAGTTTGAATAAAACACAATGAAAGTTATGCAAAAATTATTAAGCAAAAATTGAAATCATTTTTCACCTTCCATCATACAAAGTAAAGCGAATAAATTGTCTTGGTCCATAATGCGTTTGTATAACATTAACAGGTTCAATAGTTTCGACGACTCCAACCACATCTGGCAAAAAAACTGTTATTTTAGCATTTTAGCATGTGTTAGTGTATGACAAAAATAGTTATACCAGATAGTTCATTGATAGAACTCACCTATAGCATAAGTAGCATTGCCATTTGTATCAGATAATGTAGCAAAATCATTAATTTGTTCAATATCAGATAGCTCAAATTTGTTGCGTGGAATAAAAACTGGATAACCAAACAGGTGGTTAACAGTTGTCAACTGGTTTAAGCGTATCATATAGTTCGATGATACAGGTCGTAGCGGTCCAGTAGCTTCTATGACAGTGAAATTGAAGAATTCATAGAGGTTACCTTCAGCGATAATATTTGCTATACCATTCCATATTTCTGGAATAGCAAAGGCATGAACATGAAAATCCTGTATAAGAAAGGTAATGCTAGTTAAAATGAATCTTAAAGAGGGCAATCACATTTTTAATACTATTAAAAATCGATGATACATATATAATTAAAATCATGATACCTCTGAATCAAGAAGAATAAGGTTCATGCCTCTGAATATGTTGCCATTATCCGTACTTTTAGGCCAGATACGTGTCACACGGATCTTGATTCTCCAGTTTGTCCTTGATGTATCAACTGATGCTAAATTGTCAAACATAGCTGAAATAAATAACAAAGATAAGTCATTGGACAAAGAATGAACAAAGTTTACAAATTACGGAAACTTTATACATACACAAAGAAAATTAAAGAGTAAATAAATCGGAACTAACCCATGTTCTTAGTTATCGAATGAGCGAGTTTTCGGTTTTGCAGATGATTTAATGCCTCTGTTATTGAGAAGACTAATATTTATACACAATGGTGTTGTGATGATTGGAATGTTGATAAGGAATATTTGTAACTGATTCTTTTAACAGATATGCATGATATGAAGACCAACGTTAATTGGTACTCTTTATCATTTACAAAATTTTGAATTTATACAAATAATCTTTTTTATTATAATTTTTGACCTTCCATTTGATGCACTAATAAATCATCATAAAAATAAATATCTATTAGTGTTGATTGGTTTTTAAGTGAATACGCATAATCTTTATGATTCTAAAGATATAATCAGTTAATACAAATTGATTCCATAATAATATTGATTGGTATAAAAGATTACGTATAGTTCTGGTATTTCTATGTGAGATATAAATTTTTTATTTATTTGTTAAGATATTTTGAAGATCCATATATTGATATCATGAATAGTGATACGTTTTAAATATCGAAATTAAAATATGATTATATTTGAAAAAATGTTTATATTTTAAAAATAAAGATTGGTTTCATTACTATACATAAGATACCAGAATGTATTTAGTAAAAAGCAATAATAAAAAATTCAATACAGGTAAAAAAACAACTATAATAAATGAAGAATGATTGTTAAATTTAATATAAATGAAAACCAATATTTTTGCAATAAATTAAATGTACTACTATTATTTGTCAACTACAGAAAGATTGTAAAATACTTCATCAAATACAACATTAGTTGTGAACCGACAGGATTTCCCATTATCTCCCTCGATCAATATGTGTAATCAATCGGGAGAAGTGACTCGAGATACAGCTACATATAACTGTCCAAGAGAAAATACATGTCATGGAAGATACAAAACAACTTTATCCAAAGACTGACCCTTTTTCTTTGATATATTGATTTAATTGATAACAAATTTAATGACTATCAGTTACATATACCTACTAACGAAGAATAAACCAATTAAATAAGAATTAAAAAAGAAAAAGCTTATTATAAGGAAAAGCTTGGCTGAAATACGCAAAATCAATATCATATTTTAAGATGGAGGTAAACCTTTGTTTTGCATTAGAATGTTTGCACAAATTTGAATGTTGATAAAAGTCCCTATTTTAATAATAAAAAATTATTAAAGTAAACTTAAAATATAAGGCGGGGATAATATTTAGGAATTTCAATAAGTATTAAAAATTAATTTATAAATGTAACATAACGGTAAGCCATATGTGGAATTTCGCTTCGAAACTTGGATTCGAAGTATCTGTTTCTTTTTCTAATTATAAATTAAACTTATGATTATATAATAATTAAAATAATGACTTTTAAATAATTAATATTATAATACAAAAGGTAAATATCAACATTAGAATTTAAAATGAGTAATTAGAAAAGTCATTATTATAATTAATATTATAATACAAAAGGTAAGTATATGTATTTTAAACATTATAAAATGAGTTGTAGTTGACTTTTTACAAATAATTTATTGTCATTAAGAATTTATTGTTAGGTGAAACTCATAGGGAAAAGTGAAAACACTTACAACTTTTAATTATAATAGTAATTAGAAATTTAATGTAAAAGACAGGGATACAACTACATATGAGCTAAAAAGGAGGAATCGATATAGGGGTTAGCGTTGCATGCGATACAGGATATTATATCGATACTTTTGAAGTAACTGGGTCAATTCTTGATTTTTCGAAATCGATTCTTGAGTAATGGAGGTATGGAATCTTAAATTCTTTAACTTAGTTATAGATTTATCATATGACTCATCTTAATCTATAAAGTATTGAAAATACTTATATACATTAGATACTCTTGTATATATACATCTAGTTCATGTTTATATATGAATCATAATACGATTGATTAGTATTGATTTGGGCAAAATTGAATTGATTATGAATTAGTTGTTATTGATAACTAAACAATAACATGCATATGTTTCTTTAAGGTTTATATTGATTGATTTATAATTCATATTGTATGTATAATCTATAATATTGGTATATGGTTTAATGATGTATTATTAATGGTTTCTTATGATTTAGATATATGTCGAAAATGAAGAATTGAATGTTTTGGATAAATGCAGGGAACATCAAGTTCGAAAATACTCAAGAATTATTGCCCAAGCACTGGTATTTCAACATTTTTTGTTCTGATCTATAGTTTGAATACTTTAAGTTGTTTAAATAAGTACAATTTTGTATTGTAATAGGACGGGGTCAAATTTTGGGAAGTTTCATTTCGGCTAATAATAATAGCAAATCTTTTGGATCTTTTGTAAGTGTTTAACTGTTCTGTATTAGTATACTGAATGAAATCAGTTAATTGTTATATGCATTAATCTCATAGTTGTTTTCTGATACAGAGGATTCCTAAGTCATTTTATGATGAATTCGGAAAATACCTATCTCCAAATTTGAAGATAATGTGTAAGGAAATTACTTGGGAAGCTGAAATTGATACAAAGTTGTTAAAAATATGTGGTTTAGGAACTTTCATGCGGTTTTACGAAATTAAGCTATATAATCTTGTCCAATTTGACTTCTATGGAAACAATATATTTGTGGTTAACATCTTTACAGATTCTGGAGTTGAGTGCGTCTATCCAATAAAAGATAAAAAAGTCTTTATGGATAATGAAAAGATGCATACTGTTTGGAGAAAAGAGGAATATGTAATTGATGGATGGTCATTGGAGTTTGACAAAGCAAATGCGCTATGGTCCTTCAATTCTCATCAGAATTACGTTGATTATTTTGAGAAGAAAATAAATTTTAATGATATGGATGAGAATCATACTAATGTGGTAAGCAATACTTACCATGATATTTATAAATTTTAATATATTGTCTTTTAATATAATTACGACTTACATTTCTTGCATTCTAAATCAAAAACTCATTTATTAAAAACAGAGTCTGGACCTAGATTTGGAGAATCTGTATAAAGACTGGAAGGATATTACAAAGGTATACCTCACCTTTGTCGAAAGATCATGGGAAATTGGAATTGAGTGGATTGGTGGAAGATGTTATTTTGGAAGAGGATGGTCTGACTTTACTAAAGAAACAAAACTCGATGTGGGAGATTCTCTGGTGTTGTTTAAAGAAGATTTATCTAGACCTGACAACGTCAAAGTGTGCATTTTTAAAGGAAAAGAATATGTGATAGATATTAGTCAAGGTAACATTAATATCAGAATATTTCTTTATTTAGTGTCTTGTCTTTTTAATATGATGCTAATATATAGTTGACTATATTTTGTTCATATGTAGGAAGTAAAGATTGCAGTGTTTCTTTCTTCAAAGTTCTATCAGATTCTTCTCTAAATGACTGCCTTGTGGTATGCAGTTATATACTTATGCCATTTATAAGTTGTTTTGAATTAGAATCTTTGTAACTAATACTTTCATTAAAATTATACAAAAATACTATAAGAATAACAACATTATGTAATTTAGGTTGTTCCAAAATTGATCAAAGATAATTATGGTTGGAAATTGAATGATATCCGAAAAGTTGAAGTGGCTGGTGAAAGTTCATTTCTATTCTACAATTATAAACGTGGATATGTCTCGAACCTTGAGAAATTTATGAAATACTTCAACTTAAAGCCGAGGGAGACTGTGATTTTTACCATGGATAATAGTAATGTACTATACGCAAGGATATATCAAGTGGATGGGAAAGAAATAAATTACGCTGGTCGTTGTAATGGAAATTCAAATTACTCTGATCGTACTTGGATATGGAATGTTGATTACGATTCGGACACAGGTATTATTATTCTTCTTTATATGTTTATTTTTGTAGAATAGTTGTACATAATAAATGACATTTTTTTTAGAATCTGAGGAGGACAGTGAAGTGGAGAAAAATGATATGGGAATTGATGTTGCTGAGTCAAGTTCCAAAAAAGTAAGTCTTATACAAAATGGATTGTTCTTAATATAATATAACTGAATGATTAGATAACTTTTAAGTAAATGATTAAAATTATATGTTTTATTACAGGTGGACTCATTGATTGTTAGATTTCCTTCCTTTGTGATTATTTTGGACCGCTTCACAATGGATTGCAATGACTTGGTATAACATACTTTAAAGAAAGAATATTAACCTGTAATAATCCTTTATTATTACATAATAAACAATAACTTATGTACACTTTCATTAGATGTTGCCAGAAAGATTTCTTCTGGAGTGTCGTGAGAAAATACCATTTCATGTTAAACTACAGATGCCAAATGGACGTCAAGTCAATGTCCATTTCAAGAAGAGGGAAAATTCTCTTTCTTGTATGTCTGCATTTATGAAAGATTGCAAAAATCTCTTTGGTTCAATAATGGTTTACTCTTATAAGGGTGAAGGGATTTTTCTTGTATACGTACTGAAAGATGACTTTTGTGAAGTTGATTATTTTGAATTTAGAACAATTCCACGGGCACCGGTATATATTCAAGGTGAGTCATAAATTTAGCTTGATTATAATTTATGTTCAAATTATAATTGAAATCGTGTTTTGGTTTATAACTTAAATGACAATTTTTATATAGATAATATAAATGGGATTGGTTGGAAATTTCTTTTCTCTGTTTGCAGCACTACTATCGAGTCTGGAGAAATAGTAAGTTTTCAATGGAATTTATTTTGTAATGCAATTTAAATAATAATTTAGGAATTAGGTGATAGGTGACAGTTTTTCAAATTTTTTTTAATAATTCAAATTTGTTATGTCTTTCTTAGGAAATCCCACGAAGATTTTGGAGAAGATTTGGAAAAGGTGTTCCAGGAAGTGTCACATTTGATTTGAGAAATGGCAAAGTTTACAGTGGTCATTACTTGCATAGTGAAAGAAAATTTCTTGGACTGCTTGAAATTATAACATCTACACATTTGGAGGGAGAAGAATTTTTATTGTTCACTTATTGTGGAGATGGAAAATTTGAGATTGTTGTATTTGACAAATCAAATGTGGAGAAGATGCTTGAATACAATCTGCATGGTTCAGGTTTGTATATACAGGTTTACAAAAAAACATATACGTATTTCTGTATATATATTCAATATTTATGATATATATTTTCCCTCGCAGAAGAAAATGATGTTAAAAATTCCGAGAAAGACTTATTGGAAACCACTGGTAGACATGAAATAATTGATGCTGAAATGTCTGATGAATCTGAAGATAGCGATACAGACATGGAAAATGTAAATGGAGAAGCAATTGAACTGGTTGAAATGGATGATCTGGTTTTCACATTTTCTGCAGTGATGACTCTGTCAAATGTTAATGCTTCATCACACGGAACGGTACTATTTTGTCATAAAAATTTAAAATTTAAATCAGTATAATAAAAGAGATATGTATGTTTAAATATTGTAATTGTTAGTAATTGTACGACTAACCTAAGAATGTTTACTGCAGTATATTCCTCAATACATAAATCTTAGGAATCGTAATTTCAATCAAGTTGAGCGTGTGATGTTTCGATTTGAAAATGAACAATGGGGAATTGGAATTGTCTACTCTAATGGACTACCAAGGTTTTCAGCAGGATGGAATAAGTTTGTCAAGGATAATCAAATATCCTTGAATGAAACAGTGGAATTCACCATGGTGGAAGAAGAAGATGAATTAGTTTTTGATATTGGATTCCCAGGACGTAATTAGAGTTGGATTTGTTTTTATGTGAAGATATTAAAAAAACTTTTCATGTTATGCTATATCACCAGTATAATTCAAAACTTTGTTGATCTGGTTGTACTTTATTACTTACTTGAGTGGTACAACATGGTTAATTTAGATGTTTATTCAACAAATATTGAGCTATTCTACAATCATTCCTGTATATATCCCAGTCCGTCCAAGTGTGATTGTATTCATATGTCTAAGTGCAATTGTTTATTTAGTAATTAGTAATGCACCAGAAGAAGATCATCTACATGAACTCCATGTAAATGGTTTCCGTGAACTTATAAGCAGACGAATGGACTTTAGATAGCTCTTTTACAATATACTGGTTGTTTTCCAAATTGTCTAAGTCTGTTGCCTAACAATCCTTTAATTTGTTTTGAAGAGTACTTGCAAAAATAATGCTTCATCTACTATACAACACTTATATTTGTACAAACCAATGTGAACATATAAAAGATTTGGAACTGAGGTTTGGTAACGGTTATACATTAATCTCGGAAATTGTTCAAGTAATGTTGTCTAAATCCTCAAGGTGTGTTAAATCAAGTTATAGGAGTATCGATGTCCTCAAGAGTTAAAAAATGCAATAACAAAACTCTGTAATTAAAATAAAGCCGTATTTTGTTACATTCAGCGATATGTATTTATTAAAAGATGGAAACAAAACTAAAAGCCACCATATAGGCAATGCATCGACAAATGTTCAAAATCTTGAAAAAATCAAAGTTAACAATTCATAGTAAAAAACATTTATTTAGATAATGGAAAACATAATGAAGCCACTACTATTGTAGAAGTGCTTAAGACTGGAAGTCACGTCGGCAGCTGAGGATGTTTGTAACTTCGATTACTTCATTCTTCAGGAGCATAGTACTCTTCATTTATCATTCTAAACAGGAAAATAGAATACTATAGTTAAGACCATGTATTAACATCATTTATAAAACTGAGTATTCTTAAAAAATCATTTAAGAATACCTCTGTTTGAAATAATAAACAGCAGGATATTCAAGATTAACATAAATCCTTGAATATGGGAGATTGGAGATCTGAATCTTACCTGTAAAACAAATAAAGGTAATTTTTGGGTTTTATTATTAATAAATACAAATTTGAAATCACATTACGTCTTGTGTTACATATGGCGGCTCATATCCATACCCCTTTTTCTCAAAACTCTTGTGCTTGACAGTATCAAAATTATTGGTTTGCTTGAAATTGGATAATACAATTGCTCCGTATATGCATTGAGTGGTCCAATATAGGTAACCGGATATGACATCCTATTATAACAAACATAAAAAAATAAATTAATACGTTTAACGACCAATTTAAAGAACATATGTAAAATGTAAAATGTACAAAAGTTATAACAAAACTTAAAATTAAAGAAGCTACCTTCCATCAGAAATGGAGAATCTGACAACATGTCTGGGTCCATACATAGTTTCAAAAGTCTGAAAAGGTTGTAGGTTTTCCAGCACTCCAATAATATCTACAAATAAAATATATGAATAAAACTGTTTGTTGCGTAATTCTAAATAGAAGTGTGTTTAAATTATAAGTTAACCTTTAGAATACTGTGCTTTCTCATCTCCTATAGAATCTGCAGCATGTTCATGGAGATCTTGAATTTCCACTAATTCAAACTTGTGCATCGGAATGACAAAGTCTTCTGGTAAAACATTAACTATAGTTGTAATCATAAAGGACATAATCTTTTGCGTATGTGTTACAGGCCTGTATTGGCCAAAGGCTGGACCAACTTGTAGATTGGTGATATTACATAAGCTTCCTTCTTCGATTTCATTGGGGAATAGTTGCCAGATTTCGGGACTAACAATTGCGTGCATTTGGGTATTCTGTAAAATATTAAAAAACATAGGTATGATATTTTATTGTATGACGTTTGAAAAATGTATTTAAATCAATACGAAAAGGAACGAAACATACCTCACAGTCCAAGAGAATAAGATTATGTCGAATAATATCACCTCCATTACCATTTATTGTCAACCACATCCTAGTAATCCTCACCTTTACAGTCCAATTGTCAGTGGTTTCGTTCAGTATTTTAAGATGTTGATGGACGTTCGTATCTGAAGGGAAACATTCCAAAAAATATGTACCTGGTTAAATAATGATGGAATGATGTTCTTGATATATATATAAATTGCTAAATCCTAATAAAAAGTATAATAAGTACAGTGTATTCTGATTACAATACAATACAATGAATATGACATGAATGTCTATGATAATGTGTAAAAATTTGCTTTAAGAAACTAACAGACAAATCATCTATTACTATTTATAATTACTATTTATAACTAATGAAGAAGATAGTATTAGAAGATTAGAAGAGTAAATTAAAGAGTAAATAAATCAGAACTAACCCATGTTGTTTTGCAAATGATATAATGCCTCTACTATTGAGATGACTAATATTTATACACAATGTTGTTGTGCTGATTGGAATGTTGATAAGGAATATTTGTAACTGATTCTTTTATCAGATATGCATGATATCAAGACCAATATTGATTGGTACTCTTTAACATTTACAAAATTTTTAATTTATAAAACCAAATGTTTATTATAATTTTTGAGCTCCAAATTGATGCACTATTAAATCATGATAAAATAAATATCTATTTCTGTTGATTGGTTTTTAATTTAAGTGAATACGCATAATTATGATAATTCTAAAGATATAATCAGTTTATACAAATTGATTCCATAATAATATTGATTAGTTTAAAAGATTACGTATAGTTGTGGTATTTCTATATAAGATATAAAAAATCTATTTATTTATTTGTTAAGATATTTTGAAGATCCATATAGTGATATCATGAATATTGATATGTTTTAAATATCGAAATTAAAATATGATTATATTTGAAAAAATGTTTATATGTTAAAAATAAAGATTGGTTTCATTACTATACATAAAATACCAAAATGTATAAAATACCAGAATGTATAAAATAACAGAATGTATTTAGTAAAAAACAATAATAAAATATTAAGTACAGGTAAAAAAACATATATAATTAATGAAAAATGATTGTTTAATTTAAAGTATGTTCAAACCAATATTTTTGCAAGTGATTAAATGTACTACTATTATTTGTCAACTACAGGAAGATTGTAAAATACTTCATCAAATACAACATTAGCAGTAAACCGACAGGATTTCCCATTATCTCCCTCAATCAATATGTGTAATCCATCAGGAGAAGTGACTCGAGATACAGCTACGTACAACTGTCCATGAGAAAATACAGGTCGTGGAAGATACAAACCAACTTTATCCAAAGACTGACCCTGACTCTTGTTAATTGTCATTGCAAAACAAATCTGCAGAGGGAATTGAATTCTTTTGAATACAAATGGGAAATGAGTATCAGTTGGCTCCATTTCAATTCTTGGTATAAGATGCTTTGCTCCAGCATGTGATCCAGTCAATATCTTACACTCAACACTGTTGTTCAAGCATTTTGTGAGTACCATTCTAGTACCATTGCACAAACCCATAATTTGGTTTAGGTTTCGCATCAACATAACTACTGGACCAACTTTTAACTTTAGTTCATGCTTTGGAATAGATGGCATGTTTATTGAATTCAAATATTCAATTGGAAATGATGTTTCATAATCACTGTTCAAATCACCAAAAGAATCGTCGATTGAATCTTGACTTAGATAAGTATGAGTAGTACCTGGAATAAGATCAAGGACGTGACAATTGACATCATCCACTAAAGCATTTGTTGGTGTGAGTATGGCTCTATCCCTCAAATATGTCTCCGATTTAAATCTTGAAATAAAATCCGGATAAGTGACATTAACAATGTCTCTAACTGAATTTTTAAAGTTATCAATCAGGAAATCTTTTGGTATAACAATTTCTGGATCGGAAAATATATTATCCGGATGAATATTTTCCACTTTTCCATCTCCAACGTCAAGCACCCACTTACTAAAATTAGCAATTTTTTGATTTTCCTCATTAGTCTTTCCACGGCCTAAACGCATATTTGTACGGAGCAGAAAAACCTTGCAATGTGACCAAAGGCGTGACTGATTTAATGAAGCATTAACCACCTCACTTCTTGTAGCTTTAGGAATCACAGGCAATATTTGACGAAAATCACCACCAAATACAACTGTGATTCCGCCAAGTGGAATATTTTTTCTTGTTGGATGAACTGATGACATTATATCTCTGAAAGCACGATCTACAGATTCAAAAGCGTAGCGATGCTGCATTGGAGCCTCATCCCAAATGACCAAACTTGTATTCTTTATCAATTCAGCAATATCAGAACCATGTTTGATGCCGGCTACTGAATATCGATCTAATTTTAAAGGAATATGAAATCGAGAGTGGGCTGTTCTACCACCAGGTAACAAAACCGCAGCAATACCAGATGAAGCAACTGGAAGTGCTATTTTACCTTCGCTACGCAAACGACAACAAAGAGTCTTCCACAAAAAGGTCTTTCCACAACCACCGCTGCCGTATACAAAAAACAATCCACCTAGGCCTTCATTAATAGATTGCATGACAGAATTATATACCTCCAACTGTTCAGAATTCAACATGGAGAAACAGTTGTCATGTTCTTTCTTCATGAGGGTTCTGTCATATCCAGTTTCTTCTTCTATCAAACGCTTTGTCGCATTATGTAGATAAGATTCTTCAGGATAAGGCATATTTGGAATATCTTTCAAAGTTTTGCCAACACCATTTAAAAGTTTTTCAATCTCTGAATGTATCAAGAAAATTAATGATTAGTAAATTTATAGGATCCATGTCTGCATGTATTATTAAATATTGACAGTATTTGGAAAATCCAAAATTGTAAATATACCTGCCAGAGCATAATTCTCCAAGTCGACATCAGAAAGAATGAGGTCCAGGTTACCAGATAGTTTTCTTTTGAAATATAATATATCTTCGGACATGGGTTGCCAATTTTGACTCCATAAGTTTCCCAGATCTGCCACGGGGCAATTTGTTAAAATATGGACAAACATAGAACGCAACTGTTGCGGCATTGCAGTATGAGCATTTTCTCTTAAAGCAGCATGCCATTGATTGTCATTTTTAAGGAGGCCAAGTACCTCACATGCCTCTTTATATGTACCATAAAGACGACGGTCAACAGTCCTCAAATCCTTGAAGGAAGTTGCACCTTTTTTGCGCAATAACAACATCCTCAAATAAAAACAATCTCCTTGAGATGCATGTACCTCCGTCAGTCTGCCAATAACAATGCCTCTTTGCCTTGGTTTCCAGACACATGGTCCAGGATGCCAGGTAAATGCTCTTGGAAATTCCTGGTAGGTGTATTCTCGAGCTTCTGGGAAATCTTTGTTTGCTTTAAACCATGCTTCTAGCTTACTTTTTCGATTTGATGCTTTGGTCGCAACCTGTTCCAAATTATCACCTGCATGGAAAGTAACAGATTTACCTCCTTCAACATGAACAGGTAATCTTTCCACGGAAGGATACCTATAGTGGATGTCAAATCCTAATAATCTCCAAGCCGCTTCTGAAGCACATACGTAACGTCCATCAAGGAAATGTTTGACTTCATCAACTGACTTACCCTTATCATTTTGTATCTGGAATCCTTTTTTCCGCCGTATGAGCATAGTAGCATTATCATGACCCTTAAGGCAATATTTGAATAAATATTTGAGAGACCTTGAGTTGTTGCAGACTTCCAAGTTGATATGGCACTGGAAACGAATTAACAAATCTCTATTGTAAGGTACAACAAATTTATTGTCCATTTCTTGACGATTCTTGACAATAGTTCTGTTCATTTTTCTTCTTCGATAAACAGGAAAACCACAATCATCAAAAAAAGTATGTCCATTGTACCTGAATGATAGATGATTAATTATTACATGTATGCGTAGATTGTATGAGAAAAGGAAATTATATTGTATTTAAACTTTTATATTTTGATGGGTAATTATAATGGAAACAATATATAATTAAAATAGTGTACTAATGAACCTCTTTGGGAAATGACGCCCACACTTGCCATTGGACATACACGGAGAATATGAAAAATCCTTCCCACATGGTCCGTGCATCATGTAGTTTTTAACAGCGCTGTATCCAATGGGATCGGTCTCTTTATGTGGGATTTCAGCAGAGACTAAATCATCAATTTGTTCTATAGAATTAGGACGATCATCTGGATGTAACCATATCAACATATGAGCGTGTGGTAGTCCTCGCTTTTGAAACTCTATAACGTACATCACTGTTAATATGGATAAGACAAATAAGTAATTATTTATGCCAAAACACGAATATACAACACTGAAAAAAGAAAAGATAACGTACCTCCAATACAACGGCCAAAATAATTTTTATTCTTTATTAGATCAACCAATTGGTCTAATTTCATTTTAAATACTCTCGCAACCACGTCTGGAGCATCAGAGACACTGACACCGGGCATGTGTTCAAGCATTCTTTGAATTTCAGGCCATTTTGTGTTGCAAGTCATCGTGAGAAAGAAAGATGGATGACCTATACTTCTACATATAGCAAGGGAGTCCTTAAAATATTGATTCATGTATCTCCGCGAGCCAGTGAAAGTAGCCGGTAAAATAACGTTTTTGCCTTGAGTTGTTGGATTTGTATCACCTTTCCTTAATGAATCACGGATAGAATTGTAGAGATCAGCTCGGATTGTTTTCTGATTTCTCTTAACCCAATCAAGACGATATTGTTCAACTGCCGTGAATGCATCTACAACATATTGCTACCATAGACGTCCACTTAAATGAGGGGTTAGACCTGAATTTTCCATAATGGCATAATAAAAAATGCAAATAGTTCAAAATTAGACAGCAATATGAACTTAGTATTTTATAAATGAGAGCAGATAAATTGAGGTTTTGTGTGCTAAACACTTTCCAATTTTGTAAATTTAATACTTTATAAATACCCAAAATGATAAACCAATGGCCAACACATGTAAGCATAATAATTAAACTAAAATGGACAAAAATAAAACATAATACCTTCAGTAAGTCTGACCATAAGCTTGTAAGCATAATATTCACGCATTGAAACATAACATCTTTGTTTTGATTCCTCACCATCCTCTCCGTCCTCTACTATTTTTGGTGGTGGACCACCGTGTTTTCCCATCAATGGAATCTTTGTGTGATATCCCTCCTCACCGTGAGGAAAAAGTAGAGGGTATTGAAGAGGCATAAAGTTTGCATTAGTTTCAAATATCCTTTGAAGTTGTTTTGCTTTGGTCTGTACTACAATATCTCTTGTTCCACATGAATCTTCAAGATCACCAACAATTAGTGCACCTACTTCATTAGATGGTCCAACTGTATTAGATCGTCCATTCGCTGCTCTACATGAAACCATTTCCAGCTCAACTTCCTCAGGCTCATTGTTTTTAAACCTATCCCTTGCCATACGAAAACTATGGACCAATCGATTATTGTCATCAAGCATCAACAATAAACCTTGGACAATGGTGGGATCAGTGGTGTCACTACCAGGAACAGCATTTTTCCTATTTTCTATTTCATTTTCTGTATCATACACATACAATTGACAATATTTTGGAGTTTCACCATCAACTGGACAAATACTTCCAATCAAATGATAATTTTGACCACCTAATTTGAAAGTATATGGAGCTCTTCCCCTGTTTATACTATTGTCAATCTTACCTCCAAGTGATGTAAATGCATACAAAGAATTATAGATCCTGATTTTCTTCTTGTATTTTTCTGTTGTACGACCTCCAGACAATAGATTTGCTAAGAATGGAGGAGGTGGCTTTTCAGGAGGTAATTGTACTTGGCCATTACGACAACATATGGAAAAAGTAGGAGTTGAATTCTTGTTGGATTTATTGTTCCTCTCATTATTCCAATTTATTGATTTGCAATAAGGATAAACTTTATCAGGTCCTCCCAAATCCATATATCCTTCCCACAGGTCTCCTGTAAACATTAGTTTTATTTAGATACAAAGGAATATAATAGAGGACAAAGTTCAAAACATGTACATTATAAGCTGCATGAAATAGAGGAATATAGGAAAATGTAAATTATTAACTTTGAATGGAGTAATGTAAAATTTACCATGTAGTTGTAGCTCATAAAACTCATCTTCATTGTCACTTCCATATTCGGATGGTATTGCTGTAATACAATGTTTTATCACATCATAAAATAATATAAAATTAGAAAATTCTTAATATAGTACAGATAATGCAAACATACAGTCCATCTCATCTTTTTCAACTGCATCATCAAAAAATTCAATTAAATTGCGAGAATGTGTATTTGGATCAATATTGAAAGGTCTCCTTGATGAACCTGGATCAACGACAAATAAATTAGATTCTGGATAAATATAAAGGTATTTAGTAGTAAGGATATATACACAAAATTAATGTTAAAATTTGTATTAATAAAATATCATGAAACATACTTTTATTTTCAGTTGGTGTTATATTCGATCCTGGCAATTGAAAAAGTCCTGGTTTCTGTGTGGCATTATGTTCTTTTGAAACTCTATGGATGTCATGCTCTGGTTATAAAAACACAAAAATTCATTAAAAAAAGTGCATGTCATTCTCAATAGAAACACCAAGTTTGAGACATATCACAATCACAAGTGTCATTCTATAAAAAATTACACATCAAGATCATTAAATTTCTAAGCTATAAATCTACATTCAGCAAGTTATAACCATGAACATACTTGTATTGAAATTAGTCGTTATATTAGAAACCGGCATTAGAAAAGAAACAGGTATTTGTTGTAACGGTGTGAGATTTTGGGAAATTGAGGTTGTTGGTGTGCCATGCTCTGCGAATAAAAGACATAGATAAACACAAAAAAAACATGTTATTATTGTTTTAAAACACAAAGCGTAATATTAGGAAAGTTTAAAAGGATGAATATACTTGAATTAACAGAAGTTCTTATGGTTGATGATGGCATCTGAAAAGAAAGTGGACTTTTTTGCAACAGTGTTGAATTCGAAGTTGTGGCGGTTGTAATTTTAATATTCTCTGCAAAAAAATATTCCAAATAACAAATTAGTTTTCATTTGCATGTTAGAATCACATAAAATTGTCATTTCTTATCTGGTGTAATAAAAGTGTTGCACATACTTGAAATGACAGAACTTGTTATGGTCGAAGCTGGCAATTGAAAAGAAAGTGTCAGTGGTTGCAAAGGTGTACTATTTTTTGATATGGAATGGCCAGGTCTTTCTTGATCTGCACAAAATGTGAATAAATGAAGATAAGGATGTGAATATTGAAAATGAGTTAAAACTAAATTATCCTTCCTAAAGGGGATGTATAAGAGCCTCTTTTAAAACTGATCAGTACGCAGAGATGTGTATTAAAGAATATAAGATAGTGAGCTGAAAAAAGTGCATAATAAAACCTGTAATACTGGTAGCAACAAAATGAGGCTTCAATGCATTAATATTCCTATCAATAGACGAATGAAGTTGTGTTACACCTGTATAATACTATATAAGTTAAACCATTAATAATTTGTTGTCTTAAATAAGAAACAAAATAATGAAGCACCTGATTGGTTGATATTTCGGTATATGGAATCGATATTTTTGCTGCTGTGACTGATGTTATTTCCTATGGGTGTATGAGGTGATATATTGGACCTCTCAATACTATTTTGATGATTTTCTGGACGCTGAAATCGATTTCCTTTGTATCATGAAGCAAAAAATTATAATGTCAAAATGCGATAGAGAATCATTTTGATTTCATATTGATAAAATGGAATGTGTTTAAATTGAACAGACCTTTATAAGACCTTACATTCTCTTTTTCCTGAATTAGAGATCCTTTATTACGTTCCACGACAGAGAAGGTTTTATGAATTGGAATGTTCGGATCCATTGACATCAGTGGTCGTCGCGCATGGCCTAAATAACAAATAACACATTATTAGCAAATAAAACGTAATTGAGCTTTATAAATCGTAATACAACAGAAGCTATAAGTTGAAAAGAAACTTACTATTGACGGAAGATATATCATTTGTTGAGATGTCTGAAGTGGATTGCATGGTAAATTTTTCTATCGGATTCATCCTCCGTTTGTTAACTAACAAAAATAACGTTCTGATAAGCCATATACACATACGTTTGCCGTATATATGACATATAGCCATCACCATAACATCTAATCATATCCATATATATGCAATTTACGTATATAAACATGAAACAAAAGTCATAGGTTGTAATAGATATGTAAATTACCATGTTTTAATGCAGGTGGAGATAGTTGTAATGGCTTAGCTTCACGTTTTTGTCCTAATTACAAATTAAAAAACGATCAAGAAAGAATCTGTAAACAGTAATATGATTATAACAACATTCTCATTTAAAATAAAAAAACTTGTGGGATACCTTGTTTCTTCGATGATGAATGGTTGTTGGCTTTCTCATCCATTATTACTTTCTCTATACTCTTGTAATTATAGATTAAACATAAATTAACAGATTATGATCAGATAGTATATGAATCATACTTTGATGTGACTATCAAAAACAAAAAACATTACAGAGATATTGTTGGATGAGAAAATTCAAAAAATCTTCAAGTTTTTGGCACTGTTAAGGGAAATAGTTTATCATGGAAGGTTGTTACATAGGATAGCTGTAGATTAACTAATCAGCGGACAACTTGAATTTGAATTCAATGGGCAATTAGATGTGGGTAACAGGTTATAGTTTTGGATAGATAGATGGGTCAAGTTGGATAATCCATGGGTAATTATATATGGGTATTTAGTAGTATTTCTGGGTAAATGGATCAAGTTGGATAGTCCAACAACCCATTTATGTATGGGAATTTACCATATCAACCTTTAGATATAAAAGATAGGGAAATATATAAGGTTAAAAAGGTAAAAATTGGAATTCCTTCACTAGCAGGAATTAAGATATGTAGATTAATACATGCATGTGTATATTTAGTAAAAGTATGTGGTAAAAAATCGATATAAGTTCTGTTATATAACATATTTAAATTTTTTTTGAAATTTTTAAGATTTAAAAATTTTAAGATTGTGGTTTCGGTGCGTAGCACGGGTAAAACGCTAGTTTGGTACCAAAAATTGGTACCAAATGACATGACATGACTGATGTGGCAGTTTCAAATATTTTGATTGGTGGTGTTGGTGTGAATGCAACCCATTTATTATTAGGACGAAATGTGTATTTGGGAACAATTTTGCGAACAAATTTCATGCATCTAGCATTTTACTATTTCAAAAGCACTCATAGTATTATACACCATGTTCTATTAAAATTCAGTGTCCCAATATGGAAATCTGAATTTCGAAACTGTGAGTTGGTTGCTGTCATGTTTGATGAAGTACCAGAAGCGCTTGAAAGATGGTATGCCTCGGGCATCTAGGTATATATTTACTTGTGAAATTGTATGTAATTACTGCATCTTATGGTTTTGTTATCTGTGCTTTGGTAATTTTTCTTTAATTCATAAATTTTTCCGTGTGTTACTTTCATGATGCCTGATGCCAACTCCTGCGAGTCAAAGATCCATATGCAATTCCATGACAGGGAGAGAGCTTCCAGAATGCTGAAAGTCATACTAAATAAGAACCGAAGAAATGATACACATTAGCCACACTTGATTACCAAAAAATTCCCAGTCGTGGTTCAGTTGGGTTCGCTATTACACCAACCTTGGACCATATAGGCTCTAAATTCCTCAGCAAAGGCTAGGCCATATAGTTGCAAACTATAAATCCAATATCATCTGCCTATATGATACACTTAAATACTGATCAATAATATTCCTACCGTTTATTTGATAAATTATTTAATCGTTGAACTACAGTTCCAGGAAGCTAGAGGCCCGGATGGGTACAGTTTACTTCAAGAGAAAGAATAACATTTCAGACATCAAGCACAAAATGTTAGAATGAACATAGTCAGGAAATTCGAATAACTGAATTTAAGCATTCCTCAACAGGAGTATCTCCAGAAAGGGTAACCTTTTCATGTTATAAAGATATTTTCTACCAGTTTCACTAACGAAATAAATATAAGTATAACATTCTACCATACAGTCTCCTCTGCAACAATTTCAAGATTTCTAGTTGGGGAGTACGATCTTTTCTTGTTGGACCTGAAATATTAGTGCATCAAAACTCAGAAACCATGTCAACCAAATAATGATGTACTGGTGATATATAACTTTGAGTACATGATACTTGATAATTCAGTGTACCTAAAAACTCATATTGTGTCAGTTATGTATTAGACACTACTAACCTTCCTGTATTGACTTGGGTGCTATGTGTCAGAGAGGCATGTCCTGATCCTGAGTTGGCCGATGGATCCAAATTCGTTTCCACCTATATCGTTTAACACATGAATAAACATATTAATAAGAGGGATTCCTCGCAATCGTATGAACCATCTATGACTTCTTGAATTGAAACACAAGCAAGGAAAATGAAACCTTCGGCAGTTAACATACCAGAATTACTGGGTGAAATCAGATTAGCCGGCTGCAGACACTCCATTGGCCTTTAGGCCTTGGTTGCTCCAATTCCAAACTTCTTAAGATTGTTTCTGAGCTCATCCATTAATATTTCTGGTCCCATCTCATTATTCTCACGAGCTTTCATTTGCTTCTCTATGGACTCAGGCAGCTTGGAGCCAACTCCAGTGTTATTATCGTCATGAGGCTTCACGTCCATGAACATAAAAAGAGCTAGTAAGTTCTATATCATTTCTTGATGACATAAATTTGTAGCCAAGAGTGTCTTACGGATCCAGCTAGATCCTAATAGTGCAATCTTTCTGAATGGGAAGATGAAGAAGCTGCAGGTGGTTGAGGCGCAGTGGTTCCTACAGGCTGAGCAGTACATTGCTTAATATATTTTTTTGGAATGGAGACTTCAAAGGTTACCATGAGAGAACTCTCACCAGAAGGAGAATCATGTGGCGGTTGGGTGCTTCTCATCCATAGCTCCAGTAGTGGTGCTGGGTAATAAATTTGTTTATTTCCTTTGTCAAACTGCCCACAAGCTAGTACTACAGGAGGTATGTCCATGAGGTCCTTCATTTTCATAGTAGGCATTGAATCCATACGCTTCAATTCAGTTGGTAGAAACCCCTTTAGCATGTGTGAATTACACATCAATTTAAGAATTTAGATTAATTTGAGTACAATGAAAGATGAAGTTAAAATTATTTGAAACTGATGCCACAAATTGGTGCAATTTCTATCCATATCCTAATACTAGTCTAACATAAATTGCAGTAGTCATCAGTAAGGCTATTTTGTTGGTCTGCGGAAACTCAATCTAGAACAAACAATCAAAAGCATTCAAGGGATGCCTTTCTTTTTCTTCCTCTCTTTGAGACCGTATCCGGTGCACTTTGAAGCCAAGACAGGTATATAGGCGCTAGAATAATTGTTTGTTCATAGTCCATGAGAGGAGATACAGTTCTTCTTGGATCTTTCGTGGTGGCCCTTGCTTCTGTTTAACCTCACCCATCTGTAAGATCACATTCAGATCAGGATGAATAATCTGCAGTTGCATTTGTGTTATTTATGCAATATATTATCATGCTACCTGTGTAACTCTTTTGGCTTCTTTACAAAGCTGTTCAACATGATCATCATGACGTTTCTCCTGAAGTTCATCCGCTACACATATAGTAATCTTGAGGTACTTTATCAGTCAAAATGCAACCTCAGCCTTATTTATCACATTCTAAAGAGCATCAATGTTTTTTGTAATAATAATTTTACTCCACAGCTAGATCAAAACTAGTTATCAACTTAACAGAAAAGGCATACGATTTTGGAAGTATAGGAACGTTCATAACAATCACCAGATGAAAGAGATCTGAACGTGCTTTAACGTTCAACGTATCACCTACAAGAATTTTAGAGAAACACATTTACATACTATCTGTTCAGTAAAAGTGTGAGTTACATTTGAGAAATTTCAAGGACTTCATGAGTACCATTAATTAGATGCAGGGAAGATGGATTATAGCTACTGTGTGCAACAATTACCAACTGTCATCTATCAACAAGTATTCAAGCATACTAGGCAAAATACAAAAAATATATTAATAAAGCATATGAGGATCCAATAGTGAGAGTGTACAGAGACCAATTTGTCCAGCTTGCAGTTTCTCAACAGTAGCAAGTAAATCCTCAGATAGGCACCATAATAAGAATAATACTTATAAGTGAAATCCTCAGCTGCATAAATCACTAAAATCATAAGCTATTAATGTGTTCAAACACTAAAATCACTCCACAAGATAATATTTGATTGACTTTTCTACCAACAGGACATAAACTATCCTACCACACTACAATCAAACAGGCAATTCCATTTAGATCACCCAGTTTCTATCTTCTAAAGTCTGTATTGTCAAATGTGACACTGACATGTTACAATTTCACAACTAATTTGTTGAATGTGCGTACAGTCCAAACAATGCTGACATGCTCCTACCGAATGTGAGGACTGAGGAAGATGATACTAACTTAGCCTGAGATTTTCCCTTGGGAAGCAGAGTCCGATCAGGTACATCTTTTACTTTCTATGCTTTATTTATTTCCACCTATTTTGAAGTTGTATCAGTGTCATCAAAATCCAAGGAAAATCAAGCAACAAATGCAACAACGGTAAGATCGCGATTGTGTAATACCAGCAGACGATTTACATCATCTGCCAAACACAAAAAGAAAGACATTGAAAACTTATTAGAAATACCCTTAATCACAAAGATCTACGCTAGATCACATCAATAATTTTAAGTATTTATCAGAATTATAAAAGAAAATTACCCAAAAGGATTAATACTTTTCGTCCCTATACAATCACAACTCCACCTGAGCTCAAATGCAGACAAAACCATCACCAGTCAATACACAGAATCAAAACAGCATTACTAAACAATAATTCCAGAAAATATCGTAGTTAACAGTTCAGTTTTACCCATGAGGATTCCAGTAAGTCTCAAACCCATTGGAACTGCTGGATTCAAAATCTGTTCAGTGCGCGCACGCGCGCACACACACACATACAATATACCGAGCAGAATATGACTGAAACTTCGACTAGTATTCAATCTAGACGACAAATACTTGGAGTAAAAACAGTACCATATATGGATGATATCGAGTTTGTGTTGCTTCTTCTTGTCAATTTCCGCATACAAAGTTGCAGCCAACCTTAACACAAACATAACAACATAGCACAAACAAATAATAAAATCTAATAAATATCCATCAACCTATTCATTAACACAAAAGTACGCTTCAGATCAAGATCAAATTCCGCCATTGAGATATAATAAACTAAAACGAATTATTTTCCTCAGAACAGATAAAACACAAGGACTTGCAACAGACATGTAGTACGGCTGAAACATAGGCGTTGATCCTTACACCTTGTCCCGCTAATCGGCTAGTTCAATCTCGAAATATTTGTACATTCATCTTTTCACTCAGCCAATCTCACCTATATTTTTTAAACTTCGCTTTTTTTCAGAAGTTTCTTTCCTTTTTATCTCCAGCTAAATTTGGCATTTACACATCTCACGGCATTTCATTATTCTACTAAAGCGTTGGTATTGCAGTTCAAAGGACCCGGAGTAATGAACTTCAGACATGGTACATTATTTCACGCATATGAATCTCATTTTTTTACTACATTTTCCGACCAACAACCTTATTTTTGTTCATCAAAATAAGTTTGAACTATTGATTCAGATTGAAGCAACATACTCATCGGCCATTGAAGCAACACAATAAATATTCATATATCACTCTATGCATGTGATATGTCAAGACTAATTGGATTACTGACTAGAAAATCAACTACAATTTAAGGACGTTCAAGTGAAATGCGCAAGTATGACTGTATGAGCTCGTAGGGATTATCACAATAGATAAGTTCAAATTTCTCTAGGCCTATAGTATTGTACAGGACTCCCTGAAAATCAAAAGAGTGCAACCCAAGATTTCAAATATTGTTAAAATTACATGAAACTTCAGCCTATTCAGATAAGATATACCAGAATCAAAAAAATCAAATTTCAGATCGGGACATGCTTCAGATACTGGACCATCAAAAGTGTAGATAAACAAGGACCGATTATTAGAAATAAGGAGCTAGCGAGCACAGTTAAGGGGTGGATAACAATTGCCAAACTCATCTAAGAGCTTCTAAACATCCAGGCAAGCAAGTGCTTACAGGAATGTTTCCATCACTGCCCCTATGGAATATAAATGTTAAAGGAGGGATTTGTTTACTTTCCTAAGGCTTGTTTCTTGCCAAGAAAATCTCTCTCATTTGAAGTTCAAACATTCCCACCTAGCTAGAAAAGAAACGAATCATGTACCCAAAACGACCATAACTAGCCAAAGGGCCTGCAAAAAGGTTAACAAAACTAATACTGCAAAATTTTCAGATGGTAAATCCAAAATCCTAGACCCACGTTAACGAACCATGCACCCAAAAAATCATGACAGTTGGTTCTACGAGACCCACTTATTATTGAATACTTTTGAGATGTGCGAGTATGCATGAAGTATATCAATTTGCATCAAGCATCAAGCAGAATATTGACAGTTGTAAACTAGTCTATAAAGAATGTAGGTGACATTAGCCAGCGCTACTGCGGTGTTTGATTTAGGCTCTGTTTGGGATTGCTGTTGAAAATTGTTGTGCTGTTGAAAAAAGTGCTGTTAAAATAAGTGCTGTTGTGAAAATCAGATAACTGTTTGGTAATATTTTTGATATGTGCATGTTTTGGTGTATAATATAAAAAATTAATGTTTTTGGTGAGTTTTGATGTTGAAACCAGTAGCTGCTTCCCGCAAAAGCTGAAAAACAGCTTTTTTCAAAAGCATGGGGGGACCTGCTTTCTCTAAAAGCAGCTTTTCAGCCAAAAGCGCTTTTCAGAAAAGCAGCTTTTAAATTTTACCAAACACTTTTTTAGCTGCTTTTCAGAAAAAAGCTGTTGTTGCTGTCTGCAACACAATGCCAAACGGAGCCTTAGCCAGTGCTACTGCGGATTTTTATAACATATAATTAGACAAGAAATATATTTAACCCTCAGATTATAGGCCAAGTCAGAATAGGCCCAACTCATGGTGACTTGAGCTTTTATTTATTTATTTATTTACATGGAAATTCTTGATCTTGGAAGTGATTATATAAACGATACTTTCCCAAATTGGGTGGAAGCTCTTCAAAATCGTCTAGTCTATATTTTTGAATCACAAACACTTTCCCCGTATAAACATAAGATATCTCCCATCTCTTCTATTATTTCTTCGGAAGCTTGGCCATTTATTTTTAATTTTAACACATCAGTGATTCTTGTCGTTGTTAATTGGGATGTTCACAAGGTATATATGTTTACATTGTTAGCTAATTGGAACGAAATATTACCAAAGTACTTCAATTGCCATAACACGTATTGAAGCCACCAAAATGCTACTGGAAAATAAACAAAATCACCAAACCACCACCGAAATGCAATTTAATCTTTGCGACAATATATATCATACGAAAACACCAATTAAATTCAGATACCCAATACGAGAATCTACCTTATAAGGCAAAAACAATACATTTCTTCCATAATTAAATCTAAATATGACAAACTATATGTATAATGTATGTGTAAAAATCAATAAATCAAAAAAATAAAAACTATCGAAAGTTCATTCTCAAGGACTTAGAAACAGTGTCATGTCTCGAATCATCCGCCTTGCGCTTCCGAAAATTAACTGCAGAAGCTGATATTTGTACAACAGGGGTAGCATCAAGATTCTGAAAATGGGCAATCGGAGCTGAAATTTGATTGTTGAACAAATGGGTAATGTCCCTTAAGGGCTTCCTCAACTTCCTCTTCTTTTTCGAAACAGATTTAAAACTCGAACACGACACTAAATCTGGAACGTTATTACATTGAATACTCAAGAACAATGTGGATGGAGGGATGTTCTCTTTGTTATCATTGAGTTTACAAACAGAAACACCCTCCATCTGTTTCGTAATCTCTGATGCTGTAAGTATATCTGTAGTTGAAATGAGTTGAATTGAGAGATATGAGATGTGAGATACGTATATAAGTACATATTTGGAGGGGTGGTTTAGTTTTAGTTTTTGGTTTTGGAGGGATGAATGAAAATTTAGAAGAGTTTGAGTTTGTTGTGTTTGAAATTTGACAAGATTCAAGAATATTTGGAGGCTGTTTTTAGAAAACTTGAAAATTAGATTTGTAATATTTGGGTTGTGATTGGCTGCGCGGGTCTGTTTTGAGCATTTTGGTTTTGGGATTTGGGCAAACTTTACATGAAATTTGATTTGCGCGCTCTCTCAAATTTTTGACTAGTTTGTTTTGTAGGAACTCGCCTTCATTTGAGAGGAATCAAATAAAATTGACCCTGGTTGGTTTTACTTGAAAGTTTCTATCTATGATTTAAATTTGTGTTTGACCGGAATAAATGTAATTGAGACTTGAGAGAGTTTGGTGAGAGTTGTATTATTTTTAATTATTTGAAGAAGAATTTTAAATCATAAAATAATACATTTCGTTATTTTTTATTTAGTAAAATGCACTTCGTGTACGTGCACTTTGCGTGTCAGATCACTTGGTGGTCTACTGCATTTTAAAAATTCTCACTTGCAATACCAGACTTCCAAACTTTTTATAAGTTGTGTACTCCCGTCAAATATCTCTAACTCCGTTAATTTCTGTGAGGGTATTTCGATCATTTGCTGCATAACACAGTTAATTCAACTATTTATACACTTTGTCGTTCCCTTTTCATTGTTATCTCGCTGACTCTAATTAGATACACACTACAACCTTAGCTTGCATTTCCAATTTACCTAGAAATCGATGGGGTTCCCCCTTTCCCCGACAACCAACACACAACCATTCCACTGTTTTTGCTTCCTACTTGCGTATTACAGATAGTATACATCACTAACATCACAGAATCAATTAACATGTAAGCAACAAAATCAAATCCTCAAGTTTCCCGACGAATTCGAACTACAATCCGGCGAGCTTAAATCAAAATCCTGAACCCCAATTCTAAACACGAAAACTCAAACTAAAATCTAAACTATACTTGTTACTAACCCGCAAATACAATCTACATCTAAGAATCACTAAACAATTAACACACAATCTGGATTTACTATCAAAAAAATTCTGCCCATTTCGACTTTTATAGAAAACTCAAATTTAAATCTGAATCGATGAAATGCAACCACTAATATACTAATATACAACCTAAAAATAACGAATCAAGCCACATGCAACCACATTTGAGACCACCAGCTCACCGTAGATCACTGTCGGTGGTCGGATTTTGACATGCAAGCCCCAAAATTGGTGGTCTTGCTGTTACTAATCTTTACTGTCACCAATACACCTTATCGATTTAAGGAAACCCCGAAATCAACCCCAATTATAACCCTTTTTTAAAAAAATCCAATTATAACCCTTTTTGAAAAATCCCAATTTCTGACTTCGAACAAAACACGAAATTGACAGATGAATGATATAGGATATCAAAACCCCGTCAATTTGATGACAAGAACTCAAAAACATGAAGAAAATTGGATTTGATTTTGAAAAAAATAAAAATGAAGAAGAAGAACGAGAGAGAGTGTGAGGAGAGAGACGTACGGGGAGAGAGAAAAGACAAAAAAAAAAGTAAATGACTGAAATACCCCACAGAAATTAATGGAGTTAGAGATATTTGACGGAAGTACACAACTTATAAAAAGTTTGGAAGTCTAGTATTGCAATGCAAGTGAGAGTTTTTAAAGTACAGTATCCCAAGTGGTCTGACACGAAAAGTGCACTTTACTCTTTTTTATTCACGAATCATCCATTTTCCCTCATTTACTTTAAAAAAAGCTTTCATTATTATTTCTCCTTTGTCTCCTTTATGGAATACTAGCTTATACGGCTATTTTTTTTAATATTTTTTATTATATTAATTCACAATTTTATTAGTATCCATATTCTTTTAAATTTTTAAATTTTATTAATATTTATAATACTAAAATATAATTTTCTTTTAATATATTACTAGCGAATTTTGAAACTTGAATTTTTACAAAAATAATTTCTCTATTAGTGTATAAAATATTACTTTACATTATATTAAACGGTTCTAATATATTTATTTTAAGATCCAATGATGCTTACTTTTTGTAGTATTATCGTCTCTTAACGATCAAAATTCCGGACTTTCTTTTTTAATATACTTAGAGGTAAAAATATTAATTTTTATATTTCATAAATCGTTGATAGAGTTCGAACACCTCACGATTATCATTTATTTATTTTAAAGTTGAACTATTTTTTTTTATGTTATTGTACCGTAACGATCAAAATTATGGATAAAACATACTCTTTTTGTCCCAACAGATTGTCAACATTTTCCATTTTAAGATGTATCATCCAATTATTAACATTTCATAAAATAGTATTCTCTATGTCCCTCTAATTTCTTTACACTTTCCTTTTTGATACGTCCCTCTCATTTATTTACATACCAAAAATATTAACATTTTATAATATAAAATCCAATCACATTCACTACTTTCCTCCACTATACCTACTGTATATATTAAATATTGATTGGTCCCACCACTTTACTCATTTTTCTTACTTTTTTCTATTAATTTAAATTTTTTCTTAATCTTCATGCCGTCTACTCAATATAAAGAATTAAGAGAGACAGAGAAAGTATATTTTTCTATATTAATTTTAACATGTCCCACCAACTTAACCGCTCCCCACCAAAATGTCATAGTGGGATGTAATATTATTTCTTAGTAAGCTTGGCCGTTCTATTTTAATTTTAACACTTCGGTGATTCATATCATTATTAATTGGGATGTTTACATCGTTAGCTAATTGAAACGAAATATAACCAAAAAGTACTTCAATTGCCATATGAACGTAATGAAGCCACCAAAATGTTACTAGAAAATATACAAAATCACAAAACCACCATCGAAATGCAATTTAATCTTTACGACAATATATATCATACAAAAACACCAATTAAATTCAAATACCCAATACATTTCTTCCATAAACAATACACTTCTTCCATAAATAAATCTAAATATCACAAACTATATGTATGTATAAAAATCAATAAATCAAAAAAACAAAATACTATCGAAAGTTCATTCTCAAGGACTTAGAAACAGTCTCATGTCTCGAATCATCCGCCTTCCGCTTTCGGATATTAACTACAGAAGCTGATTTTTGTGCACCAGGGGTAACATCAAGATTCTGAAAATGGGCAATCGGAGCTGAAATTTGATTGTTGAACAAATGGGTAATGTCCCTTAAGGGCTTCCTCAACTTCCTCTTCTTTTTCGAAACAGGTTTAAAACTCGAACACGACACTAAATCTGGGACGTTATTACATTGAATACTCAAGAACAATGTGGATGGAGGGATGTTCTCTTTGTTATCATTGAGTTTACAAACAGAAACACCCTCCATCTGTTTCGTAATATCTGATGCTGTAAGTATATCTGTAGTAGAAATGAGTTGAATTGAGAGATATGAGATGTGAGTAAACATACGAATATAAATACATGTTTGGAGGGGTGGTTTTGGAGGGATGAATTTTGGTACTTGAAAATTTAGTAGAGTTTGAGTTTGTTGTGTTTGAAATTTAACAAGACACAAGAATATTTTGAGGCTTGTTTTTAGAAAACTTGAAAATTAGATTTGTAATATTTGGGTTTTGATTGGCGAGCGGGTTTGTTTTGAGCATTTTGGTTTTGGGGTTTGCCCAAATTCACAAGAAATTTGATTTGCGCGCCATGTCGAATTTTTGACTAGTTTCTTTTTGTGGGAATTCGGCTTCATTGGAACAATGATTGATACTCCTCCCGTCCTCCGTCCATTAGATTATATACATAGGAGACATGGCCATACATGTATTTTAAGGTTTTTATACAGTATATTTATATAATTATTTTTTAATTATTTTTTTTGAATTAAAATTTAACATTTAAATTTTTATTCAAAGAAAAAATAATTTAAAAATAAGTTATAGAACTATACAAATCTAGGGGTGGCAAAATTTGACACGACCCAAAACCCGACACGAATCCGACACGGAAAAGTACGAATTTTGATTGAGTATTTTAAGTTTTGGGTCGGGTAAAAATTTACCCGAAATATTCGGGTTGACCCAAAATACCCGAACCCGACCCGAAAATTTAATATATATAATAAATTTTATAAATTTATATTACAAAATTATAGACATGTGTTATATATCTTCATATTATTTAAATGATTTTAATTCATATATCATATAATAAATTTTTTATTATAAATTTTTGATATTTTATAAATAAAATTTAAAATTTTTAAATATAAATAATTATTTTTAATTATTTTCGGGTTAAACGGGTCATTTTCGGGTTGATCGGGTACTAACAGATCGGGTTCGGGTTGAGAAAATTCAACCCATTTCGGGTTTGGGTCGGGTTCGGGTTGACTCGAAAACATGACCGGGTACATCAAACCCGACACGAACCTGACCCATTACCCGAAATTGGCACCCCTGTACACATCTTTATTCTCTTCCTCCAGTGATAGTTTCTTGTTCGTCTCAAGCTCGCTGAGAGTGACGCTATTCAACAGCCTCACTGCAAACCGTTTTATTCAGGGAAGAAATTCGCTCGCACGCGGTGAGGGCTAATACACTTTATGGAGACAGTCACGCACTAGACTCAATTTTATTCTTTGTCTCCTACTTTTATTTATTTTTATTTTTTTATTGTTTGTTTACATACATCTTATCTGTTATTCAAACACGTCAAACACGTTCACGTTGTTTTATGTACTAATATCACATATTGTGTGACATTTGCATGCGCGCACGGCGCACATAACATTCCCACAAGCAACTCTATTTGTATAGTAGCAAATACAAAGAGATTAGCATAAATAACTGTAATGTAATGTTCATTGTTGATTTAGTCCAGAAAGTTTGCATGTATATAACTTGTACACATTCCTTGCCTCTTGGTTTCCACTTTTAAAGTTGATCGATTATAATTCATAAACACATGGATTCTGACTTGTATTATGCCGTGACAACTGATAATTTACATGGCCTCAAGGATTTGTGGAGAAGACTTAGTGTCGGCGATCAACGAACACCTACAGCAAGTACGGTGCTTCATCTTGCATGTCAGTACGGGAGTATAAAATGCGTGAAAGAGATTTTAACTGTCCATGGATCACAACTACTAAAAATCAACTCGAGAGGTGAGACCGCACTTCACTTAGCAGCAAGAGAAGGACCAAACGAAGTGGTTAAAGCACTCATTGATACAGCTAAGTCATCCCTTCAACTACCTACTAATCTCCAAAGCACATCAACCACTGTTGTGCAAAGATTGATTAGAACACGAGATCAACATGTTGAACATGAAACAGCTTTGCACGTGGCTGTACGATCCAATCACTACAGCGTGGTTGAACTGCTAATAAAAGAAGATCCAAGCCACGTATATCTTCAGAATAAGCACGATGAAAGTTCACTTTACTTGGCTTCTATTAGGTGTTGCACTCGTATAGTTATAACCATTCTTGACGGTTGCAATTGGCCAAAGTTTGGTGGTCCAGAAGGAAGAACGGCTTTGCATGCTGTAGTTTTGGCTGATGGCAAACCTCGATCTAGAGAAGGTGCTTTTCTCGAAATTTCATCTATTTTAAATAACTTGTTTCATCTATTTGAAATGAGGTTTAGTAGCTTACTAGTGTATACACATTACTAGTGCATGCAAAGAAACATGATCTCACAAAGGCAACAGACAATTACGGGTGGACTGTGTTTCATTACGTGGCCTTCAACGATCTTTATACTATAGTTGAATATTTAGTGGGCGCCGACAAGTCAATGGGTTACCGTACAGATGACAAGTATAAGAGAACAGCTCTTCATGTAGCAGCATATAAAGGAAACGTTCGTGTGACGCAGAAACTTCTGGAATATTATCCTGATTGTTGGGATATTGTAGATGGAAAAGGTCAAAATATGTTGCACATTGCAGTAAACAAAGATCGAAAGGAGATGATCAGATTTATCTTGTTACAGGGTAGGAAAACAAGCAATGCCCTTTTAATTCAAAGAGACAATGATGGGATGATTAAAACATTCATTGCAGGCAATGCTTAAAACAAGGATGATTTACGCCAAAGTAAACAAACATTGGGAATTGTGGCAAACACTTAAGGAGCCAGATGTTGAGACTGGGAAAAATGTTTTCTCCGAACAACAAGTTAAACAATATAATGAAGAGTTCCGCACTCATATGATAGTGGCTGCACTCATAGCCACAGTAGCCTTGACAGCAGGATTCACCGTGCCAGGTGGCTTTGACGGGAACCAAGGACAGACCCAAGGAAACCCAACACTTTTAAGAAAGACAACTTTCAAAATATTTATAGTAACAGATGCAATAGCCCTGTTATTTTCGGTTTCTTCATTATTTCTTTACTTTGTGACAACATTGTATAGAAATGCCCGTAAAATAGGATACATGGTCTTCGTCTCTGCTATGCTTAACGTCTGTTCAATTATAGCAATAATGGTTGGCTCCCTCATTAGGCCTCGCCATCAGTGTTTCCGCCATCGCTTCGGTTTTCTTTATCCTTTTCGTTGCTACTACTATCCATGTCTTTCCAAATTCTTTCAAAATTGCAATTGCTACTACTACCCGTATGCTTGGGTTGTAAACCTCCATATTTGGGTTCTAAGATATCTCCTTTTAAAGGCTAGATCATATCTTTCTAGGAGGTACTTTCATACTCTTTAATTTTTGTAAAATTGTTTTTACCTTTTAGAAAGTACTAGTTACAATAAAGAGTTTCGCTAATCTATCAGGTACTTGGTTTGATGAATGAACTACTTGTTACAATTAAAGAGTTTCCCATTTTGTATAAATTTAGAAGACTTGCAAAGCTATTTCTCTCGCAAATTATGCTTTTATTAATGCTCTTATTTTTTCTGATACATTGCAGATTACTGAGTACATAAATTTATACTTGAAAAGATGATTCTAGAGAATAGATCAACCTACAGACTTTCAACATTCCTCTAACTTTCATATTTCTATTGACTTCTAGAATACATAATTATAAATGCTAGATAGATCAGATTAAGAACCTGCAGCTAACTACACTGAATCTTGAAAATTACAAATTAATTAACTTCTCAACAGTGTCGTGCTAATAGGAAATTTTCTGCTTCAGCCTCAGTCTCAATTTAGTTTTCTAGAATTTTCATCATAGTGTCTCCATATTAGTGCTTTACCAGAAATTTTATCGCCTGAATGTTTATAAAAAAATGATTAATTACATAACTGTAATATCTTTATGAACTTTTCACAACAATGTACATAGATGAAGAAATTCACTGCAGAATTTTTAAATTTTATGTTCATGGCAGAACAAAGACAAGTAGACTTTCCAACATGCTCGATTTCAAATTTGGAGTTGCATTATTGATTCTTATCAGAGTCATTCTTGCATGCACATTTTGATCCTTCCAACAAGTGTCTCGTACTCTTCTAGTAGTTGCTTCCTAATGCCAGTCTTCATTTTATCCTCTTAATTGACTAGAAAAAGGTTGAGAACCTCTATACTGTACTTGGTGCTAGACTTCTAGTTACGAGAAACTCATAAACATCATTACATGTCAATGCCAGCCAGCAAAATCTTTACTCAAATATGGCTGCATAGCTCATCTTTGTATTAGCCTCCTGAGATCCGCAGGATTGCAGATACTAAGCTTAATTGAAGATTTTCTGATTTGCCATGCTGCAGTTACTGCTAGTGGCTGCAAGGGTTCATAAAGGTATTCAAGTTGCATATGATAAAGAGTAGGTAAGCTAAAAAAACAGGTCTGTAACTACCATCTACATACTGAATTAAGAACAAATTTGCCAATATAAGCATCACATGTTAAGTTATTCTTCTACTATGTTTGAAAAACTTGAAATGCGATTAAAATCAAGGGACGAATTACTTGAACTGTACTTGTATAATAATTAAGGTCCCTCCGAGAGAACTTTTTGTTAGGCATCTTCAATAAAGGTGCCAAGAGATGTGTCAAATCCTATGTGGCATGAAAATGTCAAAATACTTGTACTACAAGTATATATTATATAGGGGAGATCTCTGTGGGTAACTCTTTATTCTAGTAACTAGTAACTCCGGTTAAGTCACGTTAAAAACCAACTAATACTTCCTGTAATTATCGAAAGTTTTACGTTACTTGAGCCCAAAATATCTTTAAAATTTAGTCTCATCTTATGATGAGTTTTTGATCGTCTCATCAATTGATGAGTTTATATTGTTTCTTATTTGTCTCTACATGCAACTGTGTTTTCGTTTCTCTATTAGTATAATGGCGAGTCCTTCACGAAATAGCAACCTGGAGGATGCGTATGCGAATCTATCACTGAATAATGAGGAGGAAGAAGGGCTCATACTGGACGAAATTCCGGATATTGCTACTAACGATGGATTGGATAAATGTTTGGTGGGATGCTTTGTAACTAACAGGAAGGTGAATTTCATGGCCATGCAGGACACATTAGCGTCGATTTGGAGACCGGTTAAAGGAGTGTTTATGGAGGAAACAAATCGAACGAATATGTTTCTATTCAAGTTCTTCCATGATAGGGATATGCAAAGGGTGCTAGACGATGGCCCGTGGACTTTTAACCAACAGGTGCTTCTGATCAAAAAGCTCAATGCGGAGGAGCAAGTAAAGGATATCAACCTCTCGGAATTAAATATGTGGATCCAGGTGTATGATGTACCCATTGGCTTCAAATCAGAATTTGTCTTAAAGTCTATAGGCAATTTCGTGGGGAGATTTTTGGAGTCTGATACAAGAAACTTCCAGGGGATGTGCAGAAATTACTTGAGGATTAAAGTTGCTGTTGATATTCAACGTCCCCTAAAGAGCCAGATGCGAATCAAGAAGCCGGGGGGAGAGTGGCTATGGATCCAATTTAAATATGAAAGACTACCACATTTCTGTTTCTACTGTGGCAGGATAGGACATACGGAGAAGTTTTGTGAGGAATTGTTTGATAATCCTCAGGAGAAGGATACAAGGAGGTATGACAGTTCTCTACGAGCAACACTAAGGAGTCAAGGTCCAAGCAAAGAAAACCAGTGGATCCGTGGGGCGGATGGTACAATGTTAACTCCGGTGAAGATGAACGACAAGGAAGGGGAGAGTGGAAGAACAGAGGTGCACAGTAAGGAAAGTTCCGAGAATTACGTCAATGATGTGCGTAACACCAGTAAATCAGGGATTACGGGACAGATGAGCGAAAATGAAGGGAGAGATCAATCAAAGGTGGTTACAACTGTAGATCCTAAAATCTTGGGATTTTCGAATGAGAGGCGGGAAAAAGATATGGCAAATATGGAAGCAGCTGGGCTTTCTATTACAGACCCCAAAAGAAGGAGAGTCGAAGACCCAATAAGGGAAGGGCCCAATAAAAATTCGAATTGTGACGATGATGTTATGACAGAGTCCCAGACTGAACTAGAAGGAAACCAGGATCCAAAAAACGTGCTTCTGGCGGGTGCTGCAAGGCAGGCCCGCCATGCATCATGAGTGTTTTGAGCTGGAACTGCCGAGGGGTTGGGCTCCCTTGGAACGTTCGGTTCCTTAAAGACGTGGTACGTCAAGAGAAGCCTGTTTTCATTTTCTTATGCGAAACTATTGGAAGGAAGGATAGGGTTGAGTGGGTTCGAAGACAATTGGGATACGAAGGAATGGTGGTGGTGGAGCCACAAGGAAGAAGTGGGGGTTTGGCTTTGCTTTGGAAGGAAACAGACCAAGGAAACCTACTTAGTTACTCACAGAATCATATTGACATTGAAGTTAGAATGGAAGATACGGCAGCCTGGCGACTAACTGGTGTATACGGGGAACCAGTTCGAGCAAATAGAAAGAAAACATGGGACTTACTGAGGCACCTGGCTCGAGATTCGAACTTGCCATGGGTTGCTATAGGTGACATGAATAATACTTGTTCCCATAACGATAAAAAAGGGGGAAATCCATATCCGAACTCCTTAATTGAGGGATTCAATGAAGCTCTTATTGATGCAGGGTTAATGGATATGAACTTGACAGGGCACCAGTTTACGTGGGAGCGTGGGAGAGGAACGGAGAACTGGATGGAAGTTCGGTTGGATAGAGCTCTAATGACGGATACGTGGCTAACAATGTTCCCAGTAGCAACTTTATATAACCTGGAGGGTTCGGAATCCGATCATAGTCCACTGCTTCTCGTCCCTAAGCGAAATGAAAACAGAAAAGCATACTCACGTTTCAGATTTGAAAACGCGTGGCTCTCTGAACCGATGTGCTTGCAACTGGTAAAGGATAGCTGGGAAGAGAATAACTGTGTTGATATCCAAGAGAAGGTTAAACTATGTGGAGAAAAGCTACTAGGATGGGGGAAGGAGATAACTGGGGACTTTGCAAAAAGGATTCGAGAGTGCAAATCTGAGTTAAAACACTGGAGAGGCAAGCGAGATGACCATGCTATTCAGTGTTACAAAGATGCAAAGGCAAAGCTATTTTTAATTCTTGATCAACGTGAAATTTTTTGGAGACAGAGGTCGAAACAATTATGGCTGCAATCTGGTGATCAAAACAGTAAGTATTTCCACTCCATGGCTAATACAAGACGCAGAACAAACCAAATTACTAAACTGAAAAACGAGAACGGAGAATGGAGTGACTGGAATAATGGTTTGGCAGAATTGATTACCAAGTATTATGAGGAGCTTTTCAGTACAGAACAGAATGATTGGGGAGAGGTGATTGACTGTGTCTCAACGACGATTACAGAGGAACAAAACTGCACTTTACTAAAGGAAATTTCCGAGGAAGAAGTAAAAGGGGCCCTGTTTCAGATGCATCCAGATAAGTCCCCCGGACCGGATGGTATGACGCCGGCATTCTTCCAAAAGCACTGGTCGATAGTTGGTAATGATATTGTCTCAATGGTGAAGGAGTTCTTTGATCAAGGAAAAATGAGAGAAAATCTGAACGAAACAAATGTTGTCTTAATACCAAAGAAGAAAAGCCCAACAGCAATTGGAGACTTGAGACCCATCTCGCTATGCAATGTCCTTGCTAAGGTTATTACAAAAGTAATGGCCAACCGAATGAAGGAGGTACTTGAGGGGTGTATCTCAGACAACCAAAGTGCGTTTATACCGGGTCGCCTTATATCGGACAACATAATGGTCTCATACGAAGTTATGCACTACTTAAAAAGAAGAAGGAGGGGAAAGGAGGGATACATGGCTTTGAAATTGGATATGAGCAAGGCATATGATAGGGTTGAGTGGGACTATTTACGAGCTATATTGAGGAAAATGGGCTTCCATGAACGTTGGGTGCAGCTCATTCTCCAGTGTGTCACTTCGGTGTCCTACAGAATTATTCATGGTCAGAATAACATGGGCCCTATTCAGCCAAGTCGGGGTATTCGGCAAGGAGATCCCCTATCTCCTTACCTTTTTATCTTATGCGCTGAAGGCCTATCAGCTTTAATCCGGAAGTACGAGGCAAGAAAGTGGATAAGTGGAATAAAAATTTGCAATAGAGCACCGAGTATAACACATATGCTATTTGCCGATGATAGTTATATGTACTGCAAAGCAAGCGAGGAGGAGGTGAGTAGTGTTCAAAAAATGCTGCAGGTGTTTGAGAGGGCCTCAGGGCAGAAGGTTAACAGAGCGAAGTCATCAGTGTTCTTTAGTGCAAACACGAACAATGTGAGCCGAAATAGAATTTGCGAGAGGTTACAGATGGTGGAAGCTGACGATAGAAGCACATATCTGGGACTTCCGAATACAATGGGAAGGAACAAGTCAGTCATTTTGGGTTTCTTGAAAGATAAAGTGAACAAAAGGGTGGCAAGCTGGGATGGAAAATTGATCTCGAAGTCGGGTAAAGAAGTGTTAATCAAATCGGTTGCTCAAACGCTACCGAGCTATGCCATGAGTGTATTCCTATTACCTCTAGAAATTTCTAAGGATATGGAGAGAAGCATAGCGCGGTACTGGTGGAGATCACAGCCAAACAAAGAGAAAGGAATTCATTGGCTAAGCTGGGATCAAATGAGTTTGCATAAAACGGCTGGAGGTATGGGCTTTAGAAATTTGAGGGACTTTAACCTTGCATTACTGGGAAAACAAGGATGGAGGTTCCTTACGAAACCTGATAGTTTAGTAAGCAGGATGTTTAAAGCTCGATATTTTCCCAATACTAATTTCTTGGGCGCTGGTCTGGGAAGTAACCCAAGTTTCGTATGGCGAAGTGTATGGGAAGCAAAGGACTTGATTAAAAACGGTGCTAGATGGTTGATTGGTAATGGGCAAAACATTGATATTCTCAACCAGCCGTGGTTACAGGATGATCGAAACCCATGTATCACGACAGATTCCCAAGCACTGCAACTCAACAAGATTTCTTCGCTAATGAGTATGGAGCACAAAGCATGGGATACTGATATTATTGAGGACTTATTCAATACTCGGGATCAACAATGCATAAAAAACATAGTGTTGGGAGATGAGGTTGTTGAGGACAATTTATTCTGGAAGCATGAGGAGTCAGGGAATTACTCGGTGAAAAGTGCATATAGACTCATCCAAGTCCAGAAACAACTATGGCACACGGGGTACAATGACAGCATGTGGAAGAGAATGTGGAGAATTAAAGCCCCCCCTAAGGTGCTCAACTTAATTTGGAGGGCTCTCACGGGATGCTTACCTACAAATACCATGCTGCAGCAGAAACAGGTACCAGTGCTAGGGTCGTGCCCAGTTTGCAGTGGGGAGAATGAATCAATTTTCCATGCTTTAGTTTTATGTCCGTTTGCAGCACAATGCTGGCAGAGGACATTTCCAGGAATAAATATACCAGATGGAGGAGGCTTTTCTAGTTGGCTTGACCAGGCTTTAGCTCAGTTCAATACAGAGAAACGGGCAGAGGTTGTCACCTTATGCTGGGCAGTGTGGAGAGCAAGAAATGAGAAGGTTTGGAAACAAAGAAATCCCCGAATAAATGCAGTGGTGTCATCAGCAATGCAATACCTTAAACAGTGGAAAGAAGCTCAAAGTAGATCAACTATTATGCTTTCTCAGCCATATGTGGTAGGAGATGGTGTTAGTCTTTGGGTTAAACCTCAGGAAGATACAATTAAGGTGTCGGTTGATGCAGCATTGTTTTCGGATTTTTCGGCGTTTGGCATAGGCATGGTAGCTAGAGATTCGAGAGGAAATCTGGTACAGGCAAAGGCAAAGCTTTTCCAGGAGAATGCTACACCTGCACAAGCTGAAGCTATGGCTATTAAAGAAGCATTAAGTTGGTCGAAACAGGAGAGTTGGGAGAAAACTATCATTGAATCTGACAGCCTTGTTGCAGTGCAGGCCATTCGTAGTCAGGTGTCGATGAGGTCTCCTTTCGGTAAGATAGTAGAGGACTGCAGAAACCTTGTTAAGGTCTCAAGTACAACTTCGTTGTTTTTTGTCAAACGGTCTGCTAATGAGGCTGCTCACTACATTGCGAGAGAGTCTTATTCTTTCCCAGATCGAGTTCTTGTTGGGAGTTCTGTTCCCATCGAGTTTATGTCTATTTTGCAAGCTGATTTAGCTCATTAATGAAAACTTACACTTTACGTCAAAAAAAAAAAAAAATACTTCCTGTAATTACGTGTATCACTTGAACGTGGGTTTAATTTTATATGTTTATATCCAAATATCCAATATTATTATTTATATTTTATTTTAAATGTAACATGTAGTTACAAGATTTTCAAATATTTTGTTTGAATTATTGTAATTATTTTATACATGCATTTCTTATGTTTTGTATTTTGTAATGTATTTTTCACGTTCGTTTTTATCTTATTTTTTAATGTTCTGTATTTTCTAATGTATATTTCATGTTCTCTTTATATTTTTTATGTTCTGTATTATGTAATTTAATTTTCATATTCTTTATTATAGATTTTATGTATTCGCTATTTCTTTATATTATGTGTTATGTTCTGTATACAAATTATTTTTTTTGTTCGTTCTGTATTGTATTTTTAATGTTCTGTATTTTGTAATTTATTTTTCATGTTTTTTTTCTATTATAATACTTTTATGTTATGTATTATTTAATTTAATTTCATGTTCTGTAGTTTTCTATATTATGTATTATGTTTTGTAATTTATTGCATTTTATAATTTTTTGTGTTCTTTAATTTACTATATTTCATTATTTGATTCAATTTTTTTTCTATTTTATGTCTTTTGCATATTTTTCATGATTTGAATTTATTTGTGTTTTTAATTTGTTTATGTTCTGTAGTTGTTTTTATTCTATTTTTTCCTTTGATTTTTTTGTTTCTAATTTTTTGTGTGACTAACATTTTTTTATGTTTATAGATTAATATTTTCTGTAACGTTTTCGTGTTCTGTAATTTATTGTATTATATAATCTTTTATAATCTGTAATTTTATATGTTCTCTCTATTTATATTTTCATCTTTTTCAATTTTATGTGTTCTGCATATTTTTTATATTTTATAATTTATTTGTGTTCTGTGAAATTTTTTTGTCATTTGATTTATTATGTTTGTAATTTTTATCAGTATGTTGTTTTAATTTTTTTATAAGTTTTCCGTGTTCTATAATTTTTTTTTGTGTCTAGTAATTTTGTAATTACTATAATTATCATTTGTGCTCAATAAAAATTTTCAGCTCTTTATTTTCTAATTTTCTAGTTTATTTACATTTTTTGTATTGCCGATTTTAATACTAATTTTGTGTTCTGTAGTATGTGTTGTGTGAGTTTATGTGTTATATACTCTGTTTATTACAAATATTAATTTTATACATCACTTATCTTTTTTGAAAATCATAAAAGTATTCTTTAAATTTGTCTAAAGTGTGTGTTTTGTATATTTGAAACTAGTTTTATGTTCTCCATTTTCAAAATTTATAATATATTTTTGAATTTTTAAATATACATATATTCAATTATATAATTAATATATTATGAATAACTTTTCAAACATATAACAAGAAAAAGTAAAATTTACTTTTAAAATGTATATTATACATATGAAACAATAAACAAACAAAAGAAAAAATGAATAAAAAAGACATGTGTTGTACGTGTCTTGTGTCAGTTAAAACCTAGTTATATAACGGAGTTAGCATAACTTGTTGGACGCCATCTGAACCGTTGTAATACACTAAATCTGATGGTTGCAATTTAGTTACTCGGTTACCCACTATAATGAGTTCCCATTGAACCATCCTCATATTATATATACCTACTACATTGTAACTAGTTTTTATATTATTTTTTTGGGATTATCAAAACACCTTACATGGGGTGCCAATTATTCGACTTGAAGGGTGCTAACTATGATATAAATGAAGAAAAAAATAAAATATTATTATTTATGATGAGTTGGACAAGTTTGGCAGTTCTCTCGAGGGCGGAGGTGCTCTTAGTTTTCACTTAACAAGAGTGGAATGAAGTAAAAATAAATTGAAGATTAGAATGAAATAAGGAACAAATGAAATAAGGAACAAATGAAATGACCATTCGATTCACGGGTATAATTTTTTTCAAATTTGTTTTGGGAACAAAGAGATTAGAAATATTAAAATTTTCAAATTCGTTTTGGGCAGAATGAAATTACAAAATTATAAATTTCACATAAAACTAAAATTTTCATTTACATAAAAAGATGGTATATGTTTATATTTAACATAAAATAGCTCACACATACAAATACAATATCTTAAATTCACATATTAGATAGGGGTTAAATATCAAAGTGGTCACTGAAGTGAAGACCATATATCACTTTCATCACTGATCTCAACGAGGTATCACTTTAATCACTAAAGTCGTCATAAATATCAAACGGATACCTCTATATATATGTTCGAAAAATAAAAATAATTTATCTCGAGTTCTACACATATTTCTTGAATGCTACCGCAACCAAATAAAAAGTTATGAACTCTAGTATTTATGATATTATATTTAGATTTTTTAAAAATTATTTACTATTTATTTTTAATTTTATATTTATTTACTTTGATTTAATAAAAAATAAATAGTAAATAAATTTTTTAAAATCTAAATAAATTATCTGAAATACTAGAATTCATAACTTTTCATTTGGTTGTAGTAGTATTGAACAAATATGTGTAGAACTCGAGAAAAGTTATTTTTACTTTTCGAACAAATATTTAAAGTTATCTGTTTGATGTTTATGATGACTTTCGTGATTGAAACGATACCCCGTTGAGATCAGTGATGAAAATGATATATGGTATTCACTTCAGTGACCACTTTGATATTTAAACCTATTAGATAGGTGTGTACTAAAAAATTCACATTCAGTCCCCAAAAATTATTACCACGAAATTGCGCTTTCGCATAAATCTATACAAACAATATAATATGATTTGGACGATCTTAGAGCATTATCAATCGTGTTGAAGTTGCAATTTTTTTTACATATAATCTCTCTAATTCTTATTTATTGCATGTTTCATATACAATATAAGTTTTTTGAAATGACGTAAGCTTTCAAAATGGCAACAAAAAATCTGACAAAAAAATGACCACAAAAAGTAATCAGAGGCTGACGTTTGATACCACGCACTGATACTGATCAAGTGATGACAGGATAGATTGATCACTTGTAGAAACCCAGCGTTCTAAAAAGCGGGAATCGGAGTTAATCGGTGAAGGCACCGTTCATGGATTAATCGAGTAATCGGGGATTAATCGGAATAAATTTAATAATATTTTTTATATACATTTATATTCATATATATAATTGTTTCGTTATTTCAACTAAACATATGTTATTATCATATATTTATGCAAATATGTTAAAAATGTTATATAATTGTAATAAATAAAATTTTGAAGGTTTAACTTTTCAATTAGAGATCAATTTAAGAGAAAAAATTAAGAGAATTTACGATTTAGGCATCTAAAATTATAATTATATGTAAAAAATAAGGTTTTTTCCTATTTTTTAATCAAGTTTCTACCTTTTAATTTTTTAATTTTTTTTTTAAATTTTAACTATTTTTTTACTATTTTTTAATAATTAGCCCGATTTTTGACCGATTAATCCGATTTTTGACCGATTCAGTCGATTTTTGACCGTTTTTCCGAAAAAACGATTAATTAACCGATTTTCGCTTAATCAGTTCGGTGGCCCGCCGTCTAGCGATTAATCGGCGATTAATCCCGATTAATCGCCGACTTTTAGAACACTGTAGAAACCAATTAAATACAGATTTGACAAAAAAAAAGAGAAAAGAAAGAATCTGAGTCGGCCTCTTTTATGGCTCCGTCGCATTTCTGGTACGTTTACGTACAGAAATTTCAAAAATGGTACAACTAGGTTGAAGTTTGCAAAAATGGTACAGGGCGCCACAACCCATGGCAATCCCAACTAGAGTTTGCCACAGGCCGTGGCAATCCCAACTAGAGTTTGCCACAGCTGGTGGCGACCATAGCATGGGGTGCCACGGCCTGTGACGACCCTAGCATTTTTTTTTTGATTTTCAGTTCTCACGTGGTTACTTAGTAAAACAAGTTGGTTACTTAGTAAAAATTATTTTTTAACAATCACTTTTGTAGGTTTATAAATTGTACTTGCAAAAAATATATTTTCATTTTCTTTGTTTTAAATTAAACTTGAACTGTTGTACTTTGCTACTATCCAAAATTTTTAAAAAAATATTAACCGTAATTATGTAAAATTTTGGTTCAAAATGATACCTACACAAAATTGTAATTTTTGAATAATGATATTTTCAGACCCGAAAACGACTATAACAAAACCTTTAAAGTACTCAACATCTAGAAACATGATAATAATGCAAGTTTTATGTTACTGTTGACGTGACTACACCTTTACATTTTCAGAACAATAATAATTATATCAACAGTTGTATTCTGATAGCATGAGAGCTGAAAGCTGAATTTTTATTTTGACGTGACTAGACATCTTTTTCCTATACATTTGAGATATTATTTATGAAAAAGATGACAATTAAACCAAAGCATTAAATTTCTGCAAAATATGAGTGGTAACTTCAAGACCTGCATAAGCAGTAAGACATGACAACTCCACTTTCAAGTATGTTATATACTTGATGATTGGACTCGTGACTACAAGACTACTCATATTTTTACTTTTCAGAGCTTTTCAGTAGGCTTTCAGTGAGCTTTTCAGTAATAAATTTGACCAAAGTGTGTTCTCACATCAAATTTACAATAAAGCAAAGTTGCAGACACTGCAAATTTGATTTTTTGGTTTTTCAGAGCTTTTCTGTTGGTTTTACAATAAAGTAAAGACGATTGATCACATCAACAATAAAGTTGAGTTGTCACATCACATATCATAATTTGCAGGCAAAAATAATGCACATGTATTACTTTTGTGTAATAGAGATCAAAACTTTTTCCCTATAAATAGTTCTTCTCTCTTATGCATAATCATAGTTTTTCTCTCTTTTGTTTAAGTGTGCCTTATCAGTACAGTTAGGATATCTTATCTTATCTACATCTAGATTTCCTTGTCTAAAGAGCAGGACTATTTTAGTTATACGCCCCAAACTGACATTCTCATCTCTTCTTGTCCAGGAAGTTCTTCCAAGAACTACTAGCGAAGCCCTTTATCTTACACCACTGCAACAATATTGAAGAATTATGGTAAAGGTATGTAATCCTCCTTTCCTTTTAGTTATTTCAGTTCCAATACAGCATTAAGTTCCTTTTTTATTTGTAGCAAACAAGTAGTTAGTTGATATTAGGGGTGTACACGGTTTGGGTTGGGCGGGTTACGGGATTTTAACAACCCAACCCAATTAAATTGGGTTTGCAAATTTTCAACCCAACCCACAAAAATTAAATTCGTAATCCAACCCGTTTAATGTACTTTGGTTTGGATCGGTTCGGGTCGGAGTGATCGGGTTAATAAATATATAAAATATATTTATATCAAGCAACAAGTACTAAGTTAATGAATCGAAAATGAAAGTCAACAATTAATTTTTTAAAATACTCCTATGAAATACGATAGTTAGCAGAACCCTTGGCCCTGCATGCTGTTTTCCGCCAGTTGTGTAGTTATCCAACAGATGGATAAGTGCCCAACAAGAATTTTTGGTTTCAAAGTGAGATCCATGCACCGAAGTAAGGTACAAACTTTAGACATACGTTACCAGAATACACAAATTGCATTAATTTTCTAACTTATGACTACTAATGGACATGTATTAGCCGAGAGTATATGTACAAGTGTAATGTATTAACAGTAGTATTAATTATTATAATATATTTTAATTAAATTTATTATTTTTAATCGGGTTGGGTTGGTTCGGTTTAAAAAAATCGAAACCCATGCCCAATCCAATTGAATCGGTTTTATATTTTTTCAATCCAAATATGTATCGGTTTAAAAATATTCGGTTTGGATTGGACGAAATGAGTTCGGTTCGGTTTGGTTTGGTCGGTTTTACCGACCCGTGTACACCCCTGGTTGATATATATAATTCTAAAAAGAAATCAAAAGTTGTGGATAACTCTTCTTATATATATTTTCCATTTCTATATGTGTCTTTTTCACATATTTATATACTGTATATGTTTTTACATCAGGAAAATGGAAAGTTGTGTCAATGTGAATTTCTTTTGGGGTGGAAAAATAATTAGGAAAGATGATGATATAACATATTCCCTGGATCCAAAATATATGCGTTATGTTATGTTCGGAACAACATTTGAAGAATTCAAGGCAATTGTTTATGAGGTTATGAACATAAGTGACAATCATTGGAATTTGAAAATAAGTTATAAACATCCAGAAATGGGTATCGGTAATGTCGTTAAGCGATATTACTTAGGTCATATTACTTCCAACGTGGATGTCGGTAGGTTGTTGAGTATCCCTCGGACCATGCAGATGGGTTGGGGTGATGTGTCCGTTTTCATCGAGGCCAAATTATGCCAAAGGACGGAGAATATGATAACCAGATATATGGAAAAGGCTAAATCACATACGGTGCATACATTCAGTAAACAACTAGGCATTTTCAAAGTTGTTACGCAACGCTATCGGGTTAAAGGAGGCACAAAGGGGGGGGGGGGGGCGCACCCAAAATGTGGACATGAGTCAACAAATATGCACTTGTGGAAAATGGATTTGCCACCATTTGCCTTGTTCTCATGTATTGGCTGGTTGTTTGGCAGAGAATCTTGATTGGAAAAAGTGGATTGAACCTTACCACTACACTTCCACATTTCATAAGTTATGGGAGCCTATCATATTTCCATTGGATCCTACTGAGTGTTGGAACTACGTCTTACCGGTACAGTGGCAGAGGTATGGTAAGTTGGTACCCGATGAAGCCTGCAAAAAGATAAAGAAAAAACGTGGCAACAAGGGGGAGTCTGTAAGAATTCGTACTGAGATGGACCAGTCGCGTTCGGGGATAAAATGTAGCCGCTGTAACCAAGAAGGACATACAAAACGGAGCAAACTTTGCCCACTACGTTCTAATGCAGTTTGACGTTGCTACACTTACTTTGCAATTTTTCATATGAATTTGTACTATTTGCTTTGTGTGATTTCATTTCCTACATGTACTTCTTTTATTTCATTTCCTATTCGTGTGGTTTTAATATCGCTTCCATTTTTTCTTCTCTCAAATGTTGGAAACTTAATGACATGCAAATTTAGTTAACAATGCAAAACTAGTCATAAATTGAACAATTACTCATACTTGAATATTAAAAAGTACAATAGTTTAGTCCTCGTCGGACATGAAGCTGTCTGAGTCATTATCAGCACTCACGCTCCATTGGTGATACTGTCTTTGTTGGGATTTATGGGTGATAGCATTGAAATAACTTAACTTTGATTGTACTTAATTTTTCAAATTAAGTAGAACATACTGTCATAGCCAAAGTATGTTCTTGTAATCAGTATGTAATGTTATTCTAGTTGTATTGTTTGAAAGAAGTTCACTTATGTGTTCAAGCCTCAAAGAATGCTTTTTGGATGACAACATGAATAAAGGTTACTGTCCTAAAGCTGTGACAGTAAGATTACAAGAAGACAGAATGTTGCAAGTCACGACAGCATATTCACTCTGACAGCAACATTGGCGGAAGACTACGCGACAGCAACTATTGCCCTCGACAGCAAGTTTGGGATCCTCGACAGCACTCTATGCGGGGAACTCATACTGTCACCAAAAGATCATTCCTGTGACAGCAAGCTTTACGGCAAAAGTAACTGTCTCAATAAAGATCCTTATGCTAGGTATCTTTCTCAGTCAAATCCCGTGACAGTTTAAATGTTCAAGAAACAGGCGTGATGCAGTATCCCTAAGCTGCACCAAGTCTGCAAGACTACGACAGAAGCTTCAAGCACTGCAAAACAAAAGCGAATCAATTCAAGAGCAAGGTCAAGTCTTTATCTGCTGAATTGGTTTAGCTGGAAATGGAATGAATCTAGGTTGCTTTCTTTGTAATGTATATCTGACATGTTAGCAATTTAGGAAAGTCACATGGGTAAGACAATCTGTAAAAAGCTGCCACTTGACAGTGACAGCAGCTTCACAAACCCGTGACTGATAGTGATAGGGTTAGTCTTATACCTACTATCAATTCATTCTAAAATTGTAACGAAGACAAGCAAGTGTCTTTGAAGAAAACCCGAAGCTCGAGAATTCTTTCTTGAGGTTGTAGCAACACTTTGCAAAATAAATAAAACATTTATTTTGTGAATCTTGTTCTTACTGAATACTGTTCGTGATTGCATATATTGCTGATAACGTTTAATCTTGATTTTAGTTGTTGAAATTTAGATTGAATTTTATCAGTATTGCATTCATCCCCCCCCCCCTTCTGCAATACACAAGGACTAACAACTGGTATCAGAGCTTTCAGATTAACATACATATCTGAGATCCCGAAGAAAATGCAGAAATCAAAGAGTATCAAGATCCCAGCATTTGATAAAGAGAACTACAACATTTGGAAAAGAAAAATCTTGTTGTTTATCAAAGCTGCAAATCCACTATACCCAGGTATACTCGAGAATGGTCCTTTCATACCAAGAAAGGAAATTGAAGCGACAACAGTGAATGGTGAGATTGTTCCTGCACATTGGGTTCCCAAAGATCCCTCAGAAATCTTGGAACCTGAAAAGGAGAAAATGGTGCTAGATGATCATTTGCAACTTATCTTGCTCGATTCTCTCACGCTGGATAAAGCCATGTGTGGAAGTGTGATAAGCTGCACATCAGCCAAGGAGATGTGGATCAGGTTAGCCTTACTCTGTGAAGGAAGTGAAGAGGTTAAGGGCAACCAAAGGCAAATTCTAATATCTCAATATGAGGCATTCATGGCCAAGCCTGGTGAAGACTTAACCTCCATGTTTGAAAGGTTCAGTAAGCTCTTAACGGAATTACAGATACATGGCAAGTACTATGACAGAAAAGAATTAAATGTCAAGTTCCTGCTCACACTGCCTGATCACCTTGAACACAAGACAACAGCCATACGAGAAGGAAGAGATCTCAACAATATAACCTTTGAGACACTTTATGGTATTCTGAAATCTTATGAACTCGAACTCTTTCAAAAGAGAGCCATACAACGTGGAACAAGGAACAAGATGGCTAATATGTCAAGTGCCCTAGTAGCACATGTGCCAAGGATCACACAGCCAAGTGAAGTACTACAGATCACACCATCAACCCCAACACAGACCTTGAAGATAGAAGAGGTGGTTGAAGATGATGAGAAAGTGGTACTACAGCTCAAAGATGTGGAAGATGAAGACTTCTACACAATGGAGGAACTGGAAAGCATGGACAACCCTACTATGGCTTACATGGCCAAAAAGTTCAAGAACTTTAGGTTCAAGAAGGATAGGTCATACAAGCCTCAAGGCCAAGCATCCAAGTTCAGCAAAGGAAGCTCATCAAAGGCTGCTGTGGGAAGTTCAACCAAAGGAGGATACAAAACTGGATTTGTGGATAGATCAAAGTTCAAATGTTACAACTGTGGAGAACCTGGTCATTTTGCTACTGAATGCAAAAGACCCAAACAGGTTCAAAGATATGAGAAAGGAACTGGTGGATACTCCAAGAAAAATCAAGGTAGAGCCTATGTGGCTGAAGGAAAGTGTTGGGATGATTCTGATGATGAAGAAGAGGAAGAATATGTCAACCTAGCTCTCATGGCTAGCACTGATGAGGTAGCATCAACACCTTCAAGTCAGGTACCTTCACTTGTCTTACTTGATATGTCTACTGATGAGTATAAGAAAACCATTAAAGACTTAAGTGCTGAAATGTTCAATGTCTATACTAGCTTGTCTGCTGCTAATGAGGAAATCTCTAGACTAAGTAAGCTAAATGAAACACTTCAGTCTGAAAATGATTCTCTTGTTCTCAAAACCAGTTCACTAGGCTCTTTAGCTCAAGAGAATGCTAAACTTAAAAATGAATTAAAATGTGCTAAGAAGGTTGAGGAATTCCTGAGGAATGAGATTGCTGAAAATGAATTTAAGATTAAGGCCTATAGAAACTCATCAAAGATAGTTCAGGATTACAATGATAAGCATACAGAAAATCAGTCTGTTGGTATAGGTTTTTCTTATGGTAGAAGACCTGGAAAGGAAACTGTGATTCAAGATTGTCCTGGAAATGCTGCTGTCAAACCCACCATTCTCAAGAAAGTTAAAACTCCTATTTTCAAAGCTGCTGAAATTGAGTTTGATGAAGAAGCCATGCTCATCAAACAAGAAATTCTTGATGAGGATGAAGGTGTTGACAGCACATTCAAGGATGGAAAGGATACTGTCACAATCCCCAAGACAGTAAACTTACCAAGCAATCAGACAGTAAGTTCAAAAGATGCTGTCACAGTTGGCAAGACAAAATCTTTCAAAGATACTGTCAAGAATGGTTCCAAGACAGCAACTTTCAAACCTTCTGTCAAGACAGTAGGAATAAAAGATACTGTCAAGGAAAGTTCGACAGCAACTTCTGAACATACTGTTAATCCAGTAACTCCCAAGTCTAAAAACAGAAATGGTAAGGTAGGTGTCAATAAAGGAAATGGATACACTAATGTTGGAGGTGCTTCTAGGAAACTGTGCAATAACTGTGGATCTACTCATCACTTAACACATGTTTGTAAGAAACCAATTGAGGATAAGATCAATGCTACTGAACTCAATGGTAACTTACACAGAACCCCCCTTATGCATAGAACTATGAGTGTCTATAATAACATTGATTGTATGCCATGCAAAATCACTGCCATGAGTACATGCTTTAACTTACCTGTCCTCTCTACTGAAAAATGCTCATACCTAAACACTGTTGAGACTTCTGAGCCTGCTGGCAACAGCAAAAAGGCTTCATCCACTAAGAAAAGGACCAAGTCCAATTCTAAACCTAAGTGGGTGAAAAGAGAAGTCAAACAGGAAGTCTTTGATAATGCTTGTGATGTTGTGACTGAAAGAAACTCAGGAAACACTGAAACTGCAGGACCCAACAAAGATTGGGTACCATATGCAACTTAGAAACATTCTGTTTTGCAGGGTAAGAAGAAAAATCAGGTCATGTGGATTATTGACAGTGGTTGCTCAAGACACATGACAGGTGATAAAGCCCTGCTATCACATTATGTAGAGAAAGCTGGCCCAATCATAACCTTTGGAGACAACAGCAAGGGTTACACAGTGGGATATGGCTGTCTGGAAATTGGAAATGTTGTCATTGAAGATATTGCTCTTGTGGATGGATTGAAGCACAACCTACTCAGTGTCAGCCAATTCAGTGACAGAGGATTTAAGGTTGACTTTGACATGATGGTGTGCAACATCTATCACAAGAAGGATGGAAGCCTCTCTCTAAAAGGGGTCAGAAAAGGAAGCCTGTTTGTTGCTGATCTAAGCTCAACAAAGAAGGATAAAGTTTACTGTTTTTACAGCAAAGCTACTGTTGGTGACAGTATGCTTTGGCACATGAAGCTCTCACATCTCAACTTCAAAACAATGAACATTCTAATGAAGAAAGAGTTAGTGAGAGGTTTGCCCCAACAGGAATTCTGTCAAGAAGGATTGTGTGAAGATTGTCAAATGGGCAAACTGAGAAGAGCTGTGCACAAGTCCAAGCAAGTAAACACCAACACAGAAGCACTCAAGTTAATTCACATGGATCTCTTTGGACCAGTCAATGTACCATCTATGGCCAGAAAGAGATATGCCTTAGTAATGGTGGATGATTACTCAAGGTACACTTGGGTGAAACTTCTTGAATCCAAAGATGAAGCTGCTCAAGTGATTATTGATCAAGTCAGAGTTCTTGATAGAACCCCAAACTCAAAAGTTCAAATCTTGAGGAGTGACAATGGTACAGAATTCAGAAATGCCACACTTGGAAATTTCTGCAAAGATGAAGGAATTGTACAACAATTCTCTGCTGCAAGAACTCCACAGCAGAATGGAGTTGTAGAAAGAAAGAACAGGACTCTCATTGAAGCAGCTAGAACTATGTTGCATGATGCTAAGCTGCCAACATATTTCTGGGCTGAAGCTATCAACACAGCCTGTTATACTCAGAACAGAACCATGATCAACAAAACTCATGCAAGCACACCTTACTGTCTGCTAACTGGAAAGAAACCTACTGTCAAATATTTTCATGTGTTTGGAAGCAAATGCTTTATGATGAAGGACAATCATGAGAAGAAAGGAAAATTTGACACCAAGGCTTTTGAAGGACTATTCATGGGTTACAGCACAGAAAGGACTGCCTACAGAGTTTATGTTATGGAACACAGGATTATTGAAGAAAGTGTTAATGTCACATTTGATGAAACCAAGTTTCCAGGACTGCATGAAGAAGGAAAGATGCAGACATTCAGATTTGAGAATCAAGGATACCTGGAAGCTGAGGAGATTGTGGATGAAGAACCTAGCTTCACTCAAGTTGTTGAAGTTGATAAAGATACTGTCAATGCCACTACTGTCAACCAAACTCCAGCTCAGTCACAGACCATATCCTCTAACATTCATGACAGTGATGACTCTGGAGACAATGAAGAACATGGTGGAGACAATGGAATTGATGAGCATTCAACTCAACAAGCTGAAGCAAATGTTCCTGTTCAATCAAGTAGCTTGCCCAGAATCACCAGGTGGAACAAGGATCACACAAATGACCTTATCATTGGTGATCCTAATTCTGGAGTGAGGACAAGGAACAAAGTCTCTGCTGACAGCATGTTTTCATGCTTCCTGTCACAAATGGAACCCAAGACAATTGATGAAGCATTGTTGGATTCTGACTGGGTGATAGCCATGCAAGAAGAGCTAAATCAGTTTGAAAGAAACAATGTATGGAAATTGGTTCCAAGACCTAAGGGAAAGTCAGTTATTGAGACCAAGTGGGTTTTCAGAAACAAACTTGATGAAAATGGATTGGTGACAAGGAACAAAGCAAGGCTAGTGGCTAAAGGTTACTGTCAACAAGAGGGAATAGATTATGATGAGACATTTGCTCATGTTGCAAGACTTGAAGCTATAAGAATCTTTCTAGCTTATGCTGCACACTGCAACTTCAAAGTATTTCAGATGGATGTCAAAAGTGCCTTTCTAAATGGAGAGCTGGAAGAAGAAGTGTATGTGGAACAGCCACCAGGGTTTGAGGATGCTGAAATGCATAATTTTGTGTACAAACTCTTCAAAGCTTTGTATGGACTAAAGCAAGCACCCAGGGCATGGTATGACACACTTTCCACCTTTCTTCTGGAAAACCAGTTACCAGAGGAGTGGTGGACAAGACACTTTTCTACAAACATCATGGCAAGGACATCATTCTGGTACAAATCTATGTGGATGACATCATTTTTGGTTCTACAAATGAGAAGCTGTGTGAGAAGTTTTCCCATCTCATGAGCAACAAATATGAGATGAGCATGATGGGAGAACTGTCATTCTTTCTGGGGTTACAAATTCTTCAACAAACTGATGGAATCTTCATAAGTCAAGCTAAGTATATCAAGGAACTTCTCAAAAAGTTCAACTTGGAAGATTCATCTCCTGCAAAGACACCAATGTCCACAGCAACTAGTCTGGATCTTGATCCTAAAGGAAAGAAAGTTGACTCAAGCACCTATAGAGGCATGGTAGGATCCCTCCTATACCTAACTGCTAGCAGACCTGACATCATGTTTGCTACATGTCTCTGTGCAAGGTTTCAAAGTGATCCAAAGGAGTCACACTTGGTAGCCATCAAGAGAATATTTAGATACTTAAAAGGCACTCCTAACCTAGGCCTTTGGTATCCTAAGAATACTGGATTTGATCTAATTGGTTACTCAGACTCAGACTATGCTGGATGCAAGATTGACAGAAAGAGTACTACTGGTAGCTGTCAATTTATTGGTGGAAGATTGGTCTCATGGTTTAGCAAGAAGCAGCATTCAGTTTCTACCTCAACTGCAGAAGCTGAGTACATTGCTGCAGGCAGTTGCTGTGCACAAAGTCTATGGATGAAAATTCAACTTCTAGATTATGGTCTAGTGTTAAGAGAAATTCCTATTTACTGTGACAACACTAGTGCCATAGCCATCTCAGACAATCCAGTTCAACACTCTAGGACAAAGCACATTGATATAAGACATCACTTTATCAGAGAGCATGTTGAACAAGGAACTGTGAAGCTGATTTATGTCCCAACTGACAAGCAACTTGCTGACATCTTCACTAAGCCATTGGATGAAGCAACCTTCAACAGGTTGGTAAGTGAATTGGGAATGCTGAATCTGGTATGTTAATTTACTAAGGTTTCTAAATTTTCAATTCTTATTGAAGCTCATGACAACAACTTCAAACCTGCTGTCAAGAGAAGTTACTGTCTACTTGGTTTATGTCTGTTATGTGACAGCATGTGTTGATTTGAATTTTCATGTCAGTATTTTGTGCCAGTCTCATACTTTTAAACCGTGTATGACTTTAATGTGGTTATCCGTTAAGTTTGAGAGTTAAAAATCTGTTCCATTGGACTTTCACACTCTTTTGCATTAATCTGTAGGATTAAAGGAGGACACGACCATTAATTACTTTTGTGGTAGTTGTATGGGTACTCTAACTGTTGACCATTAGACTTTGATCCTTAGACGGTTTTGCCTATAAATTAACCTTAGGTTTCACCAGTCTGCTCTCAGTTTTAAAGTAAATAATGGAAAACAAAGTAGGAATCGAAGTTGGTCTAAAGAAGTGTGATAGTGAACCCGACAATGAAGAGATCGATGAGCTCTTTGAAATGCTGTTGGACGCCATGGATGAGATAGACGATGAAAAGGAGGCCAAGGCTAAGGAAGAGGAGGCCAAGGCTATGGAAGAAGAGAAGGAGCTTCAGGCACTTCTTGAAAAAGAAGGCCGCTCTGAAGAAGAGATTAAGGAAGAAGTCTTAGAACTAGTTGATAAAATCATAGAATGATGTACTCAATGTTCAATATTAATGATTTTATTAACAATAATAAAAGTTCCTGTTTATGTGGTTACTGAGTTTATGACTTGTCTGTGTAACTTGCTTAATATCTGTGTTTGAAAGATTACATTGCTAAATTCATATTATGTTAATTTTAGGTTAAGTATATGAGCAACGCATTCTAATTAGTTCCTGACAGAAACAATTTCCCATTTAAATTACTGTCACAAAGAAGGATACTGTCCCGTGTCTCTTGACAGCAACCTTCTTGACAGCAGGGAAAGACTTTCTGTCACGACCTTTAAAGGATACTGTCACTCAAATGCTTAACGGTGACAGCATGTTTTTGCGCAATAGTTGCTGTCGCGCAAAACCTACTGTCACCACCACTTATTACTGACAGATTGTTTCTAGCGCACAGGTTACTGTCAACAATAGTGGAACGTTGTAATTGGATATTCACCCCACGATTGACAGTGAATAACGGGCAGTAACTCACGTGTTAAGAGAGTGGGTTAAGACACGTCCTTTAACTCCACTTTTTGAGCAAACGTTTGAGATACCCATATTTATTCTCCAGTTACTCAGACATATCACTCTCACAAAACTCAAGGCAAAATACTTTTCTTCAAGCAAAAAGCTACTTTCTCACTTTCTTCTTTTCTTGAAATCTCAATGGCCCCCAAACAGACTCTCTCTCAAACAAACTTTGCTGGCATCTTTTCCCCAAATGATGCTGGTGAAGGTTTCAAAGGACTAGTGTTTTTCTTGAACAAGTCCTATCTCGGTTATGCCATAACCTCAACCCCCATTCTCGACTTAGACAGACTTGAGGCGTTTTGGCAAACTGCTGTTGCTCAAACTGAGGGTGAGAACCCTGGTATTCAATTCACAATCTCTGGGCAACAATACATTCTCACAGCTGAGGTCATCAATACTGCTCTTGGAATTACACTGGAAGCAGGCCAAAACTTTGCTCCACTTGCTAATGATGACACTCTGAAGAAGCTCTTCTTGAAGATTGGGTATGCAGGCCCTATTCTCGAAGAGGGAACAACCAAGTGGTACCCGTCTGGTGAAATGGACAGGAAGTATCTAAGGAAGGAGTGGAGCATGATATTTGATGCAATGGTCAAGGTGTTCTCTACCAAGTCCACAGGCTGGAATGGGATACCCTCCTACATCAAAAAACTGACACATTCTCTTGTCCATGGATACAAGGTGAATGTTGGAGCTCTCCTCATGGCACAACTCACAGCTGCCATAGGTAAGAAGGTATCACACTACCCTCGCTTTCTTATGTTGTGCATTAATTCATTCTGTGATTTTAATGATGCTGCTCCTCGTTTAGAGGCTTGCTCAGTTTTGAAAAAGAACACACACACACACTATTATCATCACAAAATCTCAATGCACATATTCCAATTTGTTTCACTCAACACATGGTTGATCAAGTGTCCAACCTTGATTATCCATTACCTTCTGGTTATGATTCTTTTTCTCTTGAGAATGAAACTGAATTAGACCCAAATTCAGTTAACCCCCATTCAACACCATACACTCAGCCTAGGCCCTCTAGACTTCCCAAAGCCCAAAGAGAAGCCTTGCAAGAATCCAGAAAAAGATCCTTAGAAGCTGATGTTGGTGGTAGCTCTGTTAGTCAAGAGGGAGACACTGCACCTAGTGCAGCAAATAAGGAAGGTAGTCAAACAGAACCCACAGTGGTTCCCCCTGAGCCTAAGAAGAAGAGAGCTAGGAGGACCAAAACCACTGTCAGCCACCCTGCAGTCTCCCAAAAGACTGTAGAGGAAACCAGGGAAATAAACTCCTCCCTAGATGTGCCTTCTCAACAAGGGACATCTATTGAAATTGGCCTGTCTCCCAAGGCACCCTGTACAGAGTCTGCACAAACTCATGGTTCCCAACCTGAGATACCCCCACTTGAAGAAACACACAGTGAGTTAGGGCACAGTGAGGATTTCTCTACTCCTATTGATGGTTCACATGTTTCATTTGTGAATCAGCCCCCACTCTCTACTACACTTTCACCTTCTTCCTTCCCTACACATTCTTTTGTTTCTTCTCCAGAACCTAGAGAAGGGGACAGTCCCAACCCTTCAGGTTTTGATCATCCATCTCCAATCATGGATGAGCCCCCATCTAGTGGTCCACAAGAACCCATTTCTCAAAGTGAGATGGACACCACTCCTCCAAACACTGAGCTAGGGCAAAGTGGTATTTTGTCAGAAAATGAAACAGCCAACACTTTGTCTGATCTCCAAGGAGCATCTTACCTTCAGGAAGATGCTGTCACAGCCTCTGTTGCTGTCAAAGACACTGGGGATGCTACTGTCCTGGACACAGCTACTGTCAAAGGTGGAGAGAAAGATACTGTCACTACAGAACCTACTGTCACTCCACTTTCCAAAGATGCTGTCATGCCAGAACCTGCTGTCCAGACTCCAACTGACAGTACCATTCCTACTCAAGATGCTGTCCAGCCCTCCCAGCCTGATTTTGATGCTGTACTTGTTGAGGATGCCTCTGATGATGACCTACCTCTTGCCAAACTCCTAAAGGTACATTCTAAATCTTCTCCTTCCATGCATGTTAGTACTGCTCATACCCATGCATCTAGGTTGAGTGAGGGTGTGCAAAAGAAAAGAGAGATAAAAGAAAAGAGAGGTGAGCATAAAAATGAGAGGCAGCCAAATGAGCTGGCAAAAGGAGAGGGACTTGAGCATGTCCAGAGAGATATTGAGGGAGCCCACACTATTCAGGCACTAGGCCTTGAGAGTCAAACTGTGAGGGGTGATGAGATCACTCAAAAACACCCTGAGAGTGTGAGAACCCCCATAGCCTCCAGGCCCCTGTCTTTTCCTTCCCCTCCAAGAAGGTTAAGGTCTGGTGGCCCCTCTGCTACTTTTGGTAACAGGATTGCAGCTCTTGAAGGACAGTGTGCTACTTTGGACTCCAAATTGGACTCTCTCTCTCAACTGGTGGTTGATGGTTTTGCTGCTACTCAACTCTCTATTCAGTTCCTTACTGACCTGGTAGCTGCCAACTCAACTAAGGGGGAGAAGGTAGCAAGATCAGAATCATTGCCTATTCAAGAATCAGGTGGAACTCAGGGGGAGCCTGTAGCTGTGGAGACCAGAGGGGGAGCTAAAAGGAAAGCAATGTCTAAGGGGGAGCAAGTCAAACCAAGCAGTGCAAAACCACAGGATAAAGCTGAAAAGCCTGTTGAAGTGGAAATGGATGGAGAAAGGGTGTTAATGTCAAAGGAAACTCAAGATGCATTGCAAAGAAGACCTGCATCTAGACATCCAATCTTGCCTCCTGTGGTGATTAGAGAACCTACTCCAGAAACTCAAGAAACTGCTTTACAGAAGAAATGGAGAGAAATGGAGGAACAAAACAAACTTGGGAAAGGTAAAGGGAAACTGCCTGAATCCATTCATGGTGGAATTATTTGGACAAATGGCACTGAATTTGATCAAGAGGAAGCCAATGTCTTGATGGTGGATTACAGGGAGAGCACATTACACAACCATGACAGTAAGTTTAGCAGTTTGGTGGAAGAAGCAATGAATGCTCCTAGCAACCGTCCAACCAACACCACAAAACTGTTAAAGGAACAAATTACTAGTGTCAGTGTAATGGTGAATGATGAGAAAAGATGGGCTGTAAGTATTTATCTCACTTCTGGCATATCTTATTTCATCACAATGCAGCTATTGCAGAGTCTGCCAACAAAGGTGTTGTGTGCTTTGAAGGGAATGATCAGGGCAACTCAAACACCATTCAATGAAATATTGGATATGCAAATCCAGAACCTGATCACACAGAAGCTACCTGAAGTCTACTCAAATCCACCAAGTGTTTTTTACAGATCCAAAACTAAGGATGGCACAAGAAGGAACAGCTTCATGAATTTGGGTAGCCCATCCAGAATGGAAACCAAGTCAATTCTGAAGGTACTAGATGGAATACTCAGTTCAAATGCCAATCCAGGAAGAGTTCATGCTGTTCAAGAAATCTACAAAATGCTGGTGTTGAGAGACAAGGCACTGGGAGCTAGAATGAAGGAGCTAATCACTAGAGCCAATGCCAAAAGAAATGATCAAGGTGGAAGTTGCTTCTATAACATTCCTCCCCATGATGATGATGATGATGATGATGAAGATGGTGAGGATGGAGGTGGTGAAGCTTCTGGAATTGCTGGAAATGCTGGTGGAAGTAATTCTGGGAATACTGGTATTCAATCCCAGAATGAAGGCAATGAAGAAACTCCTAGCCAGGAAAAGAAAGATGCTGGTGCAACAGATGAAGAGGAGTCAAGAATACTGGAAGCTTTGGAGGCAAGCATTCTTAGATGTGCTATTGACTGCATAAATGCTGAAAAAGATGCTGTCACCAAAGGTACTGTCGACAAGGATACTGTCATAGAAGATGCTGTCTTGGAAGATGCTGTCGACAAGGGTACTGTCAAGGATGAAGCCAAGGCTACTGTCAAGTCCAAAAGACTGAAAGCTAAAGCTAAGGCATGGTTTTCTAGACAGAAACCTACAGGGAAGCACAAGTACTCAGGAAAGGAAAAGGCCACTGGATTTGGCAGGAATCTCAAAAAGCCAATTCAATCAATTCCTCCCAACAGTCTCAAGATTCAACAAATGCAATCAAGAGAAATCAAGAGCGTTGAGGTTAAGCTGGATGCAAATCAAGAGGCCACTGAGTACATTCTGTGGTGGGAAGAATCAAGGTCAGCCAAGATTGACAAGGACTTCAATCTGATAGCCACATCAACCAAGAAAAGTACATCAACCATAGATAAAAGAAGAATTGATTTCTTCTACTTGGAAAGAATGGTAGAGTTGCTGGAGAGCTATGATGATGTTTCAAAGGCTGTCATGGAACATGTTCTAAAATATCAGGCAGATAGGGATGCTGAATTTTATCAGAAATTTGGCTATAACTTTGCAGATTTTGATGATGCTGATATTCTTACTGATCTCCCAGCCTCTCCTATACCATACCACTGGTACTATGAGTTTGATGATTTACCCACAGAAGAAGGGCAAACCCAACCAACTAAGGAAGGGGAACCCAAGCCAAGCAAACAACCTGAATCTTCTGAATATTCTCAAACTCAGTCAGAACTTGATAAGAAGGAAGCTGAATTACTGGAAAAACACAAGGCCTCTAACAAGGCAGAAAGTGAAGCTCCAAATTATCAACCATATATGCTGGAAAATCCCCTAAGAGTCAAGTTCCTAAAAGAAGAAATCTATGTTTGCAGCTTGCATAAGCTTAAACCATCCACTCTGAAGGATTTACAGTATATGGTAGCTGGTTCAATTCATCCCTTGGAACATATTTGTTCTGATGAGATAGAGAAGTTATTGGAAGGGAGAAAAGGAGAAGACTCAAAACTGGACAAGCAAAGAAGGAAGTCTCTCAATGCTTATCCTGGAAGTAGATTCAAGCTCATTAATGAAGAACTTCATTTCAGAACCTATCCATATGATATAGAGCAATGGCTGAATCTCAGGGATGTTAGTTCTCTCATATCCCCTTCCATAAAGAAGATCATTGATGAAGTAGAGGATGATGCAGTGTCTGCTGCTGAAATTTCTCTTGTAGAAAGTCTAAGAAGCTGCTTGGCAGAAGCTCTCAAAAGAGAGGATGCAGCAAGACAGAAGAGGAGATCTCAAGCTAAGTGAAAATTCTTAAATTCTGATCTTGTTAGTTAAGTTGTCAGCACATATTGTAAATTTGTTGTTATTTTCCATAAAAACAAATTGGGGGAGATTGTTGGGATTTATGGGTGATAGCATTGAAATAACTTAACTTTGATTGTACTTAATTTTTCAAATTAAGTAGAACATACTGTCATAGCCAAAGTATGTTCTTGTAATCAGTATGTAATGTTATTCTAGTTGTATTGTTTGAAAGAAGTTCACTTATGTGTTCAAGCCTCAAAGAATGCTTTTTGGATGACAACATGAATAAAGGTTACTGTCCTAAAGCTGTGACAGTAAGATTACAAGAAGACAGAATGTTGCAAGTCACGACCGCATATTCACTCTGACAGCAACATTGGCGGAAGACTACGCGACAGCAACTATTGCCCTCGACAGCAAGTTTGGGATCCTCGACAGCACTCTATGCGGGGAACTCATACTGTCACCAAAAGATCATTCCTGTGACAGCAAGCTTTGCGGCAAAAGTAACTGTCTCAATAAAGATCCTTATGCTAGGTATCTTTCTCAGTCAAATCCCGTGACAGTTTAAATGTTCAAGAAACAGGCGTGATGCAGTATCCCTAAGCTGCACCAAGTCTGCAAGACTACGACAGAAGCTTCAAGCACTGCAAAACAAAAGCGAATCAATTCAAGAGCAAGGTCAAGTCTTTATCTGCTGAATTGGTTTAGCTGGAAATGGAATGAATCTAGGTTGCTTTCTTTGTAATGTATATCTGACATGTTAGCAATTTAGGAAAGTCACATGGGTAAGACAATCTGTAAGAAGCTGCCACTTGACAGTGACAGCAGCTTCACAAACCCGTGACTGATAGTGATAGGGTTAGTCTTATACCTACTATCAATTCATTCTAGAATTGTAACGAAGACAAGCAAGTGTCTTTGAAGAAAACCCGAAGCTCGAGAATTCTTTCTTGAGGTTGTAGCAACACTTTGCAAAATAAATAAAACATTTATTTTGTGAATCTTGTTCTTACTGAATACTGTTCGTGATTGCATATATTGCTGATAACGTTTAATCTTGATTTTAGTTGTTGAAATTTAGATTGAATTTTATCAGTATTGCATTCATTCCCCCCCTTCTGCAATACACAAGGACTAACAGTCTTGCACGTAGCATGTCTCCATCCTCTGCAAACATTCTTGCATCTGCTGCTAGAATATGTCGATGTAAGCGCAATCGCATTCGGTTCTCTTCCTCTCGTGCACGAAACAATGCAACTTCAAGTTGTTGTGGAGTACTGCGTTGCATCATTATAGCGCGTTGTTTCGGTATTCTAAGTCCATGCAAGCGACATTGTTCAACATAACAAGAAAGACATTGCGTACGCCACTCCCACTCCCTCTGCATTGTTGTTATTGCCTGACTTGAGTAACGATGATTAGGATTCATTGAGTACACAAAATCTGTTAGATCAGAATTCAATGATTGTCAGAAGCTAGACTCAACTGATCAGGATTGCTGACGTCATCAGTATTGCATGGTCATCAGTATTTGATCAAGCGTCAGTATCTTATTGATCATCAGGATTCCTACTCAGACTATGATCAGGTTTGATCATCAGGACTTGAAGCTGATCAGGATTCCTACTTCGAGTTATATTTGGAGTCTAGATAAACATGGAAGTTTGTTCCTGGTTTGTAGAATGCAGCTATCGATTAAAGATATGTTTCTATCTTTATTATGATTAGGACTTATCTTGTTATTGATAGAGAAGCTGTGTGCACTATATAAACACAGTTTTGGTTTCGATTTATGTACTTATCAGAGAGAGAACATAATCGGAGAGAAGCTCTTAAGAACAGAATTTCTTGAGAGAGTTTTTGTAAGCTAGCAGCTCTTAAGAACATCAGAATTTCTTAAGAGAGTTTGTAACAGTTTTATATCAAAGTTAATAAAGCTGTTATTGTTATTGTTATTGATCTTTCATATTTGTGTTATATAAAGTCGAGAATCTTATACAATTGTATTCAACCCCCTTCTACAATTGTTATTTACTGGGCAACAATTGGTATCAGAGCAAACTGATTTAATTCTGAATCAGATACGATCTAAAGATGTCGACAACCAAGTATGAAAGCATGAAGATTCCCATCTTGAAGATATCAGAATATCCTACATGGAGGGTAAAGATGCTGATGTACCTGGAGGCTATGGATCCTGACTACTTGGACAGGATTCGTGATGGACCATATATACCAACAAAGTTCGTAGAACGAACAGATACAGTACCAGAACATTATGTGGTCAAAGCTAAAGCTGAATGGACTCCAGAAGAAAAATCTCATGTACTCAGGGAACCAAAGATAAAGAATATCTTGCATAATAGCCTTGATGCTGTTATGTCAAACAGAGTGATTGCATGCAAGTCTTCAAAAGAAATCTGGGATACTTTGGAAACTCAGTGCCAGGGATCTGCATCTGTTAAGAAAAACAGAAGGGCTCTATTGATTCAAGAATATGAGCAATTCGATGCAAGACCTGAAGAGAGCCTGACTGATCTATATGATAGATTTCTGACACTATTGAACAGCTTATCCTTAGTTGACAAAGTATATGAAACTGAAGATTCAAACACCAAATTTCTTAGAGCTTTACCTGAAGAATGGGATACTCAGACCTCAATCATTAGACACCAGTATGATCTGAACATTGTGTCTCTTGATGAGATCTATGGGATGCTAAGAACTCATGATCTTGAAGTTCAACAGAGAAAGAACAAGAAAAGCAGCAAGGCAAAGTCGATTGCTTTGAATGTAGAAGCAAAATCAAAAGAGAAAGCTATGGAGGTCTCTAGAAGGAAAGCAAGAGTAGCTGAGTCAGATCCTGACGACTCTTCATCAGATACTGATGGCAATCCTGATGCCAATACTGGTGATGACTCTTCTGACTCAGACATGGAAGAGATGGTTGCTATGATTGTCAGAAACTTCAGAAGGATGAAGTTCAGGAAGAATAGAAGACAAGGCAACTTTCAGAAAAAGACCTTCAAAGCAGACAAAGACAAGTATATCAAAAAGGACAGCAAGGGTAGCAAATTTGACAAGTCAAAGGTTAGATGCTACAAGTGTAATGGTATGGGTCACTTTGCTTCTGAATGCAACAAGACAAAGGCACTCATCACATCAAGCAAGGATTGGATGGACTCTTCCTCAGAATCTGATACTGAGGTAGTCAACTATGCGTTAATGGCCAATGCTGATGTAACTGCTGCTCCTGATGATAAGGTACTAAATACTATCTTTGATTTTGATACTGATAATGCTTCTGAGTTAAGACGTTTTCTAAAGTCATTACATATTAGCTTTAGAAGTCAAACTGCTGAGAATACTAGAATCTTATCTGAGATGTCTGACCTTAGAAAAAGGAATGAGATATTAGAAGCTGAATTTTCTCGTATGCAAGAAGTACAAAAAGAATGTGATAATGTTAAGCACATGCACTTAGAGATAACATCTAAATGTACTTCCCTTGAAAAAGAACTTGAATATGCTAATGAGAAAATCAGAACCTGGACAGACTCTGGTAGGAAATTTCATGAGATTAATACCTCTAAGAATTGGAAAGAGTGTCTAGGATATAAGTCAGATGAGGATAAGAAATTGAAAGAGAAAATTGTCATTGATGAGACAGTTAGTCCAAAGACCTATAGACATGTTATAGACTCAACCAAATCTAAGATTACTCCTGTTAATTTTGTTTTTGGTAAGGATTCCAATTCCACTTTTGAAAAGGGATCTTCTTCTACTCAAGGAATTAAAATTATAAAGTCTAAACCTGTCATGAACAAAGTCACTAAGAATGTAGGTCTATTGTCTCAGAAACAGCTTAAGGATAAAATCTGTGAGGTTACAGATAAGAAAAAGGAAGCTACTGTTAAGAGAAACAGGAATGGTAAAGTTGGGATCAATAAAGAGAATGGTTATAAATATATCCCAAATGCACCTAGAAAGTGTTGTTTTAACTGTGGTAACTCTAATCATCTTGCTATTGATTGTAAGAAGAGTAAGAAGAAGATTACTGATATTCCTAAGTCTGATGTTAGGAATAGATCAGTACTCTATAAACCGCAGATGTCCTGTTTTCATTGTGGTAGTCTATGGCATTCTATTTATACATGTAAAGAGTATCATGATTTGTACTATAACTTTTATGATCCATTGCCTAAGTTTGAAAATAGTACAAAGTCTGATAAAACTGAAAATGTCATAGTGAAGCATGCTTTTGTTAATACTGATACTGACAAAGCAAATCCTGATGGAGTAAATCTTGTCAGGACTGCTAAAGTCAAAAAGTCTTCTGCTGTTAAAATTAATAAATTGCATGAGAAAGGAACCCAACATGTATGGGTTCCTAAGTGTTCTAACTAGTGTGTTACTATTCTGATGCAGGGTAAAAAGAAAAATGTGTTAGTCATGGATAGTGGATGTTCTGTGCACATGACTGGAAACAAAGCCCTGTTATCAGAATATGAGGAAAAAGCTGGCCCAACTGTGTCTTATGGAGATGGCAACATTGGACAAACCTTGGGATATGGCAATATAATCATTGGAAATGTCATCATTGAAAGAGTAGCTCTAGTGAAGGGACTAAAACACAACTTGTTGAGTATTAGTCAAATCACTGACAGAGGTTATCATGTCAATTTCTATTCCACACATTGTGAAGTAGTCAGTAAAGCAACAGGGAAGATAGCACTAACTGGCTACAGGCATGGTAACATATATGAAGCCAACATTCTCTCAGATACTGATGGCTCCCCTACATGTTTCATCAGTAAAGCTTCAGTAGATGAAAGTTGGAATTGGCACAAGAAGCTTTCTCATCTCAACTTTAGCAACATCAATGAGTTGGTTAAGAAAGAGTTAGTAAGAGGATTACCTAATGTCTTATATACACCTGATGGACTCTGTGATGCATGCCAAAAAGCAAAACAAAGAAGGACATCATTCCAGAGTAAATCAGAATCCTCTATTGAAGAACCATATCACATGCTACATCTTGATCTGTTTGGTCCAGTCAACATCATGTCCATCAGTAAGAAAAGGTACACTCTTGTAATTGTTGATGAATATTCTAGATTCACCTGGGTGTATTTTCTGCATAGAAAAGATGAAACTCCTGAAGTTCTGTTGGATCATGTGAGGATGATTGAGACAACCACAAAGTACAAAGTCAAGATTCTGAGAAGTGATAATGGTACTGAATTTAAGAATTCAAAGATGGAAGAGTTCTGCAAATACAAAGGAATCATTCAACAATTCTCTGCTCCTGGCACACCTCAGCAAAATGGAGTAGTAGAAAGGAAGAATAGAACTCTTATTGAAGCTGGCAGAACTATGTTGGAAGAAGCTAAATTACCTACATATTTCTGGGCAGAAGCAGTCAACACAGCATGCTATACACAAAATCTCACATTGATAAACAGGCATGGTGTCACTCCTTATCAGTCACTCAAAGAGAAGAAACCAAGTCTGAAGCATTTGCATGTGTTTGGCTGTAAATGTTTTGTTCTCAGAACTCATCCTGAACAACTAGGGAAATTTGAAACAAAGGCTGATGAAGGAATATTCATAGGTTATCCTACATCAAGAGCCTTCAGAGTTTTTAATTTGAGAACAAGAACTGTCATGGAGTCAATACATGTATCTTTTGATGATAAGAAGATAACTGGAATCATTGAAGACTCGCATGATAGATTGTTATTTGAAAATGAAGCTTCCAAGGAACCTGAAGAAAGTGAATCAGAAGCTGTCCATTCATCCAGTACTGACGGGTCACCAAATCCTGATGACTCACCAGGTACTGATGAGGCTAATACTGATGATGCAAACAACAGTCATACAACTAGTAGTGCTAATGTTGAGGGGGAGCAACGACATTCAACTACAAGTTCAGAGTCAACTCAATCATCAGGACAGAATTCTTCAGATACTGATTCAAGTGATAATCCTGACAACACATCAGGAGGTCATAGCAATAATTCAGGGAGAGCTTCAAATCAATCAAATTCTTTCAATCAAGATAACACCAATCCAGGGGGAGCATCTACTTCAAGAAACAATTTGACACCAGCAAGGAAATGGACAAAAGATCATACTCCTGATTTGATAATTGGAGATCCTGATGCAGGTGTTCAAACAAGAAGTGCAACTCAGAATGAATGTTTATATAATAACTTTCTATCCAAGGAGGAGCCTAAGAAAGTTGAAGATGCACTTAAAGATGCTGATTGGGTTACTGCAATGCAAGAAGAACTGAATGAATTTGAAAGGAATGAAGTCTGGAAACTGGTACCAAGACCAAAGAATAGATCAATAGTTGGTACAAAGTGGATTTTCAAGAACAAGACTGATTCTGATGGAGTCATAATCAGAAACAAAGCAAGACTAGTTGCAAAGGGGTATTCCCAACAAGAGGGAATTGACTATGATGAAACTTTTGCTCCTGTTGCAAGACTAGAAGCCATCAGGATATTTCTTGCTTATGCAGCACATAAGAAATTCAAGGTTTTCCAGATGGATGTTAAAAGTGCTTTCTTAAATGGTGAACTGGAGGAAGAAGTTTATGTTGAACAACCTCCTGGTTTCATTGATTCTACATATCCAGATCATGTCTACAGACTGGATAAGGCACTTTATGGACTAAAGCAAGCTCCAAGAGCATGGTATGAAACCTTAGCTCAATTCTTACTGGAAAGTGGATTCAAAAGAGGTGCAATTGATAAAACTCTATTTTATTTGAATCATGGTAAGGAGTTGCTGTTAGTTCAGATTTATGTTGATGATATCATTTTTGGGTCAACAAACAATAAGCTGTGTGAAAAGTTTTCCAAGCTTATGCAGTCAAGATATCAAATGAGCATGATGGGAGAAATGAGTTACTTTCTGGGTCTTCAAGTTAAACAGACTGATGAAGGGATTTTTATTAATCAGTCTAAATACACAAGGAATTTACTGACAAGGTTTAACATGCAAGACAGTACTCCTGCTTCAACTCCCATAGCTACAGCTACCAAACTTGATCCTGATCAAGGTGAAGAGGTAGATGTAACTCATTACAGAGGAATGATTGGCTCTTTATTGTATCTCACTGCCAGTAGACCAGATATCATGTTTGCAACCTGTCTATGTGCAAGATTTCAAGCAAAACCTAGAGAACCACATCTGATTGCAGTCAAAAGAATTTTCAGATATCTCAAAGGCACTCCTTCACTTGGCCTTTGGTATGCAAGAGAATCAGATTTTGGGTTGTGTGGATATTCCGATGCTGATTTTGCAGGATGCAAAATAGACAGGAAAAGTACTTCAGGAAGTTGTCAGTTTTTGGGTGGAAGACTAGTTTCATGGTTCAGTAAAAAGCAGAAATCTATTTCCACTTCAACTGCAGAAGCTGAGTACATTGCTGCAGGAAGTTGTTGTGCTCAGATAATGTGGATGAGAAATCAGTTGTTAGATTATGGCCTGTCATACTCAAAAATCCCTATTTATTGTGATAACCAAAGTGCTATTGCAATGACAGGAAATCCAGTTCAGCATTCTCTTACTAAACACATAAGTATCAGATATCACTTTATAAGAGAACAGGTTCTGGAAGGAACAATTGAACTTCATTTTGTTCCTACTGATCAACAACTAGCTGATATATTCACCAAGCCACTACCTGAAGCTACGTTCAATAAGTTGGTGAATGAACTTGGAATGATGAATTTTGAGAATTTCTGAGGAAAAGCTACAGAGAGGAAATCCTGATAACTGTCAAATCCTGATGGTTATTCAGAAAGGTATGTATCTTTGATCAAATCCTGATAGGACTCAATCCTGACAGGAAATCAATTGGTCAAATCCTGATGCTCAGATGTTTGGAGCTGGTATGAAAACCAGAGGTTCTATGCTAATTTGTCATCAACACTCCTGGTAAACTCTGGACAATTAGATTATTACTTAGTCTTTGATTAAGTTTTCAGTCTTAATTATTAATTTCAATTTCATTATTAACAGAGTTTATTATTTATCATCTCTATATCACTTTGAGTGTTACTAACAAATTTTGCAGGCAAGTACAAAAAGCAAACAATTGAGAAAATAGACAAATTTCATTAATACTTGAAGATACATTACACATGAAATATGGATATTACATAATTGTTTTCCTAGTCTATTTTCTACTCAGGAACTCGTGCTTTACAGATAAGCATGAACACGTGCCCTGCAAATTAGCATGAATGCTCCTGAGCAGCTTCACAGTTCATCAGAACTGGAAGGTCTCTTGTTCCATCCTTAAGAGACAAAAAGAGGAGCTGATGCACTTGAAGGCGGATCGTCACCGTGACCACCGGGACGCCTCCGTGCCTCCAACTTGCATGACGTACAAGCATCACGGATTCTCTTCTTACGTTTCTCAAGCTCTTGGACGAGCTCTTCATCATCTTCATCCTCATCCTCTTCATCATCCTCATCGTCTTCATCCTCTTCATAGATGAGATTCTCAAGAGGATTCCAGTCAGGATTGGCTTGCACAAAGTTGTGCCACACCACATCAACCATAGCGTTTATAAACGCTTCATGTTCCTGAGGGTCAGGAACTGGTTGTGGCTCCATCTCTGCTAGAGCCTCATCCATTTGTTGCCAAATTCTATCAATTTCTTCATCAGGTATGTTGTTTTGATTGTTGGCAGCCATTGAAAAACAAAGAAGGTGAAAGGTTTTTCGTAAGTTTTTCTCTGGAGAGGGTTTGTGTTTTAATAGATATATGATGATTATGCTTAACAGTTCTCTTTTATAGAGAATGTGTATTAAGGGTGCAGGTCATTTCTACAATCTCAAGGAGACGGTTCGGTTTTCCATAAATATTTTTGCCTCGTTTGCTGGTAAGCGTGTTTTAATTCTATGACCATTAATTTGGTTATTTTTCTTAAACCAAAATGCTATTCAGGATTGTTAAAATAAATTTTGTTTTCTTAAATAAAATTTTATTTTAATCTTATTGAATATTTTTTTTAATCCTGATATGGCAAAATATTTTGTGCGGAAATGCTTTTATTCCTGATGAGGTTAGGTTTTTCTTACATCAGAAAATGCCTACTCGTTATGGACTACTTTCTAATGCTATGGTACAAGGACCAACCCACCTTGTTCCTGACACAAGCATGCAACCTAAACAGTCTAAACAGTTAACAACCACCTCTACTGTCTCTCAAAAGACTTTAGTTGTAAAATCAAAGAAATCAGCTAGAACTGATGTGTCTGGAAGGCAATCAGGTTCAAAGGATTTTTCCTTTACACCACTCACTAAAATGAAGATACAAGGGGGTGTACAAGGGGTCCTGGTGAAGAAAGCTGATAAGGTTGTTAAGGATGTTCCTGTGAAAAGGAAGTTAAGGTTGATTGATGGAAGTGATTCAGAGGATGACTTACCTATATCCTCTGTGATGAATGTGAACAAGGAAGTTGCTGATACTGCTACTAAAGCTGTGGTACCTTCATCAAAACCACAAAAGACAAGGAAATTATCAAAGAGCAGGTATCATATTCCTTTGACAGTGCAAATGAAGGATACTGATATTCAGACATCAAATCCTGATGTTAGTATTCCTGATGCAGCAACAAAAGTTGTCTCTATATCAGACTCTCCAGCCTCTCCATCTCAGATTCAAGGACATTCTTGGGAGAAGGTATCTACAACTGCTTCCTTGGTTGGTCTTACACCTACATCAAAGAAAAAGAGGAATGCAGAAGAGTTAGTCTATCAGAGACAGAAGAAGCTGAAAGGATCAAGCCCACAAGAACCTGAATTTCAGAGTAATTCAGCAGCTACTGTTGATCCTGCCACACAAGAACCACTCAATCAAAGTTTGGGTGAAGGCTTAGCTAGTGGAATGGTCACACAAGAACCATTTTCTCAAAGGGAGAATGAAGACATCAACATTCCAGCTACACAAGAACCATCTTCTCAAAGTGAAGATGCAGGCAAAGCTACAGCTTCTGTTGAAAGATTGGTCGAGAACATTGTCAATGAGGGAAGCACACAAGAACCTTTAGCTCAAAGTGTTGAAGAAGCTTCTGAACCTCAAGCTCCACAAGAACCATTGGTAGCAAATACTGATGCAAGCATATCAAATCCTGACGATGTTCATCCTGACGCTAGTGGTGCTCCTGATAATGAACCTATTTTGATACAGCCACTTCGTTCAAGACCAATAGATCATCCTATCTCAGAACCACAGGATAAACTGAAAGGTATTGCTATTCCTGATCCTGATATTACTCCTGATACTGATGATGATAGTTCTGATGATGATAGTGATGATGATAATGAGAATAGAAAAGAGAAGGAACAGCTTGCTACAGCACTCAAGATTAGTCTTGGAACTAATTTTGGTTCATCAAGTACATTTATGGCTGGCAAAGCTTTTACTGGGAAAGATCAGAGACAAGATTTTTCTACTCCTTCCTTTGATCCTGCAGAGGCATTTAGACAGAATGAATGGAACAATTCATGGCACAATTCTGATGAATCTATCAGTTTTTCTTCTGCTATTGAACATGCCTATAATGCAGTAAAGTCTATAGAGAATCAAGACTTGAAGAATCATCTGAAGGCTACTACTCTGTTATCCAAAAGCCTGAAAAGTGAGATTGATTCTATCAAGGGTTCAACTGAAAAAGTGAGGACTGATATCTTTAATAATTTTACAAAGGTGCCTACTACTTTTCAACTAAGGGTAGTGGAATCCCAAGTGAAATCTGTTGTTTCAGAACAAACCTCCATCAAACAACGAATTGATTCTCTGGATACTAAGGTAACTGAAATTCAAGCCTCTCTTTCCTTAATTTTGCAATTATTGTCAAATCCTGATGTCAAAAAGGGGGAGAAGGTTATTCAGACAAAATGTACACCTGATCTAGTATTAAGAAATAATGATGATGATACTGGAGATGATGGTGGTGACAAAGCGATACAAGGAGAAACCTCTGATGCTGTTGTTATGAAGACAATCCAAACTTCTCAAAGTCAAACAACGCAGTCAACTCATGTTTCTGATTCTGGAGTTAAGACAGTAAGAACATTGGTGCAATCTCAGATCCTGACGGAAGATCAAATCCTGACACCTGGTCATGGACAAATTCTTGCTACAATTCCTGAAGGTGATGAAGATGTGATTATTGATAATCCTGAAGATGCATCAAATTTATTCCAGAAGTTTTCTACAAAAGACGGCAGAATTGTTACTTTATATCACACTGATAAAAGAGTTCAACAATTATATGCAAGAAAAGCACTCTCTACAGCAAGTGAAGAATATCCAGATCTCTCACATGAAGAATTTTTGAGACTACAAAGAGAGAAAATGGAAAGTTATACTGCTCCTGCTAGAGGTAGAGGAAGCAGAGGTAGGAGAGGTGCTAGAAGAAGTAAAAGAGGTTCTTCAACTCAAACAGTACCTAGACAAACAAGGTCTAGAGGGTTAAGAATTGAAGAAATTCCTGAACCTATTCAAACTCTAGTAGTTCCTGACAGATCTACTTTTGGTGATGATGGAATTGTTGAAGAAGAACCTGAATTGAGAAGAAAATCAAGTAAATCAACTCTCAGCAATACAAATCAAATTGAAGATTCTAATCCTGACAATATTCAAGATCCTGACGAATCTGAAATTCTGCAAGAGGTTGATTTGATAATTTTATCTACTGTTGTTGATTGTCACAACAAAGAAGTAGATGAAGAAGAAGAAGCCAGAAGAAGAGATATTACAAGAAGAACAAATAAAGATTTCAATCTCTATCTACAAAGGCTTAAAGTTTCAAATGAAAGAAAATGGAGAAACTCAAGCAGACAAGAATCTTCGCTGGAAAGAAGCTATGCCTTTGAAAAGGAAAAGGACAAGAAGTGGAAACATATTAGCACATTAAGTTGTGATACACCTATCAATTTTCAGTCTGGTGGAATTATTACAAGCGCTTCAAGTGTTGTTGATTTGTCTGATATGGCTAGATCAAAAGCACTCTGGTTAAAAATGTTTTCAAATCTGAAGCAATTGTCAAGTAATTCAAGAGGAGGTATTGGACACAGAGATGGTGAATATCTGAATATGTCATATGTTGATCCTTACTCCTTGACAGAAATTGGAGGTACTTTAACTTCTGAAAACCTGAACAATTTATTAGCTGTTGATATAGTTATAGATTGTCATGATGGTTTTGAAAAGAAAGAAAAGCTTCTGTACTTCATGAAAGATGGTAGTGTGAAGATTCTATCTATTCAAGATCTGCTGATGAAAACTACACAGGAACTGAAATATGTTCACTATCTGTTAAGATGGAAGAACCAAGTGTACAAAGAATGGAGTGACATGATTTTGTCAAATATAAGAAGAAGACTGGATGGAAACAGTAATTTCAATGGTAATTATACTCCCATGTACTTAAATCAAAGAGGTCAGGATGTGGAAATGCAAAGGGGTACTGCTGTTAAAGAAGTAAATTTTGGCATGACTCATCTTTCTCTCAATCCTGATGGGAAGGAAATTACTTATCTTTTGCTTGAAGAGCACAGTCTACAGAGAAACTCCATACAGAATCTCAGAGCAGCTATCTACCAGATTAATGAGGAAGATGAAGAACTCAGAAATCTTAAGGAAAGACTGATTCAAATTCTTGAAGAAAAAGAAGAAAGTTTATTATCCAACTTCTTGAAGATGAATCTGTTCTATCACAAAGCTTGAACAGATAAGTTGTTTCTGAAGATACTCGTACATTTTGATACATGTTTTTGACATCATTGAATATTTGGAATCTATACTTTATTTCACAAAGTATGAGATTGGGGGAGATTGTTAGATCAGAATTCAATGATTGTCAGAAGCTAGACTCAACTGATCAGGATTGCTGACGTCATCAGTATTGCATGGTCATCAGTATTTGATCAAGCGTCAGTATCTTATTGATCATCAGGATTCCTACTCAGACTATGATCAGGTTTGATCATCAGGACTTGAAGCTGATCAGGATTCCTACTTCGAGTTATATTTGGAGTCTAGATAAACATGGAAGTTTGTTCCTGGTTTGTAGAATGCAGCTATCGATTAAAGATATGTTTCTATCTTTATTATGATTAGGACTTATCTTGTTATTGATAGAGAAGCTGTGTGCACTATATAAACACAGTTTTGGTTTCGATTTATGTACTTATCAGATAGAGAACATAATCGGAGAGAAGCTCTTAAGAACAGAATTTCTTGAGAGAGTTTTTGTAAGCTAGCAGCTCTTAAGAACATCAGAATTTCTTAAGAGAGTTTGTAACAGTTTTATATCAAAGTTAATAAAGCTGTTATTGTTATTGATCTTTCATATTTGTGTTATATAAAGTCGAGAATCTTATACAATTGTATTCAACCCCCTTCTACAATTGTTATTTACTGGGCAACAAAATCATCGTCACATAACCATCTTCTACCCATGGCTCTGAAAATATCACCACTAGTATAACCATTTGCCATTTTTCAAAGATGATCATAATGAGCATTGGGTATTTATAGGTTATATATGAGAATTAAAATTCTTAATAGTTAAAAAAAATAATTTAGATCACGAGACCATTTTCCTATGTATTCACGGGTTCATATTATGCCAAAAAAAAATCAGAACTGCATACACACTTTTATTACTTTTTCCTGTATATTCACGGGACACGTTAACAAAACTTGAAAGTTGTGTCTTCTTGTCATTTTTGGACAAATAATTAACATAGTGAATCTATTTTTTTGTTTTTGCATTTTCAGGGTCTCAAGTTCGGCTGATAAAAATTCATAATTCATGCTATTTTTTTACTCAATTTTTTACTTTTAACAAAATTGGACAGTTCTACTTTTAATATGGAAAAAAAACAAAATATTATAATTTATTACTTCATTTTTTAAAGCTTGAAAATGAATGTTTAAGATAAAGGAAAACACTCATAAATCTATAATAAACAGTTTTACCAACGACAAACAATTCAAAAAAAAAATATAGAGGGGTTGCCACGGGCCGTGGCACACCATGCTAGGGTCGCCACCAGCTGTGGCTAACTCTAGCTCGGGTTGCCACAGGCCGTGGCGCCCTGTACCATTTTTGCAATCTTGAAACCAGTTGTACCATTTTTGCAAAAATGGTACAAAAATGTACCAGAAATGCTACGGAGCCCTCTTTTATTGACCTTAGATATATGTTGTACATAAATCTGAACAAAAATCTAGCGAACCAAACGAATCTAGGGAATTTGTAAATTTGGAGCGGAAGCCTGGTGGGCTAGAATTGTAGGAAAATATGCTTTCATTATAATAAATATGAAAAAGGAATCAAACGGCCCAATTATTTGGGCTCGGTCTGGTTATTTCGTTTTGCCTAAAATTCAGAATCCACAGAAGTGTTAGGGGTCATTTGGCAAATCTGAATATAAATATCTGAATAATTAAAATTTTTGAACGATTGAGAAATCTGAATTCTGAATGAATAATATTATTTGGGAATTTTTTTCTGTAATAGCTGAATGACTTTTTCTTTTTCTTTAATATTATCAGTTTTAATGAATATAATATATTTATAATTGTATGATGCAAAGAAAATATAATGACTAACAATGAGTAAAATACAAATTCAAAAACTTTATAACCATGGTAATTAATTATTATAATTATTCTAAATTTTCAAATTTATAATATATGTAAATTATCACTTGAAAATAAAAAATTAAAATGTGAATATTTAAATACAAATTTAAATAAAAAATATTCAATATATTTGAGCTGTGGCAATCGTACTTGATGATGTTCATGAAATGTATGAAATGTTATTTCTTAACCATTAGGCTAGCATTTCATTTCTCAACGATTAAGACATATTTTAATCATTCAATTAAGATGGGTAGAAAACAAATGATCTTAACATCTTAACGCTTAAGATTTACATTGTTAAGATGTATTAAGACATAAACAAATGGCCCCTTAGTTAGGTTCAGAGGGGGAACTGAGTGTAAATCAGCTGATACCGGAAACAATAGATAAACGTAAAATTGGGTTAAAAAACTCGCTACTCTAAGGAATCCACCCTAGAGATAAGAGCAATCTCGCCACCCAAAGGAACCCAACCTAAGGGATAAGAGTATGAAGAACAATATTCTTTCAACACAAAGAAAATGTTACTAATTTTTTTGTATTCCAAACTTCAGATTATCATTTGCATATTGCTGAGATAATTTTTATAGATACTTGGCCGGAAACATCCCTTCATGCCTTAGGTAGATGCAATGTACTAGAATAAATGTTGACCTTTTGCTTTCTAGACTTGGGGAACTGATAAATATACTTAATATCATTCTTAGGGACTTTAGTAATACATTGAACTAGTCTAGGGAATGATAAGAACAAAATAAATATCCTTAATGCAGATGTTTTTCTCAGAGATGTGCTATTCTGGACAGCTTGACTGCTTCTGACTAAAACTAGGATAACTTCCTGTATAAAATGTATTTTTACGAGCCGTAAATTTTAGTGAAAACTAGACTTCAATACCTTTCCAATGGTATATCAGACTACACCTAGAACCTTCCAGAGCAAATCAGTTTATTCTGCCAAGTTGGCTCAAAAACAGCCTCAGCCTCAGCATTCTGATTTTCTGCGTCATTCTTCCCGGGTTAAAAAAGGACTCGTCCTTGAGTCTTTACTGCTGTCATCATCTATGTAAGGTGAGAGGTCAGATATGTTAAATGTAGCTGATACACCATAGTTACCAGGTAGTTCAATCTTGTAGGCAATTTCACTAATTCTTTGAAGCACTTTGAATGGTCCATCAGCTCTAGGACTCAACTTTACAGCCCTTTCTGTAATATCCGTGAATTTTATTAATGATATAAGTTATATTTTGTGAAGAATAATTATTGTGGAATATTTGGAGTATTAATAAGTTACGATTATTAAGTAGTTATGTGTTAACTGGTGTGTCGGAAGCCTCTTTCAAAAATCTTGTCATTTGAAAATATCTTCAATCTGGAGCCCCGTTTTGAAAATTCAAGGGCCCCGTTAAAGTTTTGTACATCATTATTGATCCCTCGTCTTTCGTATCCGAATCATTATCGGGAGATTTATTCGTATCATTATATCCCTAATTATCGGATCTTGTCAATATTATTCGTTTTATTCAAAAAGGGAAAAGTTATTCCAAACCCTAATTGTTTAGGGCAATTGATATATCGTTCGTATCAATGATACATTTGTTATAGCCCCAGTATTTTTGAGCATTAGTTATATAAATGATATGTATTGATTTGGATAATTATCAGTTTTTGTAGATAATTATCGTCTCGTAAAACGTGTACTTTACTTTATTAGGGTTTTAAAGCGATCCATTGGATCTATATCGATCCAAAAATGTTGTTTGGGGTATTATTTTTCAGAAAATATATAAAGACGAATTGTACATTATCCTTTGTATAATCCACATTTCATATAAGTAAAAATATAAAAATCCCCGAACCGTGTTCTTCGTGTTCTTGAAGATCAAATCAAACTTTGAAGGTGTTATTGAAATCAAAATCAAAAGTTCAAGTACTCAAATCAAAGATCTTGAGCTCTAGTTTCAGAATCTTCCAACCATATCATCATCTGGTAATTTTTCGATTTATTATGAATTCTACAAATTTCGAATTAAATTAGGGTTCTTGATTAATTTTGGGATTTTCATTCTGTTGATTCTCCGTTCAATTGATTGCTTCTAACATGTTCCTAGGGTTCTAATTAGTAGGAATCCATGTTTTAATTTCATGTTTATGTTCCATTTTTACGGGTTTGATATTCGGGTTTTGACCCGAATTCTTCTTTTGAATAATCCGTTCTTGTTGTTGATCTGACATTGATTCTGATAGAGGGCTTTCATTGTGTGAGTTGTAAGCTTCATTTTAACATAAAGAACGTAGAGTTTCATGTACGATTTTAGTAGATCGGAAAATTCGTGTAAGGTCGCCGGAATTTGGTCGGGTTTGGAGTTCCGGTGATGTTTTTGGTTTGTTTTTGATCGGAATGTATTGATATGGTTATTTGGAATGTTTTGGTATCAAAAGCCCTGAATTTGGTGCAGTTTTTGGGTCACCGGAATCTGGGATTTCCACCGGATTCTGCAAAAATTTCGGGTTGTTCTTCCCGACCCGTTAACCCGTTTTCTCGACCCGGTTTCAATATTCGAAACCCTAAATTATTTTCAGAAAACTGTTTTTGGATTTTATTTTTAAATTTAATTCAAAAATAGTTTAAAATCTTTTAAAAATCATATTTTTATTTTAAAAATACATTTTTAAATTCAGAAAATTCTGAAAAATTATATTTATTTATTTAAATTCGAAAACCGATTAAATTTAATTATTTTAATTATTTTTAATTAATAATTAAGTTATTTAATTAATTGATTAATTCTTTTAATCAGTTAATTCTTTTTAATTAATTATTAATTAGATTTAATTAATTTAAATTAAGTTTAATTATTTTCTAGCCTTATCTATTTATTTGAAAATAGTTTGAGAGCTTGGAAATTTTCAATTAATTTTATATTAATTGATTAAATTGTTTTTAATATTTATATGGGGATTAAAAATCCGATTTTTGATTTAAAAATTGCCCGGGATTTATTTAAATTCAAATAAGCCTCGAATATTGTTTTAAAAATATTTATAAGCACTATATGGTTTATATAAAGTGGAATAATGTGTTTATAGTCCGTAAATGTTTAATTATAAGGATTAGTGTCTGAGTTGTCTATCGAAAAATAGGTCGGGCATTCGATAAATCTCGAAATTGGCCCGATAGGCTGTTTAGACTTAAAATGGTTACGAGTGATATATTGAGGTTAGAATAAATGATGAGAAGTACTAATATGAGTTATGTATCATAGAATCGAGTTCCCGAGGCAAGGGAAAGGAGAAGGTAGAGTAGCGACGGTAGAATTTGGCTACGTCGAACCAGGCAAGTGTCTATTTCTTTCACAAATCCTTGAGTAATATCATTCTGAGTTATTATATGCATGTTGCCATCAAACCAACACCAATGATTCAATCCTTATCCTGTATCTGAACCGATAACACTGTTTCCATGAAAAATTCCTGATTCCTTTGATTATTCACAATCTTGTGGAAATTGAGAATCCTCACCTTCGATTCACTTGTATATATTATAACCTTATTTATTTCATTGAAACGGATGGGTTGCTTCTTTGAAACCATTCTGAACTTGTTTCACGGACTTTATTTGATCTTGACCAGTTGAAGTTCTTTTGCAATTATTATACCATTTCACTCTTGTTGAGATTATTGAATCAGTTGAAACTCTTTTGCAATTATTATACCATTTCACTCTTGTTGTGATTATTGTTGGGACCAAATTATGGTCGGAATTAATTATGGCCAAGATGGCCAAGGATCCGGTGGAGGGCTTTGCTATAAGCAAGCCCGGGGTTGATGCGTGACTGATCAGCAGCTCAACCTTTGATTTGAATATGATGAATAAAAATCCAATTCTAATCCTGTTTCCTCAGATGAGATTGATATATTTATATGTTGTGCATTAATTCAAATTATTGTGATTTCCTTTCATTATGAAACTGCTTCGGATATATATAATGCTTGCTGAGCACATTTGGCTCATACTTGTTGTTTTCTAACCCTATTCCAGTGAAGCGAGAGAATGAGCAGACACAGCGCGAGTGACAGTTCTCCAGATGATAGGAGACCACCCCGAGTGATTGTCACCGGAAGGGTAGTTGTCCTATTTTGGTAGTTAGACTAGATGTCTAGCTTTGTTTATTAAGTTGTGTAATAATAACTTTGAACTGGTTTGTAATAACAATGTTGACTTAGAAGCTTGTTTCATGCCATAATATGGATGCGATCTTGGATAAGGGGTATTTTATGTTATTATTATATTATGCATGTGTTATATTCAGGTATGTTGAGTTTCGTTGGTCGAGTAACTCCCCAAATCTGTACCCCGGATTTGGAGGGCGTTACACTTTCTCTAGGGAAGCGTTCTTTACGAAGATGAATCCATACTAAATCTCATTCCTTGAAAACATTCAGTGATAGGTGCAATGATCATGCTGAAATTCCTTATGAATCGTCTAGAAAATGACGCCAGACCGTGAAAACTTTGAATATCATGAAGAGAGGCTGGGGTAGGCCAACTAGTTATTGTTTCAACCTTATTGTTATCCATCTTCAATCCATCAGCTGATACGACAAATCCAAGGAAAACAAGGTTTCTTGCAAAGAAGTGGCATTTCTTCAAATTTGCATACAATTTTTGCTCCCTTAGCACCTGAATTTTTTTACGAAGATGCTCTAAATATTGTTGTTCATCACGACTATAGATAAGAATGTCGTCAAAATATACTACCACAAACTTCCTGATGAACGGTTTGAATATATCATCCATAAGCCTCATGAATGTAAATGGAGCATTAGACATTCCAAAAGGCATAACCATCCATTCATATAACCCATCTCTTGTCTTGAAAGCCGTTTTTCATTCATCTCCTGGCCTTATAAGAATTTGATGATAGCCGCTGCGTAAATCAATTTTGCTATGCACCTTAGACCCAGAAAGTTGGTCAATTAGGTTATTAAAACGCGGAATAGGGAAGCGGTACTTGATAGTAATTTTATTGACTCCTCTACTATCAATACACATTCTCCATGAACCGTCTTTCTTTGGCACAAGGAGTGCAGGGACTACACAAGGACTCTTACTTTCTTTCACCACTCCTTTATTTAAAAGATCATCAACTTGGCGCTGCAATTCTTCATGTTGTTGCGGACTCATTCTATAGGCTGCTTTGTTAGGCAATGAAGCTCCCAGAATTAAATCAACACAATGTTGTATGTCTCTCATTGGAGGCAGTCCAGGAGGTATTTCTGCAGGTACTACATCTGAAAATTCATGGAATAGAGGCCGCACTAGTGCTGGAATGTCAAATACCTCTTCATTTTCTTCTAGAACAACCAAAGCATACGTTTCCTTGGACTCATGAACAACCCTGCAAATTTCTGCCCTTGATAGAAGATTGTTTCCCTCGGTTTAGGAATGTTGTCCATCTTTGAAGGGCCTAAAATAACTTTCACACCATCTTTAACAAACGTATAAGTATTTTTAAAACCATCATGATGAGTCTTTCTATCATATTGCCAAGGTCTACCAAGAAGTAAATGACAAGCATCCATAGAAACAACATCACATAATACTTCGTCTGTATATTTGCTACCAATAGAAAATTGAACCAAACATTGTTTATCAACTTTTACCTAATTTCCTTTGCGAAACCAAGAAATCTTATAAGGACACAGATGTTTATCCGTCTTCAACTTTAATTTTTGAACCATCTCGTTGGACACCACGTTCTCACAGCTTCCTCCATCTATTATGACATTACACACCTTTCCTTGTGAAGTGCATCTTGTGTGGAATATGTTGCTACGAAGCCAGGAATCTTCTTGAGATTGCATAGAATTTAAACTTCTTCGGATGACCAAAGATTCTCCCTGATCTCCATATGTGATCTCCTCATCCTCTCACTACGTCATAGATGGCCTATATTAACTACTGAACTATGTCACCTTAGACCCAATATAACGTTGCTACAGGCCCAAAAAGGGCTAAGGTAACATCAGGGCTGGGTTAGGTTCTCTCCCAGTTGCCTTTGGCGTCGAAGGAAACATGTCGCCTACCCTAGGCTAACATAGCCTTTTATGTTACCAAAGATAGCCTACAGCAACATAGTAACCACTCTATTGCAACACCAAATCTATGTTACCTTAGATATTAGAATTTTTTGAAATCAGTGGGCCCTACGTGTGGGTCCCACACGTGGGGCCCACAAAATGTGTAGCAACACGTTTCAGTCTAGGGTAACACCTGTTTTAACACCTATTGCAACACGCTAGGTGTTTCCAATTAAGACATTTAGTAACATCAGTATAGTTCCTAAAGTAACACCTGTAGTTTAACTAAATAAAAATGTAAAGTTTAAATATAGCATTTCCTATTAGAAAAACAACCAATTCACACAAACCAAGTACATCATTCAACTACATAATCCCATCATAAACAACCAACTACGTCCTCTAATCACAAACCCAACTACATAATCTCATCAAATCCGCCAACACCAAGTTAAGAACATAAGTAATTACAACGTTAAAGTGTACTAGAAGAAATAACAAACGCAATAGAAAAACCATGACAATAGTTCAAAAGGTAATGTTATGTGAATTTCTAAGAGCTAGGACCGCTAGTCATAGGAGTACCATCTCCTACTGTGTCACTAGAAATTGTGACACAAATTTGACCCAAATCAATCTGCAAGCTGGGTTTTGCTTCAGCCAATTTTTTGAGGACAATGGCCAAGTTGTCTTGGACCTTTTGATTTACCTTAGCATGAACTTCTTCATTGACCTTCCTTTCTAGCTTCGCTTCCATGTCGCCAACAAGGTCCTGCCATCAATCTATGCAAGTGTGTTGGTCCTGCTGGGAGCTTCTTGCATATAAAGGAGATTGTAGTTGATGTTGTGAACCTTTTCATCGAGGTCTAAGCGGACGCTGGAAGACAAGACATATATTTAATGACAGGAACTTTTCTTAAATAAACTAATCTTAGAACTAATTGATTTTTTTATTGTTTGGGGAAAAGGACAATGTAAATCATTCTTATCACCATAAAATATTATCAGTAAATGTTGAAGACATACGAGCTAAATTAATTTCCTAAAGCTAAATTAATGGGCAAATGAAAATAAAGATAAATTAATTTCCTAAAGAATTTTGTCAGCAAATATTAACAATTATCACTCTATTCAATAAAGATGCATGTAACATACCAGCTGAAGTAGGACTTTCCAGCGCATGATTAGTACTATTAATATACACGAACATTGCATCAACAAGATTTCTATTCAATTAATCAACAAATGGCTTAATTCTTTGGTTGAATAATGCAACTACTTCATTGATTTATCGACACACCTTGATGCATTTGCACCATATATTGAAATCTCAGCTGGGGTACAACCTACAAGACCAAGTCCAAAATGGCAACTTTTCTAGCTCCGTAATTGTATAGAATATACAAATAGGAGACATATTACTATTAAACCATTACTACAAATAGAAAAGTAATAGCAGTTTGATCCAGTGCATGGTGTGTCACAACAGTGATGGTGTTCTCGTTGGTTGAGAAGTTGTGAGTTACCTCCGCACCAACTGCTGAATTTGTCAAAGGGCTCAATAGATGGTAGTAAGATGCATTCAACACGTTACCCTTTTCATTCCTGAATCCAAGTTACTTGGTCATATTATGCACAAAAGTAAGATTTAAGTGCATAGCACCAGTGCAAATGGAAACAAGACAGCAGAAAGGTTGTGCCACTTACAACAATGACACTCTTAAAGTGATACTAAAACTAATTAAAAGTAATTAACAGAAAAACTAGCCACTACATAAATATTGCTGAAGAAATACTTACACAGACAAGGAAGCAATTAGATCAGCATTGGTGAAGCTAAGCCCAACATTATACTTGGTGAAATTCTCAGTTTTGGTGTCAAAAGAGACATGAGTCCCAAGTGAAGCAACACTAGTTCCAAGCACCCCAGAGGAGTTGATAGTAGGTGTAAAGCATAATGTAACATAAGATGTAAAAGAGATAACTACAACTCAACAAAGGACAAGACAGACAATAGTATTAATAGAAGCACAGGAATCCAGAATCAAAGAAGAAAAGGTAAACTCAAAAAATCAAAATACGTTATGTATTCTTGAAGTCCGTAAACAGGTCACGGAAAGAAGTTCATGAAAATGTTCAAGCCTCAGTGACAGCAAAAGAAACAAGACTTGCAAGATGACAGAAGTATGTGAATGATTTAGGGTTAAGTACCACGGGATTCCAGTGATTTAATCGAAGCAACCAGAACGACAAAGGACTTATCAGCAGCATTGAATTGAAGACATAGAAGAAGAATTGATCAAGTGTTATTCATCTGTGAACCAGACCAGTTGCACTAGGTGACGGCACTAAAAAGATCAAGTTGTTTTATCGTCTCAAAAGAAATTGATACAGTCTAAAACTAAGACACCCAGGAGCTCAAGAGTAATTACTAAAGGACAAAAGACAAGAAAAAGAATTCGATAGTTTTTCATTTCAGAAAACTATCGAATGGTGTTAAAAGTAATTCAATTTAAACCAAAGTAAATCAATTTGGCATTCGATAGTTTTGAATTAAAATCTATCGAATGGTAAATTGATTTAAATCATTCGATGGGTTTTAAATAGGGAGCAGGTGAAAAGTATTCTTTGTTTTTCAAGTTGATGAAGATCCAACGGCCAAGATTGTTTCTACAAGTTTGGTTCGATGGTTTTTCAAACCAAAGTCTGCAGTTAATACAGAGATGAAGAAGTGTCTTCTTCAGTTAAGGAAAAATACACAGAGACATTACTGAGAGAGAGAATTGAGCCGGAGAAATTATCAGAGAATTAATAGTGCTCAGAACTTGATCATTGTATTGAATTTGTGTAACCTTAAACTCATTGAAGCTAATCTACGGATTAGAAATTGTAGCACCCTTCGAGGTTTATATTTATAAAAAGATATATTCCCCGAAACTTGGTTTGATTTGGTGTGTTTGATTTCGTTATAGAACTGAATGAATTATCCGCGAACGAAATTAAATTATTTGTGAGTATCGTATTCAACCCCCCCTTCTACGATACTTTGGACCTAAAAATTGGTATCAGAGCAACTTGATTGATATACAAATCAGATCCGGTGAATGAGACCAAAATCAAACGTAGCGTGAAAATTCGAAGCAACTTTTTTAACTTTCAAAATTTTTCATTTAATTGGAATTTATTGAATTTTAAACAATTTGAAATTTTCAAAAACCATGAGTGCTCCAAAGACAACCGCTGGTATTAAAGTTCCCCCGTTTACTAGAGATGATTTCGGTTTGTGGAAGATGAAGATGCTGTTATTTATCAAGGCATCTAATCCGTTGTATATTGGCATATTAGAGAACGGACCGTTTGTACCAATGAAACCAGTTAGTGAATCTACAGCTCCTGATGGTAGCAGGATTCCTCCAGGCACCCAACCTAAGGATATTACTGAGTATACAGATTATGACAAAGAACTGATTCGATTGGACACATGTTTGATGTTGATATTGGCGGACTCCGCAGACAAGGAAATGAGCTATCAGTTGATGAACTGTACAAGCGGGAAACATATGTGGGATACCATTAACTTGATAATGGAAGGAACTGAAGACGTGCAGGAAAACAGATTGGACATCCTGACTTCTCAGTACGAAGCTTTTAGGTCTCTTCCAGGAGAAAGTATAACTCAGGTCTTTGAGAAATATACTAAGCTCCTAAATGAATTGGCAATGAAAGGAAAGACCTATCCACTGAGAGAATCAAACAGGAAGTTCATGATGACGTTGCCCCATCATGTAGAACACAAGTCATCATCCATAAGGGAAAGAATTGACTTCACAAAGATGACATTAGAGATGATCTATGGCAAGTTGAAGACCTATGAGATGGAACAGGAACAGAGAGTGATAATCTACGGATCAGGGACAGTGGACAGCAAGCACAATGCACTTGTGAGATCAGCAGCACTTGTAGTGGATGAACCAATAACTTCTGAGATTCAGGTTCAAACCCCTAGAGCTGGAAATGAGGTGATAATAGAAGCAAAAATGGATTCTGTGAATCTGGATGTTGATGAAAGTGATTACTACACCCTAGAAGAGCTTGAGCAAATGGAAGACAAAACCATGGCGTACTTAGCTGCAAAGTTTAGCCACATTCGTTTCAAGAGAAACCCTAAGTACAAGTTCAAGGGTTCAACCAACAGATTCCAGAAGAGCAATTATACACCTAGTACAGGCTTTAAGGGAGGCTACAAGACTGGCATGATTGATAGAAGCAAATCAAGATGCTACAACTGCAATGAGTTAGGGCATTTCGCCACTGAATGCCGGAAGCCTCATCAAGCAAGAGACATGAAAGATGTCTATGGAAAGAAAGACTCATATGAGGATTTGAAGAAGGAGAATGCCAAGCTTAAACAACAACTGGAGGCATTTTCTGGAAAGTAGAAAGGGAAGGCTTATATAGCAGAGGGAAAACACTGGGATGATACTGATTCGGATGAAGAGGAGGAATATGTAAATGTTGCTCTAATGGCTGACTCTTCAGAGGAATCACCACAATCATCTCAGGTACCTATCTTAACTACAATTGATATGTCTAACTCTGAGTACAAGAAAACTGTGCAAGATCTTAGTGTAGAATTGTTTAATGTACACACAAGCATGCTAGCATGAAAAATGGAAAATGCTAAACTAGTTCTTAAGATTAAAAAGTTAGAATCTAAAAATGAAGAACTAGAGCTTGTAGCTGTAATATTAGAAGATCTTAAGCAAAAGAATGCGTACTTAAAGAACAAGGTCAAGTGTAATGATGAAATAGAGACTATCCTCAGGAAGCAGATTTCAGATTTAGATTTGAAGCTGAATGCTTTTAAGAATTCCGCCCTGATTGCTAAGGAGATAATAGATACTCAGACCCAGGGTAATAAAACTGCTATAGGACTTGACTATTCCAAAAAGGCTGAGAAAAAGGTCTTGGAGTTCCCTGTGACATCTTCTGTTGTCAAGAAGGATATTCCACACATTCTTAAGAATGTGGACAGTCCAGTCTTTGTCAGGCCCTTCTCAGAACCTTTTCATGAGGATGACCTTTACATAGCACAAGAATTGCTTGAGGAGGATTTGTTGAAGGAAAAAGAGGTAAAGACTAAGTTGCCTAGGAAATCAGTAAAAACTGTTATACCTAAAACTGAAGTAGGTGACTTAGTTAGTAATGTTAAAAAGAACAGGAATGGGAAAAAGAAGATTGTTAATCAGGAAATTGTTCCATTTTCTCCCATTGCATCTAGGAAGTTGTGCACTATTTGTAATTCTGCTGGACACCTTACACATGCATGTAAAAAGTTTAAAGTAGAAACTGCTAATACTTCTGAAATGCATAACATGTCTGACATGCCTGATCTTCATGAACCCTGTGGAAAGAAAGAGTGTTTGCTATGTAAGTACAACATCATGCATGCTTATTTTAAGTTGATGAATGATAGTAGCAATAGCTCTGTTAATGTTAAATCCACAGATACTATGAATATCAAACAGGGTAAGACTAAATTGAATGTTACTCCTGTTAAATCATCTAAACCTTCAGGACCCAAACAATTTTGGGTACCAAAGTCCGCTTAATCAATCTGTGATTGCAGGGTAAGGTTAAAAGCTCAAAGGTCGTGTGGATTCTGGATAGTGGTTGTTCTAGACATATGACAGGTGAAGAGTCCCTGCTTACAGAGGTGGTTAAGAAGACCGGCCCGATTGTAACCTTTGGAGATGACAGCAAAGGATTCACTACGGGATATGGTAAATTGAAAGCTGGAAATGTCATCATTGAGAACATCTCTCTTGTTGAAGGATTAAAGCACAATCTTCTAAGTATCAGTCAGTTCTGTGATAAAGGCTACAATGTAGATTTCAGAAAGGACAATTGCTTGATCACCAACAGGAAGGATGAGAAGCTTACTCTACTGGGAGTGAGAAAAGGAAATTTGTTTATAGCTGACTTAAGTTCTACCAGTGAAGGAGAAGTTACATGTTTCTATGCAAAGGCATCCTCAGAACAAAGTTGTCTATGGCACAAGAAGCTCTCACATCTGAACTTCAAAACTATGAACTCTTTGGTAAAGAGAGAGTTAGTGAGAGGGTTGCCCCTGATGGAATTCAATCAGGAGGGACTATGTGAAGCATATGAAAAAGGGAAGTTGAAGAAAGCATCACATGGAAGCAAAGGAATGACAAGCGTTACTGAACCATTACAACTGATTCATATGGATTTATTTGGTCCAGTCAATGTTATGTCACTTTCAAGAAATAGATATGCATTGGTGATAGTGGATGACTACTCCAAGTACACGTGGGTGTTGTTCATACAAACAAAGGATGAAGCAACACAACTAATCATTGATCACATAAAAAAGATAGAAGTGGAAGCTAAGCTACCTGTGCGGACAATCAGATCAGACAATGGAACTGAATTCAAGAATGCAGTTCTTAATGATTTCTGCTCAGAGAAAGGAATATCAAGACAGTTTTCAGCACCAAGAACTCCTCAACAGAATGGAGTAGTGGAAAGGAAGAACAGGACCTTGGTTGAAGCAGCAAGGACCATGTTGAGTGAATCAAAACTTCCCACTTACTTTTGGGCTGAAGCAGTGAACACAGCTTGCTACACTCAGAATCGAACCCTGATCAACAAAGATCATGAAAAGACTCCGTATGAGTTAATGGCCAACAAGAAACCAACACTGAAGTACTTTCATGTGTTTGGTGCAAAGTGCTTTGTACTTAAAGATGGAGAACATCTTGGCAAGTTTGATGCCAAAGCAGATGAAGGCATTTTTCTGGGCTATTCTCTGGAATCTAAGGCTTTCAGGGTATATGTGATTGAAGATAAGAAGGTGTTGAAAAGCTTTAATGTAACATTTGACGACACCAAAAGACCAGGCCTGCAAACTGGAGAGAACTCTGAATCCTTGGTATTTGAAAATCTATCAGGAGATCTCTCTGACAATGAAGAAGTACCTGAAGTTGTTACATTTATTAATAATAATCATAATGATAATGATTCTGGACAAAGTGGTGACCAAAGTGGAGATCCTCAAAATTCTACAGGATCCACTAGTCAGTCTTCAGAATCAACAGATCAAACCGTCAACAACTCAGGGGGAGCAAGAGAAGGATCAACTAGTCACACTCCACAACATCTAGAACAAGGAGAATCATCAAGATCGCATCTGCCAGGACAAAGGGTATGGAATAGAGATCATCCCTTTCACTTGATCATTAGTGATCCGGACACATGAGTGAGAACTAGGAGAACATCACAAAATGAATGTCACTATTCTGGGTTTCTTTCAGAAACAGAACCTAAGAAAGTTGAAGATGCTCTAGATGATCCAGATTGGGTGATTGCTGTGCAAGAGGAACTCAATCAGTTTGAAAGGCATAAAGTTTGGAAGCTGGTACCCAGGCCTAAGGGAAAATCTGTTATTGGAACAAGATGGGTATTCAGAATTAAGTTGGACGAAGATGGCATTGTAACGAGAAACAAAGCCAGACTGGTTGCTAAAGGTTACTCTCAAGAAGAGGGTATAGATTATGATGAAACCTATGCACCAGTAGCAAGACTTGAGGCCATCAGAATGTTTCTGGCATTCGCAGCACATTCCAATTACAAGGTATATCAGATGGATGTGAAGAGTGCTTTTCTGAACGGGGAGTTAGAAGAAGAACTGTATGTGGAACAACCTCCAGGTTTTGAGGATTCAAAACTGGCAGACTTTGTGTACTTTCTATTCAAAGCTCTCTATGGACTCAAATAAGCTCCAAGGACATGGTATGACACTCTCTCTAAATTCTTACTTGAAAATGATTTTACAAGAGGTGTCGTAGACAAAACTCTCTTTGTCAAAAAGCATAAAAATGAATTGATATTGGTGCAAGTATATGTTTATGACATAATATTTGGTTCTACTAATGATGATCTATGCAAGAGATTTGCTAAGTTAATGCAGAGTCGTTATGAAATGAGCATGATGGGTGAATTGTCATTCTTCCTTGGAATGCAAGTATACCAAAAACAAGATGGTATATTCATTTGTCAGTCCAAGTACATCAAGGATCTTCTTAAGAAGTATCAAATGGAAGACTCATCTACAACAAAGACTCCTATGCCAACTGCCACTAAGCTTGATAAGGATGAAACTGGTAAGAAGGTTGACATCACAGGCTACAGAGGTATGATAGGCTCATTACTTTATCTCACTGCAAGTAGACCAGATATAATGTTTGCAACATGCTTGTGTGCTAGGTTTCAGTCTGATCCTAAAGAATCTCATCTAATAGCTGTTAAGCGAATATTTAGATATCTTAAGGGGACCCCAAATCTTGGAATTTGGTACCCTAAAGATACATGATTTGATCTTATTGGATACACAGACTCTGATTTTGCAGGTTGTAAGATTGATCGGAAGAGTACTTCAGGAAGCTGTCAGTTTCTTGGAAGAAGGTTAGTTTCCTGGTATAGCAAGAAGCAGCATTCAGTTTCCACATCAACAGCTGAGGCTGAATACATTGCTGTTGGAAGCTGCTGTGCTCAGATCTTGTGGATGAGAAACCAACTCCGTGACTATGGGCTTTTGTTGACAAAGATTCCAATATTTTGCGACAACACAAGTGCCATAGCAATCTCTAACAATCCAGTGCAACACTCGAGGATGAAGCACATCGACATCAGGTATCATTTTATCCGAGAGCATGTCATGAATGAAACTGTGGAGTTACATTTTGTACCCACAGAGGATCAAATTGCAGACATCTTTACTAAACCGCTTGATGAATCCACTTTCAATAAGCTGGTTGGTGAACTTGGGATGTTAAATCTTTCTAATTGATTTTAATTATAAGTCAATAACTGCAGATAGTCCTAGTGAATACATGAGTTTAAGAATTTCCATATCCTTAGGACTCGTGAATTTATTTTCTGGAGCAATTCTCGTAGTTAGGATTATTATACTAATTTTATGTCATAATTATGGATGATATATCTTCTGGCATTTAATTAGTTATTAATTCTAAAAAATTATTTAGGTGCTAATATTTGTTCTAAATATTTAAGAATCTATTTAACTTGAATTAATTTACTTTGTTTTTAACATTGTAGATTAATGTAGCATAATTTATTGGATTTTAATTGATTAATATCATTTGATGATATTTAGTTGATTTTATTCTAAGAAAATTGTGAATTTTCTGTTAACAATTGATTTTGGTAAATTTTAAAATATTTATTCAAAATAAAACTTGACAGGAAATACAAAAGTTTGATTTTTGAAGCATGAACAGGTTTTAAAAAATTGAACAGAAGCAAAATCCATCGAATTTAGAAAATTCGATAGTTTTTCTAAGTACTAAATAATAACCATCGAACTTAAACCTCGATAGTTTTTAAATAGGAAAAGAAAAACCATCGAAAACACCTTTCGATGGTTTTTGAGAATAATTTAAAAAAATGCATCGAAGTGAATTTATTTAGAAAATATCAAATTCTCGATGGTTTTTTTAAATAAAAAGAAAATCTATCGGAAAGAATTAATATTTCCTTTATTTTAATTCTCGATAGTTTTTCAACAAAGAACACTTCGATAGTTTTTTAAGTTTTACAAAGAATCAAGTTCGATAGTTTTCAGAAAAACTTTTAAAATTCTGTATTTCAAAAAACTTCGATAGTTTTCCAAAAACTATCGAAGGGAAGTTGACAGTTTTACCCCTTCTGAAAACCATCGAATGCTCTTTTAAAATCTATCGAAACCTGTATTGACAAGTTTGCCCCTGACAGTTTCAAAAAGGTATAAAAACAATGCCTTAGCTTTTTCTTTTCAGTTTTTACAGATCTAAGAAAAGCTAGAGTTGTTTTTTACTTACAATACTTACACGGCCAAGAACACAAAAGCTCGATACTTTCTTGATTACCCATTGATTTTTAACCTTCAACAGTTACTATTACTACAGCGAATTCTTCTTAAACAAAGAACTTACTGTGTACTGTGTGTTGTTGAGTTTTAATTGTTCTCCAAAGAAAACCATCGAGAGAGGAAACTAGAACTGTGATACTTTGATAATTAGTGAGAATTTTGTACTCTGTTGAGTTCTCAAGGTTGAAATTCACTAATACATTATCAATTTGTAGTCAAAGTTCTAAATCTAGGAATTTGTTTTTGGTTTAGGTGTTTGCATTCGAAAAGAAGAGGGGTATATTGTGTCAAGTTTGATTAATTAGGAATAATTAATTAAATTTAAGTGAAAAATTAGTTTTGGTTTAAATTTAATTTTCTGGAAATTTTAATTAAAAATGGCTGGAGAATTTATCATTACCAAGACTAATCATGTCTCGTTTCAAAACCTGCAAGCCATTACGAACTTACAGTTTCGTGCATGGGCAGAGTTTTTGAACACACGTTCATTAGTGGCATATTCTTTAAGTACTCCCGTGGTCCTTTGTATCGATCAATTGACTGCGTTGTACACAACCGCCACGGATACAAGTGAGAATAATATAAGGTCCTTCAGTTTTGTTGTGCCAGGGGGCAGAACAATAAGGGTGACGGAACATGATTTTAATAGAATCTTACATTTTCCTACAGAAAACCTTGTTCCGGATCCCACGACTAAGGATATACATGCTTTCTTCACTCTCATAAGAAGTCAACAACCTAACTTCTTTGTGGGAGAGTTCTGAAGCATTACTTGCCAAAGCCATGGAACTTTTTCTTTCATACCCTAATCCATGTTTTTACAACCAAGTTAACAAATCTGCATGATAATGAACGCGAGACATTCGAAGGCGAGGAGACGCAGGAGTGCATGAAGATGAAGAGCAATGCCATAACCGCTCTCATAAGGAAGAACAACTATCTTCCAGGGGTACCCACTGTTCTCACTGAATATCTAAGAACGGTGCCCCTACCACTTCTACCCCCAGGGGAACAGGTAATTCAAGGTAACATTCCTGAACCTGAACTGGCTCCTGAGCCACAATCAATGGATGTCGATCCAGAGCCCTCAGTGGCCATCACTGACCAGGAGGTTGCAAACCCACAACCTCTAATCACGGTCGAAGAGCCTTTGGAAGAGCTAAATGAAACAATAAACGCACCTCCTTCCCCTCCTATACCCAGTAAACAAACATCCTTGAGTGTAGAGGGAGATAGTGCCAAAGCAGCACCACATAAGGAGATACACCCTTCAACAACAGCTCTGCCTTCCTCTAAAAGGAGAAGAACAGAAACCGAGGCAACTGTTGATACTTCATTTCTCTCATCCAAAGAACCCTTCACAGATTTTTCTGATTTTGATTGGGCAATGCTAACGAAAGCTATATCTGAACCAATAGCTCAATCAAGTAAGGAAGAATTGACGGAAGCAACTGGTGTTCCGACCATATTACGGTCAGGTTCACTGGTTGAAGGTTCTAAGAACCAAAAGTCTTCACAGACGTCGAGAGAAGGCTTTGACCTAAATGCACAATCTAAAGGGTCATTGTCTACCTCCCAGATGGAACATATCTGAATCCTGCGGGTAAAGGGTCTGACGTAGGTGCAGATCGGCAACTCGGTGACAATGAATCAATTACTATTGAGGAGTCAACTGAGGTAAAGTCTTCACAAACTATTGGGGAAGGTTCAGGATCTCTGCTGTTAATAGAGCCTGTTTCTAACCCCCTAGAGATTCAAACTCTAGATCCTTCAAAGGATATATCATCTACGAATGATCAGCAACTTGGTTTAACCAAGGACGGAGACTTGCGAAGCCCCATTGCACCACCGGTGACCTCCTTAAGGACGGCTACGGTGTTTTCTTCTGCAGGTACATTGAGCAAAAAGGGATTGAGTGAAACAAAAACACTTACACCTGGCCTGAGTGGGAAAGGAAAAATGAGTGAAACACCGATAGAAACGTTGAGTGTACACCCAGAGCCAAACGTGAGGAGTGACACCCTAACCCTTCCAAATATTGATGATTTGCTATTACCGACAGAACGAGAGTTACAAGTTCAATCTACCCTCAAGGAGATGACAGTTCGTGACAAAGAAGGAAATCCACTATTCAAGGTTCCACTGCGACCTTCCTTTGACCAAGGGATCTCCTCTAGTCAAGCCAATGCTTCTTTAAAGTCTATTCAAGAGAAGGTTGACTTGGCTGCAGCTGATTCCAGAAGAACATTCAGGGTCATTGGCAGTGCATCTGGCACTATAACAGGTACGAAGCAGGCAGTGGACTCCTTAAAGAAGGAAGCATTGGAGGAACTGACCGAGTTGAGGACAAACGTCAAGGAACTTAAAGATGGATTCATGAATGAAGTAGATGCTTTGTCACAAGGACAAGAAGCTTTGAAAGAAGACGTTCTGGTTATCCGGGATGGTCAAGCTAGGGTAAAAGATGCAATGAACACCCTTTCTAGAGTGGAGTCTAAACTGAACCAGAGACTGGGCAAGATTGAAAAGACTACCAACTCCAGATTGGATGACATTGACCTGAAGTTGGCTTCTATGCAAGAGATGAATAAGGATCTATTGGATTTCATGGAAAACTATGCTAAAGAACCAACAAAGTGGACAACCTGGACCTTCAAATCAACAACCTGATCCTTCTACTGCCTTTTATGCTGAGGATGCTTTTATCGAGGATTCCTCAACTAAGGGGGAGAAAGTTGGAGATGGGAAGAATGATGGATGGGGAGTTTGGGAAACGGTTGAAGCTATTCCGATAAGACAGTACTTGATAGAAGAACTTGTACAAGAAGAAGAGAAGAGTGAAGAGGTATTTGAGGTCATGCAAGAGCAACCAATTCAGGAGGAGCATGAGCCATATTATCCAGAGCCCGTTGAATATCCATTCTGGGAGGATAATATGGAAGAAGAAGCAAATCTTCTGTCACAAGAAGAAGAAGCTGCCTTGGAAGCGGTAAGAGCTCAAAGAGCTGCAATAGATGCCAGGCATGCTGAAAGAGAAAGACACCAAGCAGTTCTAAGGATTGAAAAGCTAAAAAGATCCAAGGTGCAAGCTGAAGTAAGGAAGAAAAAGATGATGGATTTGTCAAACAAGCATGGAAGTGAATGGGAGATGGCTTATAAAACCTTTTGTGGGGTTGAAGACAGATTAGAAGTCAACGACAATGCAGAGGTGGAAGTCATAATTCAGAACATAAGAAGTGCAAATCCTGATGATCATGTTTACTTCACTGCACTGAGGAATACTGTGATCTTTCTGAAAGCCGGGGTTAAAGCAAATGGAGCCTGGAACTTATTAATCAGTTTTCTTGAGAAAGGTACATTTGTGATTTCCACTAAGTTTTTAGAACAGAGAACATACACAGAACTACAGGTGATACTCATCAAGATTCAAAGAACTACAAGACTAAATGAACTGCTCCGTGAGCATGTTAAGGAGATCTTGATGAAAGTCGGTCCAGAGATTACTGAAGATCCTCCAATGGTTAGATTCATGATGAATGACTTGTTCAGAATCTGCTATTTGGCTGAGGACAAACTGAGAGACTATCCAAGCAACTATCTAATATCAGTTGAGAAGTATCTTAGATCCACTGGATTCTCATCAACGGAGAAGGACAAAGCAGCAGACACTCTTAGAAGATTTCTAATGGAAAATGTTCCTTACTATAGGAAAAGAGTGGAAAGAGGATTGGAAGTGCATACCAGATTACCAGACATGTCAAAGCTAAACAAGAAAGATGTTAACATTGCATGGTTATGGGCTGGAGTGGGTCAAGAGGTTGAATATATTGGAAGACACATCCAAGGAGCAATCCTTAAACTTGGGGAACGACTGCACTATCTATCAGTGATTGATTATCAAGCTGCTAACTCCGATCCAATGATTGAAGAAGGTGAGATCGGAATGGACTGAAGATTGAAGCAAAGAACAAAAGAACTATCATCTCAGACTAGAGGAGCAACTTCATTGTATAAAGTTTTATTGTTTTTTGATTTATGAAATCTGGAAATGTATATATATCTGATCCAGAATGCATTTAATATTATTAAGCTGTCTTACTTTAATTAGTTTAATGTTTCCTTAGTTAGTTGAGTTATCCTCGAAGTATTTGCTTGTCGAACTCTATCCAATCAAATAGGGGGAGATTGTAAAGCATAATGTAACATAAGATGTAAAAGAGATAACTACAACTCAACAAAGGACAAGACAGACAATATTATTAACAGAAGCACAGGAATCCAGAATCAAAGAAGAAAAGGCAAACTCAAAAACTCAAAATACGTTATGTATTCTTGAAGTCCGTAAACAGGTCACGGAAAGAAGTTCAAGCCTCAGTGACAGCAAAAGAAACAAGACTTGCAAGACGACAGAAGTATGTGAATGATTTAGGGTTAAGTACCATGGGATTCCAGTGATTTAATCGAAGCAACCCGAATGACAAAGGACTTATCAGCAGCATTGAATTGAAGACATAGAAGAAGAATTGATCAAGTGTTATTCATCTGTGAACCAGACCAGTTGCACTAGGTGACGACACTAAAAAGATCAAGTTGTTTTATCGTCTCAAAAGAAATTGATACAGTCTAAAACTAAGACACCCAGGAGCTCAGGAGTAATTACTAAAGGACAAAAGACAAGAAAAAGAATTCGATAGTTTTTCATTTCAGAAAACTATCGAATGGTGTTAAAAGTAATTCAATTTAAACCAAAGTAAATCAATTTGGCATTCGATAGTTTTGAATTAAAATCTATCGAATGGTAAATTGATTTAAACCATTCGATGGTTTTTAAATAGGGAGCAGGTGAAAAGTATTCTTTGTTTTTCAAGTTGATGAAGATCCAACAGCCAAGATTGTTTCTACAAGTTTGGTTCGATGGTTTTTCAAACCAAAGTCTGCAGTTAATACAGAGATGAAGAAGTGTCTTCTTCAGTTAAGGAAAAATACACAGAGACATTACTGAGAGAGAGAATTGAGGCGGAGAAATTATCAGAGAATTAATAGTGCTCAGAACTTGATCATTGTATTGAATTTGGGTAACCTTAAACTCATTGAAGCTAATCTACGGATTAGAAATTGTAGCACCCTTCGAGGTTTATATTTATAAAAAGATATATTCCCCGAAACTTGGTTTGATTTGGTGTGTTTGATTTCGTTATAGAACTGAATGAATTATCCGCGAACGAAATTAAATTATTTGTGAGTATCGTATTCAACCCCCCCCCCCCCTTCTACGATACTTTGGACCTAACAATAGGGTTTGCAGTCAACCCAACACTAGTGTTGATCCCAGTATAGTCATGCAAGTATCAGAGTTCAAGCTGTACATACGTGGTGTCAAGACACAAGTTAGTCCTCATGAGAAACAGAGAAATATATGAAGAAAAAAGAGATTTACTGCTTGTGGAAAATGCACACTTCAGAAATCAAATTATGGATACCTAGGAAGATCTTTCGTCTGGAACTTTAAAGCTAAGGATTGACTTCACACCTGGAGCAGCTTCATCAACAGTAATGGTTCCCAACAACTAGCGTCATTCAAAAGGGTCAATTAGATAAACCCAATAGATGAAATGAGTATTTGTCACATAGCACAATTACGTTAAGGAATACACAACACGGTACAAACCAATCTCACAACCTGGAAAAGATAAGGAATTTACCAACCGAACCAAACTGCTATTACTTTTCTATTTGTAGAAAAGATAAGGAATCTCACAACCTGGAAAAGATAGGAGACATATTACTTTTCTAGCTCCGTAATTGTATGGTTGATTTGCTTTGTGCAGATAAACATTTCAATAATTCAGACTACATTTACCAGGAACTACTGCTCCTAATATACCATCAAGCAAAGGAACTACAATTACCTTAAGACAGTAAATCAAAATTAGAGTGGTAACCCAAACTACTTTCAGTAAACAGTAGGGAAGAAATACTTCCATTAGAAATTACTGTAAGGAAACATCTAGCTTCTTACTGTAAACATAGACAGAAAAGACGAGCGCCCAGCATCAGATGAAACTAAATTTGCACCACATTCACATACAAGTACATTTCTTAGTCCATTTTAATCAAATCAAATTCAAGCAAGTATCCACCATAATCAGCAGCTCCTTAAATTTGACTTGCAACAAAATAATTATACAATGAATCAAAATGGCAAAACAAAATTAAATTAGTTGCTTACTACAGAGCTAAAGGCTCAACAAGAGACCCTCTATCAAATGTGCATATATAATGTATACCCAAACATACATTATATCTAACAGCCAGTTTCAATATTTGAGGAAGAAATTATCTCAAATATAGAAGTAAAAACAATGCAAATGAAATTCCACAGGTAAAGTACTGTAGTTGCATCATCACAAATTTATGCATAATGAAATTCAAAGGCAGAAAATGCCATTCTATATTTATGTGTAAATATATGTACATACAACAGTTCCTCACCTGTGCTTTTCTTTCATTTGTTTCACTGCATCAGCTAAACCATGTATTCAATTCTAAATATTTGTGAAATAGTGTAGTTGAGCATAACATCAACAGGTCAGAGGTGTCTTCTAGAAGCCAGCTAGAATGAATAAAATGTTTGTGGCATGACTAGTTTCTAGCAATACTAAAATACAGTTCTATATGTATATATTAAGGGACATAATTCAATTCAAAAGCATTACGTAAGTAAGAAGAACTAAAACAAATTGTCACCTCAACATTATCTATAATCAATAAACATAACCGTAAAATATACTTATAATAAATCGGAAACAAAAAACAAACACAAAAAAAATGCATATACATGACCCTCAATACCTGTATAATGATAACGTATTGGCCATTTGCCGATAATTAAACCTGATACATAACAAACTTGATTATTAGTCTACTACAAATATAATAATACATTGAACAAAAATGGTACAAGTAATCATAAACTTCAAAGAAATTAAACAAGATAATATATTGCAGTAATTACGAAGTTAGAAATCGAATAATATTCATAAATGAAGCTATTATAAATCAGATTAGAAAAGAGTGAAGTAGGGGGGAAGTACTGACCAAAAGTGAGAGGTACAAACAATAACAACCCAATTCTTAGTGTGCATAGTTGTTGTTGTTGATGATTGGGCTGGTTTAATAAGAGTACACACAACAAGAAAAAGCACTATGTTTCAACTAATTATAGAGATGGGGAGAGGGGGAGACAGAGGGGAGAGATAGAGATGATCATAAAGAATCGAAGCATATCATATTGATATCAAACACTTTGGAACACAAAGCCTTCTTCGATTTAACCCAACTCGAACCCTAATTGAATCCCTCAACCAAGCTTCAATTAACCAGCGTGAACCCTAACAAAGAGTGTGTGATTGAGTAAGAAGTGAGAGAATGATGAGAGAAGTGAGCGATTTGTACTTTCCTCAATTTTCCCCAAATTTTACCCAGCCGTGTTTGACACAATTGTGAATTTTTGTTTGCCGCTCAGTGTATAGTACTATTGTATTTGTTCTCATCTCAATAATTGACTATAATTTTCTATATTTTTTATTTTTAAAAGAAAAATATTACAAGTTTATTTAATATGTTAAATATTAAATTATAATTATTGAATCTATTAAAAATTATTTCGGTCTTAAAATATATTTTTAAATATATTATTAATATTAGTTTTTACAAGCTGTTATTTTCTTTAATAATTTTTTTTATTGATTTTAATCAAAATTTAATAATTTTGGAATACTTTTTTCTTTTAAAACCTTTTTAATATAAATGTTTTAAAAATAGTTTATAAAATATAAATAATTCAATTATTTCACAGAATATTACTTTTATAAAAATATTACTTTTATTATTCAATGATTTTTTAAAAATTAATTACTTTTAAAGTGAAATAATTATTGAATTATTAATTTTAAATAAAAAATTCAAAATTAATACTCTAAGGTAACTCCCTCACGGTGTTACTCATTTACAACACCTTTTTACAGCTAGAGTAACATGGGTTTATGGATATGGTAACACCAAAACTATGATGTTGTAATAGGTCCAAAATTTCATAGCTAAGGTAACATGCAAGAAGGTAACACCCATACCCCAGATGTTGTAAAAGGCCATCTATGGCGTAGTGTCTTGTTCACTTCCTTCAGTATCCCATTTAGTCTCTCTTTCTATTTCTTCCTAAAAAATTATGACAACTTTACGATATGGACAATCAGAGGCAATATGTCCGAAACCGTGGCATTTAAAACACTTTATTGAGGCTTTCGGGACACTCCCTCGATTAGGACCAGATGTGTTATCATTCTTTTTTGATGGTTTAGGAGCTGATCCCATATCAGTAGGAGGAGATTTTTTTGAAACACTTGAATGGGCTGAACCCAATGCTTGATTTGAGAATCGATTGTTGTGCCCCTTCATCTTTTGTTGTTTCTCCAACTTGAGAGCAAGCTTACAAACATCTTGACAAGTCCAGAAAGGTTGTAAATTGACAACATCACTGATTTCTTCCTTAAATCCACCAAGAAATCGAGCAATGGTTTGTTCCGTGGGTTCTATCACCTCGCAGCGCATCATAAGGTTTTCAAATTCTGTCATATAATCTTCCACGAACAGATTTCCTTGTTCAAAATTATGAAATTTGAGAAAGGCATCATGCTTATAATTGTCTGGCAAAAATTTTATACAGAGCTCTTTCTACATCTTTTTCCAATTACGAATCTTTCTCTTTCCGTCATGAACTCGTTGCTTTTTAAGATGTTCCCACCATATGAATGAATACTTCTACAACTTCACGGCCACAAGTTTAACTTTTTGTTCATCATGAACATCATTGTATTCAAAAACTCTTTCCACTGTGTTAAGCCAATCAAGAAATTCATCTGGATGGTTTCTTCCTTCAAAATCTGGAATTGTGATTTTAAAATTGTAATCACCATGAAAATTGTTGTTTCTGCGACGAGCTCATCTCGGAGAAGATGCACGACTTGAATGATCACCTGAATTTTCATGGAAAGGATTGTAGTCCTCGTCATCTTATTTTGATGAGTTATTTTCCGACTCATGGCTGCCTGCGTTATGTCCTCTGCATTCTCCTTGCTATTGTTGCTGTTGCAGCTGCTCCACTTTCCTTCTCAACTCCTCTAATTCAATGTCACGAACATTTCTTCGACGTGGAGGCATAGCTCTGATACCAAATTTATACCGGAAACAATAGATAAACGTCGAATTGGGTTAAAAAAACTCGTCACTCTAAGGAATCAACCCTAGAGAAAAGAGCAATCTCGCCACCCAAAGGAACCCAACCTAAGGGATAAGAGTATAAAGAAAAATATTCTTTCAACACAAAGAAAATGTTACTAATTTTTTTGTATTCCAAACTTCATATTATCATTTGCATATTACTGAGATAGTTTTTATAGATACTTGGCCAGAAACATCCCTTCTGTCTTAGGTAGATGCAATGTACTAGAATAAATGATGACCTTTTGCTTTCTAGACTTGGGGAACTGATAAATATACTTAGTATCATTCTTAGGGACTTTAGTAATACATTGAACTAGTCTAGGAAATGATAAGAACAAAATAAATATCCTTAATGCAGATGTTTTTCTCAGAGACATGCTATTCTGGATAGCTTGACCGCTTCTGACTAAAACTGGGATAAATTTGTTTAGAAAATGTATTTTTACGAGCCGTAAATTTTACTGAAAACTAGACTTCAATACCTTTCCAATGATATATCACACTGCACCTAGAACCTTCCAGATCAAAACAGTTTATTCTGCCAAGTTGGCTCAAAAATAGCCTCGGCATTCTGATTTTCTGCATCACCGTCTTAGGCCAAGCCCGTCGAAGCCCTGGCTAGACAAAAAATCGTTAAGAATTTTTTTATAAAATTATGATTTTTAGTTTAAAATCAGTAAAAATTTTACTTTCAACCCTAACTATCCTATGAAAATTAGCGATAATTCATTTCACTTCCCGCTGTTTAATCCTGATTCTGCCGCTGATTAGGTTTCGCAACGCAAAAAACCATATTCATGGTATCCAGTTTCTAGTAAATAATATACAAAACATGAAACAAAATGTTAATACCAAATCTCAGGATGTCTGTGTATTTATAAAAACGATGAAATTAACAAAAGAAAAATGTGCTTGAAGTTGCAGAAGATGCTAGTATAACTGTTATCACAAGGGCTCTCATTGAAGCCAAGATGCATTAAAAGGAGTAACGTAATGTTAAGTGATTCGTTGCGAGCTATAATTTTTTTACAGTTAGACAGGTTCATCAGGAAAAGGAACCAGTATTAGTTAATTTTTACAGTATTAATTCTCTGATATCAGCAGTGTTGTAAAAAGCGGGAATCGGAGTTAATCGGTGAAGGCACCGTCCAGGGATTAATCGGGTAATCGGGGATTAATCAGAATGATTAATCGGAATATATTTAATAATAATTTTTATATACAATTATAAAATTGTTTCATTTTTTCAACTAAACATATGTTATTATCATATATTTATGCAAATATGTTAAGAATGTTATATAATTGTAATAAATAAAATTTTGAAGGTTTAATTTTTCAATTAGAGATCAATTTAAGAGGAAAACTTAAGAGAATTTATGATTTAGGCATCTAAAATTATAATTATATGTACAAAAATAATATTTTTTCCTATTGTTTAATCAAGTGTCTACCTTTTATTTATTATTATTTTTTTTAATTTTAACTATTTTTTAATAATTAGCCCGATTTTTGACCGATTAATCCGATTTTTGACCGATTCAACCGATTTTTGACCATTTTTATGAAAAAACGATTAATTGACCGATTTTCGCTTAATCAGTTCGGTGGCCCGTCGTCTAGCGATTAATCGGCGATTAATCCCGATTAATCGCCGATTTTTAGAACGCTGGATATCATAATTTATTATATCCGTGTAGACCTTGAATAAACTATTAGAGGGGCAGATTTGCTTGTAAAGTCAGGATCCAGTTGGCCTTGTTTAGGCCAGGAAGTTGGGCCTTGTTTGGGCCAGGATGTTGGGTTTTGTTTTGTCTGTTCTTTTCTTCACACTTTCTCCATATTTTATGGTCCAACTGGATTGAATTTTTTTGTTTTGTTATTCAGGCATTTCTATGTGTTGTGAATTTTATTTCGGACTAATTTGGATTTATAAATTATTTTATCATTTGGAAAGATAATATATATGCTTTTGTCATCCAAACTATATTGAAAAGTAACTCAAATTTGATTTAATTTTCCCCATATTTATTTATATTGTAGGTCTAAATATTTGGATTTATATATTATGTCATTATGAAAACAACATATTATTTAGGAAAATTCTCAATGTATCATCGTGTTATTGACTTTTCCTGATGTAACCATCTCGTATTTTTGACTTACAGATGGTATACCTAAACTTTTGACTTGTTAGTCTGTTCGATATTCTTCGCTCGTCGAGCAACAAGCAATTTAGTACATTGTTCTTCAATTTTCTAATCTTTACTATCTTCTCTTTAACCATCTATTTGTTTACAATTCTTCTTATATTGTTTATTGCAATTAAAGGATTCTCAATGGTACTATTGACATGATTCGGAGAAACCAATACTATGATAAAATGGTACCATTTGAAAAAATCAAAACCACAGTAGTAACATTAAGAATATCCTATTAGTTGCAAGGTTTTTGGTTCAACAGCTTTTCCTATTATTCAAGTTTAAGTGTGAACTTTGTTTTATTTCTTATTATTTTTTTCAAAATAAGTTTGCTTATTTAATAATGTTAAGGAGGTTTGGTCTTTTGTTGATGACAGTCGCTCTCACTTGGTTACCAGCAAACAGATGATTCACAGATCAAACACAAAACAATAATATAAACTAATGTACAGAAAAATATTTCTTAGCATTGATCATGCATGCTTAGTCTTTCATTGAAATGAAATAATAATGTCATATTCTTCTAGTGTTTTGTATAATTGACAGAATGATCCTATCTCCGTCTCTAATAATAGAAGTTGCAGAGGCATATATCTGTGTGTAATAGTCAAATTCCCGCAATATTTCATTTCTAAATTATACAGTAACAAAAAGTCATTGTCGAATATTCGAGATATAAACTTGACATGTTGTAATTAATTGAATGCTTCACTAGTTTTGAAATTGTAGAGAATCTCTACTAAATTTTGAAGTTTAAACAAGGCTTCAGCATAGGTTAGTTCCTTTGGTTTTGCGGGCGAATACCATAAAAGTTGTTCCATATAGTTTGTGAGAGAGGCAGATTGTTATGTAATAAGTCAGTCAATTAGCTTAGAATGAGCCCTTTTGGAGAAGACACCCAAAAACAAATTCGTGCGGGCCTGATCCAGAGCGGACAATATCATACTAATAAAGAGTTAATGCTTGATAGCGGCCCAACAAGTGGTATCAGAGCTATAGTTATAACGGTCCATAACAATCTCAATGGGCTGCCAGATGGACCTAGGAATGGGCAAGTGGGCTACCCAGGTTGAACTTAAGGGGGAGGCAGATAGATCTTCCAGTATGGGCCTAGGGAGAGCCAGATAGACAGGTGGACTTCCAGTATGGGTCAAATGGGATCCAGATCACACTGAATGGTGACAGATTCGACAAGTGTCGAGCCCGATGTGTGAATGAGGAGATTGTTAGAAGTTGTCCCACATTGTTAGTGAGAGAGACAGATTGCTAGTTAATAAGCGAACCAGTTAGCTTCATTAGTATGAGACCTGAAGAGATCAAAAAACAAATTTGTACGGATCTCATCTGTTCTTTAATATATCTGTTGCCTTGTGTTCTGTTCTTTAGTATAATATGATGGGTTCAACAAAGTTTTGAGTTTGGCCACTGACTCCTCTTCTTTCAGTATAATAATCGAATGCATATGGTACAATCTCCAGTCTTGCAATGCCTTCATAACTTAGATTTTTTTTTATTGTGTGTCTATATTAATATAGTTACTAAAGTACCAACTTTCTGTGACTTAATCATCCATTAGCTTAAAAGAAAGTCTGATTACTGAAAATGAAATATTTCAGTCTGCACAGTTGCTTTGCCTGGTTGCATAGTGCTGTTACAAATGGACGGTTAGTTGTAGGTCTTGGCGTCATTGCTTCAAGTCTTGTGGTGGTCCAAATGCTTATGAAACATTCTTTGGTCTTGCCCTTTTCTGTATAATTTGATTTTTTTTTAAAATTAAAGTCCTAATCGATCTTTGGCTTAAAGGTAAGTGTTGTTTAAGTAATTAAGGTGGACACTTTTAGTCTCGTGGATTCAACAAATGAGACATGGTTGCATAAAAGTGCATAGCCATGTCGCCGGTATCATTGCTTCTATGTCGTCTATTTTTATTAAAGGGTCCGACCAAACAGGTTGTTTTCGAACTCTTTATGAGGTTGTTTTCGAACCCTTATTGAAAAATAAGGGTAATCGGCAACCATGGAGTCTTGTGTATAGTATACATCTTTTTTTAACAAACTGAACTTCAGGTGGTCTCTGTCTATCCTTGGGTTAAACTAAATAGAGTATAAGAATGGTTGATTGATTCCAGGTTGCGCAAGAAGACGGTGGATACAATAATTTGTGGAATCTCTTTAGCTTTCCTACCAAATAGAGCTAAGAGCATCTCCAACGGTGTTACGTAAAATGGTTGACTAAATATTGATTATGTAAAATTTGTTGAACCTGTAAGGTATTTTAATCCAATGGAGTTGGCTATATTGATTGGTTATATTTTAAAAATGACATATTATTATTTCAAGTTATTTTAAGTACAATATACTATTTTAATACGGTAACAATTGACGTGTAATTTTGCTACAGATCCTAGAGGTTCAGCATATATAATCAATATGATGAGGTTATCTAAATTTTTAGCCAACAATAATGTACCATTGGAGTGACAAATTTTTTATACATTCTCTATAATTTCTATTTAAGGCATGTCATATAAATTTTTAGTTAAGGGTTCATGATGATTGGAGATGCTCTAACATGTATAAAATATTGGAATTTTGAAAACATAGATTAACAATGAAGAAAGAATCAAATATTCTAAAAGTTGGATACTTTACTTAGTTCCATTGAGAAGTATCAGGAATGAAGAGATATGGTGTCCTTCTAACATCATGATACTTTAATAGACTTCGTAAATTTTAATGATATCGGAACTCGCCCCAATGATTTTCAGAGCTGTTCTTGGATTCTTCGGAAAATTGGATGCCCAGGAGTTTATAGAAGAAACATTGAATGTCAGTGATAAAATTTGATTGAAATGTAAAAACAGCAGAAACTCTCATTGCACACTTCCAAACAAATGTATAAATTGTGTGTAAAACAAAAAACAGAACAAAGAATGTTTTCCTACTGTTTTGTATCCTAGTATTTCACCTTATCCCCCCTGTAATCAAACCTAAATATCATCTGCAGAAACTTAACAGAGAACAAACAAAATGACCAAGACAAGCTCCCTATCATCGCCTTCTTTTCTCGACGACTACATAAACAAGCACTTAAGACGCTATAAAACGGACCAGTGCTATGACGAACACTCACAAGCTATTACAATGAAATCAGACTCTTTTTCGCAGAAGATCCATCTGGTTTATCAACTGAGTACTTTGGCACCCACCAGACTCTTAAGCTTTTGTCAAGGCCTCCACTATAAAGCATAAAACCACCTCCAACACTACTCGGTGATGCTTGCAAACACCTGACTGGCCCTTCATGACCCCTTATTACCCCAACTCGAAACAGCCCACCATTCATCTCTTTTTTCCAAATCCCAATACTCTTATCAGCTGAACCACTACACAAAATCTCCCCCCTCAAACACAAACACAACACAGCTATTTCATGTGCCTTCACCTCACAAACACCTACCCAACTATCCAAACTCTCATTCCCTAACCACCCCATCACATATCCATCTGACCCCCCTCCGTAAACCATCTTCCCATCCTCCGAAACAATCACAGAATTAAACGAAACATCCTTATGACCCTCCAAAATTCCCTTCAAACAATGTGCACTTTTCTTCACATCCCTTTCCCATGCCTTGATCCTTCCATCAGCAGAAGCCGAATAAACAATCCCTTTACTCGCAGCCAATCCATTAATCGCATCATCATGAGCCTTTATCGACTCCACACACCTGAAATCCGAAACCCTCCAAACCTTCAATGTCTTATCCCAAGAACCCGAATAAATAAACCCCCCCGAAACAGCTAAACACGAAATACTATCCGCATGCTCAATCCACAAATGCTTATGATTCCTTCTTGTCTGAACATAATTCTTCTGATTCATAAACTTCCCTAAATAATCCTTAGTAGTAGGAAGCGTATCAACCAACCTAAACACATTCTCTGATCTTCTCGACACCTTCCAAACCCTTATTCGACTATCTTGATGCGCCGTAAAAACATTGTTTCCGACAGTTACAAGTGCCTTAACAGAACCATCCCCTTGTCCAAACTTAGTATACTGTCTCATATCAGGTTGTTGCCAGACAATAATATCCTTGCCTTGAGAAGCACTCAATATAAACTCTCCACATAAGGCCAAGCAAGAAATCGATCCGACATGACCCGAAAGAACTGCAAGTGATTTGTACGATTGAAAATCTGAAAAGGGCTTGCAGTTAGGAACCACATTCTTGAAATCTTGAAGATCAGAACTGTATGACATTACTGACAGTTCTGTACTTTCTTCATTCTCATTGTTTGTTTTGTATGATAACAACAATGGGGTAGCTAAATTATTCATAATGTTTCGAAAAAATGTGTTTTCTTGAAAGAAAAATCTGAGAAACAGAGCATGAATGGAAAAAGAATGAACGAATATAGTGAGATAAATAGATACAGAGACGTTGTGGCGGTGGATTAATATATTCAAAAGTAACAACTGGTTACACACACACATATAAAAAATCTTCTCCTATTATTTTGGAATTTTAAGGGTATATATATTATAATAAAGAGGATTAAAAAGAATAGATGGAAAAATTATATTTTATCTAATTTTATTTTTATAGAAAAGAAAAAAATGAAAATATATTACAATTTCGTATCCGTAAATATTAAAATACGTGCAGAACGTCAAAATATTAATTTCGGAGGGGAGCCTATATGGAGTGTAATGGTGAGTTAGCAAGAAGCGTGAGTGGGGTTGGAAAATGGTACAACGGCTACTTTGACAAATCACAAATAAATATACTAACAATGTTTTTGTTTGTAAAGACTATTCGAGAACAACTCATTGGAGGGGCCAAGCTGCCGTTGTGCATTTCTTATACTCATGTAGTCATGTGCCCGTCCCTTTTACCGGTCAATTTGTAAATCTCAACTAGAATTTATATATTTAAAAAATGTTGGCCAATTATATTTTTCTGTAATTACTCACAGTTATTATACTAATAAATGAGAATAGAATTGGATTTTAAAATAGTTACTACTTTATTATAAAATTATAAAGAGGAAAATTTTAAAAATTACACAGTAAATAGAGTATTTAAGAAACATGGACTTGGATACGAGTTTCATTTTAAGAAGAGTGTGGCGCTATTGCTACTTTGCGCTAACGCAAAGGTGGGATACTGGACTTAAAAAAGTAAGCCTGTTCTTTGATGCCCATGAATTAATTTGATCTGTTTGTCAAGTAAATTTTTTCAAAACAAACCCCTCTTTCAGATAACTTTAAAAGGGTTGTATATTTAAAATATAATATTTGTTATGTAATATTGTATGACTCTTAGCTTTACAACTATCATTGTAACTCCAACCTTAGCTATTCACTATCCTTGTAACTCCCTCAAACTCTTAGCTTTTCATATCATTGTAACTTATGATTTGGGAGGCTATATAAAGCCTTGCTTGTACATTGTTTACACATATGGATAAAATGATAATCTCCCTTCTCTCTCTATTATCTAGCTCTCTCCATTGTTATATATATTATTATACAACACATTATCAGCACGACTAGCTCTTTCGCTCCGTCATTACGATAGTGGACCGTATATCCATGAAGTTGATTAACTTTTACAAACATGAAAGATTGTTTTGGTATCCTAGTGGAACTTTAGCTCCAAGCCGTATTGGCTAGAGGAAGTGGTTGATTGTTTAAGTGAGAAATCCAAAGAGTATTAGCCAATTCTTATTCTAAGATTAAAAGGTACGCATCTCATTTATCGTTCTCTTCTTTTTCATTGCATTGTTCTAAATATGTGTTTGTATGAGTTATGCTAATTTACATTTTTCGTAAAAATCATATTGAATACGTTTTATATCGAAATCTATATATTTTAGGTATTTCGGAAAAATCTCTTAAAAATATCTACAACTTTAGTTGTTTAGCATTTTTGAGATTCTACATGTAAATTTGTAAAATTCGTATGTTTGATTTTCAACAATTCTGATTCCTCATAAAATTCGTAGTTAATTCATTATATCTCGAAATTTTATGATTTTGGACTCGTTGGAAAGATATTTCGATTATCTGCAACTTTCGTTCTTTGTGTTTTTCATAATTCTACTTGTATACATGTTCAAATCTGCCCTTTTTGTAATATGGTGGATTAATTTGACTTGATGTGCTGTAGTGGATGACTATACCCCATCATATTACCCTCTATTTATGGTGTCACCAAGACCCATAGCACTAAGATGGATTTCGGCATCTAGAATCCATGTTAAATAATTTTTGCCAGTGACATCAAGTGCGTTGAATTCAAGCTTTGTAAGATTTGACATTACAATTACTAAAATAAAAATAATAGTTAATATCAAGTGATAAACAATAATTCTCAAAGCAAATAAAAGAGTATGTTAAAGAACTATTTTCCGAGAAGAATATGTAGCACGTGAGTTACAATCAATACTAAATGTTTGCCTAAAATTTTAAAGATATGAAGTGATTTAATGGGTTTTATGTTTACTTAGATTTGTAATTTTGATCAGTAGTAGTTTTTGGGAGAACTAGTAGGTTTTTAGAAGAACTAGCAGGTTTTTGGACAATTAGTAGGATTTTAGAAGAACTAGCAGGTTTTTGGACAACTAGTAGGATTTTAGAGAAAGAAGATCAACATCTTATTAATATATCCAATCAAGTTACAATAAGGCTTTATATAGCCTACTAGACATAAGTTACAAAGTAGTGAAAAGCCAAGAGTTGGAGTTACAAAACAATGAAAGGTTAAGAGTTGAGGAGGTGGAAAGGTCATCTATAAGTGTACATAACACTCCCCCTTGGATGACATGTACTAACATCATGCCTCGTTAAAACTTTACTAGGAAAAACCCTGTGGGAAAAACCCTAGTGAAGGAAAAAGAGTACATGTGTTGCACATAATGTAATGTAATAGAACTATCATGTCTCCCTCTCATTTCAATATATCTCGAAGCCTATGCATTCCAATCTTATTTACCAATTTCCTGAAGGATGATGTATGAAGTGCTTTTGTGAACAAATTTGCTAGATTCTCACATGAGCGAATCTGACAGACATCAATTTATCCTCTTTGCTGAAGCTCATGAGTGAAGAAAAACTTTGGATCAATGTGCTTTGTCCTATCACCTTTAATGTCGGATCTCCAATCTTAACCATATACATAACTGACCATCCTCATGGGTTGCCCGAATCACGATACAATCATAAGAAGTGCCTGCAATTGTTAATTTCATAGCAAACCAAAATAATAACATCTCCACCATATGTGGATATATATTCAATTCTGAGACGCAAATTATGATAATCATGTAAACACTTTGCACCTGAAAAATCAATATAAACCTTTGTCGAATAGGTTAGTAGAGATCAAATAAAAATATCTCATCAAGATTCTCATGTCTTCATATTCGACTTGCTTTAAACTCCGCTAGTGAATTTATTAATTAATAAATCAGAACATGTAAAATCAGCAAGATAAATGAATATCTTACGCATTATGATATGTGGTACTTCAGGACCAAGAATTGTCTTTTTAAGTGTTCACAGCGGTGACTATCATCTTCCTTCAGGGAAGAAGTTGTATTTCAGAATGTATTAGTATCTCTTGCATATATATTAAACATAATCATGTATTTGTAATCCTTCTGGGATCTTTATCCAATCGACTTTCATAAGTCGCAAGTTTTAAGCATTCTCATAAAAAATATATTTGTCTCCGCTCAAAAGTATTTTTCCCTTTCAAAATTTGCATGGTTTCGGGGAAACTGTAAAATATTAATAAAATTCACAGCTTTACAAAACAAACTCAATAATCCTAATATATTATGATTATGAGGTGAAACTCATTTGAATGTCAATTAGAAACACATTCTAATTTTCATCCACTCTGGCCAGAGATTTATATGAGTTATCACATATCATAAATCATATTATCTTCAAAAAATAGTAGAAGATTAAACAATCATCACATTTCACGTATATCTTCTTATACCCGTACATACCCTTATGTGTACTCCATGAGTTAAGGAATATGCCAAAGTATAATTTTATAAAAATAACAAGAAGTATTTCCGCAATAATTTTATGTTGGACTACCAGTCCAAAACTCTTTACAACTCGATAGAGTTAGTTCTCGAGAACTTAATTTTCTGCTTCTAGCAGTTTTAATCCTTCTGGAATTGAATTTAAATATTGTCAAGTGGGTCATATAAAATTACAATCAAATCCTTCGTATATTGCCAGACTATTTGGTAATTATGTAATCATGTCCACCACAAGATATTATTTCTCTTCATAACCAATATAAGGTCATTATATAACAATGCGACCTTTATATTTCGTAGATTTCACTTTCACATAAATATTCATTCATACCCCCACTGACTTTTTATACATGTGTGAATTGCAGTTCTAAATATTTCTCTATTTTAAAGAGATAATGATTTTTATAGCGCGCTTCCTTCACAACTTCTGGTGTGCGAACTGCAAGTCTAAATAATTTATCTCTTTGTAAGAGATTTTGCCTCAATCATTTACTTATATCTTTGGCCAATTTATTTTCTGATCCTCATTATAATCCATAACCTCAAGTGTTAAATTTTCATATGAAGTATCGTCGACATTGATTTGAGTAAATGGTTCCATTTTATTTTAGACATGACATAATATATTGAGATCTCATAATTTTCAGGTACTTTCATTTTTCTTTCTTTTGTCATGTCTACAATCTCTTCCGGAGATCATTCAAAAGTTACCCGCTCCTCGATTTAACCATCATCTATTGCTGCTCCTTTTTACCTTTAAGGATAATTTTGTTATGGAACCCACTAGTCTATCACGCTTCAGGCGTTCTTTTGACACATAGCATCTTGAGGTTGTCCTTCCAGGACATATCTATTTGGAGCATTTGTAGCTGGTATATGTGATATAGTCACTCTTTCAGGTCAGCATATATGTTTGACAATAATTGAAACATATGAATGAATTATCTTCTGAACTTCTAGTTCAGATTCTTTACTATGAGGATCAACACGAGGCAATGATAATTCATTCATACTGAATATCACCAGCTATTCATTTTCTCCCCTTAATTTTGAGAAAACAGACTCAATAAATTGAGTCATAGACAAATACAAATAAATGGCTCCAAATATATAACGATTGATAACCACTTATTTATAATGTATATCCAACTCTATCTTATTGTTGTGGTGGAACAATTATAGCTGACCAAATTTAATTTATTTATATAGGGAGATATTATGATAACTAGATGGCTAGATATGAATCGATATATGCCACAAGATATTCAAAAAATTTCATGTACAATAATTTTCATTGAACATTTAAGTAGTAGACTCACCAACATCATATAAATGCATATTCTTGATATTATGATTAACCAAACACTCAAACTAACAAGCTTCAGGTTATGAGTATATAACAGCTAGACATATAACCATATAGTTCATGTATCAATCATATAATATCTTAATGACCCACATTTGGAGTTTTATAATTTATTCCGAAAGATGGTAGATTCATAATCTATTTTTGTTGGTGATCAATTTTCCTTATAAACAAATATACCTGAGGAGAATTTACCGGTTTTTCAACGAACGTCCATATAAAATTTTAATTATCATTCGCATAAAATCGGAATGACTTAGCCCGTAACTATAAATTTTCAGCAAACTTCTAGTTTACTATAAGAAATTTTCATTCTAGTATCTCCATGTGATCGATTAATCATCAACTAAAAGTTTTCTATCACTTGGGAGAGTACAATCACATCAATAATGTTAGAGTTCCCCTCTTTCTTTTTCTTGTAATGCTATGATTAAAAACATGCTCTTCTGGAGCCTTCTATTTAGAAAAATATAATGAGACATCCAATATATACAATACTCCCCTCTTTGGATGACTCATATATGATGTATAGTACTGATCCTGGATACTACTTGGGAAAGTTATAAATTTTTATAATAATCAACCACAAGGATCAAGATATCAACTTATAAATCATAATATCACTATCATTTATATGGATTTATCTTTCACGGATATTGTCAAATTAAAATCAAATTTATAAATCATATAATGATAACACAACACTACCATGTATTATATATATCACAAGTAAGACTTCACAAAAAAATATATTTATAATATTAAACTTTCATTTATTTGAACCAAGCATAAAACATTTAAATATGTGGATAAGACGACATAGTAGAATTAAAATATTATGTGCATAGTACAGTCACAAGATGTTTCATTTTTATATACTTATTCAGTTCTCAATACCCTCTTTTTTCTTTTCTTTTCTTTTCTTGCACAGTTTTAAATCATAACCATCAATTTTCTTTACATCAATGTATAATAACATCACTCAATATATTTTCACTGCAATCATATCGCAATATCGATAATATTTTGTATGACTTCTACAAAAGCATAATAAGATACGCACAAATAGAAGTACACGTCGAAATAATTTAATAATCATGTTAAATATACACATAAACGTGAAAATCTTAACACTACTTACATATCAACATAATTGCATATACGGAGAAGATTAAAACTCTATACATTTTCTTACTCCAAAAATAACACTATATACATGAACAAAATCAGATTTGACCGTCATGAAGATAGACAATTTTTAATAATTAAATGATATCCAAAATCACAAAACCAAATATCGAACAAAATAGACCATCGAAGATAAAAATCAGAACCGACCAGTCCGAAAATATTGTTTTGTTTAAAGTTTGAGCAAAAACCTACTAGTTGTCCAAAAACCTGCTAGTTTCTCTAAAATCCTACTAGTTATCCAAAAACCTGCTAGTTCTTCTAAAAACCTACTAGTTCGAAAGAAAGCCAATTTACACTATTAATATGAACTCAAATCAAAAAGGGTAAAAGACGAAACTTGTAGACAATTCTGACACCTTTCCAGAATGGTAAGGCTTGTCACAAACAAAGATGTAACGAATTCAGAAACAATTAAAATACGGACTGCCAGAACAGAATCAGCCCCTGATCACAACGATAATTTGATGTTGAAGATACTGAAAGCACATAATTTGACAATGAAATATGAACACAAAACGCAGAGATCGAAACAAGCTTTTCAGAATGATACTACTCGTAATTATTGGATAAAAGCTTGATTTACTACGAATATTCAAAGCTACAGCACATCAAGTCAAATTAATCTACCAGATTACAAAAAGGACAGATTTGAACATGTATACAAGCAGAATTAGGAAAAACACAAAGAACGAAAATTGTAGATAATCGAAATATCTTTCCAACGAGTACAAAATCATAACATTTCGAGAAATAATGAATTAGATACGAATTTTATGAGGAATCAGAATTGTTGAGAATCAAACATACGAATTTTACAAATTTACATGTAGAATCTCAAAAATGCTAAACAACTAAAGTTGTAGATACTTATGAGATTTTTCCGAAATACCTAAAATATATAGATTCTGATATAAAACAAATTCAATATGATTTTTACGGAAAATGTAAATTATCATAACTCATACAAACACACATTTAGAACAATGCAATGAAAAAGAAGAGAACGATAAAGGGGATGCGTACCTTTTAATCTTAAAATAAGTATTGGCTAATCCTCTTTGGATTTTTAGTCGATGATCATAAGAACAACTTGTATCTCTTAACGCACCTTGAACAATCAACCACTTCCTCTAGCTAATATGGCTTGGAGCTAAAGTTCCACTAGGATACCAAAAGAATCTTTCATGTTTGTAAAAATTAATCAATTTCATGGATATAAGGTCCACCATCGTAATGACGGAGCGAAAGAGCTAGTCGTGCTGATAACGTGTTATCTAATATATAATATATATATATAGGAGAACTAGAGAGAGTTAGAGAGAAAAGAACACATGTACTCTTTTTCCTTCACTAGGGTTTTTCCTAGTAAGGTTTTAACGAGGCATGATGTTAGTACATGTCATCCAAGGGGGAGTGTTATGTACACTTATGGATGCCCTTTCCACCTCCTCAACTCTTAACCTTTCATTGTTTTGTAACTCCAACTATTGGCTTTTCACTACTTTGTAACTTGTAAAAGAAGTATCATATCTCCCCCCTCATTTCAATATATCTCGAATCTTACGCATTCCAATCTTATTTACCAATTTCCTGAAGGATGATGTAGGAAGTGCTTTTGTGAATAAATCTGTTGGATTCTCACATGAGCGAATCGAACAGACATCAATTTCTCCCATTTGCTGAAGCTCATGAGTGAAGAAAAACTTTGGATCAATGTGCTTCGTTCTATCACCTTTAATGTCGGATCTCCAATCTTAACCATATACATAAATGACCATCCTCATGGGTTGCCAGAATCACGATACAATCATAAGAAATGCCTGCAATTGTTAATTTCATAGCATACCAAAATAATAACATCTACGCCATATGTGAATACATATTCAACTCTGAGACGCAAATTATGATAATCATGTAAACACTTTGCACATGAAAAATCAATATAAACCTTTGTCAAATAGGTTAGTGGAGATCAAATAAAATTATGATAATATGATTTATGATTTATGATAACAAAGGTTTATATATACACTAACCTATAAATCATAAATCATATTATCATAATTTTATTTGATCTCCACTAACCTATTCGATAAAGGTTTATATTGATTTTTCAGGTGCAAAGTGTTTACATGATCATCATAATTTGCGTCTCAGAGTTGAATATGTATTCACATATGGCATAGATGTTATTATTTTGGTATGCTATGAAATTAACAATTGCAGGCATTTCTTATGATTGTATCGTGATGCTGGCAACCCATGAGGATGGTCATTTATGTATATGGTTAAGATTGGAGATCCGACATTAAAGGTGATAGAACGAAGCACATTGATCCAAAGTTTTTCTTCACTCATGAGCTTCAGCAAATAGGAGAAATTGATGTCTGTCAGATTCACTCATGTGAGAATCCAACAGATTTGTTCACAAAAGCACTTCCTACATCATCCTTCAGGAAATTGGTAAATAAGATTGGAATGCGTAAGCTTCGAGATATATTGAAATGAGGGGGGGGGGGGGGGAGATATGATACTTCTTTTACATTACATTATGTACAACACATGTACTCTTTTTCCTTCACTAGGGTTTTTCCCACAGGGTTTTTCCTAGTAAGGTTTTAATGAGGCATGATGTTTGTGCGAGTCATCCAAGGGGGAGTGTTATGTAATATTGTATGACTCTTAGCTTTACAACTACCATTGTAACTCCAACCTTAGCTATTCACTATCCTTGTAACTCCTCCAACTCTTAGCTTTTCATATCATTGTAACTTATGATTTGGGAGGCTATATAAAACCTTGCTTGTACATTGTTTACACATATGGATAAAATGATAATCTCCCTTCCCTCTCTATTATCTAGCTCTCTCCATTGTTATATATATATATATATTATTATACAACAATATTAAATTAGTTGAGGTCTTTGTCTAACATTTTAAGAGAACGGCCTCACATCCTCAATATTCTTAGAGTTATTATGGACATGAAGATAAATTAATGTTCCACATATGAGGGTCTTGAAAATTAGCTTTCATGTGAAGAGAAATTTTAAAATAAAATATAAAATTTAGCTGGGATATTTCTTTAACGCCTTGATATTCTGGAGAAAAAGGAATATTTTCGACCTTGAATAACTTCGCCTCGTCCAAAGTTAGGTTGCACCCTAGGAGCCGGTAAGTGAGGCCCTCAATCTATGTTGATATTAAAGATGACGCTGCTACTAGCTTAATATCGTAATACAAAGTAAAAGAAAAATGTATGTGTTAGAATATATTATAAGATTCTGACAAGTTCCTTACTCTAGTATCTTAACATTTTAGAGGGACTCATTACTTAACATAATATCAGAGCACGCGGATGACTAAGTTGGACAGAAATGGGCTCTCAAGTGACGGAGAGTGTTAGCCCTTTGGGAGTTTATTTATTTATGCTTGTTTAAACTAGTACTAAAGCACTATGATATTTATGCATTTGCTTGTTATAAATTTAGTGTTTGGTACTTTTTTACTTTTGTGTGATTAATTATGGCATAATAATAGGGTTAATTATCTTGTTGATCACTAAAGTGGGCATAAAATATCAAGTTGGTCACCAAACTGAAAATGGTCTCAATCACGTCATTAAAGTCGGCTACAGGGTACACTCCGCTAAATAAATAATTTTTTTTAGACGAAAAATGATGATGTATTAAAAAATATTTAATGTGATATCTACATGGTAGGGTAACATACCCATTTTAGACCAAAAAATCGAAGAAATTAGCATTAATATTAGTGTTTTCCGTCCAGAAAAAAATAAGTTATAAAATAGAATGTACTTGTAGCTGACTTTAGTGACCTGTTTGAGACCGTTTTTAGTTTGGTGACCAACTTGATACTTTAGGTCCATTTTAGTGACCAACAAGATAATTAAGCCCATAATAATATAACTAAAATAAACACAATAACAAAATTCATAGATAACAAAAGGAAGAATATAGTTAAGGGAGAATTATCCCAATATTTGTCCTATGTGTAACGAAAGGCTCTTACATCCTAATGACTTCATGTAGCCTTATTTCTACTTATTCCTACTAAATAATGAAATCCGTTATGGACTTCTACATAATAAATGTAATAACCCTAATTTCTAGTACCTTGTAATAGGACCTTGATGAATAGTAAATGCCCTTTTGAGTACAAATTATCATGTCACGTTATTTGCATGTTGTAAAATTAAAGTTTCAAAGCCGTATTGTTATTATTTGTTAGGGTTAAATGGCATTTAGGTCACCAAACTGACTAGTAATTCTCAATTGGGTCATCGAACTGAAAAAGCTTTCAATCAGGTCATAAGTCAATTTAAAATTTTCAATCAGGTCACTAACCGTAACAGACGTTAAAAAACGGACGGAAAGATGAGTAATCAAGCTGACATAGCTAATCTTTGTCCAAAGTGGCAAGGATCCGACATGATTGTTACCCAAATTCCCCAATTCTATTACCCATTTCCCCTCTTTATACACTCTTTCAATTAGGTTTTACTTTTTTATAAAATATCTCACTTAGGTTTTATAGAAAATTCCCACGTACATTCATCCCACATACACTCATGAAGAACACAAAGAATGTCCACCGGAAAAAGTCAACGAGACTTAACGCTCGTGAAATTTTTTATGTGTTTAGTGATTACAATGAAAACGTTCATGTGTTTAGTGACCTGATTGAAAGCTTTTTTAGTTCGATGACCCAATTGAAAGTTACTAGTCAGTTTAGTGACCTAAATGCCATTTAACCCTTATTTGTTATAATTGAGTGAAGGTAAATTTACAAACGTGGAAGAATACCTAAATTTACAATTTGACTATATACAATTTACAATTTGAACATATACGCAGAAGAATTTGAACTCACAATTTAGGGCAAACAACATCCCCAAATTGACTCTAAGCAACTCAGAGCAAAACAATACCTAAATTTTGAAATTCAAACAACAAAGAACTCTAAATTGCCTCTAAATTGAGAATATACAATTTGAATATATATACAATTTACAATTTGAACATATACGAAGAAGAATTTGAACTCACAATTTAGGGCAAACAACATCCCCAAATTGACTCTAAGCAACTCAGAGCAAAATAATAGCTAAATTTTGAAATTCAAACAACAAAGAACTCTAAATTCACTACAATAAAAATGCAATCAGACAACACCAATCAGACAACGCTCGGTGGAAAAAGTGTTGCCCAGAATTAACACACAACGGTTATTTTTCATCCTCGAAAAAGCATTGTCTTACCCAGAGTCCTTACAACGGTTTAAAAACCGTCGTCTACAAAACTGAATCAGACAAGGGTATTTTGGAAGTGCTGTTGCCTAAACGTGACAAATAGACAACAGTTTTCAGAGATATTGTGTGAAATAATCTAAGACAATGTCTCATAAACCGTTGTTATAATAATACAACAGTTTTCATTAACGTATTGTGTGAAGAATCCTGATACAACGGTGCAATAAACCGTTGTTGTAACGAGACAAGAGTTTTCTAAGTTGTGTTGTTTAATATGGTTTCAAACAACTATTTATATTACCGTTGTCTGACCCGGAACCAACATACAACTGTTTATATATTGTATGTTTGTTTTCCAAACAAGACTTTTATTGTTAAAACCGTTGTCTAATTTTCAGTACAGAAAAAAAATATAAATGGAATTTCAGCTAACCTGCCATCAAAATAGAGGCATCATATGCATCCAACAAACCAAGACCAAATTAGCTAACAAACCAAACATGAAGAAACTTAACAGAAACAAACCAACCAAGTGTCAAGAATAATCGTTACAAATTCAAAGAACACAAATTAAATTACATCACGAAAGTTCTATTAGTTCATCTATGTCCGGCAACATCAACATAGTCTTCAACATCCGGCAAATTGGGTAGAAAAAAATCATTCTCGAGTTCCACTTCCATGGATCCCTCACTTTCATCCTCATTGTCTTCATAGTACTTTTTATCAGGTAATTTCAACACAATGGACCATAATTTATCAAGAGGATCGTCGATGTAACAAACTTGCTTAACATGTTTTGCTAAAACAAATGGATCATTCAAATACCCCAACCTATTCAAATTAACCAATGTATAGCCCAAGTCATCGACCTTAATCCCTTTGTTCATATCTACCCACTTACAACGAAAAAGTGGGATCCTAAAGTTGCTATAGTCCAACTCCCATATATCAATTATGACTCCGTAAAATATATGCGACAGATGCTCAATATTTTGATCCTTACCATCCAGAACCATTGTATCGGCTTGTACACACACACCACTTCATTGAACTTGACGTGTATCATCACGATCCTTGGTACTATAGACACCATCTATTTTGTAGCCACTGAATGCAGGAACATCCTTGTTAGGCCCATCTGCAATCCATCTTATCTCATGCGATACCTCTTTTCCATCAAACAAATCGGAAGCAATCTGCCAAGTTGCAAAATGATACATATGTGAGCTACGTAGTTGTAAAAAAAATGCACAAAACTATTATGAAATGCACATAATACCTTATCTTTGAACCATTTTGGGAATGTCTCATTTTGCTTGTTTTTCAGCCACATTTCGTCATTTTCATGATCCCGATTGTTAGTCATCAAAATTGACATGTGTTCACTGCATGTAATCACAGTAGATAATATAAAAATATGCAACCAGTTATATAAGTGAATACAATTTCATGACTTACTCAAAATATGGCCTAATGGTAGTTGTATTTTGTAGAACACATAAATGTGCTACATGCAAATCCATGATGCTCGGGTTTATCATCGTTGCACCAGATAATGGCCTGCAAATGGCATCCTTGGTATGCCTACCATTTTTCGGTACCCCAATAGTCGCTTCTTCATGGTTCACCAAACAATCAACCGCCTCTTCCGCAATATAAGCCTCAGCAATGCAACCTTCTGCACGAGCCCGATTCCTTATATATCCCTTGAATGTCTTCATATACCTCTCAAAAGGATACATCCATCTAAGGAAAATTGGTCCGCAAAGCTCAACTTCTCGTACAAGATGAACAGAGAGATGAAACATTAAATCAAACAAGGAAGGGGGGAAGTATTTTTCAAGTTGGCATAAGGTTTCTACTAACTGAGATTGCATTTTCTCCAACTTATCAACCTCAATAACTTTACTGCAAATGGCCTTGAAGAAGAGACAAAACCGAATAACAGTGTTCCTGACCTGTTTTTGCAGTGATGACCGAATTGCAATCGGGAGCAGGTGATGCAAAATCATATGACAGTCATGAGATTTCAATCCAGTAAGCCGAAGAGTTTCCATTGATACAAGACTCCTAATGTTAGAACAAAAACCATCAGGGAACTTCATTCTGAGAAACGATGAGCAAACAACTTTTTTTTCGGCATGACTTAAATTCCAAGATGCTAACGGTAACTTCTCCTTCTTTCCCGCAACTTTTGGTCTCAGCTCCATTCTTATTCCCATCTCTGCCATGTCAAGACGGACATTTTCCTTGTCTTTGGTCTTCTTTGGTATATTAAGCAAGGTACCAAGTAAAGCTTCACATATATTTTTCTCGATGTGCATCACATCGAGAACATGCCTAATGGGCAAAAACTTCCAATATTGAAGTTCAAAGAATATAGAAAATTTCTTCCAAATTGGTCGAGGATCACCTTTCTTGAAGCGAGGTTGGCGTTGTGTCTTACCATAGATATGGCGTACTTAGCTGCAAAGTTTAGTCATATTCGTTTCAAGAGAAACCCTAAGTACAAGTTCAAGGGCTCAACGAACAGATTCCAGAAGAGCAAGTATGCACCTAGTACAGACTTTAAGGGAGGCTACAAGACTGGCATGATTGATAGAAGCAAATCAAGATGCTACAATTGTAATGAGTTAGGGAATTTCGCCACTGAATGCCGGAAGCCTCGTCAAGCAAGTGACATGAAAGATGTCTATGTAAAGAAAGACTCATATGAGGATTTGAAGAAGGAGAATTCCAAGCTGAAACAGCAACTGGAGGCATTGTCTGGAAAGCAGAAATGGAAGGCTTATATAGCAGAGGGAAAACACTGGGATGATACTGATTCAGATGAAGAGGATGAATATGTAAATGTTGCCCTAATGGCTGACTCTTCAGAGGAATCACCACAATTATCTCAGGTACCTATCTTAACTACAATTGATATGTCTAACTCTGAGTACAAGAAAACTGTGCAAGATCTAAGTGTAGAATTGTTTAATGTACACACAAGCATGCTAGCATCTGAAATGGAGAATGCTAAACTAGTTCTTAAGATTAAAAAATTAGAATCTAAAAATGAAGAACTAGAGCTTGTAGCTGTCACATTAGAAGATCTTAAGCAAAAGAATGCGTACTTAGAGAACAAGGTCAAGTGTAATGATGAGATAGAGACTATCCTCAGGAAGCAGATTTCAGATTTAGATTTGAAGCTGAATGCTTTTAAGAATTCCGCCTTGATTTCTAAGGAGATCATTGATACTCAGACCCAGGGTAATAAAACTGCTATAGGACTTGACTATTCCAAAAAGGCTGGGAAAAGGACTCTGGAATTTCCTGTGACATATTCTGTTGTCAAGAAGGATATTCCACATATTCTTAAGAATGTGGTCAGTCCAGTCTATGTCAAGCCCTTCTCAGAACCTTTTAATGAGGATGACCTTTTCATAAGACAAGAATTGCTTGAGGAGGATTTATTGAAGGAAAAAGAGGTGAAGACTAAGTTGCCTAGGAAATCAGTAAAAACTGTTATACCTAAAACTGAAGTAGGTGACTTAGTTAGCAATGCTAAAAAGAACAGGAATGGGAAAAAGAAGATTGTTAATCAGGAAATTGTTCCATTTTCTCCCATTGCATCTAGGAAGTTGTGTAAAATCTGTAATTCTGATGGACACCTTACACATGCATGTAAAAAGGTTAAAGTAGGAACTGCTGATACTTCTGCAATGCATAACATGTCTGAAATGCCTGATGTTCATAAACCCTGTGGTAAGAAAGAGTGCTTGCTATGTACATACAACATTATGCATGCTTATTTTAAGTTGATGAATGCATCTGGTAGCAATAGCACTGATAATGTTAAATCCACAGATAATATGAAAATCAAACAGAGTAAGAATAAATTGAATTTTACTCCTGTTAAAGTATCTAAACCTTCAGGACCCAAACAATTTTGGGTACCAAAGTCCGCTTAATCAATCTGTGATTGCAGGGTAAGGTTAAAAGCTCAAAGGTCGTGTGGATTCTGGATAGTGGCTGTTCTAGACACATGACAGGTGAAAAGTCCCTGCTTACAGAGGTGATTAAGAAGACCGGCCCGATTGTAACCTTTGGAGATGAGAGCAAAGGATTCACTACGGGATATGGTAAATTGAAAGTTGGGAATGTCATCATTGAAAACATCTCTCTTGTTGAAGGATTGAAGCACAATCTTCTAAGTATCAGTCAGTTCTGTGATAAAGGCTACAATGTAGATTTCAGAAAGGACAAGTGCTTGATCACCAACAGAAAGGATGAGAAGCTTACTCTACTGGGAGTGAGAAAAGGAAATTTGTTTATAGCAGACCTAAGTTCTACCAGTGAAGGAGAAGTTATATGTTTCTGTGGAAAGGCATCTTCAGAACAAAGTTGGCTATGGCACAAGAAGCTCTCACATATGAACTTCAAAACTATGAACTCTTTGGTAAAGAGAGAGTTAGTGAGAGGGTTGCCCCTGATGGAATTCAATCAGGAGGGACTATGTGAAACATGTGAAAAGGGGAAGTCGAAGAAAGCATCACATGGAAGCAAAGGAATGACAAACATTGTTGAACCGTTACAGCTGATTCATATGGATTTATTTGGTCCAGTCAATGTTATGTCACTTTCAAGAAAAATATATGCATTGGTGATGGTGGATGACTACTCCAAGTACACGTGGGTGTTGTTCATACAATCAAAGGATGAAGCAACACTACTAATCATTGATCACATCAAGAAGATAGAAGTGGAAGCTAAGCTACCTGTGTGGACAATCAGATCAGACAATGGAACTGAATTCAAGAATGTAGTTCTTAATGATTTCTGCTCAGAGAAAGGAATATCAAGACAGTTTTCAGCACCAAGAACTCCTCAACAGAATGGAGTAGTGGAAAGGAAGAACAGGACCTTGGTTGAAGCAGCAAGGACCATGTTGAATGAAGCAAAACTTCCCACTTACTTTTGGGCTGAAGCAGTGAACACAGCTTGCTACACTCAGAATCGTACCCTGATCAACAAAGATCATGAAAAGACTCCGTATGGGTTAATGGCCAACAAGAAACCAACACTGAAGTACTTTCATGTGTTTGGTGCAAAATGCTTTGTACTTAAAGATGGAGAACATCTTGGCAAGTTTGATGCCAAAGCAGATGAAGGCATTTTTCTGGGCTATTCTATGGAATCTAAGGCTTACAGGGTATATGTGATTGAAGATAAGAAGGTGTTGGAAAGCTTTAATGTAACATTTGACGACACCAAAAGACCAGGCCTGCAAACAAGAGAGAACTCTGAATCCTTGGTATTTGAAAATTTATCAGGAGATCTCTCTGACAATGAAGAAGAACCTGAAGTTGTTACAGTTATTAATAATAATCATGATGATAATGATTCTGGACCAAGTGGTGATAGTGGTGGACATACCGTCAACAACTCAGGGGGAGCAGGAGAAGGATCAACTAGTCACACTCCACAATATCTAGAACATGGAGAATCATCAAGATCGCATCTGCCAAGACAAAGGGTATGGAATAGAGATCATCCCTTTCACTTGATCATTGGTGATCCGGACACAGGAGTGAGAACTAGGAGAACATCACAAAATGAATGTCACTATTCTGGGTTTCTTTCAGAAACAGAACCTAAGAAAGTTGAAGATGCTCTAGATGATCCAGATTGGGTGATTGCTATGCAAGAGGAACTCAATCAGTTTGAAAGGCAGAAAGTTTGGAAGCTGGTACCCAGGCCTAAGGGAAAATCTGTTATTGGAACAAGATGGGTATTCAGAAATAAGTTGGACGAAGATGGCATTGTAACGAGAAAAAAAGCCAGACTGGTTGCTAAAGGTTACTCTCAAGAAGAGGGTATAGATTATGATGAAACCTATGTACCAGTAGCAAGACTTGAGGCCATCAGAATGTTTCTGGCATTCGCAGCACATTCCAATTACAAGGTATATCAGATGGATGTGAAGAGTGCTTTTCTGAACGGGGAGTTAGAAGAAGAAGTGTATGTGGAACAACCTCCAGGTTTTGAGGATTCAAAACTAGCAGACTTTGTGTACTTTCTATTCAAAGCTCTCTATGGACTCAAACAAGCTCCAAGGACATGGTATGACACTCTCTCTGAATTCTTACTTAAAAATGATTTTACAAGAGGTGTTGTAGACAAGACTCTCTTTTACAAAAAGCACAAAAATGATTTAATATTGGTGCAAGTATATGTTGATGACATAATATTTGGTTCTATTAATGATGATCTATGCAAGAGATTTGCTAAGTTAATGTAGAGTCGTTATGAAATGAGCATGATGGGTGAATTTTCATTCTTTCTTGGACTGCAAGTATACCAAAGACAAGATGGTATATTCATTTGTCAGTCCAAGTACATCAAAGATCTTCTTAAGAAGTATCAAATGGAAGACTCATCTATAGCAAAGACTCCTATGCCAACTGCCACTAAGCTTGATAAGGATGAAACTGGTAAGAAGGTTGACATCACAGGCTATAGAGGTATGATAGGCTCATTACTTTATCTCACTGCAAGTAGACCAGATATAATGTTTGCAACATGCTTGTGTGCTAGGTTTCAGTCTGATCCTAAAGAATCTCATCTAATAGCTGTTAAGAGAATATTTAGATATCTTAAGGGGACCCCAAATCTTGGAATTTGGTACCCTAAATATACATGATTTGATCTTATTGGATACACAGACTCTGATTTTGCAGGTTGTAAGATTGATCGGAAGAGTACTTCAGGAAGGTGTCAGTTTCTTGGAAGAAGGTTAGTTTCCTGGTATAGCAAGAAGCAGCATTCAGTGTCCACATCAACAGCTGAAGCTGAATACATTGCTGCTGGTAGCTGCTGTGCTCAGATCTTGTGGATGAGAAACCAACTTCGTGACTATGGGCTTTTGTTGACAAAGATTCCAATATTTTTGCGACAACACAAGTGCCATAGCAATCTCAAATAACCCAGTGCAACACTCGAGGACGAAGCACATCGACATCAGGTATCATTTTATCCGAGAGCATGTCATGAGTGGAACTGTGGAGTTACATTTTGTACCCACAGAGGAACAAATTGCAGACATCTTTACTAAACCGCTTGATGAATCTACTTTTTCAAGACTGGTTGGTGAACTTGGGATGTTAAATATTTCTAATTAATTTGATTAGAAGTCAGTAACTACAGATAGTCCTAGTGAATACATGAGTTTAAGAATTTCTATATACTTAGGACTCGTGAAGTTATTTTCTGGAGCAATTCTCGTAGTTAGGATTATTGTACTAATTTTATGTCATAATTATGGATGATATATCTTCTGGCATTTAATTGGTTATTAATTCTAAAAATTATTTAGGTGCTAATATTTGTTCTAAATATTGAAGCATCTATTTAATTTGAATTAATTTGCTTTGTTTTTAACATTGTAGATTAATGTAGCATAATTTATTAGTTTTAATTGATTAATATCATTTGATGATATTTAATTGATTTTATTCTAAGAAAATTGTGAATTTTCTGTTAACAATTGATTTTGGTAAATTTTAAAAGATTTATTCAAAATAAAACTTGACAGGAAATACAAAAATTTGAATTTTAGAACATGAACAGGTTTTAAAATTTGAAAAGAAGCAAAAAGTATCGAATTTAGGAAATTCGACAGTTTTTCCAAGTACAAAGAAAATTCTATCGAAATTAATTTTCGATAGTTTTTGAAAAGGAAAAGAAAAAACTATCGAAGACATTTCTCGATAGTTTTTGAGGATAATTAGAAAAAGTATCGAAGTGGATTTACTCTATTCCATATTTAAATTCTCGATATTTTTCTCATAAAATGTGTTCGATAGTTTCTTGATTTAAACAGGAACAGAGTTCGATAGTTTTTATAAAAACCTTTTTAAATTCTGTTTTTCAAAAACTTCGTTAGTTTTCCAAAAACTATCGAAGTACAGTTGACAGGTTTGCCCCTATGTAAAAACCATCGAACGTTCAATAAAATCTATCGAACAGTATAATGACCAAAATACCCTTGACATGTCTGTGAGTATTGTTCGCCCAAAATCACGCAAGCGTACGCGGTCACAAGTAATATATGAATAAGTAGAGTTCGTTCCCACAGAGACTGGTTTACCACAGTTATGCACTTATGCAACAATGTATGGCTATTGTTCAATGCTAAGACAAGTATCAAATTTGGGTTTTGATTATCTAAATTAACTAAGCGAATTACCAAGACTATAATTAACTAATGATTTTACTGTCGAATTACTTATGAGAATAAAACATGGGATTCTAACTTCATTAAATACTTTATCTAGAGTCTTTTGTCTTTAATCAATGTATGTGACGGTTGTGACAACTAATCGGATAACACGAAATCAGTACACGCTACCTTTCAGTATACGTATACCAAACCACTCAAACATCCACAAAAGAGATAGAAGTTGAGCAGACACCAATTATGGTTAGACCCTATATGTCTATAAGATTTGAAAACATAACGGTTTAACGAGCAAGTTATCCATTCAGATTACATAGGGCTGGTAAGATGGTTAAAATCACCTACTAATCATGCATGACAAACATACATAAACCTATGCTAGCATGGCAAGTTCTAAACCTCTATATCCACTTTCGCAATCAATAGAGATTAACAAACAACTTAGATGTTAGCTACGCATCCAAGAAGAATAAGCACAACCAAACTAGGTTATCAATAATTCATCACACAAAAATCTTTAAAACAATTAACTACTAAAATCCATAGATAAATCCGTTAGAATCCCACGACAACGATTAGTTCATAATCGAACCGTTCATCATCGTGGATTCTGATGAAAACATAATAATAAATATGTCTGGAATACTGAATAAAAGTACTAGGGTTTATGAAGAAACAAACGAGAATCCAAAGTATCGCCTAATTAGAAGAATACAAAGATAAGTTGAAAACTAGATCTTCGTAATCAACCGTCTCCTTGTTCTCCTTGCCGGTGGATGAATATGTATGTATGTGTATAGATGTGTATGTCTCTGAAATCGTCCACCAAGTGTTTATATAGCCCCTTCTGCTGACTGGCTCTGGACCTTTCCATATCAGAACAGAAATAGGCTTCTTCAGCATTGGGCAAGCGCGGGCGCGCTTGATTGAGGCGTGGGCGCGCTCTAATAGTGATTCTGAAGAGCGGGGGCGCTTCCCTAGGGCGCGGGGCGCTCCTGCTTCTGACCAAAATCCTGAAAATTGCCTTCTTTTGCTGAAAATTGCTTTCTTTTGCTTTTTCTTTGCACTCTCAAGTCCCGCAACTACTAGGCTTTCACAAAGATGTCCTACACCACCATATAATCATAGAAATTCCACAACTCTGCCAATTACTAAGCTCTGCACATTCCAACTCAAAATACATTTAAAAACATCAAGTACTTGAGTACAAACAATCAATTTAAGCCGTTTTGAAGCGTTCCAAGTAGATATAGAATCCACTTATCACACCCCCAAACTTAAACCAATGCTTGTCCTCAAGCATAAACAGACTCTATAATGCAATGCATGAATGCAACTAATATACTAATGCAAACGATCCCCTCAGACTAACCACAACCAATCAACAAGCCAACATCTCAAGGAATGCAATCTTCCAAAAAGAGCTTGACCAAATCCCCGTATACTAACAATACAACACAGAAACGTGCGTGTGTGCGATGCTCATCAATATACTCCCAAACTAAATCAAGACCATATCCTATTCTTCACCAAAACAACCACAAGCTTATAAACAGAATGAACTCTAGACTCAAGAAACCACTAAAAGACATCTCATAATCCACTTGAGTTAGGCAGGAATTCATGCTTTATTACGACACACACAACACACATGCTTATTTGACCGTGCAATGGATGAGACCCCAAAAGGCTGATACAATAATACCCATGTAACGAGCGTTAGGTTAGTGGATCCCAAACCGGAAAAGTCTTAGGTCACTAGGCACAAAAGTCCCCTAGAACTTAATTGCTCGAGTATTAAAGAGCTCACCCTGATCAATTCTGCATAAACACAACTCTTTTTTTTTTCTTTTTTTTTATTTCGGAATGAGTGCGCTTTGTTTTTTCTCATCCCACCCTAGACTACTCTTTTTTTTACAATGAGCGGCTACTAGTCATTTGACGCCTAACTTTTATTAACAACTAGTATCAAATCCCTGGTTTCCCCCAAACTTATACTTTAGTGCTCCTTCGTATTCAAGGGAATAGACAAACATTCTAAATGTAAGCAAGTGATTAAATTCTAGCATCCAAACAAGTATGGTCTGATCAAATCCAAAAGCAACCAATGAGACTTATGAAATTGATTTGTTTCTGGCATGCAAGTCAATTCCTAGGAACTTAAATCAACCCTCTATTCATCATTACCACACTCCAATCAACATCGACTCACCAACGGAAACAGCCAAGTCCTACGAGATCATGAAATATGCTATGCAAATGCAACTAAATGGACTCACATGATAGATATAAACAAATATGCAAACACAATGCTCTATATGACATAAACATGCAAAGATATGAATGAACTAATAACTACATATGCAATATGAATCCTATATGAACACACACACACACTAACACTACTATTCCTTAATTATCACCCCTACACTTACAGTATTCAATGTCCTCATTGAAGGTAATAAAAAGGAATGTGTAGAGAATACCTAATCATCAGCAGGACCACCCTCCTCGGGTGGAGAATCAGGTGGTGGATACTGTATCAGCTCCAAAAACAGGCCAAGCAACATCAACTCCAGTGGTTCGGAAAGCAGTACCCAAAGCCCGAGGCAATTACTCTGCAAAGATGGGATAAAAAGAACACAAAACCACTTTTATTTCTAAATTTATTTATTTATTTTATTTATTTTTTGTTTTTTTTCTATGAACAGTGCCCCCTGCGCGGGCGCGCTCTATCTTCTGTCCAGAATTTTTTTTTTATGTTTTTTTTTCAACACACACAAAATAATACTATAACAATTGCGTGGGATGCCTCCCACGAAGCGCTTGTTTTACGTCAATAGCTTGACGTGAATCCGTTCTCATCCAGTCGCAAGAACGGTGAATGTCGACTCACGGTTCACCTTATTACCAACGTCATGCTTCAGCCACTGACCATTAACCTTGAACGCTTCGTCCGGAAACTTATGGAAAATCTCTACTGCATCATGCGGAAATGCTGATTTAACTGTGATAGGCTCCGACCACCTCGACTTACGCTTTCCTGGAAAAAATCTGAAACAAGACTTGAAACGCAGAACTAGCTGACCTGGCACAAATGAATGTTTCACCACCCCTCTTTCATGCCAGTCCTTAACCTTCTCCTTATATAGCCTGTTGCTCTCGTAGACTTTACCATACCTCAATTGATCCTGCAGTGGTTGGAGTTCAAGTGTAGGAGCTTCTTCCATAGATGGTTTAAGTTGCTCCTGAGAATTGTTCAGCTCTGCTAATCCAAGAGATTCGAATGGCGCATCAATTTTTCTTTTCCACAGAGGTGCATTCAACAACTGAAGTTGCTCTGCTCTTTCTTCGTCTTCGATATCAGAATCCCCTATCAAGACTCTCTCCACTGTATCTGACTTCAGCGGTTGTTCAATCTCTGTATTGACGATAGAATCGACCATCTCCAATTTAAAGCACTCTTCTTCCTCAGTTGGAAATTTCATTGCCTTGAACACGTTAAAAGTGACCTTCTGATTTTGAACCCTCATTGTAAGCTCTCCTTTCTGCACATCTATCAAAGTACGGCCTATAGCTAAGAACGGTCTTCCCAAGATAATCAGAATCTTCTTGTCTTCCTCAAAGTCCAGAATAACAAAATTAGCAAGAAAAATGAGCTTATCCACCTTAACCAAGACATCCTCTACTATACCCCTAGGATATGTGATTGACCGATCAGCCAGCTGTAAGGACATGTTTGTAGGTTTAGGCTCATGAAGTCCAAGTTGCATGAAGACAGACAACGACATCAGATTAATACTAGCTCCCAAGTCACACAAGCACTTGTTGAAAGATAGATTGCCGATACTGCATGGTATGGTGAAACTCCCTGGATCCTTCAGTTTAGGAGGTAACTTCTGCTATAGGATAACACTGTATTCTTCTGTAAGAGCGACGATTTCCAACTCCTCGAGTTTCAACTTCCGAGACAGAATACCCTTCATGAACTTTGCGTAGCTCGTCATCTGTTCTAGAGCTTCCGCAAAAGGTATATTGATATGTAACTTCTTGAAAACCTCCAGAAATTTAGCGAACTGTTATCCAACTTTTGCTTCTGAAGACGTTTAGGGAATGGCGGAGGAGGATAGACTTCCTTGCTCTCTGTAGCTTGCTTCAGAATAGGTTTCTCAGTAGAATGGTCATTCTTCTCCGGATTGTTGCCCAACTGATCAGCGTTTTCTCCATTTTTTTCACTTTCTGGTAGAATGGGAGGCGCGGGCGCGCTATGAACAGTGCGGGCGCGCCCTAGGTACTCTTCACTTTTCAAATTTTCTTCATTTTGCGTTGTTTATGAGTTCTGATCATTCGTAACCCTTCCAGATCGCAAGGTAACTGCTTTTACATGTTCCTTGACCTCCCGTTTGCCTGGATTAGCTTCCGTATCACAAGGGAGAGTTCCCTGTGGTCTATTCAACAAAGCATTAGCAATCTGACCGATCTGATTCTCCAGAGTCTTGATGGAAACAGCTTGGCTCTTGCACATTAGCCTCAATTCCTCCAATTCAGATTTTTCATTAGATGATTGCCCAGCATTGCCTTGAGATGGTTGTTGAAAACCTGGTGGTTGATATGGTTGCCTTGGAGCATACTGCTATTGAAACCCAGAAGAATTGAATGGTTTAGCTCTATATTGCTGACCTTGAAACTGCTGATACAGCTGTTGTGGTTGTTGCATACCACCCTGATTGTTACTCCAGCTGAAATTCGGATGATTCCTGTTATTCGGATGATAGGTGTTAGGCACTGGCTGCTGTGGTCTCTGGAAATTACTCACAAACTGCGCCGATTCATTAGATATAGCACATTGAGTCGTGTCATGTGCACCTGCACATAGCTCACACACACTAGCCACCTGCTGAACTCCATAGTTAGTCAAAGAATTAACCTTCATAGACAGAACCTTCAACTGAGCTGCTATTGCCGTAGCTGCATCCACTTCCAGAATTCCTGCTACCTTACCTTGTGATAACCTCTGAGTTGGATTCTGGTATTCATTAGCAGCCATCATCTCAATTAGATCATAAGCTTCCTCATAGCTTTTAGCCCAAAGAGCTCCACCTGATGCTGCATCAAGCATTGGTCATGATTGACCTCCCAGTCCATTATAGAAACAATTGATCACCATCCAATCAGGCATTCCATGATGAGGACACTTCCTAAGCATCTCCTTGTAACGCTCCCAAGCTTCACATAAAGTTTCTCCAGAATATTGTGCAAACTGAGTAAGAGCATTCCTGATTGCAGCTGTTTTAGCCATAGGGAAGAATTTAGTGAGAAACTTCTGAGCAAGATCCTCCCATGTAGTAATAGAACCTGTTGGTAGAGAGTGCAACCAGCCCTTAGCTTTATCCCTAAGAGAAAATGGGAAAAGTCTCAATTTCACAGCATCTTCTGACACTCCGTTGAACTTGAAGGTGTCGCAAATCTCAATGAAATCCCTAATATGCAAATTAGGATCTTCCATTGGAGCACCCCCAAATTGAACTGAATTCTGCACCATCTGAATCGTGCCAGGCTTGATTTCAAAAGTATTAGCTGCAATAGCAGGCCTGACAATGCTAGATTGAATGTCATTGATCTTCGGCTGAGAATAGTCCTTCAAAGCCTTCGTTTCCGCTACTGGTTCTCCCATAACTAGATTCAATTCAAGTGATTCCTTACGAGATTGAGAACGTGTTCGCATACACGCTCACTAGAATACCTGAAACTCACCAAACAAAGTAAAATCGATGAGAAAATAATCCGAGTTAGTGAACTTTAACGACCACTGATGACAAGTACATAAACTATATAAATAACACCGAGTCCCCGGCAGCGGCGCCAAAAACTTGTTCGCACAAAATCACACAAGCGTACGCGGTCACAAGTAATATATGAATAAGTAGAGTTCGTTCCCACAGAGACTGGTTTACCACAGTTATGCACTTATGCAACAATGTATGGCTATTGTTCAATGCTAAGACAAGTATCAAATTTGGGTTTTGATTATCTAAATTAACTAAGCGAATTACCAAGACTATAATTAACTAATGATTTTAATGTCGAATTACTTATGAGAATAAAACATGGGATTCTAACTTCATTAAATACTTCATCTAGAGTCTTTTGTCTTTAATCAATGTATGTGACGGTTGTGACAACTAATCGGATAACATGAAATCAGTACACGCTACCTTTCAGTATACGTATACCAAACCACTCAAACATCCACAAAAGAGATAGAAGTTGAGCAGACACCAATTATGCTTAGACCCTATATGTCTATAAGATTTGAAAACATAACGGTTTAACGAGCAAGTTATCCATTCAGATTACATAGGGCAGGTAAGATGGTTAAAATCACCTACTAATCATGCATGACAAACATACATAAGCCTATGCTAGCATGGCAAGTTCTAAACCTCTATATCCACTTTTGCAATCAATAGAGTTTAACAAACAACTTAGATGTTAGCTACGAATCCAAGAAGAATAAGCACAACCAAACTAGGATATCAATAAGTCATCACACACACATCTTTAAAATAATTAACTACTAAAATCCATAAATAAATCCGTTAGAATCCCACGACAACGATTAGTTCATAATCGAACCGTTCATCATCGTGGGTTCTGATGAAAACATGATAATAAATATGTCTGGAATACTAATTAGAATCATAAGTACTAGGGTTTATGAAAAACAAACGAGAATCCAAAGTATCGCCTAATTAGAAGAATACAAAGATAAGTTGAAAACTAGATCTTCGTAATCAGCCGTCTCCTTGTTCTCCTTGAATACAAAGATATGTATGTATGTGTATATATGTGTATGTCTCTAAAATCGTCCACCAAGTGTTTATATAGCCCCTTCTGCTGTCTGGCTCTGGACCTTTCTATATCAGAACAGAAATAGGCTTCTTCAGCATTGGGCAAGCGCGGGCGCGCTTGATTGAGGCGCGAGCGCACTCTAATAGTGATTCTGAAGCGCGGGGGCGCTTCCCTAGGGCGCGGGGGCGCTCCTGCTTCTGACCAAAATCCTGAAAATTGCCTTCTTTTGCTGAAAATTGCTTTCTTTTGCTTTTTCTTCGCACTCTCAAGTCCCGCAACTACTAGGCTTTCACAAAGATGTCCTACACCACCATATAATCATATAAATTCCACAACTCTACCAATTACTAAGCTTTGCACATTCCAACTCAAAATACATTTAAAAACATCAAGTACTTGAGTACAAACAGTCAATTTAAGCCGTTTTGAAGCGTTCCAAGTAGATATAGAATCCACTTATCAAGTATAAAACTACTACTTAGACGTTCTCTTTTGTTTTCATTTTCTGAGATCTAAGCTAGTTTGGTATACTTACAGATAGAGACAGCTAAGAACATCACCATCGATACTTTTCTCTTGTTTTTAACCGATCTAAACTTGAAAAAGTTACCTTCCATCACTGTTAATCAATTTTAACCGTAAAAGAGAGTTTCTTTTCAGTTTGTGAATCAAAACAGAAAAGAGAATCCATTGAAGTGATTTTGTGAACCATAAAGAACTGTTAAGTAATCTAGTGTGAAAATACTTAGTTGAAATCTGATTCATTCTTGGATTTAATTTCAATTTTAGTTAAAAGTGTACGGATTACATTGTTTCTGTTCTTGAAGTTGGGAATTATTCTTGGTTAAGGTTTTCAATTAGTTCGAAAGGGGTATTTTTGAAGAAATTGATTAATTAGTAATAATTAATTAATTTAAGTAAGGTTTAATTTTGGTTTAAAATTTAAATTTTCTGGAAAGTGTGAAAATACAATGGCCGGAGAATTTATTATTACCAAAACTAATAATGTCTCGTTTCAGAACCTGCCAGCCATTACGAACTTACAGTTTCGTGCATGGGCAGAGTTTTTGAATACATGTTCATTAGTGGTATATGCCTTGAGTACTCCCGTAGTCCTTTGCATCGATCAGTTGACTACGTTGTACACAACCGCCACGGACACAAGTGAGAATAACGTAAGGTCCTTTAGTTTTGTTGTGCCAGGGGGCAGAACAATAAGGGTGATAGAACATGATTTTAACAGGGTTCTACATTTTCCAACAGAAAACCTTGTTCCGGATCCCACGACTGAGGAGATACATGCTTTCTTCACTCTCATAAGAAGTCAACAACCAAACTTCTTTGTGGGAGAGTTTCTTAAGCATTACCTGACCAAGCCATGGAACTTTTTCTTTCACACACTTATCCATGTTTTTACTGCTAAGCTTACAAATCTGCATGGTATTCCCTTATTTCTTCAGAAGATAGGGTTTGCCATTGCTAACTATAGGCATATAAACATAGGATGATTAGTGATTGATCAAGTCATTCTGTGCATGGGACCACTGGATGAAAGAACAGGCATGGACGATGTGCTTTATTTCTATCCTAGGTTCCTACAGCTAATTCTCAATGATGTCTTAACAGATGATGAACGTGAGACATTTGAAGGCGAGGAGACCATGGAGTACATGAGGATGAAGAACAATGCAATAACCGCTCTGATAAGAAAGAATCATCTTCCAGGGGTAGCCACTGTTCCCACAGACTATCTAAGAACGGTGCCCCTACCACTTCTACCCCCAGGGGTAGCCACTGTTCCCACAGACTATACCCAATATTCAGACATCCGTGAGTGTAGAGGGAGATAGTGCCTTAGCAGCACCACATAAGGAGATACACCCTTCAACAACAGCTCTGCCTTCCTCTAAAAGGAGAATAATAGAAACCGAGGCAACTGTTGATACTTTATTTCAAACTTCCAAAGCGCCCTTTATTGATTTTTCTGATGCTGATTGGGCTACATTAACTAAAGCAATATCTGAACCAATAGCTCAATCTAGCAAAGAGGAATTGACGGAAGCAACTAGTGTTCCGACCATATTACGGTCAGGTTCACTGGTTGAAGGTTCTAAGAACCAAGTGTCTTCACAGACGTCGAGAGAAGGCTTTGACCTAAATGCACAATCTAAAGGGTCATTGTCTACCTCCCCAGATGGAACATATCTGGATCCTGCGGGTAAAGGGTCTGACGTAGGTGCAGATCGGCAACTCGGTGACAACGAATCAATTCATATTGAGGAGTTAACTGAGGTAAAGTCTTCACAGACTATTGGGGAAGTTTCAGGATCTCTGCTGTTAATAGAGCCCGATTCTAGCCTCCTAGAGATTCAAACTCTAGATCCTACAAAGGATACATCATCTACGGATGATCAACAACTTGGTTTAACCAAGGACGGGGACTTGCGAAGCCCCATTGCACCACCGGTGACCTCCTTAAGGACGACTACGGTGTTTTCTTCTGCAGGTACAACTAGCAGTAAGGGATTGAGTGAAACACAAACACTTACACCTGGCCTGAGTGGGAAAGGAAAAATGAGTGAAACACCGACAGAAACGTTGAGTGTACACCCAAAGCCAAATGTGAGGAGTGACACCCTAACCCTGCCAAACATTGATGATCTGCTATTACCGACAGAAAGAGAAGTACATGTCCAATCCACCCTCAAGGAGATGATAGTTCATGATCAACAAGGAAATCCATTATTCAAGGTTCCACTGCGGCCTTCCTTTGACCAAGGGATCTCCTCTATTCAAGCCAATGCTTCTTTAATGTCTATTCAAGAGAAGGTTGACTTGGCGGCGGCTGATTCTAGAAGAACTTATCGAGTCTTAGGCAGTGCATCTGGCACTATAACAGGTACTAAGCAGGCAGTGGACTCCTTGAAGAAGGAAGCAATGGAAGAACTGGTCGAATTGAGGACCGATGTCAAAGAGCTGAAAGATGGTTTCATGAATGAAGTGAATGCTCTACAACAAAGTCAAGAAGCTTTAAGAGAAGACGTTCTGGTTATCCGGGATTGTCAAGCTAGGGTAAAAGATGCAATGAACACCCTTTCTAGAGTGGAGTCTAGGCTGAACCAGAGGTTGGACAAAATTGAAAAGAATACCAAGCTGAGATTGGATGACATTGACCTGAAGCTAGCTTCTATACATGAAATGAATAGAGACATTTTTGACTTCATGGAGAATCAAGGTGACGTAGTACAGTCTATATGGAATATGTTGAGGAACCAATAACCCGGACCTTCAAATCAACAACCTGATCCTTCTACTACCTTTTACAATGAGGATAACTACATCGAGGATTGTTGGTCCTTGACTATTGCAGAAGGGGGGCGGGTTGAATGCAATACTGATAAAACTCAATCTACGTTTCAACAACTAAAACCAAGATTAAGGATTATCAGTTTATCATATGCAAACACAAGTAGACACACGAGTAATTCTCACAAAATAAATGTTTTATTTATTTTGCAATGGGTTGCTACAACCTCAAGAAAATGTTTGTTTTCTTGAGCTTCAGTTTCTTGAGTTCACACACAGAATGAATTGAGAGATAGACTAAGTAGGCTAAACCTATCACTTTCAATCACGGGTCTTGTGAAGCTGCTATCATTTTCAAGTGGCAGCTTCTTACAATTTGCCTGCCCGTGATTGTTTCCTAAATTGCTATACAGATAGCTTATCAATACATTACAAAGCAATCTAGAAACATTCTATTTTAAGCTAACATAATTCAGTAGATGTAGATTTGTCATACTCTGGAATTGGTGAGCTTTGTCATGTGATCTCTCAAGCTTCAGTCGTAGTTTTGCAGACCTGTTACAGTGTTGGGATACTGCAACACGCCTGTTTCTTGAACATCCAAACTGTCACGAGTTTGACTGGGTTGTTTACCAATACAAATGTTATCCCTTCATGACAGTATCCTGATGGCAAAGCTTGCTGTCACAGGAGTGTGCTTTTGGTGATAGTAAGAAATTCCCGCTAAAGATGCTGTCAGGATTTCCAAGCTTGCTGTCAGGCTAAGGTAAAGTTGATGTCAGAGGGCTTCCGCCAATGTTGCTGTCAGAGTGAATATACTGTCGTGACTCGCAACATGCTGTCTTCAAGTAACCTTACTGTCAGCGCTGTGACAGTAATCTTTATTCCTGCTGTTCATCTTGAGTACTTCTTGAGGCTTGAACAAATAAATGAACTTCTACCAAGATGCACTAGAATCTTATTTGTACTGAATAAAACGGTTACAAAGACATACTCTGGCTGTGACAGTATGTTCATACTTAATAAAAATTAAGCAAGTAAAGTGTTTAGTAAAGTTGTCTCATAGCTATCACCCATAAATCCTAGCAATCTCCCCAAATTTGTTTTTATGGAAAATAACAACAAATTTACAATTAATACATGCTGACAACTTAACTAACAAGATCAGAATTATACAAAAGATTTTTTACTTAGCTTCAGATTTCTTTTTCTGTCTTGCTTCATCCTCTCTGTTGAGAGCTTCCTTAAGAACTTCTCTGAGTCCTTCCACCAGTACTATTTCATCAGGAGTGATAGCCTCATCTTCAATTTCATCAATGTGTTTCTGGAGTGTCTTGGAGAGACATACCCTAGCATCCTGAAGATCCAACCATAAGTCTTTGCCAAAAGTATGGGTTCTGAACTTCAGTGTACCATTAAAGTCTTTGAATCTACTTCCAGGGTATGCATTCAGAGTTTTTCTCCTTGACTTATCCAGCTTTGAGTCTTCACCCTTTCTTGCTTGAATAATGCTCTCAATCTCAGAAGAGCATTGCTGTTCCAATGGATGAATTGATCCAATCACCAAGAAAAGTAAGTCTTTCAGAGCACTGGTTCTAAGTTTGTGAAAGCTTCTTACTGGAATCTCTTCCCATATGAACTTGATTCTCAAAGGATTCTCAAGCATACAAGATTTGTAATTGGGTCCTTCACTCTCCATCCTGTTGGCTTCTTTGCTTTTGTTCAGGAATGTATCATCTGTATCTTCAGTGGTTTCTCTCTCTGTGGGCTCTGAGGATTCTTCTTGACTTGGTTGGGTTTGCACCACTTCTTCAGGAATGTCATCTTCATACTCAGCCATTTCTTCATCAGAACATTCAAGTAAATGAGCAATGTCATTATCATCATATAGAGACCATTCTCCAAACTTCTGATAGAATTCTTCATCCCTCAAGGCTTTGTATGCCAACACATGGTTCATGACACTTTCAGGGACATTGTCATAACCTTGCATTAGATTGACCATTCTTACCAAGTAGAAGTATTCAACTCTCCTTGTTTCTGTTATCTTTTTCATTGAAAGAGTTGCAGATACAGTATATGATGACACTTCCATGGAAAAGTCCTTTTTGACTCTCACAAGTCTTGATGCATCAAACCAAAAAACATATTCAATTGCTTCATTGTTGTTATCCAATTTTACCTCGACGCTCTTGATTTGATCAGCTTCCTTTTCCAAAAGATCCAGAGAGCTGTAGAGTTTTGATTGGATAGGCTTTTTCAACTTCCTGCCAAGCCCAGTGCCTTTCTCCTTTCCTGAGTACTTGTGTTTTCCTTTTATTGATTTTGAAATCTCCTCAGGTTCAGGTTCCTGTCTAGAGAGCCAGGCCCTTGCTAAGGTTTTTGTCCTCTTTGGCTTGAAAGTAGGCTTGATTCCTTCTTTGACAGCATCTTTGTTGACAGTGTCCTCCATGACAGTATCTTTCTTGACAGTTTCTTCTGTGACAGCTTCTTTGTTGACAGCTTCCTTGAGGACAGTGTCTTCTGTGACAGTCTCTTTGGTGACAGTATCTTTTTCAGCATTTATACTGTCAATATCACATCTTAAGATATTTGCCTCCAAAGCTTCAAAAATTACTGACTCCTCTTCTTCTGTTGCTCCAACATCTTCCTTTTCTTGTACATGAGCTTCTTCTCTATTTTCCTCCTGGGACTTTGATCCAACATTCCCAGAAGTGCTTCAACTAGCATTTCCTGCTTCTCCAGTTCCTCCACTACCATCCAATTCATCATCATCATCATGAGGAACCTCATAGGAGCAGCTTTCTCCTTGTTCAGCTCTGTTGGAGATTGCTTTGGAGATCATCTTCTTCATAGTAGAGCTCAGTTCCTTGTCCCTTTTTACCAGCAAGTCATAAATTGCTTTGACAGCAAGAACTCTTTCCTTGTTGGCTTTGGAGTTGAGAATCATGTTTAACACCTTTAAGATTGACTTTGACTCCATTGTTGAAGTGCCTCCTAGACTCATGTATGCACATCTCTTGCTACCACTTTTGGTGGTACCTTCATAGTAGACACAAAATGGATTGGTGTAGACTTCTGGGAGTTTCTCTGAAATTAGACTCAGCATTTGCAGATGCAAGATCTCATTGAAGGCTGTATGGTTTGCTGTGATTTTGTTCTTCATTACTGTTAGCACTCTTGCTGGAAGACTCTTCAGCAACTGCATAGTAATGAACATGGATATTCCAGTGTTTAAGTATACATCAATAGCCCACCTCCTTTCTTCACTGATCTTAACACATACACTGATGATTTTCTCCTTGAGCAAAGTTGAGCAGTTACTCAATGTATTGCTAGGCTCCTTCATAGCTTCATCAACTACCTTGTAGAAGTCTTCATCATGATTCTTCATAGTACTTTCCCTGTAGTCAACCATTAGGGCATTTGCATCTTCTTGGCTGAACTCTGTTCCTTCACTCCAGGTGTTCCCTGACAGAATGTATTTAGGCATCTTGTCTTTCCCTTTTCCCAACCTGTTCTGCTCCTCCTTTTCTGTCCATTGCCTTTCAAGAGCATTCTCCTTTGGAATTGAAGTTGGATCTCTTATAGTCACAGGAGGTAGTATTGGGTTCTTGGAAGAAACACCCCTTTGCAAAGCTTCCAGGGCTTCTTTGGACATTAGAACTGCTTCTCCAGCTATCTCATATTCAAAGAGATTTTTAGCTTCTTGCATTTACTCCCCCTTACTTCCTGAATCTCTTTTTGTTCCCCTTTTTCTTTTTGCAGGCACTGATCTTCTTTTAGTTGCAGGCTCCCCCTCACTCCTTGAAGCCTTCTTCGAGACAGGCTCCCCCTGAGCAACATCCTGTTTGGGGAAACCTTCTTTTCCAGAGCTTTCCCTTTCTGATTCTGCCTTTTGAGATTCTGATCTTACCCCTTTCTCCCCCTTAGGTAAGTTGGCAGCATGAAGATTGACAGATAGCACCTGAATGGCTTCCTGAATGGCAGAGAGTCCAGAGGCCACCATGGTAGACAAACTGTCAATTTTGGATTCCATGGACAGACACCTGTTCTCTAGAGCTTGCAACCTGGAAGATGTAGAGGGGCCACCTGATCTCAACCTTCTTGGGGGTGAAGGAAAAGATTGGGGCTTGGAGGTTGTGGGGGTTCTCACACTCTCAGTGTTTTTCTGAGTGATCTCATCACTCCTCACAAAAAAACTCGCATGGCCTAAGGCCTGGACATGTGTGGCTCCCTCAATTTCACTCTGGACATGCTCAAGTCCCTCACCTTTTGCCAGTTCATTTGGCTGCCTCTCATTTTGATGCTCACCTCTCTTTTCTTTTATCTCTCTTTTCTTTTGCACACCCTCACTCATCCTAGATGCATGGGTAGGAGCAGTACTGACATGCAATGAAATAGATGGTTTAGAATGTACCTATAAGAACTGAGATAGTGGCACATCATCATCAGAGACATCCTCAAGAAGTACAGCATCAAAGTCAGGCTGTGTAGAGGTGACAAGAGCTTTGCCATGAATGTTACTATTAGTAGAAATATTGACAGTAGGTTCCTCTGCAATGTGGACAGCAGAATCACCTGTGACAGCAACATCCATAGTGTCTTTGACAGCAACTTGGGCTGTGACAGCATCTTCCCTTAGGTAAGATGCTCCTCGGAGATTGAACAAAGTACTGGCTGTTTCATTTTCTAGCAGAGTTGTACTTTGCTCATTCTCAGTAATTGAGGGAGTGGTGTCCATCTCACTTTGAGAAATGGGTTCTTGTGGACCACTTGATGGGGGCTCATCCATGAGAGAATATGGATGATCAAAACCTGAAGGGTTGGGACTGTCCCCCTCTCTAGGTTGTGGAGAAGAAACAAATGAATCTGTAGGGAAGGAAGAATGTGAAAGTGGAGAAGAGAATAGTGGCTGCTTCTCAGATGTAACTTGAGAGGCATCAACAGGGGAATTGAAATCCTCACAGTGTCCTGTCTCCATGTGTGTTTCTGCAAGTGGAGGCTCCTCATGAGTTGGAACATGAGGTTGTGTAGACTCTTTACAGGTTGTCTTGGGAGACATGCCAATTTCAATAGATGTCCCTTGTTGAGAAGGCACATCTAGGGAGGAGTTTATTTCCCTATTTTCTTCTACAGTCTTTTGGGAGACTGCAGGATGGCTGACAGTCCTCACAGGAACCACTGTGGGTTCTGTTTGACTACCTTCCTTATTTGCTGCACTAGGTGCAGGAACTCCCTCTTGACTCTCAGTACTACCACTAACACCAGTTTCTAGGGGCCTTTTTCTGGTTTCTTGCAAGGCTTGTCTCTGTACTTTGGGAAGTCTAGAGAACCTAGGCTGAGTGTATGGAGTAGAATGAGGGTTAGCTGAATTTGGGTCTAATCTAGCTTCATTCTCAATAGTGAAGGTATCAAAACCAGATGGTAATGGAAAATCAAGGTCAGTCACTTGATCAACCATGTGTTTGGTGAAACATAGTGGAATATGTGCATTCAAATTCTGTGAAGTGAGAGTTGTGTGAGTGTTTCTTTTTAGTATAGGGCACACCTCCAAACGAGGGGCATTCTCATCAAAGTCACATAAAGAATTGATGCACAACATTAAAAAGAGAGGATAGATGTTTATCTTCTTACCTATGGCTGCCTTGAAGTGTGCCATGAGCAGCTTTCCAACATCCACTTTGTACCCATGAACAAGAGAGTGAGTGAGCTTCTTGATGTAGGTGGGAATGCCATTCCAGCCCGTGGTCTTGGTAGAGAACACTTTCACCATAACATCAAACACCATACTCCACTCCTTGCGGAGATATTTCCTGTCCATTTCACCAGAAGGGTACCATTTTGTTGTTCCCTCTTCAAGAATAGGGCCAGAATACCCAATCTTCAAGAAGAGCTTCGTCAGGGTCTCATCATTAGCAAGCTCAGAATAATCCTTTCCTGGTTCTAGCACAATTCCCAAAGCTACATTGATGCCCTGAACAATGAGAGAGTAGCTGTGCTCCTTGATTTTGAACTGAATGGAGGAGATGTCACCATCTTCTTGAGCAACGGCTGTCTCCCAGAAGTTTTCAATCCTGTCTAGGTCAAGAACAGGAGTGGAGGTAATTGCATACCCAAGATAGGACTTATTCATGAAATAAACAAGCCCTTTGAAACCCTCACCAACATCACTTGGAAAGTAGATGCCAGCGAAGTTTGTGAAATTGATTGTTTGGGGGCCATTTGTTTTGCTTGAGAGAAGAAGAGAGAAGGTAAGAGATGAATTGTTTGGAGATAAGAGAAAGGTGAGTGCGTTTGCTTTTTGAGAACAGTTGAATGTTTGATGAATTTAGAGGGAACTTCAAGCGTTTAACTGACAAAGTGGAAAAGTGAAATCGTGTCTTAACCCACTTTGCAGTCACGTGGGTTACTGGCTGATTTCTCTCTCCTCGTGGAGGATGTGTGTCCAATTTTAACGGTACACTAATTTGACAGTAACCTGTGCGCTCAAAACAACCGTGTCAGTAACTTTGGTGTGATGACAGTATGTTTTGCGTGACAGAAACATTTCGCGCAAAACTTACTGTCATCGTTAAGTTCTCATATGACAGTATCTTTTCCAAGTCATGACAGAATGTTGTTTACTGCTGTCGAGAAGTTAGCTGTCAAAGAACTGTGACAACAACTTTTCTTGATGACAGCAACCTTTACGGGAAAACAACACTGTCAAGACTTTGTATTAAAACTGTTATGATTAAAAACTTAACTGAGGAGTCACCAATTAAACATTTGCAATAGTTATTACTGATTCATTATTCATTCATAACAACATTCAACTAGTTAAGCAATTAATCAACAGACACAGGAAGAAAATAGAAACTGCAGAAAGAGAAGTTTTATTGATTTAATTAAATGAAGAAAGGAGAATGCTACAATTGGTGAGATTTACTAATCAGTACAGTCTTTCTTAACCAATTCTAGGACTTCTCCCCTAATTTTCTCTTCTGAGGTTCCTTCTTCCTTGAGGAGTGCTTGAAACTCCTTTTCCTCTTCTTGCACCTTAGCCTCCTCAGCGGCCTTGGCTGCAAGTTCTTTTTCCTCTTCCTCATCAAGGATATCCCATAACTCATCAGATAGAGCTTCTACCTCTTCATTGTAGGGTTCACTTCCACAAGGCTTAGGCCTGTACTCAATTCCTACTTTGTTTTCCATTTGACCCTTTTTCCAAATGATTCACTAATAAGGCCTAAGATTCATTTTATAGGCATACTAGGTTAAGAGGGATGTAAACGGTCAACAGTTTGGAATACCCATACAACTACCACATATTGCAATTAAGTGATGTCTACCACTAATACAACAATCAAGGCAAAACTGACCAATTAAGGAGAATCCTTGACCAATTTCAATTTTAACAGACATGCAAGTTAGTGTCATACAAAAATCAACTTTCAAGTAAGAGACTAGCACAAAATTCAATTTAACCAAGTCAAAGTAAATGTGTTGTCGAAAACAGATAGAGACTTAGGTAGAGTGTAAATATGTTGCTTCATCCAGTGGTTTTGTAAAAATGTCTACAAGTTGCTTTTTTGTGGGCACATAGATCAACTTTACAGTTCCTCTTTCAACATGCTCCCTTATGAAATGGTGTCTGATATCAATGTGCTTAGTTCTAGAGTGTTGAACAGGATTTTCTGAGATGGCTATGGCACTAGTGTTGTCACAGTAGATATGGATATTATTTAACACTAAGCCATAATCCAACAGTTGATTCTTCATCCACAAGATTTGTGCACAACAACTTCCAGTTGCAATATATTCAGCTTCTACAGTTGATGTAGAAACTGAGTGTTGCTTTTTACTGAACCAGGATACCAATCTTCCACCAAGAAATTGACAGCTTCCTGTAGTGCTTTTTCTGTCAATCCTGCATCCAGCATAGTCTGAATCAGAATACCCCACTAGCTCAAATCCAGTGTTTTTAGGATACCAAAGGCCTAGATTAGGAGTGCCCTTAAGGTATCTAAAAATTCTCTTGATTGCTACCAAGTGTGACTCTTTTGGATCAGCTTGAAACCTTGCACAGAGACATGTAGCAAACATTATGTCAGGTCTGCTAGCAGTAAGATAAAGAAGGGATCCAACCATGCCTCTGTATTTACTAGAGTCCACTTTCTTTCCTTTGGAATCTAGATCCAGACTAGTTGAGGTAGAGATAGGAGTCTTGGAAGGTGATGAATCTTCTAAGTTGAACTTCTTGAGAAGTTCCTTGACATATTTTGCTTGACAAATGAAGATTCCATCATCTTTCTGAAGAACTTGTAAACCAAGGAAGAATGACAGTTCTCCCATCATGCTCATCTCATACTTATTTCTCATTAGAGATGAAAACTTCTCACACAACTTCTCATTTGATGAACCAAAGATGATATCATCAACATAAATTTGAACCAGAATGATGACTTTGCCATGATGCTTGTAGAATAAGGTCTTATCTACTACACCTCTTGTAAACTGATTTTCCAATAGAAAGGCAGAGAGGATATCATACCATGCTCTTGGAGCTTGTTTCAAACCATAGAGTGCCTTGAACAGCTTGTACACAAAATCATACATTTCAACATCTTCAAAACCAGGTGGCTGTTCAGCATACACTTCTTCCTCCAACTCTCCATTTAGAAAAGCACTTTTGACATCCATTTGGAACACCTTGAAATTACAGTGAGCAGCAAAGGCTAGGAAAATCCTGATAGGTTCAAGTCTGGCAATAGGTGCAAATGTCTCATCATAATCTATCCCTTCCTGTTGACAGTAACCTTTAGCTACTAGCCTTGCCTTGTTCCTAGTCACATTTCCATTTTCATCCAGCTTGTTTCTGAAAACCCACTTTGTCTCAATGACTGACTTTCCTTTATGTCTTGGAACCAACTTCCAAACATTGTTTCTTTCAAACTGGTTGAGTTACTCTTGCATAGCAATCACCCAATCAGAATCCAACAATGCTTCATCAATTGCTTTAGGCTCCATTTGAGATAGAAAACAAGAAAACATGTTGTCAGCAGAAACATTGTTCCTGGTCCTCACCCCAGAAGAGGGATCTCCAATTATTAGATCAATTGAGTGATCCTTGTTCCACCTAGTGGTTTTGGGTAAGCTTCTTGTTTGATTTGAGACAGTAACTTCAAATTGAGGAACTAAATCTTCACCAGGGCAATTGTCTCCACCATTTTCTTCAATGTCTCCAAAGTCACCATCAATTTGAGTATTTCCTGTGATGGTCTGTGACTGGGCTAGAGTTTGATTGACATACTCTTCAATGACAGCATCCTTTTCTGTTTCAACAGTTTGAGTGAAAGTATATTCTTCATCAACAGCTTCTTCTTCCTCCAAGTATCCTTGATTCTCAAATCTAAGAGTCTGTATTTGACCTTCTTCATGCAGTCCAGGAAACTTGGTTTCATCAAATGTGACATTCACACTTTCATCAATGATTCTGTGTTCCAAAAGATAGACTCTGTACCCCATGAAAATTCCTTCATAAGCTTTGGTGTCAAACTTTCCTTTCTTTTCATGGTTGTCTTTCATCATGAAACATTTGCTTCCAAACACATGAAAATACTTGACATTAGGTTTCTTTCCATTGAGCAGATAGTAAGGAGTGTTCCCATGAGTCTTGTTGATCAAGGCCGTGTTCTGTGTGTAGCAGGCTGTGTTGATAGCTTCTGCCCAGAAGTATGTAGGTAACTTTGCATCATGAAGCATAGTTCTGGAAGCTTCAATGAGAGTCCTGTTCTTCCTTTCTACAACTCCATTCTGCTGAGGAGTCCTTGCAGTAGAAAATTGTTGTACAATTCCTTCATCTTTACAGAAATTACCAAGTGTGGCATTTCTGAACTCAGTGCCATTGTCACTTCTTAGTGTTTGAACTTTAGCATTTGGAGTTTTGTCAAGAATTCTTAAGTGATCAATGATAACTTGAGCTCCTTCATCTTTTGATTCTAGATACTTCACCCAAGTATACCTAGAATAGTCATCCACCATAACTAATGCATATCTCTTCCTGGCTAATGATGGAACATTGACTGGTCCAAAGAGATCCATGTGAATTAGTTTGAGTGGTTCAGTGTTGGTGTTGATTTGCTTTGACTTGTGCACAGCTCTTCTCAATTTTCCCATTTGACAGTCCTCACACAGTCCTTCTTGACAGAATTCTTGTTGAGGTAGTCCTCTCACTAGTTCCTTCTTCATCAGCATATTCATTGTTTTGAAGTTGAGGTGTGAGAGTTTCCTGTGCCAAAGCATACTGTCACCAACAGTAGCTTTACTGTAGAAACAATAAATCTTATCCTTCTTTGTTGAGCTTAGGTCAGCAACAAACATGCTTCCTTTTCTTACTCTTTTCAAAGAAAGGCTTCCATCCTTTTTGTGATAAATGTTGCACACCATCATGTCAAAATCAACCTTGAATCCCCTGTCACTGAATTGGCTGACAATGAGCAGGTTGTGCTTCAATCCATCAACAAGTGCAATATCATTTATGACAACATTTCCAATTTCCAAACAGCCATATCCCACTGTGTAACCCTTGCTGTTGTCTCCAAAGGTTATGATTGGGCCAGCTTTCTCTTCAAATTGTGATAGCAGGGTTTTATCACCAGTCATGTGTCTAGAGCAGCCACTTTCAATGATCCAAGTGACCTGCTCCTTATTCTTACCCTGCGAGACAAATTGTATTTAAGAGGCATATGGTACCCAATCCTTGTTGGGTCCAGTCACTTCAGTATCACAAGCATAATCATCATTTTGAACTTTAATCGTCACATCAGGAATCTTCTGTTGGACTCCTTTCTTCACCCACTTATCTTTAGAATTAGACTTGGTCTTCTTCTTAGTGGATGAGGCCTTCTTACTGTTTCCAGTAGGCTCAGAAGTCTCAACAGTTTACAAGTAGGTACATTGTTCAGTAGATGAAATAGGCAGATTAAAACAAGTACTCATGGCAGTTATCTTGCATGGCATACAATCAATGTTATTATATACTACCATAGGTCTATGCATAATGGGGGTTCTGTGTAAGTTACCATCTAGCAGGGTCACATTGTTCTTGACCTCCTTTGGTTTCTTACAAACATGAGTTACGTGATATGAAGAGCCACAATTATTGCATAGTTTTCTAGGAGCATTTGCATTTCCATTTCCTAACTTGCCATTCCTGTTTCTAGACTTGTAGGTAACTGTGTCATCAGGATGTTCTGAAGTTGCTGTCAAGCTTTGCTTGACAGTACCTTTCATACCCTCTGTCTTGAAAGTAGGTTTGGAAGTTGCTGTCTTTGAAGCTCTCTTGACAGTATCTTTGGAAGATACTGTCTTGCCATTATTGACAGCATCTTTAGAACATTCTGTCAGATTGTTTGGCAAAGTTACTGTCTTGGGGATTTTGACAGTATCTTTTCCGCCAACTGTTGTACTGTCAGGACCTTCATCCTCATCATTAAGTTGTTGCTTGATGAGCATGGCTTCCTCATCAAACTCAAGTTCAGAAGGTTTAAAAATTGGTTTGTTGAGTTTCTTGAGGATATGAGGTTTGACAGTAGCATCAGTTGAACAATCCTGACTAACAATTTCCTTACCAGGTCTTTTGCCATATTCAAAACCTATTCCTACCTTTTGATCCTCAGTGTGTTTCTCATGATAATCCTGAAGTTGTTTGGATGAGTTTCTATAGGCTTTAATCTTGAATTCATTTTCACTAATTTCTTTCCTTAGAATCTCCTCAATTTCTTTAGCACAGACTAACTCATTTTTCAGTTTAGCATTCTCCTGTGTTAAGGATTCTAATCGATTGGTCTTTAACAAAAGCAAATCATTTTCAAAAGTGAGTTCATCATTCAATTTAGTTAACCTAGCAATTTCTTCAGTAGATGCAGTTAAACTAGTATGAACATGAAACATCTCTGCACTTAATTCCTCAACAGTTTGCTTGTATTCATCTTTAGACATATCAAGTAAGACTAGTGAGGGTACCTGACTTGGAGAGTTAGAGGAGGCCTCTTCAGATTTAGCCATGAGTGCTAAATTCACATATTCCTCTTTCTCTTCATCATCAGAATCATCCCAGCACTTTCCTTCAGCCACATAGGTCTTTCCCTGTCCTTTCTTGAAATGTCCACTTGACCCTTTATCCATCCTCTAATTCTGCTTTGGTCTTCTGCACTCTGTAGCAAAATGACCAAGCTCATTGCAGTTGTAACACCTAAACTTGGATCTGTCCACCAACCCTGTTTTGTATCCACCTCTTGTGGCACCACCTTCAACTTTGGAGAAGTTCCCTTTGCTGAACCTTGATGTTTGACCTTGAGACTTATATGGCTTGTTTCTCTTGAACCTTATATTCTTGAATTTTTTAGCCATGTAAGCCATGATTGGATTATCCATCTTTTCCATTTCTTCTAAGGAGTAGAAGTCTTCATCCTCAACATCAGTTATCTGCAGTACAACTTTCTCCTCATCATCCACAACCTCTTCGATCTTAAGAGAGGGTACTGAAGCAGGTTGAGTGATTTGAGCTTCTTCACTAGGTTGAGTGATTCTTGGCACATGAGCCACTAGAGCACCTGACATATTAGCCATCTTTCCTCTGGATCCAGCTAGAATAGCTCTTTTCTGGAAAAACTCAAGCTCATATGATTTAAGCACACCATATAGAGTTTCAAGAGAGATATTGTTCAGATTTCTTCCTTCTCTTATGGAAGTGACTTTGTGCTCAAGATTCTCAGGAAGTGTGAGCAAGAACTTGACATTTAATTCCTTTCTATCATAGTACTTGCCATGAATATGTAGCTCAGTCATAAGTTTACTAAACCTCTCAAACATTGTTGTTAGGTCTTCTCCTGACTTTGCCATGAAGGTTCGTACTGTGAGATAAGGATTTGTCTCTGGTTGTCTTTCACTTCTTCACTTCCTTCACACAGTAGCTCGATCTTATTCCACATATCTTTGGCTGATGAGCACCCAATGACATTCCCACACATGGCTTTGTCCAAAGTGAGGGCATCCAGTAGGATGATTTGTAAGTAATCATCAAGGGCTACCTTTTCCTTTTCTGGCTCCAGAAACTCTGAAGGTAATTTGTTGACCCAATATGCCGGAACAAGAACACCATCTACAGTTGAGGCTTCAATTTCTTTACGTGGTACGAAGGGACCATTCTGGAGGATACCCAAGTATAATGGATTCACAGCTTTGATAAACAACATGATTTTTCTTTTCCATACATTGTAGTTCTCCTTATCAAAATCTGAAATCTTTATGCTACTTGACTTCTGCATACTTGTCATGATCTCAGATTTGTTGAACAATCTGTCCGCTCTGATACCAGTTGTTGGTCCTTGACTATTGCAGAAGGGGGGGGGGGGGTTGAATGCAATACTGATCAAACTCAATCTACGTTTCAACAACTAAAACCAAGATTAAGGATTATCAGTTTATCATATGCAAACACAAGTAGACACACGAGTAATTCTCACAAAATAAATGTTTTATTTATTTTGCAATGGGTTGCTACAACCTCAAGAAAATGTTTGTTTTCTTGAGCTTCAGTTTCTCGAGTTCACACACAGAATGAATTGAGAGATAGACTAAGTAGGCTAAACCTATCACTTTCAATCACGGGTCTTGTGAAGCTGTTGTCATTTTCAAGTGGCAGCTTCTTACAATTTACCTGCCCGTGATTGTTTCCTAAATTGCTATACAGACAGCTTATCAATACATTACAAAGCAATATAGAAACATTCTATTTTAAGCTAACACAATTCAGTAGATGTAGATTTGTCATACTCTGGAATTGGTGAGCTTTGTCATGTGATCTCTTAAGCTTCAGTCGTAGTCTTGCAGACCTGTTACAGTGTTGGGATACTACAACACGCCTGTTTCTTGAACATCCAAACTGTCACGAGTTTGACTGGGTTGTTTACCAATACAAATGTTATCCCTTCATGACAGTATCCTGATGGCAAAGCTTGCTGTCACAGGAGTGTGCTTTTGGTGACAGTAAGAAATCCCCGCTAAAGATGCTGTCCGGATTTCCAAGATTGTTGTCAGGCTAAGGTAAATTTGCTGTCAGAGGGCTTCCGCCAATGTTGCTGTCAGAGTGAATGTACTGTCGTGACTCACAATATGCTGTCTTCAAGTAACCTTACTGTCAGCGCTGTGACAGTAATCTTTATTCCTGCTGTTCATCTTGAGTACTTCTTGAGGCTTGAACAAATAAATGAACTTCTACCAAGATGCACTAGAATCTTATTTGTACTGAATAAAACGGTTACAAAGACATACTCTGGCTGTGACAGTATGTTCATACTTAATAAAAATTAAGCAAGTAAAGTGTTTAGTAAAGTTGTCTCATAGCTATCACCCATAAATCCTAACAAGGATTCCTCAACTAAGGAGGAGAAAGTTGGAGAAGGGGAGACACATGAAGGATGGAGATGATGATATGGAAGTAGAAGCAAATTCTCTGTCACTAGAAGAACAAGCTGCCTTGGAGATGGTGAAAGCTAACAGAGCTGCAATAGATGTCAGGCAAGCTGAGAGAGAGATACAACAAGCAGTTCTAAGGAGTGAAAAGCTTAAAAGATTCAAGGTGTATGCTGAAGTGAGGAAGAAGAAGATGATGGATTTAGCACAGAAGCAAGGTATTGACTGGGAGGTGGCTTACAAAACCTTTTGTGGAGTTGAAGACGGATTGGAAGTCAATGACAATGCGGAGGTGCAAGTCATAATTCAGGACATAAGAAGTGCAAATCCTGATGATCATACTTACTTCACTGCATTGAGAAATACTGTGATCTTTCTGAAAGGTGGGGTTAAAGCAAACGGTGCCCGGAACATATTGATCAACTTTCTTGAGAAAGGTACCTTTATGATTTCCACCAAGTTTTTTGAACAGAGAACATACACAGAACTACAGGTTATGCTCATCAAGATACAAAGGACTACAAGGCTAAATGAACTGCTCCGTGAGCATGTTAAAGAGATCTTGATGAAAGTCGGTCCAGAGATTACTGAAGATCCTCCAATGGTTAGATTCATGACGAATGACTTGTTCAGAATCTGCTATTTGGCTGAGGACAAACTGAGAGATTATCCAAGTAATTATCTGATATAAGTGGAGAAGTATCTTAGATCCACTGGATTCACATCAACGGAGAAGGACAAAGCAGCCGACACTCTACGAAGATTTCTAATGGAGAATGTTCCTTACTATAGGAAGAGAGTGGAAAAAGGATTGGAAGTGCGTACCAGACTACCAAACATGCCAAAGCTAAACAAGAAAGATGTTAACATTGCATGATGTGTATTAATTCTTTATGTGATTTTGATGAGAATGCTCCTCATTTAGAGGTATGTCCTGTTCTGAAAAGAAACACACACACAACTCTCACATCACAGAATTTAAATGCACATATTCCACTCTGCTTCACCAAACACATGGTTGATCAAGTGCCTAACCTTGATTTTCCATTGCCTTCTGGTTATGACACCTTCACTGTTGAGAATGAAGCTGGATTAGACCTAAATTCAGCTATCCCCCATTCTACCCCATACATTCAGCCTAGGTTCTCTAGACTTCCCAAAGTACAGAGACAAGCCTTACAAGAATCCAGAAAAAGATCCCTAGAAACTGATGTTGGTGGTAGTGCTGAAAGCCAAGAGGGAGTTCCTGCACCTAGTGCAGCAAATAAGGAAGGTAGTCAAACAGAACCCACAGTGGTTCCTCTTGAGCCTAAGAAGAAGAGAGCTAAGAGGGCCAAAACCACTGTCAGCCACCCTGCAGTCTCCCAAAAGACTATAGAGGAAAATAGGGAAATAAACTCCTCCCTAGATGTTCCTTCTCAACAAGGGACATCTATTGAAATTGGTCCGTCTCCCAAGGCACCCTATACAGAGTCTACACAACCTCATGTTCCAATTCATGAGGAGCCTCCACTTGCAGAATCACACATGGAGTCAGGACACAGTGAGGATTTCACTTCCCCTATTGATGTTTCACAAGTTCCATCTGTGGAGCAACCATTATTCTCTTCTCCACTTTCACCTTCTTTCTTCCCTACACATTCATTTGTTTCTTCTCCACAGCCTAGAGAGGGGGACAGTCCCAACCCTTCAGGTTTTGATCTTCCATCTCCAATCATGGATGAGCCCCCATCTAGTGGTCCACAAGAACCCATTTCTCAAAGTGAGATGGAAACCACTCCTTCAAACACTGAGAAAGAGCAAGGTCCAACTCTGCTAGAAAGTGAAACAACCAGTACCTTGTTCAATCTCCAAGGAGCATCTTACCTTAGGGAAGATGCTGTCACAACCTCAGTTGCTGTCAAAGAATCTGAAAATCTTGCTGTCATAGGTGACCCTGCTATCAAGGACTCAGAAGAAGTTGCCGTCTCAACCAAACCCGTTGTCCAAGTTATAGTGGAACCTACTGTCAATCTTCCAACTGACAATAACATTTCTGGCAAAGCTACTGTCCCCTCTTCACAGCCTAATCTTGATGCTGTCACTGTTGAGGATGTCTCTGATGATGATGTACCACTGTCTGAATTCTTAAAGGTACATTCTAAATCTTCTTCTTCATTGCATGTAAGTACTGCTCATACCCATGCATCTAGCATGAGTGAGAGTGTGCAAAAGAAAAGAGAGATAAAAGAAAAAAGAGGCGAGCATAAAAATGAGAGGCAGCCAAATGAGCTGGCAAAAGGTGAGGGACTTGAGCATGTCCAGAGTGAACTTGAGGGAACCCCACATTTTCAGGCACTGGGCCTTGAGAGTTCTTTTGTGAGGAGTGATGAGATCACTCAGAAAAACACTAAGAGTGTGAGAACCCCCACAGCCTCCCAGCTCCAGTCTTTTCCTTCACCCCAAGAAGGTTAAGAACAGGTGGCCCCTCTACTGCACTAAGGTTGGAAGCCCTAGAGAACAAGTGTCTCTCCATGGAATCAAAGATTGACAGTCTGTCTACCATGGTGGCCTCTGGTTTCTCGAGTATTCAGGAAGCCATTCAGGCTCTATCTGCAAGTCTTGATGCTGCCAACTTACCTAAGGGGGAGAAAAGGGCAAGATCAGAATCATAAAGGGCAGAATCAGAAAGGGCAAGATTAGAATCAGAAGGTGCTCCCAAGCAAGATGTTGCATCTCAGGGGGAGCCTGTTTCTAAGGAGGAATCAAGGAGTGAGGAGGAGCCTGCAGCTAAGGGGAAAATAGTGTCTACAAAGAGAAAAAGGAGAACAAAAGGAGATTCAGAAAGTAAGGGGGAGCAAGAGCAAGAAGCTGGAAATCTCTTTGAATATGAGATGGCTGGAGAAACAGTTCTTATGTCTAAAGAAGCACTGGAAGCAATACAAGGGAATGTTCCTTCCAAAAGACCAGTACTACCTCCTGTGACAATAAGAGTGCCAACTCCAATGCCAAAGGAGAGTGCCCTTGAAAAGAAATGGAGAGAACAGGAGGAGCAAAATAGGCTGGGAAAAGGGAAAGACAAGATGCCTGAATACATCTTGTCAGGAAACACATGGAGTGAAGGAACAAAGTTCAGTTAGGAAGAAGCTAATGCTTTGATGGTTGACTACAGGGAAAGCACTCTGAAGAATCATGATGATGACTTTTACAGGATAGTTGAGGGAGCTATGTTGGAACCTAGCAGAAGGTTGAATAACTGCTCAACTTTGCTAAAGGAGAAAATCACTAGTGTATGTGTGAAGATCAATGAAGAAAGGAGGTGGGCTATTGATGTGTACCTGAACACTGGAATATCTATATTCATCACTATGCAGCTGTTGCAGAGCCTTCCAGTAAAGGTGCTAACTGTGATGAAGAACAAAATCAAGGCAAACCATACATCCTTCAATGAGATTCTGCACCTGCAAATGCTGAACTTAATCTCAGAGAAACTTCTAGAAGTCTACACCAATCCATTTTGTGTCTACTATGCAAGTACTACTAAAAATGGTAGCAGGAGATGTGCATACATGAGTCTAGGAGGCACTTCAACAATGGAGTCAAAGTCAATATTGAAGGTGTTAGACATGATTCTCAACTCTAAAGCCAACAAGGAAAAAGTTCTTGCTGTCAATGCAATCTATGACTTGCTGATGAAAAGAGACAAGGAACTGAGCTCTACAATAAAGAAGATGATCTCCAAATCAAACTCCAACATAGCTGATCAAGGAGAAAGCTGTTCCTATGATGTTCATTTTGGTGATGATGATGAGTTGGATGGTAGTGGAGGAACTGAAGAAGCAGGAAATGCCAGTGGAAGTACTTCTGGGAATGTTGGAACTAAATCCCAGGAGGAAAACAAAGAAAAAACTCCTGTGCAAGAAAAGAAAGATGCTGGAGTTACAGAAGAAGAGGAGTCTGAAATAATTGAAGCTTTGGAGGCAAATATCTTAAGATGTGCTGTAGATAGTATAAATGCTGAAAAAGATATTGTCACCAAAGAAGCTGTCACAGAAGACACTGTCCTCAAGGAAGCTGTCATGAAAGAAGCTGTCACAGAAGACACTGTCAAAGAAGATACTGTCATGGAGGACACTATCAACAAAGATATTGTCAAGGATGAAATCAAGCCTACTGTCAAATCTAAAAGGACAAAGTCCTTAGCCAGGACTTGGCTTTCTAGACAGGAACCTGAACCTGAGGAGACTACAAAAGCAAGGAAAGGAAAACACAAGTACTCAGGAAAGGAGAAAGCTACAGGGGTTGGCAGGAAACTGAGAAAGCCCATCCAAACAAAACTATACAGCTCTTTGGATCTTCTGGAAAAAGAATCTCAAGAAATCAAAAATGTTGAGGTGAAGTTGGATAACAACAAAGAAGCAACTGAGCATGTTCTTTGGTTTGATGCATCAAGGTTTGTGATAGTTAAAAAGGACTTTACCATGGAGGTGATCTCACATGATGTATCAAAGACTCTTTCATACAGTAGGATAACAGTCACAAGAAGAATTGAGTACTTCTACTTGGTAAGGATGGTCAATCTAATGCAAGGTTATGACAATGTTCCTGAGGAAGTCATGAACCATGTTTTGGCATACAAAGCTGTAAGAGATGAAAAATTCTATCAGAAATTTGGAGAATGGTCATTGTTTGATGATGTTGACATTGCTCATTTGTTCGAATATTCTGATGAAGAAATAGCTGAGTATGAAGATGATTTTCCTGAAGAAGAGGTGCAAACCCAACCAAGTCATGAAGAACCCTCAAACCCTACAGGAAGAGATGCCACTGAAGATATGGAAGCTTCATTCTTGAACAAATGCAAAGAAGCCAACAGAGTGGAAAGTGAAGGACCCAATTACCAACCTTGTATGCTAGAAAATCCACTGAGGATCAGGTTCATAAATGAAGAGATCCCTGTTGGAAGCTTTCACAAGCTAAAAACAAGTGCCTTGAAAGATCTACTCTACTTCGTGATTGGATCAACTCATCCATTAAAACAACTGTTGTAACGCCCCAAATCCGGGGTCAAAGGATTTGGTCATCACTCTGCATTCTCAAATAAAACAACCTGCTCAACGTAAACCAATACAATAATAACATCTGCGACCCCAACTCTACCAAGAATCTTTAAAGGTTATAGTGCTAGAAACAAGAATCCAAAATTTCTTTACAACAATCTTTCATTACAACAAGAAACACTTAGTAGATTTTGTATTAAGTCACTTTATATAATAACCTTACACTAGTTCTAAATACTCTGCATCATAACGTCTTTACACTAACCTCTTCTTCCTTCTCTGCCTAGCTACGTGGATAACTCCCGCCAATATGCCTTCTTACTGAAAGGCTAAAAATATAAAGAAAGCAAGTATGAGCGAAAGAATTGCTCAGCAAGTGCATTATCAAGTATAATAGGAAAAGTTTCCAAAATAAACTTTTGGTTTAAACATTTGTAATCTCTAAAACTTTTAAATCAAGTTTGGTAATTCGCCATAATTTCTCATTCAGCTTCTAGCAACTGAATAGTTTTAAAACACGAAGGAATTTATATTGGTCGCCATGGTTACCCGAACCAAAATATCTACAATAGTATGTAGAAAATATGTAATAAATATAAACTCATACGTCTTCAAGACCATAGTTTATACAAAAATACTATTTTTAAAGATAACAGTTCCATTCACAACATCTTCTGAAACCAACAACTTTAAGCAAACGAATCAACCTGAATATAAGGTTATAACTCACCAGTATGGAACATATGAATGAAATCAATCTCAGATATAAGAAGTGATATTAGAATTGGATTTTTATACTTTTATAAATCACAAAGGCTGAGCTGCTGATTAGTCACGCATCAACCCCAGACCCGCTTCTAGCAAAGTCCTCCCCTAGGATCCTTGGCCATCTTGGCCTTAATTAATTCCGACCACGAATCTGGTCCGACCATTATTGGTCCATTTAAAAACATTCCAATTCTATTTTCTATACGTCAGGTGTCAGTACAATTGACAACCTTACTACGACAGCCAGGTGTCGGAAGAATCGACAACCTTAATACAACAATCGCTGGAAAACTCACGTTCTAGGAAAAAACTCGACTATGAAGAATCCATCAAGGAATAACAATACAATCTAGTATCGATGAGATCGACACAATAATGGGAGGTGCACATGAAAAGTGACAATATAATAAACATTGACGAGATCGATGCAACAACTGGGATGATAATGAAGAGTAAGCCATAACATGCTCAATAAAATTAAGTCCGATGTGAAACAGGCATTATGAGTTCGAATCAAGGACTGGATCAGATAATCGCATCAACAAGAAATGATAATAATACTTGCATAGGTGCAAGATAGAAAAATAGAATACTTGTAGAAGAAGTACCACAGCTTCAGAATTTAAAATAATATTTTTACCCTCATCGGGTTCACAAGTTCCCACTCATCTAGGGTTGGCAACATTCCAACCTAATATTTTTAAATCAAGATTTTTGAAAGAAAGCCTTAGTATGAGGCCCATAACTATCTTTTAAATCGTTTCAATACAATAATTATATTTTTCCAATCAACATGGAAATATGAATCTAAACTCAAAAGGTATGAAAGAATACTCGTTAATTTACGAGATTAAATAAAATACTTGCAATTCAATGCAAAAGAATCATCATTTAAAATTTAGTGAAGAGTATGCCAATTGCATAATAATAATTCAATAGAATATCACTCAAATAATAAGCAAGGGTATAAACACTTGCCTCTGGTCCTTAGCTATTTCGTAAGGCTGAGATAATACGATTCCCTCTTTATTCTGCCTTATAGCACGATTCTCTATTTTCCGCCCTTCTTTGATTTAACGCTCTTGTGAATACCACTAATCTGATCCTACCGTTTTGAATCCACGCGTCGATATCTCCGACTTCCTTCATTTAACATGTCTTGGTAATCTGGCTCGTCTTGTCCAATAGCCCTTGTTGCCTAGATAACCATATTCAATAGACAGAATAATCACGATTAACTGAATAAATAACCCACGTATCACGTTCGTCGAAAATCTCTATATTATAAAAGTCAACATCTAAGTCAACGGTCTCGTAAATCTCATTTTCTACAATTTTCTATTCCAACTACCCCTCGTGATAATATTAGACACGGCCAAAATATTTAAACAAGTATCAGCACAATTATTTGTATTTATGACTCACTAGCCAGATAATACACGTATTTCACGTAACACACATTGTCATTTAATTGCGATAAATAAATCACATAAGTCTCGTAACGTCCAAGAAATAATTTTAGAAAAATATCCGACTCTCATTTCAAAGGAATTAAACCTCGAAATATTTTTAGATCAAAAATCGGATCATTTATCCCAATATAAAGATTTAAAAACAATTTAATCAATTAATATAAAGTTAATTGACTAATTCCATCACTTAAACAAATTTGTATGAATAAAACCAAGCCAAGAAAATAATTAAATCTAATTTAAATTAATTAGATTTAATTAATAATTATTTAATAGAATTAACTGATTATTAAAATTAATCAATTAATTATTAATGAAAAAAAATTAAAATAATTAAATTTAATCAATTTTCGAATTTAAATAAATATTTATAAATTTATAAAATTTTCAGAATAATAAAATGTATTTTTAAATCAAAAATATGATTTTTAGAATTTTTAAAACAATTTTCGATTTATTTTTAAAATAAATCTCAGAAACAGTTTTTCTGAAATGCAGTTAGGGTTTTGGAAATCAAAACCGGGTCAGAGAAACGGGTCACGAAGAACACAAACGGGTCGCCAAGAACAACGCGCCGGAAACTGGGTTTTCTAGAATCCGGCCAGTGTTCCGGCCAACTCTCCGATCAACACAAAACCGACACCAAACTCTGCGTTCTATATGCCAAAATGAAGCCTAAGACACGTACAATCAAACCCCCATATCCATATACGCTAACAATCCACAGAATTTATGTACGAATGAGTCAAAGTTTTGACAAAAACTCCAACAATCGAACTAGCTCAAAACGGGTTTAAACAACTCAACTAAGCATGCAAATCGATTGTATGTGACCATATAAAGCTATTGGAACCATCAAAATCAACAAACAATTCCTGAATTGAAAAGCCCCAAATTTGAGCTCAAGAACCCTAATTTTCGAATTGCCTAATCCGGGAATCAAACAATGAAATTGAACACATAATTGGACTCCTTACAACCATACGAAGCTATATATATCATCAAATCACAAGGGCAAGCTCAGAATCGAAAAGCCCCAAATTTCACATAAACCCTAATTTTTAATTCGAATTTCAAAAATTCATAATAAATTGAAAAATTACCATATCATGAAACGGTTTGAAGATTCTGAAACTAGAGATCAAAAGCTTTGATTTGAGTACTTGATCTTAAAATTTGGATTCCAATAACACTTTCAAAATTGAGTTTGATCTTCAAGAACACGAAGAACACGGTTCGGGGATTTTTATATTTTTGTCTATATATATATATATATATATGTGTGTATTATACGCAGGATAGTGTATGATTCGCCTTTTTATACTTAGTGGAAAATAATACCCCAAACGACATTTTTGGATCGATATTGATCCATTGGATCGCTTTAAATCTTTAATAAAGTAAAGTACACGTTTTACGAGGTGATAATCATCCATAAGGACTGATAATTATCCAAATCAATACATATAATTTATATAATGAATGCTCAAGAATACTAGGGCTATAACAGATGTATTATTGATACGAACGATATATCAAATTCCCGAATAATTAGGAAATGATCTAAATTTCCTTTTCGATAATTAAAATTAAACGAAATAAAAATAACGTTCTCTTAAAAAGAATTTTCCAATCACCACAAATATTCACATAGCATCTCAAGGTCACATATTCAACCCTTTAATGAATAACTTAACACATTTAAACAGATAAAACATTTAATAAATTTTGATATGAAAATAAAATTTCATTTCACATCAAATATTAACACGTAATTTTCCCGGATCTTACAGCTGTGTTCTTTTGAGATTGAGGATATTCTTCATAGAAGAAAGGGTGAAAATTCAAAGCTGGATAAATCAAGAAGGAAAACCCTGAATGCATATCCTGGAAGGAGATTTAAACTTGTTGAAGGCGTATTGAAGTTCAGAACTTATGCCTTTGGTCAAGAATTATGGACAGATCTCCAGGATGTAAGAGTATGTCTCTCCAAAGCAGTCCAAAAGTACATTGATGAGATTGAAGATGATGCCATCTCTCCTGATGAGAAAACATTGATGGAAGGACTCAAGGAGATTCTGAAAGAAGCTCTCAACAGAGAGGATGTAGCAAGACAGAAGAGGAAATCTAAAGCTAAGTGAAAATTTTATCAATTCTGATCTTGTTTAGTTAAGTTGTCAGCATGCTTAGATTGTAAATTTGTTGTTATTGTCCATAAAAACAAATTGGGGGAGATTGTTAGGATTTATGGGTGATAGCTACGAGACAACTTAACTAGATATTTTAAATGTTTAATTTTATTAAGTATGAACATACTGTCACAGCCAGAGTATGTCTTTGTAACTATTTTGTTTATTGCAAATAAGATTCTAGTACATCTTGGTAGAAGTTCATTTATTTGTTCAAGCCACAAGAAGTGCTCAAGATGGACAACAAGAATAAATATTAATGTCACAACATTGACAGTAAGGTTACAAGAAGACAACATGTTGCAAGTCACGACAACATTTTCACTTTGACAGTAACATTGACGGAAGCCTTCAGACAACAACTTTATCTTAGCCTGACAGCAAGCTTGGAACTCTTGACAGCATCTATTACGGGGACTTCTTACTGTCACCAAAAGAACATTCATGTGACAGCAAGCTTGATGATCAGGATACTGTCATGAAGGGATAACATTTGTATTGGGGATCCACCCAGTCAAACTTGTGACAGTTTGGATGTTCAAGAAACAGGCGTGTTGCAGTATACCAACACTGCATCAGGTCTGCAAGACTACGACCGAAGCTTGAGAGATCACATGACAAAGCTCACCAATTCAAGAGTATGACAAATCAACATCTACTGAATTGTGTTAGCTAAATATAGAATGTATCTAGATTGCTTTTCCCAGTAATGTTAAACTTGTTTGTGTAGCAATTTAGGTAATACTCACGGGTATACAATTTGTAAGAAGCTGCCACATGAAAATGACAGCAACTTCACAAACCAGTGATGATAGAGATATGATTAGTTTACTTAGACTATCTCTCATTTTATTCTATGTATCACTCGAGAAATTGAAACTCAAGAAAACAGACATTTTCTTGAGGTTGTAGCAACCCATTGCAAAATAAATAAAACATTTATTTTGTGAGAAATTTTCTTGTGTCTACTTGTGTTTGCAATTAATAAACTGATAAACGTTAATCTTAGTCTTTATTATTGAAGCGTAGATTGAGATTTATCAGTATTGCATTCAACATGCAATAGTCAAGGACCAACATCTACTTATATCTAGTTTAGATTATTAACCAAATACAGTTTTTAATTTAAAATCCAATGGTTTTCATCTATCTATTTAAGATCAAACGATCTTTATTATTTTGGTATTTAATGGGTTTACTTATTTAGTTACAACTATTTTTATGTTTTAACTTTTGGAAAATCCAATCCTAATATAAAGTCTTTTAAGTTATATCATTTTTAGATAATAATTTATTCTTTTTTATACGATTTAATCTTTATCATTTATTTTTAAAAGTATTGGATTGAACGGTTTAGAATGTTTTGGTGGTATTGAGGACCAAACTGCTAGGATAAGAATGTGCAATGTACGAATCATTTTTTAAAAATTTATTAATATATTAAATCATTAATTTTTCTTAATATTTATATATTTTTTAATTTTTAATTTTTTAAAATATTTATTGCTAAAATATAATATATTTTTTGTAATATGTTGATGATGCGGGAACTTTGAACTTTTGAAAAAGAAAATTATCAATTGAAATATAAAATATTTTTTTCGTATTAGTTCTTTTGTTAAAGTAGTACACGGCGACGATCAAAATTCTATATAAAATCCATTTTGTTTTTATTATATCCCGTAAATATCTTAATAATACTTGTAAGGCATAAATTAAATATATACACAACATTTTAAAAATGAAATATAATTTTTTGAAAGACATTTCATATGGAGTATAAAAGTTAAAAGACCTAAATATGTTGTCATTTAGATTTCAAATTTTGGGCAATGTCAAGGTAGATAAATTCAAACCGTTTGAATATTCTGTCGTTTACATTTTTAAATTCAAATCATGAATATAGATTGATTTTTAGATTTTTTTTTTTAGAATTTGTAATTAATTTGTAGATTGTGTGTTTTTGGTGAATTTTACTGTTTTTCTAATATGGAGCTTAGATGGTGCACCTAACACTTTTAACTATGTAAGCTAAACTAAATCTAGGAAACTGATTCAATTACCAAAATCGATTCATTTCCTCTCGATGGTTGTATAAAAGGGTACTTTTGCTTACTGCATGCTTCCGTCCATCTAAGAACTCAAAACTCATCTTTCCTTTGAAGAATGTTGATGGTTACATTGTGATAGTAATTAGCACAAAAAATAATTTTTAAATACAATGAACAAGTACAATACCTCACGGCCTCTTTCATAATAAAAATGAAAAAATATATTGTACCATTGATTGAAAAGTAGTAAACTTTTATAATAGAAAAATCAACTGCTTCCACTACTTTGCTCCACTATACTCACTTTATACATTAAATATTGATTGGTCTCACCCAACCCAAATGTAAACAAATGGGTGAGACGGAGGGAGTACTATCTAATATTTCTTAAAAAGATATTCATATTTTTAATGTATTTAAATTCATTTAATATTAACCAATAGTTGTTAATTTACGTGAGTTATTAGAATGAGAGAAATTATAAAAAATAGAGGTTTTTCTAAGTTTTGTTTGCGATTTTACCATCTTCTGAAAATATTTGCAAAAATACTGTGCAACCACAACAACCAAATACAACCTGTTTTTATGTTTTTTTGGAAAATAATTAAAGTTGATTTTGGTTGTATTTGACATTACTTTAAGTTGCATTTGAGGTTACATTTGATTTAAGTGGTTCAACTTGTTAAGCACCCTATTTCAGTTGCAAAAGTTGGTTACCTTATTTTTGCAAATATTTTAAAAAAAACAGTATTTTCCCAAAATGAATTCTAAACTTAGGTATTCTTCGAAACCCTTACAATAAGTAGTTATCTTTGATACATCCTAATATATTTAATCCATTTTATTTTAACTCATATTTTTATGATCCATAGCCTCTTGAAACATATATAAACTTAATTGATTTTTGTGAAATCGCATCCATATGTAACTGCTCTAAACATTAGCCCATAGACACTCTAAATATAAGCCCACATATTAGCCCATAGACGTAAATATAAGATGGAATAGACCAATATTCATTCTCTCACTTTTCTTCCTTATAATCTAGCGGTTTCTTTTTCAAAAATCAAAATTCTAGATCTACAACCATCGGTTGAACACCTTTGTTGCTTCTTTTCCAAAAACTCTAGATCTACAATCATCACCTACCTTCTTCTATGTCTTTTTTAGCCCCCCTATCTATATCCCCATCCATGATCTCATTTACACTACTAGAAAACTGTCAATACACATGGTCCATATAAAATCGGTTCGTGGTGCCACTAATGTAAAAGATCTAAATTAACATAAGTTTTAAAATAACCGATGTCTTTGTATTGTTACAATATCAGATTACATATGAACCGATACCTAAACATTGTCTTTTAAAAAAATATTAGCGTCCGCTAATACTTTCCCCCTGTTATGAAATAAAAAACGTACTTTCGAATTTACTACTAGGGTTTAAGAGTTTTCGAGCTTTAATGGTTGGTCTCGTGTTTCGGGGCTAAATCTGCCCTCACAAGATGCCTACGTATCTCAATCAATGCTGAGAATCAAGCCAAAAAACGTAGTTCTAATGTGAAGGATCAGGGTTCTTATATAGGCGTTAGGAGCCCTGCATTTAGAGTAGAATTAGGTGACTTGGGGGCCAAGTCACCTTCTTAGACTAAGATTGTGTTAGGTCCAAAGTATCGTAGAAGGGGGGGGGGGTTGAATACGATACTCACAAATAATTTAATTTCGTTCGCGGATTAATCTTTCAGTTCTATAACGAAATCAAACACACCAAACCAAATCAAGTTTCGGGGAATATATCTTTTTATGAATATAAACCTCGAGGGGTGCTACAATTTCTAATCCGTAGATTAGCTTCAATGAGTTTAAGGTTACACAAATACAAAACAATGATCAAATTCTGAGCACTATTAATTCTCTGATAATTTCTCCGGCTCAGTTCTCTCTCTCAGTAATGTTTCTGTGTTGAATGCCTTAACTGAAGAAGACACACTCTTCTCTCAGTATTAATTGTAGACTTGAATTGAAAACTATCGAAATAGAATTGAAGAATCAATCCTGGCCGTCCATCTTCAAAATCAACCTGACAAAAAGAATACTTTTCACCTGCTCCTTATTAAAAACCATCAAATGATTTAAAAAACCATCGAATAGAATAAATTAATTTATCATTCGATAGTTTTTAAATCAAAACTATCGAATGCTAAATTGATTTACTAGTTTTTTAAATCAATCACCTTTAACCCTCATTCGATAGTTTTCTTAAAAGAAAAACTATCGAATTGATTTACTTGTCATTTGTCCTTTAGTAATAACTCCAGAGCTCCCAGGTGTTTAAGTAATAGACTGTATCAATTCTTTCTGAGACGATAAAACAATCTGATCTTTTCAGTGCCGTCACCTAGTGCAACTGGTCTGGTTCACAGATGAATAACACTTGATCAATTCTTCTTTTATGTCTTCAATTCAATGCTGCTGATACGTCCCTTGTCGTTCTGGTTGCTTCGTTTAAATCACTGGAATCCCGTGGTACTTAACCCTAAATCATTCACATACTTCTGTCGTCTTGAAAGTCTTGTTTCTTTTGCTGTCACTGAGGCTTGAACATTTTCATGAACTTCTTTCCGTGACCTGTTTACGGACTTCAAGAATACATAACGTATTTTGATTTTTTGAGTTTACCTTTTCTTCTTTGATTCTGGATTACTGTGCTTCTGTTAATATTATTGTCTGTCTTGGCCTTTGTTGAGTTGCAGTTATCTCTTTTACATCTTATGTTACATTTGTTGGGTTTCGGGGCAACAAACGCAGCGAAAACAGTCGTAAAAACAATAATAATCCGAAACCCTAACCCTAGGATCCGTGTACAAGACATGGTTGATTATGGAGAAACGAAATCATACCTTAATCGAGCTTATAATATTCAGAAACTTGGAGGTCCTTGTTGTAACCACCACGCAGCCCTTGTTCAAGATCTGCGTCGCCAAAGTAGTCTACACGAACGCTTGATCGTCCAACGATCACGGAGTTGTTACTAGCCAAATAAAACCGCCCTCAAAACCTTCTCTCTCTCTGTTTCTAGCCTCTCTAATATGCAGAGCTGCTAGGGTTTTTCTGAAAAACGAATTTTCAACTTAACCTAAAACAATACATCATAATGTATTTATCTGAAAAGAGAATTTTGGGCCTTGCTTAATCTGATTGGGCTTCCAAAACCCAATCTGATTATTAGTATTATTAATTATTATATTCGAATTATTATATAATTAATCAAGTCCTACTTAATTAATCCAATAATTCAATAATAATAATAATAATTCAATTAAATTCGAAATTTAATTAATGCTCCGTTTAAAACGTTCTTTATGTGTAACCCTTTAGGTTATTATTACGTTGGCAATAATTTTAATATCTCATAATAAAATTATAAACAATGAGCGGCATCTAGTAATACATCATTGCTACCCAAGTAATAATAATAATTGGTGATCCAATTAAACCTTTCATGACTAATGTTTCCGTGTAATATAATCCCTTTAACCAAATATTATAGATTAAACTCGAGGCATGTTATTAGTCATCCTCTTCAACATTTAATCCAGGTTTCCTTGATCAATGAGTAGACTATTAAAACAAATCAATATTTGAGCATGACCATGCATTTTCATAGTCTCACTCAATCAAGAGGCCAATAATATCTCTCCTAATAATAGGAGGGTTAAATCCTATATCTATCATTCATATTTCTCATACGACTCATAATATACCTGATGTCCACTTTTATCATCACCCGGTCAAAGGTAACTTTTAATGTAATCAAAGTATATTAATCCTCGTATAGAAATATAATGATCTCAAGTCTAAGGATCATTACACCATTATCACTGTGAGCTATTCTAATGACTTTATTACCATGTAGAATATCACTATGGGTCAATCCGGTGCCATGTAGAATATTACATGCACCTATGTTCTTGACTTTAGTATCACTATACCTATGACCAATGAGATGTGGTCATTTAGTCAACGATCATACTAATCTTTATGCATCATAATTGTCCTAATTCATAATGCTTAATTAGGGATATTTTAGGAATATAAACACTATTCTTATAATCTCATTTTTAAGTCACATACTTAAAGATATAGAATACGTGTTCGTTATTCCAAGGACATTTATTACTCTAACATTAATATCGCAGTAAATAAAGACATAATAATTGTTGTTGAATAATCAATAGAACATAATTATTATTAAATAACAAAATAGTGTTTCCCGGAAGTACAATTGTATTGTCTCTAGGGCACTAATACTAAAAATCTTCCACTTGCACTAGAGCCGATCGCCCATGTATCTAATACCCATGGAACTAGTGTGACAATCGTGCTTCTGCTGCGACAAAGCCTTAGTCAGTGGGTCCGCAACGTTATCATTAGTATGCACTTTACATATATGTATATCCCGTCTATTATTTATTTCTCTAATGAGGTGATATCTCCTAAGTATATGCTTTGCCTTGGAATGGGATCTTGGTTCCTTAGCCTGCGCAATGGCTCCATTATTATCGCAATATAGATCAATTGGGTCTGCGATCGATGGAACCACTCCAAGTCCCGTAATAAAATTCCGAATCCAAACAGCCTCTTTGGCTGCTTCACTGGCCGCAATATACTCAGCTTCCATTGTAGAATCAGCTACTGTTTCTTGCTTTGAACTCTTCCAGCTTACAGCACCTCCATTTAGGCAAAACACAAATCCAGACTGAGACACAGTGTCGTCCTTATCTGTCTGGAAACTAGCATCAGTGTAACCTCTTACAACTAGTTTCTCATCTCCTCCATATATCAAGAAAGAATCTTTAGTCCTCTTAAGGTACTTAAGAATGTTCTTGACAGCTGTCCAGTGACTTTCACCTGGATTAGACTGGTATCTACTCGTCATGCTCAAAGCATACGAGACATCGGGACGAGTACATATCATTGCATACATTATAGAACCAATTGCCGAAGCATATGGTACTTTATTCATACGGTCCTTCTCATCTAATGATTTAGGACAGTTTTCTTTTGAGATCGTTATCCCATGAGACATTGGGACATGGCCCCTTTTAGCCTCTTGCATCCCGAAACGATGCAATATCTTGTCAATGTATGTACTCTGACTTAAGCCGATCATTCTTCTGGGTCTATCTCTATAGATCCTGATCCCTAATATGTAGGATGCATCGCCTAAGTCTTTCATCGAGTAATTATTTCCCAACCAAGTCTTCACAGCCTGTAGAGAAGTAATGTCATTCCCTATTAGCAATATGTCATCTACATATAATACTAGGAATGCCACATGGCTCCCACTAACCTTCTTGTAAACACACGGTTCATCCTCATTTTGTATGAAACCAAACTCTTTGACTGTTTCATCAAAACGAATGTTCCATCTCCTCGAGGCCTGCTTCAACCCATAAATGGATCGTAGTAACTTACAGACCATCCTAGAAAATTTTGGATCGACAAAACCCTCAGGTTGTGTCATGTACACATCCTCTTCTAAGCTCCCATTTAAGAAAGCAGTCTTGACATCCATTTGCCAGATTTCATAGTCATAATAAGCTGCTATTGCAAGCAAAATCCTGATGGATTTGACCATAGCCACCGGCGAGAAAGTTTCATCATAGTCAATACCATGAATTTGCTTGAAACCTTTCGCCACTAGTCTAGCTTTGTAGGTCTGTAAATTACCATCCATGTCAGTTTTCTTCTTGAAAACCCACTTGCACTCGATGGGTTTTACCCCTTCATTGTTTTGAAGTTGAGGTGTGAGAGTTTCCTGTGCCAAAGCATACTGTCACCAACAGTAGCTTTACTGTAGAAACAATAAATCTTATCCTTCTTTGTTGAGCTTAGGTCAGCAACAAACATGCTTCCTTTTCTTACTCTTTTCAAAGAAAGGCTTCCATCCTTTTTGTGATAAATGTTGCACACCATCATGTCAAAATCAACCTTGAATCCCTTGTCACTGAATTGGCTGACAGTGAGCAGGTTGTGCTTCAATCCATCAACAAGTGCAATATCATTTATGACAACATTTCCAATTTCCAAACAGCCATATCCCACTGTGTAACCCTTGCTGTTGTCTCCAAAGGTTATGATTGGGCCAGCTTTCTCTTCAAATTGTGATAGCAGGGTTTTATCACCAGTCATGTGTCTAGAGCAGCCACTTTCAATGATCCAAGTGACCTGCTCCTTATTCTTACCCTGCGAGACAAATTGTATTTAAGAGGCATATGGTACCCAATCCTTGTTGGGTCCAGTCACTTCAGTATCACAAGCATAATCATCATTTTGAACTTTAATCGTCACATCAGGAATCTTCTGTTGGACTCCTTTCTTCACCCACTTATCTTTAGAATTAGACTTGGTCTTCTTCTTAGTGGATGAGGCCTTCTTACTGTTTCCAGTAGGCTCAGAAGTCTCAACAGTTTACAAGTAGGTACATTGTTCAGTAGATGAAATAGGCAGATTAAAACAAGTACTCATGGCAGTTATCTTGCATGGCATACAATCAATGTTATTATATACTACCATAGGTCTATGCATAATGGGGGTTCTGTGTAAGTTACCATCTAGCAGGGTCACATTGTTCTTGACCTCCTTTGGTTTCTTACAAACATGAGTTAAGTGATATGAAGAGCCACAATTATTGCATAGTTTTCTAGGAGCATTTGCATTTCCATTTCCTAACTTGCCACTCCTGTTTCTAGACTTGTAGGTAACTGTGTCATCAGGATGTTCTGAAGTTGCTGTCAAGCTTTGCTTGACAGTACCTTTCATACCCTCTGTCTTGAAAGTAGGTTTGGAAGTTGCTGTCTTTGAAGCTCTCTTGACAGTATCTTTGGAAGATACTGTCTTGCCATTATTGACAGCATCTTTAGAACATTCTGTCAGATTGTTTGGCAAAGTTACTGTCTTGGGGATTTTGACAGTATCTTTTCCGCCAACTGTTGTACTGTCAGGACCTTCATCCTCATCATTAAGTTGTTGCTTGATGAGCATGGCTTCCTCATCAAACTCAAGTTCAGAAGGTTTAAAAATTGGTTTGTTGAGTTTCTTGAGGATATGAGGTTTGACAGTAGCATCAGTTGAACAATCCTGACTAACAATTTCCTTACCAGGTCTTTTGCCATATTCAAAACCTATTCCTACCTTTTGATCCTCAGTGTGTTTCTCATGATAATCCTGAAGTTGTTTGGATGAGTTTCTATAGGCTTTAATCTTGAATTCATTTTCACTAATTTCTTTCCTTAGAATCTCCTCAATTTCTTTAGCACAGACTAACTCAGTGTTAAGGATTCTAATCGATTGGTCTTTAACAAAAGCAAATCATTTTCAAAAGTGAGTTCATCATTCAATTTAGTTAACCTAGCAATTTCTTCATTAGATGCAGTTAAACTAGTATGAACATGAAACATCTCTGCACTTAATTCCTCAACAGTTTGCTTGTATTCATCTTTAGACATATCAAGTAAGACTAGTGAGGGTACCTGACTTGGAGAGTTAGAGGAGGCCTCTTCAGATTTAGCCATGAGTGCTAAATTCACATATTCCTCTTTCTCTTCATCATCAGAATCATCCCAGCACTTTCCTTCAGCCACATAGGTCTTTCCCTGTCCTTTCTTGAAATGTCCACTTGACCCTTTATCCATCCTCTAATTCTGCTTTGGTCTTCTGCACTCTGTAGCAAAATGACCAAGCTCATTACAGTTGTAACACCTAAACTTGGATCTGTCCACCAACCCTGTTTTGTATCCACCTCTTGTGGCACCACCTTCAACTTTGGAGAAGTTCCCTTTGCTGAACCTTGATGTTTGACCTTGAGACTTATATGGCTTGTTTCTCTTGAACCTTATATTCTTGAATTTCTTAGCCATGTAAGCCATGATTGGATTATCCATCTTTTCCATTTCTTCTAAGGAGTAGAAGTCTTCATCCTCAACATCAGTTATCTGCAGTACAACTTTCTCCTCATCATCCACAACCTCTTCGATCTTAAGAGAGGGTACTGAAGCAGGTTGAGTGATTTGAGCTTCTTCACTAGGTTGAGTGATTCTTGGCACATGAGCCACTAGAGCACCTGACATATTAGCCATCTTTCCTCTGGATCCAGCTAGAATAGCTCTTTTCTGGAAAAACTCAAGCTCATATGATTTAAGCACACCATATAGAGTTTCAAGAGAGATATTGTTCAGATTTCTTCCTTCTCTTATGGAAGTGACTTTGTGCTCAAGATTCTCAGGAAGTGTGAGCAAGAACTTGACATTTAATTCCTTTCTATCATAGTACTTGCCATGAATATGTAGCTCAGTCATAAGTTTACTAAACCTCTCAAACATTGTTGTTAGGTCTTCTCCTGACTTTGCCATGAAGGTTCGTACTGTGAGATAAGGATTTGTCTCTGGTTGTCTTTCACTTCTTCACTTCCTTCACACAGTAGCTCGATCTTATTCCACATATCTTTGGCTGATGAGCACCCAATGACATTCCCACACATGGCTTTGTCCAAAGTGAGGGCATCCAGTAGGATGATTTGTAAGTAATCATCAAGGGCTACCTTTTCCTTTTCTGGCTCCAGAAACTCTGAAGGTAATTTGTTGACCCAATATGCCGGAACAAGAACACCATCTACAGTTGAGGCTTCAATTTCTTTACGTGGTACGAAGGGACCATTCTGGAGGATACCCAAGTATAATGGATTCACAGCTTTGATAAACAACATGATTTTTCTTTTCCATACATTGTAGTTCTCCTTATCAAAATCTGAAATCTTTATGCTACTTGACTTCTGCATACTTGTCATGATCTCAGATTTGTTGAACAATCTGTCCGCTCTGATACCAGTTGTTGGTCCTTGACTATTGCAGAAGGGGGGGGGGGGGTTGAATGCAATACTGATCAAACTCAATCTACGTTTCAACAACTAAAACCAAGATTAAGGATTATCAGTTTATCATATGCAAACACAAGTAGACACACGAGTAATTCTCACAAAATAAATGTTTTATTTATTTTGCAATGGGTTGCTACAACCTCAAGAAAATGTTTGTTTTCTTGAGCTTCAGTTTCTCGAGTTCACACACAGAATGAATTGAGAGATAGACTAAGTAGGCTAAACCTATCACTTTCAATCACGGGTCTTGTGAAGCTGTTGTCATTTTCAAGTGGCAGCTTCTTACAATTTACCTGCCCGTGATTGTTTCCTAAATTGCTATACAGACAGCTTATCAATACATTACAAAGCAATATAGAAACATTCTATTTTAAGCTAACACAATTCAGTAGATGTAGATTTGTCATACTCTGGAATTGGTGAGCTTTGTCATGTGATCTCTTAAGCTTCAGTCGTAGTCTTGCAGACCTGTTACAGTGTTGGGATACTACAACACGCCTGTTTCTTGAACATCCAAACTGTCACGAGTTTGACTGGGTTGTTTACCAATACAAATGTTATCCCTTCATGACAGTATCCTGATGTCAAAGCTTGCTGTCACAGGAGTGTGCTTTTGGTGACAGTAAGAAATCCCCGCTAAAGATGCTGTCCGGATTTCCAAGATTGTTGTCAGGCTAAGGTAAATTTGCTGTCAGAGGGCTTCCGCCAATGTTGCTGTCAGAGTGAATGTACTGTCGTGACTCACAATATGCTGTCTTCAAGTAACCTTACTGTCAGCGCTGTGACAGTAATCTTTATTCCTGCTGTTCATCTTGAGTACTTCTTGAGGCTTGAACAAATAAATGAACTTCTACCAAGATGCACTAGAATCTTATTTGTACTGAATAAAACGGTTACAAAGACATACTCTGGCTGTGACAGTATGTTCATACTTAATAAAAATTAAGCAAGTAAAGTGTTTAGTAAAGTTGTCTCATAGCTATCACCCATAAATCCTAACAAGGATTCCTCAACTAAGGAGGAGAAAGTTGGAGAAGGGGAGACACATGAAGGATGGAGATGATGATATGGAAGTAGAAGCAAATTCTCTGTCACTAGAAGAACAAGCTACCTTGGAGATGGTGAAAGCTAACAGAGCTGCAATAGATGTCAGGCAAGCTGAGAGAGAGATACAACAAGCAGTTCTAAGGAGTGAAAAGCTTAAAAGATTCAAGGTGTATGCTGAAGTGAGGAAGAAGAAGATGATGGATTTAGCACAGAAGCAAGGTATTGACTGGGAGGTGGCTTACAAAACCTTTTGTGGAGTTGAAGACGGATTGGAAGTCAATGACAATGCGGAGGTGCAAGTCATAATTCAGGACATAAGAAGTGCAAATCCTGATGATCATACTTACTTCACTGCATTGAGAAATACTGTGATCTTTCTGAAAGGTGGGGTTAAAGCAAACGGTGCCTGGAACATATTGATCAACTTTCTTGAGAAAGGTACCTTTGTGATTTCCACCAAGTTTTTTGAACAGAGAACATACACAGAACTACAGGTTATGCTCATCAAGATACAAAGGACTACAAGGCTAAATGAACTGCTCCGTGAGCATGTTAAAGAGATCTTGATGAAAGTCGGTCCAGAGATTACTGAAGATCCTCCAATGGTTAGATTCATGACGAATGACTTGTTCAGAATCTGCTATTTGGCTGAGGACAAACTGAGAGATTATCCAAGTAATTATCTGATATAAGTGGAGAAGTATCTTAGATCCACTGGATTCACATCAACGGAGAAGGACAAAGCAGCCGACACTCTACGAAGATTTCTAATGGAGAATGTTCCTTACTATAGGAAGAGAGTGGAAAAAGGATTGGAAGTGCGTACCAGACTACCAAACATGCCAAAGCTAAACAAGAAAGATGTTAACATTGCATGATGTGTATTAATTCTTTATGTGATTTTGATGAGAATGCTCCTCATTTAGAGGTATGTCCTGTTCTGAAAAGAAACACACACACAACTCTCACATCACAGAATTTAAATGCACATATTCCACTCTGCTTCACCAAACACATGGTTGATCAAGTGCCTAACCTTGATTTTCCATTGCCTTCTGGTTATGACACCTTCACTGTTGAGAATGAAGCTGGATTAGACCCAAATTCAGCTATCCCCCATTCTACCCCATACATTCAGCCTAGGTTCTCTAGACTTCCCAAAGTACAGAGACAAGCCTTACAAGAATCCAGAAAAAGATCCCTAGAAACTGATGTTGGTGGTAGTGCTGAAAGCCAAGAGGGAGTTCCTGCACCTAGTGCAGCAAATAAGGAAGGTAGTCAAACAGAACCCACAGTGGTTCCTCTTGAGCCTAAGAAGAAGAGAGCTAAGAGGGCCAAAACCACTGTCAGCCACCCTACAGTCTCCCAAAAGACTATAGAGGAAAATAGGGAAATGAACTCCTCCCTAGATGTTCCTTCTCAACAAGGGACATCTATTGAAATTGGTCTGTCTCCCAAGGCACCCTATACAGAGTCTACACAACCTCATGTTCCAATTCATGAGGAGCCTCCACTTGCAGAATCACACATGGAGTCAGGACACAGTGAGGATTTCACTTCCCCTATTGATGTTTCACAAGTTCCATCTGTGGAGCAACCATTATTCTCTTCTCCACTTTCACCTTCTTTCTTCCCTACACATTCATTTGTTTCTTCTCCACAGCCTAGAGAGGGGGACAGTCCCAACCCTTCAGGTTTTGATCTTCCATCTCCAATCATGGATGAGCCCCCATCTAGTGGTCCACAAGAACCCATTTCTCAAAGTGAGATGGAAACCACTCCTTCAAACACTGAGAAAGAGCAAGGTCCAACTCTGCTAGAAAGTGAAACAACCAGTACCTTGTTCAATCTCCAAGGAGCATCTTACCTTAGGGAAGATGCTGTCACAACCTCAGTTTCTGTCAAAGAATCTGAAAATCTTGCTGTTATAGGTGACCCTGCTATCAAGGACTCAGAAGAAGTTGCCGTCTCAACCAAACCCGTTGTCCAAGTTATAGTGGAACCTACTGTCAATCTTCCAACTGACAATAACATTTCTGGCAAAGCTACTGTCCCCTCTTCACAGCCTAATCTTGATGCTGTCACTGTTGAGGATGTCTCTGATGATGATGTACCACTGTCTGAATTCTTAAAGGTACATTCTAAATCTTCTTCTTCATTGCATGTAAGTACTGCTCATACCCATGCATCTAGCATGAGTGAGAGTGTGCAAAAGAAAAGAGAGATAAAAGAAAAAAGAGGCGAGCATAAAAATGAGAGGCAGCCAAATGAGCTGGCAAAAGGTGAGGGACTTGAGCATGTCCAGAGTGAACTTGAGGGAACCCCACATTTTCAGGCACTGGGCCTTGAGAGTTCTTTTGTGAGGAGTGATGAGATCACTCAGAAAAACACTAAGAGTGTGAGAACCCCCACAGCCTCCCAGCTCCAGTCTTTTCCTTCACCCCAAGAAGGTTAAGAACAGGTGGCCCCTCTACTGCACTAAGGTTGGAAGCCCTAGAGAACAAGTGTCTCTCCATGGAATCAAAGATTGACAGTCTGTCTACCATGGTGGCCTCTGGTTTCTCGAGTATTCAGGAAGCCATTCAGGCTCTATCTGCAAGTCTTGATGCTGCCAACTTACCTAAGGGGGAGAAAAGGGCAAGATCAGAATCATAAAGGGTAGAATCAGAAAGGGCAAGATTAGAATCAGAAGGTGCTCCCAAGCAAGATGTTGCATCTCAGGGGGAGCCTGTTTCTAAGGAGGAATCAAGGAGTGAGGAGGAGCCTGCAGCTAAGGGGAAAATAGTGTCTACAAAGAGAAAAAGGAGAACAAAAGGAGATTCAGAAAGTAAGGGGGAGCAAGAGCAAGAAGCTGGAAATCTCTTTGAATATGAGATGGCTGGAGAAACAGTTCTTATGTCTAAAGAAGCACTGGAAGCAATACAAGGGAATGTTCCTTCCAAAAGACCAGTACTACCTCCTGTGACAATAAGAGTGCCAACTCCAATGCCAAAGGAGAGTGCCCTTGAAAAGAAATGGAGAGAACAGGAGGAGCAAAATAGGCTGGGAAAAGGGAAAGACAAGATGCCTGAATACATCTTGTCAGGAAACACATGGAGTGAAGGAACAAAGTTCAGTTAGGAAGAAGCTAATGCTTTGATGGTTGACTACAGGGAAAGCACTCTGAAGAATCATGATGAGGACTTTTACAGGATAGTTGAGGGAGCTATGTTGGAACCTAGCAGAAGGTTGAATAACTGCTCAACTTTGCTAAAGGAGAAAATCACTAGTGTATGTGTGAAGATCAATGAAGAAAGGAGGTGGGCTATTGATGTGTACCTGAACACTGGAATATCTATATTCATCACTATGCAGCTGTTGCAGAGCCTTCCAGTAAAGGTGCTAACTGTGATGAAGAACAAAATCAAGGCAAACCATACATCCTTCAATGAGATTCTGCACCTGCAAATGCTGAACTTAATCTCAGAGAAACTTCTAGAAGTCTACACCAATCCATTTTGTGTCTACTATGCAAGTACTACTAAAAATGGTAGCAGGAGATGTGCATACATGAGTCTAGGAGGCACTTCAACAATGGAGTCAAAGTCAATATTGAAGGTGTTAGACATGATTCTCAACTCTAAAGCCAACAAGGAAAAAGTTCTTGCTGTCAATGCAATCTATGACTTGCTGATGAAAAGAGACAAGGAACTGAGCTCTACAATAAAGAAGATGATCTCCAAATCAAACTCCAACATAGCTGATCAAGGAGAAAGCTGTTCCTATGATGTTCATTTTGGTGATGATGATGAGTTGGATGGTAGTGGAGGAACTGAAGAAGCAGGAAATGCCAGTGGAAGTACTTCTGGGAATGTTGGAACTAAATCCCAGGAGGAAAACAAAGAAGAAACTCCTGTGCAAGAAAAGAAAGATGCTGGAGTTACAGAAGAAGAGGAGTCTGAAATAATTGAAGCTTTGGAGGCAAATATCTTAAGATGTGCTGTAGATAGTATAAATGCTGAAAAAGATATTGTCACCAAAGAAGCTGTCACAGAAGACACTGTCCTCAAGGAAGCTGTCATGAAAGAAGCTGTCACAGAAGACACTGTCAAAGAAGATACTGTCATGGAGGACACTATCAACAAAGATATTGTCAAGGATGAAATCAAGCCTACTGTCAAATCTAAAAGGACAAAGTCCTTAGCCAGGACTTGGCTTTCTAGACAGGAACCTGAACCTGAGGAGACTACAAAAGCAAGGAAAGGAAAACACAAGTACTCAGGAAAGGAGAAAGCTACAGGGCTTGGCAGGAAACTGAGAAAGCCCATCCAAACAAAACTATACAGCTCTTTGGATCTTCTGGAAAAAGAATCTCAAGAAATCAAAAATGTTGAGGTGAAGTTGGATAACAACAAAGAAGCAACTGAGCATGTTCTTTGGTTTGATGCATCAAGGTTTGTGATAGTTAAAAAGGACTTTACCATGGAGGTGATCTCACATGATGTATCAAAGACTCTTTCATACAGTAGGATAACAGTCACAAGAAGAATTGAGTACTTCTACTTGGTAAGGATGGTCAATCTAATGCAAGGTTATGACAATGTTCCTGAGGAAGTCATGAACCATGTTTTGGCATACAAAGATGTAAGAGATGAAAAATTCTATTAGAAATTTGGAGAATGGTCATTGTTTGATGATGTTGACATTGCTCATTTGTTCGAATATTCTGATGAAGAAATAGCTGAGTATGAAGATGATTTTCTTGAAGAAGAGGTGCAAACCCAACCAAGTCATGAAGAACCCTCAAACCCTACAGGAAGAGATGCCACTGAAGATATGGAAGCTTCATTCTTGAACAAATGCAAAGAAGCCAACAGAGTGGAAAGTGAAGGACCCAATTACCAACCTTGTATGCTAGAAAATCCACTGAGGATCAGGTTCATAAATGAAGAGATCCCTGTTGGAAGCTTTCACAAGCTAAAAACAAGTGCCTTGAAAGATCTACTCTACTTCGTGATTGGATCAACTCATCCATTAAAACAACTGTTGTAACGCCCCAAATCCGGGGTCAAAGGATTTGGTCATCACTCTGCATTCTCAAATAAAACAACCTGCTCAACGTAAACCAATACAATAATAACATCTGCGACCCCAACTCTACCAAGAATCTTTAAAGGTTATAGTGCTAGAAACAAGAATCCAAAATTTCTTTACAACAATCTTTCATTATAACAAGAAACACTTAGTAGATTTTGTATTAAGTCACTTTATATAATAACCTTACACTAGTTCTAAATACTCTGCATCATAACGTCTTTACACTAACCTCTTCTTCCTTCTCTGCCTAGCTACGTGGATAACTCCCGCCAATATGCCTTCTTACTGAAAGGCTAAAAATATAAAGAAAGCAAGTATGAGCGAAAGAATTGCTCAGCAAGTGCATTATCAAGTATAATAGGAAAAGTTTCCAAAATAAACTTTTGGTTTAAACATTTGTAATCTCTAAAACTTTTAAATCAAGTTTGGTAATTCGCCATAATTTCTCATTCAGCTTCTAGCAACTGAATAGTTTTAAAACATGAAGGAATTTATATTGGTCGCCATGGTTACCCGAACCAAAATATCTACAATAGTATGTAGAAAATATGTAATAAATATAAACTCATACGTCTTCAAGACCATAGTTTATACAAAAATACTATTTTTAAAGATAACAGTTCCATTCACAACATCTTCTGAAACCAACAACTTTAAGCAAACGAATCAACCTGAATATAAGGTTATAACTCACCAGTATGGAACATATGAATGAAATCAATCTCAGATATAAGAAGTGATATTAGAATTGGATTTTTATACTTTTATAAATCACAAAGGTTGAGCTGCTGATTAGTCACGCATCAACCCCAGACCCGCTTCTAGCAAAGTCCTCCCCTAGGATCCTTGGCCATCTTGGCCTTAATTAATTCCGACCACGAATCTGGTCCGACCATTATTGGTCCATTTAAAAACATTCCAATTCTATTTTCTATACGTCAGGTGTCAGTACAATTGACAACCTTACTACGACAGCCAGGTGTCGGAAGAATCGACAACCTTAATACAACAATCGCTGGAAAACTCACGTTCTAGGAAAAAACTCGACTATGAAGAATCCATCAAGGAATAACAATACAATCTAGTATCGATGAGATCGACACAATAATGGGAGGTGCACATGAAAAGTGACAATATAATAAACATTGACGAGATCGATGCAACAACTGGGATGATAATGAAGAGTAAGCCATAACATGCTCAATAAAATTAAGTCCGATGTGAAACAGGCATTATGAGTTCGAATCAAGGACTGGATCAGATAATCGCATCAACAAGAAATGATAATAATACTTGCATAGGTGCAAGATAGAAAAATAGAATACTTGTAGAAGAAGTACCACAGCTTCAGAATTTAAAATAATATTTTTACCCTCATCGGGTTCACAAGTTCCCACTCATCTAGGGTTGGCAACATTCCAACCTAATATTTTTAAATCAAGATTTTTGAAAGAAAGCCTTAGTATGAGGCCCATAACTATCTTTTAAATCGTTTCAATACAATAATTATATTTTTCCAATCAACATGGAAATATGAATCTAAACTCAAAAGGTATGAAAGAATACTCGTTAATTTACGAGATTAAATAAAATACTTGCAATTCAATGCAAAAGAATCATCATTTAAAATTTAGTGAAGAGTATGCCAATTGCATAATAATAATTCAATAGAATATCACTCAAATAATAAGCAAGGGTATAAACACTTGCCTCTGGTCCTTAGCTATTTCGTAAGGCTGAGATAATACGATTCCCTCTTTATTCTGCCTTATAGCACGATTCTCTATTTTCCGCCCTTCTTTGATTTAACGCTCTTGTGAATACCACTAATCTGATCCTACCGTTTTGAATCCACGCGTCGATATCTCCGACTTCCTTCATTTAACATGTCTTGGTAATCTGGCTCGTCTTGTCCAATAGCCCTTGTTGCCTAGATAACCATATTCAATAGACAGAATAATCACGATTAACTGAATAAATAACCCACGTATCACGTTCGTCGAAAATCTCTATACTATAAAAGTCAACATCTAAGTCAACGGTCTCGTAAATCTCATTTTCTACAATTTTCTATTCCAACTACCCCTCGTGATAATATTAGACACGGCCAAAATATTTAAACAAGTATCAGCACAATTATTTGTATTTATGACTCACTAACCAGATAATACACGTATTTCACGTAACACACATTGTCATTTAATTGCGATAAATAAATCACATAAGTCTCGTAACGTCCAAGAAATAATTTTAGAAAAATATCCGACTCTCATTTCAAAGGAATTAAACCTCGAAATATTTTTAGATCAAAAATCGGATCATTTATCCCAATATAAAGATTTAAAAACAATTTAATCAATTAATATAAAGTTAATTGACTAATTCCATCACTTAAACAAATTTGTATGAATAAAACCAAGCCAAGAAAATAATTAAATCTAATTTAAATTAATTAGATTTAATTAATAATTATTTAATAGAATTAACTGATTATTAAAATTAATCAATTAATTATTAATGAAAAAAAATTAAAATAATTAAATTTAATCAATTTTCGAATTTAAATAAATATTTATAAATTTATAAAATTTTCAGAATAATAAAATGTATTTTTAAATCAAAAATATGATTTTTAGAATTTTTAAAACAATTTTCGATTTATTTTTAAAATAAATCTCAGAAACAGTTTTTCTGAAATGCAGTTAGGGTTTTGGAAATCAAAACCGGGTCAGAGAAACGGGTCACGAAGAACACAAACGGGTCGCCAAGAACAACGCGCCGGAAACTGGGTTTTCTAGAATCCGGCCAGTGTTCCGGCCAACTCTCCGATCAACACAAAACCGACACCAAACTCTGCGTTCTATATGCCAAAATGAAGCCTAAGACACGTACAATCAAACCCCCATATCCATATACGCTAACAATCCACAGAATTTATGTACGAATGAGTCAAAGTTTTGACAAAAACTCCAACAATCGAACTAGCTCAAAACGGGTTTAAACAACTCAACTAAGCATGCAAATCGATTGTATGTGACCATATAAAGCTATTGGAACCATCAAAATCAACAAACAATTCCTGAATTGAAAAGCCCCAAATTTGAGCTCAAGAACCCTAATTTTCGAATTGCCTAATCCGGGAATCAAACAATGAAATTGAACACATAATTGGACTCCTTACAACCATACGAAGCTATATATATCATCAAATCACAAGGGCAAGCTCAGAATCGAAAAGCCCCAAATTTCACATAAACCCTAATTTTTAATTCGAATTTCAAAAATTCATAATAAATTGAAAAATTACCATATCATGAAACGGTTTGAAGATTCTGAAACTAGAGATCAAAAGCTTTGATTTGAGTACTTGATCTTAAAATTTGGATTCCAATAACACTTTCAAAATTGAGTTTGATCTTCAAGAACACGAAGAACACGGTTCGGGGATTTTTATATTTTTGTCTATATATATATATATATATATATATATATATATATATATATATATATGTGTGTGTGTATTATACGCAGGATAGTGTATGATTCGTCTTTTTATACTTAGTGGAAAATAATACCCCAAACGACATTTTTGGATCGATATTGATCCATTGGATCGCTTTAAATCTTTAATAAAGTAAAGTACACGTTTTACGAGGTGATAATCATCCATAAGGACTGATAATTATCCAAATCAATACATATAATTTATATAATGAATGCTCAAGAATACTAGGGCTATAACAGATGTATTATTGATACGAACGATATATCAAATTCCCGAATAATTAGGAAATGATCTAAATTTCCTTTTCGATAATTAAAATTAAACGAAATAAAAATAACGTTCTCTTAAAAAGAATTTTCCAATCACCACAAATATTCACATAGCATCTCAAGGTCACATATTCAACCCTTTAATGAATAACTTAACACATTTAAACAGATAAAACATTTAATAAATTTTGATATGAAAATAAAATTTCATTTCACATCAAATATTAACACGTAATTTTCCCGGATCTTACAGCTGTGTTCTTTTGAGATTGAGGATATTCTTCATAGAAGAAAGGGTGAAAATTCAAAGCTGGATAAATCAAGAAGGAAAACCCTGAATGCATATCCTGGAAGGAGATTTAAACTTGTTGAAGGCGTATTGAAGTTCAGAACTTATGCCTTTGGTCAAGAATTATGGACAGATCTCCAGGATGTAAGAGTATGTCTCTCCAAAGCAGTCCAAAAGTACATTGATGAGATTGAAGATGATGCCATCTCTCCTGATGAGAAAACATTGATGGAAGGACTCAAGGAGATTCTGAAAGAAGCTCTCAACAGAGAGGATGTAGCAAGACAGAAGAGGAAATCTAAAGCTAAGTGAAAATTTTATCAATTCTGATCTTGTTTAGTTAAGTTGTCAGCATGCTTAGATTGTAAATTTGTTGTTATTGTCCATAAAAACAAATTGGGGGAGATTGTTAGGATTTATGGGTGATAGCTACGAGACAACTTAACTAGATATTTTAAATGTTTAATTTTATTAAGTATGAACATACTGTCACAGCCAGAGTATGTCTTTGTAACTATTTTGTTTATTGCAAATAAGATTCTAGTACATCTTGGTAGAAGTTCATTTATTTGTTCAAGCCACAAGAAGTGCTCAAGATGGACAACAAGAATAAATATTAATGTCACAACATTGACAGTAAGGTTACAAGAAGACAACATGTTGCAAGTCACGACAGCATTTTCACTTTGACAGTAACATTGACGGAAGCCTTCAGACAACAACTTTATCTTAGCCTGACAGCAAGCTTGGAACTCTTGACAGCATCTATTACGGGGACTTCTTACTGTCACCAAAAGAACATTCATGTGACAGCAAGCTTGATGATCAGGATACTGTCATGAAGGGATAACATTTGTATTGGGGATCCACCCAGTCAAACTTGTGACAGTTTGGATGTTCAAGAAACAGGCGTGTTGCAGTATACCAACACTGCATCAGGTCTGCAAGACTACGACCGAAGCTTGAGAGATCACATGACAAAGCTCACCAATTCAAGAGTATGACAAATCAACATCTACTGAATTGTGTTAGCTAAATATAGAATGTATCTAGATTGCTTTTCCCAGTAATGTTAAACTTGTTTGTGTAGCAATTTAGGTAATACTCACGGGTATACAATTTGTAAGAAGCTGCCACATGAAAATGACAGCAACTTCACAAACCAGATATGATTAGTTTACTTAGACTATCTCTCATTTCATTCTATGTATCACTCGAGAAATTGAAACTCAAGAAAACAGACATTTTCTTGAGGTTGTAGCAACCCATTGCAAAATAAATAAAACATTTATTTTGTGAGAAATTTTCTTGTGTCTACTTGTGTTTGCAATTAATAAACTGATAAACGTTAATCTTAGTCTTTATTATTGAAGCGTAGATTGAGATTTATCAGTATTGCATTCAACATGCAATAGTCAAGGACCAACATCTACTTATATCTAGTTTAGATTATTAACCAAATACAGTTTTTAATTTAAAATCCAATGGTTTTCATCTATCTATTTAAGATCAAACGATCTTTATTATTTTGGTATTTAATGGGTTTACTTATTTAGTTACAACTATTTTTATGTTTTAACTTTTGGAAAATCCAATCCTAATATAAAGTCTTTTAAGTTATATCATTTTTAGATAATAATTTATTCTTTTTATACGATTTAATCTTTATCATTTATTTTTAAAAGTATTGGATTGAACGGTTTAGAATGTTTTGGTGGTATTGAGGACCAAACTGCTAGGATAAGAATGTGCAATGTACGAATCATTTTTTAAAAATTTATTAATATATTAAATCATTAATTTTTCTTAATATTTATATATTTTTTAATTTTTAATTTTTTAAAATATTTATTGCTAAAATATAATATATTTTTTGTAATATGTTGATGATGCGGGAACTTTGAACTTTTGAAAAAGAAAATTATCAATTGAAATATAAAATATTTTTTTCGTATTAGTTCTTTTGTTAAAGTAGTACACGGCGACGATCAAAATTCTATATAAAATCCATTTTGTTTTTATTATATCCCGTAAATATCTTAATAATACTTGTAAGGCATAAATTAAATATATACACAACATTTTAAAAATGAAATATAATTTTTTGAAAGACATTTCATATGGAGTATAAAAGTTAAAAGACCTAAATATGTTGTCATTTAGATTTCAAATTTTGGGCAATGTCAAGGTAGATAAATTCAAACCGTTTGAATATTCTGTCGTTTACATTTTTAAATTCAAATCATGAATATAGATTGATTTTTAGATTTTTTTTTTAGAATTTGTAATTAATTTGTAGATTGTGTGTTTTTGGTGAATTTTACTGTTTTTCTAATATGGAGCTTAGATGGTGCACCTAACACTTTTAACTATGTAAGCTAAACTAAATCTAGGAAACTGATTCAATTACCAAAATCGATTCATTTCCTCTCGATGGTTGTATAAAAGGGTACTTTTGCTTACTGCATGCTTCCGTCCATCTAAGAACTCAAAACTCATCTTTCCTTTGAAGAATGTTGATGGTTACATTGTGATAGTAATTAGCACAAAAAATAATTTTTAAATACAATGAACAAGTACTAGGTATTGTTATGTCCTCACGGCCTCTTTCATAATAAAAATGAAAAAATATATTGTACCATTGATTGAAAAGTAGTAAACTTTTATAATAGAAAAATCAACTGCTTCCACTACTTTGCTCCACTATACTCACTTTATACATTAAATATTGATTGGTCTCACCCAACCCAAATGTAAACAAATGGGTGAGACGGAGGGAGTACTATCTAATTTTTCTTAAAAAGATATTCATATTTTTAATGTATTTAAATTCATTTAATATTAACCAATAGTTGTTAATTTACGTGAGTTATTAGAATGAGAGAAATTATAAAAAATAGAGGTTTTTCTAAGTTTTGTTTGCGATTTTACCATCTTCTGAAAATATTTGCAAAAATACTGTGCAACCACAACAACCAAATACAACCTGTTTTTATGTTTTTTTGGAAAATAATTAAAGTTGATTTTGGTTGTATTTGACATTACTTTAAGTTGCATTTGAGGTTACATTTGATTTAAGTGGTTCAACTTGTTAAGCACCCTATTTCAGTTGCAAAAGTTGGTTACCTTATTTTTGAAAATATTTTAAAAAAAACAGTATTTTCCCAAAATGAATTCTAGTCTTAGGTATTCTTCGAAACCCTTACAATAAGTAGTTATCTTTGATACATCCTAATATATTTAATCCATTTTATTTTAACTCATATTTTTATGATCCATAGCCTCTTGAAACATATATAAACTTAATTGATTTTTGTGAAATCGCATCCATATGTAACTGCTCTAAACATTAGCCCATAGACACTCTAAATATAAGCCCACATATTAGCCCATAGACGTAAATATAAGATGGAATAGACCAATATTCATTCTCTCACTTTTCTTCCTTATAATCTAGCGGTTTCTTTTTCAAAAATCAAAATTCTAGATCTACAACCATCGGTTGAACACCTTTGTTGCTTCTTTTCCAAAAACTCTAGATCTACAATCATCACCTACCTTCTTCTATGTCTTTTTTAGCCCCCCTATCTATATCCCCATCCATGATCTCATTTACACTACTAGAAAACTGTCAATACACATGGTCCATATAAAATCGGTTCGTGGTGCCACTAATTTAAAAGATCTAAATTAACATAAGTTTTAAAATAACCGATGTCTTTGTATTGTTACAATATCAGATTACATATGAACCGATACCTAAACATTGTCTTTTAAAAAAATATTAGCGTCCGCTAATACTTTCCCCCTGTTATGAAATAAAAAACGTACTTTCGAATTTACTACTAGGGTTTAAGAGTTTTCGAGCTTTAATGGCTGGTCTCGTGTTTCGGGGCTAAATCTGCCCTCACAAGATGCCTACGTATCTCAATCAATGCTGAGAATCAAGCCAAAAAACGTAGTTCTAATGTGAAGGATCAGGGTTCTTATATAGGCGTTAGGAGCTCTGCATTTAGAGTAGAATTAGGTGACTTGGGGGCCAAGTCACCTTCTTAGACTAAGATTGTGTTAGGTCCAAAGTATCGTAGAAGGGGGGGGGGTTGAATACGATACTCACAAATAATTTAATTTCGTTCGCGGATTAATCTTTCAGTTCTATAACGAAATCAAACACACCAAACCAAATCAAGTTTCGGGGAATATATCTTTTTATGAATATAAACCTCGAGGGGTGCTACAATTTCTAATCCGTAGATTAGCTTCAATGAGTTTAAGGTTACACAAATACAAAACAATGATCAAATTCTGAGCACTATTAATTCTCTGATAATTTCTCCGGCTCAGTTCTCTCTCTCAGTAATGTTTCTGTGTTGAATGCCTTAACTGAAGAAGACACACTCTTCTCTCAGTATTAATTGTAGACTTGAATTGAAAACTATCGAACTAGAATTGAAGAATCAATCCTGGCCGTCCATCTTCAAAATCAACCTGACAACAAGAATACTTTTCACCTGCTCCTTATTAAAAACCATCAAATGATTTAAAAAACCATCGAATAGAATAAATTAATTTATCATTCGATAGTTTTTAAATCAAAACTATCGAATGCTAAATTGATTTACTAGTTTTTTAAATCAATCACCTTTAACCCTCATTCGATAGTTTTCTTAAAAGAAAAACTATCGAATTGATTTACTTGTCATTTGTCCTTTAGTAATAACTCCAGAGCTCCCAGGTGTTTAAGTAATAGACTGTATCAATTCTTTCTGAGACGATAAAACAATCTGATCTTTTCAGTGCCGTCACCTAGTGCAACTGGTCTGGTTCACAGATGAATAACACTTGATCAATTCTTCTTTTATGTCTTCAATTCAATGCTGCTGATACGTCCCTTGTCGTTCTGGTTGCTTCGTTTAAATCACTGGAATCCCGTGGTACTTAACCCTAAATCATTCACATACTTCTGTCATCTTGAAAGTCTTGTTTCTTTTGCTGTCACTGAGGCTTGAACATTTTCATGAACTTCTTTCCGTGACCTGTTTACGGACTTCAAGAATACATAACGTATTTTGATTTTTTGAGTTTACCTTTTCTTCTTTGATTCTGGATTACTGTGCTTCTGTTAATATTATTGTCTGTCTTGGCCTTTGTTGAGTTGCAGTTATCTCTTTTACATCTTATGTTACATTTGTTGGGTTTCGGGGCAACAAACGCAGCGAAAACAGTCGTAAAAACAATAATAATCCGAAACCCTAACCCTAGGATCCGTGTACAAGACATGGTTGATTATGGAGAAACGAAATCATACCTTAATCGAGCTTATAATATTCAGAAACTTGGAGGTCCTTGTTGTAACCACCACGCAGCCCTTGTTCAAGATCTGCGTCGCCAAAGTAGTCTACACGAACGCTTGATCGTCCAACGATCACGGAGTTGTTACTAGCCAAATAAAACCGCCCTCAAAACCTTCTCTCTCTCTGTTTCTAGCCTCTCTAATATGCAGAGCTGCTAGGGTTTTTCTGAAAAACGAATTTTCAACTTAACCTAAAACAATACATCATAATGTATTTATCTGAAAAGAGAATTTTGGGCCTTGCTTAATCTGATTGGGCTTCCAAAACCCAATCTGATTATTAGTATTATTAATTATTATATTCGAATTATTATATAATTAATCAAGTCCTACTTAATTAATCCAATAATTCAATAATAATAATAATAATTCAATTAAATTCGAAATTTAATTAATGCTCCGTTTAAAACGTTCTTTATGTGTAACCCTTTAGGTTATTATTACGTTGGCAATAATTTTAATATCTCATAATAAAATTATAAACAATGAGCGGCATCTAGTAATACATCATTGCTACCCAAGTAATAATAATAATTGGTGATCCAATTAAACCTTTCATGACTAATGTTTCCGTGTAATATAATCCCTTTAACCAAATATTATAGATTAAACTCGAGGCATGTTATTAGTCATCCTCTTCAACATTTAATCCAGGTTTCCTTGATCAATGAGTAGACTATTAAAACAAATCAATATTTGAGCATGACCATGCATTTTCATAGTCTCACTCAATCAAGAGGCCAATAATATCTCTCCTAATAATAGGAGGGTTAAATCCTATATCTATCATTCATATTTCTCATACGACTCATAATATACCTGATGTCCACTTTTATCATCACCCGGTCAAAGGTAACTTTTAATGTAATCAAAGTATATTAATCCTCGTATAGAAATATAATGATCTCAAGTCTAAGGATCATTACACCATTATCACTGTGAGCTATTCTAATGACTTTATTACCATGTAGAATATCACTATGGGTCAATCCGGTGCCATGTAGAATATTACATGCACCTATGTTCTTGACTTTAGTATCACTATACCTATGACCAATGAGATGTGGTCATTTAGTCAACGATCATACTAATCTTTATGCATCATAATTGTCCTAATTCATAATGCTTAATTAGGGATATTTTAGGAATATAAACACTATTCTTATAATCTCATTTTTAAGTCACATACTTAAAGATATAGAATACGTGTTCGTTATTCCAAGGACATTTATTACTCTAACATTAATATCGCAGTAAATAAAGACATAATAATTGTTGTTGAATAATCAATAGAACATAATTATTATTAAATAACAAAATAGTGTTTCCCGGAAGTACAATTGTATTGTCTCTAGGGCACTAATACTAAAAATCTTCCACTTGCACTAGAGCCGATCGCCCATGTATCTAATACCCATGGAACTAGTGTGACAATCGTGCTTCTGCTGCGACAAAGCCTTAGTCAGTGGGTCTGCAACGTTATCATTAGTATGCACTTTACATATATGTATATCCCGTCTATTATTTATTTCTCTAATGAGGTGATATCTCCTAAGTATATGCTTTGCCTTGGAATGGGATCTTGGTTCCTTAGCCTGCGCAATGGCTCCATTATTATCGCAATATAGATCAATTGGGTCTGCGATCGATGGAACCACTCCAAGTCCCGTAATAAAATTCCGAATCCAAACAGCCTCTTTGGCTGCTTCACTGGCCGCAATATACTCAGCTTCCATTGTAGAATCAGCTACTGTTTCTTGCTTTGAACTCTTCCAGCTTACAGCACCTCCATTTAGGCAAAACACAAATCCAGACTGAGACACAGTGTCGTCCTTATCTGTCTGGAAACTAGCATCAGTGTAACCTCTTACAACTAGTTTCTCATCTCCTCCATATATCAAGAAAGAATCTTTAGTCCTCTTAAGGTACTTAAGAATGTTCTTGACAGCTGTCCAGTGACTTTCACCTGGATTAGACTGGTATCTACTCGTCATGCTCAAAGCATACGAGACATCAGGACGAGTACATATCATTGCATACATTATAGAACCAATTGCCGAAGCATATGGTACTTTATTCATACGGTCCTTCTCATCTAATGATTTAGGACAGTTTTCTTTTGAGATCGTTATCCCATGAGACATTGGGACATGGCCCCTTTTAGCCTCTTGCATCCCGAAACGATGCAATATCTTGTCAATGTATGTACTCTGACTTAAGCCGATCATTCTTCTGGGTCTATCTCTATAGATCCTGATCCCTAATATGTAGGATGCATCGCCTAAGTCTTTCATCGAGTAATTATTTCCCAACCAAGTCTTCACAGCCTGTAGAGAAGTAATGTCATTCCCTATTAGCAATATGTCATCTACATATAATACTAGGAATGCCACATGGCTCCCACTAACCTTCTTGTAAACACACGGTTCATCCTCATTTTGTATGAAACCAAACTCTTTGACTGTTTCATCAAAACGAATGTTCCATCTCCTCGAGGCCTGCTTCAACCCATAAATGGATCGTAGTAACTTACAGACCATCCTAGAAAATTTTGGATCGACAAAACCCTCAGGTTGTGTCATGTACACATCCTCTTCTAAGCTCCCATTTAAGAAAGCAGTCTTGACATCCATTTGCCAGATTTCATAGTCATAATAAGCTGCTATTGCAAGCAAAATCCTGATGGATTTGACCATAGCCACCGGCGAGAAAGTTTCATCATAGTCAATACCATGAATTTGCTTGAAACCTTTCGCCACTAGTCTAGCTTTGTAGGTCTGTAAATTACCATCCATGTCAGTTTTCTTCTTGAAAACCCACTTGCACTCGATGGGTTTTACCCCTTCATTGTTTTGAAGTTGAGGTGTGAGAGTTTCCTGTGCCAAAGCATACTGTCACCAACAGTAGCTTTACTGTAGAAACAATAAATCTTATCCTTCTTTGTTGAGCTTAGGTCAGCAACAAACATGCTTCCTTTTCTTACTCTTTTCAAAGAAAGGCTTCCATCCTTTTTGTGATAAATGTTGCACACCATCATGTCAAAATCAACCTTGAATCCCTTGTCACTGAATTGGCTGACAGTGAGCAGGTTGTGCTTCAATCCATCAACAAGTGCAATATCATTTATGACAACATTTCCAATTTCCAAACAGCCATATCCCACTGTGTAACCCTTGCTGTTGTCTCCAAAGGTTATGATTGGGCCAGCTTTCTCTTCAAATTGTGATAGCAGGGTTTTATCACCAGTCATGTGTCTAGAGCAGCCACTTTCAATGATCCAAGTGACCTGCTCCTTATTCTTACCCTGCGAGACAAATTGTATTTAAGAGGCATATGGTACCCAATCCTTGTTGGGTCCAGTCACTTCAGTATCACAAGCATAATCATCATTTTGAACTTTAATCGTCACATCAGGAATCTTCTGTTGGACTCCTTTCTTCACCCACTTATCTTTAGAATTAGACTTGGTCTTCTTCTTAGTGGATGAGGCCTTCTTACTGTTTCCAGTAGGCTCAGAAGTCTCAAAAGTTTACAAGTAGGTACATTGTTCAGTAGATGAAATAGGCAGATTAAAACAAGTACTCATGGCAGTTATCTTGCATGGCATACAATCAATGTTATTATATACTACCATAGGTCTATGCATAATGGGGGTTCTGTGTAAGTTACCATCTAGCAGGGTCACATTGTTCTTGACCTCCTTTGGTTTCTTACAAACATGAGTTAAGTGATATGAAGAGCCACAATTATTGCATAGTTTTCTAGGAGCATTTGCATTTCCATTTCCTAACTTGCCACTCCTGTTTCTAGACTTGTAGGTAACTGTGTCATCAGGATGTTCTGAAGTTGCTGTCAAGCTTTGCTTGACAGTACCTTTCATACCCTCTGTCTTGAAAGTAGGTTTGGAAGTTGCTGTCTTTGAAGCTCTCTTGACAGTATCTTTGGAAGATACTGTCTTGCCATTATTGACAGCATCTTTAGAACATTCTGTCAGATTGTTTGGCAAAGTTACTGTCTTGGGGATTTTGACAGTATCTTTTCCGCCAACTGTTGTACTGTCAGGACCTTCATCCTCATCATTAAGTTGTTGCTTGATGAGCATGGCTTCCTCATCAAACTCAAGTTCAGAAGGTTTAAAAATTGGTTTGTTGAGTTTCTTGAGGATATGAGGTTTGACAGTAGCATCAGTTGAACAATCCTGACTAACAATTTCCTTACCAGGTCTTTTGCCATATTCAAAACCTATTCCTACCTTTTGATCCTCAGTGTGTTTCTCATGATAATCCTGAAGTTGTTTGGATGAGTTTCTATAGGCTTTAATCTTGAATTCATTTTCACTAATTTCTTTCCTTAGAATCTCCTCAATTTCTTTAGCACAGACTAACTCATTTTTCAGTTTAGCATTCTCCTGTGTTAAGGATTCTAATCGATTGGTCTTTAACAAAAGCAAATCATTTTCAAAAGTGAGTTCATCATTCAATTTAGTTAACCTAGCAATTTCTTCATTAGATGCAGTTAAACTAGTATGAACATGAAACATCTCTGCACTTAATTCCTCAACAGTTTGCTTGTATTCATCTTTAGACATATCAAGTAAGACTAGTGAGGGTACCTGACTTGGAGAGTTAGAGGAGGCCTCTTCAGATTTAGCCATGAGTGCTAAATTCACATATTCCTCTTTCTCTTCATCATCAGAATCATCCCAGCACTTTCCTTCAGCCACATAGGTCTTTCCCTGTCCTTTCTTGAAATGTCCACTTGACCCTTTATCCATCCTCTAATTCTGCTTTGGTCTTCTGCACTCTGTAGCAAAATGACCAAGCTCATTGCAGTTGTAACACCTAAACTTGGATCTGTCCACCAACCCTGTTTTGTATCCACCTCTTGTGGCACCACCTTCAACTTTGGAGAAGTTCCCTTTGCTGAACCTTGATGTTTGACCTTGAGACTTATATGGCTTGTTTCTCTTGAACCTTATATTCTTGAATTTCTTAGCCATGTAAGCCATGATTGGATTATCCATCTTTTCCATTTCTTCTAAGGAGTAGAAGTCTTCATCCTCAACATCAGTTATCTGCAGTACAACTTTCTCCTCATCATCCACAACCTCTTCGATCTTAAGAGAGGGTACTGAAGCAGGTTGAGTGATTTGAGCTTCTTCACTAGGTTGAGTGATTCTTGGCACATGAGCCACTAGAGCACCTGACATATTAGCCATCTTTCCTCTGGATCCAGCTAGAATAGCTCTTTTCTGGAAAAACTCAAGCTCATATGATTTAAGCACACCATATAGAGTTTCAAGAGAGATATTGTTCAGATTTCTTCCTTCTCTTATGGAAGTGACTTTGTGCTCAAGATTCTCAGGAAGTGTGAGCAAGAACTTGACATTTAATTCCTTTCTATCATAGTACTTGCCATGAATATGTAGCTCAGTCATAAGTTTACTAAACCTCTCAAACATTGTTGTTAGGTCTTCTCCTGACTTTGCCATGAAGGTTCGTACTGTGAGATAAGGATTTGTCTCTGGTTGTCTTTCACTTCTTCACTTCCTTCACACAGTAGCTCGATCTTATTCCACATATCTTTGGCTGATGAGCACCCAATGACATTCCCACACATGGCTTTGTCCAAAGTGAGGGCATCCAGTAGGATGATTTGTAAGTAATCATCAAGGGCTACCTTTTCCTTTTCTGGCTCCAGAAACTCTGAAGGTAATTTGTTGACCCAATATGCCGGAACAAGAACACCATCTACAGTTGAGGCTTCAATTTCTTTACGTGGTACGAAGGGACCATTCTGGAGGATACCCAAGTATAATGGATTCACAGCTTTGATAAACAACATGATTTTTCTTTTCCATACATTGTAGTTCTCCTTATCAAAATCTGAAATCTTTATGCTACTTGACTTCTGCATACTTGTCATGATCTCAGATTTGTTGAACAATCTGTCCGCTCTGATACCAGTTGTTGGTCCTTGACTATTGCAGAAGGGGGGGGGGTTGAATGCAATACTGATCAAACTCAATCTACGTTTCAACAACTAAAACCAAGATTAAGGATTATCAGTTTATCATATGCAAACACAAGTAGACACACGAGTAATTCTCACAAAATAAATGTTTTATTTATTTTGCAATGGGTTGCTACAACCTCAAGAAAATGTTTGTTTTCTTGAGCTTCAGTTTCTCGAGTTCACACACAGAATGAATTGAGAGATAGACTAAGTAGGCTAAACCTATCACTTTCAATCACGGGTCTTGTGAAGCTGTTGTCATTTTCAAGTGGCAGCTTCTTACAATTTACCTGCCCGTGATTGTTTCCTAAATTGCTATACAGACAGCTTATCAATACATTACAAAGCAATATAGAAACATTCTATTTTAAGCTAACACAATTCAGTAGATGTAGATTTGTCATACTCTGGAATTGGTGAGCTTTGTCATGTGATCTCTTAAGCTTCAGTCGTAGTCTTGCAGACCTGTTACAGTGTTGGGATACTACAACACGCCTGTTTCTTGAACATCCAAACTGTCACGAGTTTGACTGGGTTGTTTACCAATACAAATGTTATCCCTTCATGACAGTATCCTGATGGCAAAGCTTGCTGTCACAGGAGTGTGCTTTTGGTGACAGTAAGAAATCCCCGCTAAAGATGCTGTCCGGATTTCCAAGATTGTTGTCAGGCTAAGGTAAATTTGCTGTCAGAGGGCTTCCGCCAATGTTGCTGTCAGAGTGAATGTACTGTCGTGACTCACAATATGCTGTCTTCAAGTAACCTTACTGTCAGCGCTGTGACAGTAATCTTTATTCCTGCTGTTCATCTTGAGTACTTCTTGAGGCTTGAACAAATAAATGAACTTCTACCAAGATGCACTAGAATCTTATTTGTACTGAATAAAACAGTTACAAAGACATACTCTGGCTGTGACAGTATGTTCATACTTAATAAAAATTAAGCAAGTAAAGTGTTTAGTAAAGTTGTCTCATAGCTATCACCCATAAATCCTAACAAGGATTCCTCAACTAAGGAGGAGAAAGTTGGAGAAGGGGAGACACATGAAGGATGGAGATGATGATATGGAAGTAGAAGCAAATTCTCTGTCACTAGAAGAACAAGCTGCCTTGGAGATGGTGAAAGCTAACAGAGCTGCAATAGATGTCAGGCAAGCTGAGAGAGAGATACAACAAGCAGTTCTAAGGAGTGAAAAGCTTAAAAGATTCAAGGTGTATGCTGAAGTGAGGAAGAAGAAGATGATGGATTTAGCACAGAAGCAAGGTATTGACTGGGAGGTGGCTTACAAAACCTTTTGTGGAGTTGAAGACGGATTGGAAGTCAATGACAATGCGGAGGTGAAAGTCATAATTCAGGACATAAGAAGTGCAAATCCTGATGATCATACTTACTTCACTGCATTGAGAAATACTGTGATCTTTCTGAAAGGTGGGGTTAAAGCAAACGGTGCCTGGAACATATTGATCAACTTTCTTGAGAAAGGTACCTTTGTGATTTCCACCAAGTTTTTTGAACAGAGAACATACACAGAACTACAGGTTATGCTCATCAAGATACAAAGGACTACAAGGCTAAATGAACTGCTCCGTGAGCATGTTAAAGAGATCTTGATGAAAGTCGGTCCAGAGATTACTGAAGATCCTCCAATGGTTAGATTCATGACGAATGACTTGTTCAGAATCTGCTATTTGGCTGAGGACAAACTGAGAGATTATCCAAGTAATTATCTGATATAAGTGGAGAAGTATCTTAGATCCACTGGATTCACATCAACGGAGAAGGACAAAGCAGCCGACACTCTACGAAGATTTCTAATGGAGAATGTTCCTTACTATAGGAAGAGAGTGGAAAAAGGATTGGAAGTGCGTACCAGACTACCAAACATGCCAAAGCTAAACAAGAAAGATGTTAACATTGCATGATGTGTATTAATTCTTTATGTGATTTTGATGAGAATGCTCCTCGTTTAGAGGTATGTCCTGTTCTGAAAAGAAACACACACACAACTCTCACATCACAGAATTTAAATGCACATATTCCACTCTGCTTCACCAAACACATGGTTGATCAAGTGCCTAACCTTGATTTTCCATTGCCTTCTGGTTATGACACCTTCACTGTTGAGAATGAAGCTGGATTAGACCCAAATTCAGCTATCCCCCATTCTACCCCATACATTCAGCCTAGGTTCTCTAGACTTCCCAAAGTACAGAGACAAGCCTTACAAGAATCCAGAAAAAGATCCCTAGAAACTGATGTTGGTGGTAGTGCTGAAAGCCAAGAGGGAGTTCCTGCACCTAGTGCAGCAAATAAGGAAGGTAGTCAAACAGAACCCACAGTGGTTCCTCTTGAGCCTAAGAAGAAGAGAGCTAAGAGGGCCAAAACCACTGTCAGCCACCCTGCAGTCTCCCAAAAGACTATAGAGGAAAATAGGGAAATAAACTCCTCCCTAGATGTTCCTTCTCAACAAGGGACATCTATTGAAATTGGTCTGTCTCCCAAGGCACCCTATACAGAGTCTACACAACCTCATGTTCCAATTCATGAGGAGCCTCCACTTGCAGAATCACACATGGAGTCAGGACACAGTGAGGATTTCACTTCCCCTATTGAAGTTTCACAAGTTCCATCTGTGGAGCAACCATTATTCTCTTCTCCACTTTCACCTTCTTTCTTCCCTACACATTCATTTGTTTCTTCTCCACAGCCTAGAGAGGGGGACAGTCCCAACCCTTCAGGTTTTGATCTTCCATCTCCAATCATGGATGAGCCCCCATCTAGTGGTCCACAAGAACCCATTTCTCAAAGTGAGATGGAAACCACTCCTTCAAACACTGAGAAAGAGCAAGGTCCAACTCTGCTAGAAAGTGAAACAACCAGTACCTTGTTCAATCTCCAAGGAGCATCTTACCTTAGGGAAGATGCTGTCACAACCTCAGTTGCTGTCAAAGAATCTGAAAATCTTGCTGTCATAGGTGACCCTGCTATCAAGGACTCAGAAGAAGTTGTCGTCTCAACCAAACCTGTTGTCCAAGTTACAGTGGAACCTACTGTCAATCTTCCAACTGACAATAACATTTCTGGCAAAGCTACTGTCCCCTCTTCACAGCCTAATCTTGATGCTGTCACTGTTGAGGATGTCTCTGATGATGATGTACCACTGTCTGAATTCTTAAAGGTACATTCTAAATCTTCTTCTTCATTGCATGTAAGTACTGCTCATACCCATGCATCTAGCATAAGTGAGAGTGTGCAAAAGAAAAGAGAGATAAAAGAAAAAAGAGGCGAGCATAAAAATGAGAGGCAGCCAAATGAGCTGGCAAAAGGTGAGGGACTTGAGCATGTCCAGAGTGAACTTGAGGGAACCCCACATTTTCAGGCACTGGGCCTTGAGAGTTCTTTTGTGAGGAGTGATGAGATCACTCAGAAAAACACTAAGAGTGTGAGAACCCCCACAGCCTCCCAGCTCCAGTCTTTTCCTTCACCCCAAGAAGGTTAAGAACAGGTGGCCCCTCTACTGCACTAAGGTTGGAAGCCCTAGAGAACAAGTGTCTCTCCATGGAATCAAAGATTGACAGTCTGTCTACCATGGTGGCCTCTGGTTTCTCGAGTATTCAGGAAGCCATTCAGGCTCTATCTGCAAGTCTTGATGCTGCCAACTTACCTAAGGGGGAGAAAAGGGCAAGATCAGAATCACAAAGGGCAGAATCAGAAAGGGCAAGATTAGAATCAGAAGGTGCTCCCAAGCAAGATGTTGCATCTCAGGGGGAGCCTGTTTCTAAGGAGGAATCAAGGAGTGAGGAGGAGCCTGCAGCTAAGGGGAAAATAGTGTCTGCAAAGAGAAAAAGGAGAACAAAAGGAGATTCAGAAAGTAAGGGGGAGCAAGAGCAAGAAGCTGGAAATCTCTTTGAATATGAGATGGCTGGAGAAACAGTTCTTATGTCTAAAGAAGCACTGGAAGCAATACAAGGGAATGTTCCTTCCAAAAGACCAGTACTACCTCCTGTGACAATAAGAGTGCCAACTCCAATGCCAAAGGAGAGTGCCCTTGAAAAGAAATGGAGAGAACAGGAGGAGCAAAATAGGCTGGGAAAAGGGAAAGACAAGATGCCTGAATACATCTTGTCAGGAAACACATGGAGTGAAGGAACAAAGTTCAGTTAGGAAGAAGCTAATGCTTTGATGGTTGACTACAGGGAAAGCACTCTGAAGAATCATGATGAGGACTTTTACAGGATAGTTGAGGGAGCTATGTTGGAACCTAGCAGAAGGTTGAATAACTGCTCAACTTTGCTAAAGGAGAAAATCACTAGTGTATGTGTGAAGATCAATGAAGAAAGGAGGTGGGCTATTGATGTGTACCTGAACACTGGAATATCTATATTCATCACTATGCAGCTGTTGCAGAGCCTTCCAGTAAAGGTGCTAACTGTGATGAAGAACAAAATCAAGGCAAACCATACATCCTTCAATGAGATTCTGCACCTGCAAATGCTGAACTTAATCTCAGAGAAACTTCTAGAAGTCTACACCAATCCATTTTGTGTCTACTATGCAAGTACTACTAAAAATGGTAGCAGGAGATGTGCATACATGAGTCTAGGAGGCACTTCAACAATGGAGTCAAAGTCAATATTGAAGGTGTTAGACATGATTCTCAACTCTAAAGCCAACAAGGAAAAAGTTTTTGCTGTCAATGCAATCTATGACTTGATGATGAAAAGAGACAAGGAACTGAGCTCTACAATAAAGAAGATGATCTCCAAATCAAACTCCAACATAGCTGATCAAGGAGAAAGCTGTTCCTATGATGTTCCTTTTGGTGATGATGATGAGTTGGATGGTAGTGGAGGAACTGAAGAAGCAGGAAATGCCAGTGGAAGTACTTCTGGGAATGTTGGAACTAAATCCCAGGAGGAAAACAAAGAAGAAACTCCTGTGCAAGAAAAGAAAGATGCTGGAGTTACAGAAGAAGAGGAGTCTGAAATAATTGAAGCTTTGGAGGCAAATATCTTAAGATGTGCTGTAGATAGTATAAATGCTGAAAAAGATATTGTCACCAAAGAAGCTGTCACAGAAGACACTGTCCTCAAGGAAGCTGTCATGAAAGAAGCTGTCACAGAAGACACTGTCAAAGAAGATACTGTCATGGAGGACACTATCAACAAAGATATTGTCAAGGATGAAATCAAGCCTACTGTCAAATCTAAAAGGACAAAGTCCTTAGCCAGGACTTGGCTTTCTAGACAGGAACCTGAACCTGAGGAGACTACAAAAGCAAGGAAAGGAAAACACAAGTACTCAGGAAAGGAGAAAGCTACAGGGCTTGGCAGGAAACTGAGAAAGCCCATCCAAACAAAACTATACAGCTCTTTGGATCTTCTGGAAAAAGAATCTCAAGAAATCAAAAATGTTGAGGTGAAGTTGGATAACAACAAAGAAGCAACTGAGCATGTTCTTTGGTTTGATGCATCAAGGTTTGTGATAGTTAAAAAGGACTTTACCATGGAGGTGATCTCACATGATGTATCAAAGACTCTTTCATACAGTAGGATAACAGTCACAAGAAGAATTGAGTACTTCTACTTGGTAAGGATGGTCAATCTAATGCAAGGTTATGACAATGTTCCTGAGGAAGTCATGAACCATGTTTTGGCATACAAAGCTGTAAGAGATGAAAAATTCTATCAGAAATTTGGAGAATGGTCATTGTTTGATGATGTTGACATTGCTCATTTGTTCGAATATTCTGATGAAGAAATAGCTGAGTATGAAGATGATTTTCCTGAAGAAGAGGTGCAAACCCAACCAAGTCATGAAGAACCCTCAAACCCTACAGGAAGAGATGCCACTGAAGATATGGAAGCTTCATTCTTGAACAAATGCAAAGAAGCCAACAGAGTGGAAAGTGAAGGACCCAATTACCAACCTTGTATGCTAGAAAATCCACTGAGGATCAGGTTCATAAATGAAGAGATCCCTGTTGGAAGCTTTCACAAGCTAAAAACAAGTGCTTTGAAAGATCTACTCTACTTCGTGATTGGATCAACTCATCCATTAAAACAACTGTTGTAACGCCCCAAATCCGGGGTCAAAGGATTTGGTCATCACTCTGCATTCTCAAATAAAACAACCTGCTCAACGTAAACCAATACAATAATAACATCTGCGACCCCAACTCTACCAAGAATCTTTAAAGGTTATAGTGCTAGAAACAAGAATCCAAAATTTCTTTACAACAATCTTTCATTACAACAAGAAACACTTAGTAGATTTTGTATTAAGTCACTTTATATAATAACCTTACACTAGTTCTAAATACTCTGCATCATAACGTCTTTACACTAACCTCTTCTTCCTTCTCTGCCTAGCTACGTGGATAACTCCCGCCAATATGCCTTCTTACTGAAAGGCTAAAAATATAAAGAAAGCAAGTATGAGCGAAAGAATTGCTCAGCAAGTGCATTATCAAGTATAATAGGAAAAGTTTCCAAAATAAACTTTTGGTTTAAACATTTGTAATCTCTAAAACTTTTAAATCAAGTTTGGTAATTCGCCATAATTTCTCATTCAGCTTCTAGCAACTGAATAGTTTTAAAACACGAAGGAATTTATATTGGTCGCCATGGTTACCCGAACCAAAATATCTACAATAGTATGTAGAAAATATGTAATAAATATAAACTCATACGTCTTCAAGACCATAGTTTATACAAAAATACTATTTTTAAAGATAACAGTTCCATTCACAACATCTTCTGAAACCAACAACTTTAAGCAAACGAATCAACCTGAATATAAGGTTATAACTCACCAGTATGGAACATATGAATGAAATCAATCTTAGATATAAGAAGTGATATTAGAATTGGATTTTTATACTTTTATAAATCACAAAGGTTGAGCTGCTGATTAGTCACGCATCAACCCCAGACCCGCTTCTAGCAAAGTCCTCCCCTAGGATCCTTGGCCATCTTGGCCTTAATTAATTCCGACCACGAATCTAGTCCGACCATTATTGGTCCATTTAAAAACATTCCAATTCTATTTTCTATACGTCAGGTGTCAGTACAATTGACAACCTTACTACGACAGCCAGGTGTCGGAAGAATCGACAACCTTAATACAACAATCGCTGGAAAACTCACGTTCTAGGAAAAAACTCGACTATAAAGAATCCATCAAGGAATAACAATACAATCTAGTATCGACGAGATCGACACAATAATGGGAGGTGCACATGAAAAGTGACAATATAATAAACATTGACGAGATCGATGCAACAACTGGGATGATAATGAAGAGTAAGCCATAACATGCTCAATAAAATTAAGTCCGATGTGAAACAGGCATTATGAGTTCGAATCAAGGACTGGATCAGATAATCGCATCAACAAGAAATGATAATAATACTTGCATAGGTGCAAGATAGAAAAATAGAATACTTGTAGAAGAAGTACCACAGCTTCAGAATTTAAAATAACATTTTTACCCTCATCGGGTTCACAAGTTCCCACTCATCTAGGGTTGGCAACATTCCAACCTAATATTTTTAAATCAAGATTTTTGAAAGAAAGCCTTAGTATGAGGCCCATAACTATCTTTTAAATCGTTTCAATACAATAATTATATTTTTCCAATCAACATGGAAATATGAATCTAAACTCAAAAGGTATGAAAGAATACTCGTTAATTTACGAGATTAAATAAAATACTTGCAATTCAATGCAAAAGAATCATCATTTAAAATTTAGTGAAGAGTATGCCAATTGCATAATAATAATTCAATAGAATATCACTCAAATAATAAGCAAGGGTATAAACACTTGCCTCTGGTCCTTAGCTATTTCGTAAGGCTGAGATAATACGATTCCCTCTTTATTCTGCCTTATAGCACGATTCTCTATTTTCCTACCTTCTTTGATTTAACGCTCTTGTGAATACCACTAATCTGATCCTACCGTTTTGAATCCACGCGTCGATATCTCCGACTTCCTTCATTTAACATGTCTTGGTAATCTGGCTCGTCTTGTCCAATAGCCCTTGTTGCCTAGATAACCATATTCAATAGACAGAATAATCACGATTAACTGAATAAATAACCCACGTATCACGTTCGTCGAAAATCTCTATACTATAAAAGTCAACATCTAAGTCAACGGTCTCGTAAATCTCATTTTCTACAATTTTCTATTCCAACTACCCCTCGTGATAATATTAGACACGGCCAAAATATTTAAACAAGTATCAGCACAATTATTTGTATTTATGACTCACTAACCAGATAATACACGTATTTCACGTAACACACATTGTCATTTAATTGCGATAAATAAATCACATAAGTCTCGTAACGTCCAAGAAATAATTTTAGAAAAATATCCGACTCTCATTTCAAAGGAATTAAACCTCGAAATATTTTTAGATCAAAAATCGGATCATTTATCCCAATATAAAGATTTAAAAACAATTTAATCAATTAATATAAAGTTAATTGACTAATTCCATCACTTAAACAAATTTGTATGAATAAAACCAAGCCAAGAAAATAATTAAATCTAATTTAAATTAATTAGATTTAATTAATAATTATTTAATAGAATTAACTGATTATTAAAATTAATCAATTAATTATTAATGAAAAAAAATTAAAATAATTAAATTTAATCAATTTTCGAATTTAAATAAATATTTATAAATTTATAAAATTTTCAGAATAATAAAATGTATTTTTAAATCAAAAATATGATTTTTAGAATTTTTAAAACAATTTTCGATTTATTTTTAAAATAAATCTCAGAAACAGTTTTTCTGAAATGCAGTTAGGGTTTTGGAAATCAAAACCGGGTCAGAGAAACGGGTCACGAAGAACACAAACGGGTCGCCAAGAACAACGCGCCGGAAACTGGGTTTTCTAGAATCCGGCCAGTGTTCCGGCCAACTCTCCGATCAACACAAAACCGACACCAAACTCTGCGTTCTATATGCCAAAATGAAGCCTAAGACACGTACAATCAAACCCCCATATCCATATACGCTAACAATCCACAGAATTTATGTACGAATGAGTCAAAGTTTTGACAAAAACTCCAACAATCGAACTAGCTCAAAACGGGTTTAAACAACTCAACTAAGCATGCAAATCGATTGTATGTGACCATATAAAGCTATTGGAACCATCAAAATCAACAAACAATTCCTGAATTGAAAAGCCCCAAATTTGAGCTCAAGAACCCTAATTTTCGAATTGCCTAATCCGGGAATCAAACAATGAAATTGAACACATAATTGGACTCCTTACAACCATACGAAGCTATATATATCATCAAATCACAAGGGCAAACTCAGAATCGAAAAGCCCCAAATTTCACATAAACCCTAATTTTTAATTCGAATTTCAAAAATTCATAATAAATTGAAAAATTACCATATCATGAAACGGTTTGAAGATTCTGAAACTAGAGATCAAAAGCTTTGATTTGAGTACTTGATCTTAAAATTTGGATTCCAATAACACTTTCAAAATTGAGTTTGATCTTCAAGAACACGAAGAACACGGTTCGGGGATTTTTATATTTTTGTCTATATATATATATATATATATATATATATATATATATATATATATATATGTGTGTGTGTGTATTATACGCAGGATAGTGTATGATTCGCCTTTTTATACTTAGTGGAAAATAATACCCCAAACGACATTTTTGGATCGATATTGATCCATTGGATCGCTTTAAATCTTTAATAAAGTAAAGTACACGTTTTACGAGGTGATAATCATCCATAAGGACTGATAATTATCCAAATCAATACATATAATTTATATAATGAATGCTCAAGAATACTAGGGCTATAACAGATGTATTATTGATACGAACGATATATCAAATTCCCGAATAATTAGGAAATGATCTAAATTTCCTTTTCGATAATTAAAATTAAACGAAATAAAAATAACGTTCTCTTAAAAAGAATTTTCCAATCACCACAAATATTCACATAGCATCTCAAGGTCACATATTCAACCCTTTAATGAATAACTTAACACATTTAAACAGATAAAACATTTAATAAATTTTGATATGAAAATAAAATTTCATTTCACATCAAATATTAACACGTAATTTTCCCGGATCTTACAGCTGTGTTCTTTTGAGATTGAGGATATTCTTCATAGAAGAAAGGGTGAAAATTCAAAGCTGGATAAATCAAGAAGGAAAACCCTGAATGCATATCCTGGAAGGAGATTTAAACTTGTTGAAGGCGTATTGAAGTTCAGAACTTATGCCTTTGGTCAAGAATTATGGACAGATCTCCAGGATGTAAGAGTATGTCTCTCCAAAGCAGTCCAAAAGTACATTGATGAGATTGAAGATGATGCCATCTCTCCTGATGAGAAAACATTGATGGAAGGACTCAAGGAGATTCTGAAAGAAGCTCTCAACAAAGAGGATGTAGCAAGACAGAAGAGGAAATTTAAAGCTAAGTGAAAATTTTATCAATTCTGATCTTGTTTAGTTAAGTTGTCAGCATGCTTAGATTGTAAATTTGTTGTTATTGTCCATAAAAACAAATTGGGGGAGATTGTTAGGATTTATGGGTGATAGCTACGAGACAACTTAACTAGATATTTTAAATGTTTAATTTTATTAAGTATGAACATACTGTCACAGCCAGAGTATGTCTTTGTAACTATTTTGTTTATTGCAAATAAGATTCTAGTACATCTTGGTAGAAGACAACATGTTGCAAGTCACGACAGCATTTTCACTTTGACAGTAACATTGACGGAAGCCTTCAGACAACAACTTTATCTTAGCCTGACAGCAAGCTTGGAACTCTTGACAGCATCTATTACGGGGACTTCTTACTGTCACCAAAAGAACATTCATGTGACAGCAAGCTTGATGATCAGGATACTGTCATGAAGGGATAACATTTGTATTGGGGATCCACCCAGTCAAACTTGTGACAGTTTGGATGTTCAAGAAACAGGCGTGTTGCAGTATACCAACACTGCATCAGGTCTGCAAGACTACGACCGAAGCTTGAGAGATCACATGACAAAGCTCACCAATTCAAGAGTATGACAAATCAACATCTACTGAATTGTGTTAGCTAAATATAGAATGTATCTAGATTGCTTTTCCCAGTAATGTTAAACTTGTTTGTGTAGCAATTTAGGTAATACTCACGGGTATACAATTTGTAAGAAGCTGCCACATGAAAATGACAGCAACTTCACAAACCAGTGATGATAGAGATATGATTAGTTTACTTAGACTATCTCTCATTTCATTCTATGTATCACTCGAGAAATTGAAACTCAAGAAAACAGACATTTTCTTGAGGTTGTAGCAACCCATTGCAAAATAAATAAAACATTTATTTTGTGAGAAATTTTCTTGTGTCTACTTGTGTTTGCAATTAATAAACTGATAAACGTTAATCTTAGTCTTTATTATTGAAGCGTAGATTGAGATTTATCAGTATTGCATTCAACATGCAATAGTCAAGGACCAACATCTACTTATATCTAGTTTAGATTATTAACCAAATACAGTTTTTAATTTAAAATCCAATGGTTTTCATCTATCTATTTAAGATCAAACGATCTTTATTATTTTGGTATTTAATGGGTTTACTTATTTAGTTACAACTATTTTTATGTTTTAACTTTTGGAAAATCCAATCCTAATATAAAGTCTTTTAAGTTATATCATTTTTAGATAATAATTTATTCTTTTTATACGATTTAATCTTTATCATTTATTTTTAAAAGTATTGGATTGAACGGTTTAGAATGTTTTGGTGGTATTGAGGACCAAACTGCTAGGATAAGAATGTGCAATGTACGAATCATTTTTTAAAAATTTATTAATATATTAAATCATTAATTTTTCTTAATATTTATATATTTTTTAATTTTTAATTTTTTAAAATATTTATTGCTAAAATATAATATATTTTTTGTAATATGTTGATGATGCGGGAACTTTGAACTTTTGAAAAAGAAAATTATCAATTGAAATATAAAATATTTTTTTCGTATTAGTTCTTTTGTTAAAGTAGTACACGGCGACGATCAAAATTCTATATAAAATCCATTTTGTTTTTATTATATCCCGTAAATATCTTAATAATACTTGTAAGGCATAAATTAAATATATACACAACATTTTAAAAATGAAATATAATTTTTTGAAAGACATTTCATATGGAGTATAAAAGTTAAAAGACCTAAATATGTTGTCATTTAGATTTCAAATTTTGGGCAATGTCAAGGTAGATAAATTCAAACCGTTTGAATATTCTGTCGTTTACATTTTTAAATTCAAATCATGAATATAGATTGATTTTTAGATTTTTTTTTTTAGAATTTGTAATTAATTTGTAGATTGTGTGTTTTTGGTGAATTTTACTGTTTTTCTAATATGGAGCTTAGATGGTGCACCTAACACTTTTAACTATGTAAGCTAAACTAAATCTAGGAAACTGATTCAATTACCAAAATCGATTCATTTCCTCTCGATGGTTGTATAAAAGGGTACTTTTGCTTACTGCATGCTTCCGTCCATCTAAGAACTCAAAACTCATCTTTCCTTTGAAGAATGTTGATGGTTACATTGTGATAGTAATTAGCACAAAAAATAATTTTTAAATACAATGAACAAGTACTAGGTATTGTTATGTCCTCACGGCCTCTTTCATAATAAAAATGAAAAAATATATTGTACCATTGATTGAAAAGTAGTAAACTTTTATAATAGAAAAATCAACTGCTTCCACTACTTTGCTCCACTATACTCACTTTATACATTAAATATTGATTGGTCTCACCCAACCCAAATGTAAACAAATGGGTGAGACGGAGGGAGTACTATCTAATTTTTCTTAAAAAGATATTCATATTTTTAATGTATTTAAATTCATTTAATATTAACCAATAGTTGTTAATTTACGTGAGTTATTAGAATGAGAGAAATTATAAAAAATAGAGGTTTTTCTAAGTTTTGTTTGCGATTTTACCATCTTCTGAAAATATTTGCAAAAATACTGTGCAACCACAACAACCAAATACAACCTGTTTTTATGTTTTTTTGGAAAATAATTAAAGTTGATTTTGGTTGTATTTGACATTACTTTAAGTTGCATTTGAGGTTACATTTGATTTAAGTGGTTCAACTTGTTAAGCACCCTATTTCAGTTGCAAAAGTTGGTTACCTTATTTTTGCAAATATTTTAAAAAAAACAGTATTTTCCCAAAATGAATTCTAAACTTAGGTATTCTTCGAAACCCTTACAATAAGTAGTTATCTTTGATACATCCTAATATATTTAATCCATTTTATTTTAACTCATATTTTTATGATCCATAGCCTCTTGAAACATATATAAACTTAATTGATTTTTGTGAAATCGCATCCATATGTAACTGCTCTAAACATTAGCCCATAGACACTCTAAATATAAGCCCACATATTAGCCCATAGACGTAAATATAAGATGGAATAGACCAATATTCATTCTCTCACTTTTCTTCCTTATAATCTAGCGGTTTCTTTTTCAAAAATCAAAATTCTAGATCTACAACCATCGGTTGAACACCTTTGTTGCTTCTTTTCCAAAAACTCTAGATCTACAATCATCACCTACCTTCTTCTATGTCTTTTTTAGCCCCCCTATCTATATCCCCATCCATGATCTCATTTACACTACTAGAAAACTGTCAATACACATGGTCCATATAAAATCGGTTCGTGGTGCCACTAATGTAAAAGATCTAAATTAACATAAGTTTTAAAATAACCGATGTCTTTGTATTGTTACAATATCAGATTACATATGAACCGATACCTAAACATTGTCTTTTAAAAAAATATTAGCGTCCGCTAATACTTTCCCCCTGTTATGAAATAAAAAACGTACTTTCGAATTTACTACTAGGGTTTAAGAGTTTTCGAGCTTTAATGGCTGGTCTCGTGTTTCGGGGCTAAATCTGCCCTCACAAGATGCCTACGTATCTCAATCAATGCTGAGAATCAAGCCAAAAAACGTAGTTCTAATGTGAAGGATCAGGGTTCTTATATAGGCGTTAGGAGCCCTGCATTTAGAGTAGAATTAGGTGACTTGGGGGCCAAGTCACCTTCTTAGACTAAGATTGTGTTAGGTCCAAAGTATCGTAGAAGGGGGGGGGGTTGAATACGATACTCACAAATAATTTAATTTCGTTCGCGGATTAATCTTTCAGTTCTATAACGAAATCAAACACACCAAACCAAATCAAGTTTCGGGGAATATATCTTTTTATGAATATAAACCTCGAGGGGTGCTACAATTTCTAATCCGTAGATTAGCTTCAATGAGTTTAAGGTTACACAAATACAAAACAATGATCAAATTCTGAGCACTATTAATTCTCTGATAATTTCTCCGGCTCAGTTCTCTCTCTCAGTAATGTTTCTGTGTTGAATGCCTTAACTGAAGAAGACACACTCTTCTCTCAGTATTAATTGTAGACTTGAATTGAAAACTATCGAACTAGAATTGAAGAATCAATCCTGGCCGTCCATCTTCAAAATCAACCTGACAACAAGAATACTTTTCACCTGCTCCTTATTAAAAACCATCAAATGATTTAAAAAACCATCGAATAGAATAAATTAATTTATCATTCGATAGTTTTTAAATCAAAACTATCGAATGCTAAATTGATTTACTAGTTTTTTAAATCAATCACCTTTAACCCTCATTCGATAGTTTTCTTAAAAGAAAAACTATCGAATTGATTTACTTGTCATTTGTCCTTTAGTAATAACTCCAGAGCTCCCAGGTGTTTAAGTAATAGACTGTATCAATTCTTTCTGAGACGATAAAACAATCTGATCTTTTCAGTGCCGTCACCTAGTGCAACTGGTCTGGTTCACAGATGAATAACACTTGATCAATTCTTCTTTTATGTCTTCAATTCAATGCTGCTGATACGTCCCTTGTCGTTCTGGTTGCTTCGTTTAAATCACTGGAATCCCGTGGTACTTAACCCTAAATCATTCACATACTTCTGTCGTCTTGAAAGTCTTGTTTCTTTTGCTGTCACTGAGGCTTGAACATTTTCATGAACTTCTTTCCGTGACCTGTTTACGGACTTCAAGAATACATAACGTATTTTGATTTTTTGAGTTTACCTTTTCTTCTTTGATTCTGGATTACTGTGCTTCTGTTAATATTATTGTCTGTCTTGGCCTTTGTTGAGTTGCAGTTATCTCTTTTACATCTTATGTTACATTTGTTGGGTTTCGGGGCAACAAACGCAGCGAAAACAGTCGTAAAAACAATAATAATCCGAAACCCTAACCCTAGGATCCGTGTACAAGACATGGTTGATTATGGAGAAACGAAATCATACCTTAATCGAGCTTATAATATTCAGAAACTTGGAGGTCCTTGTTGTAACCACCACGCAGCCCTTGTTCAAGATCTGCGTCGCCAAAGTAGTCTACACGAACGCTTGATCGTCCAACGATCACGGAGTTGTTACTAGCCAAATAAAACCGCCCTCAAAACCTTCTCTCTCTCTGTTTCTAGCCTCTCTAATATGCAGAGCTGCTAGGGTTTTTCTGAAAAACGAATTTTCAACTTAACCTAAAACAATACATCATAATGTATTTATCTGAAAAGAGAATTTTGGGCCTTGCTTAATCTGATTGGGCTTCCAAAACCCAATCTGATTATTAGTATTATTAATTATTATATTCGAATTATTATATAATTAATCAAGTCCTACTTAATTAATCCAATAATTCAATAATAATAATAATAATTCAATTAAATTCGAAATTTAATTAATGCTCCGTTTAAAACGTTCTTTATGTGTAACCCTTTAGGTTATTATTACGTTGGCAATAATTTTAATATCTCATAATAAAATTATAAACAATGAGCGGCATCTAGTAATACATCATTGCTACCCAAGTAATAATAATAATTGGTGATCCAATTAAACCTTTCATGACTAATGTTTCCGTGTAATATAATCCCTTTAACCAAATATTATAGATTAAACTCGAGGCATGTTATTAGTCATCCTCTTCAACATTTAATCCAGGTTTCCTTGATCAATGAGTAGACTATTAAAACAAATCAATATTTGAGCATGACCATGCATTTTCATAGTCTCACTCAATCAAGAGGCCAATAATATCTCTCCTAATAATAGGAGGGTTAAATCCTATATCTATCATTCATATTTCTCATACGACTCATAATATACCTGATGTCCACTTTTATCATCACCCGGTCAAAGGTAACTTTTAATGTAATCAAAGTATATTAATCCTCGTATAGAAATATAATGATCTCAAGTCTAAGGATCATTACACCATTATCACTGTGAGCTATTCTAATGACTTTATTACCATGTAGAATATCACTATGGGTCAATCCGGTGCCATGTAGAATATTACATGCACCTATGTTCTTGACTTTAGTATCACTATACCTATGACCAATGAGATGTGGTCATTTAGTCAACGATCATACTAATCTTTATGCATCATAATTGTCCTAATTCATAATGCTTAATTAGGGATATTTTAGGAATATAAACACTATTCTTATAATCTCATTTTTAAGTCACATACTTAAAGATATAGAATACGTGTTCGTTATTCCAAGGACATTTATTACTCTAACATTAATATCGCAGTAAATAAAGACATAATAATTGTTGTTGAATAATCAATAGAACATAATTATTATTAAATAACAAAATAGTGTTTCCCGGAAGTACAATTGTATTGTCTCTAGGGCACTAATACTAAAAATCTTCCACTTGCACTAGAGCCGATCGCCCATGTATCTAATACCCATGGAACTAGTGTGACAATCGTGCTTCTGCTGCGACAAAGCCTTAGTCAGTGGGTCCGCAACGTTATCATTAGTATGCACTTTACATATATGTATATCCCGTCTATTATTTATTTCTTTAATGAGGTGATATCTCCTAAGTATATGCTTTGCCTTGGAATGGGATCTTGGTTCCTTAGCCTGCGCAATGGCTCCATTATTATCGCAATATAGATCAATTGGGTCTGCGATCGATGGAACCACTCCAAGTCCCGTAATAAAATTCCGAATCCAAACAGCCTCTTTGGCTGCTTCACTGGCCGCAATATACTCAGCTTCCATTGTAGAATCAGCTACTGTTTCTTGCTTTGAACTCTTCCAGCTTACAGCACCTCCATTTAGGCAAAACACAAATCCAGACTGAGACACAGTGTCGTCCTTATCTGTCTGGAAACTAGCATCAGTGTAACCTCTTACAACTAGTTTCTCATCTCCTCCATATATCAAGAAAGAATCTTTAGTCCTCTTAAGGTACTTAAGAATGTTCTTGACAGCTGTCCAGTGACTTTCACCTGGATTAGACTGGTATCTACTCGTCATGCTCAAAGCATACGAGACATCGGGACGAGTACATATCATTGCATACATTATAGAACCAATTGCCGAAGCATATGGTACTTTATTCATACGGTGCTTCTCATCTAATGATTTAGGACAGTTTTCTTTTGAGATCGTTATCCCATGAGACATTGGGACATGGCCCCTTTTAGCCTCTTGCATCCCGAAACGATGCAATATCTTGTCAATGTATGTACTCTGACTTAAGCCGATCATTCTTCTGGGTCTATCTCTATAGATCCTGATCCCTAATATGTAGGATGCATCGCCTAAGTCTTTCATCGAGTAATTATTTCCCAACCAAGTCTTCACAGCCTGTAGAGAAGTAATGTCATTCCCTATTAGCAATATGTCATCTACATATAATACTAGGAATGCCACATGGCTCCCACTAACCTTCTTGTAAACACACGGTTCATCCTCATTTTGTATGAAACCAAACTCTTTGACTGTTTCATCAAAACGAATGTTCCATCTCCTCGAGGCCTGCTTCAACCCATAAATGGATCGTAGTAACTTACAGACCATCCTAGAAAATTTTGGATCGACAAAACCCTCAGGTTGTGTCATGTACACATCCTCTTCTAAGCTCCCATTTAAGAAAGCAGTCTTGACATCCATTTGCCAGATTTCATAGTCATAATAAGCTGCTATTGCAAGCAAAATCCTGATGGATTTGACCATAGCCACCGGCGAGAAAGTTTCATCATAGTCAATACCATGAATTTGCTTGAAACCTTTCACCACTAGTCTAGCTTTGTAGGTCTGTAAATTACCATCCATGTCAGTTTTCTTCTTGAAAACCCACTTGCACTCGATGGGTTTTACCCCTTCATTGTTTTGAAGTTGAGGTGTGAGAGTTTCCTGTGCCAAAGCATACTGTCACCAACAGTAGCTTTACTGTAGAAACAATAAATCTTATCCTTCTTTGTTGAGCTTAGGTCAGCAACAAACATGCTTCCTTTTCTTACTCTTTTCAAAGAAAGGCTTCCATCCTTTTTGTGATAAATGTTGCACACCATCATGTCAAAATCAACCTTGAATCCCTTGTCACTGAATTGGCTGACAGTGAGCAGGTTGTGCTTCAATCCATCAACAAGTGCAATATCATTTATGACAACATTTCCAATTTCCAAACAGCCATATCCCACTGTGTAACCCTTGCTGTTGTCTCCAAAGGTTATGATTGGGCCAGCTTTCTCTTCAAATTGTGATAGCAGGGTTTTATCACCAGTCATGTGTCTAGAGCACCCACTTTCAATGATCCAAGTGACCTGCTCCTTATTCTTACCCTGCGAGACAAATTGTATTTAAGAGGCATATGGTACCCAATCCTTGTTGGGTCCAGTCACTTCAGTATCACAAGCATAATCATCATTTTGAACTTTAATCGTCACATCAGGAATCTTCTGTTGGACTCCTTTCTTCACCCACTTATCTTTAGAATTAGACTTGGTCTTCTTCTTAGTGGATGAGGCCTTCTTACTGTTTCCAGTAGGCTCAGAAGTCTCAACAGTTTACAAGTAGGTACATTGTTCAGTAGATGAAATAGGCAGATTAAAACAAGTACTCATGGCAGTTATCTTGCATGGCATACAATCAATGTTATTATATACTACCATAGGTCTATGCATAATGGGGGTTCTGTGTAAGTTACCATCTAGCAGGGTCACATTGTTCTTGACCTCCTTTGGTTTCTTACAAACATGAGTTAAGTGATATGAAGAGCCACAATTATTGCATAGTTTTCTAGGAGCATTTGCATTTCCATTTCCTAACTTGCCACTCCTGTTTCTAGACTTGTAGGTAACTGTGTCATCAGGATGTTCTGAAGTTGCTGTCAAGCTTTGCTTGACAGTACCTTTCATACCCTCTGTCTTGAAAGTAGGTTTGGAAGTTGCTGTCTTTGAAGCTCTCTTGACAGTATCTTTGGAAGATACTGTCTTGCCATTATTGACAGCATCTTTAGAACATTCTGTCAGATTGTTTGGCAAAGTTACTGTCTTGGGGATTTTGACAGTATCTTTTCCGCCAACTGTTGTACTGTCAGGACCTTCATCCTCATCATTAAGTTGTTGCTTGATGAGCATGGCTTCCTCATCAAACTCAAGTTCAGAAGGTTTAAAAATTGGTTTGTTGAGTTTCTTGAGGATATGAGGTTTGACAGTAGCATCAGTTGAACAATCCTGACTAACAATTTCCTTACCAGGTCTTTTGCCATATTCAAAACCTATTCCTACCTTTTGATCCTCAGTGTGTTTCTCATGATAATCCTGAAGTTGTTTGGATGAGTTTCTATAGGCTTTAATCTTGAATTCATTTTCACTAATTTCTTTCCTTAGAATCTCCTCAATTTCTTTAGCACAGACTAACTCATTTTTCAGTTTAGCATTCTCCTGTGTTAAGGATTCTAATCGATTGGTCTTTAACAAAAGCAAATCATTTTCAAAAGTGAGTTCATCATTCAATTTAGTTAACCTAGCAATTTCTTCATTAGATGCAGTTAAACTAGTATGAACATGAAACATCTCTGCACTTAATTCCTCAACAGTTTGCTTGTATTCATCTTTAGACATATCAAGTAAGACTAGTGAGGGTACCTGACTTGGAGAGTTAGAGGAGGCCTCTTCAGATTTAGCCATGAGTGCTAAATTCACATATTCCTCTTTCTCTTCATCATCAGAATCATCCCAGCACTTTCCTTCAGCCACATAGGTCTTTCCCTGTCCTTTCTTGAAATGTCCACTTGACCCTTTATCCATCCTCTAATTCTGCTTTGGTCTTCTGCACTCTGTAGCAAAATGACCAAGCTCATTGCAGTTGTAACACCTAAACTTGGATCTGTCCACCAACCCTGTTTTGTATCCACCTCTTGTGGCACCACCTTCAACTTTGGAGAAGTTCCCTTTGCTGAACCTTGATGTTTGACCTTGAGACTTATATGGCTTGTTTCTCTTGAACCTTATATTCTTGAATTTCTTAGCCATGTAAGCCATGATTGGATTATCCATCTTTTCCATTTCTTCTAAGGAGTAGAAGTCTTCATCCTCAACATCAGTTATCTGCAGTACAACTTTCTCCTCATCATCCACAACCTCTTCGATCTTAAGAGAGGGTACTGAAGCAGGTTGAGTGATTTGAGCTTCTTCACTAGGTTGAGTGATTCTTGGCACATGAGCCACTAGAGCACCTGACATATTAGCCATCTTTCCTCTGGATCCAGCTAGAATAGCTCTTTTCTGGAAAAACTCAAGCTCATATGATTTAAGCACACCATATAGAGTTTCAAGAGAGATATTGTTCAGATTTCTTCCTTCTCTTATGGAAGTGACTTTGTGCTCAAGATTCTCAGGAAGTGTGAGCAAGAACTTGACATTTAATTCCTTTCTATCATAGTACTTGCCATGAATATGTAGCTCAGTCATAAGTTTACTAAACCTCTCAAACATTGTTGTTAGGTCTTCTCCTGACTTTGCCATGAAGGTTCGTACTGTGAGATAAGGATTTGTCTCTGGTTGTCTTTCACTTCTTCACTTCCTTCACACAGTAGCTCGATCTTATTCCACATATCTTTGGCTGATGAGCACCCAATGACATTCCCACACATGGCTTTGTCCAAAGTGAGGGCATCCAGTAGGATGATTTGTAAGTAATCATCAAGGGCTACCTTTTCCTTTTCTGGCTCCAGAAACTCTGAAGGTAATTTGTTGACCCAATATGCCGGAACAAGAACACCATCTACAGTTGAGGCTTCAATTTCTTTACGTGGTACGAAGGGACCATTCTGGAGGATACCCAAGTATAATGGATTCACAGCTTTGATAAACAACATGATTTTTCTTTTCCATATACATTGTAGTTCTCCTTATCAAAATCTGAAATCTTTATGCTACTTGACTTCTGCATACTTGTCATGATCTCAGATTTGTTGAACAATCTGTCCGCTCTGATACCAGTTGTTGGTCCTTGACTATTGCAGAAGGGGGGGGGGGGGGGTTGAATGCAATACTGATCAAACTCAATCTACGTTTCAACAACTAAAACCAAGATTAAGGATTATCAGTTTATCATATGCAAACACAAGTAGACACACGAGTAATTCTCACAAAATAAATGTTTTATTTATTTTGCAATGGGTTGCTACAACCTCAAGAAAATGTTTGTTTTCTTGAGCTTCAGTTTCTCGAGTTCACACACAGAATGAATTGAGAGATAGACTAAGTAGGCTAAACCTATCACTTTCAATCACGGGTCTTGTGAAGCTGTTGTCATTTTCAAGTGGCAGCTTCTTACAATTTACCTGCCCGTGATTGTTTCCTAAATTGCTATACAGACAGCTTATCAATACATTACAAAGCAATATAGAAACATTCTATTTTAAGCTAACACAATTCAGTAGATGTAGATTTGTCATACTCTGGAATTGGTGAGCTTTGTCATGTGATCTCTTAAGCTTCAGTCGTAGTCTTGCAGACCTGTTACAGTGTTGGGATACTACAACACGCCTGTTTCTTGAACATCCAAACTGTCACGAGTTTGACTGGGTTGTTTACCAATACAAATGTTATCCCTTCATGACAGTATCCTGATGGCAAAGCTTGCTGTCACAGGAGTGTGCTTTTGGTGACAGTAAGAAATCCCCGCTAAAGATGCTGTCCGTATTTCCAAGATTGTTGTCAGGCTAAGGTAAATTTGCTGTCAGAGGGCTTCCGCCAATGTTGCTGTCAGAGTGAATGTACTGTCGTGACTCACAATATGCTGTCTTCAAGTAACCTTACTGTCAGCGCTGTGACAGTAATCTTTATTCCTGCTGTTCATCTTGAGTACTTCTTGAGGCTTGAACAAATAAATGAACTTCTACCAAGATGCACTAGAATCTTATTTGTACTGAATAAAACAGTTACAAAGACATACTCTGGCTGTGACAGTATGTTCATACTTAATAAAAATTAAGCAAGTAAAGTGTTTAGTAAAGTTGTCTCATAGCTATCACCCATAAATCCTAACAAGGATTCCTCAACTAAGGAGGAGAAAGTTGGAGAAGGGGAGACACATGAAGGATGGAGATGATGATATGGAAGTAGAAGCAAATTCTCTGTCACTAGAAGAACAAGCTGCCTTGGAGATGGTGAAAGCTAACAGAGCTGCAATAGATGTCAGGCAAGCTGAGAGAGAGATACAACAAGCAGTTCTAAGGAGTGAAAAGCTTAAAAGATTCAAGGTGTATGCTGAAGTGAGGAAGAAGAAGATGATGGATTTAGCACAGAAGCAAGGTATTGACTGGGAGGTGGCTTACAAAACCTTTTGTGGAGTTGAAGACGGATTGGAAGTCAATGACAATGCGGAGGTGCAAGTCATAATTCAGGACATAAGAAGTGCAAATCCTGATGATCATACTTACTTCACTGCATTGAGAAATACTGTGATCTTTCTGAAAGGTGGGGTTAAAGCAAACGGTGCCTGGAACATATTGATCAACTTTCTTGAGAAAGGTACCTTTGTGATTTCCACCAAGTTTTTTGAACAGAGAACATACACAGAACTACAGGTTATGCTCATCAAGATACAAAGGACTACAAGGCTAAATGAACTGCTCCGTGAGCATGTTAAAGAGATCTTGATGAAAGTCGGTCCAGAGATTACTGAAGATCCTCCAATGGTTAGATTCATGACGAATGACTTGTTCAGAATCTGCTATTTGGCTGAGGACAAACTGAGAGATTATCCAAGTAATTATCTGATATAAGTGGAGAAGTATCTTAGATCCACTGGATTCACATCAACGGAGAAGGACAAAGCAGCCGACACTCTACGAAGATTTCTAATGGAGAATGTTCCTTACTATAGGAAGAGAGTGGAAAAAGGATTGGAAGTGCGTACCAGACTACCAAACATGCCAAAGCTAAACAAGAAAGATGTTAACATTGCATGATGTGTATTAATTCTTTATGTGATTTTGATGAGAATGCTCCTCGTTTAGAGGTATGTCCTGTTCTGAAAAGAAACACACACACAACTCTCACATCACAGAATTTAAATGCACATATTCCACTCTGCTTCACCAAACACATGGTTGATCAAGTGCCTAACCTTGATTTTCCATTGCCTTCTGGTTATGACACCTTCACTGTTGAGAATGAAGCTGGATTAGACCCAAATTCAGCTATCCCCCATTCTACCCCATACATTCAGCCTAGGTTCTCTAGACTTCCCAAAGTACAGAGACAAGCCTTACAAGAATCCAGAAAAAGATCCCTAGAAACTGATGTTGGTGGTAGTGCTGAAAGCCAAGAGGGAGTTCCTGCACCTAGTGCAGCAAATAAGGAAGGTAGTCAAACAGAACCCACAGTGGTTCCTCTTGAGCCTAAGAAGAAGAGAGCTAAGAGGGCCAAAACCACTGTCAGCCACCCTGCAGTCTCCCAAAAGACTATAGAGGAAAATAGGGAAATAAACTCCTCCCTAGATGTTCCTTCTCAACAAGGGACATCTATTGAAATTGGTCTGTCTCCCAAGGCACCCTATACAGAGTCTACACAACCTCATGTTCCAATTCATGAGGAGCCTCCACTTGCAGAATCACACATGGAGTCAGGACACAGTGAGGATTTCACTTCCCCTATTGAAGTTTCACAAGTTCCATCTGTGGAGCAACCATTATTCTCTTCTCCACTTTCACCTTCTTTCTTCCCTACACATTCATTTGTTTCTTCTCCACAGCCTAGAGAGGGGGACAGTCCCAACCCTTCAGGTTTTGATCTTCCATCTCCAATCATGGATGAGCCCCCATCTAGTGGTCCACAAGAACCCATTTCTCAAAGTGAGATGGAAACCACTCCTTCAAACACTGAGAAAGAGCAAGGTCCAACTCTGCTAGAAAGTGAAACAACCAGTACCTTGTTCAATCTCCAAGGAGCATCTTACCTTAGGGAAGATGCTGTCACAACCTCAGTTGCTGTCAAAGAATCTAAAAATCTTGCTGTCATAGGTGACCCTGCTATCAAGGACTCAGAAGAAGTTGTCGTCTCAACCAAACCTGTTGTCCAAGTTACAGTGGAACCTACTGTCAATCTTCCAACTGACAATAACATTTCTGGCAAAGCTACTGTCCCCTCTTCACAGCCTAATCTTGATGCTGTCACTGTTGAGGATGTCTCTGATGATGATGTACCACTGTCTGAATTCTTAAAGGTACATTCTAAATCTTCTTCTTCATTGCATGTAAGTACTGCTCATACCCATGCATCTAGCATAAGTGAGAGTGTGCAAAAGAAAAGAGAGATAAAAGAAAAAAGAGGCGAGCATAAAAATGAGAGGCAGCCAAATGAGCTGGCAAAAGGTGAGGGACTTGAGCATGTCCAGAGTGAACTTGAGGGAACCCCACATTTTCAGGCACTGGGCCTTGAGAGTTCTTTTGTGAGGAGTGATGAGATCACTCAGAAAAACACTAAGAGTGTGAGAACCCCCACAGCCTCCCAGCTCCAGTCTTTTCCTTCACCCCAAGAAGGTTAAGAACAGGTGGCCCCTCTACTGCACTAAGGTTGGAAGCCCTAGAGAACAAGTGTCTCTCCATGGAATCAAAGATTGACAGTCTGTCTACCATGGTGGCCTCTGGTTTCTCGAGTATTCAGGAAGCCATTCAGGCTCTATCTGCAAGTCTTGATGCTGCCAACTTACCTAAGGGGGAGAAAAGGGCAAGATCAGAATCACAAAGGGCAGAATCAGAAAGGGCAAGATTAGAATCAGAAGGTGCTCCCAAGCAAGATGTTGCATCTCAGGGGGAGCCTGTTTCTAAGGAGGAATCAAGGAGTGAGGAGGAGCCTGCAGCTAAGGGGAAAATAGTGTCTGCAAAGAGAAAAAGGAGAACAAAAGGAGATTCAGAAAGTAAGGGGGAGCAAGAGCAAGAAGCTGGAAATCTCTTTGAATATGAGATGGCTGGAGAAACAGTTCTTATGTCTAAAGAAGCACTGGAAGCAATACAAGGGAATGTTCCTTCCAAAAGACCAGTACTACCTCCTGTGACAATAAGAGTGCCAACTCCAATGCCATAGGAGAGTGCCCTTGAAAAGAAATGGAGAGAACAGGAGGAGCAAAATAGGCTGGGAAAAGGGAAAGACAAGATGCCTGAATACATCTTGTCAGGAAACACATGGAGTGAAGGAACAAAGTTCAGTTAGGAAGAAGCTAATGCTTTGATGGTTGACTACAGGGAAAGCACTCTGAAGAATCATGATGAGGACTTTTACAGGATAGTTGAGGGAGCTATGTTGGAACCTAGCAGAAGGTTGAATAACTGCTCAACTTTGCTAAAGGAGAAAATCACTAGTGTATGTGTGAAGATCAATGAAGAAAGGAGGTGGGCTATTGATGTGTACCTGAACACTGGAATATCTATATTCATCACTATGCAGCTGTTGCAGAGCCTTCCAGTAAAGGTGCTAACTGTGATGAAGAACAAAATCAAGGCAAACCATACATCCTTCAATGAGATTCTGCACCTGCAAATGCTGAACTTAATCTCAGAGAAACTTCTAGAAGTCTACACCAATCCATTTTGTGTCTACTATGCAAGTACTACTAAAAATGGTAGCAGGAGATGTGCATACATGAGTCTAGGAGGCACTTCAACAATGGAGTCAAAGTCAATATTGAAGGTGTTAGACATGATTCTCAACTCTAAAGCCAACAAGGAAAAAGTTCTTGCTGTCAATGCAATCTATGACTTGCTGATGAAAAGAGACAAGGAACTGAGCTCTACAATAAAGAAGATGATCTCCAAATCAAACTCCAACATAGCTGATCAAGGAGAAAGCTGTTCCTATGATGTTCCTTTTGGTGATGATGATGAGTTGGATGGTAGTGGAGGAACTGAAGAAGCAGGAAATGCCAGTGGAAGTACTTCTGGGAATGTTGGAACTAAATCCCAGGAGGAAAACAAAGAAGAAACTCCTGTGCAAGAAAAGAAAGATGCTGGAGTTACAGAAGAAGAGGAGTCTGAAATAATTGAAGCTTTGGAGGCAAATATCTTAAGATGTGCTGTAGATAGTATAAATGCTGAAAAAGATATTGTCACCAAAGAAGCTGTCACAGAAGACACTGTCCTCAAGGAAGCTGTCATGAAAGAAGCTGTCACAGAAGACACTGTCAAAGAAGATACTGTCATGGAGGACACTATCAACAAAGATATTGTCAAGGATGAAATCAAGCCTACTGTCAAATCTAAAAGGACAAAGTCCTTAGCCAGGACTTGGCTTTCTAGACAGGAACCTGAACCTGAGGAGACTACAAAAGCAAGGAAAGGAAAACACAAGTACTCAGGAAAGGAGAAAGCTACAGGGCTTGGCAGGAAACTGAGAAAGCCCATCCAAACAAAACTATACAGCTCTTTGGATCTTCTGGAAAAAGAATCTCAAGAAATCAAAAATGTTGAGGTGAAGTTGGATAACAACAAAGAAGCAACTGAGCATGTTCTTTGGTTTGATGCATCAAGGTTTGTGATAGTTAAAAAGGACTTTACCATGGAGGTGATCTCACATGATGTATCAAAGACTCTTTCATACAGTAGGATAACAGTCACAAGAAGAATTGAGTACTTCTACTTGGTAAGGATGGTCAATCTAATGCAAGGTTATGACAATGTTCCTGAGGAAGTCATGAACCATGTTTTGGCATACAAAGCTGTAAGAGATGAAAAATTCTATCAGAAATTTGGAGAATGGTCATTGTTTGATGATGTTGACATTGCTCATTTGTTCGAATATTCTGATGAAGAAATAGCTGAGTATGAAGATGATTTTCCTGAAGAAGAGGTGCAAACCCAACCAAGTCATGAAGAACCCTCAAACCCTACAGGAAGAGATGCCACTGAAGATATGGAAGCTTCATTCTTGAACAAATGCAAAGAAGCCAACAGAGTGGAAAGTGAAGGACCCAATTACCAACCTTGTATGCTAGAAAATCCACTGAGGATCAGGTTCATAAATGAAGAGATCCCTGTTGGAAGCTTTCACAAGCTAAAAACAAGTGCCTTGAAAGATCTACTCTACTTCGTGATTGGATCAACTCATCCATTAAAACAACTGTTGTAACGCCCCAAATCCGGGGTCAAAGGATTTGGTCATCACTCTGCATTCTCAAATAAAACAACCTGCTCAACGTAAACCAATACAATAATAACATCTGCGACCCCAACTCTACCAAGAATCTTTAAAGGTTATAGTGCTAGAAACAAGAATCCAAAATTTCTTTACAACAATCTTTCATTACAACAAGAAACACTTAGTAGATTTTGTATTAAGTCACTTTATATAATAACCTTACACTAGTTCTAAATACTCTGCATCATAACGTCTTTACACTAACCTCTTCTTCCTTCTCTGCCTAGCTACGTGGATAACTCCCGCCAATATGCCTTCTTACTGAAAGGCTAAAAATATAAAGAAAGCAAGTATGAGCGAAAGAATTGCTCAGCAAGTGCATTATCAAGTATAATAGGAAAAGTTTCCAAAATAAACTTTTGGTTTAAACATTTGTAATCTCTAAAACTTTTAAATCAAGTTTGGTAATTCGCCATAATTTCTCATTCAGCTTCTAGCAACTGAATAGTTTTAAAACACGAAGGAATTTATATTGGTCGCCATGGTTACCCGAACCAAAATATCTACAATAGTATGTAGAAAATATGTAATAAATATAAACTCATACATCTTCAAGACCATAGTTTATACAAAAATACTATTTTTAAAGATAACAGTTCCATTCACAACATCTTCTGAAACCAACAACTTTAAGCAAACGAATCAACCTGAATATAAGGTTATAACTCACCAGTATGGAACATATGAATGAAATCAATCTCAGATATAAGAAGTGATATTAGAATTGGATTTTTATACTTTTATAAATCACAAAGGTTGAGCTGCTGATTAGTCACGCATCAACCCCAGACCCGCTTCTAGCAAAGTCCTCCCCTAGGATCCTTGGCCATCTTGGCCTTAATTAATTCCGACCACGAATCTAGTCCGACCATTATTGGTCCATTTAAAAACATTCCAATTCTATTTTCTATACGTCAGGTGTCAGTACAATTGACAACCTTACTACGACAGCCAGGTGTCGGAAGAATCGACAACCTTAATACAACAATCGCTGGAAAACTCACGTTCTAGGAAAAAACTCGACTATGAAGAATCCATCAAGGAATAACAATACAATCTAGTATCGACGAGATCGACACAATAATGGGAGGTGCACATGAAAAGTGACAATATAATAAACATTGACGAGATCGATGCAACAACTGGGATGATAATGAAGAGTAAGCCATAACATGCTCAATAAAATTAAGTCCGATGTGAAACAGGCATTATGAGTTCGAATCAAGGACTGGATCAGATAATCGCATCAACAAGAAATGATAATAATACTTGCATAGGTGCAAGATAGAAAAATAGAATACTTGTAGAAGAAGTACCACAGCTTCAGAATTTAAAATAACATTTTTACCCTCATCGGGTTCACAAGTTCCCACTCATCTAGGGTTGGCAACATTCCAACCTAATATTTTTAAATCAAGATTTTTGAAAGAAAGCCTTAGTATGAGGCCCATAACTATCTTTTAAATCGTTTCAATACAATAATTATATTTTTCCAATCAACATGGAAATATGAATCTAAACTCAAAAGGTATGAAAGAATACTCGTTAATTTACGAGATTAAATAAAATACTTGCAATTCAATGCAAAAGAATCATCATTTAAAATTTAGTGAAGAGTATGCCAATTGCATAATAATAATTCAATAGAATATCACTCAAATAATAAGCAAGGGTATAAACACTTGCCTCTGGTCCTTAGCTATTTCGTAAGGCTGAGATAATACGATTCCCTCTTTATTCTGCCTTATAGCACGATTCTCTATTTTCCGCCCTTCTTTGATTTAACGCTCTTGTGAATACCACTAATCTGATCCTACCGTTTTGAATCCACGCGTCGATATCTCCGACTTCCTTCATTTAACATGTCTTGGTAATCTGGCTCGTCTTGTCCAATAGCCCTTGTTGCCTAGATAACCATATTCAATAGACAGAATAATCACGATTAACTGAATAAATAACCCACGTATCACGTTCGTCGAAAATCTCTATACTATAAAAGTCAACATCTAAGTCAACGGTCTCGTAAATCTCATTTTCTACAATTTTCTATTCCAACTACCCCTCGTGATAATATTAGACACGGCCAAAATATTTAAACAAGTATCAGCACAATTATTTGTATTTATGACTCACTAACCAGATAATACACGTATTTCACGTAACACACATTGTCATTTAATTGCGATAAATAAATCACATAAGTCTCGTAACGTCCAAGAAATAATTTTAGAAAAATATCCGACTCTCATTTCAAAGGAATTAAACCTCGAAATATTTTTAGATCAAAAATCGGATCATTTATCCCAATATAAAGATTTAAAAACAATTTAATCAATTAATATAAAGTTAATTGACTAATTCCATCACTTAAACAAATTTGTATGAATAAAACCAAGCCAAGAAAATAATTAATCTAATTTAAATTAATTAGATTTAATTAATAATTATTTAATAGAATTAACTGATTATTAAAATTAATCAAATAATTATTAATGAAAAAAAATTAAAATAATTAAATTTAATCAATTTTCGAATTTAAATAAATATTTATAAATTTATAAAATTTTCAGAATAATAAAATGTATTTTTAAATCAAAAATATGATTTTTAGAATTTTTAAAACAATTTTCGATTTATTTTTAAAATAAATCTCAGAAACAGTTTTTCTGAAATGCAGTTAGGGTTTTGGAAATCAAAACCGGGTCAGAGAAACGGGTCACGAAGAACACAAATGGGTCGCCAAGAACAACGCGCCGGAAACTGGGTTTTCTAGAATCCGGCCAGTGTTCCGGCCAACTCTCCGATCAACACAAAACCGACACCAAACTCTGCGTTCTATATGCCAAAATGAAGCCTAAGACACGTACAATCAAACCCCCATATCCATATACGCTAACAATCCACAGAATTTATGTACGAATGAGTCAAAGTTTTGACAAAAACTCCAACAATCGAACTAGCTCAAAACGGGTTTAAACAACTCAACTAAGCATGCAAATCGATTGTATGTGACCATATAAAGCTATTGGAACCATCAAAATCAACAAACAATTCCTGAATTGAAAAGCCCCAAATTTGAGCTCAAGAACCCTAATTTTCGAATTGCCTAATCCGGGAATCAAACAATGAAATTGAACACATAATTGGACTCCTTACAACCATACGAAGCTATATATATCATCAAATCACAAGGGCAAGCTCAGAATCGAAAAGCCCCAAATTTCACATAAACCCTAATTTTTAATTCGAATTTCAAAAATTCATAATAAATTGAAAAATTACCATATCATGAAACGGTTTGAAGATTCTGAAACTAGAGATCAAAAGCTTTGATTTGAGTACTTGATCTTAAAATTTGGATTCCAATAACACTTTCAAAATTGAGTTTGATCTTCAAGAACACGAAGAACACGGTTCGGGGATTTTTATATTTTTGTCTATATATATATATATATATATATATATATATATATATATATATATATGTGTGTGTGTGTATTATACGCAGGATAGTGTATGATTCGCCTTTTTATACTTAGTGGAAAATAATACCCCAAACGACATTTTTGGATCGATATTGATCCATTGGATCGCTTTAAATCTTTAATAAAGTAAAGTACACGTTTTACGAGGTGATAATCATCCATAAGGACTGATAATTATCCAAATCAATACATATAATTTATATAATGAATGCTCAAGAATACTAGGGCTATAACAGATGTATTATTGATACGAACGATATATCAAATTCCCGAATAATTAGGAAATGATCTAAATTTCCTTTTCGATAATTAAAATTAAACGAAATAAAAATAACGTTCTCTTAAAAAGAATTTTCCAATCACAACAAATATTCACATAGCATCTCAAGGTCACATATTCAACCCTTTAATGAATAACTTAACACATTTAAACAGATAAAACATTTAATAAATTTTGATATGAAAATAAAATTTCATTTCACATCAAATATTAACACGTAATTTTCCCGGATCTTACAGCTGTGTTCTTTTGAGATTGAGGATATTCTTCATAGAAGAAAGGGTGAAAATTCAAAGCTGGATAAATCAAGAAGGAAAACCCTGAATGCATATCCTGGAAGGAGATTTAAACTTGTTGAAGGCGTATTGAAGTTCAGAACTTATGCCTTTGGTCAAGAATTATGGACAGATCTCCAGGATGTAAGAGTATGTCTCTCCAAAGCAGTCCAAAAGTACATTGATGAGATTGAAGATGATGCCATCTCTCCTGATGAGAAAACATTGATGGAAGGACTCAAGGAGATTCTGAAAGAAGCTCTCAACAAAGAGGATGTAGCAAGACAGAAGAGGAAATCTAAAGCTAAGTGAAAATTTTATCAATTCTGATCTTGTTTAGTTAAGTTGTCAGCATGCTTAGATTGTAAATTTGTTGTTATTGTCCATAAAAACAAATTGGGGGAGATTGTTAGGATTTATGGGTGATAGCTACGAGACAACTTAACTAGATATTTTAAATGTTTAATTTTATTAAGTATGAACATACTGTCACAGCCAGAGTATGTCTTTGTAACTATTTTGTTTATTACAAATAAGATTCTAGTACATCTTGGTAGAAGTTCATTTATTTGTTCAAGCCACAAGAAGTGCTCAAGATGGACAACAAGAATAAATATTAATGTCACAACATTGACAGTAAGGTTACAAGAAGACAACATGTTGCAAGTCACGACAGCATTTTCACTTTGACAGTAACATTGACGGAAGCCTTCAGACAACAACTTTATCTTAGCCTGACAGCAAGCTTGGAACTCTTGACAGCATCTATTACGGGGACTTCTTACTGTCACCAAAAGAACATTCATGTGACAGCAAGCTTGATGATCAGGATACTGTCATGAAGGGATAACATTTGTATTGGGGATCCACCCAGTCAAACTTGTGACAGTTTGGATGTTCAAGAAACAGGCGTGTTGCAGTATACCAACACTGCATCAGGTCTGCAAGACTACGACCGAAGCTTGAGAGATCACATGACAAAGCTCACCAATTCAAGAGTATGACAAATCAACATCTACTGAATTGTGTTAGCTAAATATAGAATGTATCTAGATTGCTTTTCCCAGTAATGTTAAACTTGTTTGTGTAGCAATTTAGGTAATACTCACGGGTATACAATTTGTAAGAAGCTGCCACATGAAAATGACAGCAACTTCACAAACCAGTGATGATAGAGATATGATTAGTTTACTTAGACTATCTCTCATTTCATTCTATGTATCACTCGAGAAATTGAAACTCAAGAAAACAGACATTTTCTTGAGGTTGTAGCAACCCATTGCAAAATAAATAAAACATTTATTTTGTGAGAAATTTTCTTGTGTCTACTTGTGTTTGCAATTAATAAACTGATAAACGTTAATCTTAGTCTTTATTAATGAAGCGTAGATTGAGATTTATCAGTATTGCATTCAACATGCAATAGTCAAGGACCAACATCTACTTATATCTAGTTTAGATTATTAACCAAATACAGTTTTTAATTTAAAATCCAATGGTTTTCATCTATCTATTTAAGATCAAACGATCTTTATTATTTTGGTATTTAATGGGTTTACTTATTTAGTTACAACTATTTTTATGTTTTAACTTTTGGAAAATCCAATCCTAATATAAAGTCTTTTAAGTTATATCATTTTTAGATAATAATTTATTCTTTTTATACGATTTAATCTTTATCATTTATTTTTAAAAGTATTGGATTGAACGGTTTAGAATGTTTTGGTGGTATTGAGGACCAAACTGCTAGGATAAGAATGTGCAATGCACGAATCATTTTTTAAAAATTTATTAATATATTAAATCATTAATTTTTCTTAATATTTATATATTTTTTAATTTTTAATTTTTTAAAATATTTATTGCTAAAATATAATATATTTTTTGTAATATGTTGATGATGCGGGAACTTTGAACTTTTGAAAAAGAAAATTATCAATTGAAATATAAAATATTTTTTTCGTATTAGTTCTTTTGTTAAAGTAGTACACGACGACGATCAAAATTCTATATAAAATCCATTTTGTTTTTATTATATCCCGTAAATATCTTAATAATACTTGTAAGGCATAAATTAAATATATACACAACATTTTAAAAATGAAATATAATTTTTTGAAAGACATTTCATATGGAGTATAAAAGTTAAAAGACCTAAATATGTTGTCATTTAGATTTCAAATTTTGGGCAATGTCAAGGTAGATAAATTCAAACCGTTTGAATATTCTGTCGTTTACATTTTTAAATTCAAATCATGAATATAGATTGATTTTTAGATTTTTTTTTTTAGAATTTGTAATTAATTTGTAGATTGTGTGTTTTTGGTGAATTTTACTGTTTTTCTAATATGGAGCTTAGATGGTGCACCTAACACTTTTAACTATGTAAGCTAAACTAAATCTAGGAAACTGATTCAATTACCAAAATCGATTCATTTCCTCTCGATGGTTGTATAAAAGGGTACTTTTGCTTACTGCATGCTTCCGTCCATCTAAGAACTCAAAACTCATCTTTCCTTTGAAGAATGTTGATGGTTACATTGTGATAGTAATTAGCACAAAAAATAATTTTTAAATACAATGAACAAGTACTAGGTATTGTTATGTCCTCACGGCCTCTTTCATAATAAAAATGAAAAAATATATTGTACCATTGATTGAAAAGTAGTAAACTTTTATAATAGAAAAATCAACTGCTTCCACTACTTTGCTCCACTATACTCACTTTATACATTAAATATTGATTGGTCTCACCCAACCCAAATGTAAACAAATGGGTGAGACGGAGGGAGTACTATCTAATTTTTCTTAAAAAGATATTCATATTTTTAATGTATTTAAATTCATTTAATATTAACCAATAGTTGTTAATTTACGTGAGTTATTAGAATGAGAGAAATTATCAAAAATAGAGGTTTTTCTAAGTTTTGTTTGCGATTTTACCATCTTCTGAAAATATTTGCAAAAATACTGTGCAACCACAACAACCAAATACAACCTGTTTTTATGTTTTTTTGGAAAATAATTAAAGTTGATTTTGGTTGTATTTGACATTACTTTAAGTTGCATTTGAGGTTACATTTGATTTAAGTGGTTCAACTTGTTAAGCACCCTATTTCAGTTGCAAAAGTTGGTTACCTTATTTTTGCAAATATTTTAAAAAAAACAGTATTTTCCCAAAATGAATTCTAAACTTAGGTATTCTTCGAAACCCTTACAATAAGTAGTTATCTTTGATACATCCTAATATATTTAATCCATTTTATTTTAACTCATATTTTTATGATCCATAGCCTCTTGAAACATATATAAACTTAATTGATTTTTGTGAAATCGCATCCATATGTAACTGCTCTAAACATTAGCCCATAGACACTCTAAATATAAGCCCACATATTAGCCCATAGACGTAAATATAAGATGGAATAGACCAATATTCATTCTCTCACTTTTCTTCCTTATAATCTAGCGGTTTCTTTTTCAAAAATCAAAATTCTAGATCTACAACCATCGGTTGAACACCTTTGTTGCTTCTTTTCCAAAAACTCTAGATCTACAATCATCACCTACCTTCTTCTATGTCTTTTTTAGCCCCCCTATCTATATCCCCATCCATGATCTCATTTACACTACTAGAAAACTGTCAATACACATGGTCCATATAAAATCGGTTCGTGGTGCCACTAATGTAAAAGATCTAAATTAACATAAGTTTTAAAATAACCGATGTCTTTGTATTGTTACAATATCAGATTACATATGAACCGATACCTAAACATTGTCTTTTAAAAAAATATTAGCGTCCGCTAATACTTTCCCCCTGTTATGAAATAAAAAACGTACTTTCGAATTTACTACTAGGGTTTAAGAGTTTTCGAGCTTTAATAGCTGGTCTCGTGTTTCGGGGCTAAATCTGCCCTCACAAGATGCCTACGTATCTCAATCAATGCTGAGAATCAAGCCAAAAAACGTAGTTCTAATGTGAAGGATCAGGGTTCTTATATAGGCGTTAGGAGCCCTGCATTTAGAGTAGAATTAGGTGACTTGGGGGCCAAGTCACCTTCTTAGACTAAGATTGTGTTAGGTCCAAAGTATCGTAGAAGGGGGGGGGGGGTTGAATACGATACTCACAAATAATTTAATTTCGTTCGCGGATTAATCTTTCAGTTCTATAACGAAATCAAACACACCAAACCAAATCAAGTTTCGGGGAATATATCTTTTTATGAATATAAACCTCGAGGGGTGCTACAATTTCTAATCCGTAGATTAGCTTCAATGAGTTTAAGGTTACACAAATACAAAACAATGATCAAATTCTGAGCACTATTAATTCTCTGATAATTTCTCCGGCTCAGTTCTCTCTCTCAGTAATGTTTCTGTGTTGAATGCCTTAACTGAAGAAGACACACTCTTCTCTCAGTATTAATTGTAGACTTGAATTGAAAACTATCGAACTAGAATTGAAGAATCAATCCTGGCCGTCCATCTTCAAAATCAACCTGACAACAAGAATACTTTTCACCTGCTCCATATTAAAAACCATCGAATGATTTAAAAAACCATCGAATAGAATAAATTAATTTATCATTCGATAGTTTTTAAATCAAAACTATCGAATGCTAAATTGATTTACTAGTTTTTTAAATCAATCACCTTTAACCCTCATTCGATAGTTTTCTTAAAAGAAAAACTATCGAATTGATTTACTTGTCATTTGTCCTTTAGTAATAACTCCAGAGCTCCCAGGTGTTTAAGTAATAGACTGTATCAATTCTTTCTGAGACGATAAAACAATCTGATCTTTTCAGTGCCGTCACCTAGTGCAACTGGTCTGGTTCACAGATGAATAACACTTGATCAATTCTTCTTTTATGTCTTCAATTCAATGCTGCTGATACGTCCCTTGTCGTTCTGGTTGCTTCGTTTAAATCACTGGAATCCCGTGGTACTTAACCCTAAATCATTCACATACTTCTGTCGTCTTGAAAGTCTTGTTTCTTTTGCTGTCACTGAGGCTTGAACATTTTCATGAACTTCTTTCCGTGACCTGTTTACGGACTTCAAGAATACATAACGTATTTTGATTTTTTGAGTTTACCTTTTCTTCTTTGATTCTGGATTACTGTGCTTCTGTTAATATTATTGTCTGTCTTGGCCTTTGTTGAGTTGCAGTTATCTCTTTTACATCTTATGTTACATTTGTTGGGTTTCGGGGCAACAAACGCAGCGAAAACAGTCGTAAAAACAATAATAATCCGAAACCCTAACCCTAGGATCCGTGTACAAGACATGGTTGATTATGGAGAAACGAAATCATACCTTAATCGAGCTTATAATATTCAGAAACTTGGAGGTCCTTGTTGTAACCACCACGCAGCCCTTGTTCAAGATCTGCGTCGCCAAAGTAGTCCACACGAACGCTTGATCGTCCAACGATCACGGAGTTGTTACTAGCCAAATAAAACCGCCCTCAAAACCTTCTCTCTCTCTGTTTCTAGCCTCTCTAATATGCAGAGCTGCTAGGGTTTTTCTGAAAAACGAATTTTCAACTTAACCTAAAACAATACATCATAATGTATTTATCTGAAAAGAGAATTTTGGGCCTTGCTTAATCTGATTGGGCTTCCAAAACCCAATCTGATTATTAGTATTATTAATTATTATATTCGAATTATTATATAATTAATCAAGTCCTACTTAATTAATCCAATAATTCAATAATAATAATAATAATTCAATTAAATTCGAAATTTAATTAATGCTCCGTTTAAAACGTTCTTTATGTGTAACCCTTTAGGTTATTATTACGTTGGCAATAATTTTAATATCTCATAATAAAATTATAAACAATGAGCGGCATCTAGTAATACATCATTGCTACCCAAGTAATAATAATAATTGGTGATCCAATTAAACCTTTCATGACTAATGTTTCCGTGTAATATAATCCCTTTAACCAAATATTATAGATTAAACTCGAGGCATGTTATTAGTCATCCTCTTCAACATTTAATCCAGGTTTCCTTGATCAATGAGTAGACTATTAAAACAAATCAATATTTGAGCATGACCATGCATTTTCATAGTCTCACTCAATCAAGAGGCCAATAATATCTCTCCTAATAATAGGAGGGTTAAATCCTATATCTATCATTCATATTTCTCATACGACTCATAATATACCTGATGTCCACTTTTATCATCACCCGGTCAAAGGTAACTTTTAATGTAATCAAAGTATATTAATCCTCGTATAGAAATATAATGATCTCAAGTCTAAGGATCATTACACCATTATCACTGTGAGCTATTCTAATGACTTTATTACCATGTAGAATATCACTATGGGTCAATCCGGTGCCATGTAGAATATTACATGCACCTATGTTCTTGACTTTAGTATCACTATACCTATGACCAATGAGATGTGGTCATTTAGTCAACGATCATACTAATCTTTATGCATCATAATTGTCCTAATTCATAATGCTTAATTAGGGATATTTTAGGAATATAAACACTATTCTTATAATCTCATTTTTAAGTCACATACTTAAAGATATAGAATACGTGTTCGTTATTCCAAGGACATTTATTACTCTAACATTAATATCACAGTAAATAAAGACATAATAATTGTTGTTGAATAATCAATAGAACATAATTATTATTAAATAACAAAATAGTGTTTCCCGGAAGTACAATTGTATTGTCTCTAGGGCACTAATACTAAAAATCTTCCACTTGCACTAGAGCCGATCGCCCATGTATCTAATACCCATGGAACTAGTGTGACAATCGTGCTTCTGCTGCGACAAAGACTTAGTCAGTGGGTCCGCAACGTTATCATTAGTATGCACTTTACATATATGTATATCCCGTCTATTATTTATTTCTCTAATGAGGTGATATCTCCTAAGTATATGCTTTGCCTTGGAATGGGATCTTGGTTCCTTAGCCTGCGCAATGGCTCCATTATTATCGCAATATAGATCAATTGGGTCTGCGATCGATGGAACCACTCCAAGTCCCGTAATAAAATTCCGAATCCAAACAGCCTCTTTGGCTGCTTCACTGGCCGCAATATACTCAGCTTCCATTGTAGAATCAGCTACTGTTTCTTGCTTTGAACTCTTCCAGCTTACAGCACCTCCATTTAGGCAAAACACAAATCCAGACTGAGACACAGTGTCGTCCTTATCTGTCTGGAAACTAGCATCAGTGTAACCTCTTACAACTAGTTTCTCATCTCCTCCATATATCAAGAAAGAATCTTTAGTCCTCTTAAGGTACTTAAGAATGTTCTTGACAGCTGTCCAGTGACTTTCACCTGGATTAGACTGGTATCTACTCGTCATGCTCAAAGCATACGAGACATCGGGACGAGTACATATCATTGCATACATTATAGAACCAATTGCCGAAGCATATGGTACTTTATTCATACGGTCCTTCTCATCTAATGATTTAGGACAGTTTTCTTTTGAGATCGTTATCCCATGAGACATTGGGACATGGCCCCTTTTAGCCTCTTGCATCCCGAAACGATGCAATATCTTGTCAATGTATGTACTCTGACTTAAGACGATCATTCTTCTGGGTCTATCTCTATAGATCCTGATCCCTAATATGTAGGATGCATCGCCTAAGTCTTTCATCGAGTAATTATTTCCCAACCAAGTCTTCACAGCCTGTAGAGAAGTAATGTCATTCCCTATTAGCAATATGTCATCTACATATAATACTAGGAATGCCACATGGCTCCCACTAACCTTCTTGTAAACACACGGTTCATCCTCATTTTGTATGAAACCAAACTCTTTGACTGTTTCATCAAAACGAATGTTCCATCTCCTCGAGGCCTGCTTCAACCCATAAATGGATCGTAGTAACTTACAGACCATCCTATAAAATTTTGGATCGACAAAACCCTCAGGTTGTGTCATGTACACATCCTCTTCTAAGCTCCCATTTAAGAAAGCAGTCTTGACATCCATTTGCCAGATTTCATAGTCATAATAAGCTGCTATTGCAAGCAAAATCCTGATGGATTTGACCATAGCCACTGGCGAGAAAGTTTCATCATAGTCAATACCATGAATTTGCTTGAAACCTTTCGCCACTAGTCTAGCTTTGTAGGTCTGTAAATTACCATCCATGTCAGTTTTCTTCTTGAAAACCCACTTGCACTCGATGGGTTTTACCCCTTCAGGTGGTTCAACCAAAGTCCATACTTTGTTTTCATACATGGAATCCATCTCAGATTTCATGGCCTCCAGCCATCTCTCAGAATCTGGACTATTCATAGCATCTTTGTAGGTAAGAGGCTCATCATTATCTACAAGCATTACATCGCCATTTTGAGTCGGCAGAAATCCATAATATCTCTCTGGCTCATGACGAATCCTACTAGATCTACGAACGACCTGTGTTTCTTGAGCAATGTTGTCCTCAACATTTTCAGTCACATTCTGCTCATGTTCCAACTCTGGTTCAACATTAATCTGTGGTTCTCGATCCTCATCGAGATTAATTGTCCTCCCACTATTTTTCTTAGAAAGTAATTCTCTTTCAAGAAACACAGCTGTTCGAGCAACAAACACTTTGTTCTCTGAAGGATTATAGAAGTAATACCCTTTGGTTTCATTTGGATATCCCACAAAATTACATTTATCTGATTTTGGTCCTAGCTTGTCTGAGGTTAAACGTTTCACAAACGCTTCGCATCCCCAAATTTTCATAAATGACACGCTATGACGTTTTTCAGTCCATATCTCATATGGTGTCTTTTGAACCGTTTTTGAAGGAACTCGGTTTAGTGTTTGTGCAGCCGTCTCTAGGGCATAGCCCCAGAAACTAATTGGAAGATCCGCTAGACTCATCATCGATAGCACCATGTCCAATAAGGTACGATTTCTCCTTTCAGATACACCGTTCCAATGTGGTGTACCAGGAGGTGTGAGTTGTGATACAATACCACACTCCTTTAAGAAATTCTTAAATTCTAAGCTTAGGTACTCACCTCCACGATCAGATCGTAGGGTTTTAATACTTCCGCCTATTTGCTTTTCCACTTCTGCCTTATACTCTTTGAATTTTTCAAATGATTCGGACTTGTTCTTCAAAAGATACACATATCCGTATCTACTAAAATCATCAGTAAAGGTTATGAAGTAGTAAAAACCACCTCTTGCCATCGTACACATTGGACCACATACATCACTATGTATAAGCTTAATCGTTCGGTGGCCCTTTCACCAATTCCGGTAAAAGGAGCTTTAGTCATTTTTCCAATGAGACAAGGTTCGCATTCTTCGTATGATTCAAAATCAAACTTATCCAAGTATCCATCCTAATGTAACTTGGAAATGCGTTTCTGTTGCCCAGTAATAATCTATTGTAGAAGGGGGGTTGAATACAATAGAGTAAGATAATCGACTTCTTAATGTATATATCACAAATATGAAAAGAAAGATAACAGCTTTATTAAATCTGATATAAAACTGTTACAAACTCTCTCAAGAAATTCTGATGTTCTTGAGAGTTGCTAGTTTACAAAAACTCTCTCAAGAAATTCTATGTTCTCGAGAGCTTCTATTCGATTATGTTCTCTCTCGAATGAATACATAAATTGAAACCAAGACTGTGTTTATATAGTGCACACAGCTTCTCTATCAATAACAAGATAAGTCCTAATCAATAACAAAGATAGAAACCTATCCTTAATCGATAGCTACATTCTACAAACCAGGAACAAATAGAATAAACTTCCATGTTTATCTAGACTCCAAATATAACTCGAAGTAGGAATCCTGATCAGCTTCAAGTTCTGATGATCAATCCTGATCATAGTCTGAGTAGGAATCCTGATGATCAATAAGATACTGACGCTTGATCAAATACTGATGACCATGCAATACTGATGACGTCAGCAATCCTGATCAGTTGAGTCTAGCTTCTGACGATCATTGAATTCTGATCTAACAATCTCCCCCAATCTCATACTTTGTGAAATAAAGTATAGATTCCAAATATTCAATGATGTCAAAAACATGTATCAAAATGTACGAGTATCTTCAGAAACAACTTATCTGTTTAAGCTTTTTGATAGAACAGATTCATCTTCAAGAAGTTGGATAATAAACTTTCTTCTTTTTCTTCAAGAATTTGAATCAGTCTTTCTTTAAGATTTCTGAGTTCTTCATCTTCCTCATTAATCTGGTAGATAGCTACTCTGAGATTCTGTATGGAGCTTTTCTGTAGACTGTGCTTTTCAAGCAAAAGATAAGCAATTTCTTTCCCATCAGGATTGAGAGTAAGTTGGGTCATACCAAAAGTTACTTCTTTAACAGCAGTACCTCTTTGCATTTCCACATCCTGACCTCTTTGATTTAAGTACATGGGAATATAATTACCATCGAAATTACTGTTTCCATCCAGTCTTCTTCTTATAGTTGACAAAATAATGTCAGCCCATACTTTGTACCCTTGGTTCTTCCATCTTAACAGATAGTGAACATATTTCAGTTCCTGTGTAGTTTTCATCAGCAGATCTTGAATAGATAGAATCTTCACACTACCATCTTTCATGAAGTACAGAAGCTTTTCTTTCTTTTCAAAACCATCATGACAATCTATAACTATATCAACAGCTAATAAATTGTTCAGATTTTCAGAAGTTAAAGTACCTCCAATTTCAGTTAAGGAGTAAGGATCAACATAAGTCATGTTTAGAAATTCAGCATCCCTGTGTCCAATACCTCCTCTTGTGTAACTTGACATTTGCTTCAGATTCGAAAACATCTTTAACCAGAGTGTTTTTGATCTAGCCATATCAGACAAATCAACAACACTTGAAGCACTTGTAATAATTCCACCAGTCTGAAAATTGATAGGTGTATCACACTTCAGTGTACTTATGTGTTCCCACTTCTTGTCTTTCTCCTTTTCATGAGTGTAGCTTCTTTCAAGTAAAGATTCTTGCCTGCTTGTATTTCTCCATTGTCTTTCATTTGAAACTTTAAGCCTTTGTAGATAGAGATTGAAATCTTCATATGTTCTTTTTGTAATATCTCTTCTTCTGGCTTCTTCTTCTTCATCTACTTCTTTGTTGTGACAAGTAACAACAGTAGATAAGATTATCAAATCAACCTCTTGCAGAATTTCTGATTCGTCAGGATCTTGAATATTGTCAGGATTAGAATCTTCAATTTGATTTGTATTGCTGAGAGTTGATTTACTTGTTTTTCTTCTCAATTCAGGTTCTTCTTCAACAAATTCCTTGTCTTCTTTCTCCATGATATCCTTGATAACAGGATCTGTTAGATTTTGTGAAGCTTCAGGAATTTCTTCAATTCTTAACCCTCTAGACCTTGTCTGTCTAGGTACTGTTTGAGTTGAAGAACCTCTTTTACTTCTTCTAGCACCTCTCCTACCTCTTCTTCCTCTACCTCTAGCAGGAGCAGTATAGCTTTCCATTGTCTCTCTTTGTAGTCTCAAGAATTCTTCATGTGAGAGATCTGGATATTCTTCACTTGCTGTAGAGAGTGCTTTTCTTGCATATAATTGTTGAACTCTTTTATCAGTGTGATATAGAGTAACAATTCTGCCATCTTTTGTAGAAAACTTCTGGAATAAATTTGATGCATCTTTAGGATTATCAATAATTACATCTTCATCACCTTCAGGAATTGTAGCAAGAATGTGTCCATGACCAGGTGTCAGGATTTGATCTTCCGTCAGGATCTGAGATTGCACCAATGTTCTTACTGTCTTAACTCCAGAATCAGAAACATGAGTTGACTGCGTTGTTTGATTTTGAGAAGTTTGGATTGTCTTCATAACAACAGCATCAGAGGTTTCTCCTTGTATCACTTTGTCACCACCATCATCTCCAGTATCATCATCATTATTTCTTAATACTAGATCAGGTGTACATTTTGTCTGAATAACCTTCTCCCCCTTTTTGACATCAGGATTTGACAATAATTGCAAAATTAAGGAAAGAGAGGCTTGAATTTCAGTTACCTTAGTATCCAGAGAATCAATTCTTTGATTGATTGAGGTTTGTTCTGAAACAACAGATTTCACTTGGGATTCCACTACCCTTAGTTGTAAAGTAGTAGGCACCTTTGTAAAATTATTAAAGATATCAGTCCTCACTTTTTCAGTTGAGCCCTTGATAGAATCAATCTCACTTTTCAGGCTTTTGGATAACAGAGTAGTAGCCTTCAGATGATTCTTCAAGTCTTGATTCTCTATAGATTTCACTGCATTATAGGCATGTTCAATAGCAGAAGAAAAACTGATAGATTCATCAGATTGGTGCCATGAATTGTTCCATTCATACTGTCTAAATGCCTCTGCAGGATCAAAGGAAGGAGTAGAAAAATCTTGTCCCTGATCTTTCCCAGTGAAAGCATTGCTAGCCATATATGTACTTGATGAACCAAAATTAGTTCCAAGACTAATTTTGAGTGCTGTAGCAAGCTGTTCCTTCTCTTTTCGATTCTCATTATCATCATCACTATCATCAGAAGTATCATCAGCAGTATCATGAGTAATATCAGGATCAGGAATAGCAATACCTTTCAGTTTATCCTGTGGTTCTGAGATAGGATGATCCATTGGTCTTGAACGAAGTGGCTGTATCAAAATAGGTTCATTATCAGGAGCACCACTAGCGTCAGGATGAACATCGTCAGGATTTGATATGCGTGCATCAGTATTTGCTACCAATGGTTCTTGTGGAGCTTGAGGTTCAGAAGCTTCTTCAACACTTTGAGTTAAAGGTTCTTGTGTGCTTCCCTCATTGACAATGTTCTCGACCAATCTTTCAACAGAAGCTGTAGCTTTGCCTGCATCTTCACTTTGAGAAGATGGTTCTTGTGTAGCTGGAATGTTGATGTCTTCATTCTCCCTTTGAGAAAATGATTCTTATGTGACCATTCCACTAGCTAAGCCTTCACCCAAACTTTGATTGAGTGGTTCTTGTGTGGCAGGATCAACAGTAGCTGCTGAATTACTCTAAAATTCAGGTTCTTGTGGGCTTGATCCTTTCAGCTTCTTCTGTCTCTGATAGACTAACTCTTCTGCATTCCTCTTTTTCTTTGATGTAGGTGTAAGACCAACCAAGGAAGCAGTTGTAGAAACCTTCTCCCAAGAAATTTCTCTAATCTGAGATGGAGAGGCTGGAGAGTCTGATAGAGAGACAACTTTTGTTGTTGCATCAGGAATACTAACATCAGGATTTGCTAGAGCATCAGGAGTAGATGACTCATCAGGATTTGATGTCTGAATATCAGTATCCTTCATTTGCACTGTCAAAGTAATATGATACCTGCTCTTTGATAACTTCCTTGTCTTTTGTGGTTTTGATAAAGGTACCACAGCTTTAGTAGCAGTATCAGCAACTTCCTTGTTCACATTCATCACAGAGGATATAGGTAAGTCATCCTCTGAATCACTTTCATCAATCAACCTTAACTTCCTTTTCACAGGAACATTCTTAACAACCTTATCAGCTTTCTTCACCAGGACCCCTTGTACACCCCCTTGTATCTTCTTTTTAGTGAGTGGTGTAGAGGAAAAATCCTTTGAACCTGATTGCCTTCCAAACACATCAGTTCTAGCTGATTTCTTTGATTTTACAACTAAAGTCTTTTAAGAGACAGTAGAGGTGGTTGTTAACTGTTTAGACTGTTTAGGTTGCATGCTTGTGTCAGGAACAAGGTGGGTTGGGCCTTGCCCCATAGCATTAGAAAGTAGTCCATAACGAGTAGGCATTTTCTGATGTAAGAAAAACCTAACCTTATCAGGAATAAAAGCATTTCCTATGAAACCATTTGCCTTATCACTATTGACTAAGGACTTAATATTATTCTCAGTAATTCTACAGATTGGTAAAACTACATCATCCTCAAAAACAACATTAGGACATAAGTGATTAAATATCAACTGTAAAAATCTAAGAAAATAGACAGAACCCAATTTATCTGATTTCCTATCACTTAAAGCTTTTAAGATAAAAGACCCATAATCAAACACTGTAGAATGGATAAGAGAGTACTCAATTTTAAGAGATCCTGATGGAAGAGCATCAAAATTTGATGTCTTGTTCAGGAAACAGCGGCTGATTGTATCAAAGAAGAAATTCCATTCCTTCTTAAGCTTTGTCCTGAAGAGATTTCCATATCTCTTTACTTCACCATTGTAGCCCAACTTTGTAACAAACTCAAAAAGAGTAGAGTCCGAAACATTAGCAGGAATAGCATCACCAAGAACGGGTAAATTCAGGGCTGCCTCCACAATTGTAGGAGTCACATAGTGAGTAGTTCCATTATATTCAAAACTCATCAAGATTGTATCAGAATGCCCTTTATCAGTCTGTTTAACTTGAAGACCCAGAAAGTAACTCATTTCTCCCATCATGCTCATTTGATATCTTGACTGCATAAGCTTGGAAAACTTTTCACACAGCTTATTGTTTGTTGACCCAAAAATGATATCATCAACATAAATCTGAACTAACAGCAACTCCTTACCATGATTCAAATAAAATAGAGTTTTATCAATTGCACCTCTTTTGAATCCACTTTCCAGTAAGAATTGAGCTAAGGTTTCATACCATGCTCTTGGAGCTTGCTTTAGTCCATAAAGTGCCTTATCCAGTCTGTAGACATGATCTGGATATGTAGGATCAATGAAACCAGGAGGTTGTTCAACATAAACTTCTTCCTCCAGTTCACCATTTAAGAAAGCACTTTTAACATCCATCTGGAAAACCTTGAATTTCTTATGTGCTGCATAAGCAAGAAATATCCTGATGGCTTCTAGTCTTGCAACAGGAGCAAAAGTTTCATCATAGTCAATTCCCTCTTGTTGGGAATACCCCTTTGCAACTAGTCTAGCTTTATTTCTGATAATGACTCCATCAGAATCAGTCTTGTTCTTGAAAATCCACTTTGTACCAACAATTGATCTATTCTTTGGTCTTGGTACCAGTTTCCAGACTTCATTCCTTTCAAATTGATTCAGTTCTTCTTGCATTGCAGTAACCCAATCAGCATCTTTAAGTGCATCTTCAACTTTCTTAGGCTCCTCCTTGGATAGAAAGTTATTATATAAACATTCATTCTGAGTTGCACTTCTTGTTTGAACACCTGCAACAGGATCTCCAATTATCAAATCAGGAGAATGATCTTTTGTCCATTTCCTTGCTGGTGTCAAATTGTTTCTTGAAGTAGATGCTCCCCCTGGATTGGTGTTATCTTGATTGAAAGAATTTGATTGATTTGAAGCTCTCCCTGAATTATTGCTATGCCCTCCTGATGTGTTGTCAGGATCTTCACTTGAATCAGTATCTGAAGAATTCTGTCCTGATGATTGAGTTGACTCTGAACTTGTAGTTGAATGCCGTTGCTCCCCCTCAACATTAGCACTACTAGTTGTATCACTGTTGTTTGCATCATCAGTATTAGCACCATCAGTACCTGGTGAGTCATCAGGATTTGGTGACCCATCAGTATCTGATGAATTGACAGAATCTGATTCAATTTCCTCAGGTTCCTTGGAAGCTTCATTTTCAAATAACAATCTATCATGCGAGTCTTCAATGATTCCAGTTATCTTCTTATCATCAAAAGATACATGAATTGACTCCATGACAGTTCTTGTTCTCAAATTAAAAACTCTGAAGGCTCTTGATGTAGGATAACCTATGAATATTCCTTCATCAGCCTTTGTTTCAAATTTCCCTAGCTGTTCAGGATGAGTTCTGAGAACAAAACATTTACAGCCAAACACATGCAAATGCTTCAGACTTGGTTTCTTCTCCTTGAGTGACTGATAAGGAGTGACACCATGCCTGTTTATCAATGTGAGATTTTGTGTATAGCATGCTGTGTTGACTGCTTCTGCCCAGAAATATGTAGGTAATTTAGCTTCTTCCAACATAGTTCTGCCAGCTTCAATAAGAGTTCTATTCTTCCTTTCTACTACTCCATTTTGCTGAGGTGTGCCAGGAGCAGAGAATTGTTGAATGATTCCTTTGTATTTGCAGAACTCTTCCATCTTTGAATTCTTAAATTCAGTACCATTATCACTTCTCAGAATCTTGACTTTGTACTTTGTGGTTGTCTCAATCATCCTCACATGATCCAACAGAACTTCAGGAGTTTCATCTTTTCTATGCAGAAAATACACCCAGGTGAATCTAGAATATTCATCAACAATTACAAGAGTGTACCTTTTCTTACTGATGGACATGATGTTGACTGGACCAAACAGATCAAGATGTAGCATGTGATATGGTTCTTCAATAGAGGATTCTGATTTACTCTGGAATGATGTCCTTTGTTTTGCTTTTTGGCATGCATCACAGAGTCCATCAGGTGTATATAAGACATTAGGTAATCCTCTTACTAACTGTTTCTTAACCAACTCATTGATGTTGCTGAAGTTGAGATGAGAAAGCTTCTTGTGCCAATTCCAACTTTCATCTACTGAAGCTTTACTGATGAAACATGTAGGGGAGCCATCAGTATCTGAGAGAATGTTGGCTTCATATATGTTACCATGCCTGTAGCCAGTTAGTGCTATCTTCCCTATTGCTTTACTGACTACTTCACAATGTGTGGAATAGAAATTGACATGATAACCTTTGTCAGTGATTTGACTAATACTCAACAAGTTGTGTTTTAGTCCCTTCACTAGAGCTACTATTTCAATGATGACATTTCCAATGATTATATTGCCATATCCCAAGGTTTGTCCAATGTTGCCATCTCCATAAGACACAGTTGGGCCAGCTTTTTCCTCATATTCTGATAACAGGGCTTTGTTTCCAGTCATGTGCACAGAACATCCACTATCCATGACTAACACATTTTTCCTTTTACCCTGCATCAAAATAGTAAAACACTAGTCAGAATGTTTAGGAACCCACACTTGTTGGATTACTTGTTCATGCATTTTATTAAATTTAACAGCAGAAGACTTTTTGACTTTAGCAGTCCTGACAGGATTTACTCCATCAGGATTTGCTTTGTCAGTATCAGTATTAACAAAAGCATGCTTCACTATGACATTTTCAGTTCTATCAGACTTTGTACTACTTTCAAACTTAGGCAATGGATCATAAAAGTTATAGTACAAATCATGATACTCTTTACATGTATAAATAGAATGCCATAGACTACCACAATGAAAACAGGAATTCTGTGGTTTGTAAAATACTGATTTATTCCTAACATCAGACTTAGGAATTTCAGCAATTTTCTTCTTACTCTTTTTACAATCAATAGCAAGATGATTAGAGTTACCACAGTTAAAACAACTCTTTCTAGGTGCATTTGGGATATACTTATAACCATTTTCTTTATTGATCCCAATTTTACCATTCCTGTTTCTCTTAACAGTAGCTCCCTTTTTCTTATCTGTAACCTCACACATTTTATCTTTAAGCTGTTTCTGAGACAATAGACCTACATTCTTAGTGACTTTGTTCATGACAGGTTTAGACTTTATAATTTTAATTCTTGAGTAGAAGAAGATCCCTTTTGAAAAGTAGAATTGGAATCCTTACCAAAAACAAAATTAACAGGAGTAATCTTAGATTTGGTTGAGTCTATAACATGTCTATAGGTCTTTGGACTGACTGTCTCATCAATGACAATTTTCTCTGCTAATTTCTTATCTTCATCTGACTTATATCCTAGACACTCTTTCCAATACTTAGAGGTATTAATCTCATGAAATTTCCTACCAGAGTCTGTCCAGGTTCTGATTTTCTCATTAGCATATTCAAGTTCTTTTTCAAGGTAAGTACATTTAGATGTCATCTCTAAGTGCATGTGTTTAGCATTATCACATTCTTTTTGTACTTCTTGCATACGAGAAAATTCAGCTTCTAATATCTCATTCCTCTTTCTAAGGTCAGACATCTCAGATAAGATTCTAGTATTCTCAGCAGTTTGACTTCTAAAGCTAATATGTAATGACTTTAGAAAACGTCTTAACTCAGAAGCATTATCAGTATCAAAATCAAAGATAGTATATAGTACCTTATCATCAGGAGCAGCAATTACATCAGCATTGGCCATTAACGCATAGTTGACTACCTCAGTATCAGATTCTGAGGAAGAGTCCATCCAATCCTTGCTTGATGTGATGAGTGCCTTTGTCTTGTTGCATTCAGAAGCAAAGTGACCCATACCATTACACTTGTAGCATCTAACCTTTGACTTGTCAAATTTGCTACCCTTGCTGTCCTTTTTGATATACTTGTCTTTGTCTGCTTTGAAGGTCTTTTTCTGAAAGTTGCCTTGTCTTCTATTCTTCCTGAACTTCATCCTTCTGAAGTTTCTGACAATCATAGCAACCATCTCTTCCATGTCTGAATCAGAAGATTCATCACCAGTATTGGCATCAGAATTGCCATCAGTATCTGATGAAGAGTCGTCAGGATCTGACTCAGCTACTCTTGCTTTCCTTCTAGAGACCTCCATAGCTTTCCCTTTTCATTTTGCTTCTACATTCAAAGCAATTGACTTTGCCTTGCTGCTTTTCTTGTTCTTTCTCTGTTGAACTTCAAGATCATGAGTTCTTAGCATCCCATAGATCTCATCAAGAGACACAATGTTCAGATCATACTGGTGTCTAATGATTGAGGTCTGAGTATCCCATTCTTCAGGTAAAGCTCTAAGAAATTTGGTGTTTGAATCTTCAGTTTCATATACTTTGTCAACTAAGGATAAGCTGTTCAATAGTGTCAGAAATCTATCATATAGATCAGTCAGGCTCTCTTCAGGTCTTGCATCGAATTGTTCATATTCTTGAATCAAAAGAGCCCTTCTGTTTTTCTTAACAGATGCAAATCCCTGGCACTGAGTTTCCAAAGTATCCCAGATTTCTTTTGAAGACTTGCATGTAATCACTCTGTTTGACATGACAGCATCAAGGCTATTATGCAAGATATTCTTTATCTTTGGTTCCCTGAGTACATGAGCTTTTTCTTCTGGAGTCCATTCAGCTTTAGCTTTGACCACATAATGTTCTGGTACTGTATCTGTTCGTTCTACGAACTTTGTTGGTATATATGGTCCATCACGAATCCTGTCCAAGTAGTCAGGATCCATAGCCTCCAGGTACATCAACATCTTTACCCTCCATGTAGGATATTCTGATATCTTTAAGATGGGAATCTTCATGCTTTCATACTTGGTTGTCGACATCTTTAGATCGTATCTGATTCAGAATTAAATCAGTTTGCTCTGATACCAATTGTTGCCCAGTAATAATCTATTGTAGAAGGGGGGTTGAATACAATAGAGTAAGATAATCGACTTCTTAATGTATATATCACAAATATGAAAAGAAAGATAACAGCTTTATTAAATCTGATATAAAACTGTTACAAACTCTCTCAAGAAATTCTGATGTTCTTGAGAGCTGCTAGTTTACAAAAACTCTCTCAAGAAATTCTATGTTCTCGAGAGCTTCTATTCGATTATGTTCTCTCTCGAATGAATACATAAATCGAAACCAAGACTGTGTTTATATAGTGCACACAGCTTCTCTATCAATAACAAGATAAGTCCTAATCAATAACAAAGATAGAAACCTATCCTTAATCGATAGCTACATTCTACAAACCAGGAACAAATAGAATAAACTTCCATGTTTATCTAGACTCCAAATATAACTCGAAGTAGGAATCCTGATCAGCTTCAAGTTCTAATGATCAATCCTGATCATAGTCTGAGTAGGAATCCTGATGATCAATAAGATACTGACGCTTGATCAAATACTGATGACCATGCAATACTGATGACGTCAGCAATCCTGATCAGTTGAGTCTAGCTTCTGACGATCATTGAATTCTGATCTAACAGTTTCTCATTTATATGGCCTAAACGACAATGCCAAAGGTATGTTTGATTTGAGTCATTAGCCTTAATACGTTTATTATTTATATTATAGACATGAGTATCTGGATCTAGAACATATAAACCATTAAATAAACGTGCAACCCCATAGGTAACATTATTCAAACCAAAGGAACAACTATTGTTCTGAATTGTAAAGGAAAAACCTTTCTTGTCCAAACAAGAAACATAAATAATGTTTCTGCAAATCGCAGGCACGTAAAAATAGTTCTCAAGTTCTAAAATAAGCCCTGTGGGCAATGATAAATTATAAGTCCCTACAGCCAAAGCAACAACCTTTGCTCCATTGCCAACGCGTAGGTCGACTTCTCCTTTTGCCAAAGTCCTACTCCTTCGAAGCTCCTGCACATTTATACAAATGTGAGAACCACATCCAGTATCTAATACCCATGATGTAGAAGTAGACAAATTGACTTCTATAACATAAATACCTGAATCTGAAATCTTCACAGAATTCATTTTCTTCAAATCCTCCAAGTAAGCATGACAGTTTCTCTTCCAATGACCTGGTTTATTGCAATAGTGACAATCACCTTTTGCAGCACCTTTTGCAGCACCCTTTGTAACACCTCCTGTAGGCTTTAAAGCCTTTTTAAAAGCAGGTTTTGGATTAGCAGATTTAGAACCAATCTTCTTCTTGCCTTTCCTTTTACCCTGTTCTTTGGCATTCCCTTTATTGACCATCATAATGGCGTTAGAGGATGCCTTCTGAATATTGGTCTCAGCAGTTTTCAACATTGCCAACAATTCGGTAGGTGTCTTGTCTATCTCATTCATGATGTAATTCATTACAAACTGAGCATAGCTACCGTTCAAAGATTGCAAGATTAGATTTATCTGGGTTTCCGTACCAATGGTGGAACACAGAGTAGCAAGGTACTCCATATATCCAATCATCTTTAGAACATGCGGTGCAACTGGATCACGATCACCCTGTTTGCATGCATACAAGGCTTTGCTTGTATCAAACCTCTCCTGACGAGCCTGTCCTTCAAACATACGTTTAAGGTGCTCAATCATCACATAAGCATCCATATGCTCATGTTGTTTCTGAAGCTCGGGACTCATAGTCGCAAGCATAAGACAGGTAACATCTGTGTCATCATCGATATGTTTCTGATAAACATTCTGTTGATCAACCGATGCACCTTCTGGCAGAGGTTCAGGGTGAGGAATATCAATGACATGGAACTTTCGCTCTTGCCTGAGGACAATCCTCAAATTCCTTTGCCAGTCTAGGAAGTTTTTTCCTGTCAGCTTGTCCTTCTCAAGGACTGATCGTACAGAGAAGTTATTTGAGTTATGTGCCATTAAAAAATCTACAATGTTAAAAAAATGCATAAAATAAGTTAGTCTGCGGATTATATAGATAATGTTCAAGTGATTATTCATATATATATTCATAATATATATCACCCACTATTTTATCAAATTAATAGCCCTATCTATCAATTCGGAAAAGTTTCTTTAAACCTTTCTAGCGAGCCAAGATCCATATTTCATCATGCTTAAGGTCAGCTTTGGCTTTACTCCAAAAACACAATTATTTAGGTAGACAACTTTTGTCAATTATATCTTATATAACTCTTGGATAGTTTGGTAGAACAACAATTGTACGTATTTATCCAATAAATCTTACCAAACTCCATGCCTCTAAGTTCACAATCCTATTGTGGTAACTTAGTTAAGTCTAACCCAATGGTCTAACAAATAAGTATCACATTTACTTCATCACGTCTTACCACGATAGATTGGAGTGCTTCGCTTTGGCGAACCCACTATTATCGATCTAGGTCTTGACGAGTGTTGCCCATTGGAAGGCATCTAAGTGACTTAATATTTTAAATTTAGGGATTTTATTATTAAAACGACCATGATCCCATCATCAAGAGATTCCCAATTTTTCCTTGAACTAAGTACTTCAATTCAAAATTCATCAATGGTTTGATTTCCAGTCCAGCGGAGGAGTCACAGTGGTCTCACTTAAAATCCACCTTTCTTACAAGCGCTGTTTGTATTTTTGTCAAAATCGCCCCATATCAAAAATTGAAAATTCACACTTATTTCCGTGTTTCATAAACACAGGAATCTCATGTTCGTTTTGTTTAATTTTAAAAATCTTGAATCGTTACAGATTTTATCTTGTTTAGCAGGCATGGCATGGGTGATGTATCTAATACATACATTAATACATGATTAATCTAATTAAAGCATGCATCTCATTGTATCCTACACATGCAATCATACATCAATATGTAAAGTGCAGTATGTAAACGTGCTTGGTTATGGCCTTTATCCTATATGATCCTTTCAAGCTAATGAAAGGATCAAGGTCAATCTATGGTGGAAAAACATAAATACAATTACATGTCTTCATTCTCCTTGTTCCCTTGAATGCACCTCATCTTGATTCGTCCTTCAATCTTCAAGTACAATACATTGAACAATTGAATCCAACCTATACTAATCTACTTACATAATAAAACTCGATTTACATTCGAGGTTAAACAATTACAAGAATGAAGAATACGACATGCAAGTCGTATTTATAAAACCAAAACCATAAACCATTAAACTACGGGTCTTAAGGCCATAACCAGCACCATGCTGATATACACAATTACGAACACAAAAATAATACAGCGGGGGTCTGGGGGCGGCAGCCCCCGGGCGGGGGTCAGGGGGCGGCAGCCCCCTGGCAGGGTCCAAGGGGCGGCAGCCCCTGGCTGGGGTCAGCTTGGAAATTTTTTATTCCGGAAGACTAGTGCTATTCAAAAATCATCGATTTCGGAATCTCAGATCATATCTTATAGTCTCTGCCGCCATTGTATCATATACAGTTCCGGAAGCATGTATCATATACATACAGACATATCCCAGTTTGCAGATCGTGTCCAAACATGATCTGTCTCACAGTTTATATCCCTATATAAACCAGATAACATGCATAACATACAATTATCGCATATTAATCAATCATATCACTATATTAAGCATAACAGTATCATATATAAGCGATATAACATATTATAATCGATATATCTCATAACTGTATCAAGGCAGATTCATAAAACATGCATACATGCATCGAATACAGTAAACACATAACCAAATCAGCCCCTTATACACGTAGCTCTGATACCATTGTTGGGTTTCAGGGCAACAAACGCAGCGAAAACAGTCGTAAAAACAATAATAATCCGAAACCCTAACCCTAGGATCCGTGTACAAGACATGGCTGATTATGGAGAAACGAAATCATACCTTAATCGAGCTTATAATATTCAGAAACTTGGAGGTCCTTGTTGTAACCACCACGCAACCCTTGTTCAAGATCTGCGTCGCCAAAGTAGTCCACACGAACGCTTGATCGTCCAACGATCACGGAGTTGGTACTAGCCAAATAAAACCGCCCTCAAAACCTTCTCTCTCTCTGTTTCTAGCCTCTCTAATATGCAGAGCTGCTAGGGTTTTTCTGAAAAACGAATTTTCAACTTAACCTAAAACAATACATCATAATGTATTTATCTGAAAAGAGAATTTTGGGCGTTGCTTAATCTGATAGGGCTTCCAAAACCCAATCTGATTATTAGTATTATTAATTATTATATTCGAATTATTATATAATTAATCAAGTCCTACTTAATTAATCCAATAATTCAATAATAATAATAATAATTCAATTAAATTCGAAATTTAATTAATGCTCCGTTTAAAACGTTCTTTATGTGTAACCCTTTAGGTTATTATTACGTTGGCAATAATTTTAATATCTCATAATAAAATTATAAACAATGAGCGGCATCTAGTAATACATCATTTCTACCCAAGTAATAATAATAATTGGTGATCCAATTAAACCTTTCGTGACTAATGTTTCCGTGTAATATAATCCCTTTAACCAAATATTATAGATTAAACTCGAGGCATGTTATTAGTCATCCTCTTCAACATTTAATCCAGGTTTCCTTGATCAATGAGTAGACTATTAAAACAAATCAATATTTGAGCATGACCATGCATTTTCATAGTCTCACTCAATCAAGAGGCCAATAATATCTCTCCTAATAATAGGAGGGTTAAATCCTATATCGATCATTCATATTTCTCATACGACTCATAATATACCTGATGTCCACTTTTATCATCACCCGGTCAAAGGTAACTTTTAATGTAATCAAAGTATATTAATCCTCGTATAGAAATATAATGATCTCAAGTCTAAGGATCATTACACCATTATCACTGTGAGCTATTCTAATGACTTTATTACCATGTAGAATATCACTGTGGGTCAATCCGGTGCCATGTAGAATATTACATGCACCTATGTTCTTGACTTTAGTATCACTATACCTATGACCAATGAGATGTGGTCATTTAGTCAACGATCATACTAATCTTTATGCATCATAATTGTCCCAATTCATAATGCTTAATTAGGGATATTTTAGGAATATAAACACTATTCTTATAATCTCATTTTTAAGTCACATACTTAAAGATATAGAATACGTGTTCGTTATTCCAAGGACATTTATTACTCTAACATTAATATCGTAGTAAATAAAGACATAATAATTGTTGTTGAATAATCAATAGAACATAATTATTATTAAATAACAAAATAGTGTTTCCCGGAAGTACAATTGTATTGTCTCTAGGGCACTAATACTAACAACATTATGCTTTACAATCTCCCCCTATTTGATTGGATATAGTTCGACAAGCAAATACTTCGAGGATAACTCAACTAACTAAGGAAACATGAAACTAATAAAAGTATGACAGCGTAATAATATTAATGCATTCTGGATCAGATATATATACATTTCCAGATTTCATAAATCAAAAAACAATTAAACTTTATACAATGAAGTTGCTCCTCTAGTATGAGCTGATAGTTCTTTTGTTCTTTGCTTCAATATTCAGTCCATTCCAATCTCACCTTCTTCAATCATTGGATCGGAGTTAGCAGCTTGATAATCAATCACAGATAGATAGTGCAGTGGTTCTCCAGGTTTAAGGATTGCTCCTTGGATGTGGCTTCCAATATATTCAACCTCTTGACCCACTCCAGCCCATAACCATGCAATGTTAACATCTTTCTTGTTTAGCTTTGACATGTTTGGCAGTCTGGTATGCACTTCCAATCCTCTTTCCACCCTTTTCCTATAGTAAGGAACATTCTCCATTAGAAATCTTCTAAGAGTGTCTGCTGCTTTGTCCTTCTCCGTTGATGAGAATCCAGTGGATCTAAGATACTTCTCAACTGAGATTAGATAGTTGCTTGGGTAGTCTCTCAGTTTGTCCTCAGCCAAATAGCAGATTCTGAACAAGTCATTCGTCATGAATCTAGCCATTGGAGGATCTTCAGTAATCTCTGGACCGACTTTCATCACGATCTCCTTAACATACTCACGGAGCAGTTCATTTAGCCTTGTAGTTTTTTGGATCTTGATGAGTATAGCCTGCAATTCTGTATATGTCCTCTGTTCTAAAAACTTAGTGGAAATCACAAATGTACCCCAGCATTCAGACAGATTATAGAGCTTCTCAGTGCTTTAAAGTAAGTCTGATCTTCAAGATTAGCACTTCTGATGTCCTGAATAATAACTTCCACCTCAGCATTGTCGTTGACTTCTAATCCATCTTCAACTCCGCAAAAGGTTTTATGAGCCATTTCCCATTCAGTACCATCTTTCTTTGCCAGATCTATCATCTTCTTCTTCCTCACTTTATTATACACTTTGAATCTCTTCAGTTTTTCACTCCTCAGAATTACTTGCTGTTTCTCTTTCTCAGCTTGCCTGGCATCTATTGCAGCTCTCTGAGCTCTTATTGCTTCCAAGGCAGCTTCTTCTTCAGGTGATAGAGAATTTGCTTCTTCTTCCATAATATCCTCCCAGATTGGATGTTCAACGGGCTCTGGATAATATGGCTCATGCTCCTCTTGATTAGGTTGCTCATGCATGACCTCAAATTCCTCTTCACTCTCCTTCTCTTCTTCTACAAGTTCCTCTATCCAGTACTGTCTGATAGGAATAGCTTCAACTGTCTCCCAAACTCCCCATCCATCCTTAGGCTTCTCTTTCTCCCCTTCTCCAACTTTCTCCCCCTTAGTTGAGGAATCCTCGATAAAAGCATCCTCAGCATAAAAGGTAGTAGAAGGATCAAGTTGCTGATTTGAAGGAGCAGGTTGGCTAGTTTGTTGGTTCTTCAGCATAGTCCATATCGACTGTACTCCATCACTTTGATTTTCCATGAAATCTAGCAGATCCTTATTCATCTCTTGCATAGAAGCCAGCTTCAGGTCAATGTCATCCAATCTGGAGTTGGTAGTCTTCTCAATTTTGTCCAATCTCTAGTTCAGCTTAGACTCCACTCTAGAAAGGGTGTTCATTGCATCTTTTACCCTAGCTTGACCATCCCGGATAACCAGAACGTCTTCTTTCAAAGCTTCTTGTCCTTGTTGCAAAGAATCCACCTCATTCATGAAACCATCTTTAAGTTCCCTTACGTCCGTCCTCAACTCGATCAGTTCGTCCATAGCTTCCTTCTTTAAGGAGTCCACTGCCTGCTTCGTACCTGTTATAGTGCCAGATGCACTGCCAATGACCCTGAATGTTCTTCTGGAATCAGCTGCAGCCAAGTCAACCTTCTCTTGAATAGTCTTTAAAGAAGCATTGGCCTGACTAGAGGAGATCCCCTGGTCAAAGGAAGGTCGCAGTGGAACCTTGAATAATGGAGTTCCTTCTTTGTCATGAACTGTCATCTCCTTGAGGGAAGATTGAACTTGTAGCTCTCTTTCTGTCGGTAACAGCAAATCATCAATATTAGGTAGGGTTAGGGTGTCACTCCTCACATTTGGCTCTGGGTGTACACTCAACGTTTCTGTCGGTGTTTGAATCATTTTTCCTTTCCCACTCAGGCCAGGTGTAAGTGTTTTTGTTTCACTCAAATCCTTAGTGCTGATTGTACCTGCAGAAGAAAACACCGTAGCCGTCCTTAAGGAGGTCACCAGTGGTGCAATGGGGCTTTGCAAGTCCCCGTCCTTGGATAAACCAAGTTGATGATCATCCTTAGATGATATATCCTTTGTAGGATCTAGATTTTGAATCTCTAGGGGGTTAGAAACAAGCTCTTTTAACAGCAGAGATCCCGAATCTTCCCCGTGAGTCTGTAAAGACTTCACCTCAGTTGTCTCCTCAATAGTAATTGATTCATTGTCAACGAGTTGCCGATCTGCACCTACGTCAGACCCTTTACCCGCAGGATCCAGATATGTTCCATCTGGGGAGGTAGATAATGAACCTTTAGATTGTGCATTTAGGTCAAAGCCTTCTCTCGACGTCCGTGAAGACCCTTGGTTCTTAGAACCTTCAACCAGTGAGCCTGACCGTAATATGGTCGGAACACCAGTTGCTTCCGTCAATTCTTCCTTACCTGATTGAGCTAATGGTTCAGATATAGCTTTCGTTAGCGTAGCCCAATCAGCATCAGAAAAATCAATAAAGGGCGCTTTTGAAGAAAGAAATGAAGTATCAACAGTTGCCTCGGTTTCTGTTCGTCTCCTTTTAGAGGAAGGCAGAGCTGCTGTTGAAGGGTGTATCTCCTTATGTGGTGCTGCTATGGCACTATCTCCCTCGATACTCAGGGATGTCTGTATACTGGGTATAGTAGGGGAAGGAGGTTCGTTTGTGGTTTCATTTGGCTCTTCCAAAGGCTCTTCGACCGTGGTTAGAGGTTGTGGGTTTGCAACCTCCTGGTCTGGAATGGCCACTGAGGGCTCTGGATCAACATCCATTGGTTCAGGTGCCAGTTCAGGTTCAGGTTGTGGAATATTACCTTGATTTACCTGTTCCCCTGGGGGTAGAAGTGGTAGGGGCACCGTTCGTAGATATTCCGTTAGAACAGTGGGTACCCCTGGAAGATAGTTGTTCTTCCTAATGAGAGCGGTTATGGCATTGCTCTTCATTCTCATGCACTCCTGGTTGGCTTCACCTTCAAAGATCTCCCGTTCATTATCTGTTAAGATATCATTGAGAATTAGCTGTAGGAACCTAGGATAGAAACAAAGCACATCTTCATCTATGCCCGTTCTTTCATCCAGTGGTCCCATGCATATGATTACTTGATCAATCAGTAACCGTCCAATGCTAATATGCCTATTGTTGGCAATGGCAAACCCTATCTTTTGAAGAAATAAGGGAATACCATGCAGATTTGTTAGCTTGGCAGTAAAAACATGAATTAGGGTATGAAAGAAAAAGTTCCATGCTTTTGGCAAGTAATGCTTAAGGAACTCTCCCACAAAGAAGTTAGGTTGTTGACTTCTTATGAGAGTGAAGAAAGCATGTATCTCCTCAGTTGTGGGATCAGGAACAAAGTTTTCTATAGGAAAATGTAGGATTCTATTAAAATCATGTTCCGTCACCCTTATTGTTCTGCCCCTGGCACAACAAAACTGAAGGATCGAATATTATTCTCACTCGTATCCGTGGCGGTTGTGTACGACGCAGTCAATTGATCAACACAAAGGACCACAGGAGTACTCACAGCATATGCCACTAATGAACGTGTGTTCAAAAACTCTGCCCATGCACGAAACTAAAGGTTCGTTATGGATTGCAAGTTTTGGAACGAGACATGATTAGTCTTGGTAATAATAAATTCTCCAGCCATTTTAAATTTCCAGAAAAAATAAAATAAACCAAAACTAAATTTTTTTTTCTTTTAAACTTAATTAATTATTTCTAATTAATCAAACTTGACAAACTTAACCCCTTTTTTTTCCGAATACACAAACTAATAACAACTATTCAAGAACCCTAACTGTTGTTTTCGAAATTTTCACTTTAACAACAAAAAGAAATCAATTGATAATCAACTAATTTCTTAAAGCAAACAATTGAGTATCTTGTGAGTTCTAATATATCACTTTTGATGGTTTCTTCTTCAAAGAATGAACAGAAACTTAATGTAATCTCAAGTTTTAATCAGTAAAAAAAAACTCAAGAAACTATCGATGGTGATGTATGTAGTTTGTATCTATTTTCTGTAAGTATAAAGACAAAAGCTCTGTTTTTCAGATCTGTGAAAATGAAAAGAAATTGACCAAGGCAACGTTTTATACTTAATGAAACTGACAGGGGCAAAATGGTCATTTCTAGTTCGATAGTTTTGTAAATGAACTATCGATGGTTTTTCTGAGGGGGTAAAAAAGTCAGAAGTACTTCGATAGTTTTAGAAAAACTATCGAAGTTGAGTATTTGAATTTCAACAGACTTTTATCAGAAAAACTATCGAATGTGTTTTCTATTAAAAACAAAAACTATCGAGGGTATTTTAGAAAAAAAAAGATTCTAAAAAACTATCGAGAAATATTTTCGATAGATTTTCTTTTTCCTTTTCAAAAACCATCGAAATTAACTTTCGATAGATTTATCAATGTACTTGAAAAACTATCGAATTTCCTAAATTCGATATTTTTGCTTCTGTCTTCATTTTAAAACCTGTTCTTGTTTTAAAAATTTAGACTGATTTATTTCCTGTCAAGTTTTAATTTTAATAAATCTTTTAAAATCCACCAAAATCAATTCTTAACAGAAAATTCACAATTTTCTTAGAATAAAATCAATTAAATATCATTGAATGATATTAACCAATTAAAATCTAATGAATTATGCTGCATTAATCTACAATGTTAAAAACAAAGCAAATTAATTCAAATTAAATAGATGCTAAAATATTTAGAACAAATATTAGCACCTAAATAATTTTTAGAATTAATAACTAATTAAATGCCAGAAGATATATCATCCATAATTATGACATACAATTAGTACAAAAATCCTAACTACGAGAATTGCTCCAGAAAATAAATTCACGAGTCCTAAGGATATAGCAATTCTTAAACTCATGTATTCACCAGGAATCTCTGCAGTTACTGATTTCTAATCAAAATCAATTAGAAAGATTTAACATCCCAAGTTCACCAACCAGCTTATTGAAAGTGGATTCATCAAGCGGTTTAGTAAAGATGTCTGCAATTTGATCCTCTGTGGGTACAAAATGTAACTCCACAGTTCCATTCATGACATGCTCTCGGATAAAATGATACCTGATGTCGATGTGCTTCGTCCTCGAGTGTTGCACTGGGTTGTTTGAGATTGCTATGGCACTTGTGTTGTCGCAAAATATTGGAATCTTTGTCAACAAAAGTCCATAGTCACGGAGTTGGTTTCTCATCCACAAGATCTGAGCACAACAGCTACCAGCAGCAATGTATTCAGCCTCAGCTGTTGATGTGGAAACTGAATGCTGCTTCTTGCTATGCCAAGAAACTAATCTTCTTCCAAGAAACTGACAGCTTCCTGAAGTACTCTTCCGATCAATCTTACAACCTGCAAAATCAGAGTCTGTGTATCCAATAAGATCAAATCCTGTATCTTTAGGGTACCAAATTCCAAGATTTGGGGTCCCCTTAAGATATCTAAATATTCGCTTAACAGCTATTAGATGAGATTCTTTAGGATCAGACTGAAACCTAGCACACAAGCATGTTGCAAACATTATATCTGGTCTACTTGCAGTGAGATAAAGTAATGAGCCTATCATACCTCTGTAGCCTGTGATGTCAACCTTCTTACCAGTTTCATCCTTATCAAGCTTAGTGGCAGTTGGCATATGAGTCTTTGCTGTAAATGAGTCTTCCATTTGATACTTCTTCAGAAGATCTTTGATGTACTTGGACTGACAAATGAATATACCATCTTGTTTTTGGTATACTTGCAGTCCAAGAAAGAATGACAATTCACCCATCATGCTCATTTCATAACGACTCTGCATTAACTTAGCAAATCTCTTGCATAGATCATCATTAGTAGAACCAAATATTATGTCATCAACATATACTTGCACCAATATCAAATCATTTTTATGCTTTTTGACAAAGAGAGTTTTGTCTACAACACCTCTTGTAAAATCATTTTCAAGTAAGAATTCAGATAGAGTGTCATACCATGTCCTTGGAGCTTGTTTGAGTCCGTAGAGAGCTTTGAATAGAAAGTACACAAAGTCTGCCAGTTTTGAATCCTCAAAACATGGAGGTTCTTCCACATACACTTCTTTTTCTAACTTATTTCTGAATACCCATCGTGTTCCAATAACAGATTTTCCCTTAGGCCTGGGTACCAGCTTCCAAACTTTCTGCCTTTCAAACTGATTGAGTTCTTCTTGCATAGCAATCACCCAATCTGGATCATCTAGAGCATCTTCAACTTTCTTAGGTTCTGTTTCTGAAAGAAACCCAGAATAGTGACATTCATTTTGTGATGTTCTCCTAGTTCTCACTCCTGTGTCCGGATCACCAATGATCAAGTGAAAGGGATGATCTCTATTCCATACCCTTTGTCTTGGCAGATGCGATCTTGATGATTCTCCTTGTTCTAGATGTTGTGGAGTGTGACTAGTTGATCCTCCTCCTGCTCCCCCTGAGTTGTTGACGGTTTGATCTGATGATTCTGTAGACTGACTAGTGGATCCTGTAGAATTTTGAGGATTTCCACTTTGGTCACCACTTTGTCCAGAATCATTATCATTATGATTATTATTAATGACTGTAACAACTTCAGGTACTTCTTCATTGTCAGAGAGATCTCCTGATAGATTTTCAAATACCAAAGATTCAGAGTTCTCTCCAGTTTGCAGGCCTGGTCTTTTGGTGTCGTCAAATGTTACATTAAAGCTTTCCAACACCTTCTTATCTTCAATCACATATACCCTGAAAGCCTTAGATTCCAGAGAATAGCCCAGAAAAATGCCTTCATCTGCTTTGGCATCAAACTTGCCAAGATGTTCTCAATCGTTAAGTACAAAGCACTTTGCACCAAACACATGAAAGTACTTCAGTGTTGGCTTCTTGTTGGCCATTAACTCATACGGAGTCTTTTCATGATCTTTGTTGATCAGGGTTCGATTCTGAGTGTAGCAAGCTGTATTCACTGCTTCAGCCCAAAAGTAAGTGGGAAGTTTTGATTCACTCAACATGGTCCTTGCTGCTTCAACCAAGGTCCTGTTCTTCCTTTCCACTACTCCATTCTGTTGAGGAGTTCTTGGTGCTGAAAACTGTCTTGATATTCCTTTCTCTGAGCAGAAATCATTAAGAACTGCATTCTTGAATTCAGTTCCATTGTCTGATCTGATTGTCAGCACATGTAGCTTAGCTTCCACTTCTATCTTCTTGATGTGATCAATGATTAGTTGTGTTGCTTCATCCTTTGTTTGTATGAACAACACCCACGTGTACTTGGAGTAGTCGTCCACCATCACCAATGCATATCTATTCCTTGAAAGTGACATAACATTAACTGGACCAAATAAATCCATATGAATCAGCTGTAATGGTTCAGTAATGCTTGTCATTCCTTTGCTTCCATGTGATACTTTCTTCGACTTCCCCTTTTCACATGCTTCACATAGTCCCTCCTGATTGAATTCCATCAGGGGCAACCCTCTCACTAACTCTCTCTTTACCAAAGAGTTCATAGTTTTGAAGTTCAGATGTGAGAGCTTCTTGTGCCATAGCCAACTTTGTTCTGAAGATGCCTTTGCATAGAAACATGTAACTTCTCCTTCACTGGTAGAACTTAAGTCAGCTATAAACAAATTTCCTTTTCTCACTCCCAGTAGAGTAAGCTTCTCATCCTTCCTGTTGGTGATCAAGCACTTGTCCTTTCTGAAATCTACATTGTAGCCTTTATCACAGAATTGACTGATACTTAGAAGATTGTGCTTTAATCCTTCAACAAGAGAGATGTTTTCAATGATGACATTTCCAGCTTTCAATTTACCATATCCCGTAGTGTATCCTTTGCTGTCATCTCCAAAGGTTACAATCGGGTCGGTCTTCTTAACCACCTCTGTAAGCAGGGACTCTTCACCTGTCATGTGTCTAGAACAGCCACTATCCAGAATCCACACGACTTTTGAGCTTTTAACCTTACCCTGCAATCACAGATTGATTAAGAAGACTTTGGTACCCAAAATTGTTTGGGTCCTGAAGGTTTAGATGATTTAACAGGAGTAACATTCAATTTAGTCTTACCCTGTTTGATATTCATAGTATCTGTGGATTTAACATTACTAGTGCTATTGCTACTATCATTCATCAACTTAAAATAAGCATGCATGATGTTGTACTTACATAACAAACACTCTTTCTTCCCACAGGGCTCATGATTATCAGGCATGTCAGACGTGTTATGCATTTCAGAAGTATTAGCAGTTTCTACTTTAACCTTTTTACATGCATGTGTAAGGTGTCCAGCAGAGTTACAAATAGTGCACAACTTCCTAGATGCAATGGGAGAAAATGGAACCATTTCCTGATTAACAATCTTCTTCTTCCCATTCTTGTTCTTTTTAACATTACCAACTACGTCACCTACTTCAGTTTTAGGTAAATCAGGTTTAGGTAATTCATTTTTTACTGATTTCCTAGGCAACTTAGTTTTTACCTCTTTTTCCTTCAACAAATCCTCCTCAAGCAATTCTTGTCTTATGAAAAGGTCATCCTCATGAAAGAGTGGTGGAAACGGCTTAACAAAAACTGGACAATCAACATTATTAAGAACATGTGGAGTATTCCTTTTGACAACTGAAGATGTCACAGGGAATTCCACAATCTTCTTACCAGCTTTCTTGTTATAGTCAAATCCTATAGCAGTTTTATTCTCTATGGCCTGAGTATCAATGATTTTCTTAGCCACTAGAGTGGAATTCTTAATAGCATTCAGCTTCAAATCTAGATCTGAAATCTGCTTCCTGAGGATAGTCTCTATCTCATCATTACACTTGACCTTGTTCTCTAAGTACGCATTCTTTTGCTTAAGATCTTCTAATGTTACAGCTACAAGCTCTAGTTCTTCATTTTTTGATTCTAGCTTTTTAATCTTAAGAACTAGTTTAGCATTTTCCATTTCTGATGCTAGCATGCTTGTGTGTACATTAAACAATTCTACACTAAGATCTTGCATAGTTTTCTTGTACTCAGAATTAGACATATCAATTGTAGTTAAGATAGGTACCTGAGATGATTGTGGTGATTCCTCTGAAGAGTCAGCCATTAGAGCAACATTTACATATTCCTCCTCTTCATCCGAATCAGTATCATCCCAGTGCTTTCCCTCTGCTATATAAGCTTTCCCTTTCTGCTTTCCAGACAATGCCTCCAGTTGCTGTTTAAGCTTGACATTCTCTTTCTTCAACTCATCATAAGAATCCTTCTTTCCATAGACATCTTTCATGTCTCTTGCTTGACGAGGCTTCCGGCATTCAGTGGTGAAATGCCCTAACTCATTGCAGTTGTAGCATCTTGATTTGCTTCTATCAATCATGCCAGTCTTGTAGCCTCCCTTAAAGCCTGTACTAGGTGTATAATTGCTCTTCTGGAATCTGTTGGTTGAGCCCTTGAACTTGTACTTAGGGTTTCTTTTGAAACGAATATGACTAAACTTTGCAGCTAAGTACGCCATGGTTTTGTCTTCCATTTGCTCAAGCTATTCTAGGGTGTAGTAATCACTTTCATCAACACCCAGATTCACAGAATCCATTTCTGCTTCTATTATCACCTCCTTTCCAGCTCTAGGGGTTTGAACCTGAATCTCAGAAGTTATTGGTTCATCCACTACAAGTGCTGCTGATCTCACAAGTGCATTGTGCTTGCTGTCCACTGTCCCTGATCCGTAGATTATTACCCTTTGTTCCTGTTCCATCTCATAGGTCTTCAACTTGCCATAGATCATCTCTAGTGGCATCTTTGTGAAGTCAATTCTTTCTCTAATGGATGATGACTTGTGTTCTACATGATGGGGTAGCATCATCATGAACTTCCTGTTTGATTCTCTCAGTGGATAGGTCTTTCCTTTCATTGCCAATTCATTGAGAAGCTTAGTATATTTCTCAAAGACCTGAGTTATACTTTCTCCTGGCAGGGACCTAAACGCTTCATATTGAGAAGTCAGGATGTCCAATTTGTTTTCCTGAACGTCTTCAGTTCCTTCCATTATCAAGTTAATGGTATCCCACATATGTTTCCCACTTGTATAGTTCATCAACTGATAGCTCATTTCCTTGTCTGCGGAGTCCGCCAATATCAACATTAAACCGGTATCCAATCGAATCAGTTCTTTGTCAGAATATGTATATTCAGTAATATCCTTAGGTTGGGTGCCTTGAGGAATCCTGCTACCATCAGGAGCTGTAGATTCACTAACTGGTTTCATTGGTACAAACGGTCCGTTCTCTAATATGCCAATGTATAACAGATTAGATGCCTTGATAAACAACAACATCTTCATCTTCCACAAACCGAAATCATGGTTTCTGAAAACGGGGGAACTTTAATACCAGCGGTTGTCTTTGGAGCACTCATGGTTTCTGAAAATTTCAAATTGTTTAAAATTCAAGAAATGCCAATTAAATGAAAAATTTTGAAAGTTAAAAAATTTGCTTCGAATTTTCACGCTACGTTTGATTTTGGTCTCATTCACCGGATCTGATTTGTATATCAATCAAGTAGCTCTGATACCAATTGTTAGGTCCAAAGTATCGTAGAAGGGGGGGGTTGAATACGATACTCACAAATAATTTAATTTCGTTCGCGGATTAATCTTTCAGTTCTATTACGAAATCAAACACACCAAACCAAATCAAGTTTCGGGGAATATATCTTTTTATGAATATAAACCTCGAGGGGTGCTACAATTTCTAATCCGTAGATTAGCTTCAATGAGTTTAAGGTTACACAAATACAAAACAATGATCAAATTCTGAGCACTATTAATTCTCTGATAATTTCTCCGGCTCAGTTCTCTCTCTCAGTAATGTTTCTGTGTTGAATGCCTTAACTGAAGAAGACACACTCTTCTCTCAGTATTAATTGTAGACTTGAATTGAAAACTATCGAACTAGAATTGAAGAATCAATCTTGGCCGTCCATCTTCAAAATCAACCTGACAACAAGAATACTTTTCACCTGCTCCTTATTAAAAACCATCGAATGATTTAAAAAACCATCGAATAAAATAAATTAATTTATCATTCGATAGTTTTTAAATCAAAACTATCGAATGCTAAATTGATTTACTAGTTTTTTAAATCAATCACCTTAAACCCTCATTCGATAGTTTTCTTAAAAGAAAAACTATCGAATTGATTTACTTGTCATTTGTCCTTTAGTAATAACTCCAGAGCTCCCGGGTGTTTAAGTAATAGACTGTATCAATTCTTTCTGAGATGATAAAACAATTTGATCTTTTCAGTGCCGTCACCTAGTGCAACTGGTCTGGTTCACAGATGAATAACACTTGATCAATTCTTCTTTTATGTCTTCAATTCAATGCTGCTGATACGTCCCTTGTCGTTCTGGTTGCTTCGTTTAAATCACTGGAATCCCGTGGTACTTAACCCTAAATCATTCACATACTTCTGTCGTCTTGAAAGTCTTGTTTCTTTTGCTGTCACTGAGGCTTGAACATTTTCATGAACTTCTTTCCGTGACCTGTTTACGGACTTCAAGAATACATAACGTATTTTGATTTTTTGAGTTTACCTTTTCTTCTTTGATTCTGGATTCCTGTGCTTCTGTTAATATTATTGTCTGTCTTGTCCTTTGTTGAGTTGCAGTTATCTCTTTTACATCTTATGTGACATTATGCTTTACAGATTGTGACTCCTATTTTGTAGGAGGCTGACTCCTATTAGGTTTGTACGTCTTGGTGGCTGATCCTTGAAGAATTTATCACACTTTGGACTCTTTTTATGAGCTATATATTTTCCCTTTTTATTAATTATGAAATTAATAAATAATTAGGGTTTCAGGCCTTGTTTATTGGGCCTAACTCTTGGACCAATCTAGGTCTAATTAATACATCATTAATTATGCTTCTAGGGTTATTTTTAGCCCATATCATTTGCCCCCCACCTTCTGGGAATTTTTTTTTTGTTTTAGATTATCGTAGAAGTTATTTTGACCTTATTCGAGATTTAAAGAGTCTCTCTCGCATTTCTTGTAATTGTCTGGTTCCTCGAACATATAGTTCTAAATCAATTTCGTTTGCTTTAATTTTCCCAAAATAGAAATCAAGATTTTTATTAATTTCCTGGAAAATAATACGAAATTCAAAGATCATGTACAATTTCGACCAGGATTCTGGTCGAATTTTTGTGTCATTTTAGCTCATGGTCGAACACCTTCGATCGGGATTGAGATCGTAGGGTTCGACTAGGATTTTGGTCGAACATTTTCTTCATTTTGGCTGCTGGTCGAACACCTTCAACCAGGATTGAGGTCTTAGGGTTCGACCAGGATTCTGGTCGAACATTTGCTTCATTTTGGCCCCTGGTCGAACACCTTCGACCAGGATTAAAGTTGTAGGGTTTGACCTCGTTTGAGGTCGAACATTTGCTTCATTTTGGCTCCTGGTCGAACACCTTCGACCAGGATTGAAGTTGTAGGGTTCGACCTTATTTGAGGTCGAACATTTGCTTCATTTTGGCTCCTGGTCGAACATCTTCGACCAGGATTGAAGTTTTAGGGTTCGACCTCGTTTGAGGTAGAACTTTTGCTTCATTTTGGCTCCTGGTCTAATACTTTCGACCAGGATTGAAGTCGTAGGGTAGAAATACTTGTATTTCTTTTCTTATTTATTTTGGCCCATTTTCTCTTGGGCTTTGCTCAAAATTTATTGGGTTGTACTGGATAATGCCGGTTGTCCTCCCTTTTGACTGGCCCAGTGACCGGTTATACTTTCTATATAAGTGTAGAGTTTTACTCGACATTTCTCACTTCTCACGTTTCATTCCTCAAAGTTATTCTGTTAGAATTCTTCTCAAAATTTTCTCTGTAAAGCTCTGCTAGGGTTCTGCAGTAAGGTGATTCGCGGCGAGATTTTCCGATTGAAAATCATCGGTTTCTGGATTTTTCCTTTGAAGACTTGAAGATTTTTCCTTTGAAGACTTGAAGACTTGAAGACCCGTCTGTTTCTGCTCTAGATTTTTTTGATTGTATCAATAAATTTCATGATGTAGATAAAATTAAGGATTACAATAAAATGTATAGGGTTAAGGATCCCTTAAAGTTAGTTCCTACCGGTGCTGGCGACCGTTCTTGTCATTGGCAGTCTAATGCTCTGTGTATTTATAAAGATGCCATAGTTGCCGGTCTTAAGTTTCCATTTCATGAATTTATACCTAGACTTCTGACTGACGTTCAAGTAAACCCTTGTCAATTACCTCCAAATGCCTGGAGGATAATTAATTGTTTTATGGTTTTGTGCTTGCGCAACAATTTTCCTCTTTCCGTCCATCTGTTTAGAAAAATATTCCAGTTTAAGAGTAGTTCTGCCAATAATTTGGGTTGGGTGTACATTTGCCATCAAGTTGGCCTTCCCTTCATTTTCCACCCAAAATCTATTCTTGATAATAACCCTAGGTGGAAAAATGAATTCATGTACCTCGTTTGGGAAGGTAGGGATTGGGGAACTTTGTTCCACAAATCATTTGGTAGAGTTGCGGATGGTAGTCCCAGCAACATAATTTTGAATGATGAGGAGTCCAATGCCTATTCTGAGCTAATCAAAGACAATGGGACTACTGTGGCTTGGGAGCTTCTGGACGAATTTGTCCTCAAGTCTGTTCACCTTTCAAGTGTTTCAGACAAGGGTAAATTTCCTTACCTTCTTTGTTTATTATTTTCTTTCTTTTTGAGATTTCCTATAACCATTCTTTGTTTGTTTTTACAGCTGCGGCCTTTATCAACAAAACTAATGAGCCCAAAGATGATGAGACTTCCAGGATGAAGAGGGCTAGGATAGGAGATGATCCTCGTGGGAAACTTGGTGTTCCCAGTTTTCTGATCCCTCCTCAGATTCCTGTGGATGAGGCAGATACCCCTGTATCTTCAAAGTCCTCAGTTTGGCGCCCCAACTGGGGTATTAGGAAGAGGGACATCGTTGCTGGGGTGTCCAAACATGCTGTTGAGTGGTCATACCACTCAATCACTCCTTGCGACTATAAGGATTTTGTTTCAAATTATACCATCGAGGGAGTTGAGCATCTGGGCACTCAGGCCATAGCTGGGGTACTTTTCTTCCTTCATTCTTTTTAATATTTATTCTTTTCATTTAATCTTTATCTTACTTTAAATTCCATTTGTTTGGCAGAGTAATGCCAACTTTCAGGGGGCCCTTTTTCAGGCTAAAGCTTAGCGTACATCTTCTAAGGCCAATAGGATTAAGCTTGAAAAATCTGAGGAGGAAGTGAAGTCTCTGAAGGAGGCTTTAGCGAGAAAGGATAAGGAGCTTGTGGATGCTCAGGCTGAGTTGGTTGAGCTGAGAAGGAGCAAGGATGATTATATTGACGAGTACCTTGACTCCCAGGAGTACAAGGATCTGATAGAGAAGCATGATGAGATTCTTTTCCCAGTCCAGTATACAGCAGGATGGGAGGATGCTATTAAGGCCGTCTCAGCTAAGCATCCCGAAGCTTTTGATCCTACTCACTTTCCAACTCCTCACCCTCCTACTCCTCTAGAGTGCATTCTGGCTGGGACAGTTGACATTGAGGAGGATGATAGGATTTTGGATCCTGTGCATACATCGCCTCTTGGTGACACATCTATTAATGATCCCGAGGCCACTGACCTCACTTCTCGCTCTAGCTCATGGGATGAGACTGATACTGGAAGCAAAAGCGGGGGTAATTAGTTTTTAGATATACTTGTCTTTAATGGCCGCATGTGGCTTATTTTACTTATCATGTATTTTCAGCCTCCGGGCTTAACTTAAACTCTTTTGTGTAAGTTTAATCTCATATCCTTTAGTTTCTTCAAATTCTTAGCTTTGCATGTTTATTAACACTTTATGCGTATAAATTGTCAAAAAATATTGGAACGTTGAATGAAAACATAACTTGAAAATGGGTTCAACCCTTACATAATACTCTACTTTCTACCTCGAGTTAAAAACTCGGATTAGTTTCGTCGACCTTTTTTCTACTTGTCCTAGCAGTGAGTCCGGTTAGGAAACACTAAACATAATAAATTTTTAGATTTGCAGCGTGCCAAGTTCTTGGCACCTCTACCCCTTCAAGAGTTTCCAACTTTTATGAGCCTCGCCCAAACACGTTCTTAACTCGGTATGACCCTTCCCAATTTGGAGCCAACTTTCCTTTTTGTCCAACCCCAGACAATCTTTAGGAGGACTAAATCTCCTTGACGAAATAATCTCTCTTTAACCCTTAAGTTATAATAGAAAGATGTCCGTTTCTGATGTTCAACTACTTTAGCATTTGCCTCATCTCTAACTTCATCAATTAGATCTAATCAGAATTTGGCTTCTAGGGGTGTTGAATCTTGCATTCTCCGTGAACCTTGGTCCGAAATTGTTCTTTTTGGGTGGAGAGTCAGAATCCTTTGATGTCCTAGGATACTTTTCCTTAACATCATATTCTCGTGTCTCCTTCCTTTTCTTTGAATTCCCGCTTCCGCCAACAGCAGGTTCATATTTCCTCATGCTTTCTTCAGCCTTGATATATTTTCCAGCCCGGTATTATAACTTTAACATGCTTTCCGGTGGATGCTTAGCCAAAGACCTTTTAAAATGGTCATCAGTGGTTCCTTGCTGTAGGGCTATCATTGCTACTTTGTCCTCCAGATCCGGGACCTTCATGGCCTCTCTAGTGAATCGATTTATGTAGTCTCTCAAGGCTTCATTCCTTCCTTGCTGGATTCCCGTGAAAGATGCAGAACTCTTCTCATGCACCCTTCACTAACAAATTGGTTGAGAAACGCCTTGCTGAGCTCCTTAAAAGATCCAATAGAATTGGGAGATAGACGACTGTACCAACGTTGAGCCATGCCCGCTAGGGTTTATGGAAACGCTCTGCATTTGACCGCATCGTTGGTGGGCTGCAACAACAGTGCGTTAGAGAAAGTTCTTACGTTCTTTGCGAGATCTCCTGTTCCATCATAAGCTTTGATTGCTGGCATTTTGAATTTTCTGGATATATTAGCTTTCATGATATCCTGAGTAAAAGGCGGTGTAGGATCATCAGGATCTCCTAGGGGTAACAACATAGTAGGATCACCCTTTGGGGCTTCAGCCCTTTTGGTTCTTCTCAGTGCCGGATCTAAATTGATCACCAGGACTCTTCCAGTTGCTTGGCGTTGTGCTTTTGCAGCCTCTTCTTCCGCCAGTAGTTTTTTGAGTCTTGTAGCCTCTGCCTCATGGGCCGCAATCCTTTCCTTAGTGGTTTGGGGTTGTTCCCGATTTGTTTGGGAAGAGCGTCTCCTCCTTGGGGAAACATCCCTATCATCACCAGTTGAATAATTCTCTTCCTCAGTATAAGGACCTGAGTAGTCTTGAATCAAGGGAGTCTGTCTAGTTTGAGTTTGCTGATTTTGGGGTCCCAGACCTTGAATATATTGGGGCACATATGCTTCGTGGTAGGTTGGGTTGATACCACTGCTGCCCACCGTGGGTCGAGGTGTTATACCATAGGTTGGCATCCCTAGAGTTTGAGTCGTGTATTGGGGAAGATCTGTGGTGTGAATTTGAAGGCCACGTGGTGCATTCACGAGCAGTGGAGAGGTTGTGATTGGTTGTTGGAGAGTTGCCTCTTGAGGATTAAGGCCATGAACAACCATTTGTAGGGGATTCGTCCCTTCAACCGAAATTGGGATTTCTGGTCTTTGCGTAGCTGCGAGGGGGATATTCGCCCCTTGAATGACAGTAGTTGGCGGTGGTTGGTTTCCATGAGTCTCCGTTTCAGAGGTAAGAGGAAGTCCTTCAAAAGTCTGAGTTTCTCGATTTGTCCTTCATGTATTTGTCATGGTTCATGTTGTTGTCCCACAGACGACGCAAAATGTTATGGAATAAAAAACGTACTTTCGAATTTACTGCTAGGGTTTAAGAGCTTTCGAGTTTTAATGGTTGGTCTCGTGTTTCATGGCTAAATCTGCCCTCACAAGATGCCTACGTATCTCAATCGATGCTGAGAATCAAGCCAAAAAACGTAGTTCTAATGTGAAGGATCAGGGTGCTTATATAGGCGTTAGGAGCCCTGCATTTAGAGTAGAATTAGGTGACTTGGGGGCCAAGTCACCTTCTTAGAATAAGATTGTGAATCCTATTTTGTAGGAGGCTAACTCCTATTAGGTTTGTATGTATTGGTGGCTGATCCTTGAAGAACTTATCACACTTTGGACTCTTTTTATGAGCTGTATATTTTCCCTTTTTATTAATTACGAAATTAATAAATAAATAGGGTTTTGGGCCTAACTCTTGGATTAATCTAGGTCTAACTAATACATCATTAATTATGTTTCTAGGGTTAATTTTAGCCCATATCACCCCCCTTTACCAAATTTTTTGCCCTCTGCAATTTCCCCCCTTAGCCAATTTTTCTTCCCCCCCCCCCCCCTTTTTTTTGAGCTGCTGTACCCCTCTCCCCTCATTCAGAAAAAAGTAAAAAACATAATCTAATTAAAACAAGAACTAATCAAACTGAAAAAACACTCTCCCCTCCTCTCTCGACCTCACTTCACCTCTCTCGAACACGTCTCTGAAGAACCCTAGCTATTTTTCAGCCCTCCTTCACTCTCTCTTTCACTCTCAACTCAAATCGTAACCTTAATCGTTCAATTTGTAACCTTAATCATTCAAATCGAAGCTCAAGTTAATTCTTCAAATCGATTTGACCAATATAGTAAAGCTCAATCGAAGGGTAAATCTGTTAGTTCAGTGCTACAGAGATCGAATTGGTAAGGTACATACATGTGTATGTAAACCCTAATTAGTTTGATTGAGTTCGAAATTGGGGATTTTTGAACTCGAAACCATAATTTTCTAATTCGTTTTTCTTGTTCTTGATACAGTAGCAACACGAAAGGCATATGTTTAGGCCTATTAATATTCTGAGGAAACAACTTAATTTAAACAAGTATGTAATAAGTAAATAATAAGTTAATATGTCACAGGAATCTCAGATAGTTTTATCTGTCAAGAGAATGGAGAATTAAAGTCATCTACAGACTTGAAGTTATTCTACATTGAAAGAAGTTCAATTTATTGTTCAAGCCTCAGTGAAGTATTCAAGGAAGTGGATTAACTACAGTGACAGAGATTTCCAGTTTGTGACGGAAGAAGTACAGGATACAGAGTTTTCTCAAAGCTAAAGAAAAGAAGCCACAACTTTAAATGTTTTAAAGATGAAGAATTATCATTGAAGTCAGTTATTCATGAAACCAGACAATGCATCGAATGACGACATCATCAGTGGAATTAAATCATCTATATTCAGTGGTTTTCAGAAGATAGAGGAATGCAAGGTTTTTAAATTAAATTCTTTGATTTATTAATTTAATTTAATTAATAAATTAATTCTATCAGAATTAATTTATTTATTAAATTAATTTAGATTAGTTGTTTAAATTATTTATTAACTTAATTCTATAAAAGAATTAATTTAATCTATAATTTAATCTAACTAATTAAATTAAAAGGATTTTCTGAAATCAAACTAGTATGACCTGTTTTATTTATTTTCAGAAACTCGGTATGACCTAGATGAATAACTCGGTATGACCTAATTCTAGGTTCTACTGAATTATTTGTAAGGTCATACTAAGTCCTTTTACCAAGGTCATACAGTTTACTTTCTCTTGGTCATACCGAGAGTAAGTATAATAATGCAGGTCATACAAGTGTTTTTCTGGAGGTTCTACCGGGAGTTGTTGGAATCATCTCAGGTCATACAAGGCAATTGTTTTGTACAAACCCGGGGACAAATGAAAAGCAACAGATTGTATTATCCATCAGAAAAAGGCAGCATACATTTATTTCTCTCTGAAGAACAGCCGCGGCATTAAATCTTATTTCTTCTCAAGCAATTAATTCTAGTTTGTATTGTTAAATCCAAACCACTAGAAGTTGATTACTTGTATTGCTTTGATCATCTAGTGGATTTTTATCCCTAGAATTTATCTCGAACTTGCTTTTAGCATTCGATCTTTTTATTACAAATATTAGAAAAGTTCATGTCGAATTTATTCTAAATTTGTATTAATTAGTTTGAGATAAATACTTTGTAATCCATATTGTATTTGCAACACCCTTCAAGTTTAATATAAGTTATATTTAACTTGAATCTTGTTTCATTTAGATTCCGCATTAATTTGTTCTTAATTGTTAAATTATTCAAAGGACAAATTTCGATAAAAAGGTATAGTTTGTATTCAACCCCCCTTCTACAAACTTATCAGGACCTAACAATTGGTATCAAAGCCTTTTGATTGATATACAAATCAAAGATCCAATTGTTTTGAGATTTTTCTTTTAAACTCTGATTTTTTATCTTATTCCTAAAAATCTCAAAAGATGTCTACTACACAGAAAGTTGGTACTGTCAAAATCCCAATGTTCAGCAAGGAGCATTATTCTATGTGGAAGAAGAAAATGCTCCTATTTCTTAAGGTTGCAAATCCTAAATACATTGATGTGCTGAAGAAAGGTCCCAGACTTCCTATGATTATTGAGGAAGAATTAAAAGAGGATAACGTTGTTACTAGGCCTGCTAGTATGTACCCTAAAGATCCCAAGGAGTACACTCCTGATGAGAAAGAGGATGTTACCTTGGATTCCTGTCTTCAGTTGATCCTTATTGAGAGTCTTGATCCTATCATGCATAATCATGTCCTAAATTGTGAAACTGCCAAACACATTTGGGGAACCATAGAGATAATCAATGAGGGGACAGAGGAAGGTAGGGAGAATATGCTGGAAATTCTCACTTCACAATATGAGCATTTCAGATCAAACCCTGGTGAAGGTATCTCTCAGGTTTTTGAGAGATACAACAAATTAATCAATGATCTGAATCTCAATGGGAAGCACTACACCAACAAGGAGATTAACAAGAAGTTCCTTCTTACCCTACCACCTCATTTGGAGCACAAAATATCTGCCATTAGAGAAGCAAGAGATATGAATGAGATTGCTTTGGAGAGATTGTATGGTGTGCTGAAGACCTATGAGCTGGAGCAGATTCAACAAAGGGAGCTGTATGGAACTGGGAAGATTGTTGGTACCTCTACTGCATTGGCTGCTGAAGTCCCACAGAGACTGGAAGTGAAGGCTGTTCAACCTTCCAGTTCTAACATGAATGTTATTGATGCTGAATATGGATTAACATCCATTGATCAATCTGGTGGTGACTTCTATTCTTTAGAAGAACTTGATCAGCTGGAGGATAGTGATTTGGCTTTGATAGTCAGAAAGTTTGGGAAGTTTAGATTCAAGAGGAATCCCAATCTTAAGTTCAGACCCAGATTTCAGAGAGGTGGATCTTCCTCTTCAAGTGGCACAAGGGGTGGCTACAAAACTGGAACTGTGGAAAGGAGCACAATCAGATGCTACAATTGCAATGAGTTGGGTCACTTTGCTACTGAGTGCAGAAAGCCAAAGCAAGTGACTAGAAACATATTTGATTCTAGCAAGAAGAACAAGATTGGGAAAGCCTATGTTGCTGAGGGAAAGAGTTGGGATGACACTGACAGTGATGAAGAAGCAGGTGAGATTGGGAACCTTGCTTTAATGGCTAAATAGGAAAGCACTTCATCCAGATACATGTCAGAGGTAACCTTTACTGACTCTGAAATGATTCATCATCTTGGTGGCACCATAAGTTGTGCACGCATTGAAAATGATAGAATAAATCTTTTAAACACAAATCTTGAAAAGGAAATAAAAGATTTAAAACTAGTGCATATCAATCAAGATGAACTTACTAATAAGGTAGCAGTTCTTGAGAAAAGGGTTAAATTGTATCAACAACTGGAAACCATTCTCAAAGATCAGATTAGTGATCTTAAGACCAAAGCTAATGCTTATTTCAATTCTTGTAAGACTGCTAAAGAAATTCTCAATAAGCAAGCTGTTGGTAATCATATTAGTATAGGGTATGATTATAATGAGGCTATTGGATTGCTTGGTATTAATACACCTTGTAGAGTCAGAGAAGAAGGAAAGGTTGTTCCTTATATACTTAAGGGTATTGAAACACCCTTCTGTAAAGAATCCATAGCAGATCCTATGAATGAATACTCTATAATCATTGCTGAAGAGATTCGTGAAGAAGATATGGCTTTGGAAGCTGAACAGTCCAAAAAGTGTATATCTGATATTCCAGTCAAAGTTGCTACAACTAAAAAGACTAAATCAGATATCCATAAGTTGGATCAAAACAACTGTTCTAACATGCCTGTTGTTAATTCTTCTCATAAAGCATGTGGTGTGATTAATTGCATGTCTTGTGCATTCAATGTTATGTATGCTTATTTTAATAGTAAGCATGTATCTAGTGATAAGACTGCTCCACGTCAACATGTAAATAGTAAGAAGCATGTTAATGCTAAGACTGCTAGTCCTTCTAATACTAGAGTGGATTCATTTATCCCTAAGCCTACTCAGAAATGTGTTAAGGCTGGCTATAAATGGAAATGCTCTTATGTGAAAGAGGTTGAAGTAGTTTTAGCTAGAAATGTTGTTTTGCCTGACAAAGGCCAGTTCTTTAAGTATGCCGGACCCAATCAATTTTGGGCTCCGAAGAAGGTCTAATCAATCTGATATTGCAGGGAGTTAAACAGGTAAACCGTGTTATATGGATTCTTGACAGTGGCTGTTCAAAGCATATGACCGGAGATAGAGCCCTGCTATCAGATGTGGTTGAGAAAGCTGGCCCAGTAGTTACCTTTGGAGATAACAACAAGGGTATTACGAAAGGATATGGCTGTTTGAAGTACAGAAATGTTATCATTGAAGATGTTTCTTTTGTGGAAGGTCTGACGTTCAATCTTCTCAGCATCAGTCAGTTCTGTGACAGAGGATATGTTGTTTCCTTTGAAAGAGAGAAGTGTCAGATTATTCACAAGAAGAATGGAAAGCCTGCTCTTCAAGGAGTAAGGAAAGGTGACTTGTTCATAGCTGATCTGAACTCTGGATTCAAAGATGAAGTTAATTGTTTTTATGCTAAAGCTTCATCAGATGATAGTTGGCTATGGCACAAGAAGATGTCTCACCTTAACTTCAAAACCATGAACTCTTTAGTCAAGAGGGAATTGGTTAGAGGTTTGCCTCAGATGGAATTTACACAGGAAGGACTGTGTGAGGCTTGTCAGAAAGGAAAGTCAAAGAAAGCTTCTCACAAGGGCACTGACACATCATCAATAACTGAACCTCTTCAGCTACTGCACATGGATTTGTTTGGTCCAGTTAATGTGATGTCCATGTCAAAGAAGCAATATGCACTTGTGATTGTTGATGACTTTTCAAAATATACATGGGTTTTATTCCTACATTCCAAGGATGAGACCCCATATCTGGTGATTGGCCATGTGAAGTTGATTGAGCTGGATTCTAGATTCCCTGTTAGAGCCATAAGATCAGATAATGGTACTGAATTCAAGAATGCCATTCTAAATGACTTTTGTGCTGATAAAGGAATAACAAGACAGTATTCTGCCCCTAGAACTCCTCAACAAAATGGAGTAGTGGAAAGAAAGAATCGTACATTGATTGAAGCTGCTAGGACTATGCTTAGTGAGTCTAAACTTCCAACGTACTTTTGGGCTGAAGTAGCGAATACAGCTTGTTATACTCAGAATCAAACTTTAATCAACAAGGACTTAATGAAGACTCCGTATGAGATCATGAACAACAAGAAACCAACTGTCAAGTACTTTCATGTATTTGGAGCAAAATGCTTTGTGCTTATAGATGACAATGTTAAACGTGGCAAGTTTGATGCAAAGGCACAAGAAGCTATTTTTGTTGGTTATTCCAGAAGATCTTACAGGGTCTACTTGGTTGGCAGTCACACAGTAAAGGAAAGTGTCAATGTTACTTTTGATGACACTAAGTTCCCTAATATCCAAAAAGAAGACTCATCTGAAAAGCTGAAGTTTGATAACTTGCCAGACTCAGAATCAGATGATGAAGCCCCACCTGAAGTTATTGCTGGTGATGATAATAACAATGATGATAATGATCATGGTGATGGTGGTGGAAACACTGGTAACAATGGAAATACCACCAACACTGGAGAAGAATCATCAAGGCAATCAAGCAACAACTCAGGGGGAGCAAATGAAGGATCAACTAGTCACTCACAACATCAAAGTGAATTTCAAGGTGAATCATCAAGATCAAATCTTCCAAGGCAGACTGTTTGGAATAGAGCTCATCCTTTTGAGCTGATCATTGGTGATCCAGAGGTTGGAGTTAAAACTAGAAGTGCTTCTCAGAATGAATGTCTTTTCTCAGCATTTCTATCTAAAATGGAGCCAAAGAAAACTGAGGAAGCACTGACTGATCCAGATTGGGTGATTGTTATGCAAGATGAACTCAATCAATTTGAACAACAGCAAGTCTGGAAGCTGGTACCCAGGCCAAAGAACAAGAAAGTACGTAGTTGGTACTAGATGGGTATACAGGAACAAGCTAGATGAGGATGGCATAGTTACAAGGAACAAGGCAAGACTGGTTGCACAAAGGTATTCTCAAGCTGAAGGCATTGACTATGATGAAACCTATGCACCAGTGGCTAGACTTGAGGCCATCAGGATGTTCTTAGCATTTGCTGCTTACTCCAATTTTAAAGTCTATCAAATGGATGTTAAGAGTGCATTCCTGAATGGTGAACTTGATGAAGAAGTGTATGTGGAACAGCCCCCTGGCTTTGAAAATCAGGAGCTGCTGGACTTTGTGTACTTTCTCTTCAAGGCTATCTATGGTCTCAAACAAGCCCCTAGAAAATGGTATGACACTCTCTCTGGTTTTCTTTTAGAAAATGGTTTTGTTAGAGGTATCATAGACAAAACTCTTTTTTCAAAGAAACACAAAAGTGATATGATATTAGTCCAAGTCTATGTGGATGACATCATATTTGGGTCTACTAATGATAATCTCTGTAAGAGATTTGCTGAGCTAATGCAGAGTAAGTTTGAAATGAGTATGATGGGTGAGCTGAAGTTCTTTCTTGGATTACAAGTAAGTCAAAGGTCAAATGGTATATTTATTTGTCAATCCAAGTATCTCAAAGAACTCCTCAAGAAGTATCACATGGAGGATTCAGCATCAGCAAGGACTCCATCTTCAACAGCCATCAAACTTGGAGCTTCTGACAAATCTATCAAGGTAGATGGTACAAGCTACAGAGGTATGATTGGCTCCTTACTCTATCTTACTGCTAGTAGACCAGATATTATGTATGCTACATGCTTGTGTGCAAGGTTCCAAGCGGACCCTAGAGATGTACATCTCGTTGCTGTGAAAAGAATCTTGAGATATCTTAAGGGTACACCTAATCTAGGTATTTGGTACCCTAAAGATTTTGATTTTAATCTTGTTGGATATACAGATTCTGATTATGCAGGTAGTGTTGTGGATAGAAAGAGTACCTCTGGGAGTTGTCAATTCCTAGGAGGTAGGTTGATTTCCTGGTATAGCAAGAAACAGCAAACAGTTTCCAATTCAACAGCAGAAGCTGAATATATTGCTGCTGGAAGCTGTTGTGCTCAGATCTTATGGATAAGGAATCAATTAAAGGACTATGGCTTTGCATTAGACAAAATTCCCATATTTTGTGATAATACAAGTGCCATAGCAATCTCCAACAACCCTGTGCAGCACTCGAGAACGAAGCACATTGATATCAGGTATCATTTTATCAGTTTGTACCCACAGAAGAACAAACTGCAGATATATTCACTAAATCTGTTGACGAATCCACATTTATCAAGTTAGTTGGTAAATTGGGTATGTTAAACAGTCTTAGTGAATAACAATATCTCTGTCATGTTTGTTCTTTCAATAATTTCATTTTCTCTTGTCATTTAAATGATATTCACTGCTAATTCTCATTTTATTTAATTTTACATGCTTGTGTATTTAAATAGCTCTGAATATGTTATTTTCTTTAAAAATATTTTTCTCATATTTTTTTTAAGTGGAGAAATGTATTTTTATTGAAAATATATTTATTTAGAATTATTTAGATATTTTTTTCAGATTGTAAATATTGTTGTTCAGATTATTCTGCAGGTTTATAGTAGTTTAATGTTCTTTCATAAATTTTATGCAGTAGGTTTCAGGTGTTTTAGAATTTTATGTGAATATTTTCTGTTTTGCTGCTTCTGTTAGTATATATTTCGGTATGACCTTTTAGTTTGGTCATATTGGTATGCTTTTCTTATTTTTGTTAATAAAATTCGGTATGACCTTAGGTTTGGTCATATTAGAATTTATTTTGTTTATTAGTACTCCCAGGTCTTTGTAGAACTCGGTATGACCTATCTTAGAGGTCATACTGGTTTTTTTATTTATTTATTTTTATTTTTATTAAGTATTTTTTCAGTTTTTAATTCAGTTTTCTCGGTATGACCTGAAGAAAGCTCGGTATGACCTGGTACAAAAACTCGGTATGACCTTCCTTTAGGTCATACCGAGCTCAGCAGAACCCTCCTCTATAAATACCAGGTCATCTAAGGTTCTTTTGCTCTCATTCCTTTCTAACTCAAGTTTTTACTTAGTTAACTTTGCTCTGGTTTGTGTTTTATTCATAGAACGACGAACTATTGCAAATTTTTCTTGTGAATTACATGGGATTTTTTTCTTTGTCTGATTAATATTATTATTAATTGCTGCTCTATTCTAGTAATATTATTTTTATTTTATTATTAATTTTCAAATGGCTGCTGAGTTTGTTGTTGAATGTTTTAATAATTACGTTGGCTATTTTGATCCCCTTAAGTGTTCTGTTGAACGTTTTAGGTCGTGGATTCGTTTTTTAAATGAACAATCAATTGTTAGCTATGCTATCACTGCTTCTGTTGATTTAAAGATTGAACCCCTTCGTCTATTATGCTTAACTGCTGTTGTTGCTGAAGATATGCGATCTTTTACATTCACTATTTCTGATCGTCAGTACACAGTAACTAAGGAGATCTTTTGTCAAGTACTTCATTTTCCCCTTAATAATTTTGTTAGATTCCCTACTGATAACGAGTTAGTTCAATTTTTCTCTAGTATTGATTACCAAGGAAATATTGTTCTTCCTCGTCTGAATAAGGGTAATCTAGCATGTGAGTGGGATTTGTTCTTTGACTGTCTAGCCAAAGTTTTTAGTAATTCTACCAAAAACAACTTTCCAGTCATAACTTCTGTCCTACAAAACATTGCATATGCTGCTGTTTTCAACCTGAGATTGGACATAGGAACTCTTGTGTGGGATCTCTTGATAAGGAGGATTTTCAATTACACTAGAGATATTGAAACTGGAAAGAAAGTTAAATGCTTTTATTCTCGTTTCCTTTCTCTAGTGTTGAATCATGTTCTTTCTGATGAACATAAAACACTTTTTCAAAACACTCCTTTTCAAGTCCCCGCACACACTAATCCTCTCATATACTCAACCTTGTCCACCAGTTCCAAGTCTGGAAGGAGACCCGTAGTTCCACAATCATATCTGAGAAGGATTCTGCAACCACAGTTACCTCTACTCTTTGTTGAACATCCAGTGGTTGGATCCTCGTCAGCAGGAACTTCAATGGTGCCTCCTAACACCATGGCACTTCAGGTAATATACCCTCTCTCAACTGCTCCACTAACCCAAGAGGATCTTAGGATTGACCAAGGGATTGTAGAACCACAATCTCTGTCCACGGTCATAGAGCCACACACAGAGTCGAATCCATTGACCGCTCCCCTAGAACAACCAGCTACAACAAGAGTGAGAGAACAAGTTGAAGTAGATATTAATGAGAGTGATCCCACAGCTCTGCCTCCACCACTAAAGAAGAGAAGAACACTCCTTGAGGCATCTGTAAGCCAGTTTGTATCCTCCCAAAAGGATATGGATTCTCAAAAGGCCAATGAACAGTTACTAGAGACATCCTCTCAACAGGATGAATCTATTGAAATTCGCCATCAGGCCATGGCATTCTGTACAGAGTCAAGCACTCTCCCATTAATCACAATGGGAGCAAACACTTCTGAAACAATAGTAGAGACTCATGAACAGGACACTCAGAGAGGAGAGCATATAGGGATGCTTGCTGAAACAGTGCCTACCATTGTCACGGTAGAAGAGCCTTCACAGGCTTCAGAGGGAAAATCTGGTTCTTTGCCCACTATAACAGAATCATTTTCTCCCCTCCCAGAGGGAACATCTCTGGCTCCCCTAAGGGATTCTTCACTCGCAGTTTTTACTGGAGAAAGTGAAGGGCAACCTGGTGAGTCCATTACTGAAGCAATTCAGTTTTCTGTCTCGGATTATTTTTTGGACTACACCGGGGACTGGGATTCACGAACTCCCATTGCACCACCAGTGACCTCTCTAGAAGGGGCTATGGTGATTTTTCCTGCAGGTACTTCAACTCCAAACATGGATAGACAGCTAGTGGTTAGTTCTGAGAAACAAACACAGAGCGATACACAAGCACGTGAGGTGAGTGAAACACCATCGAGAGAAATTGAGATGAGTGCACACAATGACACATACACTGCTTCATTATTGGCTCAAATAGCTGGTCTACAGAAACAACTTCAACAGACCCAGGCTGAAAAGGAAATTTTCAAAGCACAAGTGGTTGAACAGTCTTCTTCTTCCACCTCTGTCACAAATCAACTGGGTCATATTAGAGATGAGATAGAGGGAGTGAAGGTCACATTGATCCCCAAGATAAATGCTGTTCAAGAATCATAGGTGCTAGTGGCTTCAGACATCTCCGAGCTGACAATTTCAAATGCTGAGATCAGGGAGAGTGTCAAGCAGATTGCTTCCATTTCAACATAAGTGAACTCTATTCAAGAAACTGTTGATAACAATCAGTGGTACAATGACCAGAGGTTCACAAATCTTGAAGGAGGAATGGTACATTTGAATGAAGGCATAAAACATCTGTACAATATGATCAAGGACTCACATCACCCCAATGCTGAACAGAAGAAATTCTTCGAGGGTGATGATGATGAAGGGAACAATGATGGCAAGGATGAAGAAGGAGAAAGAGGAAGTAAAAGGGAGGATCCTAAGGTTGATAAAGTTAAATCTTTAGAGGATTCCTCAACTAAGGGGGAGAATAAGGAGAAGGAGATACAAGGAAGAGAAGAGGTAAGAGATCAAGGAGGAGAAGCTGGAGGTTCTGGTTCTGCAAAGGACAAAGGGAAGCAGAAGTTAACTTTTTCTGATGCTGACTACTACCAAGGTGAACAGGGAGATTTTGACTGTACTGAATCTGAAGAAAACCCTGAAGATATCTTTGGTAATGTGGAGGTTGAAGGAGAGGCTGATTATGCTGACTGGGAAGATGAACCTGAAGTGGATCCTGCCTTTGAAGCTGAGTTGGTGAAACAAAAGGCTGATTTAAAAAGGAGAGAGGAGGAGAATGTAAAAGTATCTGACATCATTACTAAGCATCTTGTCATTCAAAAGGCTGAGCATCAAGAAAAGCAAAGGCTACAATCTGAAGGTCAGTGAGAGAAAATTGTATGTGAGGCTGAAGCAAGGAGAAGAATGGGACAAGGCTAGAGAGATGTTTGCACATCAAGAAGGAACTAACAATGATGCAAAGTTTCTTGGGATGTTGGAAAGATACAAGAAGGTCAATCCAGACAAAACAATATATATGAAAGCTCTTCATGCAGAGATTTCAAGGATCACAACTGGATATGACAGAGTTAGAGAGGAGTTAAAGATCTATGTTTACACTCATAATGAGGGAACTTTCTTAGTGTCTCTCAATCTTCTGGAAAGCAGAACTCTCTCTGAACTATGGGTATTCATGTGCAAAGTAAAAAGAACTTCTCCATTAGCTGAGCTGCTGCATGATCAGCTAAGAGACTTTGCAATGAAAGCTAGTCCTCAAGTTGTGGACGTGCCATATGAAGTTAAATTTTATAAAGGAAGGGCACTTCAAACTTGTGGTGTGGATCCAATCTCTCTGAAAGATTTTCCTGCCAAGCATCTTGTCTACTTGGAGAACATGTTGAGGACTTCAGGATTTGCTACACAAGAGAAGACAGAAGTTGCTGATTTGATTCAAGACTATTGCATTGCCAATATCAAGAGATATCATCAAATGAAGAATAGGCTGAAGAAAGTCACAGCTCAACCTGTCAGACCAAGTGGCATTACTTCTGAATCTGATCGTATTTTGGACAAGGATTTGCTTGAAGCACTTGAAGAAGGAGAGATGATTGAATCTGAAATTTGAAGAAGCTCTAGTCTGTAAATGTTATATGTATAGAGCTTAGGTATTTCAAGATAGGATCAATGTAAACATATGTTCAGTCTAGAGGAACAGCTATCTTGTATTTATCTTTAATGTTTGAATCTGGAAAATGTTAAATGAAATCCAGAACTTTTCTTGTTATTTACTTGGCTCTTAAAAGTCATTTCTATTTCTTGTTTAAGTTAGTTGAGTTATCCTCTAGGTATTTGATTGTTATTCTCTAACAAACAAATAGGGGGAGATTGAAAGGCATATGTTTAGGCCTATTAATATTCCGAGGAAACAACTTAATTTAAACAAGTATGTAATAAGTAAATAATAAGTTAATATGTCACAGGAATCTCAGATAGTTTTATCTGTCAAGAGAATGGAGAATTAAAGTCATCTACAGACTTGAAGTTATTCTACATTGAAAGAAGTTCAATTTATTGTTCAAGCCTCAGTGAAGTATTCAAGGAAGTGGATTAACTACAGTGACAGAGATTTCCAGTTTGTGACGGAAGAAGTACAGGATACAGAGTTTTGTCAAAGCTAAAGAAAAGAAGCCACAGCTTTAAATGTTTTAAAGATGAAGAATTATCATTGAAGTCAGTTATTCATGAAACCAGACAGTGCATCGAATGACGACATCATCACTGGAATTAAATCATCTATATTCAGTGGTTTTCAGAAGATAGAGGAATGCAAGGTTTTTAAATTAAATTCTTTGATTTATTAATTTAATTTAATTAATAAATTAATTCTATCAGAATTAATTTATTTATTAAATTAATTTAGATTAGTTGTTTAAATTATTTATTAACTTAATTCTATAAAAGAATTAATTTAATCTATAATTTAATCTAACTAATTAAATTAAAAGGATTTTCTGAAATCAAACTAGTATGACCTGTTTTATTTATTTTCAGAAACTCGGTATGACCTAGATGAATAACTCGGTATGACCTAATTCTAGGTTCTACTGAATTATTTGTAAGGTCATACTAAGTCCTTTTACCAAGGTCATACAGTTTACTTTCTCTTGGTCATACCGAGAGTAAGTATAATAATGCAGGTCATACAAGTGTTTTTCTGGAGGTTCTACCGGGAGTTGTTGGAATCATCTCAGGTCATACAAGGCAATTGTTTTGTACAAACCCGGGGACAAATGAAAAGCAACAGATTGTATTATCCATCAGAAAAAGGCAGCATACATTTATTTCTCTCTGAAGAACAGCTGAGGCATTAAATCTTATTTCTTCTCAAGCAATTAATTCTAGTTTGTATTGTTAAATCCAAACCACTAGAAGTTGATTACTTGTATTGCTTTGATCATCTAGCGGATTTTTATCCCTAGAATTTATCTCGAACTTGCTTTTAGCATTCGATCTTTTTATTACAAATATTAGAAAAGTTCATGTCGAATTTATTCTAAATTTGTATTAATTAGTTTGAGATAAATACTTTGTAATCCATATTGTATTTGCAACACCCTTCAAGTTTAATATAAGTTATATTTAACTTGAATCTTGTTTCATTTATATTCCGCATTAATTTGTTCTTAATTGTTAAATTCTTCAAAGGACAAATTTCGATAAAACGGTATAGTTTGTATTCAACCCCCCTTCTACAAACTTATCAGGACCTAACACAACAATTTAAAGGAGAAATTGTTTGGGTAAGAATGAGTTACTAATATTTTCAATTTGATTTTTAGTTTCTATTTTTTTTTAATTTGTCTTTTGTAGAGAGGAGAAAAATCTTATTTGGACGGTAAAGCTCAAATTTGTAAGTGTCTATTCGTTTTTAACAGAATGTTCAGCATTTGTTCTCTCAAGAAATTCAGGTGATATAGTTGTGGTTTTTGATTTATCTTCCAGCTTATCCAAGTTTCTATGCATAATACATATTTGAAGATGCATGGAACTACGGGTGATTCTGGTGCTGAGACACCAAGAAGAGCATAATTCTCATACTACGTACTAGAGTACTCAATGGAGTTTTTAGTTGTGGAGTTTGGGAGACAGAAACAACTATAGTGTAGAAATTTTTTTACTAGTTTCAATGGTATCCCTCAACACATAGCTCCAATCTAAATTGCTTGATGAGGAATACAGAGTTCAAACAGTTCACATTCTCACTCTTACCTTTAAAGTAAACTTGTCCTCTTTCATTAATTAATAGGTCATAAGCTCATAGTGAATATTTTGCAGATTTGTACCGTATAGTTTTCATAATTATTTTACACAATAAATTGGTATTTTTTCGAAATTAATTTTATAAATAATTTTGTAAAGTTTTAATAGAAACAGTCAATCACAATTTCTGGCGGTGAACTCTATAACCTAGCAACAAGAAATCAATTAATTCGTTTCAGTTCTTATAATCTAACAAACAAGAAAATCTTAGTAATATATAGTTTAAGTCTGTCTTTTCAGAAACTATAATTAATAATCACCATGTTCGATCTTTTTCACTTGTATGGCAGTTTTGAGGAAAGGGGAAAACAATAAGCTGACAAAACAGGTCAATGTAGAATGATATTTATAAACCAACTGAAATATAGAACGAAATGACATGATTTAAAAGATCCAACAACAACATCATGTGGCTCACACATACAGACTCGGTAGGATCACACAGAGGGGTCTGATTAATTATTGGTGCAACAACTGTTAGAAAATTGATAGTTTAAGGATATAATTAAGTATATTCTTGATGTTAATTCAAATTTCTAATGATTGGAAGTTGTTCCTTGCTATGGGAACTTAAACTTTCATGTATGGGTTTAATAATTTTCTTGTTTAAATCCATAAGAGAAATTGAGATGAAGGAAGAAGCTTGAAAGAGCTTGTTATAATGATGTTTCATTTATCCCACATAGAAAAGAATAAGGGGACTTGGTGGCTTTATATAGCATTACACACATGAGTAGTATACAACTACTAAGGTGTGTGATGGTGCATGGTGTTGGTGTGTGCTTCACGCGCACACACACGCGCGTCGTCGCCCGCCTCGCCACGCCACGCACCGCACCGGACCGGGTCGGGTCGGGTCGAAGGGCGATTTGGGCGAATGTCTCGGCGTCTCGCGTACGCGAGGCGACCTGGGCGAGAGTTTTTATCTATGTGATTTAATATTTTATTAGAATTAATTTATCAAATTGGGCTGGGTTATCAGTTGTCAAATTGGGTTGGGTTATCAGAATTTAACTAGTAAACTCTGATGGAGTTGGTTTATCAGTATTTAACTAGTAAACTCTGATGGAGTTGGTTTATCAGTATTTAACTAGTAAACTCTGATGGACAACTAGTTAAACTCTGATGGACAACAAGTTAAACTCTGATGAACAACAAGTTAAACTCTGATGGTCAACAGAATCTAAACTCTGATGGGCAACAGAAACTGATATGAACCTGGACATGATTTGATGGATATGTTTAAAATAAATATTAAATCTGTATATGTGGATAAACATGAAAAATATGTAACAGCTACAGGTTATTAAATTCAATCAAAACGTTTTATTCTTTAATGGTCAGTTTTGATTTTTTTTTAATATGATCAGCTGTTACGAAAATTAATGTGTGTGCTTCAGTTACAGAAAGGAACCACTATAAATAGTGGCCCTTGTAGCTCAGTTGAAAAAACAGAAGTTTGCAAAACACACTTCTCTCAAAAACTCTCTCTGCCCTCCCTCTCCATATAGTATTCTCTGTAGTTTTCTGGTTCTCCGGCGACTGAGGTGCTGGTCGTAGTTGAGCGCTGCTGTTGTTGTGAACACCTTGCTCGGAGCTGTTTTATCCTGGAAGTAGTATCTCGCCGACAACCTGACACAGTAAGTGGGGGCGAATAACTCTTCAAGAACAGTCAGGATTTCTCGAATTCCTGACGACTCAGCTGTTGCTTCGTTATTTCTGTTCTTTTACACTGTTAATCTATGGCTACAGGTACTGTTTCTGTCTCCCTGGTTATTTATCAGTTTCTGATATGCATGCTTTCGACCTTCATGCTTTGTTTTGTTAACTTTGGTCTTGGCCTGTCAATGCTATATCTTTTATATAACTGTCTCCATGTTGCTGTAGTATTGATTATCTCCAACATTCTTGAAGAGTTATACTGTTATATAATATTTAACATTATGGTTAATGAAACTGGAGTTACTGTAGATGGTAGTACGTCTAATGTGTCTGCTGGGGTCATTGATTGGACCACTTACCGTTTCCCACAACCCGTTGAACTAACGGGCTTACCTGAGAAATTCAACGGTGGTGTCGGCTTTTCACGCTGGCAGAAAAGGATGAAATTGTGGTTAACTGTAAAGGGTCTGTGGCCTGTTATGGAGTATGAGAAACCGGTGGTGGTTCAAGAAAAAGCTGAAACAGTTAAGGCTTATGCAATGTGGGCTGAGAAGGATGGAGTGGCTAGGGCAGCCATTCTGGCAGCCTTAACGAACACTCTGTTTGATGTTTATTCATCTGATGCCTATAGTGCTAAGCTCTTATGGGAGAAGCTGGACCTCACTCACAATACTGACTCTCAAGGTCTGGAAAAGTATTCTGTAGCGAGGTTCCTTGAATTTAAGCTGGTAGACAACAAATCCATGACTGAGCAGGTGCATGAGTTCGAGATGATAGTGCATGCTTTGAAGGAATCCGGTATGGATCTCCCTGATAAGTTCAAGGTTATGAGCGTGATTGAAAAGCTTCCGAAGTCTTGGGAAGAGTTCGCTCTCTCCCTGAAAAGACAGAAAGGAGAGATCACCTGGACCAACCTTATGCTGGACATCTCGGTGCAAGAACAACACAAGTCCAAACAGGGACATGTGATGCCATCTGAACACGGTAGCTCGAAGGTGAATGTAGTAACCGTAGGACAGAAAAGGAAGGCTGTTGCTAGGAAGGGTAATGTTAATAAACCTAAGATAGACAAGGATAAGGCCAAGAAACCAAAGGCAAACAAACCATGTTGGTCTTGTGGGCAGGTTGGGCACTGGAGTAAGGACTGTCCTACAAAGAAAGCGAAGAAAACCGAGGTGGTAGCGCAAGCGAATGCTGTACTTGGAACCACAAGTGGGCCTGTAGTGAACATGGTTGTTGGTGAGGCTTCGGCTTCTGAAACCAACGAAAATCGGTATGTGACCTACAACCCTGTAATGTTTTCCACTTATCTGTCAAATGAATGGTTGATTGATACTGGAGCTAATGTGCATATTTGTGCTGATATTAGTTTGTTTGTATCTTATCAACAGAGTCATAGCATGACAGTGACGATGGGGAATGCGAGTGCCGCTCAAGTTCATGGAGTGGGAGACGTGGACCTGAAATTTCCTTCGGGGCGTATTCTATCCCTGACAAGAGTGCATCATGTTCCCGACATGCGTAGAAATATAATAAGTGGAAGCCGTTTAGTTACGAATGGTTTTGAAATTTCCTTAAGATGTAATAAAGTAGTTCTTATTCACACTGGTACTTTCTTTGGCAAGGGTTACTTGTCAAATGGTTTATTTGTTATAAATGCTGAGCCTGTTTTTGGCACTTCCTTTAATGAAATTACTCCTTCTGTTAACTATGTAGAATCATCCAACTTATGGCATGCTAGACTTGGTCACTTAAATTTTGGTGCTCTTAAAAATATGATGAACTTAGAGTTGATTCCAAAACATACTATAGAAAAGAATTCTAAATGTCAAGTATGTGTGTCTGCTAAACAAATAAGGAAACCTTTTCATAATGTTGTTAGGGATTCAGACTTGTTAGATTTAGTACACACTGATATTTGTGAATTTGGTGGTATGTTAACTAAAGACCATTTTAGATACTTCATTACTTTTATAGATGATAGTAGTAGATACTGTTATGTTTATTTACTTAGACATAAGGATGAAGCACTTAGCAAATTCATGATTTATAAAACTGAAGTTGAGAAACAAACTGGTAAGGTACTTAAAAGGTTGAGATCAGATAGAGGTGGTGAGTATACGAGTAACTCCTTTAATGAATTTTGCGCAAGCAATGGAATAGTTCATGAAGTTACTCCACCATACACACCTGAGTCTAATGGGGTCGCTGAGCGAAAGAACAGAACGTTCAAAGATATGATTAACAGTATGCTTATTAACTCTGGGTTGCCTAAATACATGTGGGGAGAGGCTCTGAATACGGCTTGCCATATTCTGAACAGAGTCCCTCTGAAACACATGGATAAGACACCTTATGAGTTATTGAAAGGCAAGAGGACTAGTCTCAAGTATCTTCGAGTGTGGGGGTGCCTTGCAAAGGTACTTGTCCCTGAACATAAGAGGAAGAAACTAGGTCCGAAGACGGTTGATTGTATCTTTCTGGGCTATCTTGAAACCACTACAGCTATGAGATTTTTGGTAATAAAATCTGACATAGATGGTATAGTGGCTAACACGATAGTTGAATTTCGTGATGCTACATTCTTTGAGGATGTCTATCCTATGAAGACTGGTATACCTCAAGGTACTTCTGAGGAAGATCTCACTCACACATCAAGTTCTATTCCTGATCATGTGGAAAAGATGACAAATGTGGGGGCGGAACCTGGTAGTAGCTCTACTCCTATGGAGGAAGAGGAACCTAGGAGGAGTAAGCGTGCAAAGGTAGTCAAGGACTTTGGAAGTGATTTCATCACTTACAATGTCGAGGACGAACCTTTAACTTTCTGACAGGCTATGGACTCCTCGGAGTCTAGGCACTGGAAGGGCGCTGTAAAGAGTGAAATTGACTCTATTGTTTCTAACGGAACATGGGAGTTAGTTGATCTCCCTCCTGGGTGTTCTACTATTGGGTGCAAGTGGATCTTTAAAAGGAAGTTGAACCCTGATGGCTCAATAGAGAAGTACAAGGCTAGACTGGTGGCTAAGGGTTTTAAGCAAATGGAAGGAATTGATTTCTTTGATACATACTCTCCTGTTGCCAAAATGATAACAATCCGAATGCTTGTAGCATTGGCTTCCGTACATGGTCTGATCATCCATCAAATGGATGTAAAGACAGCTTTTCTTCATGGTGAACTTGAAGAAGAGATTTATATGGATCAGCCTGAGGGGTTTGTTGCATCTGGCAACGAAAGGAAAGTATGTAAGTTAATCAAATCTAATTTATGGCTTAAGACAAGGTCCCAGGGGCTGGCACAAGAAGTTCGATGAAACGATTGTGACATTCAGTTTTGTTAGTAATGATAGCGATAAGTGTGTCTACTCAAAAGTTAAAGGTAGTGAATGTGTCGTATTATGCTTATATGTGGATGACATACTTCTGTTTGGAACCAATATTGAGATTATTAACGAGACAAAGGATTTCTTGAAAAGGCACTTTGAGATGAAGGATATGGGTGAAGCTAGCGTGATTCTTGGTATCAAGCTGACTCAGTCAGCTGATGGAATAACCCTATCGCAATCTCATTATATAGAGAAATCTATACTTGAGAAATATGGTTATTCACAATGTAGAATCGCTAGTACACCCTATGATCCTAAAGTTGCCCTTGTCAAGAATAGTTCAGGAGTCCCTGTGTCTCAGTTAAGGTATTCTCAGATTATTGGAAGCTTGCAGTATCTTGCTAACTGTACTAGACCAGATATATCATATTCTGTGTCTAAGCTAGCTAGATATACAAGCTGTCCGAACAGAACTCATTGGGATGCTCTTGATAGAGTGCTTAGATATCTGAAAGGCACAATGTACCTTGGATTACACTATAGGAGATTTCCTGGTGTACTTGAAGGGTACAGTGATGCAAGTTGGATAGCTAAGAAGTCTGGTTCCAATGGAGTGACAGGATATGTGTTCACCCTAGGGGGTGGAGCAATATCCTGGAAGTCGACAAAACAGACTATAGTAACTCGGTCTACTTTTGAGGCTGAGTTGTGTGCACTTGATGCCACTGGGACGGAGGCTGAATGGTTACACGGACTGATGTCCGTGATACCTGTAGTAAGCAGACCGCTTCCTGCTATTGCTATTCATTGTGATAGTCGAACAACTATCGACAAGATTAGCAGTAAAAAGTACAATGCTAAAACAAAGAGACACGTCCAAGTTAGACTTAAGTCTATAAGGGGATTAGTGTCTGATAGGATTATAGCTGTAGAGTTCATTGGAACTCAGGAAAATATAGCTGATCCTTTGACTAAAGGACTGGAACCTGCAGTGGTCTTTAAGTCGAGGTTGGGGATGGGACTGACAACCCATCACGACTCATCAACAGTGGGAACCCAATACACATGAGAGGAGATCCCTCGAAGTGTATTCAATGTGGTAATAACAAGCTGTAAGGATGAGTTGGGAGTACCTTGATACATAGATGATACTTAGTATCTGAGTCTATCCCCTGTAAACCTATAAGGTACTGAAACTGCTGAATAGTAAGAGCTAAAGAACTCTGAATGGGGTCAAGTCATTTGACGAGATGGTTGCAGTACATCTCCGGAGATGCCCAGCTAAGAGAATGTGATTGTGAGGTCGCAATTAGAGGAAAGGGTTATTCCTTGAAACATTCGACGAACAGGATCGAGACAAGACCATTAATGTCTCAAAGCCGTAGATTGGCACCATAGCCTTTGACTTGTCGTCGTCTATGGAGAATGGGTACACTTAACGGATTAAGATTCAAGGTGAAATAATTCCATCTGAGTCCGGTAGCCATCGAAGTAGGGGACTTAGGAGGGTTCAAACCCGGAAGGGTACCGACTCTGAAAAACCAAGTCATGTTAAGAACCTGTCTACAATTCTATATGGATTTGTGGGGGATTGTTAGAAAATTGATAGTTTAAGGATATAATTAAGTATATTCTTGATGTTAATTCAAATTTCTAATGATTGGAAGTTGTTCCTTGCTATGGGAACTTAAACTTTCATGTATGGGTTTAATAATTTTCTTGTTTAAATCCATAAGAGAAATTGAGATGAAGGAAGAAGCTTGAAAAAGCTTGTTATAATGATGTTTCATTTATCCCACATAGAAAAGAATAAGGGGACTTGGTGGCTTTATATAGCATTACACACATGAGTAGTATACAACTACTAAGGTGTGTGATGGTGCATGGTGTTTGTGTGTGCTTCACGCGCACACACACACACACACACGCGCCGCCGCCCGCCTCGCCACGCCACGCACCGCACCGGACCGGGTCGGGTCGGGTCGAAGGGCGATTTGGGCGAATGTCTCGGCGTCTCGCGTACGCGAGGCGACCTGGACGAGAGTTTTTATCTATATGATTTAATATTTGATTAGAATTAAGTTATCAAATTGGGCTGGGTTATCAGTTGTCAAATTGGGTTGGGTTATCAGAATTTAACTAGTAAACTCTGATGGAGTTGGTTTATCAGTATTTAACTAGTAAACTCTGATGGAGTTGGTTTATCAGTATTTAACTAGTAAACTCTGATGGAGTTGGTTTATCAGTATTTAACTAGTAAACTCTGATGGACAACTAGTTAAACTCTGATGGACAACAAGTTAAACTCTGATGAACAACAAGTTAAACTCTGATGGTCAACAGAATCTAAACTCTGATGGGCAACAGAAACTGATATGAACCTGGACATGATTTGATGGATATGTTTAAAATAAATATTAAATCTGTATATGTGGATAAACATGAAAAATATGTAACAGCTACAGGTTATTAAATTCAATCAAAACGTTTTATTCTTTAATGGTCAGTTTTGATTTTTTTTAATATGATCAGCTGTTACGAAAATTAATGTGTGTGCTTCAGTTACAGAAAGGAACCACTATAAATAGTGGCCCTTGTAGCTCAGTTGAAAAAACAGAAGTTTGCAAAACACACTTCTCTCAAAAACTCTCTCTGCCCTCCCTCTCCATATAGTATTCTCTGTAGTTTTCTGGTTCTCCGGCGACTGAGGTGCTGGTCGTAGTTGAGCGCTGCTATTGCTGTGAACACCTTGCTCGGAGCTGTTTTATCCTGGAAGTAGTATCTCGCCGACAACCTGACACAGTAAGTGGGGGCGAATAACTCTTCAAGAACAGTCAGGATTTCTCGAATTCCTGACGACTCAGCTGTTGCTTCGTTATTTCTGTTCTTTTACACTGTTAATCTATGGCTACAGGTACTGTTTCTGTCTCCCTGGTTATTTATCAGTTTCTGATATGCATGCTTTCGACCTTCATGCTTTGTTTTGTTAACTTTGGTCTTGGCCTGTCAATGCTATATCTTTTATATAACTGTCTCCATGTTGCTGTAGTATTGATTATCTCCAACAACAACAATACTAGCATCTTAAGCAATTACGAAATCCTTCTGATCTGGTAGCAATTACGAAATAGCTGCAGAGGTAGAGTTTTGGGTTTAAGACAACTGATATGATGTTGAAACCTAAAACAATAGAATGACAAATCAAACAACAAAAATATCATGTATCACCTTGGGTGGATATATTAATAACAGTTTTGGATTTCAAACTTCAGTAATCGCTGATGTTTAGTAACTCAAGAGTTGATTTGGTTTTAATGAATGAGTCAAGTAAAGGACCTATAAGAATCCATAAAAGGTTGTTGATATAATTTTTATATATTAAAATAGATACTTATAATCTAGGTAATAGTAAAAGCTAGGTTAGTGTTAAACTTATTTTGTTCCCTCCTAAGTCATAGTACTCTTCAATTTATGTTAAAAGAGTAAAATATTCAACAAGCTTTTGGATTCAACATAGTAATATGCTAAATTCTCCGGTATAATTTAATTTACAATCATAATGCACCATTCAGTATAAAGCACCTCTTCTACACCTCTTCTCTGATGTTGTTTGATAAATTAATGGAATTCATGAATGAACATCAGTATTGAGATACCCACACATGCTATCTACTAAGAATGCTATCTACTCGTTTTTTCTCATAAATTGTGTTTCTTTGTCATGACTGCTATATGTGTAAAATTACAAGTGTCTCGGATGCATCAATTAGTTATTTGTTCTTGTATTTTAATTCATATATATACATATCTGTGACAACATTTTAGGATAGATTGTCCGAAGGCATTGCAAAATTTACTAGAAGTTATTCACATGCTTTGGCCAGATGGTTGTGTAGGTGTGAAACAGATTGATAGTAAATCTTCAAAGTTTTGGGATGACGGTATAGATGAGTTCTTAGTATGTCAGATGAATTATCTTTGACATTTAAATGAGATTATATTGGATTTATTGTCTTGTTATTTTATCTTACGACTTCGTTTTATTTTGTAGCAATACTACACATAGGATCCAAAATTTGCCACTAAAGATGAGGCAAGGGCTTCTATTGCAATCCTACGTGATAAATTACGCCGTGCACTTGGCACTTGCGGATGATAAGAAAAGGGCTGACGCACAAAAGAAAGCTGGAGAAACTTATGCAGAACACATGCCCCTATATATTATATATGAAACCTGGTGTTTGGTCCAGAAAAGTCTGAAGCTGGTAAGAAAGCGCGAAAGGCCGTAAAACTGCTGGTGCATGTTCATTTGATGGGCGTGGTCGTGTATACTATTGTCTATATAATAATATTTAATTTGCATCTAACATTTCTCTAGCATTATATTAAAATTGCTACTGGATATTTTCATGTGTCTTGTCATTGTAAATTGAAATGAGAATGACCTATTATTCGAATATTATGCTATTATTGTTGGAAACTCGAATGGGCTCACTTAATATAGTTTCAACTCGATCCCAATATATAATATATAGATATATAATGTATATAAAAGATGTAATGAAACAGAGCTTGCAAATTTATTTTATTATTACTACTTTATTAATTTATTAAACACGTATTTCACTATACCACCTTTGCATTTGGTTTATAAAATGCTAGATGCTGCTGTTGGGTATAATTACTAACTACACAGCAACAATAGGGCAGTTATATATATAATTGTATTAACAAGAACATACAAAAAACCAATAAACGAAACTATAATAACCCGAATTTTGGAAAAATTTAAAACTTTTCTTATTATGATTAAGTGCAGCAGTGAATAGTGATATTGGTGGATGAATAGTGATTTTGAGGGTTAAGAAAATTTTTCATGCCACCTATGTACGAGACGAAGTGTGGATGTTCCGAAGTCATATTAGCGATCTACGGAATAAATAAGTGAATGCAAAGACGATCGGAATTCAGAAACTCCAAATTTTATTTTGGTGTAGTATTTGACCGGGCAGTGAATTATATATTATTATATTCAAGAAATGAGATATTAAAATTGAGGATTTGAGGATTTAATATTTTGGAATTTTATTATATTATTAAAGTCGATTTAAGGATTCGATTGTTGAAGTGAATAGTGAATAGTTACTATTCACTGCGAGAACCGCGTAGAGTTTTATTCGCCCTTTAGAAAATATTTCGAATCGTTTCAAGAGAAACAAGGCAACATTTACGGGATTAAATATAGACATGGAAGTAACATGTAACAAGGTTAATTCAAGGGATGCAACATTTGGATCATCCATGTGAAAGGAAAACGAACCAGTAAAGCTACTTTATCTAAGCGAATGCATGTTGGACAAGTGTCACAAGATGAGACAACTAGAGGTGATGACTCACCACTTTTATACAAATATCAGCATTCTTATCTATTTATCAAAACAAAAAGAAAAAGAAGAGGAAGAACTCTCCCCCCATTTTTCGGCTCAGCTTGCACAAGGAGGAGAGACAAATTCATAACTCCATATCTACTTGTCCTAAAATCACCGAATTGTAACCATAGCTTCTCCACTCCATGGATAACATTCGATCAAAATTTCATGGCCAACAAAGGAGTGTAGCATAGTCAAATCCCTTCCCCAAGTCGGAGAACAGAAACTGTCCTGTCTTTTCCAGTTTCGACCCCTCACTTTAGAAAGCCAATAAGTCGAGCTTCAAGCATCCCATGGTGATGAGATAGGACTAAAAAGAAAGCCCTTGAAGAGTAGAAGGTGTGGTAAAAAGTTGAGAACCAAACTCTTGTTTTTCGATTTTATATGGATTTTACAAAGTGATGATGAATAGTAACTCCGAAATTTGTTAACTTGTTTTCTTGGTTGGATCTTAAGGTTTAAGCTTTGTAAGGAGTATCTAAGGCTCGTTGAGTGATTGTGACCACTGGTTAGTGTTGGTAGAGCATCAAGGAAGGTATAAAAACCTCTGCCCCTTTTTGTTTATATGAGTTTTGAAGTGGTTTTGATGTTCATGTAAAGTTAAGATCATGATTAAGTGATTTAATGATTGTTTGGCTTTGTTTAAATGTGTAAAATGATGGGTGTTGGATTTGAGCCTCACCACTGATCTTAGAGGTGTATGATGGTTGTTTGTTGAGGTTGTGGATGTATGGTATGCCCGGTGTGGCTCGGGTTGTTGTGACAAAAATTGGATTATTCGATTTTAAGCCGTCGTAATCCCCAATTTTTGGTAACTCTATAAACTGCCTAGAATCCGAAATCTTAACTGCCTCTTTTGGTTCAGTGATGAACATGAGTGTGTAGAGCCTTGTTTCTAGTTTACATGAGCGCAAGAATCATGTTAATCCGATTTACGGTTTAAGAGAAAAGTGAGTTTTAGTAAACGCCGTTCGGAGGAACAACCCATCTCTGGTCAGTCACTTTGAGGCTATATTTGGACCACTTAGAAGCCATATTAAAATGTGAAACTTTGTGATATAATCCGTCGAGACAATTGAGACCTCACGAATAGAAATATGGAGACATTACTTGTACGGAGAGAGATGTGAAATTTACACCGATCACAAAAGTCTGAAGTATATCTTTACTCAGAAAGAGCTGAACATGAGACAGAGAAGATGGTTGGAGCTAATCCACTCACAGATCAATCCACTCATAGGATAAAACAGCACAGATCAATCCACTCACAGAAATGACAATGATCAACAGCGACCAGCATCTCACTTCGCCCAAGAACTATGTATTCTGTATGTGTTGAGAGAAAACCAGAGAAGATAATAGTTGCTAGGGTTTTCAGAGTTACGTATATACTTATCGCTATCTTCAAACGTTCTCATTTGTGTATATATAAATATAATACAAATTAAAACGTAACAGACCAAATATTGTAACTGAAGATATGACATTTAATACTAATTATTATGATTTAATTACCATAACAGTAGTCATCAGGATTGAATAACAGTTACAGCTCAGTCAGGATTTCCCGGTCCATCAGGATTTGATCATCATCAGTACTCCAAGCCATCAAGCTTGCTGTCCGTCAGGAGTGGCATCAGTACTTGATCGACCATCAAGATTTCGTCAGGACTGGACCATCATCAGGATTTAACTCCATCAGGATCCAAATACTGACACAGGCCAGTCATCAGGATTTAACTCCAAATACTGACACTGGCCATCAGGATTTGATCCAAGAACTGGTCCATCAGAATTTAATATAAATCCTGACCCAGTTCGTTTAGCTGTTACAAATAAATACTGATACTATTAAATTAAATCAATAAATAATATTAAATAAACAGGTAATAAAATTCCTCGCCCAGGTCGCCTCGCGTACGCGAGACGCCGAGACATTCGCCCAAATCGCCCTTCGACCCGAGTCGTGACGTGGCGGGGCGAGGCGAGGCGGGCGGCGGCGGCGCGCGCGTGTTTGTGTGTGCGCGCGTGAGGCACATACTAACACCATGCACACCCACATGCCTTAGTAGTTGTACAGTACTCATGCACATGTTCCTATATAAACCCACCAACCTCTCATTACCAATGCTATGTGGGATACAAGTTATTTCAATATAACCAACCCACATAACCCATTTCACGCAACCTATTTCAACTCAATTTATTTATGGATTTCACTAAGAAAATGTCTCAGATCCAAACATGAAAGTTTAAGTCCTAATAACAAGGAACAACCTCCAATCATTAATTTCCGGAAATTCCATCAAGAACATATTTAAAATAAGCCTCAAACTTTCCATTTTCTAACAGCTACCTACCATAATTCCACGATCATATACTCTGTTTTTCTTGCACTTATTAAATCAACTGTCTTATTCATTTATTTTGCTTCTGTAGAGTTTAACGATTTCTAACAATTGTAAACTTCTATTGAAACTTCTTGAACACGGTTATTTTGAAAAGCATGGAAAAATGGGTACTATAATTGTCTATAAGGATTGTCACACATTGAAAAACAAGGATATGCTGTGTGAGTGGATTACCGAGGCAACCAAGATATCATTGTAAGTGTTCGTACTTCTAATTACAATACATATTAGGGTGACAACTTGTAAATCTAATTCTTAGTTTAGTCTAGTACTTTGTAACATATTAATTAGTCCATTATCTGTTGGGTATGAGATAAATTGATTAAAAATTTAATGTACAATAGATTTAAATTGCTTTGTGACAAAAATTAAAATTAAATTTTTTATTGGCTTTGTGATAGATTTGAATTAATTTTTATTGGCTTTTTATTGGCTTTTAATTTTCTTGTAGTGATCCTATTCTAAATATCATTTTTTTAGAAGAAATAGTTGCTGAAAATTTTATTGTTCTTTAGGATTTATAATAAAAAGAAAGTCGTTGATCCTGAGATGACCCAAATCGATAGTTGGATAGAGGCAGTGGAAGGTGTACGGAAGAATATGATTATTGGACACCCCAGGCTTCGACCTTTTGATGTTTATGCTATATTCTTTTTATACTTGAAATGTTTTCCACTCTCAAATTGTCTCATATCATTTATTCCTATTAATGATATTTGTATATTTGTGTAGGGTCTGATGCACGTCCTCCACGGCCTCAAAAAGGGGAAGGAAGTCCGGCAGATCTGCCTCGGCTCGCTTACAAGATGATATGTTTATGAGGGTCGTGGATGAGACCCCAACACTGGCCCGTGCCAATCCGGATGAGTACGCGCTGACAGTAGAGGAGGTCCGTCTCTTAGCACGCGATGTGGTGGAAGGAAACTCTTCAGTACCTTCAGACCATCCTGTTGTTAGAGAGACGCGAAATGCCATTATTTGGGTCGTGGTTGAGGTACTAAACAATATATATATATAAGAAGGACAGACCTGGTGCAGCGAAGGTAAAATTACTTGTTATTACTAGCTTTTTGTTAGTTTTTTGGAGGTTTTACATTTACTAAATCGGTTGATTATGAATTAAAATGCTACTCTGATCACAATATTCCAACATAAAGTTAAATGTTATGATTAAAGGGAGACAAAATTAAAGTAAAGGGGTAATCTCAGAAAGATCACATAAAGTCTAATACGGTTCTAGTTCCAACCGAGATGTGACAAGTAGTTAAAGGTTGAGTCGTGAAATAATTTCTAAGTACAAATTAAAAAAAATTAGCCTGACTAAAATTTTAAGTTCTAATTCAGCGTCATCTGCTCCTTATAAATGAGAAATGTAGTGTAATTGTTAATTTGCCTAATTTTATTGACTGTTTATTAACTATATACTACACACATATATACATGTTCCAAAACTTAATTTTCAGGATATTTTCTAAAACAAATTTGATCATAGACATGAATTGGAGTTTCTATAGAACGTTTATCTCCAAATATGTTTATGGCTTATGCAACACTACTAAATATTTGTTGGGTATCTGGAGAGACTGCACTCATGACTCATAATATATTTAATGATTTTTTTTCATTTTGACTTATATTTTTATGGTCACTAGCCCATTTACACAAATATAAAATTAATTGGATTTTTATAGAATAGTATCCATATGTAATTGGTCTAAATATAAACCCTTGGACCTATATATTAGATACAATAGTCCCATATTTTTTCTATGTCTTCCATGTTGCTTCTTTTCCAAAAATTCTAGATCTACAAGTTGAAAACCTAGGGGCTTCTTTTCTAAAAACTGGAGATCTACAACCATGGAAAAAACTCTAGATCTACAACGATCAACACCCTTCTTCCACGTCTTCCTTTAGTCCCCCTATCCATTCTCCCTAAGATTTAAAATATTCACATTCATCACTTTATTCATGATCTCATCTATTTTATTGTCTAAACTCATATCACACTTGTGTCCATTGATTACAACCTCTGCTCCAAAATTTATGGGGTCACCACTAGATGTTTTGTCCTCTCTAAGCAGATTTACCATTGAATATCGTCACGAACATAAGGTGGTGAAGAAGGTTCATTTTTCATGTAAGAATCAAGGTGAAACATGTTTATTTATTTATAATATTAAAGTGGGTTGGTGAAATTGGATGTAAATATTAGAGATTTGATTATGAAGGACCTTGATAATCTTTTGGACACTTTTTTAATTCTTGTATATGTGTGGTGCTTTTTTACAAGAAAACGACAAGTACTGTTTTAACATATATATTTGGGTGTGTAATGGGGACCTTACAAAAAAATTAGGAAGGATCATTCACGTAAACTTTTGAATCATCAATTCTTGTCCTCATCAACATTTTTACTTGGTACAAGTTAATGCATTTTTTTATTGTTTGTAAATTAAGTTAATATTAAATTATTTCAAAGTACTTAAATTCAAGGTTTGTAATTCGATTCACCTCTTCCCTCATTTTAATTTGTTTATAGCATTATATGTAACATTTATGTCAACAAATTTAGTTGTTGAAACAATTCAAGTATATGATTCAACTTTTTATGCAAGAATTATTGTCTAAAAGATGCACAATATCATATTCGTTTTTAATAAATAAAATTGTGAAGATTAAAATAAAGTTAAATATCAAGTGAAAAGATAGGTCTATCGAAAATATGTGGTTTAATTTAGTTGGTACATATAATTTGTGCATTGTAAACATTCTTTCTACATATTCTTTGCGTTCTTAGTGTACGGTAAGAAAACATTTATTAATTAATTATTTTTTTTGGATTACATTTGATCTAACTTGCAATATGTTACTTATGTGTAACTATGGTTTGATATTTTTTCACATCAACTCTCACAATTTTCTTGGGATTTTAAATGTTGTATGATACGCGTAGAGTTTCACCGTGTTTGATTATAATGGACACACAACTTCACAAGGATGACAATGGATAGGTAATTCTTCTTCTTCCACGCTATCACATATCATACTTATAATTATTGTATTTAAATGCTATTTGTTAACTTTATTTATCAAATGTGGAAAATAAAATAACCTTGTATCTATATGTATGTATTGTTGGGTTTATAATCTAAACTCATTTATTTATTTAATTATGTGTTTAAGTATTTTTATTTGTTTTGTAATCTCACTGAGACCTGGTCTTTCAGTCGTGGAGATTTAGTAGGAGCTGTTGCAAATAAAGCGTAGGTGGTAGAGTCATCATAGGAAGTCTGATCCTAGTTTTTAGCAACAACCTGTACAACATGTGCTTATATTTTGCCTTGTTCAGTTTGAATAAAAAATTAACACGTTCAGTGTATGCTTATTGTTTTTGCAGTTTTCATAAACAAACACTTTTACTACATAGCTGTAGAGGTGTGTGTTTAGGCTCGTAATCTGTAACAGCCCCAAATCCGGGGTCGGGGATTTAGGGTTGTCACAATCCATGTACTCCTTGCCTTACCTGTATTGCTCACACCATTCATAATTCACCTGCTCACGACCCCACAATATATGTCTCACACACACACACAGGTTAGAGTCTCATAAACGACACAATACAACAACTGCGGAATAAATAATTTTTTTATTACAATACCCAAATGTCTTTTGAATCTGTTACTGATACAATTTCCAAGTATTGTTACATTACCAACTTAGCCTCCTGATGCTCACAATCCTCTAATACCATTTATGTCTATACATAAGTTGAATACCAAAAGCCGTAGCCTGATTCGGTTGGTTCGTACTATTCCCGGGGTCACTGCTAGAAACTGTTATGGAAACGCCTTGCGAGGTATGTGCCGTCCCATTGGCATCCTGCTTCGCTGCTATATAATATATAAAAATAATAGCAAGAGTGAGCGATAGCTCAGCAAGGTAATGAAAGTATGGCATAATTCTGCCTTTAATTCAACCCAGAAATAAAGCGAGTATAAGACAATGGTACTTAGATAAACCCTGGGAACTCTCAAGCAAGCTCAAACCTATGGTACTTAGATAATGGTGCCAGTAATCACATGACTGGCCAATTGTCAAAGTTCAGAGATTTGGACGAAAACGTAAGGGGGTTTGTAAGGTTTGGAGACGGTTCCACTGTTCACATAAAAGGGAAAGGGAGTATTAACGTAAGACGCAAGGATGGTGAAGATAGAGTTCTCAAAGATGTGTATTACATTCCAACATTGTGTAACAACATCATAAGCCTTGGACAACTATCCGAGAACGGGAATAAGGTAGTATTGAGTGGTGATCTCCTGTGGGTATACGACAAGGACAAAAAACTTCTCATGAGAGTAAAACGCTCGAAAAACAGATTGTATAAAATTCTCATCGACAGTGATAATACAAAGTGTCTCATGGAAAAGTAACGAGGATGCTTGGCGTTGGCACGCTCGACTTGGGCATCTAAATTTCAAGGCGATGTCCCTAATGTCCTCGAATAAAATGGTGATTGGTATGCCAGTAATCAAGGGTCATGAAGAAGTTTGTTCAGGGTGTCTCATGTCAAAGCAGGTGAGAAGATCGTTTCCGAGCAAAGCTGCCTACAACACTAAGAAGGCCCTGGAACTAGTGTATGGGGATCTCTGTGGCCCAATCACGCCTCAAACTCCGGCTGGTAACAAATACTTTTTCCTCTTGGTAGATGATTTTACTCGTGTTATGTGGGTATTTCTATTGAAAAATAAGGATGAAGCACTCGATGCCTTTAAGCGTTTCCGTGAAAAAGTTGAAGATGGAACAGATAAAAAGGTGAGAAGGTTCAGAACAGACAGGGGGGGAGAGTTCAATTCAAGGCTGTTCAATGCCTACTGTGCTGAAGCCGGAATTGAGAGAGAATTCACTACACCCTATTCGCCCCAACAAAATGGGGTGGTTGAGAGGCGAAATAGAACCGTTGTTGAAATGACACGAAGTTTTCTAAAGGAGAAAAGCTTGCCTCTGTATCTCTGGGGGGAAGCCGTGCGCCATTCAGTGTATATACTGAACAGATCACCCACACAGGCTATCTCAGGAGTAACGCCTTTTGAAGCATGGTGTTGAGAAAAACCGAACATTGGACACATTAGAGTGTTCGGTTGTCTAGCCCATATGAAACTCCCAACCATCCACACAACTAAGCTTAGTGATCGAAGCAAACCAGTCATTAACCTTGGGAAGGAACCCGGGACAAAGGCATACAGAGTCTATGACCCAGAAAGTGAGCGAGTACATGTGTCTCGAGACATAGTGTTCGAAGAAGACAAGGGATGGGAGGGGAGTGAAGACTCAGGAGTACAGACGGGTGTTCAAGGAACAATCATTGTGCCAGGAATAATCAAAACTGAGGTTGAGGAAGACAGTGCCACAGAGAACAATAACACAAGTGCATCAAGTGAACCTGCAACAGATGAAGAGCAAACCAGTGAACCACGACGTTTTAAATTTGTAAGTGATGTATATGCTGAGACTGAAGAAATTCACCTCGAGGAAGATGAACTCTATTTTGCAGGAGTGGTTGAACCCACGAACTATGATACAACAGCTCAAGAACATAACTGGAAACAGGCCATGAGGACTGAGATGGAAGCAGTGGAGAAAAACAACACCTGGAAATTAACGGAGTTACCTCCTGGTCAAAGAGCCATTGGACTGAAGTGGGTATACAAACTCAAGAAAGACACAGACGGAAACATCACCAAGTACAAGGCGAGAATCGTTGCTAAAGGGTATGTTCAAAAACAGGGAAAAGATTTTGACGAAATCTACGCACCCGTCACTCGCCTGGAGATAGTTAGATTGCTTCTAGCTCTTGCAGCCAAAAGAGGCTGGGAAGTACACCATTTGGATGTAAAATCTGCCTTCTTGAATGGGGAAATACAGGAGGAAGTGTACGTCACATAACCTGAGGGGTTCGTTCAAAAGGGGAGATAACATCTTGTTTACAAATTGATTAAAGCCTTATACGGCTTGAGACAGGCGCCCCGTGCATGGTATGCGAAACTAAACAAATGTCTTGAAGAACTTGGCTTTCAGAGATGTCCCTACGAGCATGCCATTTACACCAAGAAAATTGGAGAAGAGCTTCTCATAGTTGGAGTTTACGTTGGCGACTTGTTAGTCACAGGAACAAAACTCTCAGCTATAGAGGATTTTAAGAAGCAGATGACAAAGTGGTTTGATATGAGTAACTTGGGAAAGCTGTCCTACTACCTTGGGATCGAAGTTGAGCAGGGAAATGGGTACATGGAGCTGAAACAATCTGCCTATGCGAAGAAAATTATTGAAAAAGCCGGTATGTTGGAATGCAATCCCACAAAATTCCCCATGGACCGAAAGGAATGCCTTACAAAAGACGAAGGAGGAAAATCTGTTAACGTTACCCAATTCAAGAGTATGGTCGGGGGTCTGCGCTATTTGGTACACACCATGCCTGATATAGAATTCTCGGTGGGAATAGTAAGTAGATTTATGGAAAAGCCAACTTTGCTACATCAACATGCTGTGAAACGTATCCTCGGGTATGTAAAAGGAACGCTTAATTTTGGCTTGATGTATACGAAGACTAGTGCAAATAATCTGTTGACGGGATATTCAGACAGTGATCTAGCGGGTCACATTGAGGATCGAAGAAGCACCAGTGGTATGGCGTTTTACCTGAACGAAAGCCTGGTGACTTGGGTGTCACAAAAGAAAAGATGCGTAGCCCTCTCGTCCTGTGAAGCAGAATTTATGGCAGCCACAGCTGCCGCATGCCAAGCCATTTGGCTGAAGAATCTTCTTCGAGAAATAACTGGAAATGATGTCGGGCCAGTGACATTGTTTATCGATAACAAATCTGCTATTGACTTGGCCAAAAACCCTGTCTTCCATGGACGCAGCAAGCACATAGACATCCGGTATCACTTCATTCGTGAATGCATTGAACGAGGGGAGATCATAGTTAAGCATGTGGCCTCGGAAAATCAACGTGCTGACACTCTTACAAAAGCCTTGACCTTGGCAAAGTTCGAGAAGATGAGGGAACTCTTTGGTATCAAGGATCTGCAGAAATGAGTGTAGCTTAAGGGGGTGATTTCTTAGGTTTATAATCTAAACTCATTTATTTATTTGTTTTGTAATCTCACTGAGACCTGGTCTTTCAGTCATGGAGATTTAGTAGGAGCTGTTGCAAATAAAGCGTAGGTGGTAGAGTCATCATAGGAAGTCTGATACTAGTTTTTAGCAACCAACCTGTACAACAGGTGCTTATATTTTGCATTGTTCAGTTTGAATAAAAAATTAACACGTTCAGTGTATGCTTATTGTTTTTGCAGTTTTCATAAACAAACACTTTTACTACATAGCTGTAGAGGTGTGTGTTTAGGCTTGTAATCGATCCAACATGTATATCTGAGAACTGGTGTTTGTGAGCAAAGTTCTTTTCTGTATTAAAAATGGAAGAACTGAGAATTACAAAAAGAGAACATCCAGCGCTACAGCTCAACTTGTACGATACAAGAATTTAAAGACCGAATACTAGAGTTGGTAGCTACAAAATAGGTGCCACTCCTACTTTAACTCCACTACTCTAACATACTGCATGACCTCCTAATAAAACGCTACCAACTCTGACATAGGCTAGCTGATCATTTTTTCAAACTAAATAAAACCGACTAAATTTATTTAAAACAAAACAAACAAAACAAATATTTAAACAATAAGTTTAAGATTAAATTACAACAATCACCCCTTTAATCTTAAACTTGACATCAACCCGTTTGGCTTTCAACTTAGCCCGTTTGGGCTTAAAACTAGCACATTTGGCTTTCAACTTAGCCCGTTTGGCTTTTAACTTCACTGCCCTTATGGCACTTCTTATTTGCCCATCTGGCACGTTACTTCTATCTATAACAACGCTGGTTCTGTTGGGACGTATTATTATTGTTCTGCGTTTTACTATATGATTAATTATGAGTTCGAAAAGAAAACTTTACCTTAATCGCTACGATTCAGATCCACGTCTTCTACTGAATTCCTTGATTCCCTTCGAGCGAAGTGTGGCCTTCGATCTCCCAAAGTTTCCTCTCCTTAAAGCCTCGAAATCCCAAAACCCTAGCTCCTTGCGGCTGCCCTAGGTTTTTAATCTCGAATTATTTTTTTCTCTTCTTCTTGCAGCTTTAGGAGAACAAGAATATATATAGGCTCCAGTAGGGATCATGGACAATTAGGTCGGGCCTCCCAATGACATTCTGTGTCAAGCCCAATGTCATTAAATATTAATTCTATCCACTAACGAATTAATATTTGCACTACCTTTCCTAATGCCGTAATTATTTTATTATTAAATTCGGCTCCTATATTATTTGATTATTAAATTCCCCATGTTTAAGATATCGTATGTCCATTAATTAAATTAATTTCTGATAATTAATTTAATTAATATCTTTTTATCCTTGATCATCCACTCAACCTTATAATTATGCAACAACAAATCTGCCTGCAGGACTAAAGCAAAATTATCTTTATGAGCTTTCAAGAGGACATCATCAACCCGAATATTATCAGGACATGGTTTCCTTATGTAATTAATATCCCACTCTGCATGCAATGTCATTGCTCAATACATAATATTATAATTAACAATTAATTACATCACATATGAATCAAAGCATGTGCATTGCATACAAGTGTCAATCACTACACTTGGATTGAGAACCTAAGCATTAATAAAATCATAGAATCTTAGTTCTTCTTTATTGTCAGAATAGAAGAACAATGCTAATATTTCGATCCTGTTCAATATACACAAAGTATACAAGTATTATTTAATAGTCAAGATAAACTATTCCCAAATAATACTTCAATTATTCTAGTGGTTTGTCTAATTCCACTTAAACTGTGAACCCTTTTATATTATATATAGACACTGATAATTTAATCTTCTGTTATCCCATTTGATACTAAATTATCCACAATATATAATAAATAGACAATGTAAAAATATGCAATCAAGATTCTCAATAAAATGGACAATGTTTATATACTACAAATGAATAGTTTAGTATAAAACCCAACAATCTCCCACTTATACTCAAGCTATTCTTTGAGTATATCAGTGTTTATTAATATAATACGCTACCAGTTTAAATAACTATTCCGTGACCAGACATCTGACTCCTATCGCCTCCACGTGTTCTTCAAAAACTTTAGCTGGTAAACTCTTCGTGAAAAGATCAGCCCGGTTGTCCTTTGATGCTATATCAGTCACAATAATATCTCCTCGCTTAACGAACTGTCGTATGAGGTGATACTTACGCTCAATGTGTTTTGCTGCCTTATGTTCTCGTGGTTCCTTTGTATTTGCAACAGCACCAGTATTATCACAATAAATTGTGATTTGCCGTGGCAAATTAGGAACTACATTCAAATCCCGCAGGAAATTCCAGAACCATATAGCCTCCTTGGCTGCCTCAGAGGCTGCCACATATTCAGCTTCCATGATTGAGTCTGCGATGCATTTCTGCTTCACACTCCTCCATATTACAGCTCCACCTCCTAAAGTAAAAACACACCCCGAGGTTGACTTCCTCTTATCCCTATCTGTCTGGAAATCTGAATTGGTATATCCCACAGGAAACAAGTCTGAAGCCTTGTAAATTAACATATACTTCTTAGTCCTTCACAGGTACTTAAGTATCGTTTTTACTGCACTCCAATGTTCCTGACCTGGATTGGACTGATATCTACTGACCATGCCTACGGCAAAGCAAATATCAGGTCTCGTGCATAACATAACATACATTAAGCTTCCACATGCTGAATCATAAGGAACTGCTTTCATGTTCTCTATCTCCTTAGGTGTCTTAGGACACTGCTCCTTTGATAGAGAGACTCCATGTCTAAAAGGTAAATTACCCTTCTTAGAGTCCTGCATGTTAAAACGAGCCAATACCTCATCAATGTACGGTTCTTGAGATAAAGCCAACGTTCTTTTCTTGCGATCTCTTATAACTTTGATCCCAAGAATGTATGCGGCTTCACCTAAGTCTTTTATTTCAAATTGTTTGAACAACCATGCCTTAATAGATGACAACATCTCTACATTGTTTCCAATGAGCAAAATGTCATCTACATATAGTACTAGAAAAACCACTACATTTCCTTCACTTTTCCTATACACACATGTTTCGCTTGGACTCTGATCATAACCATTTGACTGGACGGCCTGATCAAAACGAATGTTCCACTCCCTGGAAGCTTGTTTCAGTCCATAAATGGACTTCTTAAGCTTACACACTAGATGCTCTTGGCCCTCTTTGATGAATCCCTCTGGTTGCTGCATATGGATGTTTTCATCAAGACTTCCATTTAGGAAAGCTGTCTTGACATCCATTTGCCAAATCTCATAATCGAGATGAGCTGCTATAGATAAAAGAATCTGGATTGACTTAAGCATGACCACCGGAGAAAAGGTTTCCTCATAATCAATTCCTTGTTTCTGAGTATACCCTTTCGCAACAAGTCTTGCTTTCCAGGCTTTCACCTTTTTGTCAGATCCTCTTTTTCTTTTGTAGATCCACTTGCATCCAATGGGTTTTACACCATTGGGTGGTTCCACGAGATCCCAGACTTCATTGGAATACATAGATTCCATCTCAGATTGCATAGCCTTTTGCCAAAGATCTGCATCCTTATCTTGCATTGCTTCTTCGTATGTCCTGGGATCCTCGTCATGTTCACCAGAGACTAAGTCTGAAGACTCTCCCAAAAACATGAACCTCTCAGGTTGTTTAACAACCCTCCCACTACGACGAAGCATTGGTGTGGTATTAGTGATAGGTTGTTCATTTACTTGTGGTTATTCTACTTGTACCGGTGGCATTTTAGAATTATCTTGTCCTCCCACTATTTCCTCTAAAACAACAGTACTCATGGGTTTGTGATTCATTATATAGTCTTCCTCTAAGAATCTAGCATTGGTGCTTACAATGATATCCCGATCCTTAGGACTATAAAACAAATACCCTTTTGTTCCCTTGGGATAACCCACAAACAGCCTCACTTCTTGTAACAGCCCCAAATCCGGGGTCGGGGATTTAGGGTTGTCACGATCCATGTACTCCTTGCCTTACATGTATCACTCACACCATTCATAATTCACCTGCTCATGACCCCACAATATATGTCTCACACACACACACACACACACAGGTTAGAGTCTCAGAAACGACACAATACAACAACTGTGGAATAAATAATTTTTATTACAATACCCAAATGTCTTTTGAATCTGTTACTGATACAATTTCTAAGTATTGTTACATTACCAACTTAGCCTTCTGATGCTCACAATCCTATAATACCATTCATGTCTATACATAAGTTGAATGCCAAAAGCCGTAGCCTGATTCGATTGGTTCGTACTACTCCCGGGATCACTGCTAGAAACTGTTTATGGAAACGCCTTGCGAGGTATGTGCCGTCCCATTGGCATCCTGCTTCGCTGCTATATAATATATATAAAATAATAGCAAGAGTGAGCGATAGCTCGACAAGGTAATGAAAGTATGGCATAATTCTGCCCTTAATTCAACCCAGAAATAATGCGGGTATAAGACAATAATTTGTCAAAGTATCTCGATACTGAAATCATTTCCTTATCGGAATGTATTCCAAAAATAGTACCATTGTTGTATTTCAAATATCATTTCCATAATACTCTGCAACTTTCGATATTCATACTATGAACGAAGTTCTAGTATAACATAAAAGATGAAATAACAAGGTAACTCAGTATATCCTTTACGTAAAATATCTGCTATATAAAATATAAGCAGACTATCAACATATAACTTAAAAGATGAAGTTATAAGGAAAATTCAATATAAGGTTTCCGTAACCCAAAATCCACTTATGCATATATATCCTTAATCAGGTTTTATCAGAGTCATGACTCATAAGATAAAAGATGAAGTTGCAGGAATTTCCAATTATCATCTTTCATATCAAACATTTACCTCATATCATAATTTGGAAATAAAGACAGTGTAAAATATTTCCAATCCATTTTCTAAACTTGAATAAACTTGCATGAACTTGAATAAACTTGAATAACTTGAATAAACTTGAATAACTTGAATAAACTTGAATAACTTGAATAACTTTTCTTTTCTGGAAACTTGCTTAAAACATGTTCTTTCATGGATGATGAACTGTATATGGAGATTCTAGGCGACAGGAATACCCCTACGATTATCAGTCGCAAGGCGTATCCCCCATGGTCTTTTTCTATGTAGAAGGGAAGAATAGACAGTCTCTAACTGACCTACCTCCCCGCCTTCGGTTGTAGGGGGAAGAACAGACCCGTTCATAGTCTGTCGGTCTGTTACTCTCCTCTGGGTGGGAAAACAGACCCGTTCATAGTCCGTCGGTCTGTCACCCTCCTCTTACCCTACGGTCGGGCACATACTTATCATCTAAGGGAAGAACAGACCCGTTCATAGTCCGTCGGTCTTATTGTAATTCCCTTAGGGGACAGGCGCCACTCAGTCCCTTACATATTCTCCGAGTTCAATTGAATCCACAATTCTGAAACATAAAGTTCCTTTCCCTTTTTCCCCAAGTATACGACTCCACAAAGTAGTCATATCTGGTTGGAAAGGAAAATTCACCCATATTTCCCAAGATGATGCTTGTTCATGGATACAACTTATTCCACTGATCTTACTCCTCGAGTCTTGAGGAAGTAATCAAAATTATTTTGATGGTAGCATACAAAGCTGTTAAATAGTTTCAAAAGGATTTAGGACCGGGCAGTCCACTTGGATCAAACATAAAATCTTGAGAAAGGTCCCCTGAGTCTTTGTAGTTTGAGCGAACATTTAAGTCTTTCTGAATATAGACTTAAAAGGGAAATAGATTTGGGAGGCTTCTCTAATTATATTTATAATTGTCTGAATAAAACTTTATTAGTTATCTAGGGTTAAAGAATAGTTTTCACAAAATACTTCCTTAAGAAGTAGGGCTTTAAATAATTAATGAAAACTATATTTAATAAAGAATATTTATTTAGAAGTAATTTCCAAATACTTTCTTAACAAAAGAAGGGATGATAAATAATAATGATAATATAACCCTAGATAACAACTGATACCATTCCCGGTCCGTAGAATAAATACAGAGTATATACCCCCTACTGAGGGATTTTTCTTAACATATTGGCTTATGAATATTGCCATAACCATAGCTTATAAATCCAACTTATACTAATAACTTTTACTTAGCATCATAAGTATTGTTTAGAAATCATGAACACATAGCATATATCTCAATATTTTTTATTTATCACAACAACAGTTTATAGAGGCATAGGTTTGAAAACTTGCATGCATCTATCATATGCATATATTCCTTCTCAACAATTTTATACCATCACATCCATATACGACGTGAGGTTTGAAAGCATGCATAATACCATATGCATCATCAGAATATTATAACTTAAAATAAAGCATGGAATGAGAAAACTTGCCTGATGCTCGAGAAGTGATAGGGGTTCGCGACGATGCCGGACCATCTAGACAAAGTCAAAGCAAACGCACGATTAATCCCCTGGATAATCCACTTGTACTCAATGCTTAAACACGTAAGCGAAACACAACCAAGGAATTACTAGCTTGTTATAGGCTCATACTAAGTCCACGTTTAGTCGACAATTACTTAAGTCGTAGGTTTAGTCCGAAATCGATCCTCGAATACAAGTTATACTTAACCATTTACAACATTGGTTTCTAAGTCATGTTCTTAGTGGTTTTCACTTGCGCGACCTCGGCTAAAACATTTTTATAAAATCTAAATATAATCTTTTTAATCCGAATCTTTTTCATGAGCCTTCCTAACTATCTCTAGCATTATTCCTCAAAGTTTCACATTTTAATATGGCTTCTAAGTGGTCCAACTATAGCCTCAAAGTGACTGACAAGAGATGGGTTGTTCCTCCGAACGGCGTTTACTAAAACTCACTTTTCTCTTAAACCGTAATTCGTATTGACATGATCTTTATACCAAAACAACCCTTAAAACAAGACCTACATGTTCATGGGCAGTGTTGTTCAAAAATATTCCAAGACAAGTTCGTAATTCTTGCTCAAAACAGCCTTAAATCAAATGGGCATTACGACGGCTATAATCGTAACGTTTCCCGGTTTTTGTTATGTCAAAACCTCTTAAAACCAAATAAATTCAACAACCCAACAATTTTTACAACATAATCAGTTTATATAATTCAAGAACATATCACCAACATCAACTAACAACAAGTATCCATCAAGATTTAACCATACATACTCCAAATTCCATAAACATGCTTATTCTTGAACATTACTAAAAACTTCACTTAAAATCCAACATAAATCAAAGGGTGGATGAGTGGTATACCTTCCTTGAATCCTTAAACACACCACAAGAGCTTGTAAGCCTTAAGAGGATCTTTACCTATGGTTATCATCCTTAAACTTGCAAAATAAAGAAGATATGAAGAACTTGTAAACCTATGTTTAAAGAACTGGAAAAATGAAGCTATAGATCGAAATTTTACACCGAGAAATGAAGGAGATATGAATTTTTCAATCCGGCCGTTTTGCTTTAGCCGAAATGAAGAAAAAAAGAATGGTTTTTGGTTTTGGTTGATTTTGATAAAATGAATTTGTTTTGTTGTCAGGTCTTGGTTTCCTTTTTGGTGAGTCATAAGCATTGTCCTTGTCATCAGGACACATGTCGAGCCATGGAGGATCATGGTGGCAAGCAGGGACACATGTCAAGCACTGGAGGGTCATGGTGGCAATGTAGCTTTACTAGTTTGTTTCTTTTCACAAGGATGATCCAAATGTTGTATCCCTCGAATTAATTTTGTTACATGTTACTTCCATGTCTATATTTAATCCTGTAAATGTTGCCTTGTTCCTCTTGAAACGATTCGAAATGTTTTCCAAAAAGAGCGAATAAAACTCTACGCGATTCTCGCAGTGAATAGTAACTATTCAGTATTCACTTCAACAATCGAATCCTTAAATCGACTTTAATAAAATAATAAAATTCCAAAATATTAAATCCTCAAATCCTCAATTTTAATATCTCTTTTCTTGAATATAATAATAATAAATCACTGCCCGGTCAAATAATACACCAAAATAAAATTTGGAATTTCTGAATTCCGATCGTCTTTGCATTCACTTATTTACTCCGTAGATCACTGATATGACTTCGGAATATTCACACTACGTCTCGTACATAGGTGGCATGAAAAATTTTCTTGACCCTCAAAATCACTATTCATTCACCAAATTCACTATTCACTGATGCACTTAATCATAATAAGAAAAGTTTTAAATTTTTCCAAAAATTCGGGTTATTATAGTCTCCCCTCCTTAAAAGTATTCCGTCCCGGAATCAGCTTAGGAATGACTGGGGGTACTTATCTCCCATTGCACTTTCTAACTCCCAGGTGGATTCTTCCACCTCTTGTTTTTCAACAAACCTCTCACTATCTTGACAACCTCGTCACTTAGCACTTGCTCTTTTCTATCCGTGATTTCCACAGGTTGTTCTTTGTAAGTCAGACCAGGTTGTATATCTACCTGCTCGTACTCTAACATATGTCGGGCATCTATAGTATACTGTCGTAGCATTGACACATGAACCCCGTTATGACCATTCTACAAGTTTTTGGGGGGTAAGGCTGGCTCGTAGGCCACCTTCCTGACGCGTTTTAAAATCTCATATGGCCAAATGAATCTCGGGCTCAACTTCCCTTTCTTTTCAAATCTCATTAATTCTTTCCAGGGAGATACCTTTAGCATCACGAATCGCTAACCTCATACTCTCTATCTTGTTTGTACAGAAATACACCATCATAAACTTGTTTGTCATTCATCAACTTGCCATTTAGCTTATTAGTAGCAGTACTATCTCTATACTCGCGGGCTTAGTCCACATACTTTCTCTGTCTGTCTTGGTTGTCACTAGCCGCTTGTTGGTGAAATCTTTTGTCTTTCTAGTTTGTTGGACTAACTTGGGTTTTGTGTAAAATCTCATCCTTTAATTCCCGATCATTCGGAATCCATCTCTGTCTCATTTTAATTAAGGGTATCGACCACCACATTGGCCTTCCACGGATGGTAGTGTATCTTACAGTCATAATCCTAGGTCAATTCTTGCCATTTCTCCATCTCATGCTATCTACTATCACGGGTAACTCAAAGCCAATTCATTACATTCCATAAAATTTGTGGGTGCATTAGTCAACCCAAAATAACCTCGCTGAAAACTCGAAGTATCTATTCCTAGTACAAATCGCAGTCTTGGGTATATCCTCGGATTTAACTTCCAACTGGTGATACCCAGTTCTTAAATAGATTTGGAAATACACAGCGTTCTTCCGCTGATCAAACAATCATTTACAAGGGTACCTATTCTCCATGTCGAACTCATACAACTCTCGAGGTTCGATACATAATTTTGTGTTAACATCTTTCTCTCTTACAACAACACCGGGCTCTCCATGGTGGTACACTGGGTCTTATCATACCCCTGTACAACAACTCTTGTAACTGAGTCACTAACTCTTTCATTCCCACTATACCCTGAATACTCGGTATTCATTCTCATGTCATCCAAATCGATATCTGGTAGCTCATTAAAACCTTGTACAATCTCCCAAAACCATTGTAGTTTCCTTTATACTTGATGTCAACCATAAGAGCTAATTAAGCCTCGTATATCTGGCATAATAGTTTCTTAGTCTGAACTATATTCAAGAATCTCTGAATATGTCTCCATTCTTTATTTATTATTCTCTCTCCCTTACAATCAGTCTGGGCTCCATTGGGTGTCAACCAACCCATTCTTATTATAATATCAACTTCTCCCAACTTGAAAGGAATCAGGTCTATCAAAAGTGTCGTCTTCATATTTCTAGTTCACAACTTGGATGTACCAGTCCTGTGGGAAAATCCCTCGATTGACTATTTCTACTTGTAATTATTCCCTTAGTGGCTCGGCCTTAAGGTTTAATTGTCATGCAACTTCTTGATATACAACGATACATTAGCTCTGTCTAAGTAGTATAGAAGGGCACCTGCTATTTAAAGGTCCTGACCGTGGGCTGCTGGTTGGAGGTAGCCCTGGTTGAAACCTACTGGATTTCTTTCCTTCTGTGTTCACAAACTCTGGAACAAACCTCGATAACTCAGAAAACTTGGCCTTATACTCGGTCACAGTCATGGTTTCTTGTTTTAACTCTTTAACTTTCATTTTCATCCGGGTCTCCATATATTTCCGAAAATTATTCCTCTAAAACAACACACGCTGCACCTCTCCCAAGTCACAACACTACTAGAAAAATAGGATTAGACATCACACTTAAAACAACGGTTAAAAAAACCACCGATGTTAAAAGTCTTTATTACATCCATAATACTAAAACCGATGTCTTTTTGAAATCTAGACATCAGTTCACTCTAAAAGCGATGTCTAAAACTCGTTTTAAAAAAACTCAACTTTCAGCTCCCCCTTTCTTTCCCCGCCTTCACAAAATTTCCCCACAAATTTCCCCCTTAAACAAATTTTTACCTCCCGCCTATGTTACTAACCCCCAGTTGTCTCCCTTTCAAACACAAAATAATAAAACTTTAAAACAAATTAAATCCTTATATATAATAAGCGTAAGGGAGATCTTATCCAAAACTTTGGTCGGTCCTCAGTACCGCCAAAACAATCTCAACCGTTGGATCTGATATTTTTAAAAATAGACGATCAAGATTATATCATATAAAAATAGAAACTATTATCTAAAAAGGATATAAATCAAAGTGGGAGTATTAGTATTAGAATTGGATTAGAAGTAATTAGAACTTAATAAAAATACCAGTTTCATTAATACTAATATTCAATTAATATTACATTAAATTAAATTAAATCCTTATATATAATAAGCGTAAGAGGGATTTTATTCAAAACTTTGGTCCTGTACCACCAAATCAATAAGAACCGTTGATCTTAAAATAGATGAATCAGAACCCTTAGATTTAATATTAAAAAGATTTATTTTAATAATATAAGTCAAATATGAGTAGGTTTTCTAAGTTGACTAGAATTCTCAATGTAAAAATTCATAACTTCAAATTCTAAGTTGAGTAGGTTCATTTGATTCTTGATCTATACTTTAATCGTAAGTTGAGTTGGTTTTTTATTTTAATTATATTCCTAAGTTGAATAGAACTAATGTAAATATTCGTTATTTTATTTTTTCTTCAGTTTCAGGGTAGTTTTAATTGGAAAAGAATTTGTTAAACTATCACTAAATTAAAGATTATTTTGTGAATTTTATGTGGGCCGTAAATTTATTTTTAAATCTGATTTTTAGAACTCAAGATAGAACATAAATAATGTATTGAGCGTATAAAACATAATAAATAAAATCTTAAAACTAATAACATAAAATTAATATAATTATAAATATTAAAAAAGGAGTGAAGCTAGTATAACAAAAAACACAAAAACACAAATCAATTCACCTCTCCCCTCTTTCGTCCCCTCTTTCTCAAGTGTAACCCTAGTTTTCAATTAAGCTCATATTACACTTTATTTGTCCGATTTCAGATTTCAATTATTCGATTGTTTCTTCATTTCTTTCAATTGTTCGATTATAACTCATTTATTTCATTTTCTTGTTTCTTCAACAGATCCGGAGATTCCAGTCTGCTTCTTTGATGATACCAAAGAATGTTAAGTGTACTCTTCCCCAAATATGGTGTTTGTGTTTCAAGAACGGTCCTTGTGGATGCACTTGCAGATAGTATTTCGTAATAGCCCCAATACGATCATCCAAGTGATGCAAGTAAATTCAATATGTTGGTGAATTAAAAGTTTTATAATATTGCAGCAGCAGTAAGCAATATTGGCTACAAGTCAGCAATAACAAGTTATGAGCAAGAGAAAGGTATGAACTTCAGTATGATATATTTCGTCTTTTAGAACCATTTTTAGTGTCATAGTTTACTCTGTAATTGCTACAAGTCTCCTATTTAGCTGTTTTACATTGCTTGTAAGGTATCTTGTAAGATGTTATATTCTTTATGAATTAGTAAGTCAGATGAATTAATAATTTGACTTTGTTTTGAAACAATAGTTTAAAGTCGAATAGAGAGTAATATTAGCATACCCATTACTCCATTAACCCGTATCCAATAACAAACAGCTAACTATTTTATACATATTTCTTTCATCTCAGTAGAATCTTTGTTTCTGAACTCTTTTGTTAAGTTGATTTTAGTCAATTGTTCACATCACTAGGAACTAGATTTTATGTTTTGCCTAGAAACAGATCGTTGCTGATAACCATTGCTTTGAACCTGTTGCAGCTGAACTTGTCATTGTGAAGGTTTCGAACCTAGCTTGTCAAAGACAAGGTGGGTATGTGAGTGTGTTTAAGTATATATAAATATATATAGTGGGTATAAATTCAGATAAATGATAGAAAGTAGACAGTGTTAGGTATAAATTGGTTGTACTCCTCTGGGTATATTTGGAAGACAGTTATACAAGGGTTAAATACAATAGTCAAATGACTAGTTACATGGATCAGTCACTAGATGTTACATGTTTTGTCAAAACAGTAATCAGAGTTAACTTGATTAAGAACCGACTTAACCTCGATTTCGATCATAGTGACTGATCATTTGACCAGGCTAAAAACTGAAACTGGCAATTGACGAGTCAATTTAAGTCTTGCTGGAATTTATTATATTGTAGGACAGATGTTCTTGCTTCTACGTATCTTCTCATATATGTATTTTTGCAGCAGTTGATTAAAGACAATAACTTAGCTACTCATATATGTATTTTTGCAGTAGGTATTGTGGTTGGAACATTCTATTTTAAATTAATCATACCTTGTGGAGAATGCTTGAAAGTTAGTTTCAGTAATTAGTTGCTTTCAAGAGTTAGATGCAAGTGGCAAATGACTACTTACATGGTTAAGTGGTTTTTCTCATCAAGAAGTGCATTGTTCAACTTGACATTTAATATGTTTTATGAGATTGGTAATCACAATTGATTAATTTTACAATGGCATTCATTACAGATGTTACCCACAACAGAAATTTAACCCTTTCACAAGATATACATCTCCACAGGTAACCCTTCTTCTCTCTTTCACCTTTTTTAATATCTTTACCCATTTTGTCTTTAGTTGTATATTTTAATTGGGTAATTTGATGGCCAAATATACTATTATAAGGAAGAATTTACAAGGTTGGCATTCTAAACAGAAACAAAAAGCTCTATAAGCAGAAAAGAAAGAATCAGCTAATGCACATGACTGGTAATGGTTCAAATAGCTAGTCGGCAGTAGAACAGTGATTACTTGGTTACATTTCATCCATATCTCGGCTAGTTTAGGTAGAAGGCATTTGAAATACTATAGTTCATATTATATTTTGCAAATTTCAGAATGGTGACGAGTTGATAATGTCTTGCAAGCAGCTTACGGATTCAAAATAAATTTATTCAGCTCTCTATAAGGCCAAACTTTTATATATATGAACCACGAAGTAGTAGTGCTTGACCTCTATTGCGAAAGTACTGGCAACTGGCAAGAAGAAAAACTTCATAATGATACTGGTTTTTACAAAGGTGTTAAGTGAATAGGATATATTAAGTTGGTTCATGCAGATAAATATTCTGATTGATATATTTAATACACTACAGCTTCTTCTTTTTTAAATATCTGAATGTAACGATTGCATTTCGTTTTGGTTGACTTAGATAGAATTGTTATTGACTTATTTCTCTGTTGAATATTTCTTCAAACATTCTGAGTTAAAGTCATCACGAAGTTTGTGTGATTGGTAAGTTGGTTTGCATGACAATATCAACACCACATGTTACTTTTAAGATCCATATGGGCCTGTGTCCTGTGATGGTGGTGAATGTTTGTTGTGTGTGTGGGTAAATTTTACATTTGGTTTGTGAGTTTGTCCACATGAGGGTAGTGCCTCCAAAACCACTGTTCTACTGTTCTAATGACTAATGAGTATGCAATTATTGTAATTTGTAGGATCTTTTTAATTCCACATGCAAATTTGAATATTCTTACAGAACATGTGCAAATGCAGTGCACACCTGATTTTCCTATCACCTTTATTTATTTATTTTTAATTCTTGTCCTTTGAACAATCCTTTAAAATTCAAACCTTTACATTAAAAAAAATTAGTATTACACCATATGCTTAATACAGCTTCCTCTCTGCTCCACTTTAAATTAAATTAAAGATTCTGAAGTATAAAATTAAATTTTATACTTAGAAAGCTTAATCTGCCCGCTGCTATAATGTAGTAACACACAAGAAGCTTGGCGAGTGTACTGATAATTACAATTAATCTGCATTTTTAGGTAGATAGTAAAATAGGAATACTAAACATTTGATCAGCTCTGTTCAGGTGTATAACGGATTGCTTCAACTCACATTTACAAAGCCAGCGGGTCACATAATTGTAATTCAATATAATGGACTTGAGTTTTTGGTAGAGCTTCACAATCCAGAGTTGAATGGAGGGTACAATGTTTTGAAACTGCATCTCTTACAGTCACAGTCTGTGCATATTGAATGGATATTTTTTACTGTTATCCTTGGAAGGGAAGATGGCTTTGTCTTGGCACATTGCTAGCGTAAGGACCACAACTAGAGATGCAACATTAACAGAAGTTTCTGAAATGGGATCTTCATTTGGCGAGCTAAAACAGAAGTTGCAGCACTTGGGGACCTATTGTGAAGATCTAAAAAAGGCTCTAAGGCAAGCAGCACAATGAAAGAATTACCAATGTTTTGAAAAACTAGGAAATGTGCCTGAAAAACTAGGAAATGTGCCTATATGAATGTAGTTTTGATATTTGGATGGTTTGGATTATGTAGTTAGTTTTGATATGAATTGGATAATGTAGTTGGCCAATTGAATTATTTATTTGGTTTTAGTATATATTGGCCTTTTGATTTCGATATTTGGTTTTGGTTTGGCTTTTTGATTTTGGTCATTTGGTTTTGGTTTTTGGCCATGTCATATAGGGCATCCATGTATTAAAAAAATACAGATCTTACATCACTTTGGCAAAAAACTGATGTTAAATATCACAAGTAACATCAGAACACTAATGTCTAAAGAATAGAACCGATGTAACAGAGAAACATAGACATCAGTTCCTTATTAAGAAACTGATGTTAAAAAGGAACATAGACATCTGTTGCTTATTAAAAAACCGATGTTAAAGATTAGCATAGACATCGGCTAAAAATCGATGTCTAAGACCCCTACCTTTCTCTACACATGCAAAGACATCGCTTCTCTTTTTCAATAGACATCGGTTTTTAGCCGATGTCTATTGCAGTTTTTCTAGTAGTGCAATACCAGCTCCCTCTGACTCCATCGTCAGTACTTATCTTGCTAACCCAGAGGTAGTGTCCATTCGTAAACAACTCCTCCAAGATCTCAATCTCACCATAGGGCATCTATCTAACACCGTTGTCACTGGAGTTCACGGCACATCGCTATTTCTTTCACATATATCGATTGACATGCTTTCCATTATCATAATATCCTTGGGAGAATAAACCAATTTCATTGATATGTCACTAACATTCTATTCGTCTTATGGATTCGCTCCTGTCATAGGCGATTTCTTTGTGAATCTAATTCCTATCAGCGAATTTTGACTTATTTGACCTGGTTGGCCTCCCCTTAGAATTCAATGAGGATAACAAAAATTATGGGGCCTTGAAAAGACAGCTCCCATATCAAGGAAAACGTCACACACTAGTTATGAGTTTTAAGGTAACCTTATTGGAGGTAAAAGAATTTTACCGAGAGATCAATATGATCATACGAACTCAACGTTGTGTGCCTCAATTGAGACATTACTAAAGGTAATTAGCCTTCTTGTATTTCACAACTTACAAGTGATGGCGTCCCATCCGACTTCTATCACACAGACAGATAGTCCTTGTAGCCCCTATAAGTATAGGGTTGTTCGTCTCAGTGGAAGTTGAAAAGTATGAAAGCAAGTCGAGATCAATTTAATGATTATCGCCTTTCGACAATATTTCTCAAGGGAACACCTTGGATTAAAATTGAACAGATTCCAAAGGTGCGGTTTCCAAAGAAAATACAAAGAAAAGAATAACCAAAAGATACTGGTACTTAACAATAAGTGGTGAGGTATCACCATAGGGTCATTCATTATTTGAAGAAAAGTAAAAGCTTAAATAACATTATTTGACAGGCTTCGAAAACCTGAAAGTAGGCATTGTGACAGCCTCTGGCACAAGTGAAACTGAATATGGTTTAGTACAAGTGTTATAAAACAACTTCGAAGAGGGAATATACCCTTTATCAGAATTCTTTCCTGGAGAGAGGTCAAGATAGATCATAGATTGGGGAGGTACCCCACATAATTTGCAAATGGGGAGGGTACTACCAAGGTCTCTACGGATGCCTTTTATGTCGGCTCCTCTAATGGATAATCGTTCAATTCCAAAGCTTTTCTTTTCCACACACCCTAAGTTGTTCGATACTTACGTCATTGCCGACTTATAATAGTCACTAAGAATTCAACCATCAACATTTGTAATCGCAGGGAATTCTATTCGACTAGGCGCAAACATCTCAAGTAAGCGTTCTGTTCTATAAAAAGACTTCGATACCGTTGTCGCCCATAGCAATGATAATTCCACATGTCGACTGGGCGGTACTTCGGAAGATCGTTAGAAACTATAAGCTTAAATCCGGTCTCTATTTCAATCATCTTTATACCCAATATTCCTTCTCCCATATCAATCCCCTGAGCTACATAAGCTTAACACTTTTGGCACAATAGCCTTTTCATTTAAGTCAATCCCGGAATTTCTCAGTCCGTCTTGGTCCTTAAATATATTTCGCCTATTCCGTCCAATCTCAAATTCATCATTTTATCTCTACAATCAGTTGTAGCCATCAGGGTCTGTCCACCAACCCATATAACGGCTATCTTACCCAATCCACAGGGTTCGCTCTAATTTCCACTCTCTTTGGTGACATCCTCTGGTAATCAGAAAGACAAGGTTTGCCAAATTTGCTGAATTTCTTTCCAAAAATCAGGGAAATTTGATCAATCTATGTACCTACTAGTAATGCTCAGATCTGATTTCCGACCTTTCTGTTCTATCCTCCTAATTCCTTCCTGGTTTCCTGAGGGTGGTAAATCTCGTTCTCGATTCCGCCTTAGTGTGCTTGTCTTACAATAACATTTGCATGGTACATATACCCAAAATTCTCCTTGGGATAATAAAATCCCTCAATGATGTAATAGACACTATTTCCAGTGGAATCGCTGGTCGTGGGGGATTGAAACCTCGTAGCCAAAACAATTCCTTTCACTATACTAGGCAACTAAGTACCCTTAATCGTTCGTGAAAATCTGAACACCTTGGTTCTTACGTATGCCGCCTCCTTATGGGCAACTATAACCGACTATGAGTAACAGGTTTCGTTCAAGTCGAATCAATCCACTGATACTGGCTATACTACCTCTACCTCTTCTTCCTTGGAGACTCTACTCCATTTTCTTTGTCATACCTCTTGATGAATCATGAACGATCCTTAAACTCTCGTCTCGTCACTTATTTATCCCTTGAAGGTTCGTCCGGTCTTATTATTAGACCTCAAATAACACACCACATCTTTATCAATCAACACGTCCTCTACAAGATTCTTTCCTTGACCCACTATGGGGTCTTCCTCTAGATCCTCCTATGGATCTTCCTTTATCGGGTCTCCGTCCATTTCAAGGAACGCATCATCAATTGCCTACTCGAAGGCCTCAGGATCTGGTATCTCGGAGTCCCATCCATCTATAACTCATACGAATCGAGGTGACTAACCATGAAGTCCTAAGTACGGTTTCCCAAAAGAAGTCCCCTCTCGGGCTTCATCTTAAACAGTCAGGGTCATGTCCTCTAACCCGACTACGAACTCAATTTGAGCTCTAAATGTTCTTATCATTATTAAGGGTATTGTAAGACTCGATCTCCTATCTTTTCTGAGGACTGTAACCTAATGCTCTGATACCATCTCTGTAACAGCCCCAAATCCGGGGTCGGGGATTTAGGGTTGTCACGATCCATGTACTCCTTGCCTTACCTGTATCACTCACACCATTCATAATTCACCTGCTCATGACCCCACAATATATGTCTCACACACACACACACACACACACACAGGTTAGAGTCTCAGAAACGACAAAATACAACAACTGCGAAATAAATAATTTTTATTACAATACCCAAATGTCTTTTGAATCTGTTACTGATACAATTTCTAAGTATTGTTACATTACCAACTTAGCCTTATGATGCTCACAATCCTCTAATACCATTCATGTCTATACATAAGTTGAATGCCAAAAGTCGTAGCCTGATTCGATTGGTTCGTACTACTCCCGGGATCACTGCTAGAAACTGTTTATGGAAACGCCTTGCGAGGTATGTGCCATCCCATTGGCATCCTGCTTCGCTGCTATATAATATATATAAAATAATAGTAAGAGTGAGCGATAGCTCAACAAGGTAATGAAAGTATGGCATAATTCTGCCCTTAATTCAACCCAGAAATAAAGCGGGTATAAGATGATAATTTATCAAAGTATCTCGATACTGAAATCATTTCCTTATCGGAATGTATTCCAAAAATAGTACCATTGTTGTATTTCAAATATCATTTCCATAATACTCTGCAACTTTCGATATTCATACTATGAACGAAGTTCTAGTATAACATAAAAGATGAAATAACAAGGTAACTCAGTATATCCTTTCCGTAAAATATCTGCTATATAAAATATAAGCAGACTATCAACATATAACTTAAAAGATGAAGTTATAAGGAAAATTCAATATAAGGTTTCCGTAACCCAAAATCCACTTATGCATATATATCCTTAATCAGGTTTTATCAGAGTCATAACTCATAAGATAAAAGATGAAGTTGCAGGAATTTCCAATTATCATCTTTCATATCAAACATTTACCTCATATCATAATTTAGAAATAAAGACAGTGTAAAATATTTCCAATCCATTTTCTAAACTTGAATAAACTTGCATGAACTTGAATAAACTTGAATAACTTGAATAAACTTGAATAACTTGAATAAACTTGAATAACTTGAATAACTTTTCTTTTCTGGAAACTTGCTTAAAACATGTTCTTTCATGGATGATGAACAGTATATGGAGATTCTAGGCGACAGGAATACCCCTACGATGATCAGTCACAAGGCGTATCCCCCATGGTCTTTTTCTACGTAGAAGGGAAGAATAGACAGTCTCTAACTGACCTACCTCCCCGCCTTCGGTTGTAGGGGGAAGAACAGACACGTTCATAGTCCGTCGGTCTGTTACTCTCCTCTGGGTGGCAAAACAGACCCGTTCATAGTCCGTCGGTCTGTCACCCTCCTCTTACCCTACGGTCGGGCACATACTTATCATCTAAGGGAAGAACAGACCCGTTAATAGTCCGTCGGTCTTATTGTAATTCCCTTAGGGGACAGGCGCCACTCAGTCCCTTACATATTCTCCGAGTTCAATTGAATCCACAATTCTGAAACATAAAGTTCCTTTCCCTTTTTCCCCAAGTATACGACTCCACAAAGTAGTCATATCTGGTTGGAAAGGAAAATTCACCCATATTTCCCAAGATGATGCTTGTTCATGGATACAACTTATTCCACTGATCTTACTCCTCGAATCTTGAGGAAGTAATCAAAATTATTTTGATGGTAGCATACAAAGCTGTTAAATAGTTTCAAAAGGATTTAAGACCGGGCAGTCCACTTGGATCAAACATAAAATCTTGAGAAAGGTCCCCTGAGTCTTTGTAGTTTGAGCGAACATTTAAGTCTTTCTGAATATAGACTTAAAAGGGAAATAGATTTGGGAGCCTTCTCTAATTATATTTATAATTGTCTGAATAAAACTTTATTAGTTATCTAGGGTTAAAGAATAGTTTTCACAAAATACTTCCTTAAGAAGTAGGGCTTTAAATAATTAATGAAAACTATATTTAATAAAGAATATTTATTTAGAAGTAATTTTCAAATACTTTCTTAACAAAAGAAGGGATGATAAATAATAATGATAATATAACCCTAGATAACAACTGATACCATTCCCGGTCCGTAAATTAAATACAGAGTATATACCCCCTACTGAGGGATTTTTCTTAACATATTGGCTTATGAATATTGCCATAACCATAGCTTATAAATCTAACTTATACTAATAACTTTTACTTAGCATCATAAGTATTGTTTCGAAATCATGAACACATAGCATATATCTCAATATCTTTTATTTATCACAACAACAGTTTATAGAGGCATAGGTTTGAAAACTTGCATGCATCTATCATATGCATATACTCCTCCTCAACAATTTTATACCATCACATCCATATACGACGTGAGGTTTGAAAGCATGCATAATACCATATGCATCATCAGAATATTATAACTTAAAATAAAGCATGGAATGAGAAAACTTGCCTGATGCTCGAGAAGTGATAGGGGTTCGCGACGATGCCGGACCATCTAGACAAAGTCAAAGCAAACGCACGATTAATCCCCTGGATAATCCACTTGTACTCAATGCTTAAACACGTAAGCGAAACACAACCAAGGAATTACTAGCTCGTTATAGGCTCATACTAAGTCCACGTTTAGTCGACAATTACTTAAGTCGTAGGTTTAGTCCGAAATCGATCCTCGAATACAAGTTATACTTAACCATTTACAACATTGGTTTCTAAGTCATGTTCTTAGTGGTTTTCACTTGCGCGACCTCGGCTAAAACATTTTTATAAAATCGAAAAATAATCTTTTTAATCCGAATCTTTTTCGTGAGCCTTCCTAACTGTCTCTAGCATTATTACTCAAAGTTTCACATTTTAATATGGCTTCTAAGTGGTCCAAATATAGCCTCAAAGTGACTGACCAGAGATGGGTTGTTCCTCCGAACGGTGTTTACTAAAACTCACTTTTCTCTTTAACCGTAAGTCGTATTGACATGATCTTTATACCAAAACAACCCTTAAAACAAGACCGACATGTTCATGGTCAGTGTTGTTCAAAAATATTCCAAGACCAGTTCGTAATTCTTGCTCAAAACAGCCTTAAATCAAATGGGCATTATGACGGCTATAATCGTAACGTTTCCCGGTTTTTGTTATGTCAAAACCTCTTAAAACCAAATAAATTCAACAACCCAACAATTTTTACAACATAATCAGTTTATATAATTCAAGAACATATCACCAACATCAACCAACAACAAGTATTCATCAAGATTTAACCATACATACTCCAAATTCCATAAACATGCTTATTCTTGAACATTACTAAAAACTTCACTTAAAATCCAACATAAATCAAAGGGTGGATGAGTGGTACACCTTCCTTGAATCCTTAAACACACCACAAGAGCTTGTAAGCCTTAAGAGGATCTTTACCTATGGTTATCATCCTTAAACTTGCAAAAGAAAATCAAGAACAAGTTATGAACTTTCGGAGTTACTATACACCAGTTTAAATAACTGGAAACATTAAGGTCTTACCATGCTCAAATGGGAGAAACCTGTGAAATACGAAATGTAGGTTATCTCAAGACCTTTCCAACAAGCTATAGATCGAAATTTGCCACCAAGCAATGAAGGAAATATGAATTTTCCAATCCGGCCGTTTTGCTTTAGCCGAAATAAAGAAAAAAAGAATGGTTTTTGGTTGATTTTGATAAAATGAATTTGTTTTGTTGTCATGTCTTGGTTTTCTTTTTGGTGAGTCATAAGCATTGTCCTTGTCATCAGGACACATGTCGAGCCATGGAGGGTCATGGTGGCAAGCAGGGACACATGTCAAGCACTGGAGGGTCATGGTGGCAATGTAGCTTTACTAGTTTGTTTCTTTTCACATGGATGATCCAAATGTTGTATCCCTCGAATTAATTTTGTTACATGTTACTTCCATGTCTATATTTAATCATGTAAATGTTGCCTTGTTCCTCTTGAAACAATTCGAAATATTTTCCAAAAAGAGCGAATAAAACTCTACGCGATTTTCGCAGTGAATAGTAACTATTCACTATTCACTTCAACAATCGAATCCTTAAATCGACTTTAATAAAATAATAAAATTCCAAAATATTAAATCCTCAAATCCTCAATTTTAATATCTCTTTTCTTGAATACAATAATAATAAATCACTGCCCGGTCAAATACTACACCAAAATAAAATTTGGAATTTCTGAATTCCGATCGTCTTTGCATTCACTTATTTACTCCGTAGATCACTGATATGACTTCGGAATATTCACACTACGTCTCGTACATAGGTGGCATGAAAAATTTTCTTAACCCTCAAAATCACTATTCATTTACCAAATTCACTATTCACTGATGCACTTAATCATAATAAGAAAAGTTTTAAATTTTTCCAAAAATTCGGGTTATAATACTTCTGTACGAGAATCTAACTTAGTCACGTTCTTGTTCAGCACATGTGCTGGACAACCCCAAATCCGAATGTGTTTCAAACTAGGTTTGGTACTAGTCCACAATTCTTTTGGAGTTATTGGAACTGATTTAGAAGGTACCAAGTTTAGAAGATAAGCCGCTGTTTCTAGAGCATTCCCCCAAAACGACTTGGGTAAATTCGAATAACTCATCATCGATCTAACACTCTCTAAAAGAGTCTGGTTCCTTCTTTCTGCTACACCATTCTGCTGAGGTGTGCCAGGTGCAGTCAATTGGGATGAAATCCCATGTTCTGATAAATATTCTCTAAATTCTCCAAGCAGGTATTCGCCCCCACGATCTGATCGTAGTGACTTGATACATTTTCCTGAATGTCGCTTCTCCGCACTTGCTTTGTACTCTTTGAATTTTTCAAAGCACTCAGACTTGCGGTGCAACAGATAAAAGTATCCATATCTCGAATAATCATCAATGAAAGTGACAAAATATTCATACCCACCTCTCGCTTGGATATTCATAGGTCCACATAAATCAGTATGAACCAATTCTAACACATCTTTGGCTCTATTTCTTTTTGCCTTAAAAGGTCTACTGGTCATTTTTCCTTCCAAGCAAGATTCACAGACTGGAAATGGCTCTACTGCCAACGAGCCTAAAGGCCCATCTACTACCAATCTTTGAATCCTCCTCAAGTTAATATGACCTAATCTCAAGTGCCAAAGATATGTTTGGTTCAATCCAGAAGGTTCCTTTCTTTTACTAGAGGTAGAAAATGTATTATTAATTTCACTTGGTTGCAGCATTGGTTCTATAGGATCAATAATATATAAATTGTCTTGCAATGTACCAGAACATATAACTCGTTTATTCATCATAATGGAAACATTACGATCCAAACAAACATTATAACCATCCATATCAAGTTTAGAAACCGAAATTAAATTCCTTCTAAATGAAGGTACATAAAGACAATTATTCAAAACCAAAATCCTATCATAACCAAAAGATAAAGAAATAACTCCAACTGCAACCACTACTACTTTCGTAGCATCTCCCATGAACACATATATCTCGCCATATCTAAGCAGCCTGGTTTTCTGGAACCCCTGCATGGAATTACAAACATGATCAGTGGCTCCTGTGTCTACACACCAAGTGCTCGTAGACATAGCCGCTATATATGTTTCCGTAACAAGAGAAAGAGACATACCAGCATTGTTCTTCTTAGAAAGAGGAAAATCCTTTTTCCAGTGACCCGACTGCTTGCACTTGAAGCACTTCCCCTTAGGCTTCTTCACTGAATTCTGAACTCCCAATGGTTTCACAACTTTCTGTGTCTGAACCTTCTTCTTCTTCTTTCCTTTCGGCTTTGAAGAAGAAACTTTCTCAACCACATTTACCTGAACATGCTGCTGAAATAATGATTCCGCTTCCTGAAGCTCTGTCAGAAGTTCTGCAAGACTATACAACTTCTTGTTCATGTTGTAATTCAAGCGAAACGGCTCAAAGCTTTTGGGCAAACTCATAAGTATGATATCGACCTGCGTTTCCGCATCAATATCAGCACCAAGGACCTCTAGTTCATTTATATGAGACATCATCAGAAGAACATGGTCCCTTACAGGTGTTTTTTCAGCCATCTGAGTGTTCATTAGAGACTTCATTGCTACTTACCTAGCAGCCCTATTCTGATCTCCGAAAAGCTCCTTGAGATTAAAGAGCATATCTGCAGCAGTGGTCATGGCCTGATGCTGATGTTGCAAAACACCCGACATTACTGCCAGAATGTAACATCGCGACATCTCATCTGCCTTAGTCCACTTCTTAAAATACTCTTTTTCCTCATCCGAAGCATCGGCAGCAGGCTGTTCCGGTTTGGGTTCAATAGTACAAAATTTGAACTCTTCAGCAGTTAACACTATGTCCAAATTGCGTTTCCATTCAATATAGTTAGGTCCGGTAAGTTTGTTATCCTTAAGTATTGTGAAAAGTGGATTAAAGCCCATTCTATCCCGAGAATCATGCATATAACACTTAATCAGAAAATTGCATATATCTTAAAACCTATTTGTTTCCTCTAACAATTAATTAAAATTAATGCACTAATATTTAAATTCCATAAATATCTGGTACGCCATGATGGGTGACATATATACCATTTAAATTTAAATATTACTTCGGTCCCACTACTAAATAATACGCCACGTTAGGGTGGACTATATATTATCTTTCATAGCTAATTGTATACCATTATTTAGATCTTAAGTTGCCTTTAGTCAGACCCATCCGTTCGATGTATCAATGGATAAATCCCAGGTGTTTTCGGTGAAGTCACAGACGGACTCGCTTAAGAACACAACTCCTAAGACAGAAATATCCATTATCAACATCAATCAAGGAATGTCCAACTTTTTTCTCGAATTCTATGAAACTTGGTATGTCACGATGGGGTGAGCTTACCTTTCAATATTCGTGATTAACTTAAGAAGATTGTCCTAGTAATATCCTTAACACTACCCAGACGTCATAAATCATACGCCACGATGGGTGACATATATCCAATTCATAATCGTCCTAGTGTTAAATTACATACAACCAATAATGGATGACCATGGGATCTAATATCAAATTAATTCCCTCTCCCACTTAGTATTTTACTTTGAGGATTTTTTTTTATATCTACATGCATCGTCCTATGTTAATTCTTCGAGGTCCACATGTTATCATAATAACAAGACAAAGAACACATAACATAGAAGAACATGGCATGACGATCAACATAATTAATGCATAACATATAACCCTATGTCCATGTCGTTTTAGCATACTAAGGTTAGTATTGCATGGCATGATAATCACGTAAGGCATATAAAATTGCAATAATTAAAATAAATAGCAGAAATTATGTAAAACATAATAAAACACATCCACTATTATGGCCCCAGAAAATTAGCTTCGAATTCTTTCGTTGAAAATTTCCCGAAATTTTCAGGAGCCCGTTTGGAGGCCTAAACAGCGTCAGAATGGGTTGAAAAATCGGGGAATGGTTCTTTAGATTCATTATAGCCTGTTTTTCTCGTTCTGCCGTTTCCGAAAAGTGCTTATTCGCCCAAATCGGACATCGTATGCAAAATCTGCAGCCAAAACAGCGAAGCTCCCACGAAAACAGTATGGCGCAGCGGAAGAACCCTATTTCTCGTATCTCCGATGTTTAAACGATTACATACAACATAATACAGCAAAACAAACCTATTCTATTACATACATCTGATCATAATCTTAACTATCACGATAAACCCTCGTGATTTACAACAATCAAACATCCACGATAAACCACGTGGGATCCAATCACATAATCAAATAAAACATGACCATAATAGTGGATTACAACCTGCATCACAGAATCAATACAAGCAACCACCATATACATGCATATATAATTACGACATGGACATCATATCATAAAACGTAGAACTGTATAACCAGGCTCTGATGCCAATTGTTGGGACATATTATTACTGTTCTGTGTTTTACTATATGATTGATTATGAGTTCGAAAAGAAAACTTTACCTTAATCGCTACGATTCAGATCCACGTCTTCTACTGAATTCCTTGATTCCCATCGAGCGAAGTGTGGCCTTCGATCTCCCAAAGTTTCCTCTCCTTAAAGCCTCGAAATCCCAAAACCCTAGCTCCTTGCGGCTGCCCTAGGTTTTTAATCTCGAATTATTTTTTTCTCTTCTTGCAGCTTTAGGAGAACAAGAATATATATAGGCTCCCGTAGGGATCATGGACAATTAGGTCGGGCCTCCCAATGATATTCTGGGTCAAGCCCAATGTCATTAAATATTAATTCTATCCACTAACGAATTAATATTTGCACTACCTTTCCTAATACCGTAATTATTTTATTATTAAATTCGGCTCCTATATTATTTGCTTATTAAATTCCCCATGTTTAAGATATCGTATGTCCATTAATTAAATTAATTTCTGATAATTAATTTAATTAATATCTTTTTATCCTTGATCATCCACTTAACCTTATAATTATGCAAGAACAAATCTGCCTGCAGGACTAAAGCAAAATTATCTTTATGAGCTTTCAAGAGGACATCATCAACCCGAATATTATCAGGACATGGTTTACTTATGTAATTAATATCCCACTCTGCATGCAATGTCATTGCTCAATACATAATATTATAATTAACAATTAATTACATCACATATGAATCAAAGCATGTGCATTGCATACAAGTGTCAATCACTACACTTGGATTGAGAACCTAAGCATTAATAATATCATAGAATCTTAGTTCTTCTTTATTGTCAGAATAGAAGAACAATTCTAATATTTCGATCCTGTTCAATATACACAAAGTATACAAGTATTATTTAATAGTCAAGATAAACTATTCCCAAATAATACTTCAGTTATTCCAGTGGTTTGTCTAATTCCACTTAAACTGTGAACCCTTTTATATTATATATAGACACTGATAATTTAATCTTCTGTTATCCCATTTGATACTAAATTATCCACAATATATAATAAACAGACAATGTAAAAATATGCAATCAAGATTCTCAATAAAATGGACAATGTTTATATACTACAAATGAATAGTTTAGTATAAAACCCAACAGGTTCATCATCCTCGATCTGTGCAAGGTTTAATTCTTGTCTTTGTTCTCGTTCTCGTCGTGGCTTACAACATTCTGCAATATAGTGTCCGTAGGTGTTGCAATTATAACACTTTATCCTGCTCTTGTCACGTCCACTGTTTCTGCCATGTAATCCTCCACGGGCTCTTGTCTTCCATTCTTCTTGAGTTAGAAGCAGCTGATTCCCATTGTTTTCAACATGCCCACAAATCCTCTCTTCATGAGCTTTTAGCCTCCCGATTAACTCCTCAACAGACATGTTGTCCAAATCACCAAATTGTTCAATCGTTGAAGCAATCTGCAGAAACTTTGATGGGACTGCCCGTAGTAATTTCTTCACAACATAAGACTCTTCCACTTTATCTCCTAGAACTCGAATGTTACTCACAATATTATTCAGTTTCATAGAGAAATCATCAATATGTTCTGTCTCCTTCATGTTGAAAGCTTCAAACTCAGACCACGGAGTCTACACTTTTGCTTTCTGGACACGATCAGCTCCGACACACATCGTTTTGATAGCAGCCCAAGCCTCTTTGGCTGTCTTTTTCTCCGCCACAGACAACAGTACGTCTTCTGGAATTCCCTGATATATGGCTGCTAATGACACATTATCCTGCCTTGGCTCGATTACCACCTTTGGGTCGCTATTTTCAACAACTTCCCAGACGCCTTGTGCCTGCATGAATAACTTCATTTTAAACGACCACAGAGTGTAATTGTTTCTTGTGAGAATAGGATAACTGAGCCCTACAGCACCTTCCTTTGTCTTTGGTACCTCCATGATTGTTGTCCTGGGAACCTGGGAGCTCTGATACCAAGTGTAGAAAATAAAAGAACCTTGTATCTATATGTATGTATATCTGAGAACTGGTGTTTGTGAGCAAAGCTCTTTTCTGTATTAAAAATGGAAGAACTGAGAATTACAAAAAGAGAACATCCAGCGCTACAGCTCCAACTTGTACAATACAAGAATTTAAAGACCGAATAGTAGAGTTGGTAGCTACAAAATAGGTGTCACTCCTACTTTAACTCCAGTACTCTAAGGTACTGCATGACCTCCTAATAATGCTACTAACTCTGACCTAGTCTAGCTGATCACTTTTTCAAACTAAATACAGCCGACTAAATTTATTTAAAACAAAACAAACAAAACAAATATTTAAACAATAAGTTTAAGATTAAATTCCAACATCAAATATTCTAAAGATCAAAGAATACATGTACACATATGCTTGGGTTCATAAAAATAAATATGATTGGGTTCATAAAAATAAATTTGTGTCAACGAAGTCAAACTCACAAGAGAATCATGATAGATAGAAACATGTTTATTAGGTACAAACATGTTTATTTATTTATAATATTAAAGTGGGTTGGTGAAATTGGATGTAAATATTAGCGATTTGATGATCAAGGATCTTGATGGAAAAGACCATTGTTGTCTTAAAGCATAATGAAATAGGGGTGGTGGGAGACTATTTGTGACCACTTTTATAATAATATAGAGTATCACTTAGGCTTGTGCATTTCTTGATTTTGTTTCTAGACATTATAGTTTTATTGTATAAATGATGACACAAATTTGTATTTGTAGTGTAAACTATAATCAATATTTCTAGATATTGTCCTTATGAAATATTTTTTTGATTTTAATAGGTAAAACCGGTGAAAATGTTCTTGTACATTATTTAATTCATGAGCAAGGACTCTTCTGTGATTGAAATTTGGTCATTCATTCTTGTTTTGTAAATATTTTAAAAAAAATTGATCCATTCACATCTTATATGCTTGAATGTATAGTATCTACTGCATTGTATATAATTTTAATTTACATAAAAAATTTCTCATTTATGATCAAATTTTTTTAAAATGAAATGGAAACATTGTCACATCTATTTTCTTCCTTTGTAATATCATCACGAATACATCAAAACACAAAAGAATATATACAATTATTATCTAATTTTTTTGTATTACTATACAGAATACATGAGAGAGGGGAATGCCGCAAATCCAATTTTTAATTGAAGGCGCAAACTTCAAAGTGAAAAAATATTATTTTCACTATATATTTGGTCTCCATCCTCCTGTTTCAATAAAACCTCGATTTGAACAATTAGCATTAGGATTAGGAATTTCATACACTTTTTTTATATTAATTGGGATTAACCATCAGACCAAGCTAGGTCTAATTAATGTATCATTAATAATGTATGTACGGTTATTTCCAACCCATTTTAGTAATTAACATTTATTGATTTTTATATTAGCCTGCTCTCTGTTTTCTTACTTCTAATGTAATTTTATGTTTCCAATTTTGTTCAGGATGGAAAAAATCATTCATCTCAGATTCCACCATCAGGGTGAATTCCAGAATACGTGATATGTTGGTGGGTTAGAGACCGTTGTAATGGGCATCGAAACTGACATATTTGGATATAGCGTACTGATGGAGCATGTCAAGGATGACCTTTATGTAAGCATATTGCAGTTGGACAAAAATTGGAAGTTGCTGACAAATGATTTGGATCTAGATCCATTAGTTAAACGAGCTAACAGCAGTGACCACTTTGATTTTTATGTCGACAACGTCATTGACATGAATGTTGGGCCAATCAAGCAAATGCAGTCGCATGAAGTAATTAGACCAAGGCCTAATCTAGTGGTAGGTACATAAATTTGGTCTTTTTTAAACTTCAGCATGATGTATTTAATATGTTGAATATAAATAGCTTCTTCCTTTGCTTGAAATTTGTACTTGTATATCTGCACTCTTATATTTAAATCTCGTAACTACTTTTATATTTTTGTAGCTAAAAAACAAGTGAAGCGCCAATTTGTTACGGCTCATCAACTACAACAGCAACAAAAGAACGAAAATGCAAGGGAACTGGATTCACTGAAGCCTCCACAAGGTGATACTGAGATACTTAGATGGATGCAATGTTAAAGGCGCATTTATCTTCATGGTTGCAAAATAAGGTATTTTATTAAACACATAACAAATTCTTTAAATTTTAAATTTGTTCATATACATTTGTTTGACGAGACTATTCCATTTCAGGTACAAATGAACTACGAACGATTTAAATATTTATTGCAAGGCCCAACTTAACTAGTTATCTTATATGCTTAATTTTATTAAGTATGAACATATTGTCAAAGCCAGAGTATGTCTTTGTAACCATTCTGTTTATTGTAAATAAGATTCTAGTACATCTTGGTAGAAGTTCATTTATTTGTTCAAGCCTCAAGAAGTGCTCCAGATGGACAGCAAGAATAAATATTACTGTCACAGCATTGACAGTGAGGTTACAAGAAGACAGCATGTTGTAAATCACGACAGCATATTCACTCTGACAACAACATTGGCGGAAGCCCTCACACAACAACTTTATCTCAGCCTGACAGCAGGCTTGGAACTCCTGACAGCATCTATTGCGGGGACTTCTTACTGTCACCAAAAGCACATTCCTGTGATAGCAAGCTTGAGGATCAGGATACTGTCATGAAGGGTTAACATTTGTATTGGGGATCTACCCAGTCAAACTTGTGACAGTTTGGATGTTCAAGAAACAGGCGTGTTGCAGTATCCCAACACTGCATCAGGTCTGCAAGACTACGACCGAAGCTTGAGAGATCACATGACAAATATAGAATGTATCTAGATTGCTTTTCCTAGTAATGTTAAACTTGTTTGTATAGCAATTTAGGAAATACTCACGGGTAGACAATTTGTAAGAAGCTGCCATGAAAATGACAACAGCTTCACAAACCCGTGATGATAGAGATAGGATTAGTTTACTTAGACTATCTCTCATTTCATTCTATGTATCACTCGAGAAATTGAAGCTCAAGAAAACACACATTTTCTTGAGGTTGTAGCAACCCATTGCAAAATAAATAAAACATTTATTTTGTGAGAAATTCTCATGTGTCTACTTGTGTTTGTAATTCATAAACTGATAAATGTTAATCTTAGTCTTTTTTGTTGAAGCGTAGATTGAGATTTATCAGTATTGCGTTCAACCCCCCCTTCTGCAATAGTCAAGGACCAACAACTGGTATCAAAGCAGACAGATTGTTCTACAAATCTGAGATCATGACAAGTATGCAGAAGTCAAGTAGCATAAAGATTCTAGCGTTTGATAAAGAGAACTACAATGTGTGGAAAAGAAAAATCATGATGTTTATCAAAGCTGCGAATCCATTGTACTTGGGTGTCCTCCAAAATGGCCCCTTTGATCCACAGAAGGAAATCGAAGCCACGACTGTGGATGGTGTTCTTATTCCAGCACACTAGGTTGCCAAATTACCTTCAGAGTTTCTGGACCCAGAAAAAGAGAAGGTGGCCTTGGATGATTACTTGCAACTCATCTTACTGGATGCTCTCACTTTGGACAAAGCCATGTGTGGGAACGTTATTGGGTGCTCATCAGCCAAGGAAATGTGGAATAAGATCGAGCTGTTATGCGAAGGAAGTGAAGAGGTGAAAGACAATCAAAGACAGATTCTTATCTCACAGTATGAAGCTTTCATGGCAAAGTCAGGAGAAGATCTAACAACAATGTTTCAGAGGTTTAGCAAACTGCTGACTGAGCTACAGATTCATGGCAAGTACTATGATAGGAAAGAGCTAAATGTTAAGTTCTTACTCACACTTATTGAGCATCTAGAGCACAGAATCACTGCCATAAGAGAAGGAAGAAATCTAAACAATGTTTCCCTTGAAACATTATATCATGTGCTTAAGTCATATGAGCTTGAATTTTTCCAGAAAAGAGCTATACATGCTGGATCAAGAGGAAAGATGGCTAATATGTCTGGTGCTCTGGTAGCTCATGTGCCAAGAATCACTCAACCTAGTGAAGGAATCCAAATCACCCAACCTGCTCCAGTACCTACACTCAAGATTGAAGAGGTTGTGGATGATGATGAGAAGGTAGTGCTGCAACTAACTGATGTTGAAGATGAAGACTTCTATTCAATAGAAGAAATGGAAAAGATGGATAATCCAACAATGGCTTACATGGCTAATAAGTTCAAGAACATAAGGTTCAAGAGAAACAAGCCATATAAGTCTCAAGGTCAGACATCAAGGTTCAGCGAAGGGAACTCCTCCAAGGTTGAAGGTGGTGCCACAAGAGGTGGTTACAAAATAGGGATGGTGGACATATCCAAGTTTAGGTGTTACAACTGCAATGATCTTGGTCATTTTGCTACTGAATGCAGAAGGGCAAAGCAGAATCAAAGAATGGATAAAAGGTCAAGTGGACACTTCAAGAAAGGACAGGGAAAAGCCTATGTGGCTGAAGGAAAATGCTGGGATGATACTGATGATGAAGAGGAAGAGGAATATGTGAATCTAGCCCTCATGGCTAAGTCTGATAAGGTCTCCTCTAGCTCTCCAAGTCAGGTACCTTCACTTGTCTTACTTGAAATGTCTAAATATGAATACAAACAAACTATCGAGGAGTTGAGTGCAGAAATGTTTCATGTTCATACTAGTTTAACTGCAGCAAATGAAGAAATTGCTAGGTTAATTAAACTTAATGAAACACTCACTTATGAGAATGACATGCTTTTGTTAAAGACCATTCGATTAGAGTCTCTAGTACAAGACAGTACTCACTTATGAGAATGACATGTTCATGCTAATTCATTGACAGTACAACAGTTGGAGAAAAAGATACTGTAAAAATCCCCAAGACAACAAATTTCCCAAACAATCTGACAGAATGTTCTAAAGATACTGTCAATAATGGCAAGATAGAAACTTCCAAAGATACTGTCAAGAGAGCTTCAAAGACAGTAACTTCCAAACCTACTGTCAAGACAAAACGTGTAAAAGGTACTATCAAGGAAAGCTCGACAGCAACTTCAGAACATCCTGTTGACACAGTTACCTACAAGTCTAGTGTAATAACCCCAAATTTTGGACTTAGTTAAATTTTTTTTTTTTTGATGAATAGTAAATTTCTGAACCGAAAAAGATTTTCAGACCACCCTATGTACGAGTCGGGATAATGAACTTTCGAAGTCGTATTAGTGATCTACTATAAAAATGAAGGAATGCAAAAGCTGTCAGAATCAGAAAAAGAGCATTTTCTGTTTTCTCCGAAATTTCACCTATTACAGATGGATTAATCATTATTTAAATATATTGGAGGATTTTATATTATCAATTCCATGGATATGGATTTATTAAAGTTATTAGGATATCAAGAACGTTTACGGTAAACTACTTCGATAGAACACTTAAGAAATCCCTGCGAACGTTCAACGAGATTAAGCCGTAACCGAACAACGTGACACTTAGTGGATTAAATAAAAGCATGGAAGTAACATGTAACAAGATTAATCCAAGGAATGCAACAATTGTATCATCCATGTGCAAAGGAACAAACTAGTAAAGCTATCTTGCCACCATGATCTCCCATTGCTTGACATGTGTCCTGATGATGAGGCAAACAAGCTATGACTCACTAAACCAAAGATGACACAAGAACACTACATCATCATCTCTTACACATTAATCAGCATCCACCCACTTCACTTTATCAAGAAAATATCAAGGAAAAGCAAAGAAAACTCTCCCCACCCCATTTCTTCAACAATCTGCCCAGCATGACCAAGGGAGGAGAAAAATTTCATAACTTGAGTTCTACTCATCCTTAAATCACCAGATTTTAACCATAGCTTCTCCACGCCATGGGTAACATTCGTTCAAAATTTCATGGTCAACAAAGGAGTGTAGTCTAGCCAAATCTCTTCCCCAAGTTGGAGAACCCAATCTGTCCAGTTTCTGTCCAGCGGAAAGATGGGGCTCAAAACCCTAGCTAGGAAGCTTCAAATTTGATGATCTATAACTGAAACGAAATCTTATCAAGAGCACAAGGTCTGGTAAAACGTTTAGCAACAAACTCTTATTTTTCGATTTGTTATGGATTTTACAAGATGAGGATGAATAGTAACTTCAAGTGGTTTCTTGTTTTGATCTTGAAGTTTAAGGCTTGTAAAGGATAATCAAGGAGCAAGGAAGGGTATACTAGACATCTATAGTCTATATTAAGTACTAAGGAAGGTATAAACCCTCTCACACTTTTACTTATGATTTGATATTAGTGTATAAATGGATGATTGTTAGTGATAGTATGATTTAGAGATGATTTACATGATATGTATGAGGTTTAATGGATTGATTGATGGTTGAACTAGTGATTAGTGTTATGAGTATGTTTAGACAGAAATAAAGTGATTTGGAGGAGATCCTTGGGTTGTTATTGTTGGTTGTGGATTGATGAATTGATTAGAGTGTTTTAAACACGGGAATCGCGTTTAAGCGTCGTTACCATGTCAAATTTTACTTAGGAAGTTTGGACAGAAATCCCGAATACTTTAAAGGGCATAAACATAAGGTTTCTGACCATGATCATGTAGGCCCTGTTTCCTAGTTTGTTTTAGCGAAATAATCGTATCGTTTCGATTTACGGTTTAGGAGAAACGTCCGTTTTAGTGAAAGCGGTTTCACGTAATAAGTAGTTCATTGCATGAACTTTGAGATAGTGGTCAAACCCCCTTAAGCGACTTATTGGAATGTGAAACTTTGTGTTAACATGCTAGGTACGTTTAGGAAGACCCTCGAAAAGATTTCGTGTTAAAAGGATTATATTTCAATTTTACAAAAATGCATGAGCGAGCATGCTCGAGTAGAGGATCTTAAGGAGTTAACTTGAAAATGGACTTGTACTTGAGTTAGTATATACTTAGTATGGTAAAATCGTTTAAGTTATTAATCTTGAACCTTGTGTTGATTCTAGATTACTGGACCAACCTGAGACTTATTGCTACTTCGGGATTTCCACGCAAGTTTTCTCATTCGCTGCTATGTTTTAAAGTAAAATATTCTGATGATGTATATGCATATGTATTATGCATGCTTTCAAACCTCACATCGTATATAGATGTGATGGTATTAAAAATAATGAGAGGTAATATATGCATATGATAGATGCAAGTTTTCGAAACTTTTGCTTACTGTTGTTGTGATAATAAACTGCTTTCATATATGATATGTAAATGAGAAGTATACATGTTTTATTCCCATGTACATTGCGATATATAAATTGCATGCTTGTTTTCGAACTACTATATATAGCGATACTCGAGGTTATGACTTGATGTTGGGGCTTATAAGCTAGATATGGGATATCAGCTATAAGCCAGGTTTTTATAAATGCCCTAGGTTAAGGGCGTGTGATTTTTCTTTAGATCAGAAGTAATTATATTTTCTGTATATGTTAAAGATTATTTTTCCGATAAAGATATCGGGTAACTGTTATTCGATGATTATTTATTTAATGAATATTATTTTTGAATATTCATTTAAGGTTTATTTAGTTAATGAATATTATTTTGAATATTCATTTAATCCTTATTTATTTAATGAATATTATTTTTGAATATTCATTTAAGGTTTATTTATTTAATGAATATTATTTTTAATATTCATTTAATCCTTATTTATTTAATGAATATTATTTTTGAATATTTATTTAATCATTATTTACTTAATGAATATTATTTTCGAATATTCGTTTAAGGTTTACTTATTTAATAAATATTATTCGATTATTTATTAAATACTTTTAACACGTTTTAAAAATGAGAAATGTTATTTAAAGTTTATCCTCGACCTTCAATAATTACGAAGGATACTCTAAGCTATATTATTAATTATTTTAAATCAAAAAGAGGTTCCCAAAACACCGTTTTTCCATTTAAATCTATCTTTTAAGAGGATTTAAATACTCGCTCAACTACCAAAAATATGGGAAACCTGATTTAAGTAACTGCTACTCATTTTAAACTCTCAACTCAAAACTGTCAGGGGACAGATATTTTCTCGGAGCAATTTAATTGCTGCAAGTCAAATGTTGTGTTACCACCTCAACGATCGAGGGGTAAATTGATGGAACAAGTCGATATCCATTAACAAGCATCGCTTGGGAAATATTGGAGAATCTTCCTTTCCAACCTAGATATAACTACTTGGTGGAGTCGTATCAACAAGTGTTACACTTGGGGAAAGGAGGACGATCTTTACGTTTCAGAGTCATGGATTTCATCCGAACTAGGAGTGGTGTAAGTGGTCCAGTTGCGCCGACCCATCCATATTATTGCCCCAAATGGGCCGGGAGATCCGGCAAGGCAGTAGACAATGTCAGGCTGTCGTGATTCTTCCATCTACATGTAGAGAACATATTTTTGTTGTACGGCCTGCTACTGATCATAGTAAGGTTGGTACGACGGGCGCGGTAGCAACTCCGGTATTGGTTCATCATCCAATTTGGATAATTCTGCAACATGTATTGAAAGGGACTAAGGGTAGCCCCCTTAGTACAGGTTTACCGATCATGTTGGCAGGGGGTCGAAAAGTGTTCAAAGAAAAATGAAGTTGCAATAAATCCTTGTAACTTCATCTTTTATTTTATGAGTTATGACTCTGATAAAACCTTACTCAGATTATATATGCATAAGTGGATTTTGGGTTACGGAATCATTATATTAATTTTCCTCGTAACTTCATCTTTTATATTATGCTAGTATTTCATCCGTTTAATGCGTAGCATGTGGTTATAAAGATATTGAACTGTATGGTATTTTGAATCAATAAATAGGCTTTAAGCCTTGATTCTAATGTTAACCTCTATTTTAAAAAGATATGTCTTGAGTCTTGGTTTACCATACTGATACCAAGGATTTTCCTAAAGGATTTACGAAGAGTATATGAGTATGATTATAAGTCATACAGTATTTTAAACGGTATACTATTTTGGGGTTAGACCCTTGTAGTGATAAAAGTTTTGATCCCATATGGATTATCTCCCTAAAAGGTTTAAAGATTTAAACTGGAATAGAATTCTTGCTGAGCACTATTAGCTCATTCTTGCTTTATTAAATCTTTCAGCATGAGGAAAACATTGCCAAATCCACCTCGTGTTACGAGAGCAAGGGAATGGAGAGACCACCCTGGAGTTAGTTGATGCAGGATGGATACTGTCGGTGTGAGCAGAATAGTTGCAACTTGAATTAGTGAGAATTATTTTGAGTGGGTTTGTATTACTAAACCTTGTATAGAATTGTGAGGTCTATTATTGTAACTTCAGGTAAAGGTTGTAAATAATAGATGAGATCCTGGATAGTACATTTGGATTGTAATAACAAATGTTACTTATTGTTGCTCATTTCAAAAGTTATAACTTGTGTGTGTGTGCGTAAGTGATTGGGGTCTTTGGAGTTGTATTAGAAGATTGTTGTAAGTAATGCAGGTATGGTATATTGATGGAGCGTGACAACCCAGATTCCTGACCCCGGATCTGGGGGTGTTACATCTAGAAACAGGAATAATAAGTTAGGAAATGGCAATGCTAATGTTGGTAGTGCTCCCAGAAAACTATGCAATAATTGTGGCTCTTCACATCACCTAACTCATGTTTGTAAGAAACCAAAAGAGGTCAGGGACAATGTGACCAAGATAGATGGTAAATTACATAGAACCCCCATTATGCATAGATCTATGGTAGTTTGCAATAACATTGATTGTATGCCTTGTAAAAATAACTGCTATGAGTACTTGTTTCAATATGCCTATTTCATCTACTGAACAATGTCTCTATATGCAAACTGTTGAGACTTATGAGCCTACTAGAAACAGTAAGAAGGCTGTATCCACTAAGAAGAAGACCAAGTCTAATTCTAAAGCAAAGTGGATGAAGAAAGGAGTCCAACAGAAGATTCCTGATGTGATGGTTAAAGTTGAAAATGTTGATTATTCTTGTGATACTGAAGTAGCACGGCCCAACAAGGATTGGGTACCATATGCCTCTTAAATACAATTTGTTTGGCAGGGCAAGAATAAGGAGAAAGTCATATGGATCATTGACAGTGGCTGCTCAAGACACATGATTGGTGATAAAGCCCTGCTATCACAATTTGTGGAGAAAGCTGGCCCAATCATAACCTTTGGAGACAACAACAAAGGTTACACAGTGGGATATGGTTGTTTGGAAATTGGGAATGTTGTCATTAATGATATTGCACTTGTTGATGGATTGAAGCACAACGTACTCACTGTCAGCCAATTCAGTGACAGAGGATTCAAGGTTGATTTTGACATGATGGTGTGCAATATATATCACAAGAAAGATGGAAGCCTCTCTCTGAAAGGGGTAAGGACAGGAAGCCTATTTGTTGCTGACCTAAGCTCAACAAAGAAGGACAAGATTTACTGTTTCTACAGTAAAGCTACTGTTGGTGATAATATGCTTTGGCACAGGAAACTCTCTCACCTCAACTTCAAAATAATGAATATGCTGATGAAGAAGGAACTAGTGAGAGGACTACCTCAACAGGAATTCTGTCAAGAAGGACTGTGTGAGGACTGTCAAATGGAAAATTGAAGAGAGTTGTGCACAGGTCAAAGCAAGTCAACACCAACACAGAACCACTCAAACTAATTCACATTGATCTCTTTGGACCAGTCAATGTTCCATCATTAGCCAAGAAGAGATATGCATTAGTTATGGTGGATGATTATTCTAGGTATACTTGGGTAAAGTATCTAGAATCAAAAGATGAAGCAACTCAAGTTATCATTGATCACTTAAGAGTTCTTGACATAACTCCAAATGCCAAAGTTCAAATTCCGAGAAGTGATAATGGTACTGAGTTCAGAAATGCCACACACTTGGTAATTTATGCAAAGATGAAGGAATTGTGCAACAATTTTCTGCTGCAAGGACACCACAGCAAAATGGAGTTGTAGAAAGGAAGAACAGAACTCTCATTGAAGCTGCCAGAACTATGTTTCATGATGCAAAGTTACCTATATATATACTTCTGGGCAGAAGCTATCAACACAGCTTGCTACATACAGAACAGAACCTTGATCAACAAGACTCATGGAAACACTCCTTACTACTTGCTGAATGAAAAGAAACCTACTGTCAAGTACTTTCATGTGTTTGGTAGCAAATGTTTCATAATGAAAGACATCCATGAAAAGAAAGGGAAATTTGACACCAAAGCTTATGAAGGTATTTTCATGGGTTATGCTTTAGAAAGGACTGCTTACAGAGTCTATCTCTTGGAACACAGGATCATAGATGAAAGTGTAAATGTCACATTTGATGAAACCAAGTTTCCTGGACTGCATGAAGAAGGTCAAATGCAGATTCTTAGATTTGAGAATCAAGGGTACTTAGAGGAAGAAGAAATTGTTGATGAAGAACCTACCTTTACTCAAACTGTTGATCTTGAAAAAGATGTTGTCATTGAAAATGATACTAATCAAACTCCAGCTCAGTCACAGACTATTTCAAGAAATATTCAAAATGATGGTGACTCTGGAGATGTTGAAGAAAATGGTGGAGACAATTGCCCTGATGAAGACTCAGTTCCCCAAACTGAGGCTACTGTTTCAGATCAAACAAGAAGCTTGCCTAGAACCACAAGGTGGAACAAGGATCATACAAATGACCTAATAATTGGAGATCCTTCTTCTGGGGTGAGAACCAGGAACAATGTTTCTGCTGACAGCATGTTTTCCTGTTTCCTGTATCAAGTGGAGCCAAAATCAATTGATGAAGCATTGTTGGATTCTGATTGGGTGATTGCTATGAAAGAGGAACTCAACCAGTTTGAAAGAAACAATGTATGGAAATTGGTTCCAAGACCAAAGGGAAAGTCAGTTATTGAGACAAAGTGGGTTTTCAGAAACAAATTGGATGAGAATGGAAATGTGACAAGAAACAAGGCAAGGCTAGTAGCTAAAGGTAGTGTCAACAGGAAGGAATAGATTATGATGAGACATTTGCACCTATTGCCAGACTTGAAGCTATCAGGATTTTCCTAGCCTTTGCTGCACACTGTAATTTCAAGGTGTTCCAAATGGATGTCAAAAGTGCTTTTCTAAATGGAGAGTTAGAGGAAGAAGTGTATGTTGAACAGCCATCAGGTTTTGAAGATGCTGAAATGTATTATTTTGTGTACAAGCTATTCAAAGCACTTTATGGATTGAAACAAGCTCGAAGAGCCTGTTATGATACCCTCTCTACCTTTCTATTGGAAAACCAGTTTACAAGAGGTGTAGTAGACAAGACTCTTTTCTACAAGCATCATGGCAAAGACATCATTCTGGTTTAAATTTATGTTGATGATATCATATTTGGTTCATCAAATGAGAAGCTATGTGAGAAGTTTTCATCTCTAATGAGAAACAAGTATGAGATGAGCATGATGGGAGGACTGTCATTCTTCCTTGGTTTACAAGTTCTTCAGAAAGATGATGGAATCTTCATTTGTCAAGCAAAGTATGTCAAGGAACTTCTCAAGAAGTTCAACCTAGAAGATTCATCACCTTCAAAGACTCCCATCTCTACATCAACCAGTTTGGATCTAGACTCCAAAGGGAAGAAAGTGGACTCTAGTGCTTACAGAGGCATGGTTGGATCTCGTCTCTACCTAACTGCTAGTAGACCTGACATAATGTTTGCTACATGTCTCTGTGCAAGGTTTCAAACTGATCCAAAGGAGTCACACTTGGTAGCTATCAAAAAAAAATTTATATATCTTAAGGGCACTCCTAATCTAGGCCTTTGGTATCCTAAAAATACTGGATTTGAGCTAGTGGGGTATTCTGATTCAGACTATGCTGGGTGTAGGATTGACAGAAAAAGTACAACAGGAAGCTGTCAATTTCTTGGTGGAAGATTGGTGTCATGGTTTAGTAAGAAGCAACATGCAGTGTCTACATCTACTGCAGAAGCTGAATACATTGGTGCTGGAAGTTGCTGTGCACAAATTCTGTGGATGAAGAATCAACTCTTGGATTATGGTCTAGTGTTAAACAATATCCCTATCTACTGTGACAACACTAGTGCCATAGCCATATCAGACAATCCTGTTAAACACTCTAGGACAAAACACATTGATATTAGACATCATTTCATAAGAGAGCATGTTGAAAGAGGAACTGTGAAGTTGATCTATGTCCCAACAGAAAAGCAAGGTGCAGACATCTTCACAAAACCACTGGATGAAGCAACCTTTAACAGGTTGGTAAGTGAATTGGGAAAGCTAAATCTGGTATGTTAACTTACTAGATTTTAAATTTTCATGTTCAAATGAAGCTTGTGACAGTAACCCTAACAAGTTGCTGTCATGAGAAAGTTAATGTCTACTTAAGTCTCTATCTGTTTTCGACAACATATTTGTTTTGACTGGAATAAATTGAATTTTGTGCTAGTCTTAAACTTGATAGTTAGACGTTGTATGTCACTAACTTGCATTGTTTTTATTGTTGAAATTGGTCAATGAATTTTTCTGATTGGTCATTTTTGCTTTGATTGTTGGATTAGTGGTAGACATCACTTAATTGCAATCTGTGGTAGTTGTATGGGTATTCTAAACTGTTGACCATTACCTCCCTCTTAACCTAGTATGCCTATAAAATGAACCTTAGGCCATATTAGTGAATCATTCAGAACAAAAAAAAGGGTAAAATGGAAAACAAAGTAGCAATCGAATACAGGCCAAAGGCAAACTGTGATTCTCCCTATAGAGAAGAAGTTGAAGAGATGTTGAACGCTCTTGATGTGGAAGAAGAGAAGGAACTTGCTGCCAAATCCACTGAAGAGGCTAAGTGGCAAGAGCAAGAGAAGGAACTTCAAGCCCTACTTAAGGAGGAAGGAACCACAGAAGAAGAGGCTAAGGCAAACTTCCTAGAGTTGATTAAGAAAACATTTAAGGATTAATTGTATTTTCTTTTCAATTGTAGAAGTTTCACCCTCCTGTTCGAAATTAATAAAATTTGCCTATTTTCTACTGAAAGTGCCTTATTACTTGCTGAATGTGTTCTTAACTGTTTAATTGATTGAACTAATGTGCATGAATAATGAATCTGTAATCATATTGCATATGTTCATTTGGTGTCTCTTCAGTTAAGTTATTTAATATAACAGTTCCAATACAAAGTCTCGACAGTTATTGTTTTCCTGCAAAGGTTACTGTCAACAAGAAAAGTAGCTGTCACGGTATACTTGACAGTTAGCTTCTCGACAGCAGTAAACAACTTTCTGTCAAGATTTGTAAAAGATATTGTCAATTGAGAACTTAACGATGACAATAAGTTTTGCACGAAATGTTTCTGTCACGCAAAACATACTATCATCACACCAAAAGTTACTGACACAGTTGTTTTGAGCGCACAGGTTATTGTCAAGAGGAGTGGACCGTTAAAATTGTACACTCATCCTCCACGAGGAGAGAGAATTAAGCCAGTAACCCACGTGATTGATTACTGGGTTAAGACACGATTTTACTTTTCCACTCTTTTATTTGAACGCTTGAACTTCCCTCTTTATTCTTCAGTTATACAACTGCTTCCAAAAAGTGAACACAACTCTCTTTGTCCTCTATTCAAGAAATTTATCTTCTTACTTTCGTTCTACTCTCAAACAACAAAAATGGCCCCCAAACAATCAATTTCACAAACCAACTTTGCTGGCATCTACTCTCCTAGTGATGTTGGTGAAGATTTCAAAGGGCTTGTTTCCTTTATGAATAAGTCCTATCTTAGGTATGCAATTACCTCAACTCATGTTCTTGACCTAGACAGGATTGAAAATTTCTGGGAGACAGCTGTTGCTCAAGGAGATGGTGACAACTAAACCATTCAGTTCAAAATCAAGGAGCACAATTACACTCTCAATGTTCAGGGCATCAATGCAGCTTTGGGAATTGTGCTAGAACCAGGAAAGGTCTACACCGAGCTTGCTAGTGATGAGACCCTCAAGAAGCTCTACCTGAAAATTGGGTATTCTGGACCCATTCTTGAAGAGGGAACAACGAAGTGGTACCCTTCTGGGGAAATGGACAGGAAGTATCTCCGAAAGGAGTGGAGCATGGTGTTTGATGCAATGGTGAAGGTGTTCTCTACCAAGACCACCGGCTGGAATGGAATTCCCACCTACATCAAGAAGCTCACTCACTCTCTTGTTCATGGGTACAAAGTGGATGTTGGAAAGCTACTCATGGCACACCTCAAGGCTGCCATAGGTAAGAAGGTAAACATCTATCCTCGCTTTCTAATGATGTGTATTAATTCTTTATGTGATTTTGATGAGAATGCTCCTCGTTTAGAGGTATGTCCTGTTCTGAAAAGAAACACACACACAACTCTCACATCACATAATTTAAATGCACATATTCCACTCTGTTTCACCAAACACATGGTTGATCAAGTGCCTAACCTTGATTTTCCATTGCTTTCTGGTTATGACACCTTCACTGTTGAGAATGAAGCTGGATTAGACCCAAATTCAGCTAACCCCCATTCTACCCCATACATTCAACCTAGGTTCTCTAGACTTCCCAAAGTACAGAGACAAGCCTTACAAGAATCCAGAAAAAGATCCCTAGAAACTGATGTTGGTGGTAGTGCTGAGAGCCAAGAGGGAGTTCCTGCACCTAGTGCAGCAAATAAGGAAGGTAGTCAAACAGAACCCACAGTGGTTCCTTTTGAGCCTAAGATGAAGAGAGCTAAGAGGGCCGAAACCACTGTCAGCCACCCTGAAGTCTCCCAAAAGACGGTAGAGGAAACTAGGGAAATAAACTACTCCCTAGATGTTCCTTCTCAACAAGGGACATCTATTGAAATTGGCATGTCTCCCAAGGCACCCTGTACAGAGTCTGCACAACCTCATGTTCCAACTCATGAGGAGCCTCTACTTGCAGAAACATACATGGAGTCAGGACACAGTGAGGATTTCACTTCCCCTATTGATGCTTCACAAGTTCCATCTGTGGAGCAACCATTATTCTCTTCTCCACTTTCACCTTCTTCCTTCCCTACACATTCATTTGTTTCTTCTCCAAAACCTAAAGAGGGGGACAGTCACAACCCTTCAGGTTTTGATCATCCATCTCCAATCATGGATGAGCCCCCATCTAGTGGTCCACAAGAACCCATTTCTCAAAGTGAGATGGACACCACTCCTTCAAATACTGAGAAAGAGCAAGGTCCAACTCTGCTAGAAAGTGAAACATCCAGTACCTTGTTCAATCTCCAAGGAGCATCTTACCTTAGAGAAGATGTTGTCACAACCTCAGTTTCTGTCAAAGACTCTGAAAATGTTGCTGTCATAGGTGACCCTATTGTCAAGGACTCAGAAGAAGTTGCTATCTCAACCAAACCTGTTGTCCACGTTGCAGTGGAACCTACTGTCAATCTTCCAACTGACAGTAATATTTCTGGAAAAGCTATTGTTACCTCTTCACAGCCTAATCTTGATGATGTCACTGTTGAGGATGTCTCTGATGATGATGTTCCACTATCTCAATTCTTAAAGGTATATTCTAATTCTTCTTCTTCATTGTATGTAATTATTGCTCATACCCATGCATCCAGGATGAGTGAGGGTGTGCAAAAGAAAAGAGAGATAAAAGAAAAGAGAGGTGAGCATAAAAATGAGAGGCGGCCAAATGAGCTGGCAAAAGGTGAGGGACTTGAGCATGTCCAGAGTGAACTTAAGGGAGCCCCGCATTTTCAGGCACTAGGCCTTGAGAGTTCTTTTGTGAGGAGTGATGAGATCACTCAGAAAAACACTAAGAGTGTGAGAACCCTCAAAGCCTCCAGGCCCCAGTCTTTTCCTTCACCTCCAAGAAGGTTAAGATCAGGTGGCCCCTTTACTGCACTAAGGTTGGAAGCCCTAGAGACCAGGTGTCTCTCCATGGAAACAAAGATTGACAGCTTGTCTACCATGGTGGCCTCTGGTTTCTCCATGGAAACAAAGATTGACACTCGAAATCTCTTTGAATATGAGATGGCTGGAGAAACAGTTCTTATGTCTAAAGAAGCACTGGAAGCAATACAAGGGAATGTTCCGTTCAAAAGACCAGTACTACCTCTTGTGACAATAAGAGAGCCAACTCCAATGCCAAAGGAGAGTTCCTTGAAATGAAATGGAGAGAACAAGAGGAGCAGAATAGGCTGGGAAAAGGGAAAGACAAGATGCCTGAATACATTTTGTCAGGAAACACATGGAGTGAAGGAACAGAGTTCAGTCAGGAAGAAGCCAATGCTTTGATGGTTGACTACAGGGAAAACACTCTGAAGAATCATGATGAGGATTTCTACAAGATAGTTGAGGGAGCTATGTTGGAACCTAGCAGAAGGTTGAATAACTGCTCAACTTTGCTAAAGGAGAAAATCACTAGTGTATGTGTGAAGATCAATGAAGAAAGGAGGTGGGCTATTGATGTGTACCTGAACACTGGAATATCTATGTTCATCACTATGCAGCTATTGCAGAGCCTTCCAACAAAGGTACTAACTGTGATGAAGAACAAAATCAAGGCAAACCATACATCCTTCAATGATATAACACATGGAAAAGACCAAGAACTGGTGTAGAAACTTGATGATTAAAACAAACGTGCATACAGATATATAAATAGATAAACCAACCGAGTGGTTACTAAAACTAAACAACTAACTTCCTAATACTACTCCACTACTCCCACGGACGCATGACTCTCACTACAAGAAAAGGGTCAATAGACATCGGTTTTCAGCCGATGTCTATGTTGTTTTCAAACCGATGTCTTAGTCGGTGATGTCTATTTTAGACATCGGCCAGAAACCGATGTCTATTTAGCTCTTAGACATCATTTTTTTAGCAAATAAATTGATGTATATTATCATCTTATATATCATCCTGTACTGATGTCTAATGAACTTATAAACATCAATTGTTACAGAAAAAAACTGATTAATATTCTTTCTTAGACATCACTTTGTTACGATGTCTGTTTTGGTTTTAAACATCAGATTTTATAAATTTTGATGTATTTCTTACCATTAGACATTAGTTTCTAAGCCTATATTAAATAAACAGTTGTCTTTCCAAGCGTTACAAACATTAAAAAATGGACCATTCATAATATATATTGTTTAATAAAATACAAAAGAACATTAGCAGATTGTTTAATAAAATACAAAAGAACATTAGCAGATGGTTTAATAAAATACAAAAGGACATTGTTTAAAGAACGAAGAAGTTCACCACAATCTTCATAGCAATTCCACTCTTCAGCAGTACTGATTCTTTATCTAACTAAGAGCTTTTTGTTGGGAACCACAGACTTGGGGTTCTACTACAATTTATGATACACAATTAAGGAGTGCGAAAAGAAAATAACCTTGTTAACGGTTGATTCCACGCTCTTCTATTGTATTCCCAAATTCCCTTGAGCGAAGTGTGGCCTCCGTCTTCTCAAGTTAACCTCTCTTCTTGCTCCTAGGTGGCTACAATATTTTTCTTAACCAACCCTAGCAAGAAGAGAATAAGAATATATATAGGGCTACAATAGGGATCATGGATAATTAGGTTGGGCCTTTTAATTACATCCTGGGCCTAGCCCAATATTAATTCAATCCACTAAAGAATTAATATTTGCACTACCTTTCCTAATACCGCAACTTAATTAATTAATTCGGTTCCAATATTATTTGCTTATTAAATTCCCCATGTTTAAAATAGCGCATGCCCATTAATTAAATAAATTACTGATAATTCATTTAATTAACATCTTATATCCTTGATCATCCACTCTACCTTTATTTAATTATGCCGGAATAAATCCACCTGCAGGGTTTCACATAATTAAATCCTTTTGAGCTTTCAAGGGGACATCATTAACCCGAATATTATCAGGACACAGATTCCTTCAATAAATAATATTCACCATATATATTATTCCATCACCCAAAATATAATGATATAATTCAAAAGAATTATTTCATATATAAATCAAAGCATGTAAATAATATACACGTGTCAATTACTATATCCGGATTAAGAACCTAAGCATTAATAATAACATAGAATCTTAGTTCACCTTCTTAATCAGTTTAAGGGAACAATTCTAAATTTGATCATGTTCAATATACACAAAGTATACAAGTATTATTTAATAGTCAAGATAAACTATTCCCAAATAATATTTCAGTTATTCCAGTGGTTTGTCTAATTCCACTTAAACTGTGAACCCTTTATATTATATATAGACACTGATAATTTAATCTTCTGTTATCCCATTTGATACTAAATTATCCACAATATATAATAAATAGACAATGTAAAAATATGCAATCAAGATTCTCAATAAAATGGACAATGTTTATATACTACTAATGAATAGGTTAGTATAAAACCCAACAATCTCCCACTTATACTCAAGCTATTCTTTGAGTATATCAGTGTTTATTAATATAATCCGCTACCAGTTTAAATAACTATTCCGTGACCAGACATCTGACTCCTATCTCCTCCACGTGTTCTTCAAAAACCTTAGCTGGTAAACTCTTCGTGAAAGGATCAGCCCGGTTGTCCTTTGATGCTATATCAGTCACAATAATATCTCCTCGCTTAACGAACTGTCGTATGAGGTGATACTTACGCTCAATGTGTTTTGCTGCTTTATGTTCTCGTGGTTCCTTTGTATTTGCAACAGCACCAGTATTATCACAATAAATTGTGATTTTCCGTGGCAAATTAGGAACTACATTCAAATCCAGCAGGAAATTCCGGAACCATATAGCCTCCTTGGCTGCCTCAGAGGCTGCCACATATTCAGCTTCCATGGTTGAGTCTGCGATGCATTTCTGCTTCACACTCCTCCATATTACAGCTCCACCTCCTAAAGTAAAAACACACCCCGAGGTTGACTTCCTCTTATCCCTATCTGTCTGGAAATCTGAATCGGTATAACCCACAGGAAACAAGTCTGAAGCCTTGTAAATTAACATATACTTCTTAGTCCTTCGCAAGTACTTAAGTATCGTTTTTATTGCACTCCAATGTTCCTGACCTGGATTGGACTGATATCTACTGACCATGCCTACGGCAAAGCAAATATCAGGTCTCGTGCATAACATGACATACATTAAGCTTCCACATGCTGAAGCATAAGGAACTGCTTTCATGTTCTCTATCTCCTTAGGTGTCTTAGGACACTGCTCCTTTGATAGAGAGACTCCATGTCTAAAAGGTAAATTAGCCTTCTTAGAGTCCTGCATGTTAAAACGAGCCAATACCTCATCAATGTACGGTTCTTGAGATAAAGCCAACGTTATTTTCTTGCGATCTCTTATAACTTTGATCCCAAGAATGTATGCGGCTTCACCTAAGTCTTTCATTTCAAATTGTTTGAACAACCATGCCTTAATAGATGACAACATCTCTACATTGTTTCCAATGATCAAAATGTCATCTACATATAGTACTAGAAAAACCACTGCATTTCCTTCACTTTTCCTATACACACATGCTTCACTTGGACTCTGATCATAACCATTTGTCTGGACGGCCTGATCAAAACGAATGTTCCACTCCCTGGAAGCTTATTTCAGTCCATAAATGGACTTCTTAAGCTTACACACTAGATGCTCTTGGCCTTCTTTGATGAATCCCTCTGGTTGCTGCATATGGATGTTTTCATCAAGACTTCCATTTAGGAAAGCTGTCTTGACATCCATTTGCCAAATCTCATAATCGAGATGAGCTGCTATAGATAAAAGAATCCGGATTGACTTAAGCATGACTACCGGAGAAAAGGTTTCCTCATAATCAATTCCTTGTTTCTGAGTATACCCTTTCGCAACAAGTCTTGCTTTCCAGGCTTTCACCTTTTTGTCAGATCCTCTTTTTCTTTTGTAGATCCACTTGCATCCAATGGGTTTTACACCACTGGGTGGTTCCACGAGATCCCAGACTTTATTGGAATACATAGATTCCATCTCAGATTGCATAGCCTTTTGCCAAAGATCTGCATCCTTATCTTGCATTGCTTCTTCGTATGTCCTGGGATCCTCATCATGTTCACCAGAGACTAAGTCCGAAGACTCTCCCAAAAACATGAACCTCTCAGGTTGTTTAACAACCCTCCCACTACGACGAAGCATTGGAGTGGTATTAGTGATAGGTTGTTCATTTACTTGTGGTTGTTCTACTTGTACCGGTGGCATATTAGAATTATCTTGTCCTCCCACTAGTTCCTCTAAAACAACAGTACTCATGGGTTTGTGATTCATTATATAGTCTTCCTCTAAGAATCTAGCATTGGTGCTTACAATGATATCCCGATCCTTAGGACTATAAAACAAATACCCTTTTGTTCCCTTGGGATAACCCACAAACAGCCTCACTTCTGTACGAGAATCTAACTTAGTCACGTTCTTATTCAGCACATGTGCTGGACAACCCCAAATCCGAATGTGTTTCAAACTAGGTTTGGTACTAGTCCACAATTCTTTTGGAGTTTTTGGAACTGACTTAGAAGGTACCAAGTTTAGAAGATAAGCCGCTGTTTCAAGAGCATGCCCCCAAAACGACTTGGGTAAATTCGAATAACTCATCATCGATCTAACACTCTCTAAAAGAGTCCGGTTCCTTCTTTCTGCTACACCATTCAACTGAGGTGTGCCAGGTGCAGTCAACTGGGATGAAATCCCATGTTCTGATAAATATTCTCTAAATTCTCCAAGCAGGTATTCGCCCCCACGATCTGATCGTAGTGACTTGATACATTTTCCTGAATGTCGCTTTTCCGCACTTGCTTTGTACTCTTTGAATTTTTCAAAGCACTCAGACTTGCGGTGCAACAGATAAATGTATCCATATCTCGAATAATCATCAATGAAAGTGACAAAATATTCATACCCACCTCTCGCTTGGATATTCATAGGTCCACATAAATCAGTATGAACCAATTCTAACACATCTTTGGCTCTATTTCCTTTTGCCTTAAAAGGTCTACTGGTCATTTTTCCTTCCAAGCAAGATTCACAGACTGGAAATGGCTCCACTGCCAACGAGCCTAAAGGCCCATCTACTACCAATCTTTGAATCCTCCTTAAGTTAATATGACCTAATCTCAAGTGCCAAAGATATGTTTGGTTCAATCCAGAAGGTTCCTTTCTTTTACTAGAGGTAGAAAGTGTATTATTAATTTCACTTGGTTGCAGCATTGGTTCTATAGGATTAATAATATATAAATTGTCTTGCAATGTACCAGAACATATAACTCGTTTATTCATCATAATGGAAACATTACGATCCAAACAAACATTATAACCATCCATAGCAAGTTTAGAAACCGAAATTAAATTCCTTCTAAATGAAGGTACATAAAGACAATTATTCAAAACCAAAATCCTATCATAACCAAAAGATAAAGAAATAACTCCAACTGCAACCACTGCTACTTTCGTAGCATCTCCCATGAACACATATATCTCGCCATCTCTAAGCAGCCTGGTTTTCTGGAACCCCTGCATGGAATTACAAACATGATCAGTGGCTCCTGTGTCTACACACCAAGTGCTCGTAGACATAGCCGCTATATATGTTTCCGTAACAAGAGAAAGAGACATACCAACATTGTTCTTCTTAGACAGAGGACAATCCTTTTTCCAGTGACCCGACTGCTTGCACTTGAAGCACTTGCCCTTAGGCTTCTTCACTGAATTCTGAACTCCCACTGGTTTCACAACTTTCTGTGTCTGAACCTTCTTCTTCTTCTTTCCTTTCGGCTTTGAAGAAGAAACTTTCTCAACCACATTTACCTGAACATGCTGCTGAAATAATGATTCCGCTGCCTGAAGCTCTGTCAGAAGTTCTACAAGACTATACAACTTCTTGTTCATGTTGTAATTCAAGCGAAACGGCTCAAAGCTTTTTGGCAAACTCATAAGTATGATATCGACCTGCGTTTCCGCATCAATATCAGCACCAAGGACCTCTAGTTCATTTATATGAGACATCATCAGAAGAACATGGTCCCTTACAGGTGTTTTTTCAGCCATCTGAGTGTTCATTAGAGACTTCATTGCTACTTGCCTAGCAGCCCTATTCTGATCTCCGAAAAGCTCCTTGAGATTATAGAGCATATCTGCAGCAGTGGTCATGGCCTGATGCTGATGTTGCAAAACACCCGACATTGCTGCCAGAATGTAACATCGCGACATCTCATCTGCCTTAGTCCACTTCTTAAAATACTCTTTATCCTCATCCGGAGCATCGGCAGCAGGCTGGTCCGGTTTGGGTTCAACAGTACAAAATTTAAACTCTTCAGTAGTCAACACTATGTCCAAATTGTGTTTCCATTCAATATAGTTAGGTCCGGTAAGTTTGTTATCCTTAAGTATGGTGAAAAGTGGATTAAAGCCCATTCTATCCTGAGAATCATGCATATGACACTTAATCAGAAAATTGCATATATCTTAAAACCTATTTGTTTCCTCTAACAATTAATTAAAATTAATGCACTAATATTTAAATTCCATAAATATCTGGTACGCCATGATGGATGACATATATACCATTTAAATTTAAATATTACTTCCGTCCTACTACTAAATAATACGCCACATTAGGGTGGACTATATATTATCTTTCATAGCTAAGTGTATACCATTATTTAGATCTTAAGTTGCCTTTAGTCAGACCCATCCGTTCGATGTATCAATGGATAAATCCCAGGTGTTTTCGGTGAAGTCACAGACGGACTCGCTTAAAAACACAACCCCTAAGACAGAAATATCCATTATCAATATCAATCAAGGAATGTCCAACTTTTTTCTCGAATTCTATGAAACTTGGTATGTCACGATGGGGTGAGCTTACCTTTCATTATTCGTGATTAACTTAAGAAGATTGTCCTAGTAATATCCTTAACACTACCCAGACGTCATAAATCATACGCCACGATGGGTGACATATATCCAATTCATAATCGTCCTAGTGTTAAATTACATACAACCAATAATGGATGACCATGGGATCTAATATCAAATTAATTCCCTCTCCCACTTAGTATTTTAACATGAGTAATTTTATCTAGATGCATCGCCCTATGTTATTTCTTCGAGGTCCATATGTTATCAAAATAACAATACAAAGAACACATAACATAGCATAGCATGCATCTCTACATAATTAAATGGGGCCTATGTCATTATAATTATGTCTAACATGCATTCCAAATACACACATAATTTAATAACATAAAACATTTAATTAAAGCAATAAATGAAAATTTATGTCCATGTCGTCCTATTTATGTTAACCATGCAATTAAAATTACACACATAATTAACAACACACATAATAATTATTTAATGCAATAATTAAAATTAAATAGCAGAAAAATTAAAATAAAAAATAAATCCACTATTATGGCCAAAAAAAAAATTTCATCCGAAAATCCTGCGAAAACTTCAACTCGCTGTTTGAGGGTCTAAACGAGACGACGTCACTTTTCAATCGTGTAGAACATCGAAATCCCTTTCCGAAAAGGTATTACTCATCGAAATCCGACACCGTATGCAAAAGTTACAACAGTTCGAAGTTGCATAGGCGAAATCTTGTAGCATCAGCGGAAGAACTTTGTTTTCTTGCAACTCCGTCGATCAAATAGTTACATACAACATAACATACCTATTCTATTACATCAGATCATAATCTAACATGAATACAAATCATGATTACAAGATTACAAAATCATAATAGAAAACAAAACTAGCACGATCAACCCTCGTGATTTACAACCACGATAAACCACGTGGAAACCAAAACAAAAAATAACCACGATTAAACCACGTGGGATCCAAACACATAATTAAAATAAAACGAGGCCATAATAGTGGATACTAAACAACCTGCAAAAGATTATTATCCAAGCATACCACTATACATACATAACCAATTTTAATTACGACATGGACATCATATCATAAAACGTAGAACCCATAACCAGGCTCTTGATACCAATTGTTGGGAACCACGGACTTGGGGTTCTACTACAATTTATGATACACAATTAAGGAGTGCGAAAAGAAAATCACCTTGTTAAAGGTTGATTCCACGCTCTTCTATTGTATTCCCAAATTCCCTTGAGCGAAGTGTGGCCTCCGTCTTCTCAAGTTAACCTCTCTTCTTGCTCCTAGGTGGCTACAATATTTTTCTTAACCAACCCTAGCAAGAAGAGAATAAGAATATATATAGAGCTACAATAGGGATCATGGATAATTAGGTTGGGCCTTTTAATTACATCCTGGGCCTAGCCCAATATTAATTCAATCCACTAAAGAATTAATATTTGCACTACCTTTCCTAATACCGCAACTTAATGAATTAATTCGGTTCCAATATTATTTGCTTATTAAATTCCCCATGTTTAAAATAGCGCATGCCCATTAATTAAATAAATTACTGATAATTCATTTAATTAACATCTTAAATCCTTGATCATCCACTCTACCTTTATTTAATTATGCCGGAATAGATCCACCTGCAGGGTTTCACATAATTAAATCCTTTTGAGCTTTCAAGGGGACATCATTAACCCGAATATTATCAGGACACGGATTCCTTCAATAAATAATATTCACCATATATATTATTCCATCACCCAAAATATAATGATATAATTCAAAAGAATTATTTCATATATAAATCAAAGCATGTAAATAATATACACGTGTCAATTACTATATCCGGATTAAGAACCTAAGCATTAATAATAACATAGAATCTTAGTTCACCTTCTTAATCAGTTTAAGGGAACAATTCTAAATTTGATCCTGTTCAATATACACAAAGTATACAAGTATTATTTAATAGTCAAGATAAACTATTCCCAAATAATATTTCAGTTATTCCAGTGGTTTGTCTAATTCCACTTAAACTGTGAACCCTTTATATTATATATAGACACTGATAATTTAATCTTCTGTTATCCCATTTGATACTAAATTATCCACAATATATAATAAATAGACAATGTAAAAATATGCAATCAAGATTCTCAATAAAATGGACAATGTTTATATACTACTAATGAATAGTTTAGTATAAAACCCAACACTTTTATGACAGTATCTTCTGCCAATTCTGGAGTTTACACTATTCTGAAGTGGCTTACCCAGAATTCAGCTCCATCTCCTATAACACTATTTTGGAAAAGAGCAGTTGTATCACTTCTTCGGGCACTTCTCGGTTGCACAAGGTAATCTAAAGCTGATGTACCACTGCACCTATTGTAGAGCACTTCTGATGCCAAACCAGATTGTTACATGCGTTCCACAAGCTCCACCATAGCATTGCAAATTCACACACTTTTTCCATATCACATATACGCATGATTTCATCAAACTAGCTGGGGGGAATCAGCAACATTTCCCATATTAGCACCACAAAATGTTTACCGCTTTAAAGAGACCTTAAGTACTAGAAGCTATCGGATGTGCTTTTGGATGAACCGGAGAGCCTCAATACGTACTTCGTCAAGATGGGCCTCATTGTACGTCCCTCGAGCCTTCGGCATCCACTAAATAATTCAAGCAAACACAATTAATCAAAAATGAAGAGTACACAATTATAATTCAAAAGTAACCCATTAGAAAAACTTATCAATGTCATAAAAAATGTCATTGACATTGGTAGCAGCTTTTGCAGACGTTTCCATGAAAAAAAGACCGTTTTCCTGTGCGTATCTTTGTGTTTCCTACAAAAGTAAAAGTAAAAGAATTCGTTTAGAGGTTGCACATGCATGAACATGTTTACCTACAAAGTCTAATAAATTGGATTCATCAACCTGATAACAATCTCACAGGACTCTTTCACACTTGATCATATAATTATACAGATAGTATGTATGAATAAACGTTTAACTGGAAAAACAAAAGCTTTGATCTACTTTTATTAGAATGCTTAAAACAAGACTAAATACTGAACGAAAGAAATACAAAACTAACTCCTACAAACTAGGAGCTAAACGTACTCCTAATAAACCTCCACTACTTCAACTACTGCCTGCTTATTCAAATGCCTAGAAATACTCTTAGCCGTTGCAGACCAAATCAACATAAACAACTACACATTCAGACAAGGAGTTTTGATTAAACCAACAAACACCCCCTTAATCTAAACTCCTTTATTTAGATTCTTCACACCAAGTAAGTTACGCATCCGTTCAAACTTCACAATAGACATAGCCTTAGTTAGCACATCTGTGCGATGTTCTTCTGTATTGACATGTCTCAAGATGATTTCACCATGTTCCACGCATTCCCTTATGAAGTGATAACGGATATCAATGTGTTTGGACCTTCTATGAAAAACAGAATTCTTAATTTGCTAGATCTATGGCCGATTTATTATCGACATACAACACCACTGGACCAATTCGACTACCTGTGACTTCACCCAATAAGTTTCTCAGCCAAATTCCTTGGCATGCTGCTGCGGTGGCTGCCATGAACTCAGCCTCGCAAGACGATAGGGCCACACACTTCTGTTTTTGTGAAACCCATGTTATAACACTCTCATTCAAATAGAAAACAATTCCATTGGTACTTTTCCTGTCCTCAATGTTTCCACCCAAATCACTGTCTGAGAACCCCGTTATAGCACTGTATCACTATTTTTCGAATATATCAAACCATAATTCAAAGTACCTTTAACGTATCTCATTATCTTCTTAGCTGCATTCATGTGCATTACCGTTGGTTTCTCCATGTAGCAACTGATGATCCCTACTGCATATGAGATGTCCGGACGTGTGTGAACAAGGTAGCGAAGACCTCCCACTAAGCTTTTATAATCAGTTGGATTTACAGTCTCACCTCCTTCATCTTTGGTGATAAGGACCTTAGGTTCCATTGGGAACTTTGTTGGGTTGCAGTCTCCCATTCCCACTTTTTCAAGGATCTTCTTTGCGTAGGCTTCTTGCTTTAATTCCACATAACCATTCTGCTGACTCACTTCCAAACCGAGGTAGTAGGAAAGATATCCCAAGTCACTCATCTTGAAATGCTCCATCATTTGTGTCTTGAACTTCTGTATGACGGCCCAATTTGTCCCGGTCACCAAGAGATCGTCGACATACACTGCCACTATTAGGACTTCACCTGCCACCCTTTTAGTATACACTGCATGTTCGTAGGGACATCGAACTAAACCCATTCTCTCCAAGCACTTTCTCAACTTCGAATACCACGCTCTGGGAGCCTGGCGTAAGCCATACAAAGCTTTATGCAATTTATAGACAAAATGTTCCTTACCAGATTTTTCAAAACCCTCTGGTTGTGATACGTATACCTCCTCCTTTAGATCCCCATTTAGGAATGCCGACTTAACGTCCAAATGATGCACAATCCATCCATTCTTCGCTGACAAGGCTAGGAGTAAACGGACTGTTTCCAACCGAGTTACCGGAGCAAAAATTTCTTCATAGTCCACTCCATATTGCTGGACGTAGCCCTTCGCCACTAACCTAGCTTTGTGCTTCACTATTTCTCCTTTGGTATCCTTCTTTAATTTGAACACCCATTTTAAGTCAATCGCCTTTTTCCCCGGTGGCAATTGAGTCAGGCTCCATGTCTTGTTTCTTTCTATTGCTTCCAATTCCTGTTCCATGGCCCTTCTCCATTCCCCTTTCTTTGCAGCTTGAGCATAGTTCATTGGCTCATCCACCCCCATGAGCATTAGTTCTTTTAGCACCTCGACTTCCCTTGTTTCACCATAGATTTCACTCAGACACCTGAATTTTTTTGGCTCGCTGTCGTCACTGTCTTGACCTGTGCTCACTGTATTTGAACTTTGATTCGATGTTGGAGTTTGAACCCCTTCATGACTGTCCTCACTTTGCAAGTCTGTGTCTCCATTAACTTCCAGGCTCTCCTCTATTTCGGTATCCTCCACGTTTGAGTCACTTCGTTCATAACCAAACACTGTCAGTTGATTTCCTTGACTGTTTCCTTCATCTTTCTGTTCAAGTGTCACCTCCCAGTTCCACATTTTATTCTCGTCAAAAACCACATCTCGGCTCACATACACTTTCTCTGTCACTGGATCGTAGAATCTGTAAGACTTAGTGCCAGGTTCTTTCCCAAGATTTACGACCTTTCTGCTGCGATCATCCAACTTCGTGGTTTGAACATTTGGTATCTTCATGTACGAGACACATCCAAACACTTTAATAAATTCCAAATTCGGTTTCTTCCCAGTCCAGGCTTCATAAGGTGTTTTTTCTGATAAGGCACGTGTGGGTAAACGATTCAAGACGTGGACTGAATGCCGTACTGCCTCACCCCACAGATATGATGGCAAGTTCATAGTCTTTAGAAAACTCCTAGTCATGGCCACGATCGTCCGGTTACGTCTCTCTACCACGCCATTCTGTTGGGGCGTGTATGGGGCTGTAAACTAACGATATATACCAGCCTCTTCGCAATAGGAATTAAATTTTTGAGAACAGAACTCTCCTCCCCTGTCTGTACGCAGTGCTTTTATCTTCGCATTCAATCCCTTTTCAACCTGATTTTTAAACCTTTTGAATGCATCAAATGCTTCGTCTTTCGTCTTCAACAGGTACACCCACATGGCCCTACTAAAGTCATCCACTAGCAACAAAAAATACTTGTTTCCAGCAGGTGTTTCGGGTGTTAGAGGTCCACACAAATCTCCATGGATTAGTTCTAATGCTTCTGCTGCTCGGAAACTAGACTGTATGGGAAAGCTTTTCCTGACTTGCTTTGACATCATACATCCTGAACATATTTATTTTGGTTGTATTAACTTTGACATTCCTTCGACCATGTTGTTTCTAGTCATTAAATGTAAAGCTTGGAAATTTACATGACCAAGGCGTGAATGCCACAGCCATGCCTCCTCATCCGTTTTTGACAGTAGACAACCCTTAAAACAATCTTCACTAACTGTGTCAACAAGAATCTTATACAATCTATTTCGTGATCTCCTCACTTTCATAAGTAAATTTTCGTTTTTGTCGTAGACCCAAAGAAATTCACCATGCATAATGACTCGATTCCCTTCTTCAGATAATTGACCAAGACTTAGTATATTGTTACATAAACTAGGAATATAGTATACCTCTTGGAATAATTTTTCTTCCCCGTTTTTGCATTTGAAAGAGATTGATCCTTTGCCTTTGATCTCTACATTTGATCCGTCACGAAACGTACCTGTCCCGTTACTGTCTCATCCAAGGCTTTGAACTTCGATCTCTCCCCCGTCATATGATTACTCGCCCCATTATCCAAGTACCACACATTTGAGACTTCGTTCTTGTTGGCGACCCCCGGTTTCAGCCTTGGATTCACGTTTTCCTCATTTAACAAAACCTTATCTTCTCGACCTTCTACCATTAGTAGAGCAGGATCATCATCCTGAGTTTGTACCATATTAGCCTCCAACCGTAGCTCCTTTTCTTTCTTAAGCTTTCTACACTCTGCTGCATAGTGTCCATAGGCCAAACAATTAAAGCATCGAACTTTACTCTTGTCTCGACCACCTCGGTTGTTTTCCTTAGCCCTGTAGTCACCAGGACCTCCTTTGTTTCTCGAGTTTGATCTCCTCTGCCATTCTTCCTTGGTGAACAGCAGCTGTCCTTCCTCTTTCTCTCTTTTCAACCATTCCTCCTCAGTGAGTAATAGTTGCTGTCCTCCTCCAGGTTCACTCTGACCTTTCAGACGTTCCTCATGGGCTTTCAAAGACCCAACAGCTTCCTTGATGGACATATTTTCCAAGTCTCCAAACTGTTCGATAGTGGATGCGATTTGCAGGAATTTCGTAGGCACTGCTCTGAGAAGTTTCTTTACTACGTATCCTTCATCAACCGTCTCACCCAGAACCCGTATGTTTGCCACTAAGCCATTTAACTTGATGCAAAAATCATCAAGTTTCTCGTTGTCTTTCATTCTCAGTGATTCGAACTCGGCCTTCAGAGTCTGTATCTTGGCTTTCTTTACCATTTCAGCTCCAAGACACATTGTTTTTATAGATGTCCATGCCTCCTTCGCGGTTACCTTTTCTGAGATAGATAAGAGTATATCTTCGGGTATGCCTTGGTAAATGGCTGCGAGTGCAATCTTGTCTGTTCTGTCCTCCACTTTGGACGTTGAAGCTTTAGTTTCGATGGCCTCCCACACCCCGTGAGCCTGCATGAACACCTTCATTTTTATTGCCCACGTAGTATAGTTGCCTCGTGTCAACATCGGATAACTGAGACCAACCCCTTCTTTTGTTTTGCTTATCTCTGTTTTGTTTGCTGCCATTGTGTCCTCCCTGGACATGTACTTTGCCGTACACCGTATATGTACTTTATAGGCTCTGATACCAGGATGATAACAATCTCACAGGACTCTTTCACACTTGATCATATAATTATACATATAGTATGTATGAATAAACGTTTAACTGGAAAAACAAAAGCTTTGATCTACTTATATTAGAATGCTTAAAACAAGACTAAATACTGAACGAAAGAAATACAAAACTAACTCCTACAAACTAGGAGCTAAACGTACTCCTAATAAACCTCCACTACTTCAACTACTGCCTGCTTATTCAAATGCCTAGAAATACTCTTAGCCGTTGCAGACCAAATCAACATAAACAACTACACATTCAGACAAGGAGTTTTGATTAAACCAACACAACCAGCCCTTTCTCTAGTCTAGATTCATCGGAACCTTTCTACATTCGTTTATTTGTGATGCTACTTTTGTGTTGATCCAGTTCGCGTTATCAAAGACATTAAGCCGGCTTTTTGTTAACAAGTTGTGATTAATAACTAAACATGTTTATCAGTGTTATTAGAATATATTTGACCTATTTTAGTAATGGATCCACTATCATCTTAAATATTCAACCCATGTTAAATATTCAAGAATGTATCCCTGAAAGGCCATTAGGCCCATTACTTAAAGAAATGAATTGCAAGGAATAGGAGGACATTCTTACAACACATACAAATCCAGAGATACATTAGGCCCATTAGGCCTATTTTGAAGTGATTATAAATTCTAAGTCAGCAAAGAACAGTGCAAAAGGATGCCAAAGGATTATGTAGTGAACGAGAATTTGGTTTCAGGCAAACTTAAGACACATCCTATCTCCATCGTATAACAGGCTAGGTCTATTATTAAGTTATTCCAACTTGCAGCTAATAAGATTTAAGTATATAAAAAAATTGCAGATAAAGAGTAAGCATGCAAATCATGTGTTATTTCGAAAACATTACCTGCTTTAAAGCTCCCACGTCATTGGTCCCATCGCCACACATTAAAGTCATCCTGCCAACCATCTTGAAAGTAGTCATGATGAGTTCTTTCTGCTCAGGAGCCACCCTCGCAAAAACCTGCAAACTTTACCTGGTCAGTATGAGACATCATTAAAAGGCCAGCTAATACTTTGTACAAGTTACAACCTTCACATAAGGAATGACACTTTGAACGGAAGAAGTCTGCTGCAACATTTCAATGCAGTCACCTCCAATGCATAGATCATGAACCTCAGATAAAGTTTCAACCCCTTCATCACTGAACAAAATTAAGTAGATAATATTAGCATCCTTAGGCTTATGAGACTAGCATAAAACTAAATAGATTTCTCACTGAAAGAATAAAAAGAACACGTGAAATCATATATGAACTACAAAGCCTTCACTTTTTTTTGGGAAAATGCAAGTAAAAATGGCAAGTTATATAAAACAATATAAAAAAAACTTGGAATAACAATATCAATATCAGGAAGATCCAATGACTTCAAATAAAGAACACTGCCAGCTAGAGAAGACCTCTGTATTTGTTGTAATTATTTACGTTACTGTATGAAGTTTTGAGTATAATAAGAAGTACATATGTTTCTGGCAGTAATTTGGTTAGAAAGATGCAGCATAAGGATTAAGGCGCGGCAGCTTTATTATACTGGCATCTGCAAGCTTCACCTGCAACAGAACAAGTCACTCCTGGCAGAAAGATGGTGTCCAAATAAAAGGCTATTTCCGTGCTGAAATGAAGGCGACACATAATACTAGAGAGGCAAGTGCTAATGTATGACAGGTAAAGATTCAAAATGAACAAATCTGGCTGGTGAATTTAGAAAACCTCATCAATTCTCTAGTGTATTAGTTTCAGTCGACTGGTTCTTGTGCTCATCTACATAGGCTTTCTTTCTATTTTCCCTTTAACAAAAAATTTCTCACAGAATTAGCATATATCTTCATTCTTTTCCTATGTAAGGTGAATCTCATAAGTTACAGGGTTTTGTGCCCCCGGTTAAGCATTGGGGGCACGGTATATAAAAACTATTCTGGAAGTAAACACAAACGAAACTATCACCATCTGTATAGAGTTACAAAAAATAAACTGGAAATCAGGTCCAGGTAGTCGGCAATGTGGTTCAGACAAATGTTGGAAACTAAATTAATCATTGATCAGAAAATAACTTTTCGATACTTTTTTATTTAGAGTGTACAGTCGTAAAATGGAATAGGTACTTGTCCTGATCCTTTACTTCTGGATACAACAAATTACTGAAACATATAAATAATACAGCATACTTACACGACCACCAATTGAATAAACAACCTATCTATAAACATATACTAATTGAATAAACAACCTATCTATCAATTGAAATTTATGAATTGAAATTTATGAATTTAGGAGCGTACTATAATCATGCTACTGCAAATAATCCAAAAGGAAAAAACTACCGATCTTTTATAACCACTATAGACAAGTGAAAGGTAGCTGGATCATTCTATAATAATATGATTGCACAAATACTAGTAGTACTCACTAAACTGTTAGTACTAAATCGTCCATTAACTACATATGGCATAATTAAAACCTTCAATATTGGAATCCAACATTCTTGAGATAGATAATGGGTTGAATATAGGGGTAATGGTGTTCCACATAATATTTTTAATATTATTCCATCACTAATATAGGACCAACATCAATAATTATATTTTCAAACTCGAATTACCTTGAAAAATAGGACCTTGTCCATATTCATTGACTTAAGCTCCCACCATTGTCTCTGTTGGTATATTGGAAAATATTGGAAAATAAAACTAATTAAGAAAAAATAAATACATATTTATACATATACAAGTATTACCTGACCACCGCAAGTATAAAGTTTTTGGATCATAATTTTCATCTTCAGGGCGTCGTTTATTGACATCTCTGCGGTTCCTATTCAGAATTCAAGGACAAAAAGTGATTCATCAAAACAATAATGACATACAACTAGCTGTCATTCGTAATGGTTTAGAAACCAGAAGTGGAGGTAAAATGAGGATGTGTAAATTATGTATAGAGGTAGTGACTAGTAGGATTGAAGAGATAATACTTAAGATATAGTTGATATGTAACATGATTTAAAAAAAACCCCAATTTAAGAAATTAGGGTTTTGATTTTAAAAAACCCCCAAATTAAAACTTACCAATTTGAAATTAGTGGTGTCGGAGGTGAGAGGTGGTGGACGGAGGTAGGTGCTGGTGGACGGAGGTGAGTAGAGCAGAGGTGAGTTGTGGTGGTGAGAGACGAGAGAGAGAGGGTCGGGGTTAGAGTAAGAGAGACATAGTGAGATGAGGGGGGAATAATTTAGTTTTAGTCGGGGGGAGTAGAGTGAGACGAGAGGGGGGAAAATTGATAAGGGGAGAAAATAATTGGTATAATGGGGGGAATTAATCACAAAATTTTTACCAAGGGGGAAACAAATTGAAGTGGGCGGGCGTTGAATTTTTTTAGTCGAACTTTAGACATCAGTTCTAAAATAAGCGATGTCTTCAAACAACAAAGACATCAGATTAACGCGGGGTGATGTTATTACATCTTTTAACATCAGTGGTATTAGTAACCGATGTGTGTGATGTCTATTGAACATTTTCTTGTAGTGTCTCCTAATATTACTGAGCAGAAACAAAGACCTATTCTAATGCTTTTAATACGGGTCTGACAGTAACATTCTAATTTATTCTCAACATTAAACATAAACATAAGCCCATCAACTTAACCAAAGCCCAAACAAATAAAACAAGTTACAAAACGAGCCGAAATAAAATGGTGCATATGCGGTCTTAGGGTGATTTCTAAGAAGGGTAAAAATTCCATTGGCTCCCCCTTCTACATGTACATAAAAAGAAAAAGAGATGTCGTACGTCATGACTAATTATCGTGTATAGTACGGTAGAAGCGCAGTGTCCTTCTCCAGATACAATCACATTGTTCCAATTGGAAATTGTACTGCAACAGTATAGGCTTAGTTATGGATAATGTTGATAGTGGTTATATAACATTCATTTTTTTGCTCATTCTTGCTTTATTAATTGATGAACATTCTTTCGCTCATTCTTACTTTGTTATATATTAAATCTTTTAGTAAAAAGAGAACATAGTCGGTTGCTCTGTACTATGAGAAAGGGAAGTGGAAGATTCATCCTTGAGATAGTTCAGTTCAGAATGGATAATGCCAAAGTTTGATAGGTTCCAGCTAGTAGTAGTGAGACTTATGTACAAGTATGGTTTGTATAACCACACCTTAGTAGAACTATGTTATCTATTAATGTAACTTCTTGTAGAGGTTGTGCTTAATTGTGTGAGATCCTAGATAGTACATTTGGTTTGTAATAACTAATGGTACTTTAGTATATCATTTCTAAGTCTATAACTTTTGTGTATAAGAGATTGGAGTCCATGCTCTTGTTTTGTTGGAGTTAATACAAGGTATTCTATGATTGGATGGTGATATGACGACCTGGATCCCTGACCCCAGATCTAAGGACGTTACACTCTTCCATGCATGGTTGTGGCATGACTACGTAGAGGCCGACTTTTAATTCGTTTGAGCGTGAGAATCATCTCATTTGGAGTTTCATGTTGAGAAAAATGGAAGATTTAGTGAATGTAGCATCAGACTTAGAAATTATGTTTTCATTCAACTTTGAGGCTATGATCCGACTAGTTAGGAAGCGAATTAAAATGTGAAACTTTTATGTAAAATACTAGACACGTCCAGGAAGGTTCCCGAGAAGGTTTCGTGTCAAAAAAATGAATATTTAAGTTATTAAATATGTTAGAGTCGGGCATGGGCAAGTAAAAATCCATAAGAAACTAACTTGTTATGGTCATTCTAAACTAACTCTTAAAGGTTTTAAAGGTTTTGTTGTTATAAATTTCTTCCCTTGAAAGTGAACTTGATATTGTTATTGTTTTGTTATCCCTCCATCTTCATTCCTTATCAATTCTTAAATCCTATATGGTTCAAGTATGCATAGGTCCCCATACACGGGATTCTCTACGAGTCTAGTTACAACTAGCGGGAGTCACTATGCTAGTTTATTCCGACATTAGGTCAATAGTATCTCAAGAACTTTTCTTCAGTATGGACATTTAAATGAAGGACCCAATTACCAACCTTGTAAGCTAGAAAATCCACTGAGGATCAGGTTCATAAATGAAGAGATCCCTGTTGGAAGCTTTCACAAGCTAAAAACAAGTGCCTTGAAAGATCTACTCTACTTGGTAATTGGATCAACTCATCTATTAGAACAGCTGTGTTCTTTTGAGATTGAGGATATTCTTCAAAGAAGAAAGGGTGAAAATTCAAAGCTGGATAAATCAAAAAGGAAAACCCTGAATGCATATCCTGGAAGGGGATTTAAACTTGTTGAAGGCGTATTGAAGTTCAGAACTTATGCCTTTGGTCAAGATTATGGACAGATCTCCAGGATGCAAGAGTATGTCTCTCCAAAGTAGTCCAAAAGTACATTGATGAGATTGAAGATGATGCCATCTCTCCTGATGAGAAAGCATTGGTGGAAGGACTCAAAGAGATTCTGAAAGAAGCTCTCAACAGAGAGGATGTAGCAAGACAAAATAGGAAATCTGAAGCTAAGTGAAAATATTATCAATTCTGATCTTGTTTAGTTAAGTTGTCAACATGCATAGATTGTAAATTTGTTGTTAATGTCCATAAAAATAAATTGGGGGAGATTGTTAGGATTTATGGGTGATAGCTATAAGACAACTTAACTATTTATCTTACATGCTTAATTTTATTAAGTATGAACATACTGTCACAGGCAGAGTATGTCTTTGTAACCATTTTGTTTATTGTAAATAAGATTCTAGTACATCTTGGTAGAAGTTCATTTATTTGTTCAAGCCTCAAGAAGTGCTCAAGATGGACAACAAGAATAAATATTACTATCACAGCATTGATAGTAAGGTTACAAGAAGACAGCATGTTGCAAGTCACGACAACATATTCACTCTGACATCAACATTGGCGGAAGTCCTCAGACATCAACTTTATCTCAGCCTGACAGCAGGCTTGGAACTCCTTACAGCATCTATTGCGGGGACTTCTTACTGTCACCAAAAGAACATTCATGTGACAACAAGCTTGAGGATCAGGATACTGTCATGAAGGGATAACATTTGTATTGGGGATCTACCCAGTCAAACTTGTGACAGTTTGGATGTTCAAGAAACAGGCGTGTTGCAGTATCCCAACACTGCATCAGGTCTGCAAGACTACGATCGAAGCTTGAGAGATCATATGACAAACTTACCAATTCAAGAGTATGACAAATCAACATCTACTGAATTGTATTAGCTAACTATAGAATGTATCTAGATTACTTTTCCCAGTAATGTTAAACTTGTTTGTACAGCAATTTAGGAAATACTCACGGGTAGACAATTTGTAAGAAGCTGCCACATGAAAATGACAGCAGCTTCACAAACCCATGATGAGAGAGATAGGATTAGTTTACTTAGACTATCTCTCAATTCATTCAATGTATCACTCGAGAAATTGAAGCTCAAGAAAACAGACATTTTCTTGAGGTTGTAGCAACCCATTGCAAAATAAATAAAACATTTATTTTGTGAGAAATTCTCTTGTGTCTACTTGTATTTGCAATTCATAAACTGATAATCCTTAATCTTAGTTTTAAGTTGTTGGAACGTAGATTGAGATTTATCAGTATTGCATTCAACCCCCCCCTTCTGCAATAGTCAAGGACCAACAGGAAATCTTACAAATGTATAATGTGATGTGTTGGTGCAAAAAAATTGGAATGTAATATTATTCTAGGCATATTTCTAATTTTGAATGAATTAAATGGATTTTCGGCTCACTAACTCTATTTCGAACTAACTTTTTTCACGATTCAAACTTTTTAATTTCGAACTAACGTTTTAACAATTCCAACTTTTTAACTAATTTGAAGGCATACAAATCTTATAACTATTTAATATGGTGTGTTGATCCAAAAAAATTGAATGATTTCATCATTCTAGGCATATTTCTAATTTTAAATGAATTAAAATGGATTTTCGGCTCACTAACACTATTTCGAACTAACATTTTTCACATCCAACTTTTTAATTAATTTGAAGGCTTACAAATCTTATCCCTGTTTAATATGATGTGTTGATCCAAAAAAGTTGGATGATTTCATCATTCAGGCATATCTGTAATTTTAAATGAATTAGAATGGATTTCCGGCTCATTTACACTATTTTGAACCACTTTTTTTTACAATTTCAAATTTTTAAGTAAACAAATAATCTAATTGGTGCAAAAAAATTGGATACTTATATAATTATAGGCTAATAATCTAATTTTATATGAATTCAAAAGGATTTTCGGCTCACTTACACTATTTTGAACCACCTTTTTTTTGCAATTTCCAATTTTTAAGCAATCTGAAGGTTTGGACATCTTGAAAATATATAATGTGATATGTTGGTGCAAAAAAATGGGATACTTTTATCATTCGAGGCTAATTTCTAATTTTAAAGGAATTTAAATGAATTTTCGGCTTTCTTACGTTTTGAACTAACTTTTTCACATTTCCAACTTTCTAAGAAATTAGAAGGTTTGGAAATCTTACAAATGTATAACGTGATGTGTTTGTGCAAAAAAATTGGTTGAATTTATCATTCTAAGGTAATTTCTGACTTTGAATTAATTAAAAATGAATTTTCCGCTAATCTATCAAATTTTTTATTAAAGGTTTATGAATGTTTTTGTTTGTCCACATTTTATAGTTTTTGTCATTTATTTGTTTGTTATAATTTGTAGTCTGTGTTGAAATGGTCATGTCAATGTTATGCATTTTGATAGTAAAAGAGAGGAGTGGGGACAAAACTCCAGGCTGCAATTTTACACTCGGTAACTTACGACGATCTTCTTAATTCCTCGTAATTCTGGATAACTTACGACTGATTAAGAAGATAATCGTAATTCTGGGTAACTTACGATGGATAATCCGTCAGTCGTCGTAATCTATAGTGGTCGGGGAAGCGGTAGTCGGGGTAGTGGCAATGGTAGCTCGAGGGCAGTGGCAATGGTGGCTCGGGGGAAGTGATGGCAGTGGTGGTCGGGAAAGCGGTGGTTGGGGGAGTGGAAATGGTGGCTCGGGGGGCAATGTTGGCCCAGGGGCCTGGCCAATGATGATAGTGGTGGTCGGGGAATCAATGGTCAGGGTACTAACAATGGTGGTCGGGGGACAATGATGGGAGCGTGGCTCGGGGTAGCCTTAGGGACGAAGATGAAAATGCTGAGTGTGTTTAGTGGGACGAACCGGGGAGGCAGATTGTTCCACTTGGAGTATATGCTGATCCTCGTAGACACAAGGCACGTGGCTATTCTCCGAGCGGATTTGGTACATACCCTGCGACCCCGACAAGTGTTCGGATTGCTGGTAACGTGTAAGTTCTCAATATTTACAAATAATAGATGAAAGTTTGGAAGGTTTTTTTTTTTGGACTTTACTGTGGACTCATATTATTACACTAACTTTAGAATTTGCTCATTTGTCTTTGGATTTGCTATAAGGTATTATTAGAGGTATTTGTTTATTCACATATATCATAATAAGTTATCGAGGTGAAATGCACAATATGGCTGTGTTGTACAACTTTGTACACTAAATATGGTTAGATTGAGGCTGATATAAGTTTTGTAACTTCAAGGAATTATATATTTATAATAAAGCAGAAATTTAATATATTATAAGCTAGAAGCTTATAATTTGCTATAAGCTGAAATTTAATATATTGCCTTAGTATCAACAATAATCTAAGTCTGAATTGATCATCTTAAGCTCAATAGACAGGTATTTTCCATAGCAAGTAAGCTGAGATACTTAGAAACCTATGTCACATTATAATTAAGTTTAGTCTAATATTGGTATGTTTCAAATATCTAATCATTTCTTATAAAAAAAAAAATCTTTCTGTTGGAGATATAATTACACTCACTACAAGATATAATTACACTCACTACAAGATATAATTACACTCGTATTTACCAACGGAATTTAGCGACGAAATTAGTTTCGTTGGTAATTGGTGTCGGATTGGTAACGGAATTGAGATTACAAAAAGTCAAACCAACTACTAACTGAAGAACAACGACTTAATAACAGAAATATAGCAACGGAAATATTCCGTCGCTAAAAAAGGCACCAAGGCATCCCGCCCAAGTGTCTGATATTTTCGTAAGAGCCTAGCGATGGAATTGCAACTGATATTACTAACGGACCGATTCAACCGTTATTATTATAGCAACCAGATTTTAGAAAAATGATAGAAAACCATTGGTATTGGTTAGCATTTTCGGATGAGTTTTTATAAGTTAAGATGTAACGTAACGGTTTTTTAAAACCATTACAATAGAGTTTAAAAAGTCTAAAAGTTGAAAGCTATTGCAATGATTTTAGAAAGGAGTTGCTATAGATAACATAAAATTTTCACAAATTTTAGCCGAGCTCCGAAAAAAAGGAGCGGGCTTTGTAAAAAACTAGTACTTGTTTGCCCGGGCTTCGCCCGGATTTTGGAACCATGAAAGTGTATTAGCTTTACCAACTTTATATAACTTTATATACAAAGTTATAATTTAGATTAGTGAATTAAAGTTGTATGCTTTAATTTAGTTTAAGGTTTAATGTGTGTAACAATTTTAAATATAAATATTAAAAGTGAAATGTTATATCTCAAAGTATAACATTTATTATAATTGTAATAATATTTTATTTCTTGTGATTACAAAAGAAGATTTTTAAAATTTAGATTAGTGTAAAAATATATTATAATTTACATTTTATTATAATACAATAGTATATTAAGTTTAGTTGGTCTTATATAATATTTTTGTTTTGAGTAATTCTTTTCAGAAAAAATTATAATAAGAATTGTTAAAATTATAAAATTAATTCTGTACACAAAATTGTTATTTAACAGTTACTGCATATGTTTGTAATTAGACTTTTCAAAATATGATGTATTAGTTGGTGTTTAAGATATTTATACATAAACATTTTCATATAAAAAACTGTAATTGAAGGGCAACAAACTATTAAATAATATACTATTTTAATTTATATTACGCTTTAGCACAAAGTTGTTTATGAACTTTTTTTCGAGTAAATATATAAACTCAATCTTTCAAAAAGAGTACATAAATACAAAAAATATAAGATATATTTAATTGATAATATTAGTTTATTTTGTTTCTTTTGTCTTAAAAAATTAGTAGAATCCATTTAAAATAGAAAGTTGTTAAGTTTAAGATGTTACTATATAAATTTTACAAAATCTAAATTGATAATCTTATAGTAGTAAAAGTGAATTTTGTATTATTTAGATTTAGTTTAGAAAAAAAAATAGTTAATGATAATTATTAAAAACTGTGGAATAATGCATAGCTTATGTTAAGTGTTGATAATTGAGAAAAATAATTGTAGTAAGCTAATAATTGTTTTAAATGAAACTTTGCATTTTAAATTTTAAAAATCTATTCTTGTTAAATATTTTATTGGCAAAATGTGTTGAGTTATTAATAGCTTGGGTTGTTTGTAATGATTAGTCGGTGTATACATGTAGGTGTCCTTTTGTTTATGTTAGAACTATTTTGATGTTATAAATAGATAAAACGGGAACCATGAAAATTATGAAATTGTATTAGCTTTACCAACCTTATATACAAAGTTATAATTTAGATTAGTAAATTAAAGTAGTATGCTTAAATTTAGTTTAAAGTTTTATATGTGTAACAATTTTAACCATATGATAATTATTAAAAGTGAAATATTATATCTCAAAGTATAATATTTATATTTTATTTTGTACTTTATTGCAATAGTGTTTTATTTCTTGTTATTACAAAAGATGATGTTGAAATTTTAGATTAGTGTAAAAATATAATATAATTTACACCTTTATTATAATACAATAGTATATTAAGTTTAGTTGGTCCTATTATATAATAGTTTCATTTAATTCTTTTCAGAAAAAATTATAATAAGAATTGTTAAAAGTATAAAATTTAATTTTGTACACAAAATTAATTTTTATACTTTTACATTTGACTTTTCAAATTACTTACTGAGTTACTGCAGATTTTGACATTTGACTTTTCAAAATATAATGTAGTAGTTGGTTTTTAATTAAGATATTTATACATAAACTTTTTAATATAAAAAAATTGTAATTTAAGGGCAACAAACTATTAAATAATATACTGTTTTAATTTATATTACGGTTTAGCACAAAGTTGACATAAATACTAAGATATATTTAATTGATAATGATAATTATTAAAAACTCACTTTAAAAGGTGGAATAATGCATATTAAAAAGTTATAATTTATGAAGTGAGAAGGTGTTAAATACTTGGAAGCTTATGTAAAGTGTTGATAATTGAGAAAAATAATTGTTTTAAATGAAACTTTGTATTTTAAATTTTAAAAGTGTATTCATATCAAGTGTTAAATATTTTATCGGCATGTTGTTTTATTAATAGCTTGGGAGTGTTAAATATTTTATCGGCATGTTGTTTTATTAATAGCTTGGGTTGTTTGAAGGGTTGTTTGTAATGATTAGTTGGTGCATATACCTAGTGTCTTTTTATTTAGGTTAATTATGAAATTGTATTAGTATAATTTAGATTAGTAAATTAAAGTAGTATGCTTAAATTTAGTTTAAAGTTTTATATGTGTAACAATTTTAACGATATGATAACTATTAAAAGTGAAATATTATATCTCAAAGTATAACATTTATATTTTATTTTGTACTTTATTGCAATAGTGTTTTATTTCTTGTGATTACAAAAGATGATGTTGAAATTTTAGATTAGTGTAAAAATATAATATAATTTACGACTTTATTATAATACATTAGTATATTAAGTTTAGTTGGTCCTATATAATAGTTTCATTTAATTCTTTTCAGAAAAAATTATAATAAGAATTGTTAAAAGTATAAAAATTAATTTTGTACACAAAATTGTTAAGTTAACATTTGACTTTTCAAAATATAATGTAGTAGTTGTTGTTTAATTAAGATATTTATACATAAACTTTTTAATATAAAAAATTATAATTTAAGGGCAACAAACTATTAAATAATATACTGTTTTAATTTATATTACGATTTAGCACAAAGTTGACATAAATACAAAACGTTTAAGATATATTTAATTGATAACATTAGTTTATTTTGTTTCATTTGTCTTAAAAAAATTAGTAGAATCTATTTAAAATAGAAAGTTATTAAGTTTAAATGTTAGTATGTAAATTTTACAAAATATAAAGTGATAATTTTTTTATAATTTAGATTAGTAAATTAAAGCAGTATGCTTAAATTTATTTTAAAGTTTTATATGTGTAACAATTTTAACGATATGATAACTATTAAAAGTGAAATATTATATCTCAAAGTATAACATTTATATTTTATTTTGTACTTTATTGCAATAGTGTTTTATTTCTTGGGATTACAAAAGATGATGTTGAAATTTTAGATTAGTGTAAAAATATAATATAATTTACAACTTTATTATAATACAATAGTATATTAAGTTTAGTTAGTCCTATATAATAGTTTCATTTAATTCTTTTCAGAAAAAATTATAATAAGAATTGTTAAAAGTATAAAAATTAATTTTGTACACAAAATTGTTACGTAATAGTTACTGAGTTACTGCAAATGTTTGACATTTGACTTTTCAAAATATAATGTAGTAGTTGGTGTCTAATTAAGATATTTATACATAAACTTTTTAATATAAAAAATTGTAATTTAAGGGCAATAAACTATTAAATAATATACTGTTTTAATTTATATTACGGTTTAGCACAAAGTTGACATAAATACAAAACGTTTAAGATATATTTAATTGATAACATTAGTTTATTTTGTTTCATTTGTCTTAAAAAATTAGTAGAATCTATTTAAAATAGAAAGTTATTCAGTTTAAATGTTAGTATGTAAATTTTACAAAATATAAAGTGATAATTTTATAGTAGTATGTTGGGTGTGTTAATAAGTTTGTATGTGACTGTTTGAAAGATTGTTTGTAATGATTAATTGGGTTTAGAAAAAAAAATAGTTAATGATAATTATTAAAAACTCACACTAAAAGGTGGAATAATGCATAGCTTATGTTAAGTGTTGATAATTGAGAAAAATAATTGTAGTAAGCTAATAATTGTTTTAAATGAAACTTTGCATTTTAAATTTTAAAAATCTATTCTTGTTAAATATTTTATTGGCAAAATGTGTTGAGTTATTAATAGCTTGGGTTGTTTGTAATGATTAGTCGGTGTATACATGTAGGTGTCTTTTTGTTTATGTTAGAACTATTTTGATGTTATAAATAGATAAAACGGGAACCATGAAAATTATGAAATTGTATTAGCTTTACCAACCTTATATACAAAGTTATAATTTAGATTAGTAAATTAAAGTAGTATGCTTAAATTTAGTTTAAAGTTTTATATGTGTAACAATTTTAACCATATGATAATTATTAAAAGTGAAATATTATATCTCAAAGTATAATATTTATATTTTATTTTGTACTTTATTGCAATAGTGTTTTATTTCTTGTTATTACAAAAGATGATGTTGAAATTTTAGATTAGTGTAAAAATATAATATAATTTACACCTTTATTATAATACAATAGTATATTAAGTTTAGTTGGTCCTATTATATAATAGTTTCATTTAATTCTTTTCAGAAAAAATTATAATAAGAATTGTTAAAAGTATAAAATTTAATTTTGTACACAAAATTAATTTTTATACTTTTACATTTGACTTTTCAAATTACTTACTGAGTTACTGCAGATTTTGACATTTGACTTTTCAAAATATAATGTAGTAGTTGGTTTTTAATTAAGATATTTATACATAAACTTTTTAATATAAAAAAATTGTAATTTAAGGGCAACAAACTATTAAATAATATACTGTTTTAATTTATATTACGGTTTAGCACAAAGTTGACATAAATACTAAGATATATTTAATTGATAATGATAATTATTAAAAACTCACTTTAAAAGGTGGAATAATGCATATTAAAAAGTTATAATTTATGAAGTGAGAAGGTGTTAAATACTTGGAAGCTTATGTAAAGTGTTGATAATTGAGAAAAATAATTGTTTTAAATGAAACTTTGTATTTTAAATTTTAAAAGTGTATTCATATCAAGTGTTAAATATTTTATCGGCATGTTGTTTTATTAATAGCTTGGGAGTGTTAAATATTTTATCGGCATGTTGTTTTATTAATAGCTTGGGTTGTTTGAAGGATTGTTTGTAATGATTAGTTGGTACATATACCTAGTGTCTTTTTATTTAGGTTAATTATGAAATTGTATTAGTATAATTTAGATTAGTAAATTAAAGTAGTATGCTTAAATTTAGTTTAAAGTTTTATATGTGTAACAATTTTAACGATATGATAACTATTAAAGGTGAAATATTATATCTCAAAGTATAACATTTATATTTTATTTTGTACTTTATTGCAATAGTGTTTTATTTCTTGTGATTACAAAAGATGATGTTGAAATTTTAGATTAGTGTAAAAATATAATATAATTTACGACTTTATTATAATACATTAGTATATTAAGTTTAGTTGGTCCTATATAATAGTTTCATTTAATTCTTTTCAGAAAAAATTATAATAAGAATTGTTAAAAGTATAAAAATTAATTTTGTACACAAAATTGTTAAGTTAACATTTGACTTTTCAAAATATAATGTAGTAGTTGTTGTTTAATTAAGATATTTATACATAAACTTTTTAATATAAAAAATTATAATTTAAGGGCAACAAACTATTAAATAATATACTGTTTTAATTTATATTACGATTTAGCACAAAGTTGACATAAATACAAAACGTTTAAGATATATTTAATTGATAACATTAGTTTATTTTGTTTCATTTGTCTTAAAAAAATTAGTAGAATCTATTTAAAATAGAAAGTTATTAAGTTTAAATGTTAGTATGTAAATTTTACAAAATATAAAGTGATAATTTTTTTATAATTTAGATTAGTAAATTAAAGCAGTATGCTTAAATTTATTTTAAAGTTTTATATGTGTAACAATTTTAACGATATGATAACTATTAAAAGTGAAATATTATATCTCAAAGTATAACATTTATATTTTATTTTGTACTTTATTGCAATAGTGTTTTATTTCTTGGGATTACAAAAGATGATGTTGAAATTTTAGATTAGTGTAAAAATATAATATAATTTACAACTTTATTATAATACAATAGTATATTAAGTTTAGTTAGTCCTATATAATAGTTTCATTTAATTCTTTTCAGAAAAAATTATAATAAGAATTGTTAAAAGTATAAAAATTAATTTTGTACACAAAATTGTTACGTAATAGTTACTGAGTTACTGCAAATGTTTGACATTTGACTTTTCAAAATATAATGTAGTAGTTGGTGTCTAATTAAGATATTTATACATAAACTTTTTAATATAAAAAATTGTAATTTAAGGGCAATAAACTATTAAATAATATACTGTTTTAATTTATATTACGGTTTAGCACAAAGTTGACATAAATACAAAACGTTTAAGATATATTTAATTGATAACATTAGTTTATTTTGTTTCATTTGTCTTAAAAAATTAGTAGAATCTATTTAAAATAGAAAGTTATTCAGTTTAAATGTTAGTATGTAAATTTTACAAAATATAAAGTGATAATTTTATAGTAGTATGTTGGGTGTGTTAATAAGTTTGTATGTGACTGTTTGAAAGATTGTTTGTAATGATTAATTGGGTTTAGAAAAAAAAATAGTTAATGATAATTATTAAAAACTCACACTAAAAGGTGGAATAATGCATAGCTTATGTTAAGTGTTGATAATTGAGAAAAATAATTGTAGTAAGCTAATAATTGTTTTAAATGAAACTTTGCATTTTAAATTTTAAAAATCTATTCTTGTTAAATATTTTATTGGCAAAATGTGTTGAGTTATTAATAGCTTGGGTTGTTTGTAATGATTAGTCGGTGTATACATGTAGGTGTCTTTTTGTTTATGTTAGAACTATTTTGATGTTATAAATAGATAAAACGGGAACCATGAAAATTATGAAATTGTATTAGCTTTACCAACCTTATATACAAAGTTATAATTTAGATTAGTAAATTAAAGTAGTATGCTTAAATTTAGTTTAAAGTTTTATATGTGTAACAATTTTAACCATATGATAATTATTAAAAGTGAAATATTATATCTCAAAGTATAATATTTATATTTTATTTTGTACTTTATTGCAATAGTGTTTTATTTCTTGTTATTACAAAAGATGATGTTGAAATTTTAGATTAGTGTAAAAATATAATATAATTTACACCTTTATTATAATACAATAGTATATTAAGTTTAGTTGGTCCTATTATATAATAGTTTCATTTAATTCTTTTCAGAAAAAATTATAATAAGAATTGTTAAAAGTATAAAATTTAATTTTGTACACAAAATTAATTTTTATACTTTTACATTTGACTTTTCAAATTACTTACTGAGTTACTGCAGATTTTGACATTTGACTTTTCAAAATATAATGTAGTAGTTGGTTTTTAATTAAGATATTTATACATAAACTTTTTAATATAAAAAAATTGTAATTTAAGGGCAACAAACTATTAAATAATATACTGTTTTAATTTATATTACGGTTTAGCACAAAGTTGACATAAATACTAAGATATATTTAATTGATAATGATAATTATTAAAAACTCACTTTAAAAGGTGGAATAATGCATATTAAAAAGTTATAATTTATGAAGTGAGAAGGTGTTAAATACTTGGAAGCTTATGTAAAGTGTTGATAATTGAGAAAAATAATTGTTTTAAATGAAACTTTGTATTTTAAATTTTAAAAGTGTATTCATATCAAGTGTTAAATATTTTATCGGCATGTTGTTTTATTAATAGCTTGGGAGTGTTAAATATTTTATCGGCATGTTGTTTTATTAATAGCTTGGGTTGTTTGAAGGATTGTTTGTAATGATTAGTTGGTACATATACCTAGTGTCTTTTTATTTAGGTTAATTATGAAATTGTATTAGTATAATTTAGATTAGTAAATTAAAGTAGTATGCTTAAATTTAGTTTAAAGTTTTATATGTGTAACAATTTTAACGATATGATAACTATTAAAGGTGAAATATTATATCTCAAAGTATAACATTTATATTTTATTTTGTACTTTATTGCAATAGTGTTTTATTTCTTGTGATTACAAAAGATGATGTTGAAATTTTAGATTAGTGTAAAAATATAATATAATTTACGACTTTATTATAATACATTAGTATATTAAGTTTAGTTGGTCCTATATAATAGTTTCATTTAATTCTTTTCAGAAAAAATTATAATAAGAATTGTTAAAAGTATAAAAATTAATTTTGTACACAAAATTGTTAAGTTAACATTTGACTTTTCAAAATATAATGTAGTAGTTGTTGTTTAATTAAGATATTTATACATAAACTTTTTAATATAAAAAATTATAATTTAAGGGCAACAAACTATTAAATAATATACTGTTTTAATTTATATTACGATTTAGCACAAAGTTGACATAAATACAAAACGTTTAAGATATATTTAATTGATAACATTAGTTTATTTTGTTTCATTTGTCTTAAAAAAATTAGTAGAATCTATTTAAAATAGAAAGTTATTAAGTTTAAATGTTAGTATGTAAATTTTACAAAATATAAAGTGATAATTTTTTTATAATTTAGATTAGTAAATTAAAGCAGTATGCTTAAATTTATTTTAAAGTTTTATATGTGTAACAATTTTAACGATATGATAACTATTAAAAGTGAAATATTATATCTCAAAGTATAACATTTATATTTTATTTTGTACTTTATTGCAATAGTGTTTTATTTCTTGGGATTACAAAAGATGATGTTGAAATTTTAGATTAGTGTAAAAATATAATATAATTTACAACTTTATTATAATACAATAGTATATTAAGTTTAGTTGGTCCTATATAATAGTTTCATTTAATTCTTTTCAGAAAAAATTATAATAAGAATTGTTAAAAGTATAAAAATTAATTTTGTACACAAAATTGTTACGTAATAGTTACTGAGTTACTGCAAATGTTTGACATTTGACTTTTCAAAATATAATGTAGTAGTTGGTGTTTAATTAAGATATTTATACATAAACTTTTTAATATAAAAAATTGTAATTTAAGGGCAACAAACTATTAAATAATATACTGTTTTAATTTATATTACGGTTTAGCACAAAGTTGACATAAATACAAAACGTTTAAGATATATTTAATTGATAACATTAGTTTATTTTGTTTCATTTGTCTTAAAAAATTAGTAGAATCTATTTAAAATAGAAAGTTATTCAGTTTAAATGTTAGTATGTAAATTTTACAAAATATAAAGTGATAATTTTATAGTAGTATGTTGGGCGTGTTAATAAGTTTGTATGTGACTGTTTGAAAGATTGTTTGTAATGATTAGTTGGGTTTAGAAAAAAAAATAGTTAATGATAATTATTAAAAACTCACACTAAAAGTGGAATAATGCATAGCTTATGTTAAGTGTTGATAATTGAGAAAAATAATTGTAGTAAGCTAATAATTATTTTAAATGAAACTTTGCATTTTAAATTTTAAAAATCTATTCTTGTTAAATATTTTATTGGCAAAATGTGTTGAGTTATTAATAGCTTGGGTTGTTTGTAATGATTAGTCGGTGTATACATGTAGGTGTCCTTTTGTTTATGTTAGAACTATTTTGATGTTATAAATAGATAAAACGGGAACCATTAAATTATGAAATTGTATTAGCTTTACCAACCTTATATACAAAGTTATAATTTAGATTAGTAAATTAAAGTAGTATGCTTAAATTTAGTTTAAAGTTTTATATGTGTAACAATTTTAACCATATGATAATTATTAAAAGTGAAATATTATATCTCAAAGTATAATATTTATATTTTATTTTGTACTTTATTGCAATAGTGTTTTATTTCTTGTTATTACAAAAGATGATGTTGAAATTTTAGATTAGTGTAAAAATATAATATAATTAACACCTTTATTATAATACAATAGTATATTAAGTTTAGTTGGTCCTATTATATAATAGTTTCATTTAATTCTTTTCAGAAAAAATTATAATAAGAATTGTTAAAAGTATAAAATTTAATTTTGTACACCAAATTAATTTTTATACTTTTACATTTGACTTTTCAAATTACTTACTGAGTTACTGCAGATTTTGACATTTGACTTTTCAAAATATAATGTAGTAGTTGGTTTTTAATTAAGATATTTATACATAAACTTTTTAATATAAAAAATTGTAATTTAAGGGCAACAAACTATTAAATAATATACTGTTTTAATTTATATTACGGTTTAGCACAAAGTTGACATAAATACTAAGATATATTTAATTGATAATGATAATTATTAAAAACTCACTTTAAAAGGTGGAATAATGCATATTAAAAAGTTATAATTTATGAAGTGAGAAGGTGTTAAATACTTGGAAGCTTATGTAAAGTGTTGATAATTGAGAAAAATAATTGTTTTAAATAAAACTTTGTATTTTAAATTTTAAAAGTGTATTCATATCAAGTGTTAAATATTTTATCGGCATGTTGTTTTATTAATAGCTTGGGAGTGTTAAATATTTTATTGGCATGTTGTTTTATTAATAGCTTGGGTTGTTTGAAGGGTTGTTTGTAATGATTAGTTGGTGCATATACCTAGTGTCGTTTTATTTAGGTTAATTATGAAATTGTATTAGTATAATTTAGATTAGTAAATTAAAGTAGTATGCTTAAATTTAGTTTAAAGTTTTATATGTGTAACAATTTTAACGATATGATAACTATTAAAAGTGAAATATTATATCTCAAAGTATAACATTTATATTTTATTTTGTACTTTATTGCAATAGTGTTTTATTTCTTGTGATTACAAAAGATGATGTTGAAATTTTAGATTAGTGTAAAAATATAATATAATTTACGACTTTATTATAATATATTAGTATATTAAGTTTAGTTGGTCCTATATAATAGTTTCATTTAATTCTTTTCAGAAAAAATTATAATAAGAATTGTTAAAAGTATAAAAATTAATTTTGTACACAAAATTGTTAAGTTAACATTTGACTTTTCAAAATATAATGTAGTAGTTGTTGTTTAATTAAGATATTTATACATAAACTTTTTAATATAAAAAATTATAATTTAAGGGCAACAAACTATTAAATAATATACTGTTTTAATTTATATTACGATTTAGCACAAAGTTGACATAAATACAAAACGTTTAAGATATATTTAATTGATAACATTAGTTTATTTTGTTTCATTTGTCTTAAAAAAATTAGTAGAATCAATTTAAAATAGAAAGTTATTAAGTTTAAATGTTAGTATGTAAATTTTACAAAATATAAAGTGATAATTTTTTTTATAATTTAGATTAGTAAATTAAAGCTGCTTAAATTTAGTTTAAAGTTTTATATCTGTAACAATTTTAACGATATGATAACTATTAAAAGTGAAATATTATATCTCAAAGTATAACATTTATATTTTATTTTGTACTTTATTGCAATAGTGTTTTATTTCTTCGGATTACAAAAGATGATGTTGAAATTTTAGATTAGTGTAAAAATATAATATAATTTACACCTTTATTATAATACAATAGTATATTAAGTTTAGTTGGTCCTATTATATAATAGTTTCATTTAATTCTTTTCAGAAAAAATTATAATAAGAATTGTTAAAAGTATAAAATTTAATTTTGTACACAAAATTAATTTTTATACTTTTACATTTGACTTTTCAAATTACTTACTGAGTTACTGCAGATTTTGACATTTGACTTTTCAAAATATAATGTAGTAGTTGGTTTTTAATTAAGATATTTATACATAAACTTTTTAATATAAAAAAATTGTAATTTAATGGCAACAAACTATTAAATAATATACTGTTTTAATTTATATTACGGTTTAGCACAAAGTTGACATAAATACTAAGATATATTTAATTGATAATGATAATTATTAAAAACTCACTTTAAAAGTGGAATAATGCATATTAAAAAGTTATAATTTATGAAGTGAGAAGGTGTTAAATACTTGGAAGCTTATGTAAAGTGTTTTTTTTTTTTTTTGAAACCAAATAACTTTCATTCAAGACGAGAAATCACTCGAAATAGTCTCCACCAAATGGGTAGGAGGAGATGAAAAAACAATGAAGCAATTTAACGAGCAAGTGACTCTAGCTAAACTATGTGCCACCCTGTTTGCTTGCTTTCTAATATGACTTACACTAACCAACGGAAGACTTTGCATCATCAACTTGCAACACATAATAATGTGACCAACCTCCAGGAGATTCGCTATATTCCCAGACAAAGCACGAACCATGAGAAGTGAATCTGATTCCAATAGCACCCTCTGATTTGAAAAACTCATCACCCACGAGAGAGCTTCCCTAATCCCAATACCTTCAGCTTCGATCACTGTTGTCGGACAAGGAAAAGTTGCACATTTACCCTCTAGGAATACACCATTATGATCACGGACAACCATTCCTACTGTAAACGTCTCGGCACCAGCAAAGAACGATGCATCAACATTTACTTTGAGCACACCTGGTGGAGGAGGTTTCCATCTCTTGATGTCATCATCTTTAATCACATTCCCCTCCTTCTTCGTCTTCACAGAAACCCGAGCATCTCGCCACTCTTTCATAACTCTAAAGCTGTTTTCCATGGCTATCATTGGATTCATTCTCTGGTCATTCCAAACTCTCTTATTACGCCAAAACCATATCCCCCACAGAACAATACAGACACTGTTAATCTCCTCATGCTTTGCCGTCTCCAATTTACATAACAGCCACTCTGGAATCGAAACACCCTCTCCCATATCATATGAGACACCTACTGAAAGCCAGCAACTTCGAGCATACTGACAGTCAAAAAACAGATGGTATAGATGTTCTTCATCCGCATTACACATTGGGCACTCCAAAGGAAGGTCCACACCCTTATCCTTAAGTCTTACTCGCACTGGTACATTATTACGACACAAACGCCATATAAAAATCTTTACCTTATGGGGCAATGCCAATCTCCAAATTCGACTCCATCCTCCTGATTGGGTACTAATCGAACTTCCAGCGTACAGATCATGCCAAAACCGATATCCAGTCTTCACATTATATTGACCATCAATAGACTTGGACCAAACTATTCTATCATCAACTTGATGTTGGGGCACATTCGTTGCCAGAATAGCTAGTGCATCCTCCGAGCTGAACAGTTCACGAACCTTCTCAGAATTCCAGATCTTTGACTCTGGATAAAATAAAGACGAAACCTTCTCACTTCTTCCCTCATACAACTGCAAGTAAGCTACTCTATAGTCCTTCTTACGTGCCAACCATGGATCCCTAGTAGCTCTTACAGTTTGCCCATCACCAACCACCCATCTGAAACCTCGAGACAAATATTCCTTCGCTTGCCAAATGCCAGTCCATATGAAACTAGCTTTTGTCCCTCTACATGCCTCTAGAATATTTCCATCCGGAAAATAACGAGCTTTAATCACTCTTGAGACCAGTAAATCAGGTTGCTGGATGCATCGCCATATATGCTTGCCTAACAGAGCTACATTAAAACCGTAAAGATTACGAAAGCCCATTCCCCCCTTGCATTTTGACATAGCCATAGACTCCCATGAGTGCCATCGAATACCCGTACCTCGATTAGCTCCTGAACTCCACCAGTATGCATTAAACAACCTTTCAATCTCTTGGGTTAACGATTTTGGCAACAAAAAACACGTCATAGCATAAGAAGGAAGGGATTGAGCCACGTTTCTGATTAAGACTGTCTTCCCCGCCCTCGAAATTGGCTTTGATCTCCAACTTTCTATCCGTTTACACACTCTCTCCTTCAAAAAGCCAAACACTTTCTTTTTCGATCGCCCAACCAAAGATGGCAGTCCCAAGTAGTTACTATTAGAGATATCTCCATAAACTCCCAACACCCCAGAGATTTCTACTTGTTTATCACGCCTGACGTTCGAACTAAAAAATATACCAGACTTCGAGTAGTTGACAGCTTGACCTGATACACCCTCATAAGCATCTAAAATGTTCTTCACCTGGACTACTTCTTCCGTAGATGCCTTGAAAAACAAGAAGCTGTCATCAGCAAACAGCAAGTGTGTTATTTCCGGAGCATTCTGACTAATTCGACAACCATGTAACCTTCCTTCATGAGCTGCATTATCCAGTAAATTAGAGAGCCCCTCCACACAGAAAAGAAATAAATACGGGGAGAGAGGATCTCCTTGCCGTAAACCCCTCTTCGGGCAGATTGGACCAACACTCGACCCATTAAAACACACCTCATAAGAAACTGTTGTCACACACCTCATTATCCAACTAACCCATTTAGAACAAAAACCCAGATCATACATCCTTTGCTTCAAATAACCCCAGTTCACCCTATCATAAGCTTTACTGATGTCTAACTTTAAAGCAACACTTCCTTCTTGGTTCCTCTTTTCCCCTCGCATATGATGAATAACCTCAAAAGCCACAAGAATATTGTCTGAAATACACCTTCCCGGGACAAAAGCAGACTGTTTTTCCGATATGAGAGACGGCAATATATTCTTTAGTCTATTCGCCAGCACTTTTGCCATTACCTTATACAAAACGTTACACAGAGCTATAGGACGGAAATCTTTAAGTGAACACGCATTGTCCCTCTTAGGAATCAGGACAACATTTGTGTTATTTAAATCAGATGGAAAAGGAGTACCTTGCATCCAACCCTTACAACACTCGAAGACCTCCCCACCCAAAATATTCCAAAAGTTTTGATAGAACGCAGGGTTCAAGCCATCCGGTCCTGACGCTTTATCAGGATGCATCTGACCCATGGCCACCGTAAATTCCTCAAAGGTCATTTCAGCTACTAATTCCTTGTTCTGCTCCTGTGATACCAGCCGAGGAGCCACACTATTACCATTCATTTCAATCTCACCAGGTTCAGCAAAAACCTTCCGGAAGTAATCTTTAATCATCTCCCCCATATCCTCCTGTTGATCAACTCGAGTACCCTCGTCTGTCACCAAAAAATTGATACGGTTCGCCTTCCTCTTTGCAGTCGCACTAGCATGAAAAAACTTAGTGTTTTCATCCCCCTCTTTCAGCCAAAACAGTTTTGCACGCTGCTTCCAATAAATCTCCTCATGAAGTAAAATTTCATTCATTCTATCTCTAGCCACCAAATACTCTTTCACACTTTGGTCATCTCTCTTCTCTCGTAAAGAATCAAGCAAAGCTTTCTGCAATTTTAATTTCTCCTTAAACTTATTGAAAAAATTTCGACCCCACTTCTCCATATACCTTGAAACAGACATTAACTTTGGAATCAAATGAGAAGCAGGCAGATTCTCCCAGCAAACTTTGACATCCTTCTTAAACGATTCCTCCTTGAGCCAAGTATTCTCAAACTTGAACCTGAACATCCTCTTCGGCACACTAACATTTAAACACTCTAAAAAGAGTGCATCATGGTCTGAGACTGCCGTAGCAACAACCGATAATTTACAAAGTGGAAATAAACTCCACCAAACCATGGTCGCAAAAGCTCTATCCAAACGTTCTTGAACCCATTCAGCTGTACCCCTACTTTTCTCCCACGTAAAACAGCCACCATTTAGATCCAGCTCCGATAATAAACTACTATCCACCGCATTACGAAAACCCCTCATTAGAGAATCAGGATGAGGGTGAATGCCCTTTTTATCTGACTTATAGAGAAGATCATTAAAATCCCCCATGATACACCATGGGAGATTCGATTCAGAAGCCAGCTTGCAAATTAAATCCCACGACTGTTTCCTTCTTGCTCGTTCTGGAAAGCCATAGAAACATGATAATCTCCACTTCTGAACATTATTTTCACTAAAAACCAGATCCACGTGATTTTGCGAGTAACCAGTGATACTACACTCTGCTCTACTCTTCCATAACACCGCTAATCCTCCGCTCCTACCTACTCGATCAACTGAAAAACATTGAGCATATCCCACCTTTATTCGTAACTCTTCAACCTTACTAGCTACAGAGATTGTCTCCATTAAAAACACTACATCAGGATTGCGATCCCTAATTAGGTCGCATAGCACACGAACTGTACGGGCTTTCCCAAGGCCCCTACAGTTCCAGCTTAAACAATTCATTTGGGCTGGCTGGCTTGCCTAGCAAGCCCAGCCAATACAGGACCAGAAGACTCAGTGCAATCCGAAATAGAAAGCCCAGAATCTGATTTTGTTAATTTGTAAATATTATCCACATCCATATTATCATTAGGCCCAACTCTTTGCCTCTTTCTTTCCTCTACAATCAGCCCATCAAGTTCGCCCGAACCTAGCCCACTATTCTGTTTAGATATAATTTGTTTTGAATTAACATTTCCCTCCAAACCACTACCTATATTATCTTCTTTCCTTGTATTTTCTACAATATATGCGCTATCATCAACCACCCCCCTCCTTTGCCGCTGAGATCCCTCAGATTGGGTAGGATTCAAATTTTGAAAATCCTGAACCTTATCTTTTCCATAATTATCTCCCCATTCATCCGCCTTGTCATCCCTGAGCCATTTACTCCTCCCCGGCGCCGCCCCCCGTCTTGGTGGTGCTCGGAGCCAGTTACCCCACCCTCTAACCTCCATTTCTGCCCCGCCTTCCAACCTTTTCCTGCAAAATCTCTCAGTGTGTGACAGCAATCCACAGAGAAAGCAAAAATCCCCAAGCTTTTCATACTTGCAATTAACAATGCACTCTGTCCTATCACGTTTACAGATTTTCTTTTTTCTCTTTAATGGCATTCTCACATCCACCTTGATCTTAAGCCTCATATACTCCCTCCAGATGCTTGCATTATTACTCGGATCATATGAAACAAACTTACCAAAAAAATTCCCCAATTGTTTCCCAACGGACTCTATCATAAATCCACTCGGGAGACCATATAACTGTATCCAGAATTCAATTTCATTGAGTGGCACCTTCGTAGGATCTTCACCACTTGGAATCGTACTCGTAACCAACGTAGCATTATCAAACGACCACGGCCCATTGTTCATCATCCATTGCATATCGTCCTTATGGTAAAATTGAAACAGGTACAACCCTGGTGTCAGAGTTTTGATACTAACCCCCATTGCTGGACGCCAAATATCAGCTAATTTCGATTTCATAATGCGGACATTAAGATTCTTCTCCGTCAAGAAACGACCCACCAAACACAACTCAAATCTGTTCCCATTAACATCAATCTCCTCGTCGAAAACCAGTTCTTCGTTTTCTTCATTAGAGATGTCTAGCTCTGCCATTAACGTACTTATATTCTCATCAGTAGCCATTGCGAAAAACGCCTCTCACACCCCTACGAATAGAAATGAAGAGAAAAACCTCACAGACCTCTCACAATTTCATGGAGAGAAAAAACAAGTTTGAATAATCTTCTATTCCAGCCAATTTAGCATAGTATAAATAATCCAACAAACTATTAAATAATATACTGTTTTAATTTATATTACGGTTTAGCACAAAGTTGACATAAATACTAAGATATATTTAATTGATAATGATAATTATTAAAAACTCACTTTAAAAGGTGGAATAATGCATATTAAAAAGTTATAATTTATGAAGTGAGAAGGTGTTAAATACTTGGAAGCTTATGTAAAGTGTTGATAATTGAGAAAAATAATTGTTTTAAATAAAACTTTGTATTTTAAATTTTAAAAGTGTATTCATATCAAGTGTTAAATATTTTATCGGCATGTTGTTTTATTAATAGCTTTGGAGTGTTAAATATTTTATCGGCATGTTGTTTTATTAATAGCTTGGGTTGTTTGAAGGGTTGTTTGTAATGATTAGTTGGTGCATATGTGTCTTTTTATTTAGGTTAATTATGAAATTGTATTAGTATAATTTAGATTAGTAAATTAAAGTAGTATGCTTAAATTTAGTTTAAAGTTTTATATGTGTAACAATTTTAACGATATGATAACTATTAAAAGTGAAATATTATATCTCAAAGTATAACATTTATATTTTATTTTGTACTTTATTGCAATAGTGTTTTATTTCTTGTGATTACAAAAGATGATGTTGAAATTTTAGATTAGTGTAAAAATATAATATAATTTACGACTTTATTATAATACATTAGTATATTAAGTTTAGTTGGTCCTATATAATAGTTTCATTTAATTCTTTTCAGAAAAAATTATAATAAGAATTGTTAAAAGTATAAAAATTAATTTTGTACACAAAATTGTTAAGTTAACATTTGACTTTTCAAAATATAATGTAGTAGTTGTTGTTTAATTAAGATATTTATACATAAACTTTTTAATATAAAAAATTATAATTTAAGGGCAACAAACTATTAAATAATATACTGTTTTAATTTATATTACGATTTAGCACAAAGTTGACATAAATACAAAACGTTTAAGATATATTTAATTGATAACATTAGTTTATTTTGTTTCATTTGTCTTAAAAAAATTAGTAGAATCTATTTAAAATAGAAAGTTATTAAGTTTAAATGTTAGTATGTAAATTTTACAAAATATAAAGTGATAATTTTTTTATAATTTAGATTAGTAAATTAAAGCAGTATGCTTAAATTTAGTTTAAAGTTTTATATCTGTAACAATTTTAACGATATGATAACTATTAAAAGTGAAATATTATATCTCAAAGTATAACATTTATATTTTATTTTGTACTTTATTGCAATAGTGTTTTATTTCTTGGGATTACAAAAGATGATGTTGAAATTTTAGATTAGTGTAAAAATATAATATAATTTACAACTTTATTATAATACAATAGTATATTAAGTTTAGTTGGTCCTATATAATAGTTTCATTTAATTCTTTTCAGAAAAAATTATAATAAGAATTGTTAAAAGTATAAAAATTAATTTTGTACACAAAATTGTTACGTAATAGTTACTGAGTTACTGCAAATGTTTGACATTTGACTTTTCAAAATATAATGTAGTAGTTGGTGTTTAATTAATATATTTATACATAAACTTTTTAATATAAAAAATTGTAATTTAAGGGCAACAAACTATTAAATAATATACTGTTTTAATTTATATTACGGTTTAGCACAAAGTTGACATAAATACAAAACGTTTAAGATATATTTAATTGATAACATTAGTTTATTTTGTTTCATTCGTCTTAAAAAATTAGTAGAATCTATTTAAAATAGAAAGTTATTCAGTTTGTTTAAATGTTAGTATGTAAATTTTACAAAATATAAAGTGATAATTTTATAGTAGTATGTTGGGTGTGTTAATAAGTTTGTATGTGACTGTTTGAAAGATTGTTTGTAATGATTAGTTGGTTGGTGTGTCTGTTTGAGGAGTTACGTAGGTGTCATTTCATTTAGGTTAGAACTATCAGACTTATGACGTTATAAATAGACCTCAGGATTAAGTATACCGATGATTTGAGCGCTCAACTGAAAATAATAAAAAAAGAAGAAGAAAAAAGCGGGCAATAATGCACAAAACACACAAACACACAAACATACTCTCACACACACAAACACACGGACAAAGCTGGAGATCTTAAATCGACCAAACTACTCGAAGATTAAAATTGAAGTTTGAAGCTTGAAGTTTAAATTTGGGACATTAAAGCTCTAAAACACCGGTATGTTCATACCAATTTTGGGCTTTTTTGTTCAATTCAATTTCTTGATTTTTTGGGATTTAATTAGGGTTTATGTTTTGTGTTTTGGGTACGGGTTTATGTTTGTTCAATTAGGGTTTATGTTAATCGTGTTTTTCAATTAGGGATTTTGGTGTTTGGCTTTGTGTTTTTCAATTAGGGATTTGTTTATGTGTCCTCTGTTTGAACATAAAATTAGGGATTTTGGATTTGTTTATGCATCATAAAATTTCAGTTTGCTGGCCTCCTCCTTGCGACCATCAGTTTGTTTTCATCCTCCTTGCTGGTCCAGCTGCCTGATGTATTCCTTGTTGAGAGTTTGTGACTCCCTCCTTTTCTTGTGTCTTGTTCTAACTTTCCTTCAAAGAAATTGTTATAACTTCAGGTGCTGAATTAATGTTTAACCATTTTTCTCTGCTTCTTGCCACAGTACTATAATCGTCATACCCTCTTTTCTTTTGTGTTTCACCTTCTGTTTTTGTTGCTTGTATGAATATATTGATTCAATTTATATGAATAATGAAATATTTTGTCTTTTCTTTTATCCTCTTTCCTGTTCTGTTTCTCTTTTTCTGTCAGTTTCTTTCTTCTCATGTACTAATGTATTTATACAGGTTCATGCAAATGTTTGTTTGGAAAGTGTTGTTGTTACTCAGACATTGGACTGGAAACTACATGCTTTTGAAGTTCTAGCTGAGTTTGATGGGAAAAGTCAAGCTGCTTCTATGGGACCCATGCTGGTATTTTCTGTTTGGATGCTGTTATAGTTGATTGGAGTTTTGTATAATCTTTTATGCGATGCATTTTGTTTTGTTATCTGATTTCAAGTTTGAGAAATATATTGTTGTTATAAATAAAACTGGGTAGGACTTTTGAATTGAGTGTTCGGGAATTATAACAATTGTTTCACTTAAGTAGTTATTGTGCAATAGATTTTGAGAATTGTGAAAACTTTTAAGTTCCTCGAAGAAGGGTGTAGTTTTATTTTTTAAGTTAATGAATTTTCTGATGATATTATAGTGCAGAAGCACTTGGTCTATTACAGACTTACATTTTGCTCTGTTTTTTGCCCAACATTCAGTTGTGGCAATCCTATTTTTTAAATTACACACACAATTGTAATCACATATTAAAATATTATTACATAATAACTATGCAATATAAGTTCTTGTAATACATATTAACATGCATAAAAGCATCAATAATACAATTTACCATACGTGAAGTAATCTGCACGAAGCCTGCACATAGTAAAGAAAGTAATAAAGAGGAACCTAGAACGCATATTGATTTCGAAATGTAACACTATAGTACCAAAAGGATGATTTATATGAACTAGAACCTATACTTTCTTCTATGGTGATCTGCATACACTATTGACCCCTATTTATAGAACTGAGTTATGGATAGACATACTAGCCAGTTTGTACACTCATACTTGCTAGGCCCTAGAGAGCCAAATCGCATGCACATATAGCCAAATTGCATGCATTTTTGATGTGACAGGGCGTAATGTTGGGCTCTATTGGATTAAACTTGCTCCTAAAATGCTTATACAGTGACATGTAATAATTTCTGCAGATTAATTTAAAAAAAATATTAGAAATGCTAATATATTTTAGCCTGTTTAAATCTGCAGGTTACTTTTGCCTATTATTGCATTCCCTGCAACTACAGAGTTGATTCGTGAACCACTTGGTCTTGTCTATATTATTTCCTCATCGAACTATCCCATTGGTAATTATTAAGGCAATGCAAATTCGAATTAATATTTCAATAACCTTGTGTGAAGATAATAAAATATAATAGCTCTTCGTATAAATCAACTTCAAAATAAATAGTAGGATTATCGCTGGAACCAATAATCGGAGCAATAGCAGCTGGAAATGTTGTTGTTTTAAAACCATCAGAATTAGCTCCTACATGTTCTGCAGTGGTGGCTAGTGTGATCAACAAGTACCTTGCCAGTAAAGCTATCAAAGTCTTTCAAGGTGGTGTTTCTGTCAGCCAACAACTTTTTCAACAGAAATGGGACAAGATTTTCTTCACAGGTTCTTTAATTGATTACTTTGAACTTTTAACTTAATGCAAATTATTGCCAACTAATCTTGATCTTGATCTCTCTCATTTTTCCATATTTTTTTAATAACTAAGTAATCATGAATTCAACCGATAATGATTATAATTTTTCTTCTTAATTAGTCGTTATAATTTATTCATGTTTTTTGGTTACATGACAAGGAGCTAATTATAGGATCAGATGGAGCAGAAATTGGTGGACATCACAAACATGCATCAGCAGTTAATGAATTTGAAGGAAATGTAGAAATTGGTGGACATGACAAGCCTGTATCAGAAGATGTAGAAGCTTGACTTAGCACCTCTTAGCGCATATACTTCTGTTGAGGATGAATATAAGTCAGATGGACAAGATGCTGGAGAAGATGTAGAAGCTTGACTTAGCGCCTCTTAGTGCATATTTATTTAGTTTATGTCTAAGCTTTTGGTGGATGTATATGTTAAACTAGAATTTGCACTATGTTGTTCTATTTTGCATTCCGTCGTCTTTAGATGTCTAATGGTTCGATTGGTCTTTTGGATTGGTTTGTATGAAATACCATATTAATGGTGGATTTATATATAAACGAAAAGGTCATGTCCAATTTTTCTTTTATAAAACCATTGTCATTGCTTCTAATACTGTTGCCATTTATTGTCATTTTCTTATTAAAAACATTGCTATTAGATAGAATTATGTTGCCATAGCCACGTGAAACGTTGCCATAACCTATGTATTGCAATACTAAAGAAGAAACAGAGATCAAGAATAGGTTGTTATATGCTATTGCAATGAATTTAAATTATTGCTATATACTGGAAAACGTTCCTATAAAAGACTATTGCAATGATATTAAGGCGTTGCTATATGGTAGTAACTCATTGCTATAGGGGTCTACGCCAACCCAAGCAAAGTTAACGCCCAATTTTACCAAAAGCATTACAATAGACTCTATGGCAACTGATTTAGGCCCTATAGTAACTATAATATGGAGTTGCTATAGCCAATCTATGGTGTAGTGGGTAGCCTTAGGGACGAAGATGAAAATGCTGAGTTTGTTTAGTGGGACGAACCGGGGAGGCGGATTGTTCCACTTGGAGTATATGCTGATCCTCGTAGACACAAGACACGTGGCTATTCTACGAGCGGATTTGGTACATACCCTGCGACCCCGACAAGTGTTCGGATTGCTGGTAACCTGTAAGTTCTCAATATTTACAAATAATAGATGAAAGTTTGGAAGGTTTTTTTTTTTGGACTTTACTGTGGACTCATAGTATTACACTAACTTTAGAATTTGCTCATTTGTCTTTGGATTTGCTATAAGGTATTATTAGAGGTATTTGTTTATTCACATATATCATAATAATTTAATTTATCGAGGTGAAGTGCACAATATGGCTGTGTTGTACAACTTTGTACACTAAATATGGTTAGATTGAGGCTCATATAAGTTTTGTAACTTCAAGGAATTATATATTTATAATAAAGCAGAAATTTAATATAGTATAAGCTAGAAGCTTATAATTTGCTATAAGCAGAAATTTAATATATTGCCTTAGTATCAACAGTAATCTAAGTCTGAATTGACCATCTTAAGCTCAATAGACAGGTATTTTCCATAGCAAGTAAGCTGAGATACTTAGAAACCTATGTCACATTATAATTAGGTTTAGTCTAATATTGGTATGTTTCAAATATCTAATCATTTCTTAAAAAAAAAAATCTTTCTGTTGGAGATATTATTAGAGTACTAAACCAAATCTTAAGTTTCTATTTTTTGGACATTGATAAGAACCAGCTTCCATGGTTTTTTTAACTTGTGGAAGATGAAATCAAAGCTAAGGATAAAAATAAAGGGAGAGTAGATTTATATCGAGAGCAATAATGGTTGACTACGCATACTGCTTGGAATGCTTTGTATCTGTTTCACATGCGGAAGCTTTAGCACAAGAGGAATCCTTTCTCTCAAAAGAAGGTTTTGCATCATATGGACCAGATTCAACTGAATTCTCCTTCTGATCAGATGCAGAAGCTTTAGCATAAGATGAACTCAAATTAATTTCATCTTAGATTTGGACAGGGTAAACTTGATAGGCATATTTATGGCTGATGTTGCACCCTTAATTCAAAACATCATGTATCACTTTCTGTGGATATATTAATAAGTCAGTTTTGGATTTCAAACTTCAGTAATCGCTGGTGTACCTCACTCTCGTCGGTTTTAAAGAATGAATCAAGTAAAGGACCTATAAGAATTCATGTAAATTTTATGACATAGGAACAAAGCTAAATTCACATACTTGTCTATCTTAACCTTTAAAGCTTCTATAGTCTGGAAGGAAGTTGTACAACTCACAAGAAATTCAATGGTATCCCTCAACACATAGCTCCAATCTAAATTGGTTGATGAGCAATACTGAGTTCAAACCGTTCACATTCTCACTCTTACCTTTAAAGTAAACTTTGTCCTATTTCATTAATTAATAGGTCATAAGCTCATAGTGATTGTTTTGCAGATTTGTACGATATAGTTTTCATAATTATTTTACACAATAAATTTGTATTTTTTTCGAAATTAATTTTATAAATAATTTTTCAAAGTTTTAATAGCTACAGCCAATCACAATTTCTGGAGGTGAACTCTATACCTAGCAACAAGAAATCAATTAATTTGTTTCAGTTCTTATAATCTAACAAACAAGAAAGTCTTAGTAATAGTGAAAAAATTAATCAGAGGTCTTAATAATTTGTTTCTAAATATTTATTGCATTCTATTAAATGCTGCAGAATAAATATGCATATTTGTTACAGCACAATAAATATGCATATACATACATATATATATAAATACATACATTCATACATATATACATAGTAAATTCATACATGCATGCATACATACATTTGTGCATATAGGTACATACATATACATACATTATGTGTCAATATATAATAATATTTGATTGAGCGATTTGAATTTTTTTTGGTTACTTACATACGTATATACATACATACACATAACATACATGATAATATATGACTATATATGCTAGAGTCAAGTTCTATAAAGACCATATTTAGTTCAACACTTAGGAGACCTGCAACCTAAATAACGTGTAGAACATACTTTACATAACAAAATCATTGTCAAATTAGATATCTTGCAGTATAAAATCATCATCAAATTGAATATTTTTGTAAATCACACATGTTGTCATGCATATTACCCGATTATAAATGTTGTGCAAATAAGATATGTGCATAATATCTTTGTATAACTAAAATTACAATGAAATTGGATATTTTATAGACCATATATGTTATGTTTATAGAGCATTTTATGAATGTATTTTAGTTGCAGAACATATATCGTCTCCAAGTCTCCAACTAAAGTCTCCATAGAACTTTTCTCATATATGCTAATATATACCATATCTCATTATATTATTATTTGGATGCATGTGCATTGTAATTATTTATACCTCATAATCTTTAACATATTTTAAGTATTAGATTTGTATGACACAAATACGTTCAAATCAACACAAGATAACAAAAACAACAAATAACTTTTATGTACAAACTTGTATTAACTTTACTTGTCGTATAAATATTGTAGGTGATAAAAAATTGATATTCTACAACACAAACCTAAAAAAACCCGAACAAATCAATAGTTTACTCATATTTAGAATATGTATTGCACGGGCTAAAGAGCTAGTTAATTAAAATACTACAACCTCGCCTTATCTAAATTTTGGGACATTAATTATTGTCTTAGTCAAATATCACAGGTCAATTGACTTAAAAGCATATACACTCCGTCACCATGACTCTAAGTGGACAACTACTTCAAGTTTAAGGATGATATCTATTTATAAATTAAGGAATTCAAGATTAAGGATTCCATTTAAGAATGTGGGACCTAGTTTTTAGAGTAAAGTGTACTTTCTTGCAACAAAAATATAGCATGTTGGCCTAGATAGCAAGGCTTTGTCAACATTTGTTTTTTGACTTTATGCAACATTTTTGAAAGACTTCAAAAGCTTATCTATGGCATAATGATTAAAAGTTTACTTAAACAATTTTTTCCGGAAAAAAATAGAAAATGAAATTTAAAAATTAAAAAAATTATTGCATGTTCATAGTTATGTAATATATACATGTACTTCTTGTTTGGGTTCATTTCAAAGAAAAAACAATTAAACATTTGTTCAAAACTATCAAAAATATAAAAAACATAAAATGCAACACCTTCCAAAGAATTGGTTTTACTTGGACAATTTTTAGAAGGACAAAATAATATTTATTTTAATCATTGCACTACAAATGTTGTTTTATATGAAAGACAACTTAACATAAGACCATATATTACAAACTTAAGAGAAAAGTTCCATGGAGACTATATATGTGGTACAAGTTAAATATTGCAAAATGTAATATTTTTTAAAGTATGTTCAATGAAGATCACTATTACGTTAAAAATCTTTAAAATTATATATGTTTTGCAAGTTGAACATTGCAAAATTTATGGTTCTGCAAAACATGTTCAGTTTGCAGAACATACATGTTCAATATTTTCAATGAAATAGTAATTTTCGTCGAATATACTTTGCATAATAATACATTTTACAATATTTTAATTGATAAAAATTTTATTGCAAAACATATATGGTCTCCAAACTGTTAGTGCTTGCGCCCTAGAGACAATACTATAATGTTCTTAGGGAAGACATTTTGATTATTAATAAATATGTTCTATGGATTTTCTTTCAATTATTTATTATGTCTTTATTAACTGCGATATAAATATTAGAATAATAAATGTCCTTGGAATATAAGCATGAATTCTATATCTCTAAGTATGTGACTTAGAAATGAATGCTTTAAGACTAGTATGTTTGTTGACTGATGACCACATCTCATTGGTCATAAGTATCGTGATACTAAAGTCAAAGACATAAGTGCATGTTAGCAGAACATGGCACTGGATAGACCCACCGTGTGAATTCGTCATGGTAAATGTTTTCAAGTGTCATAAGCAATTCTCACAATGATAATGGTGTAATGATCCTTAGACTTGAAATCATTATATTTCTATATGAGAATTAATATACTTTGATTCTACTCAAAGTTACCTTTGACCGGGTAATGATAAAGGTGGAAATTGGGTATATTATGAATCATATGAGAAATATGAATGATAGATATAGGATTTAACCCTCCTATTTTAGGAGTGATATTATTGGCCTCTTGATTGAGTGAGACTATGAAATGCATGACCATGCTCAAATTGTGATTTGTTTAATAGTCTACTCATCGATCAAGTAAACCGGGATTAAATGTTGAAGAGGATGACATAAACCATGCCTCGAGTTTAATCTATAATATAAGGTTAAAAGGATTATATTATATGAAACATTATTCATTGAAGGTTTAATTGGATCACCAATTATTATTATTACTTGGGTAACAATGATGTATTACTAGATGTCGCTCATTGTTTATAATTTTATTATGAAATATTAAAATTATTGCCAACGTAATAATAACCTAAAGGGTTACACATAAAAAACATTTTAAACGGAGCTTTAATTAAATTTCTAATTTAATTGAATTATTATTATTATTGAATTATTGGATTAATTAAGTAGGACTTGATTAATTATATAATAATTCGAATATAATAAATAATACTACTAATAATCAGATTGGGTTTTGGAAGCCCAATCAGATTAGGTATAGGCCCAGAATTCTCTCCATATAAATACATTAAGATTTATTATTTTAGGGTTAAGAAATTGAAAAAAAAATGTTTTTCTTAAAAAACCCTAGCTGCTCTACATCAAAGAGAGGCGAGAGAGAGAGAGAGAGAGTTCCGAGGGCAGTTCTTGGCTAGTACCAACTCCGGTGATCGTTGGACGATCGGGTATTCGTGTGGACTGATTAGAGACGGGTATCGCAAGACGGGACACGTGGTGATCATATCAAAGGACCTCCATTAGTCAGCCGTTCGTAAAGCTTCAAAAGGTAAACTATTCTATTCACGAATTAAATATCGTTTTCGCATGGATCCTGCGGAGGGTTTTGTTAAATTTTCTGTTTTACGCATTTTTCCGTTGCGTTTTCATGCCCGAAACCCTTCAATGGTATCAGAGCTACTTGCGAAAAGTTTTTAATTCGTTTATATGTTTACTGTTTTGATGATAAAATCATGTTTGCGACTATCATGATTGATGCGTTGTTTTGATGAAAACATGAATATTGTATTGATGTCTACACATAATTTGTATAATAATGATGATTGAGATGATCATATGATGATCATATAATCTGTATGTATACTGATATATACATGATATATTTTTGTTCTTGTTATGAGAATCGTATTCGATACGATTTCTGATTGGCTACGCAGATTTGTGAAATTTGCATACTGTCTCAGAATTTCGCCGAACATACCTTTTCGGAAAGGCAAACGGGCGTCTGAACAATACTGACTATGTCACTCGTTCATCTGTGAGGCGTTTGACGTCTTTTACTGTCTGTAAACAGCGATTTATTATTTTCATAATTCTGATTTTAATTTTCTGATTTACACATTATTTGATTTTGTGATTGGATCATGAAAAATATGATATGATGTGATATGTTGATGCAATATGCAATGTTCTTAACTCTTAATTGAGCATGGTGTATGGTTATGGCCCTAAGACCCATAGGTTAGTGGTTTTTGATTATGGTTTTGGTTTTAAATACGACTTGCATGTCGTTCATTCTTGTAATGATAAATCTCGAATGTAACTCGAGTTTCTCTTGTATGTTTATTAGATTAGCTTTTCATATTATGTAATTGATGATATGAAGACATGGAGGCATGCCAAGGATGCGATCAAAGGAGACATTACAAGGAAGCATGAAGACATGTGTAATTCCTTATGTTGTATGTGATGATGGTATGTATGCGTAGCTATATTGATGCATATTTTAATTAGATTAAACATGTATGTATTAGATACATCACTCATGCCATGCCTGCTAAACAAGATAAAATCTGTAACGATTCAAGATTTTTAAAATTGAACAAAACGAACATGAGATTCATGTATTTATGAAACACGAAAATAAGTATGTGTTAGTGTAGGTGCCCTAGAGGCAATACATTGTCTCTTTTAATAAACCTTTATGTCATTTGATTATTCAATAAACGTATTTATTATGACTTTAATTACTGCGATATATTTGTTAGCATAATAAATGTCCTTAGAATCATGATACACATTATATAGTTTAAGTACATGACTTGAACTTGAGATTATATAATATATCATATTCTTAAAAGGTCCCTAGTCGAGTATTATTAAATATAGGACAATAATAATACATAAATAGACTAATATGTTGATTGACAGATAACCACATCTCATTGGTTATAAGTATGGAGATACTAAAGTCAATGCATAGGTACATGTAGGAGTACATGGTACTGGACATACCCACAGTGAGATTCTTCATGTTTAATAAAGTCATAAGAAAGACTCACAGTGATAATGGTGTAATGATCCTTAGACTTGAGATCATTATATTTCTATACGAGGATTAATATACTTTGACAACATTAAAAGTTACCTTTGACCGGGTGATGATAAAAGTGGACATCGGGTATATCATGAGTCATATGAGAAATATGAATGATAGATAAAGGATTTAACCCTCCTATTATTAGGGGAGATATTATTGGCCACTTGATTGAGTGAGACTATGAAAAATGCATGGCCATGCTCAAATATTGATTTGTTTTAATAGTTTACTCATTGATCAAGGAAACCCGGATTAAGCATTGAAGAGGATGACTAAATACATGCCTCGAGTTTAATCTATAATATTTGGTTAAAGGGATTATATTACACGGAAACATTAATCACGAAAGGTTTAATTGGATCACCAATTATTATTATTACTTGGGTAGCAATGATGTATTACTAGATGCCGCTCATTGTTTATATTTTGTTATTGGATATTAAAATTATTCCCAACGTAATAATAACCTAAAGGGTTACACAATAAGAACGTTTTAAAAGGAGTTTACATTTAAATATCAGATTTAAATTAAATAATTATAAATTCGAAATTGGTTAATTAATTAATTAAGTTGGACTTAGTTAATTAAATTGTATTTCGAATTTAATTCATTAAAAACCCAAATCAGTTTGGTTTAGTTGAAGCCCAAGCTAATTAGGGTTAGGCCCAATCTCTCTGCCCTATATATACATAATGATGTATAGTTTTAGGGCTGGCTCAGATAATTCGTTTTTAAGAGAGGCTAGAGAGAGAGAGAAGGCAGTTTTATTTGGCTAGTACCTGCTCCTTGGATCTTGTGGACGATTTAGAGACACAGATCTTGACGCAAGGGTTGTGTGGTGATTGCAATCTAGGACCTCCATCTTACAGAATTCGTAAAGCTCTTAACTGGTATGATTTCGTTTCTCCATAATCAGTCACAACTTATACATGGATCCTGCGATAGGGTTTCGTAAATTTTATTATTTTACGACTGTTTTTCGCTGCGTTTTTACAATGAAACCCAACAATGGTATCAGAGCTACGTGTATGAGGGGCTGATTTGGTTACATGTTTACTGTATTTTTACGAGTATGCATGTTTGATGAATCTGCCATGATACAGTTATGTTATATGATTGATATAATGAATATGTATATAATCTGATATGATGATACTAGTATGTTTAGAATCTGCCATGACTCATCTATATGCGATCTGTTATGATATGTATGTTGTTTAGTTTGTATAATGATATAAACGGTCGGATAGATGTATTTGGATACGATCTATTTGCTGAGATTAGGGTTACGTGTATACTGATACATGTTTCTGGTAACTGGGATTTGGGTCGTGTGTATACTGATACATGCTTCTGGAATTGTATACTGATACATGATTTTGCTTGTATTCTGATACATGATTTTGCAAAATTTTCCGCCATCGGGGGGCGCGCTGCCCCCCCGAACCTCCCCAGCGGGTTAGGGCTTTGTTTTAATTTGTGCTTGTGACATATGCTTTGTTTATTTATTATTCATGATTGGATCATGAAAAGTAATAAACAGTATGTCATCCTTATATGATATGTCATGTCATTAATTGTTTATATGAGCATGGTGGATGGTTATGGCTTATTGACCTATAGGATAGAGGTTTTTGTTTTAATGTTGGTTTGGTTTCTAAATACGACTTGCATGTCGTCTTCATTCCTTGTAATGTTTTATCTCGAATGTAACTCGAGTTCCTTTGTAAGTTCCTTAGTATAGCTTTCATTGTAATCATCCATGGAGGATTTGGAAGCATTGAAGACTAAGGATTCAATGGAAGCAATGGAGAAGATTTTGTAATAGTTAGATATAACCACCATAGATTGACCTTGATCTTTTCATTAGCTTGAAAAAAGGATCACATAGGATTGAGCCATAACCATTACACATTTACTTTACGCACTTTACATATGATGTATGGAATGTATGTATAGAGTAGAAGATGCATGCTTTAATTAGATTAATGATGTATGCATGTATTAGATACATCACCCATGCCATGCTTGCCATGTTTAAACAAGATAAAATCTGTAACGATTCAAATATTAAAAACGATCATGAGATTCTTGTGTTTATGAAATATGGATTTTTAAAGCACGGAATTAAATATGGATTTCTGATATCTAAAAAATTGGGATTTTCTGACAAAAGCGGATATGCGTATTCGTAAGGCTGATGGGTTTTAAGCGTGACCATTGGTATCCTCCATCTACCTAGGAAATGAACAATTTAAGATGTCAATATGAAATATTTGGTTCAAGGAAAAATTGAGGATCTCTTTATGATGTGATCATGATCGTTATAAATTTTCTAAACCCCTTAACAAAATATTAAGTTTTAATCGGATGCTTTCCAATGAATGAACACTCATCGAATCCTAGATCGATAAGGGGAAGGGCTGTCAGTGGCAGGGGACTCCTATCTATCGTGGTGAGATGCGACGAATATAAATGGTTATATTCGGCCGTTGTATCATTGGGTCTAACTTAACTGAGTCGTCATAATAAGGTGAAAATAAACGGTTATATTCAACTATTATGAACTTAGAAGCATAGAGTTTGGTTAAAAATCTATTAGATAGATAAGATCAATCGTTGTTCGCCAAACTATCCAAGAATTATATGTGATATAATTGACAACTGTTGTCTACCTAAATAATCATTTTTTAAGGACTTCCAGTGGTTGACTTAGAACATGACGAAATATGGATCTTGGCTCACTAGAAAGAATTATGCGATATACTTTCCGAATTAATAGTAAGGGCTATTAATTTGATAAAAATAGTGGGAGATATATTATGAATATATCATAATCATTTGAACATAATAATTGATAACTCAGACAAGCTAATGTTTATTTTGTGCTTTTATCTTTGTAGAAATGGCAAATAACACAAACACACTATCCGTACGATCAATCCTTGAGAAGGATAAACTGACAGGAGGAAACAACTTCCTAGACTGGCAGAGGAATTTGAGGATTGTCCTCAGGCAGGAGCGCAAGCTTCATGTCATTGACATCCCTCCGCCAGGTCCCCTTCCTGAGGGCGCTACTGTTGAGGAACAAGCGGCCCACACAAAGGATGAGAATGATGCAAATGATGTTGCATGTCTTATGTTGGCAACTATGAGTGCTGAGCTTCAAAGACAGCATGTGCATATGGATGCATATACTATCTATGAGCACTTGCAAAGCATGTTTGCAAGCCAAACTCGTCAAGAAAGGATCAACACGAGTAAGTCACTTTTTAATTGCAAACAAGGGGCAAGTGAACCAGTTGGACCACATGTTCTGAAGATGATTGGTTACATTGAGTACCTTGAAACTTTGCGTTTCCCGGTTGGACCGGAAACTGGTATTGACCTTATCATGAATTCTTTGAACAACAAATTCACTCAGTTTGTTGTGAACTACAATATGAATGAATTTGACAAAACACCTACTGAATTGTTGGCTATGTTGAGAACATATGAGACCAACATGAAGGCAGCTGAACCTGCTCCCATACTGATGGTGGGCAATAAAGGTAAGGCGAAAGGGAAAGGCAAGTGGAAGGGTAAGAAGAAGACTGGATCTGATTCTGCACCCAAGCCAAAGTCAGGTCCCAAACAGGCTTTCAAGCCTAAAGGTGGTGTTGCTAAGGGTGAATGTCACTACTGTAAGAAAACTGGTCACTGGAAGAGAAACTGTTCAGTTTACTTGGAGGATCTGAAGAAGAAGAAGGTTGATCAAGCTTCTACTTCAGGTATATATGTTATAGAAGTCAATCTGTCTACTTCTACATCTTGGGTATTGGATACTGGATGTGCTTCTCACATTTGTTTAAATGTGCAGGAAATGCAGAGAAGTAGGACATTGGCTAAAGGAGAAGTGGACCTACGAGTTGGCAATGGAGCAAGAGTTGCTGCTTTAGCTGTAGGAACTTATTATTTATCTTTGCCCTCTGGGCTTGTTTTAGAACTAGAGAACTGTTTTTACGTGCCTGCGATTTGCAGAAACATTATTTCTGTTTCTTGTTTGGACAAGAAAGGTTTTTCGTTTACAATAAAGAACAACAGTTGCTCTTTTGCTTTGAATGATTTAACCTATGGTGTTGCACGTTTGTTTAATGGTTTATATGTTCTTGACTTAGATAATCCTGTCTATAATATAGAAAACAAACGACTTAAAGTTAATGACTCAAATCAAACATACCTCTGGCATTGTCGTCTAGGCCATATAAATGAGAAACGCATATCCAAATTACATAAGGATGGATACTTGGATAAGTTTGATTTTGAATCATACCTAGAATGCGAGTCTTGTTTGCTCGGTAAGATGACTAAAGCCCCTTTCACTGGTAAGGGTAAAAGGGCCACTGAACGTCTGGAGCTAATACATAGTGATGTATGTGGCCCAATGCGTGTGATGGCTAGAGGAGGCTACTACTACTTCATAACATTTACTGATGATTTCAGTAGATATGGATATGTATATCTTATGAAGAATAAATCTGATTCTTTTGAAAAGTTCAAAGAATACAAGGCTGAAGTAGAGAAGCAAATTGGCGGAGGTGCAAGTATTAAGATCTTACGATCTGATCGTGGGGGTGAATACTTAAGCACTGAATTTAAAGAATATTTAAAGGAGTATGGTATTGTATCACAACTCACTCCGCCAGGTACACCTCAATGGAATGGAGTTTCAGAGAGGAGAAATCGCACCTTGTTGGACATGGTGCGATCGATGATGAGTCATGCAGATCTTCCAATTAGTTTCTGGGGTTATGCTCTAGAAACAGCGGCTTTCACACTTAACCATGTTCCTACTAAGAAGGTTCAAAAGACTCCATATGAGATATGGATGGAGAAACGTTCAGGCATGAGCTTTATGAAAGTTTGGGGATGCAAGGCGTTTGTGAAACGTCAAGTATCTGACAAGCTTGGACCTAAATCCGAAGAATGCAATTTTGTGGGATACCCTAATGAAACAAAGGCGTATTATTTTTATAGTCCTTCTGAGCAGAAAGTGTTCATTGCTCGAGATGCTGTCTTCATGGAAAGAGATTTTGTTTCCAAAAGAAACAGTGGGAGAACTATAGATCTCGATGAAGATCGAGAACCAGAAAATAACATTGAACCTGAGGTGGAACAAGAGCAGGATAATAATAATGCTCAACAAACACAGGTTGTTCGTAGATCTGGTAGAATTCGCCATGAGCCAGAGAGATATGGATTTCTCTTAACTCAATGTGGTGAATTGATGCTCATAGATGAAGATGAGCCTCTCACATACCAAGATGCTATGAACAGTCCAGACTCTAAGAGATGGCTAGAAGCCATGAAATCCGAGATGGATTCCATGTACGAAAACCAAGTATGGACTTTGGTTGATCCACCTGAAGGGGTAAAACCCATAGGGTGCAAATGGGTTTTCAAGAAGAAAACTGACATGGATGGAAATGTTCAGACCTATAAAGCAAGGCTGGTTGCAAAAGGTTTCAAACAAATTCATGGTATTGACTATGATGAGACTTTCTCACCAGTGGCTATGGTCAAGTCCATAAGGATTTTGCTTGCCATTGCAGCATTCCATGATTATGAAATCTGGCAAATGGATGTCAAAACAGCCTTCCTTAATGGAAGCCTTGAAGAGGATGTGTACATGACACATCCTGAAGGTTTTGTCGATCCAAGGAATGTTGGCAAGGTATGTAAATTACGTCGATCCATTTATGGATTGAAGCAAGCCTCTAGGAGATGGAATATCCGTTTTGATGAAACAGTCAAGGAGTATGGTTTTGTTCAAAACGAAGATGAACCTTGTGTTTACAAGAAGGTTAGTGGGAGCCATGTGGCATTCATAGTATTATATGTTGATGATATACTACTAATGGGGAATGACATACCTACTCTAAAGGCTGTTAAGACATGGTTAGGGAGCAACTTCTCTATGAAAGACTTAGGAGATGCATCCTACATTCTAGGAATGAGGATCTATAGGGATAGATCTAGAAGGATGATCGGTCTAAGTCAGAGTACATACATTGATAAGGTTTTGCATCGTTTTGGTATGCAAAATGCAAAAAGGGGATATGTCCCCGTGTCTCAAGGGATAACGATCTGTACAGATCAGTGTCCGAAATCATTGGATGAGAAGGACCGCATGAGTAAAGTTCCATATGCCTCAGCAATTGGATCTATCATGTATGCAATGGTGTGTACTCGCCCCGATGTTTCGTATGCTTTGAGCATGACGAGCAGATACCAGTCTGATCCAGGTGAAGGTCACTGGACGGCAGTCAAGAATATTCTAAAGTACCTGAAAAGGACTAAAGATTCATTCTTGGTGTATGGAGGAGAGGAGAAACTGGTTGTAAAAGGTTACACCGATGCAAGTTTCCAAACAGACAAGGATGATACTGTATCACAGTCTGGTTTTGTGTTTTGTCTAAACGGAGGTGCTGTAAGCTGGAAGAGTTCAAAGCAAGAGACATTAGCTGATTCTACAATGGAGGCTGAGTACATTGCAGCTTGTGAAGCAGCTAAAGAAGCAGTTTGGATTCGAAAATTCATTACTGAATTGGGAGTGGTTCCATCGATTGCAGATCCCATAGACTTGTACTGCGATAATAATGGAGCCATTGCACAGGCTAAAGAACCTAGATCTCACTCCCGAGCCAAGCATATACTCAGAAGATATCACCTTATTCGAGAGATCAATGAAAGGGGTGACATACACATATGTAAAGTACACACAAATGATAACATTGCAGACCCACTGACCAAAGGCTTGTCGCAGCAGAAGCACGACGGTCATACTAGTTCCATGGGTATTAGATACATGGGTGATTGGCTCTAGTGCAAGTGGGAGATTGTTAGTGTAGGTGCCCTAGAGGCAATACATTGTCTCTTTTAATAAACCTTTATGTCATTTGATTATTCAATAAACGTATTTATTATGACTTTAATTACTGCGATATATTTGTTAGCATAATAAATGTCCTTAGAATCATGATACACATTATATAGTTTAAGTACATGACTTGAACTTGAGATTATATAATATATCATATTCTTAAAAGGTCCCTAGTCGAGTATTATTAAATATAGGACAATAATAATACATAAATAGACTAATATGTTGATTGACAGATAACCACATCTCATTGGTTATAAGTATGGAGATACTAAAGTCAATGCATAGGTACATGTAGGAGTACATGGTACTGGACAGACCCACAGTGAGATTCTTCATGTTTAATAAAGTCATAAGAAAGACTCACAGTGATAATGGTGTAATGATCCTTAGACTTGAGATCATTATATTTCTATACGAGGATTAATATACTTTGACAACATTAAAAGTTACCTTTGACCGGGTGATGATAAAAGTAGACATCGGGTATATCATGAGTCATATGAGAAATATGAATGATAGATAAAGGATTTAACCCTCCTATTATTAGGGGAGATATTATTGGCCTCTTGATTGAGTGAGACTATGAAAAATGCATGGCCATGCTCAAATATTGATTTGTTTTAATAGTTTACTCATTGATCAAGGAAACCCGGATTAAGCATTGAAGAGGATGACTAAATACATGCCTCGAGTTTAATCTATAATATTTGGTTAAAGGGATTATATTACACGGAAACATTAATCACGAAAGGTTTAATTGGATCACCAATTATTATTATTACTTGGGTAGCAATGATGTATTGCTAGATGCCGCTCATTGTTTATATTTTGTTATTGGATATTAAAATTATTGCCAACGTAATAATAACCTAAAGGGTTACACAATAAGAACGTTTTAAAAGGAGTTTTAATTTAAATATCAGATTTAAATTAAATAATTATAAATTCGAAATTGGTTAATTAATTAATTAAGTTGGACTTAGTTAATTAAATTGTATTTCGAATTTAATTCATTAAAAACCCAAATCAGTTTGGTTTAGTTGAAGCCCAAGCTAATTAGGGTTAGGCCCAATCTCTCTGCCCTATATATACATAATGATGTATAGTTTTAGGGCTGGCTCAGATAATTCGTTTTTAAGAGAGGATAGAGAGAGAGAGAAGACAGTTTTATTTGGCTAGTACCTGCTCCTTGGATCGTTGGACGATCGGACGCTCTTGTGGACGATTTAGAGACACAGATCTTGACGCAAGGGTTGTGTGGTGATTGCAATCTAGGACCTCCATCTTACAGAATTCGTAAAGCTCTTAACTGGTATGATTTCGTTTCTCCATAATCAGTCACAACTTATACATGGATCCTGCGTTAGGGTTTCGTAAATTTTATTATTTTACGACTGTTTTTCGCTGCGTTTTTACAATGAAACCCAACAGTATGAATTTTCGATTTTTTGATATGGGGCGATTTTGACAAAAATACAAGCAGCGCTTGTAAGAAAGGCGGGTTTTAAGTGAGACCACTGTGACTCCCCCGACGGACTGGAAATCAAACCATTGATGAATTTTGAATTGAAGTACTTAGTTCAAGGAAAAATTGGGAATCTCTTGATGATGGGATCATGGTCGTTTTAATAATAAAATCCCTAAATTTAAAATATTAAGTCACTTAGATGCCTTCCAATGGGTAACACTCGTCAAGACCTAGATCGAGAAAGAGTGGGTTCGCCAAAGCGAAGCACTCCAATCTATCGTGGTAAGGCGCGATGAAGTAAATGTGATACTTAACTGTTAGACCATTGGGTTAGACTTAACTAAGTTACCACAATAAGATTTTGAACCTAGAGGCATGGAGTTTGGTATGATTTATTGGATAAATGTGGACAAATGTTGTTCTACCAGACTTTCCAAGAGTTATATATGATATAATTGACAAGAGTTGTCTACCTAAATAAATCAGGTTTTGGGAGTAAACCCAAAGCTGACCTTAAGCATGACGAAACATGGATCTTGGCTCACTAGAAGGATTTAGAGTAATGCCTTCCGAATTAATAGTTAGGGCTATTGATTTGATAAAAATAGTGAGAGATATATATTGTGAATATATATGGATAATCACTTGAACATAATTTAATAAATCTGCAACTAACTTATTTTATGCATTTTAACATTGTAGATATCTAAATGGCAAACTCAAACAATTTCTCTATGCGATCAGTCCTTGAGAAGGAAAAGCTGACAGGAACCAACTTCCTTGATTGGCAAAGGAATTTGAGGATTGTCCTCAGGCAGGAGCGAAAGCTTTATGTCCTTGATATTCCTCACCCTGGACCTCTTGCTGCTGAAGCAGCCGAGGCTCAACAAAATGCTTATCAGAAGCATCTTGATGATTCTACGGATGTCTGTTGTTTGATGCTAGCGACTATGAGTCCTGAGCTTCAGAAACAACATGAGCGTATGGACGCTTATGACATGATTGAGCACCTCAAAAGGATGTTTGAGGGTCAAGCTCGTCAAGAGAGGTTTGATGTAAGCAAAGCGTTGTATGCATGCAAACAGGGAGATCGTGACCCGGTTGGACCGCATGTTCTAAAGATGATAGGGTATATGGAAACCCTTGAGAATTTGGGTTTCCCGGTTTTACCGGAACACCAAGAAGATTTGATCTTGCAGTCTTTGAACAACAACTACACTCAATTTGTTATAAACTATATTATGAGTGAGATAGACAAAACACCTACCGAACTATTGGCATTATTGAGGACTGTTGAGACCAATATGTCAAAGGCTAACCATGCTCCCATAATGATGGTGAATAAAGGGAATGCCAAAGGAAAGGGGAAATGGAAAGGCAAGAAGAAGATTGGATCTAAATCTGCTAATCCGAAGCCTGCTTTCAAAAAGGCATTGAAGCCTACTGGAGGTGTTGCAAAAGGTGCTGCAAAGGGTGATATATGTCACTTTTGCAAGAAGCCGGGTCATTGGAAGCGTAATTGTCAAGCTTATTTGGAGATTCAGAACCTGAAGGGTATGAAGTCTGTGAAGATTTCTGATTCAGGTATGTATGTTACAGAAGTCAATTTGTCTACTTCTACATCATGGGTATTGGATACTGGATGTGGTTCTCACATTTGTATAAATGTGCAGGAACTGCGAAGGAGTAGGACTTTAGCGAAAGGAGAAGTCGACCTACGCGTTAGCAATGGAGCAAAGGTTGCTGCTTTGGCTGTAGGGACTTATAATTTATCGTTGCCCACTGGGCTTATTTTAGAACTTGAAAACTGTTTTTATGTGCCTGCGATTTGCAGAAACATTATTTCTGTTTCTTGTTTGGACAAGAAAGGTTTTTACTTTACAATTCAGAACAATAGTTGTTCCTTTGGTTTGAATAATGTTACCTATGGGGTTGCACGTTTATTTAATGGTTTATATGTTCTTGATCTTGATATTCCTGTCTATAATGTAAATAATAAACGCATTAAGGCTAATGACTCAAATCAAACATACCTTTGGCATTATTGTTTAGGCCATATAAATGAGAAACGCATTTCCAAGTTACATAAGGATGGATACTTGGATAAATTTGATTTTGAATCATACGAAGAATGTGAACCTTGTCTCATTGGAAAACTGACTAAAGCTCCTTTTACCGGAATTGGTGAGAGGGCCACCGAACGATTAGAACTCATACATAGTGATGTATGTGGTCCAATGCGTACGATGGCAAGAAGTGGCTTTTACTACTTCATAACCTTTACTGATGATTTTAGTAGATACGGATATGTGTATCTTTTGAAGAACAAATCCGAATCATTTGAAAAATTCAAAGAGTACAAGGAAGAAGTGGAAAAGCAAATAGGCGGAAGTATTAAAACTCTACGATCTGATCGTGGAGGTGAGTACCTAAGCTTCGAATTTAAGAATTTCTTAAAGGAGTGTGGTATTGTATCACAACTCACACCTCCTGGAACACCACAATGGAATGGTGTATCTGAAAGGAGAAATCGTACCTTGTTGGACATGGTGCGATCGATGATGAGTCTAGCGGATCTTCCAATTAGTTTCTGGGGTTATGCTCTAGAAACGGCTGCACATACACTTAACCGAGTTCCTACTAAATCGGTTCAAACTACACCATATGAGATATGGACTGAGAAACGTCATAGCATGTCCTTTTTGAAGGTATGGGGATGCGAAGCGTTTGTGAAACGTTTAGTCACTGACAAGCTAGGACCGAAATCAGACAAATGTAATTTTGTGGGATACCCAAAAGAAACTAAAGGGTATTATTTCTATAATCGTACCGAGAGCAAAGTGTTTGTTGCTCGAACTGCTGTATTTCTTGAAAGAGAACTATTCTCTAAGAAAAACAGTGGGAGTATGATAGATCTCGATGAAGTTCGAGAACCACAGAATGACATTGAACCAGAGTTGGAACATGAGCACGAAGTACATGAAAATGTTATTGCTCAAGAAACACAGGTTGTTCGTAGATCTAGTAGGATTCGCCACGAGCCTGAGAGATATTATGGATTTCTCTTAACTCAAACTGGCGATGTAATACTTATGGATGAAGATGAGCCTCTTACCTATCAGTATGCTATGAATAGTCCAGATTCTGAGAGATGGCTGGAAGCTATGAAATCTGAGATGGATTCCATGTATGAAAACAAAGTATGGACTTTGGTTTAACCACCTGAAGGGGTAAAACCTATTGGGTGCAAATGGGTTTTCAAGAAGAAAACAGACATGGATGGTATTGTAACGACCTACAAAGCAAGACTAGTGGCGAAAGGTTTCAAACAAATTCATGGTATTGACTATGATGAAACTTTCTCACTAGTAGCTATGGTCAAGTCCATCAGGATTTTGCTTGCGATAACAGCTTACTATGACTATGAAATCTGGCAAATGGATGTCAAAACCGCTTTCTTAAATGGGAGCTTAGAAGAGGATGTGTATATGATACAACCAGAAGGTTTTGTCGATCCGAGATTTGCTAGAATGGTCTGTAAGCTACTACGATCTATTTATGGATTGAAGCAGGCCTCAAGGAGTTGGAACATTCGTTTTGATATAACAGTCAAAGAGTTTGGCTTTATTCAAAATGAAGATGAGCCTTGTGTTTACAAGAAGGTTAGTGGGAGCAAAGTGGCATTCCTAGTATTATATGTTGATGATATATTACTAATAGGGAATGACATACCTTCTCTTCTGGCTGTTAAGACTTGGTTGGGAAAAAGTTTCTCAATGAAAGACTTAGGCGATGCTACCTATATAATAGGGATCAAGATCTATAGAGATAGATCTAGAAGATTAATCGACTTAAGTCAGAGTACATACATTGACAAAGTATTGCATCGTTTTGGGATGCAAGAGGCAAAGAGGGGATTTGTCCCTGTGTCTCATGGGATAGTGATCTCAAAAGAAAACTCTCCTAAATCATTAGATGATAAGGACCGTATGAAAAAGGTACCATATGCTTCTGCAATTGGTTCAATAATGTATGCAATGATATGTACTCGACCTGATGTTTCGTATGCTTTGAGCATGACGAGAAGATACCAGTCTAATCCAGGTGAAGGTCACTGGACGGTAGTCAAAAATATTCTTAAGTACCTCAAGAGAACTAAAGATTCATTCTTGGTATATGGAGGAGATGAGAAGCTAGATGTAAGAGGTTACACTGATGCTAGTTTCCAAACAGACAGAGACGATACTGTGTCTCAATCTGGGTTTGTGTTTTGTCTAAATGGAGGTGCTGTAAGCTGGAAGAGTTCGAAGCAAGAGACAGTAGCTGATTCTACAATGGAAGCTGAGTATATTGCTGCTAGTGAAGTGGCCAAAGAGGCTGTTTGGCTTCGGAAATTTATTGAGGGACTTGGAGTAGTTCCATCGATCGCATATCCAGTTGATCTTTATTGCGATAACAATGGAGCTATTACGCAGGCTAAGGAACCAAGGTCCCATTCCCGAGCAAAGCATATACTTAGACGATATCATCTACTTCGAGAGATTACAAGGAGGGGAGATATACATATATGTAAAGTGCATACTAATGATAACGTTGCAGACCCACTGACTAAGGCTTTGTCGCAGCAGAAGCACGAAGGTCACACTAGTTCCATGGGTATTAGATACATGGGTGATTGGCTCTAGTGCAAGTGGGAGATTGTTAGTGCCTGTGCCCTAGAAACAATACTATAATGTTCTTAGGAAAGACATTTTGATTATTAATAAATATGTTCTATGGATTTTCTTTCAATTATTTATTATGTCTTTACTAACTGCGATATAAATATTAGAATAATAAATGTCCTTGGAATATAAGCATGAATTCTATATCTCTAAGTATGTGACTTAGAAATGAGATTATATGAGTAGTGTTTATAATCCTAAAAGATCCCTAGTCGAGTATTATTATTTGAGGACAATAATAATGCTTTAAGACTAGTATGTTTGTTGACTGATGACCACATCTCATTGGTCATAAGTATGGTGATACTAAAGTCAAAGACATAAGTGCATGTTAGCAGACCATGGCACTGGATAGACCCACCGTGTGAATTCTTCATGGTAAATGTTATCAAGTGTCATAAGCAATTCTCACAATGATAATGGTGTAATGATCCTTAGACTTGAAATCATTATATTTATATATGAGAATTAATATACTTTGATTCTACTCAAAGTTACCTTTGACCGGGTAATGATAAAGGTGGACATTGGGTATATTATGAATCATATGAGAAATATGAATGATAGATATAGGATTTAACCCTCCTATTTTAGGAGTGATATTATTGGCCTCTTGATTGAGTGAGACTATGAAATGCATGGCCATGCTCAAATTGTGATTTGTTTAATAGTCTACTCATCGATCAAGTAAACAAGGATTAAATGTTGAAGAGGATGACATAAACCATGCCTCGAGTTTAATCTATAATATAAGGTTAAAAGGATTATATTACATGGAACATTATTCATTAAAGGTTTAATTGGATCACCAATTATTATTATTACTTGGGTAGCAATGATGTATTACTAGATGCCGCTCATTGTTTATAATTTTATTATGAAATATTAAAATTATTGCCAACGTAATAATAACCTAAAGGGTTACACATAAAGAACGTTTTAAACGGAGCTTTAATTAAATTTCGAATTTAATTGATTTATTATTATTATTGAATTATTGGATTAATTAAGTAGGACTTGATTAATTATATAATAAATAATACTACTAATAATCAGATTGGGTTTTGGAAGCCCAATCAGATTAGGTATAGGCCCATATTCTCTCCATATAAATACATTATAATGTATTATTTTAGGGTTAAGAAATTGAAAAAAAAACGTTTTTCTTAAAAAACCCTAGCTGCTCTACATCAAAGAGAGGCTAGAGAGAGAGAGAGAGAGAGTTCCGAGGGCAGTTCTTGGCTAGTACCAACTCCGGTGATCGTTGGACGATCGGGCGTTCGTGTGGACTGATTAGAGACGTGTATCGCAAGGCGGGACACGTGGTGATCATATCAAAGGACCTCCATTAGTCAGTCATTCGTAAAGCTTCAAAAGGTAAACTATTCTATTCACGAATTAAATATCGTTTTCGCATGGATCCTGCGGAGGGTTTCGTTAATTTTTCTGTTTTTCGCGTTTTTCGGTGGCATTTTCATGCCCGAAACCCTTCAAACTCCAATATAGAATATATATATATATATAGATATATATATATATATATATATATATATATATATATATATATATATATATATATATATATGTATGTGTGTGAGAGCCTTGCTCTTGGGTTGCTCTATAGTTTTTTAATCATTTATATTTTCACATTAATATTTTTAAATATCTATTTAATTTTCACAATTAATATTTTCACATTAATATTGTTTTTCAAAATATTTTTTTTTGAAAAGTTATTTTTGCAAAAATATTTCTGGAATAGAGTATTTGTGAAAAAAGCCCTTTAATTTAAAATGTAGGCATTGAGATCATTGTATTAAAAAATTATTTTTTGAAAATTAATTTAGCAAATACTTCACTAACTTAAATTTATCTAGACACCTAAATAACTTAGCATTCACTTACTTATCACTTATTCATTTAAAGGTAAAAGTTACATCATTTAAGATACCCCAAACACTTGTGCATTGTGCAATCATGATGCCGTTTGATAACATTTTTGTTATAAACGATAATTTTCCTAAACCTTTTTATATGTACTTTTTTAAACTTTTTGACTCCATTTTTAGCTTATTTCGGGGCACTTGTATGTTATGTTGTGATTTTGTATGCTGTCATATGATGTGATTCTATGTCTTAAATTGTGTATTTTGTTTTATTGTTTCATGTATTACCAATCAAACCAAGTTGTTAGTGATGTATATTTATGAGTTTTTAGCTTTCATTTTTCTAATAAACTTTAATTTTTAAAATTTTGATATTTGTAACCTCTTGTAGCATTTACTGTGCCTAAAATTGCATGTTCTCTTTTATTTTTTCATGTATTACCCTAAATTTAGTACAATATGAAAAAAAAATAAGAATGATACTGGAAATGAATATTTTTCCGGTATGAATATTAACAATAACAATGTACAACATCAAGCTCAAGCTCAAGCTCTACTAATGACACAGTAGTTTTAAGCTATCGTTGTAATTCTGTAAATAACACGTCACTAAGCAAAGTTAGTTATAGAATATAGAGATATAAAGGTATGAGTATAGAAAGTTAGTTAGATATTAGTATATAGGTTAGAGTTACACATTTTAGATACACACTTGTAATTCATAAACACATTTTTTCTTCTTCTTTCTGTGTTCAATACACATTGTTCATTCTGTTACAGTTTTACGTGCTACAATGATGAAAATTATTATGGTATCAGAGGTTCTTGAGCTTGGTTGAACGTGTTCATGGGGTAATAACACAACGATCATTGCTTTGTACGTTCATCTTGTACTTTTCTCTCTCATTTCAAGTACGATCCAAGAGTTTTTTGTTTCGTCTTCATAATTTCATCCAATTGCATTTTGATTCTTCGAAAATTGATATTAGTCTGGTTGTTTCTTGAATCTAGAGTATATTTCTGATAAGATTTCTCTGAAGAACGGTTATTTTATTGATCATTGCAATTTCATTGGTCGAATCTAGATCTAAACTTGAATTTTATCTAAACAATTGAGAATGTTGATTAAGTTTTGTGCTTGAATCATGTTGATAAACATGTCTGACACTACAAATGCTAATTTGAATATTAATCAAGATTCATCGTGTGTATATTACATACATCCATCCTTCTGATGCGACTACTAATCAGTTAGTTTCAGTAAAATTCAATGGAACTAAATATGCTAATTGGAAGTGTTCAATGATGCTTACACTTTCTGCTAAGAACAAGTTAAACTTTGTGAATGGAATAATTGTCATGCCTGAATCTAGTTCTGTTGATTTTCCTGCTTGGGAAAGATGTAATTCTCTAGTAACTTTTGGATTTTTTTAATTTGGATGAAAACATTGCTCGGAGTGTTCTGTTTCTTAAGACTGCTAGAGAAACATGGAAAGATCTTGAAGATCGATTTGGATTTGTGTCAATGACACAAGTGTATTCTCTAAAACAAAAATTGGTAGAAATTTCACAAAGAAAACAAAGTGTTTCTGAATTCTATACTACTATTAAGGCTTTGTGGGATAATCTGGATGATGCTGATCCAATGCCTAAATGTACTTGCAATAGTTTCACATGTAATCTGAGTATGAAAGTATGACAAAAGCATCAACAACATAGGTTGTTGCAATTCTTGATGAAGCTGAATGATCAGTTTTCAACAGTAAGAGGTCATTCGCTACTCATGAGCCCTACACCTACAGTTGCTCAGTCTTATAGGATGATTGCACATGAAGAAAATCACAAGGAAATGTCTGATAATCAACTGGATAGTATGGCTTTTTTGGCGTACAAGAGGTTTTCAAATTATGGAAATAACAGTGGTTCATGTTTTTCTGGTAGCTATAATGGTCATAGGAATGGTCCTAATGATTATGATAATGCTAACTCTGGTGGTGTTGGTAACACTAGATCTTATGCTCGTAATACTGTAAGTTCTGAGAACAAAAAATAAAAGCCAGGGTCAAATTACTATTGCACTCATTGTAAGGTACCTGGTCATAGTTTTGACAGGTGTTTCAAATTGCATGGCTATCGTGCAGGTTTTAAACCAAAGGAAATGAGGTTTGCAGCTACAACTACAACCACTAGAGAAAATTCTCATACTCAATATGAGGTATCAAGTATGATTTCAGCGGAACAATACAATCATCTAATCACCTTGTTGTCAAACCATAAGATTTCAGAATCTAATACTAGAGCAAATGCTACTGATGCTACCTCAAATATCGCCAAGCAGATTTGGCAGGTAAACTTTATACGTTATCACGTCTTGATTTTAATTGGTTGTTAGATAGCGGGGCTACAAATCCTATTTCTAAAAATTTGGCTGATTTCACTGATTATACTTTTGTTAAAGGCTCAGAAAATTGTATCAAAATACCACACTACATCATATATTGCCTACTGTAACATAAAATTTATGTTATATCAAGGGGTGCTATAGCCCCACTATTGGGCTAATGTAACAGAAATTTTAAGATAGTTTTTACGGTGTTGCCCTACGGTATCTAAAATAACATCTTCCGACCATAGGGCAACATGGAGTTTTCTGTTGCCGTAGAACTCTATAGTAACATAAACTAGAGTTAAACTAACACAAAGTTTCGTTACCTTAGAGTATTAATTTTTTTTAAATAGTGGGCCCACATTGTGGGGCCCACAATGTGGGTCCACCATGTCCCACTGTGGGGCCCACTTTGGTTGGCAACAGATATTTACCTAGGGCAACCGTTTCTTGCCACATGTTTTTTGTAATGTTTTTGGTACACAATAATTTTACAATCCTGCTGCAACATTTTAACAGCCTACAACAACATTTTAACAAACTACAATTGAAATAGCCACTGCATACATAATATCTATCCAAAAATAACCTATTCATTCCAATTATTACATCCATAATCCAAACATCATTCCAAACACCATAATTCACCAACTAGATAATTAAACCAACTCCCAAACATCATAATTCACCAACTAGATAAAACTAACCAACTCCAAAACATCATAAGTCTAAAGTCTACGACAACCGCAATGTACTTAACTAAACCAACTAGTTCACATCCATACTTAGAGTAGCAAAAGGTTATAAACTTAAAACACAGTCATACTAGAAGCTAGAGCCTCCAGTTATAGGTGTACCATCGTCGTCACTCGTAGCTGTCACACACAACTCGTCAATATCAGTATCAATCTTAATGTTTGGGTTTGCTTCTCGAATTTTTTTTATAACTGATGCCAAATTTTTTTGCACCTTCGTGTTCACTTGCGCATCAACTTCTTCTTGGATTTGCTTCACTTTTTCCTCGACTTCAGCAACAACGCCCTGCTTTATCTTCGTTGTTAGCTTGTTCACATATGTGTCTCTTGGAGCATTAGAACTAGACACTTTTGATGGCTTCACACATCTCCATAACAGCCAATGTGGACCATGTTTTCTGTCAGAAAGCAGTTCATCAGGAGCATCTACGATACTGAATTTTTCGTTGATCTTTTTCTACAAAATAAAACCAGATTTACTTAGGAGATTAAATAAATATTTGAAACAGTTCAACTAGTCATTAAGTAAATGTAACTGATTATTAAATAAAATTCTTACAATTTTCTTATTAATTATTTCAGGATTGGTCTTGTACTCGCGTCCTTCAACTCGTTTCCGAAAAAAATGGCATCTTTTATTATATTTCTGCGATAGTTTATCAGTGCTTAAATTATCAATATTATATAAAATGTGCCGCCTTAGTGCGACCCTTATACCCCTTCCATAATGCATGAATTGACTCGATCACCCAGCCTTCCAATTCATGAGGAATAATATAACCGGCCTTGCAAACATCAATAAAAATGAATAAATCAAACACCTCATACATAATTCACATTCTCTTAAAAAATCCTCACCTCATACAACTAATGCAGAGACATAATAGAATGCAATTTTTATTTTGACCAGTTTTTATTCTATATTTTTTACACTTAATAGATCGTAAAACTAGGCATGTGTCATCATCTCAAGATAATTACTCAAAAATTATTTCGTCTCCAAAATAGAAACAGAGCTTTTGGATTTCATTTTTGTCCAGTATTTTTCATAGACTAAGATGTCATAAATGGTAGATATTGCAATTTATCTGATTTTATAAAATTAACACATTTATAATGTACATTTATGATTATATAGAGTCCTAAGAATATAAAGAATCCTGAAAGTGATAATTTAAGTAAATATCAAGAAAAAAATTAAGACAATCTAAATGAAAGAACATGCTCAATTCCACATTACCAATAACAAGTAATAAAAAACATGGACATATGTTCATAAATTACCTTGACATAATTCCACATAGTCTTTCTTAGGCTTTACGAACATGGCGCCACCTTACGTAAGTTAGCAACACATATCGCTTAGCAAGAGTTCCCAGAAAGTTACTTAGTTCGGATAATACTTTGTAATTTTCGGTAATCGGCTGGAAAAATTCATTCATCCCAATTACAAGTCTTTTGTCACGGCTTCTCGTATGCACTTTATCCATCCTCGTCTTTCCTCTCATTCTTTGAGGAACTGAAACTGCAATTTACATTATTCAGTTTTAAAATATGAATACATAAATACTTTTAAGAATTTTAGCATAATAACAAACATGCCCAAATTAAACAACTTAAATTGAAAAATAAAATATCAACTCATGCTAACGTGGTACATCACCTTCTTCAATATCAATGAAGACAGTATTTGTGACAACCTTCTTACTTGTAGTTGCAGCAACTTTTTCCTTTTTGGCCTTTTTCTTTTCAGCTTTTTCATTTTTAGATTTTTTTTTTCAGCTTCTTGGTGTTGGCGTTTGCGCATAGCAAAAAAAAAAACAGCCATTGAACCATTACTAGCATCTGCTACTTGAGGTAACTCAATTAAAGGATTTGCAGATATTTCAAGTTGTATAGATGGACATGTCCCTTCCTTCTCGCTTGCGTCCTGCGTCCTCAGTTCCAGGCTTGGCTGGGGAACGTGTTCCCTGCAAAATACATTGGATTAGGTAACAAATAATATAGTTCTAGTTATAATTCGTACAAACTACACAAACTTAATGTAGGTACGACACACCTTCAGTTGAGTGACTGATACATCACTGTCACTATCACAATCATAATCCTCATTTTTGTCTGCCATCTTTTCCTTTCTTGTTTCTTTGTACGGAATTTCTCATTCCCGCTAATAGTGCAAGTAAATTGAGTTGTAAAAGAACTTGATTATTTTTCTAGACTCTTATAGCTCTTTCAATTTCATACTCTGTAAGAGGTGGTGGAGGGGGTAGGATGGTATCATGCATGACTCAACACATAAAGATTAGCAACATATATACTGCAACATATAGAGAACAAACTTAAAATGTTTATTTATACTTATTGTTTATTTATACTTATTGTTAAAAGGTCTTTAGTTTAGAAAAAAACAAAGATCTTTAGTTGTTTTTGTATAAAAAATCTGAGTACGAGGCGTATAACAATTTTAACAAAGTCCATATTTTTTCCTGTTACAGTTTTTACTTTAGATAGAAAAAAACATATGAAGGTATAAAGTATAGACTTTAGTCTATGGTGAATCAGAAATATTTTCTTAAGGAACATAACTAACCTCTGACTCTGGGTCATTTTCTCCCATGGTTTCATCTGCATGTGGTAGATTATGCAAATCCAACTTTCTCCTGGAAGTTGTAGACTTTTGACTCACAGTTGCATCACTAACTTGTTTCAGTTTATTTAGCCGTGCAGACTTTCGAGTACCTCGTTGTGGAGGCTTCAGCTGTGGAGACTTTCGAGTACCACCTTGTGGAGGCTTCAGTGAATCTAGTTGCCTTGCCTTTTTGTTCTTTTGTTGCTGTTGTAGTTGATGAGCTGTAACAAACTGACGCTTCACTTGTTTTTTAGCTACAAAAATATAAAAGTAGTTACGAGATTTAAATATAAGAATGCAGATATACAAGTACAAATTTCAGGCTAAGTTAGCCTGAAGCTATTTATATTCAACATATTAAATACATCATGCTGAAGTTTACAAAAGACAAAATTTATGTACGTGCCACTAGATTAGGCCTTGGTCTAATTACTTCATGCGGCTGCATTTGCTTGATTGGCCCAACATTCATGTCGATGACGTTGTCGACATAAAAATCAATGTGGTCACTGTTGGTAGCTCGTTTAACTAATGGATCTAGATCCAAATCATATGTCAGCAACTTCCATTTTTTGTCCAACTGCTCTGTGCTTACATAAAGCCCTCCAATTTTTGTATAGTTAAGGTCATCCTTGACATGCTCCATCAGTACGGTATACCCTGATGTTGAAATGTGAGATGAATGATTTTTTCCATCGTGAAAAAAATTGTAAACATAAAATTACGTTAGAAGTAAGAAAACAGAGAGCAAGCTAGTATAAAAAGCAATAAATGTTAACTACTAATATGGGCTGGAAATAACCCTACATACATTATTAATGATAAATTAATTAAACCTAGCTTGGTCTGAAGGTTAATCCCAATTAATATAAAAAAAGTGTATGAAATTCCTAATCCTAATGCTAATTGTTCAAATCGAGGTTGTATTGAAACAGGAGGATGTAGACCTTGAAGTTTGGGCCTTCAATTAAAAATTGGATTTTCGGCATTCCCGTCTCATGTATTCTGTATAGTAATACAAAAAAATTAGATAATAATTGTATATATTCTTGTGTGTTATGATGTATTCCTGATGATATTACAAAGGAATAAAAATTGGAGCCTTTAAGAAACATGACTGATGATCCACGTATAAGGCTCTTGAATCGATTATATGCAAGAAAGAGGAAAGAATTAAAAGAGATAGAGAAAGTAAAGAATGTTGAAGTTGTAGAAGAGCGCATGGATAACCGTTTAATGGATGATCTCTTATCCTTCATAAATGGTGGTGATGGTGACTCAAAATGTTTTACAACTTCTAGAAATAAAAACAAGAACCGTAGACAAAAAGATCAATCAAGAAACACCACATCCAATAATAAAAATGAAAATCGTGAGAAGGATATAGATATTCTCAATTTAGACGGCCATAATGGTGAGATAAAAGATGTTTTTAGTTCGAGTCGAGCTTCAATGTTGCAAGATTCATTATCTGCTACATTTATATCCAATCTTGATTTTGATGATGCGGATACACATGATGGATAGGTCTTGCATTGAAGGAAGAAACTGATAGTTCATCCCTTGAAGTTTGGAAAATCAGATTAGGAAGAGATAAGTTATGCACGATGTAAGGTTCAGAAAAGTATTGTTCATGTAACTCATGCATAACTTATCTTGCATAACTTAACTCTTCCAAATTTGATTTTCCAAACTTCACCAAACGAACTGTCAATTTCTACCTTCAACGCAGAACCAATCCATCATCGGTATTAGCATCATCAGAATCAAGATTTGTAAAAATGTAGCAGATACCGAATCTTGCAACATTGAATCTCGACTCGAACTAGAAACATCTTCTATATCACGATTATGGCACTACGATTTGAGAATATCTATATCCTTCTCACGCTTCTCATTTTCAATGTTTGATGTGGTGTTTCTTGCTTGATCTTTTTGTTTACGGTTCTTCTTTTAATTTTTAGCATTCTAACACATACATTTTGAGTCACCATCGCCACCGTTTATGAAGGAGTGGAGATCATCCACTAAACGTTTATCCATGGGTTCTTCTGCAACTTCAACATTCTTTACTTTTTATATATCTTTCAATTCTTTACTCTTTCTTGCATATAATCGATTTAAGAGTCTTACACGTGGATCATCAGTCATGTTTCTTAAAGTCTCTAATTTTTCTTCCTTCGTAAGATCATCGGGAAAACATCAAAAAACACAGAGGAATACATACAATTTTTAACTAATTTTTTTGTATAACTATAGAGAATACATGGGAGAGGGGAATGCCGAATAGAAAGAAATATCTAGAATCCAATTTGTAATTGAAGTCCCATACTTCAAGGTAAAAAAATATTATTTTTCCCTATATGTTCGGTCTATTCCCTCCTATTTGAATAAAATCTCAATTTGAATATTTAGCAGTATAATTAGGAATTTCATACCGGTTCTGTTTTGGACACTTTTTCAGTTAGATTCAACAATTTTTTCCATCAATTGTTCTTGAAAGACCCTCCTTAGTAATACTTCTTTAAAACGCAATATAATTCGGACACATATCAACAATTTTCCGAGTTCCTTCCACCCCACATATCAACAATTGGGGAGTTCCCTCCCACATAGTTTGGTGGAAATAATGTACAATAGGGGCAATAGACGTGACAATGTTTCCATTTCATTTAAAAAAAATTGATCACAAATGAGAAATTTTTTGAGTAAATTAAAATTATATAGTAGAAACTATACATTCAAGCATATAACATGTGAATGGATCCGTTTACTTGTGTCATCATCTATACAATAAAACTATAATGTCTAGAAAAAAAATCAATAAATGCACGAGCCTAAGTGATACTTCAAATTATTACAAAAGTGGTCATAACTAGTCTCCCACCACGCCTATTTCATTATGCATTAAAACAACAGTAGTCTTTTCCATCAAGGTCCTTGATCATCAAATCTCTAATATTTATATCCAATTTCACCAATCCACTTTAACATTATAAATAAATAAACATGTTTCTGTCTATCATGATTGTCTTGTGAGTTTGACTTCATTGACACAAATTTATTTTTATGAACCCAATCATATATATTTTTATGAACTGAAGCATATGTGTACATGTATTCTTTGATCTTTAGAATATTTGATAAATAAAGTTAACAAATAGCATTTAAATAAAATAAATATAAAAATGATATGTGATAGCAAGAAAAATTACCTATCCATTGTCATCCTTTGTGAAGTTGTGTATCCATTATAATCAAACAGGGCGAACTCTACCTGTATCATACACCATTTAAAATCCCAAGAAAATTGTGTGAGTTGATGAGAAAAAATATCAAACCATAGTTACACATAAGTATCATATTGCAAGTTAGATCAAATGTAATCCAAAAAAATAATTAATTTATAAATGTTTTATTACGTGACACTAAGAACACAAAGAATATGTAGAAAGAATGTTTACAAGGCACACATGATATGTACCAACAAAATTAAACCACATATTTTCCATAGACCTATCTTTTCACTTGATATTTAACTTTATTTTAATCTTAACAATTTCATTTATTAAAAAATAATATGATATTGTGCATCTTTTAGACAATAATCCTTGGATAAAAAGTTGAATCATATACTTGAATTGTTTCAACAACTAAATTTGTTGGCATAAATGTTACATAGAATGCTATAAACAAATTAAAATGAGACAAAAGGGGAATCGAACTACAAACCTTGAATTTAAGTACATTAAAATAATTTAATATAACTTAATTTACAAACAATAAAAAAATGCATTAACTTGTACCAAGTAAAAAGGTTGATGAGGACATGAATTGATGATTCAAAAGTTTAGGTGAATGATCCTTCCTAATTTTTTGTAAGGTCCCCATTACACACCCAAATATATATGTTAGAAAAATATTTGTGGTTTTCTTGTAAAAAAATACCACACATATACAAGAATTAAAAAAGTGTCCAAAAGATTTACCTAGTTGTGTCCCAAGATACATGGATGTTTGTCCACCACTCTTTCTCCCCTTCATCTTAGAACCTTTTCACCTTGATTCTTACATTAAAAACGAACCTTCTTAACCACCTTAAGTTGGTGAATATATTCAATTGTAAATCTGCTTAGAGAGGACAAAACATCTAGTGGTGAAAGGGTAAATTGTGGAGCAGATTTAAACAGGTTGTAATCAATGGATACAAGGGTGATATGAGTTTAGACAGTAAAATAGATGAGATCATGAATAAAGTGATGAATGTGCAGATTTGAAATCTTAGGGGGAATGGATAGGGGGACTAAAGGAAGACGTGGAAGAAGGCTCGTTATAAATCTAGTGTTTTTGCTATGGTTGTAGATCTAGAGTTTTTAGTAAAGAAGCGGCTAGGTTTTCAGCTTGTAGATCTAGAATTTTAGGAAAAGAAGCGGCTAGGTTATAAAGAAGGGAAGAGAGAGAAGCAATATTGGACTATTCTATCTAATATATAGGTCCAAGAGTTTATATTCTATAAAAATCCAACTAATTTTATACTAGCTTATATCCCGTGCGACGCACGGTCTTCTTTAATATTTTCTTATTTTTTATTTAGATTTTAGTTATTATATATAATTTGATAAAATTCTAATATATATATATATACCGGATTTATAAATCTAACAATTTAATATATTCTTGACGTAATCTGTAGTAATATTTTAGATATTAAAATATAAAATATTTTAAAATAACAGATCTAATGATTCGTATTTTTTTACTCTTAAAAATCTAAAAAGGGACTCAAATGTAAATATCAAAATATGTACTCGTGCAATATACTGAGTTTATTTGAATATACTATTACTTTTATTTTCATTAATTATCTCGTTTAAATTGAATGTTAAAAAAATTATAATAAACATGAATTTCATAAGTTTAATATAATAATATTACCAATATATCTGTCTTTTGCCGTGTTATTTTTAATTTGAACATGAGTTGTTTCAGTTAAAAAATATAAAACAGGTAATATTCTTAAAAAGACAATTAGTTACTTATTCACAATTATATAAATTATATTACTTTTTTTTATATATGTCGTCTGCATTATTTTTAGAAAATTAGTTGTTTAAGTTAGAAAATATAAAAGAAGTAATGTGTTTTAGCTGAAAAGAATAAATAGTTATTTATTAATATTTATATAAAACAATATTACCATTGTATATTTATTTTGCATGTATTATATTTAGAAGATAAGTTGTTTTAGTTTGAAAATATAAAATAAATAATGTGTTTTAGCTGTCGGTTATAAATATATAATAATATTACCATTTTATATATATGTTACCCGTCTTATTTTTAGAAAATGATTTGTTTTAGTTAAATAGATATATGAAATAGGTAATATGTTTTAGCTGAAAAAGGTAATTGGTTATTAATAAATTGGTTTCCATATATGTGTATTTAGAAGATGAGTTGTTTTATTTAAAAATATAAAAATAATTTGTTTTAGCTGAAAAAGGTAACCGTTTATAAATATATAATAATATTACCATATTATATATATGTTGCCCGTTTTATTTTTAGAAGATGAGTTGGTTTAGTTTAAAAATAATATAAAATAGGTAATGTACTGAAAAAGGTAATTGATTATTAATAAATTGGTTATAGATAGGCCCGTGAATCGGCCCAAATACCGACCGACCGACCGACTGACCGACCGACCAAAACTTTTAATGTTTCGTCTTTAATAATATAGTATAGATTTGTGTAAAGGGGCTAGTGACCATAAAAATATAAGTTAAAATGAAAAAAATTGATTAAATATATTATGATGTATCAAAGACAACTAGCTATTGTAATACACTGGCTTAAATTAACAAGGGATATATGGAGGACTATTTATAAATCATTTAAACTATGGTGAAGACATGAAAAATTATTAAAATTCATACTTGACCATCATATTTAAATTTTTTTTTCTAATTATCTTTAGTCGAAAGGAAAGATGAGTTATTAGAATAGATGAAACCATGAGAAGGAAAGGAAGTGAATTTTGTTATTTACCTAATTTGTATTATTTTGTTTACTTGTTATACTTTTAAAAAATTATTTAGTGTTTTAACTAGGCTCCCTACAACAAAAAGTGTTGAATTCACATTGCCTACAAATTCTATCAAAAACACAATTCTGTGATTTAAGTAAAGTTTAAAAATGGCAACACTCACTTGAATTTTGTATTTCTCATTTTTACTTTAATTTTAAAATTCAATCCATATTTCATACATGGAGTTTAAAAATATGTAAGTACTAAATTTAAAAACCTTTTAAAAAATGTGTGTATGTTTTTATTTGGACGTTTATTATTAAAGGAAAACTAGAAGAGTTATATTTAATATTATACATTTTATTATATTAGTTTTCTTTATAAAGGATTAAAGGTCGACTATATAACAAATTACTGTATAAAAAATTACAATGTAATTATTTAAGTCTTCAAAAATTATTTAAAAATATTTTCTGACGTTCAGAAAATTTATTGAATTAAGAAGAAATTGGTAAATATTAATTTGGATTTAAAAATGGTTTAAATATTCTCTGACTTCTTAAAAATTGGGAATTTATTTTATAAAGTAAGAATGGATTTTACCTCCCTACTAAAGCTTTTGTACTTTGGGATCCCTGCCCTACCTTATATAGGGTTGTGACTTATCAATTTAAAAGATTTACAACTAACTCCCTCGTAGTGATATTTTAAAAAAAAATTGTTCATCCAAATATGAATCAGTTGACAGAGGTGGACACGCAATAAGTTATTACTTCATCAAACACTACTACAAAAACTCCATTAGACATGGGCTAAAAACCGATGTCTATTGAAAAACAGAAGCTATGTCTTTGCATGTGTAGAGAAAGGTAGGGTATTAGACATCGGTTTTTAGCCTATGTTCCTTTTTAACATCGGTTTGTTAATAAGGAACGGATGTCTATGTTCCTTTTTAACACCGGTTTATTAATAAGGAATTGATGTCTATGTTTCTCTTTTACATCGGTTTCTATTCTTTAGACATTAGTGTTCTGATGTTACTTGTGATATTTAACATCGGTTTTTTGCGAAAGTGATGTAAGTTTTGTATTTTTTTAATACATGGATGCCCTATTTGACATGACCAAAAACCAAAACCAAATGACCAAAATCAAAAAGCCAAACCAAAACCAAATATCGAAATCAAAAGGCCAATATATACTAAAACCAAATATAAAATTTAATAGGCCAACTACATTATCCAATTCATATCGAAACTAACTACATAATCCAAACCATCCAAATATCAAAACTACATTCATATAGGCATATTGCATATAGAAACTTTTGTTAATGCTGCATCTCTAGTTGTGGTGTGGCTTTCCTTTCGCTAGAAATGTGCCAAGAAAAAGCCATCCTCCCTCATTCTTCTTTCCTCTGATTTCACTTTTAACTACTTAGAACAACAATAACCCTGCAATAAAGAGAGATAGGATCAATCTAACTAAACCGATAGATAGTATGATGTTGAGCATAAAAGCTTTAAGAAAATCTTGCAGCTGAGTTTTATCATCTTGATCCCAATTAGTTTGGTTATGCTTGCAAATATTAAGATCAACGGGGAGGAACTTGACATAGTATCACTAGTAGCATAAATGAATTGGACCAATAAAACCCAATCCACCAACTCATTAATATGCAACATCAAATATGCACCAACACATGTCGGAAAAAAAAATATAACAATATAATCCTTACTAACCATGTCGTTGAGCTTCCTTTCTTGTTTTACCAGTTGCCATTCCTACTTTCTCTCCTGCAAACCAAACTTGCAATGTACAATATTTTATCACGCCTTACTGTACAGCCATATATATGCAAATCAAAATCATAGTGAAAACCTATTGAATACTAATACTCCAAACATAACGAGGGATACATCTTTATGTCGTTATCCGCGTAGATCGTAAGTACTCTGCATTCAACAGAATTTGAAATGAAATAATTTAAGCCCCCGAATACAATCTAACAAAAGAGAGCTCCCCTAAAAATTCTGGGCATTTCAAATTGGATAAATGCTAATACTGGGCCCAGATAATCTTAATAATTTAAATTAGTTTGTAAGATTTAACATAAACAAAAAAGTAACTTCTAGGAAATTTATATTCTTCTTGTGACAACAGATGGCTTTAGGTATAAATTAGTTATCCATTGGGATTCACTACAAGAAAAACTGAATCAGACGACACCTTTCAGACAACGGACGGCCAAAAAAGTGTTGCCTAAAATTAACAAACGACAAGTAATTTTTTGGCTCGAAAAAGTATTGTCTAATCCACTACAATACAACGGTTTACGAACCGTTGTCTAAGAAAGTGAAAAATAGTGGATATAGACGACGCAAATGAATGCGTTTAGACAACAGTTTTTTAACTCTTGTCTAAATACTATTAAGACAATGTTTTAATTTAACCGTTGTTGGATTGAGACAACGGTTGTCTTAGTCGTATTGAGTGAATAAACGTAAGACAATGTTGCAAAAAAACCGTTGTGTAAATTTGATATAATTTTATTATAAAATTGTGAGTAAATTATTGGATAATAATTTTTATATATTAGGATGTTGACTAACTTTGTTTTATTTATTCAATTTATAAAAGTATAAAATAATGGTTTTTGTTTAACAAAGTGTTGTAAGTTGTAAGACTTAACAATGGTTTTGTTCTAAAAACCCGTTGTATATTTGTATAATATACACAAGGGTTTTCGTTTTGATCCGTTCGTTGTTGAATAATCTCTGCAACAATTGTTCATGTTGTTAAACCGTTGTATGATATAGACAATGGTTTCGTTTTATAAAATCCTTGCGTGATTATTTACGTTACAACGTTTTGTTTAGCTAAACCGTTGTCTATATCAAAAGCGTTGATTTTTTTAAAAAAATACTTTATTTGTTGCCCTTAATACATACATAAGTGTTACACACATCATACAATGTTATTGTATAAATCTCTTATTTGGATATTTAGTATAACAAATTGTTAAATATATACAAAACACTTAAATAAAGGTTAATGATAATAATAATATCATTGATAGATAGAATACGATCATACTTCAGATATTTTGTTATACACGTTGTAGAAGTGGACATCATATATTGTATGATTTACGATCCTTGATATTTGTTTACAAGGAAATATTATCTAGCTAGGAAAATGTTAATAATTATAACATTACTAATTCCGAAGTTAAACGAACATTATATAATAACTATACTATTAGAGAATAACTGACATACCAATACTATTAACAACAATGTTGTCATATTCAAATAACTCATTTTACATATCAGTATGACATAATTTAATTATAAAGTCGTCATTAAGTTGTCTTATATTAATTTTATATATGCGAGTCGGGACTCACGTATGTTTTGTTTATTCGATTTTATAAAAGTATAAGACAATGGTTTTTGTTTAACAAAGTTTTGTAAGTTGTAAGACGTAACAATGGTTTTGGTCCAAAAAACGTTGTATAATATACACAAGTGTTTTCGTTTTGATCCGTTCGTTGTTGAATAATCTCTGTAACAATTGTTTATGTTGTTAAACCGTTGTATGATATAGACAATGGTTTTGTTTTATAAAATCCTTGCGTGATTATTTACGTTACAACGTTTTGTTTAGCTAAACCGTTGTCTATATCAAAAGTGTTGATTTTTAAAAAAAATACTTTATTTGTTGCCCTTAATACATACATAAGTGTTACACACTTCATACAATGTTATTGTATAAATCTCTTATTTGGATATTTAGTATAAAAAATTGTTAAATATATAAAAACACTTAAATAAAGGTTAATGATAATAATAATATCATTGATAGATAGAATACGATCATACTTCAGATATTTTGTTATACACGTTGTAGACGTGGACATCATATATTGTATGATTTACGATCATTGATATTTGTTTAGAAGGAAATATTATCTAGCTAGGAAAATGTTAATAATTATAACATTACTAATTCCGAAGTTAAACGAACATTATATAATAACTATACTATTAGCGAATAACTGACATACCAATACTATTAACAACAATGTTGTCATATTCAAATAACTCATTTTACATATCAGTATGACATAATTTAATTATAAAGTCGTCATTAAGTTGTCTTATATTAATTTTATACATGCGAGTCGGGACTCACGTATGTTTTGTTTATTCGATTTTATAAAAGTATAAGACAATGGTTTTTGTTTAACAAAGTGTTGTAAGTTGTAATACGTAACAATGGTTTTGGTCCAAAAAACGTTGTATAATATACACAAGGGTTTTCGTTTTAATCCGTTCGTTGTTGAATAATCTCTGTAACAATTGTTTATGTTGTTAAACCGTTGTATGATATAGACAATGGTTTTGTTTTATAAAATCCTTGCGTGATTATTTACGTTACAACATTTTGTTTAGCTAAACCGTTGTCTATATCAAAAGTGTTGATTTTTTTAAAAAAATACTTTATTTGTTGCCCTTAATACATACATAAGTGTTACACACTTCATACAATGTTATTGTATAAATCTCTTATTTGGATATTTAGTTCTAGGAAAATGTTAATAATTATAACATTACTAATTCCGAAGAGCTTTAATTGTAGGGCTTTCGTTAAGGTATTCAATCTCTAACTCATATGAGTTTTGTATTTGACTATTTGAGTTTTGCTTGATATTCGATTAGGGATTCAAATTAGGGTATAAATTTGCTTCTATTTGTCTCTCCCTCTCTCTCTCGATTCTATCTTTTTTTTTTGTGATATCCTTGTGTGAGTAATTACTTTACAACATTTTTTTTAGCTAAATCGTTTTTTGTATCAAAAGCCTTCTTTTTTATAAACTTTATTTGTTGCCGTTAATACATAATCATACACTTCATACAATATTATCATATGAATCTATTATTTGGATATTTAGTATAAAAATTTGTTAAACAAGAACGTTTAAATAAATGTTCATAATAACAATAATAATATCACTGATAAATAGAATACGACCATATGTCAGATATTTTGTTATATACATTGTAGTTTGTTATTTTTTTAATTCTTTTTAAACATCATTGAAATAAGTAGGTATTAATATCCGTACAGTTGGATCATCAAATTTTTTTTTTAAGAAAATCATTTTGTTAATCGACATTAGTCTCATTTGAGGGAGTAGTATTTTTACTAGTTTTCTGTTTAAAAAACGTACACGATAAATTTTATATTTTAAATTTTTTTACATCATTAAAATAAATAGGTATTTATATACTTACAATTGAATCGTGAAAAACTTAAATTTGTTTCTATATTTATTTTTAATAAAAAACTTCAAATTATTACTCATAACTTTTTTAATTTCCCTCCCACACTTTTCATCAACGAACCCAAATTTTCGGACTCTTATTTCCCCGGCCCATATTTCATTTCCCCGTTAACAAAAATTTCACCATCTCACTTTAGGTTAGCCGCTCTCTCTTTATCTCGTCTTCCCCTCTTTCTCTCATCTCCGTCTCTTACCAATCTCTCTCTTACCAATCTCGACCACAACCATGGCCAATCCAAACTCCAACAACCCATTTCATTTCACCCCATAATCAATTGCTACTTATATTTTTCAAAATAAAAAATCCCTAATTTTAGTAATAAAACCCTAGTTGATTTTTCAGTTCGCTCTCTCCGGCTCTTGGGACGGTGAGCTACGCTTATCGAGCGTGAACTAGTTGATGACCCTCAACTTCGTGTTGAAGCACTTGAAGCTATATATTTGATTGCAGTACAGGCAATTTAAGGATTTATACCTTGTTCTTTTTTTGCCTTACATTGTGGTCCCTTATTAATAGCATCAGTTTGAAGTTCTAAATTCTCTTGTTGATTTATTTTCTAAACTTGATTTATTTTCTAAATTTGAATGACTTTGGCTTGTTTTGCAATTTCCACCTGTTGTCTTTACTGTTCTGTTTGAACTTGAGGCTACTGGGTTGCGTTCTGTATATGTATGTCTTTGATGTACTATCTTTTGCAAAAATTAAGTAGTGTATTGATGGTTTGCAGAAAATCTGTATTCAGGTGTGCCTTCTGTGGGCACACGCACTTATTTGGAAGATGAGCGAATGAGAACTAATCCTTTTTCTGAATGCTCCGGGATGTACAATGTAGCAAATCAATTTCCTGGAATACCAATGCAACGTGATGCAGCCAGTGCATACGATCCAAGGGACTTGAGTGGTTACACTACGAGTCGGAATGGATATTATGGATATTAGTGTTGTAATTATGTTGTATTTTCCTTATCCCCTGTTTTTTGGTTTTGTTTATGTATTATGAATTGTAACAACTCTTTGAATTAATTTTTCAGGGGTTTGCTGATTTTGTAGAGGAAATGGCATCTCTTATAGACAAGGCTCGAAGAGAGGTACTTCTCATTATTTATGAAGCAGAAACCAGAATTGCTTGTGCAGAGAAACCAGAATTCACATCTGCTGTACATTCCAACTATGTGGTGAATGTTCTTAATACTGCTTCGGATACTACTGAAGAAATGGTTGGGGCCATAAAGACCAAACCTAGTCATCAAGAGAGGTATTGACGTAACTTACATAATGAAAATTGATTAGTTCGCCATCTAAAAAGCTTAATGTTAGCTCTTTGATAATTATATACGTGGAGAAGTCTATTAAAAAAGAATATGATGTTTTGATCTCTTAAAGCTTTTACATTAAAATTATTAAGTTGGTCACTTGAAATTTGTATTTGCAAGACATGCTTAAGAACAATCATCTTTTTTTGGTTGCAGTCTCTTATCTAGGTGTGACAGCAACTCATCCTTGAGTACAATCGTTGCAGCCATAAGTAACAGCAACTCATCCTTGAGTACAATCGCTGCAGCCATAAGTATTTCAAGATTCTTTTGTGAAGTTTGAATTCTATTATTCTAACCCTTATATCTTTGCAATTGACACAGCAGTTTCAGCAAGTCTCTCTGAAGCCAGAATCCTCTTCCACCGAGGCTGTTTAGCCTATTCCTGTCTCAAGCAAATCTCTTAGATTTCCACTTCGTCCAGGAAGGGGAAGCACCGTGCATCACTATTTTTGCTCAATCTTAATATTAGTATTATTTATTCAAATGTTAAATATGGTACACAATTCTCATAGGTGACTGGGAAACTGACTTTTTCCAAGAATGTTACTTAAAATAGAGCTTATGTTTGAAGGTTGTGCTCTAATGTATGTTATATCTTTACCCTTTTCTTTACAGGCCCCAGCATTTGAGATTCAGGATAAGATATCATTCATCGTTAATAACTTATCTCCAGCTAATGTGGAAGCTAAAGCAAAAGAATTTTCTGAGTTCTTTAAAGAGCAATATTATCCATGGTTTGCTCGATATTTGGTGATGAAAAGGTACAATTGTAGAAATAATCTAAGTATTAATATTAACAGTTTTGTTAATAGACTGAACACTTCTGAGTGTTGCTACTGCATTGACTTCCCTTGCTAATACATGGTTGTGCCATCTCATATTCAATCTGTTATCTTGGCAGAGCTAGTATTGAGCCGAATTTTCATGACTTGTACTTGAAGTTCTTGGACAAAGTGAACTCAAAACCTTTGAATAAAGAGATTGTGCAAGGTTTAATTCCTTGGTGTATCTTTTGTATGTTCATAGCTTTTGTATTGGTGACATATATATTGATTTTTGTTTGATAATCATTATTACAGGTTCTGTTAAAGGATCTGAACTCATTAAGTCAAGTTCTGAGGAGCGGTCTCTGTTAAAGAATCTGGGTAGCTGGCTTGGGAAGATTACGATTGGCCGGAACCAAGTCTTACGGGCCAGAGAGATTGACCCTAAGACATTGATTATTGAGGTTTTCTTTTGTTCCAGAGCTTCTTTTGAAGCTGTTATGTCTTTGTATAAATAAGTTTACTTTAAGAAAATACATTCTTAGTTCGTTCTTTCTTAGTTGGTTGATGATGAATATTGGTTGTAGTAGTGAATTTTAGTTCGTTGTAATAACAAATATTGATTGTAATGATATATAGTTGTTCCTTTTTGCGTATATAAAACCATTGTCTAGCCTATTTTTAGACCATGGGGGCATTTATAAGAAGAGTTGTTATAAATAATATCTTACAACAACCAAGCTTTATAAAAGTGTTGTGTGTTAAAAATACGACAATGACTTATAAAAACTAAATCATTGTATGAAGGAATTACATACATGAGATGAAAAAGAATAAACCGTCATCTGAGAGTAAGAAAGACAACAATTTGGAAAACAAAAACCGTTGTATAAACTGCTTCCTAGAACGGTATTTAAATCGATTAATACATAAACTGTTGTTGTTTCTAGCTATTATACAACAATTTATATTTACTCGTATGTTGTCTTCATCACCTTATACAACGCAATTTTTGGTAGGAAACTGTCGTCCTTTCTGGCTATTATACCACACTTTGTTAATCGGTGACTGTCGTGTCAGTGCTTATACACAACATTTTTTAACCGTTGTCTGAGGTCCATCTGACGGCATCTCAATAGTCATCGGTTTTTAGGGGTAATAGACAACGGGCCTGGTTGAGTCGTCTGTTTCAGTTTTTCTTGTAGTGATTAAACATCCACGTATAAACAACAGCTCATTCATTTTGCGATTATTATTAGAATTAGGGTGTCCATTGGCAGTAGCTTGTTTCTGAGGTGCGTGTAATGTTACTTGTTCCTGTATTCAGTACGAACAGGAAGACAATTAAATTTTAAAGACAGAACATAAATGCTTTCACAGTTTTACAATCACACTCACACATAACAAACAAATAGTAAGACATTTAGTTCACAATAACAAATAACAACGGCACTAAGTATAGCCACGGTTGGCTAAACCTTTGTAATGATAGTGAGTGAATTGGTGACCTTGACAATATAAAGCTGCATATCAGGTTGTTTTTGTACATTCTTATTATCAAGATGCTTGACCAATATCGAAAGAATAAGGATCCATCCAGTAACTGCAAAAGATTTCTAAGATTATCCATGATAGGAAAGGTTTAGGCTTCCAAAAATATCAAATAATAGATGAAAAAGGTAACATAAATACCAGAATCATCCATCAGAGACTACAGGTCTTTAAGGACTGGTAAAGCAAGCCCATCTGCGTCGGACCAGAGCCTGCTATCATCAAAATAGCGGAATAAATATTCTAGAATTCGATGCATGGTGGTGGCTTCCTTGCCTTGCTTGGCCATGTTGTTTAGGCACATTATTTAGATGTAACAAGACAACAAAGGAGTGAAGTAAAGAGAATCTCGTAACAAATAAATCTAATTTAAATTCATGTTATCACAGATTCAAATCCAGTTTTATGCTTGATGCTACTAACAAAGGATAGAGAAACAATTTAAAGTTCTCAAAGAACTAATGTCACAGATTCCTTAAGTACAACTTTTGATAAATACGATATAATGGATACTAGTTTAATAAGAAAGGATGTTCATCACTGACAACTAAAGTGCAAAAACGTTCATTTTTTCTCCCACACAAAAAAATATCCGCTTAGCTGATTCCTTAGTTTAACCACTCCACAACTAGTAATAACAACTCGATGGTACTGTATAAAATCACTAATATTTGTCATCTATTGGAAAGGTTATTTAATTATATTTAAGTTTACTTGTTTCTTTAAAATTTATCAATTTCCACTCCACTCAATAAAGATAGAGGCATTACTCTTCCATTTATTCAATGCAGTTATTCCAATTATGCGTGACTCTGCGATTTCAAAATATTACCATGGGTTTCCTATTCCAAAATTTTACCACTAAACCCAACCTTCAAAACAAGAACAAACTTGTAACTCTACCAAAGATCCGATACAATTCAGTGTAGCTTAAAAATGAAGGAATTCATACAATAATCACCAATAACAAACTAAACACCCGTCAATATATGACAAAACAAGCAATCAACATTTACCCATCAAACACAATATCGAAATGTACACAAACAAAGACAAACAAACCAAAACATACACAATAATCAATAAATAGACAAAGGGGGTTAAAGAACATACTTTTCTTGAAAATAAGCAACAGGGGCAAGAATAGAAAGGGCAATAAGATCTCTAAGAAGATAAAAAACAAACTGATTAACACCAACATTAAGAGCTACTTTAGTAACAACATGATATCCACGACTCAATACTTGTACTAAAGCCAATGTTGTATGAGCCTTCCACACTTCACCACCTCCTCCATTTGCAAACCCACCTCCCACATCACCATTTTTTGTATCTATATTTGTATCTATCAATTTGGTTCTTTGTTCTTCTAAAATTTGGGCAGAACCAAGGGTTTATCTTGGTTTATACAAGTTAAATGTATAAAACATATATGTATAAATGAATATATGTGTGTGGGTCAGAGTGTATTAGAGAATCGAACAATTTCAGAGGCTAATTGAAGAAGGGAGCAGATTAGGGTTCTTGAAGAAAAGCGGAGGTGTTTGATTTTTATGTTTTTGTTTTTTGGGGGTGGGTTTATGTTTTCTGATTTTGGGGGTTTTTTTATTTTTATGTTTTTAGTTTAAGGGGGAAAAGAGGGAAGGGGATCTGAAATTTAGCTAAGGGGGCGGAATTTTGCCAAAGGGGAAAAGAAAAACGGGGAAGCGCGGTTTTATTTTTTTTTAAATGGGGGTTTAGACATCGTTTATTCTAGGAAGCGATGTGTAGTTTACTATTATACATCAGTTTTCTAATTTCCGATGTAAGAGATACTTTTAACATCAGTGGCTTTTCTGACCGATGTCTAATGTGTGATGTCTAATCTAGTTTTTCTAGTAGTGAAACCTTTTTGGAAGTAAAGAATCAAGATAAATAAATCTATTTACAAATATTTACTTGGGGAACTAGAATTAAATTTTGTCCCACATTTACAAAATATTCAACAGATATTAGCCTAAAAGGCCGAGTAGGCCTAGCAGAATTATAATCGCCTCAGATGTAGCCAAATTGGCCTAAGAGGTCCGGTGACACCCGCCCACTCGATATATATTGGCATATGATGTGGCCAAGTTAGAGCAAGAGGATGGGTGAGGTCAGCCCAATGGATATATATTGGTGTATGATGTTGCCAGGTTAGTGTAAGAGGTCGGGTGACACCAAACCTGTAGGATTTAAGCTTATATATATTAGATAGACAGCTGATATAACACAGGGAAAAGACCAACAACTGGTGTAGAAACTTGATGATTAAAACAAACGTGCATACAGATATATAAATAGATAAACCAACTGAGTGGTTACTAAAACTTAGCAACTAACTTCCTAATAAAACTTAGCAACTAACTTCCTAATACTACTCCACTACTCCCACGGATGCATGACTCTCCTAATATTACTGAGCAGAAACAAAGACCTATTCTAATGCTTCTAATACGGGCCTGGCAGTAACATTCTAATTTATTCTCAACATTAAACATAAACATAAGCCCATCAACTTAACCAAAGCCCAAACAAATAAAACAAGTTTAGATTAATTTCCAACAAAACCAGCCGAAATAAAATGGTGCATATGCGGTCTTAGGGTGATTTCTAAGAAGGGTAAAAATTCCATTGGTTCCCCCTTCTAAATGTACATAAAAAAGAAAAAGAGATGTCGTACGTCATGACTAAATATCGTGTATAGTACGGTAGAAGCGCAGTGTCCTTCTCCACATACAATCCCATTGTTCCAATTGGAAATTGTACTGCAACAGTATAACAAAAGCCTAGGTGCTTAGTTATGGATAATGTTGATAGTGGTTATATAACATTCATTTTTTTGCTCATTCTTGCTTTATTAATTGATGAACATTCTTTCGCTCATTCTTACTGTTAGGAATATGTTGTTCTTGATGATAAACATAAAACACTTAGTAGAATTTGTGTAAAGTCATTTTGTAGCTGTCAACGAAATGGCATGCTTTGCAGCATTCCGTTGACAGGAAGCTCATCAACGAAATGAGTGATGTAGCAATTGCACTGTACAATACTTCTAGTTTGATATGCATTTCATTGTAGATATTGGATACGTTTTCTAAGTCAGGTTGACTAAGTACTAGATAGGCAAAATAGGTTGGTTAATTGTAAATATCTTATGCCTTGTAATTTTGCCTAAGTGAAGACATGTCAACGGATTGAAGATTACTCTGTCAACGGTATGGAGTTTGCTCATCAACGAAATGAAGAATAAGGCTACCAACGAAACACATCTCCCTGCTATCAACGAATCACTATTGCTTTTCTGAATAGTTGACAAAGTGATAGTGACAGTTTACTGAACAGATCTAAAGGTGATGTGGAAGTGTACATTGCATTGAAAACCATTAAAATGGACATGGGGAATAAGGAAACATCCCAGTTTCCAATTGGGCTCTTGGGAGTGATCATAATAAGCATGAAGACAAAAGCAAATATCTCCAAGGACCACTGGACAAAGGGATGAAAAGCAAACTATTGGCGGTTACTCATTGTACTTTTAGTGTAGCCAAAAATAGAGTTGTAAACTTGGGTTTTTGAGAGCATTTTCTTCTCTACATTATTGTAACTGAGCAGCTGTGTACTTTTGTATCACAGATTATTTCCGCAATAAAAATCACTTCAGTTGGATCATCAAACAATCCAACTGAAAATATTAAGTGCTTGTGGTTTTTTATTTTATAAGTTCAGTTTTAATTTGTAAGTTGTTTTTAAGTTTGAGAAATATCAAGTAATTGTATTCAACCCCCCCTTCTACAATTCTGTTAGGTCATTTAGGATTAACAATTGGTATCAGAGCTAGCTTCTAACATACAAGAAGTACAGTAACCATGGTGAAGAAGGATGCAGGTGTAAAGATACCAGTTCTTGATAAGGACAATTACTTTCACTGGAAAGTAAAGATGCATTTACATCTCATGTCTATGGATGAGAGGTATGTAGACTGCATTGAGAAAGGTCCACACGTTCCCATGAAGTTTGCATCTAGAGTTGGAGTGCCAGATGATGCTCCTGATGTGGAAATTCCAAAACTTGTCTCAGAATGGACTATTGAAGATGTTGCAGAAATCCATAAAGATAAAAGAACCATGAACATTCTGTTTAATGGTTTGGAGCAAGAGATGTTTGACAATGTCATAAACTGTACAACCTCCAAAGAAGTATGGGACACTGTTAGAACTCTCTGTGAAGGAACTGAGCAAGTTAGGGAAAACAAAATGCAGCTCCTCATACAACAGTATGAGCATTTTCATTTTAAAGCTGGTGAAACCCTAAATGACACGTTTAGTAGGTTTCAGAAGCTTTTGAATGGATTAAAGTTGTATGGGAGGATCTATCAAACCAAGGATTCAAACCTTAAATTTCTTAGAGCTCTTCCAAAAGAATGGAAGCCTATGACTGTTTCTCTCAGAAACACTCAAGAGTACAAAGACTACACTCTTGAAAGGCTTTATGGAACCTTGAAGACATATGAGTTGGAAATGGAGCAAGATGAAGAAATTGAAAAGGTACAGAAGAAAGGTGGATCTATTGCATTGATTGCATCTGTGAACCAACTGGAAGATGACAATGAAGAAGCTGCAAAGGCCACAACTAGTCGAGCTAGTTGTAGGAGTGATGTTAGCAAGGGTAAAGGCAAGATGACAGAAGAAGAAGAACCAGAACCAGTCAACTTGGATGACTTAGATGAGATTGATGAACACATTGCTTTTCTGTCAAGAAAATTTTCTAAGTTCAAGTTCAAGAGAAACTCAGAAGCTAGGCCACCAAGGAGAGACTTTCAACCCAGCAAAAGTAACTGGATTGAAAAGTCTAAATCTAAATGTTTCAATTGTGGAATGCTTGGTCACTTTGCTAGGGACTGCAGAAAGCCCAAGGTTGAGAAGGGCAACAGGAAATTTGAGCCTGTTGATTATAAAAAGAAATACTTTGAACTTCTCAAGCAAAAAGAAAAGGCTTTCATGTCTCAGGAGTATGATTGGGCTGGTAATGGTGAAGATTCTGATGATGATGTTGAGTATGTCAACTTGGCTCTTATGGCTAACAATCATGAGCAGGAAGCAAGCTCCTCAAGCAACCAGGTAACAATTACTAATCTTTCTGAGCTTTCTAAAGAGGAATGCGATAGTGCAGTAAATGAAATGTCTACTGTACTATATAATTTACGTGTTACTCTTAAATCACTTACCAAAGAGAATTCAAGAATAAAAGAGACTAATTTGCTCTTAAGTGATAGGAATGCAATGTTAGAAGCACAGCTCATTGATTTTGAGAAAAATGACGTGTGTTAGTAGGGATGCTAAGAAGGAACTTGAGAACGTGTTAGAAAGGGAAGAAATTCTTAAAACACAACTTGAAATAGAACAAAGTGTGATTGCTAAATGGAAAGATGCCAGGAATGTTGCTAACAACATCATTAATGTTCAAGGTATGGAATCTTTCTGTGAACAATCATGGAAAAAGAACAAAGAGAAGCTAGGGTATGTTGGTGAAACCTTAGAATCAGAAACAGAGTCAACAAACAACAATGATCATTTGTTGAAGGTTGATATGTCAACGGAATGCAATGTTTCGTTGATAGATGAACCATCAACCGATCAAGCTGTTTCGTTGACAGAGAAAAGAAAAGAAGAACTCACTAGACTTAATAACAAGTATGGTCCTGTCACCAAGAACTTTGAGAAGCCTGTTGAGAGAGCTAATGTAGGTCACTTGTCCAACAAGCAATTGAAAGATAAGTTAGAAAATGTTCAAGTTGAGGCTAAGGGAAATAAAAAGAATAACAGGAATGGCAAAGTAGGGATTAACAAACACAACAATTACACACCTGATAAATATGCTCCTAGAAAGACATGTGTCAATTGTGGAAGTGTTAGTCATTTATCTACTAACTTCAAATCTGTTAAGAAGACTGCTAAAGTGAAAATGTCTAAGCCTGAAATGAATGGTTCTATGCCTACAATGCCTGTTATGCCTAACTTGTTTGCTCCATATGCACAATTTCAAAATCCATATGCCAGCATGCCATTTGTGCCTAGTCCATACATGAATATGTTTAATGTGCCACAAATGCCATGGAATATGAATAACATGTTTGTTCCTCCAACTATGCATGCTGTGAATGAAAATGTGAGCAACCCTAAGAAATCAACACCAAGGGTAAAGATTGATTTAAATCAATCTGAGCCCAAGGTGAAAAATGATATAAAAGGAAAATCAAAGGCTAACAAAACAGGACCCAAGGAAACTTGGGTACCAAAATCAACTTGATTTGGTGTTGTTGTGTGCAGGGAGACAAAACGAATCTTTGGTACTTGGATAGTGGTTGTTCAAGACACATGACTGGTGATTCTACCCTGCTCACAGAGTTTCAGGAAAGAGCTGGCCCTTGTATTGCTTTTGGAGATGACAGCAAAGGCTACACTAAGGGATATGGCTTGATTTCAAAAGAGAATGTCATCATAGATGAGGTTGCATTGGTGGATGGTCTTAAGCACAATTTGCTTAGTATCAGCCAACTTTGTGACAAAGGATTTTTAGTTACTTTTTCTAAAGAAGCCTGTGTTGTTTCTAAAGGAGGAGACAACAATGTGGTAATGACTGGATTCAGAAGAGGGAATGTGTACATTGCTGACTTTAGTAGCACAAGTCCAGACACCATCACTTGTCTCTTCAGCAAGGCAAACAAGGATGAAAGTTGGCTATGGCACAAGAAATTATCTCATCTGAATTTTAAAGTTATGAATGATTTGGTGAGGAAAGATCTTGCTAGAGGAATTCCACAAGTGGAGTTCTCCAAGGATGGTTTGTGTGATGCCTGTCAAAAAGGGAAACAAAAGAAGGCATCATTCAAAATCAAGACAGAGCCATCAATTGTCCATCAGCTTGAATTACTTCATATGGATTTGTTTGGTCCTGTAAATGTCATGTCTATCTCAAAGAAGAAATACTGTCTTGTGATTGTTGATGATTTTTCTAGATTTACATGGACCTTCTTTTTACACTCAAAATATGAGGCAAGTGAAATCATTATCAATCACATCAAGATGGTAAACAATCATCCTGATTTAAAAATAAGAAGGATTAGGAGTGACAATGGGACAGAATTCAAGAATTCAAGCATGAAGGTGTTCTGTGAAGAAAATGGTATTTTGCATGAGTTTTCAGCAGCAAGGACACCACAACAAAATGGTGTAGTTGAAAGGAAAAACAGAACACTTATTGAAGCTGCAAGGACAATGCTAGATGAATCAAAGTTACCAACTTATTTTTGGGCTGAGACAGTTAACACGGCTTGCTTCACTCAAAATATTTCTTTGATTAATCAGTCCAAGGGAATGACCCCTTATCAACTACTCAAAAGAAAGAAGCCACTATTGGATTTTCTCCATGTCTTTGGATGCAAATGCTTTGTTTTGAGGAATCAAGCTGAGCATTTGGGGAAATTTGAAGCAAAGGCAGATGAAGCAATATTTGTGGGATATGCAGCAGGGAAAGCTTACAGAGTCTATAACCTCAGAACCAACATTGTTATGGAATCTGTACATGTTGTTTTTGATGATCTCAAAATTCAAGGTCTCTGTGATGAAGGTTTCCATGAAAGTCTTTCTTTTGAAAATGAGGAAGGAGATCAAGTGAATCATGTTAAGGCTACTGAGAAACAGCCTAAAGTTGTTGTATCTAGCACAGATGAAAGCAGCAGTGAAGATGAAATTGCTGCATTGAGATTGAAAAGAATAGCTTCTAGCAGACCAAATGGTTATTTCGTTGACAGTCATAATGGAGGATTCGTTGACAGTCAAAATGAGCGTTCGTTGACAGCCAAAATGGTCATACCGTTGACAGTCACAGAAATGCTTCTAGAAGTGATCAATTAGGGACAACAAACTCAGGGGGAGTTCTCAAGGACAATTATCCAATCAAGGCAATCATGATCATGAAGCTACCTCGTCAAGAGAAAATCTTCCTCCCTCAAGGAAATGGACTAAAGATCATCCCTTTGAACTTATTATAGGTGATGTTTCTTCAAAAGTCCAAACTAGAAGAGCAACTCAAGAGGAATGTCTATATAGCAGCTTTCTGTCTCAAGATGAGCCAAAGAAAGTTGAGGATGCACTTCTAGATCCAGATTGGGTTTTAGCTATGCAAGAGGAGCTAAACCAATTTGAGAGGAACAATGTTTGGAAGCTGGTGCCCAAGCCTAAGGACAGGAGTGTCATAGGCACAAAATGGGTGTTCAGAAACAAGATGGATGAAAATGGCATAGTCACAAGGAACAAAGCTAGATTGGTTGCAAAAGGCTATTCACAGGAAGAGGGAATTGATTTTGATGAAACCTTTGCTCCTGTTGCAAGACTAGAAGCAATAAGGATTTTCCTAGCCTATGCAGCCCATGCCAATTTCAAAGTCTATCAAACGGATGTGAAGAGTGCTTTTCTGAATGGGGAATTGGAAGAGGAGGTGTATGTAAGTCAACCTCCTGGTTTTGAAGATGATGATTTTCCAGAATATGTATACTTCCTCCTCAAAGCTCTCTATGGTTTGAAACAAGCACCTAGAGCCTGGTATGACACACTTTCACAGTTCCTCCTTGAGAATCACTTCACTAGAGGTACTGTAGATAAAACTCTGTTTCACAGGGTTGTGAATGGCTCTACTATACTTGTTCAAATTTATGTAGATGACATAATCTTTGGGTCTACAGATGTGAAACTTTGTCAAAAGTTTGCCAAGCTTATGCAAAGTAAATATGAAATGAGCATGATGGGAGAATTAACTTACTTTCTTGGTCTCCAAGTGAAGCAAGTTAATGAAGGCATTTTCATTAGTCAAACAAAATATATTCATGATTTATTAAAGAAATTTAACTTAATGAAATGCTCTCCTGCCAAAACTCCCATGCCTACTACCACCAAACTTGAATTAAATACTAAGGAAAAATCTGTGGACATTTCAAGTTACATAGGCATGGTAGGCTCACTTCTATATTTAACAGCTAGTAGACCTGATATTATGTTTGCTACATGTCTATGTGCCAGATTTCAGGCTGATCCTAGGGAATCCCATCTAGTTGCCATTAAAAGAATTTTCAGATATCTCAAAGGAACACCAAACCTTGGCATTTGGTATCCTAGAGAATCTGGCTTTTAACTAATTGGTTATTCAGATGCAGATTTTGCAGGATGTAAAATTGACAGGAAAAGCACAACTGGCACCTGTCAATTCTTAGGAAACAAGCTTGTCTCATGGTTCAGCAAGAAACAAAACTCAGTTTCTACCTCCACAGCTGAGGCTGAGTATATTGCAGCTGGAAGTTGTTGTGCACAGATTTTATGGATGAAAAATCAACTACTTGATTATGGAATAAGAGTTGAGAAAATTCCTATTTTCTGTGACAACACTAGTGCCATTGCCATTACTGAGAATCCAGTGCAGCATTCAAGGACCAAGCACATTGACATCAAGTACCATTTCATTAGAGAACATGTTATGAATGGTACTGTGGAGTTACATTTTGTTCCAAGTGAACAACAACTTGTAGACATCTTTACCAAGCCACTTGATGAATCAACATTCTCAAGATTAGTAAGTGAGCTAGGTATGCTAAATTTCTCTTAATTATTTCTGAGATGTTTACAAGTTAAAATGCAGCCAGAAATTTGCTATGCTTTTCTGTGAATTAATTTTCTCAGGAAAAAGTAAAATTTTGTCTAAGTCAAAATTACTATGTCAACGAAACGAACCATTTCGTTGACAGTCTTAGCATTTTTCTGGGTGTTTCGTTGATAGCTCTTTTATATCAACGAAACGCAGCTTTATCAACGAAATAAGACGGGACGTTAACCGCCCAATCCTGATTCGTTGATTTAGCACAATTAATCTGAACCGTTGAAATTTGACACGTCCATTACCACGATCTATACTTACACCCCTGTAAGTATAAATCATAGTAATACTTTAAAGGTAACGGTTATATTTTTTAAGCCAATCCAGTAATTTACATTGATTGTTGGATTTAATTTCTGAGAATTTTTGGGGGAGTATTTAAGAAATTCTATTTTCTTTAATTCTTTTTCACCTGTTCTCAAAAATTCCAAAGGCTTTTCTTTCTTCTTCTCTCTAACAAGCAATTCAGTTCGAAGCTTTTCTACACTCAACAATGGCACCCATAGTCAAGCTTATGTCTGCTGGAGGGTTTATCTATGAGAAAAACAACTCCATCCCCTTTGTTGTCAAGGAAAGCCCGAACAACATCTTTTTCAAGATGATGGACTTCATGAAGAATTGCAAGTTGAGCTATGCAATGTTTCACTCTACACCACTCTACAATGAGATAATCGAGGAGATTTGGACCTCATGTGAGTATAGTGGGACAAATTGCACTTTGCAATTCACCATCCAAGGTAATGAGTATATAGTTAATTCTGATGTATTGCAAGCATGTCTACATATTTCTGAAAATAACTGTAATGCTTTGCCTACATACACTGAAATGGTTAACATGCTAAATTCTATAAACTACTCATTGCCTACTGATAATTTGGGTAAGATTATTAGGAGAGGTTTGGTTAGAGAATACAGCTATTTAGCTGATGCATTCATAAAGGTATTTTCTGGCAAAATTAGTAATTTTGATGCATTAACTAATTCCATGTTAATTCTCTTAACTATGCTTCTAACTGATAGATATTATAACTTTAGCACCCAACTTATGTATGAAATTGGTGCTAAGTTGGGTGATAAGACAAATAGGAAAAAGAATATCTATTATGCTAGGTTTCTGATGATGTTGGCTAACCATGTTAGTCCAGCACCATTAGTTATCTCTAACCTTGTTTCCAGGTTTGAGTGTTTTGTGTAAGAGAAGAGGGTTCTGACAGATATCCTGAGACTTAACCACAATGGTGATGTCCTAGTGGTGTATCTGCCCATCATTGAGGTAACTTCTTCTAACCCTGTTAGTGTAGTTGCTACTTCTATTGTTTCCCCTACCAATGTTGCTATGGAGTCTGAAGCTGTGTCCCAACTGGCTCCTGCCCAAGCAACAAAACCTAAATCTAAGAAATCCTCAAAGCCAACCTCAGGTGCTTCTCAAAAGGCACCTGTTGCAAAAACTACTTCACAACCTAAGGGGAGTGTTTCTGGAGATCACTACGCCATAGATGGCCGGATGCAATACTTTTAAATTGCAACGCCCACTTTGTGTTACAATTGATACACTATTTTTTAACTACTGCAATACTTCGGAGACAGTGTTACATTACACATAAACGTTCTGTTGCAATAGAACCGACTCTGTTGCAAAAGACTCCTTGTGTTACTCTATCGACACAGTGTTGCATTTGATTTCAATTAATAATTAATTTTTAATTAATTTTTAATCAAAAAATAATATTAAAAAGGTGGGGCCCACAGAAAAAAGTGGGCCCCACAAGTGGGACCCACTAATTTTTCTATTTTTTATTTAAAAATTAATTAATAATTAATTTTTAATTAATTTTTAATTAATTTTTAATCAAAAAATAATATTAAAAAAAGGTGGGGCCCACAGAAAAATGTGGGCCCCGCAAGTGGGTCCCACTAATTTTTCTATTTTTTATTTAAAAATTAATTATTAATTAATTAATATTTAATTTTTAATTAATTTTTAATCAAAAAATAATATTAAAAAAGGTGGGGCCCATAGAAAAAAGTGGGACCCACAAGTGGGACCAACTAATTTTTCTAGTTTTTATTTAAAAATTATTTTTAATTAATTTTTAATCAAAAAATAATATTAAAAAAGGTGGGGCCCACAGAAAAAAGTGGGCCCCACAAGTGGGTCCCACTAATTTTTTTATTTTTTATTTAAAACTTAATTAATAATTAATTAAAAATTAATTTTTAATTAATTTTTAATCAAAAAATAATATTTAAAAATGTGGGGCCCACAGAAAAAAGTGGGACCCACAAGTGGGACCCACTAATTTTTCTATTTTTTATTTAAAAATTAATTTTTAATTAATTTTTAATTAATTTTTAAAAAAAAAATAATATTAAAAAAGGTGGGGCCCACAGAACAAAGTGGGACCCACAAGTGGGACCCACTAATTTTTCTATTTTTTATTTAAAAATTAATTAATAATTAATTAAAAATTAATTTTTAATTAATTTTTAATCAAAAAATAATATTTAAAAAGGTGGGGCCCACAGAAAAAAGTGGGACCCACAAGTGGGACCCACTAATTTTTCTATTTTTTATTTAAAAATTAATTAAAAATTAATTTTTAATTAAAAAATAATATTAAAAAAGGTGGGGCCCACAGAAAAAAGTGGGCCCCACAAGTGGGTCCCACTAAATTTTCTATTTTTTACTTAAAAATTAATTAAAAATTAGTTTTTAATCAAAAAATAATATTAAAAAAGGTGGTGCCCACAGAAAAAAGTGGGACCCACAAGTGGGACCCACTAATTTTCTATTTTTTATTTAAAAATTAATTAATAATTAATGAATAATTAATTTTTAATTAAAAAATAATATTAAAAAAGAGGGGGCCCACAGAAAAAAGTGGGCCCCACAAGTGGGTCCCACTAAATTTTCTATTTTTTATTTAAAAATTAATTAAAAATTAATTTTTAATTAATTTTTAATCAAAAAATAATATTAAAAAAGGTGGGGCCCACAGAAAAAAGTGGGACCCACAAGTGGGACCCACTAATTTTTCAATTTTTTATTTTAAAATTAATTAATAATTAATTAATAATTAATTGTTAATTAAAAAATAATATTAAAAAAGGTGGGGCCCACAGAAAAAAGTGGGACCCACAAGTGGGACCCACTAATTTTTCTATTTTTTATATAAAAATTAATTAATAATTAATTTTTAATTAAAAAATAATATTAAAAAAGGTGGGGCCCTAAACCCTAAACCCTAAACCCTAAACCCTGAACCCGAACCCTAAACCCGAATAAATTTTTAATTGATTTCTTCGACGATCCAACCGTACGGATGTTAAAAGATACTCATTTTAGTGTTGGGAAAAAATAATCAAAAAATATAAAAGTCTGGTTATGCCGCATCTTTCCAGAAACGTTGGAAGAGTATTGCTTTCAAGAACGGGACATGTGTCAGATTCACTGAATTATTTTTTCAATTGATTTCTTCGACGATCCAACCGTATGGATGTTAAAAGATACTCATTATAGTGTTGGGAAAAAATAATCAAAAAATATAAAAGTCTGGTTATGCCGCATCTTTCCAGAAACGTTGGAAGAGTATTGCTTTGAAGAACGGGACATGTGTCAGATTCACTGAATTATTTTTTCAATTGATTTATTCGACGATCCAACCGTATGGATGTTAAAAGATACTCATTCTAGTGTTGGGAAAAAATAATCAAAAAATATAAAAGTCTGGTTATGCCGCATCTTTCCAGAAACGTTGGAAGAGTATTGCTTTCAAGAACGGGACATGTGTCAGATTCACTGAATTATTTTTTCAATTGATTTCTTCGACGATCCAATCGTACAAATGTTAAAAGATACTCATTCTAGTGTTGGGAAAAAATAATCAAAAAATATAAAAGTCCGGTTATGCCGCATCTTTCCAGAAACGTTGGAAGAGTATTGCTTTCAAGAACGGGACATGTGTCAGATTCACTGAATTATTTTTTCAATTGATTTCTTCGACGATCCAACCGTACGGATGTTAAAAGATACTCATTCTAGTGTTGGGAAAAAATAATCAAAAACTATAAAAGTCTGGTTATGCCGCATATTTCCAAAAACGTTGGAACAGTATTGCTTTCAAGAACGGGACATGTGTCAGATTCACTGAATAATTTTTTCAATTGATTTCTTCGACAATCCAACCGTACGGATGTTAATTGGTACTCATTCTAGTGTTGGGAAAAAATAATCAAAAAATATAAAAGTCCGGTTATGCCGCATCTTTCCAGAAACGTTGGAATAGTATTGCTTTCAGGAACGGGACATGTGTTAGATTCACTGAATAATTTTTTCAATTGATTTCTTCGACGATCCAAACGTACGGATGTTAATAGGTACTCATTCTAGTGTTGGGAAAAAATAATCAAAAAATATAAAAGTCCGGTTATGCCGCATCTTCCCAGAAATGTTGGAATAGTATTGCATCCGGGAATGGGATACGTGTCAGATTCACTGAATAAATTTTTTAATTGATTTCTTCGATGATCCAACCATACAGATGTTAATCGGAAATCATTTATAGTATATTCATTTTTTTTAAATTATATTATATAATTACATATAATATTTACTTAATTTTAAATTAAAAAAATTAAAAAAATACTTGTACATGACAAAAAATACAAGGCGACAGATTTCCCCCCAAAATGAATTGTTAGAAGCAGTTTCGCCCTTAAACAAAAAAAAGCGCCGCCCTCACTCTCTCAGACTCTCTCTCTCTCTCTCTCGTTCTACTCACACACTCCACCCACACACTGAACTCTCAAAACTCACCTCGATTAATTGGTAAATACATACATAGTTTCATTACTTCATTAATTTTGCCAATTCTTACTCTTCTATTTTAATTTTCAATTAGGGCTTTTTTTTTGGGGATTCAATTAGGCTTCATTTGAGGGTTTCAATTAGGGTTTCGAGGGTATATGACTTGAGGGAGCTTTGAAGAAGCAGAGAAGGAATTGAAAGGTATGGTTCTCTTACATTTTAACATCTTAACATCTCAGAGGGTGAGGCTGGTGATTATTATGTGAAGCCATTTTCCTCTCCATCCTCCTGATTAATTTTGGGGTGTTTCTATCCTTTCATTCTCCATAACTTTCCTGGTTGGTTTAATTTGTTTTCTAATTCTGCTTCTCACCGCAATGCCATAACCTTGATTAGCTTCTGCACGTATATATTAATTCCACTTATTGTGTACAACTAGTTTAGTTAATAATTTTACTGAGTCAGCTTCTATGTACGGTTTTATATATATATCGAGATGAATTATGAAAAGACTGCTTATCATAAACTCTTTATGATTTCATTGACATACAAATGTTTGTATAGTTAATGCTAATACCTGTATAGTTGTATTCAACTATTATGTCTATAGTTATCTGTACGTTTGGTTAGTTCTGGACGGTAGTATTTAGTGTCTTTAAACTTGTTCTCATATGAGAAAATACATACAAGCTTGATGAAAAGTACTCTCCTTGAAGCAGATTGATGAAACGCCACTGGATGGAAAAGTTTTTGACCGTGAAGGCCTGGAGGAACTAATGTTCTGTTTCTGCAGTTCTCATGCTCTAGAGAAGGAGTACTCTTCCAAAGTTTTATAGTATATCTTGTTAGCAGCAAAGTTTCTGTTTTAGATAATATAATACATAATGTATCATTAGTTGTTTCCATTTGGGATTCTGAATATACTAATTATAAAGGTATAGCAAACACAGAAAGAAAGATGTTTTATATTATTATATTCTTTCTAAATAAGAGTACATGTACATTTATATTAGTTCATACTATGTTTATTCCTCTATTTAAGGAACCAGTACATCAACTAACACATATGGTAAAACTGAATTCGGCACTTGTGTTGGAGCGATTAACCAACGTCAATACCTGATTCTTTTTACCATCACGAATACTGTTATTTTCTTGCTGGAAGTTCCAAAATATTGATGTTTTGTTACTAGTTTTCAGCTAATTTAGTGTGTGAAGAAATCAATATATTTATGTTTCTGTACGTTTTAAACCACATATATCTATAAGTTTCCCTCTGCGCTAAACAGTTTCATCTTTATTTGATAGATCATGTGATTTTAAGAGCTCAACAGAACTATAGGCTGCAGTGCTGGAGCCTGCAGGACACCCGTCTGCAGTGTTTGTGGAACATACTACTCAACAAATAATGGTTCAGTACTAATGCTACTTTGATCATAAACACTTTTTTAGGATTTAGATCCAGATTTTCCATATCATTGACTCTTCTTCAATGAGCATATAAAGGTGATCATCTCGCAACCAGAATTTACGTTCAAGAATTCCTTCAGGAGTTTCTGATTCAGCTGGACACGGGAGTGATTCATCAACATTTCCCAGTAAGTCGGAACCAAATAGAAGATTAGAGAACTGAGATCTCCATGATGCATAGTTTGTCACTAACACTATTGCTATGCAGAATTATGTCTTGTACGATGAAGATATTGGGGGACAGAAATCCGGTAAAGAAAAAGAGCTCAGGTATGTACTGCGTTTGATATATTTTGAGCTTCTTACTAAGGAATAATTGGCATTTGGTTCTTCCCTTTGTTAATCTTGAATTTCCAGGACTATGCTAGTTCCATTGTTTGACCTATTTAGAATTTGTAGTCTCTTTAACATATTGATTGCATATTATATGATTTGCATGCAAATTGTTATTTTTTCTATGCAGATGCACAACAAATTTAATCTTTTCAAATAATAATTGGAACTAAATTATGATTCGTTTGGATCTTAAACTTAAATCATAAGAAAATAGAAATACATTTCTTCTCAGACACACAAAATCAATAATCAATTAATAATCTCAAATAAACAAAGAGAAATGAGATTCTGGAATCTGTTTGGACAAAACCCAGGATACTGAAAGGTTCTGTAAACAGATGAGAATAAGATTATATACACATGCACAAACGTACGTGTGTGTATAATTGTAAGATATTGACAGATATAAATACAAGGGCAGATAAGCAGATTGTGATATCCGCAAAATGAACTTTTAAATACTACCTGGCCATGTCTGATTCTTGACTAGTGTCAACATCTCTTAAACCTCCAACAATTTATTCTCATCATTTCCAACTGTTGCAAGTTGTATAAGGGCTGCAATTATTTTGAACATTATATAGAAGTGGGCATCAGTAAGCCATTAAATTATTCCAGTTTAAGTGTTTATGCTAGTGTTGATATTTAAGAGCGTCAATTGTATGCTGTTTTTTCTAATAATGTTCATATCAATTTTATAATTGTATCTCAAACATAGCTATTTCTATATTTTGTATTGTACTTCAGTGGCCAGCTTGAAGCTTGTGCTATTTATTGATAATCAAAAGTAACCTGCGCACAAGTCAAATTTCATTAGGTTGCAGAACAGGCTCCTTGGTAAACCTCTAACTCTCTCAACTGCCTAGTTTCAATTGTATGCATAATTTTTTTTATATTGAATTTTTGTTGTAAAATTGTGCCAGATTACCAGTTAACTTGTTTATTTGTATACTTACATCACTATTCCCAGTTAACTTGTTTATTTGTATACTTACATCACTATTCCCAATTAACTTGTTTATTTGTATACTTACATCACTATTCCTCGTCAAAATCAGGTTGCTGGCTAGTTAGCTTTGTTTCTGAATATTATGCCTCAGCGGAAGTACAAAAGGTAGAAGGATATACACAGAAGTACAGAAGGCACAAGGATACTAATATGTAGTGCTTGAACAAGTTCATGATATTGAAGACAAATACAGAGAGTGAAAATTTGTAAATGTTGATCTCAACTTGAAAATTATGGACAGGGCAGATATTGCGGATATCACAATATGCTTAGCATGCATGGACAAGGTTTTAAAACTTTGGTTAGCTTGTCGTAATTTTTATTTTGTACTCTATCTTTTGTTTCTTGGTACTTTGTGATAATTATGGTGGATGATATTATGGTGGAGTGGTGTAGTTGTGGGGTGAATGATGAGAGGAGTTAGATTATATTTTGGTGTTGGATGACTGGTGGAGTTGGATTATATTTTGGTTTGGATTTGGATGACTGGTGGAGTTGTATTACTTTGCACTTTGAATTGGTTGGTTTATTTTGTAAAGGGATCTGATTATGTACCAACCATGTCTTGTAAATTTTTGAATTTAAGTGTTGCAGTTGCTATTATTATTAATGTTGCAATATTTCATTTTCTGTTGCCCTACTAGATAGAATTAGTGTTACATTAGCTATTCATAACAATATCTAGTGTTACATTAGCTAAAGATTTAGTGTTGCAATTGAATGTGGGGTCCACTAGTGACGCGACACTAAAGTGGGACCTACTGGTGACGTGGCACAGTGGGACCCACGGTGATGTGGCAATATTGTGGGCCCCACAAGTGACGGGGCACTTGATGACATGGCAATTCTGTGGGCCCCACAGGTGACGTGGCAATTCTGTGGGCCCCACATGTGACGTGGCACCAGGTGACGTGGCAGTTCTGTGGGCCCCATAAGTGACGTGGCACCTGGTGACGTGGCATTTTGTTGTGGGCCCCACAAGTGACGTGGCATACACCTGACACCTGGTTAGGCTGAGGTAACACGGTTCTTGTGTTGCATTTGTTTGATTTAGTGTTACTCTATGGGCCTAATGTAATACTTTATCCCGTGTTACCATTGAGAAGGAAAGCGTTGCATTTTATGTCAAAGGTAACATTGGCGGATGAAATGGTAAAAGTGCGTTACCTTAGGCCTGATGCAACATAAATCGTGTCTAAGGTAACAGTAGGTGTGTGTTGCATCCGGCCATCTATGGCGTAGTGGATGTAAGAGGTGAGGGAAGGGGTGAACAACAAAGAAACCCCAAGAATAAGGAAGGAAAGGATAGTGTGTCCCAACCAAGCCCCATTGTGTCTTCCCAACAAGGCACAATGAGTAAAATGGATTTAAACACAAGTCTAGTTGCATCCTCCCAAAAGGATGTGATTATTGAAACAAGCTCTCCTCCAAGAGCACACTCCAAAAGGGCAAGGGACACTTCAAGCCCACAGTTTACATTTTCCCAATACCAAAGGAGAGTGAAGCAAAAATCCAAGGGTACACAGGGTGCACACACTCTAGAAGCAACACTTCCAGTTTCACAAATTCAGTTTGATGTAACCCCTATTATTACTCTGGGGTTACAGTCCCATTCTCTAAACATCAACCTTGAACTATCTCCATCAAATTCACCAACTCAGTCTTTAGATGTGGACATGAACCATTCATCTATTCCTGATTCTCCAACTCTTATCTTGGAGAAGCCCCACTCTGAAGCTGGTGGCCATCACTTGTTAAGTGATTTGTTGGGACATCAACCAACTTTTTCTGAAGTTGCAAGAGGATCTGTGGACCAATCTCTAAAATCAATCACCACAGATTCTACTGTAATTTCACTTTCTCAAAGTGCTTTATTGACTTCATCAACGAAACAGTCTATTTCATTGACAAGTGTTTCTCCATCAACGGTATCCATACCGTTGACAGTTCAAACTACCATTCCGTTGATAGGTCATTCTACACCCCTTATTGCAAATCAAGTTGTTTCCACAACTAGTGTAGATGACCTGGTGGTAGTTGAGACACTTTTAGGTTTGAGAGGGAGTGAAATTGAGAGGCTGGCTTGCAGCCAGGCAAAAGGAGAGAATGAGAGTGAGAGGCTGGCTATTTCTTCCAGCCAGGCAAAAGGAGAGACTGAGGGTTCCACCTTAGTAGGTGAAGGTGAGTGTGTGAGAGGTGTGAGCCATGGGGAGCCCATGATGCAAGAAAATAGAGGAGAGAGAGAAGGGACTACAGGAGCAGAGGAGGCAGCCATTGCTAGTGAGTTAATGAGGGTCAATGAGGGAGAAAGGGAACTTACTTTCCAAGAGCATTATCAACAAACTCTGGATAGTATTTCCCTGGATCCTGAGACCTTTACTCACCCTGTGCGAGCCTATCAAATTATGGCTCAGCAGGGCAATGTGGAGGCAGAGAGGTCACTAAACCTAATTCATACAACTGCATCAATGCAAAGAGCAAAGGATGCCTTGACCAATCTATCTCCAACAGCTGCAGCAAGTGGAGACTTTGACTTTTCTGATGATGAGGACAACTTTGGTGACAATCTACAGGTGGCCACTACTTCACAGACTGGGACTTCTGTGGTGCCTCCTAGACCAAACTGGCTTTCTCAGGATATGCAAGGAAGATGCACTCTAGATGCTGCTATCTCAAGGCAGTACACTGAGGCATATCTAGCTCATGAGTCTGCAAATGCAAGGGACAAGAAATTATACAAGGCCATCATGGATTCTCTGGAAATCCAAAGACTACAGATGCTACAGACAAGGATTGAAGCTACAGAAATTAAGGATTCAATTAGCAACCTCAGGGATGCTACTGACAGGAGGCTAGATGAAAAGCTTCTTCTTCTAACTGTGTCCAAGATGAACAGGTTTTTCTCCAAGGAACCTCAAGTGTCCTCATCTTTGAAGACTCTTTCCTCTATAGTGGACAAAGTTGAGGCTACACTTTCTCACATGCAAAAGGAACAGGAAAAGCAGACACAGCTACTCACCCAGCTTTTGGCATCTCAAGGACTCCCTATCATCTCACTTGATGATAACAAAAAGGGGGAGAAATCTAAGGAGCTAGAGAAATCTAAAGAGCTTGATATACAAATCACAAAGGTTTTGGTTCCAGCCATTTCCTTACCAAATGAGCCACTAGCAATGGGGGAGCTTGGACAGAAGAAAAAGGATGGTATTGACCTGATTCAGGAAGCTTCTATGAGGATGAGACTTGCAGAACAGATTAAAGATCATTGGTCCAACATAGAATCAAGGGTCAAGAAAATTGCTGAAACTGTAATGAATTCAAATCCATCAACGGATCAACCATCAACGAATGCCATGGTTGTAACATCAACGGAATGGGAGCCATAGTTCAAGAGTTCTTATGTTATAGAACCCCTTCAGCATGGACTCTTTCAAGATTCAAGAAATGAGAAAGGGCAAGCTTCATGCTTTAGGAATGTGGATGCAAGAGGGATATCTCCAATATCACCTGTCAAACCCAAGGGCAAGAACACTGCAAGGATATTTTATCCTCCACCAAAGCCAAATGAGTTCAAAATCCTAGGAAAGCTGATTATTGAAAGCAAAGAAAGCAATCATCCAAGCATAAGGAACCAAAGGGCCATCATCTACAGGGATAGCAAGGAAATCTGCATTTGGGTTGGTCACCCAAATTTTGCTAAGGCCAAAGCTGAAGAATCTGAAAGGGCAGCAATGCAAGCTCTTGCAGTTTCTCAATCACTTGAAGATGAAGAAACCCTAAAGGAAGAAAAGGCCAAGGATGAAGCTGAGGAAGCTGGAAAGGAAAGGAAGAGTGTAAGGCAGCCAAAGGCTAGAGCAAAAAGGAATCTAAACTTTGATAAAGATGATTCTCAGGACACTGCCCAAGACTCTTCCACAACTAGTGCACGTCAAATTCCTGTTGATCAACCTCATGAAGGAAAGTTGGCCTGTGATCCTGCACATCCTGTCAACTTTCATGATCAACCAATAATGCCAAAAGAGGAGCCTTTTGAATTTGATGAGGCCTACTTTCCAAAGTTTCTATTTGAGAAGAATCAACCAATGAAGACAAAGAAAAGGGCTGTCAAGGCAAAGCCAGTATTTATGAGAAAGCCACAACCTCAGAAACCCCCTGCAAATCCAGAGGACTGCATGTACATTGCTGACATCAGGGAAGAATCCAGTCTACATCTTGACTTAGACAACCTGGTGGATGTAAGGGGCATTGCAGCTTCTCAAAAATTGCCTGAGAGACTGGTCTTTGTATTCAAGGGTGGTAGAGAACAGGTGTGGCCTCTCTACAGAATTTTAGGAGAAGACTACCAAACACTACTCTCAGTGTTTAGATGCTTGAAGAAAGACTTTGGCTTCACCAAAACAGCCAAGTCTGAGGTGGTCTCCAAAATTTGTCAGATAAAGGCTAGCTGGAACAAGCCTGAGGCTCTTCCCAGGATGCTAAGAGTGCCCTCAACAGGAAAGAAGACCCATCTTCAACCATACTGGATGATGGAATTTAAGGACAAGGACAATTGCAGAAGATTCTTCAGGATGGAAGACCAGCTGGATAAGGCATCTAATCAAACTCTAAAGTTTATGCAATCCATGCTTGGTGATCAAGATGAAGAAGAGAAGATCTTTTACAGAAGGCTACAAGTCCAAATTGAGGAAAACAACTCTAAGAGAGGGAAGAAGACTATGCCACAAAGAAGACACAGATGAATCATTTGCTCAGTCTAGAGGAGCACTTTTGGGCATTAATCTTGTAAGTCTTGTATTTTGTCTAAAATATTATGAAGCTTAATGCATTTTCTACTTTTGTAATTTATGATGTATCTGAGTGTTTTTGTTATCATCAAGTCTCTTGATTTATGGCTGTTATTCTATCAGTCATAAATTGGGGGAGATTGTTAGGAATATGTTGTTCTTAATGATAAACATAAAACACTTAGTAGAATTTGTGTAAAGTCATTTTGTAGCTGTCAACGAAATGGCATGCTTTGCAGCATTCCGTTGACAGGAAGCTCATCAACGAAATGAGTGATGTAGCAATTGTAATGTACAATACTTCTAGTTTGATATGCATTTCATTGTAGATATTGGATAGGTTTTCTAATTCATGTTGACTAAGTACTAGATAGGCAAAATAGGTTGGTTAATTGTAAATATCTATGCCTTGTAATTTTGCCTAAGTGAAGACATGTCAACAGATTGAAGATTACTCTATCAACGGTATGGAGTTTGCTCATCAACGAAATGAAGAATAAAGCTATCAACGAAACACATCTCCCTGCTATCAACGAATCATTATTGCTTTTCTGAATAGTTGACAAAGTGATAGTGACAGTTTACTGAACAGATCTAAAGGTCATGTGGAAGTGTACTTTACATTGGAAACCATTAAAATGGACATGGGGAATAAGGAAACATCCCAGTTTCCAATTGGGCTCTTGGGAGTGATCATAATAAGCATGAAGACAAAAGCAAATATCTCCAAGGAGCACTGGACAAAGGGATGAAAAGCAAACTATTGGCGGTTACTCATTGTACTTTTAGTGTAGCCAAAAATAGAGTTGTAAACTTGGGTTTATATAACCAAGTGTAGCAGTTACTTTAAAAAAAAAGAGAAGAAAAACAAATAGATTGTATTAGCTATTTTTGAGAGCATTTTCTTCTCTACATTATTGTAACTGAGCAGCTGTGTACTTTTGTATCACAGATTATTTCCGCAATAAAAATCACCTCAGTTGGATCATCAAACAATCCAACTGAAATTATTAAGTGCTTGTGGTTTTTTATTTTATAAGTTCAGTTTTAATTTGTATGTTGTTTTTAAGTTTGAGAAATATCAAGTAATTGTATTCAACCCCCCTTCTACAATTATGTTAGGTCATTTGGGATTAACACTTACTTTGTTATATATTAAATCTTTTAGTAAAAAGAGAACATAGTCGGTTGCTCTGTACTATGAGAAAGGGAAGTGGAAGATTCATCCTTGAGATAGTACAGTTCAGAATGGATAATGCCAAAGTTTGATAGGTTCCAGCTAGTAGTAGTGAGACTTATGTACAAGTATGGTTTGTATAACCACACCTTAGTAGAACTATGTTAGCTATTAATGTAACTTCTTGTAAAGGTTGTGCTGAATTGTGTGAGATCCTAGATAGTACATTTGGTTTGTAATAACTAATGGTACTTTAGTATATCATTTCTAAGTCTATAACTTTTGTGTGTAAGAGATTGGAGTCCATGCTCTTGTTTTGTTGGAGTTAATACAAGGTATTATATGATTGGATGGTGATATGACGGCCTAGATCCCTGACCCCAGATCTAAGGACGTTACACTCTTCCATTCATGGTTGCTTGGCATGACTACGTAGAGGCCGACTTTTAATTCGTTTGAGCGCGAGAATCATCTCATTTGGAGTTTCATGTTGAGAAAAATGGAAGATTTAGTGAATGTAGCATGAGACTTAGAAATTATGTTTTCGTTCAACTTTGAGGCTATGATCCGACTAGTTAGGAAGCGAATTAAAATGTGAAACTTTTATGTAAAATACTAGACACGTCTAAGAAGGTTCCCGAGAAGGTTTTGTGTCAAAAATATGAATATTTAAGTTATTAAATATGTTAGAGTCGGGCATGGGCAAGTAAAAATCCATAAGAAACTAACTTGTTATGGTCATTCTAAATTAATGATATAAGTTAGGTTTCGAGGCTAGTCTTTGAAACTAACTCTAAATGAATGTTGTTAAGAAATGTCATGGTAACATAACGAGCCAAAGAACTAGAGTGACATTCGTTAGTACGGTGAACAAAAGTAGTAACTAGAGTAGTTGCCTATAGAGGTATAGTTAATGTGACTAATTAAAAGTTTGTGTGTTAATTTGTAGAATATCACCCTAGCAAGGATCCAAACCAAAAGAACCTTGTAAGTTCATGGTTTTGTTGTTATAAATTTCTTACCTTGAAAGTGAACTTGATATTGTTATTGTTTTGTTATCCCTCCATCTTCATTCCTTATCAATTCTTAAATCCTATATGGTTCAAGTATGCATAGGTCCCCATACACGGGTTTCTCTACGAGTATAGTTACAACTAGCGGGAGTCCCTATGCTAGTTTATTCCGACATTAGGTCAATAGTATCTCAAGAACTTTTCTTCAGTATGGACATTTAAATGAAGGACCCAATTACCAACCTTGTATGCTAGAAAATCCACTGAGGATCAGGTTCATAAATGAAGAGATCCATGTTGGAAGCTTTCACAAGCTAAAAACAAGTGCCTTGAAAGATCTACTGTACTTGGTGATTGGATCAACTCATCCATTAGAACAACTGTGTTCTTTTGAGATTGAGGATATTCTTCAAAGAAGAAAGGGTGAAAATTCAAAGCTGGATAAATCAAGAAGGAAAACCCTGAATGCATATCCTGGAAGGGGATTTAAACTTGTTGAAGGCGTATTGAAGTTGAGAACTTATGCCTTTGGTCAAGAATTATGGACAGATCTCCAGGATGCAAGAGTATGTCTCTCCAAAGCAGTCCAAAAGTACATTGATGAGATTGAAGATGATGCCATGTCTCCTGATGAGAAAGCATTGGTGGAAGGACTCAAAGAGATTCTGAAAGAAGCTCTCAACAGAGAGGATGTACCAAGACAGAATAGGAAATCTGAAGCTAAGTGAAAATTTTATCAATTCTGATCTTGTTTAGTTAAGTTGTCAGCATGCATAGATTGTAAATTTGTTGTTATTGTCCATAAAAATAAATTGGGGGAGATTGTTAGGATTTATGGGTGATAGCTATAAGACAACATAACTATTTATCTTATATGCTTAATTTTATTAAGTATGAACATACTGTCACAGCCAGAGTATGTCTTTGTAACCATTTTGTTTATTGTAAATAAGATTCTAGTACATCTTGCTAGAAGTTCATTTATTTGTTCAAGCCTCAAGAAGTGCTCAAGATGGACAACAAGAATAAATATTACTATCACAGCATTGACAGTAAGGTTACAAGAAGACAGCATGTTGCAAGTCACGACAACATATTCACTCTGATAACAACATTGGCGGAAGTCCTCAGACATCAACTTTATCTCAGCCTGACAACAAGCTTGGAACTCCTGACAACATCTATTGCGGGGACTTCTTACTGTTACCAAAAGCACATTCATGTGACAGCAAGCTTGAGGATCGGGATACTGTCATGAAGGGATAACATTTGTATTGGGGATCTACCCAGTCAAACTTGTGACAGTTTGGATGTTCAAGAAACAGGTGTGTTGTAGTATCCCAACACTGCATCAGGTCTGCAAGACTACGATCGAAGCTTGAGAGATCACATGACAAACTCACCAATTCAAGAGTATGACAAATCAACATCTACTGAATTGTATTAGCTAAATATAGAATGTATCTAGATTGCTTTTCCCAGTAATGTTAAACTTGTTTGTATAGCAATTTGGGAAATACTCACGGGTAGACAATTTGTAAGAAGCTGCCACATGAAAATGACAGCAGCTTCACAAACCCGTGATGAGAGAGATAGGATTAGTTTCCTTAGACTATCTCTCAATTTATTCAATGTATCACTCGAGAAATTGAAGCTCAAGAAAACAGACATTTTCTTGAGGTTATAACAACCCATTGCAAAATAAATAAAACATTTATTTTGTGAGAAATTCTCTTACCAACAGGAAATCTTACAAATGTATAATGTGATGTATTGGTGCAAAAAAATTGGAATGTAATATTATTCTAGGCATATTTCTAATTTTGAATGAATTAAATGGATTTTCGGCTCACTAACTCTATTTCGAACTAACTTTTTTCACGATTCAAACTTTTTAATTTCGAATTAACGTTTTAACAATTCCAACTTTTTAACTAATTTGAAGGCATACAAATCTTATAACTATTTAATATGGTTAGTTGATCCAAAAAAATTGGATGATTTCATCATTCTAGGTATATTTCTAATTTTAAATGAATTAAAATGGATTTTCGGCTCACTAACACCATTTCGAACTAACATTTTTCACATCCAACTTTTTAATTAATTTGAAGGCTTACAAATCTTATCCCTGTTTAATATGATGTGTTGATGCAAAAAAGTTGGATGATTTCATCATTCAGGCATATCTGTAATTTTAAATGAATTATAATGGATTTCCGGCTTACTTACACTATTTTGAACCACCTTTTTTTTACAATTTCAAATTTTTAAATAAACAAATAATATAATTGGTGCAAACAAATTGGATACTTATATAATTATAGGCTAATAATCTAATTTTATATGAATTCAGAAGGATTTTCGGCTCACTTACACTATTTTGAACCACCGTTTTTTTGCAATTTCCAATTTTTAAGCAATCTGAAGGTTTGGACATCTTGAAAATATATAATGTGATATGTTGGTGCAAAAAAATTGGATACTTTTATCATTCGAGGCTAATTTCTAATTTTAAACGAATTTAAATGAATTTTCGGCTTTCTTACGTTTTGAACTAACTTTTTCACATTTCCAACTTTCTAAGAAATTAAAAGGTTTGGAAATCTTACAAATGTATAACGTGATGTGTTTGTGCAAAAAAATTGGTTGAATTTATCATTCTAAGGTAATTTCTGAATTTGAATTAATTAAAAATGAATTTTCCGCTAATCTATCAAATTTTTTATTAAAGGTTTATGAATGTTTTTGTTTGTCCACATTTTATAGTTTTTGTCATTTATTTGTTTGTTATAATTGGTAGTCTGTGTTGAAATGGTCATGTCAGTGTTATGCATTTTGATAGTAAAAGGGAGAAGTGGGGACAAAACTCCAGGCTGCAATTTTACACTCGGTAACTTACGACGATCTTCTTAATTCCTCGTAATTCTGGGTAACTTATGACGGATTAAGAAGATCGTCGTAATTCTGGGTAACTTACGATGGATAATCCGTCAGTCGTCGTAATCTATAGTGGTCGGGGAAGCGGTAGTCGGGGTAGTGGCAATGGTAGCTCGGGGGGCAGTGGCAATGGTGGCTCGGAGGAAGTGATGGCAGTGGTGGTCGGGAAATCGGTGGTTGGGGGAGTGGAAATGGTGGCTCGGGGGGCAATGTTGGCAACGACAATGGTGGCCCAGGGGCCTGGCCAATGATGATAGTGGTGGTCGGGGAATCAATGGTCAGGGTACTAACAATGGTGGTCGGGGGACAATGATGGGAGCGTGGCTCGGGGTAGCCTTAGGGACGAAGATGAAAATGCTGAGTGTGTTTAGTGGGACGAACCGGGGAGGCGGTTGTTCTACTTGGAGTATATGCTGATCCTCGTAGACACAAGACATGTGGCTATTCTCTGAGCGGATTTGGTACATACCCTACGACCCCGACAAGTGTTCGGATTGCTGGTAACCTGTAAGTTCTATATTTACAAATAATAGATGAAAGTTTGGAAGGTTTTCTTTTTTTTGGACTTTACTGTGGACTCATAGTATTACACTAACTTTAGAATTTTCTCATTTGTCTTTGGATTTGCTATAAGGTATTTTTAGAGGTATTTGTTTATTCACATATATCATAATAATTTATCAAGGTGAAGTGCACAATATGGCTGTGTTGTACAACTTTGTACACTAAATATGGTTAGATTGAGGCTGATATAAGTTTTGTAACTTCAAGGAATTATATATTTATAATAAAGTAGAAATTTAATATATTATAAGCTAGAAGCTTAGAATTTGCTATAAGCAGAAATTTAATATATTGCCTTAGTATCAACAGTAATCTAAGTCTGAATTGATCATCTTAAGCTCAATAGACAGGTATTTTCCATAGCAAGTAAGCTGAGATACTTAGAAACCTATGTCACATTATAATTAGGTTTAGTCTAATATTGGTATGTTTCAAATATCTAATCATTTCTTATAAAAAAAAAATCTTTCTGTTGGAGATATAATTACACTCACTACAAGAAATCTCGTATTTACCAACAGAATTTAGCGACGAAATGAGTTCCGTTGGTAATTGGTGTCGGATTGTTAACTGAATTGAGCTTACAAAAAGTCAAGCCAACTACTAACTGAAGAACAACGACTTAATAACAGAAATATAGCAACGGAAATATTCCGTCGCTAAAAAAGGCGCCAAGGCATCCCGCCCAAGTGTCTGATATTTTCGTAAGAGTCTAGCGATGGAATTGCAACTGATATTACTAACGGACTGATTTCGTAGCTAAGTTTAGTATTAATTTATTTCGCTAGCTTTCCCCAACGAATTAGCAACGGAATTCTGTTGGTATGTTTCCGTTGCTAAACCGTTATTATTATAGATAGGTAGAAGTTGCATTTTGTTGCTATTCCGTTGCTAAGTAGTTGGTAAATCAAACATACATTAAATGAACATACCAACCGTTATTCACTTTTTTTTGTCTCATTAATTTCTATCTCCTTTATCACATTTCTATCTCCCTTGTCTCTCTGTTTCAAGCTTATGACTTTGGCGTTTGTCATCACCAAGCTACACCATCTTGTTCTCAATTTTAAGGTTAGTTATATATATGCGTTTTATTGTTTTGTACTTTCAATTTTTTGATAATAATCATTTTGATCGACAATGTTAGCTTACTAGCTTATTTATTTACTTGTTAGAATTATTTATTCATATTTACATTTACATTTTTATGTTAGTATTAGTGCTCTAGAGACAATACTTACAATGTTTTAAAGAAAACATTTTATTATTATAAATTATGTTTTATTGATTATTGTTATTATTTTATTATGTCTTTATTTACTGCGTTATAAATGTTAGCATAATAAATGTCCTTGGAATTATGATACGCATTCGATATCTTTAAGTATGTGACTTAAAAATGAGATTATATGAATAGTATCTTTATTCCTAAATATCCCTAGTTGAGTGTTATTATTTAAAGACAATAATAATGCACAGAGACTAGTATGTTTGTTGACTAATGACCACATCTCATTGGCCATAGGTATGGTGATACTAAAGTCAAAACATAGGTGCATGTATGAGTACATGACACTGGATTGACCCGCCGTGGGATTACACATGTTAATAGTGTCATAAGTAATTCTCACTGTGATAATGGTGTAATGATCCTTAGACCTGAAATCATTATATTTTTATAGAGTCCTAAGAATATAAAGAATCTTGAAAGTGATAATTTAAGTAAATATCTAGAAAAAAATTAAGACAATCTAAATGAAAGAACATGCTCAATTCCACATTACCAATAACAAGTAATAAAAAACATGGACATATGTTCATAAATTACCTTGACATAATTCCACATAGTCTTTCTTAGGCTTTAGGAACATGGCGCCACCTTACGTAAATTATAAGAGACACACATCGCTTAGCAAGAGTTCCGAGAAAGTTACTTAGTTCGGATAATACTTTGTAATTTTCGGTAATCGGCTGGAAAAATTCATTCATCCCTATTACAAGTCTTTTGTCACGGCATCTCGTATGAACTTTATCCATCCTCGTCTTTCCTCTCATTCTTTGAGGACTGAAACTTCAATTTACATTATTCAGTTTTAAAATATGAATACATAAATACTTTTAAGAATTTTAGCATAATAACAAACATGCCCAAATTAAACAACTTAAATTGAAAAATAAAATATCAACTCATGCTAACCTGGTACATCACCTTCTTCAATATCAGTGAAGACAGTATTTGTGACAACCTTCTTACTTGTAGTTGCAACAACTTTTTTCTTTTTGGCCTTTTTCTTTTCAGCTTTTTCCTTTTTAGATTTTTTTTTCAGCTTCTTGGTGTTGGCGTTTGTGCATAGCAAAAAAAAACAGCCGTTGAACCATTACTAGCATCTGCTGAGGTAACTCAATTAAAGGATTTGCAGATATTTCAAGTTGTATAGATGGACATGTCCCTTCCTTCTCGCTTGCGTCCTCAGTTCCAGGCTTGGCTGCAGCATTGGCTGGGGAACGTGTTGTTGGTCTACGGAATTTCTCATTCCCGCTGATAGTGCAGGTAAATTGAGTTGTAAAAGAACTTGATTATTTTTCTAGACTCTTATAGCTCTTTCAATTTCATACTCCGTAAGAGGTGGTGGAGGGGTAGGATGGTATCCTGCATGACACAACACATAAAGATTAGCAACATATGCATAATTACGACTAGAACACATATATGATATATACTGCAACATATAGAGAACAAACTTAAAATGTTTATTTATACTTATTGTTAAAAGGTCTTTAGTTTAGAAAAAAACAAAGATCTTTAGTTGTTTTGCATAAAAAATCTGAGTACGAGGCGTATAACAATTTTAACAAAGTCCATATTTTTTCATGTTACAATTTTTACTTTACATAGAAAAAAACATATGAAGGTATAAAGTATAGAATTTAGTCTATGGTGTTAATTATGGCTTATTAGTCTATGGTGAATGAAAAATATTTTCTTAAGGAACATAACTAACCTCTGACTCTGGGTCATTTTATCCCATGGTTTCATCTGCATGTGGTAGATTATGCAAATCCAACTTTCTCCTGGCAGTTGTAGACTTTTGACTCACAGTTGCATCACTAACTTGTTTCAGTTTATTTAGCTGTGCAGACTTTCGAGTACCTCGTTGTGGAGGCTTCAGCTGTGGAGACTTTCGAGTACCACCTTCTGGAGGCTTCAATGAATCTTGTTGCCTTGCCTTTTTGTTCTTTTGTTGCTGTTGTAGTTGATGAGTTGTAACAAACTGACGCTTCACTTGTTTTTTAGCTACAAAAATATAAAAGTAGTTACGAGATTTAAATATAAGAATGCAGATATACAAGTACAAATTTCAGGCTAAGGAAGAATCTATTTATATTCAACATATTAAATACATCATGCTGAAGTTTACAAAAGACCAAATTTATGTACGTGCCACTAGATTAGGCCTTGGTCTAATTACTTCATGCGGCTGCATTTGCTTGATTGGCCCAACATTCATGTCGATGACATTGTCGACATAAAAATTAATGTGGTCACTGTTGGTAGCTCGTTTAACTAATGGATCTGGATCCAAATCATATGTCAGCAACTTCAAATTTTTGTCCAACTGCTCTGTGCTTACATAAAGCCCTCCAATTTTTGTATAGTCAAGGTCATCCTTGACATGCTCCATCAGTACGGTATACCCTGATGTTGAAATGTGAGATGAATGATTTTTTCCATCGTGAAAAAAATTGGAAACATAAAATTACGTTAGAAGTAAGAAAATAGAGAGCAAGCTAATATAAAAAGCAATAAATGTTAACTACTAATATGGGCTCGAAATAACCCTACATACATTATTAATGATACATTAATTAGACCTAGCTTGGTCTGAAGGTTAATCCCAATTAATATAAAAAAAGTGTATGAAATTCCTAATCCTAATGCTAATTGTTCAAATCGAGGTTGTATTGAAACAGGAGGATGTAGACCTTGAAGTTTGGGCCTTCAATTAAAAATTGGATTTTCGGCATTCCCCTCTCTCATGTATTCTGTATCCCTCATGTATTCTGTATAGTAATACAAAAAAATTAGATAATAATTGTATATATTCTTGTGTGTTATGATGTATTCCTGATGATATTACAAAGGAAGAAAAATTGGAGCCTTTAAGAAATTCACTAGTACAAAATGAGCCTATAGCGTCGGTCAAAAAGAGCTACAGCGTCGGTTAAAAGGCGTAGTATATGTAGGGGACGCTATAGGTATAGGCCTTTTGCGTCGGTTAAATAGGCGACACATATGGGAGTACAACAGCGTCGGTTGTATGAAATGCCGACGCATATGGTGGTACAAAAGCGTCGCTGTTTGAAATGCCGACGCATATAGTCATTACAATAGCGTCGGTTCATTAAAACGCCGACGCCTATAGTCTTTGTTATTTGCATCGCACCTCTGATAACCGACGCCTAAAGTTACTTTTTTTTAAAAAAAATATTGTTTTTTTAATCCTGTTATCCTACTCCACATGTATTACTAATACAACCATCAATAAAATATAACATCAACCACTATACCAAGAATAAAATCATAACACAAATCTGATCAAAAATTTGATTAAAATAAATTAAAAAGATTTTGTACGATCTTGTTACACACTTGAAAAAAAAGATAAATTAAATTACAAATACTACAATAAATTCTTTCCAATACAATCATTCTCTACGCTTCCTCTGACAGTGACAAGAAATTGTATTGGTTGGTCTTCTCCAAATTGCAAGTAGAAATCCTCAGCAAGTGTCTTACCAGCCTCTCTAGTAATTCATGCATGGTCTTAATTGCAGCATCCAGATCTTGTATTTTTTAGCCGCATCTCCCAGGTCACAATTTGCAATCTTCGTAACTTTAGGAACCTATGTATATTCTATAATTTCCAGCTAGAAAAGTAGTCTGTTCACATCATCTATTCAACTGCAGTAAGAGAAAAGATAATACAACTACTGTTCAAAGCACGAACATATAAAACAATTCAATAGTTCATGTAGAATCTGCTAATGCTAACTAAAGCAATAATTCTACTTTTGAAACTACAATATTCAGTTGCACTTACTCTATACATATTCTGAACAGGACAAAGGCTATTAAAAATGTCCCCATTACTAACTGAAAGTTTAGAACTGAAAGTTTCTAGCAAATTGCAGAAGTTTCCACAAGTCATAAAGAGTACTACATACCTGCTTTTAAAAGTTGTTCCTCCACATGACGCACATGCATAGATAACGTGAAGTGGCACAACTTGAAGCCTTGTTTCAGGATTGTTTGTAAGTCCTGCAAAGTGAAATCAGTAACACTAGTCATCTTTACCTTTAAATTGTATATATAACACTAATACTACAAACATAGATAACGTGGTCCAATCTCATTAGCTACATCACAGGCAGAATCCATGATTTCACAGTATCTTGGTTCATGTGAGTTAAAAGCATCATAATAGTTGATTCCTGTGTCCCAATTCTATTTATTAAATGAATAATTCGCCTATTAAATCTACTTTTAGAACACCCGGTGTATCCATTAGTGAGACAGGACACAGAACAAAATCGTATCAGAATACTATAATCAAGGCCCTCTTAAGCTTAGCCGTACAGTTTGCTTGTTATACCTGTTCCTGTGGGTCGGGGGGGGGGGGGGGAGGGTGGATCCTCTATTCTATTACTCACACAATAGTATTGTCTAAAAGAATCTTATATTCTATAGAGAGTGACTATTAGTGCAAGTATACTACATTAATCCTCCACTGGCGAATGCCATTAAATTACCGAGCCAAGTGCCCACAAGTTACCATTCATAGATGCTTACCATAAGTAATATCTACAACTTAAAGGGAAAATTTCACTTATAAAAGAAAACACATTCATATAAGAAAATTTCACTTATATGACGCATAAAGGTAAATAATAGAAGTATTTCTGCTTACTAGAACCTTTCTAGTTTAGTCAATTCACACAATCCGATTCAGGCATGGGCTATCAGAAAAGTGGTTGCTAAAAAACTAAGATTTAGTTTTCCAGATAAGAATACTAAAACGAACAAATTCACGAGAACAAGATGAAACTGACCGTTATCGATATCATGTTCTTTCCTAATATGTTTTCGTAGGATGCAATACATAAAAGATGAGTAAAAAAAATTATGAGCCATATTTAGAAATTCAAATATTTTAGTTCTAAGTTACATTAACTTTAACTAGCTTAGCTTGTGCTTACTAACCTAAAGAATGGGTATCAAGAAAAAGTGTAAAGAAAGAAACTCATACTAAAAAGACTGATATCACACAATATCCTCTGATAAATAAGGATAGCTTGACCCATTCAGGTTGATATTTCTCCCACATAGTCGGTTTGGAAAACGTTTTCCTCTATTTTGCCAAAACTTCTACAACGTTATAGTAAATCAATAACATATGCAACAGTTCACGTGTAGTAGTTACAATGTACAGTAGTCACCTTCTTAGACTTTGAATAATATCAGGAAATATACTATACTTTTCCGCAGCTGGAGCCTGTAAGAAAAGATCTACAAGCACAGGAATAAGCTTTTCCGCAAACAGATGATGGGAGCTGTCCATGACTACAGATCCGGTTGACTCAGAACTCCTCGAAGAATCATGCAATCTTTTCGGAGGTACAGAAGCAGTACCATTGGAAACTAAGGGCATCTTTGTACTGTCTGCGAGAATTATGAAGAAAGTCAAAAGTTTATAACAGTTACAAACACACATAAAACTGCAGTACCACTTAGCATACCTGGGCTTTTATAAATGAATAAAATAGTTCGACTCAGAGTTCCAGTGGACTCCAGTACTTCAATGCCTAATAAGCTAAACCCTTCTCATACAGATTATAATCATATGATTCTTAGCAACAGAAACACATAAAGAGTAGTTTCTAAAGATCAATAGTTCCTAAATCCTAATGGACTATTACTTTTATGCATAACAATAAAAATAGTTTCTTATACCCGAGATCCACCCTTGGCAGCTCTTTTCTGGCAAACAAACTGCATTAAAGGTGTCACTATTGGAGAATCCTTTGCAGCACCTAGGAAAAAACATGTATATTAATCGCGGTCTAGAAAAAATCCCAGTTCACAACTTAATTTCAAGTTTCTTCTACTGAAAATAATGCATAGTAAGTCTTGTTATTTCAACTAACCTACTCGTTCCGCCTCTCTTCTCTCTAATTGAATTTCAGCACTAGGAAGATTTTCAATAGGCTTTGTTATTGTTTCCACCCTGTGATTAACAGGGATAGCAGCCCCTTGCTCCTCAACTAAATACAATACTAACACCAAAAGCTCAAAACTCCTTAAAGTCAAGCAAATCAATATTCAATTTTCTCCAACATAACCTCCATCAATCTCCTTGAATCACATAAGGACACAAAAATTTCTCCAACCCATTATCAAATCAAACCCCAAGAACCCTCATCCTCAAACGTATACATACATATAGACACAATTAGTAGACTCTTTGTGAAAAAATCAGTAACCCCACTTCAAGAAATAGATAAAGACTTACCGTTGATCTAACCAAAACACACACAACTATAATAAAAGGGGATAACAAAAGTTAGGGTTTTTACCTGTAAAATTGATGCCAGAGATATTACCCAAAACTAAGGCCTGCTGTTGAACAGATCGATTAAGGCATGTGGAAAAGAATTGATTTAAGAAATTCAAAAGTCGCCGTGCAAGAGAGGTGGAGTTTTATGATAGACAACTGCCACAGTGCGCCCAGAGTCGGAGCAGAGATGAATTATTTGACCTTGTAAAACTATTAATCTGAATTAGTTTTACTTCTCAGTCCCAAGTACCCAACAAAATATAATTTTATAAAAATAAATATAAGAATAGCTACGAAAAAAATAATATTGATAATAAGACTAATTTTTGAAAAATCTAATTTCCTAATTTTATTTCTTTTAAATTTCTTAGTAATATTAAAAAATTATAAATTTAATGATTATATTGTAATTAATATCTTTGAATTTGACATGCAATTAATTTATGGATATAAATTATATAAAGTTCAAAATTGTTCATTATTAAGATTTTATTTTTATATTATATACTTTTTAATGTACTTAAAAAAATATTAGTAAGAATTTTTTTAGATATTTTTTATTTTACAAGTTCTATTTTGAATAATAAATTGAGATTAGGATTTATTTAAAATACAAATCCTATTTTATAATATGTACAATCGACGGCTCCCTATAAAACCGATGCTGAAAGCAGTTTTTTTCAAAAGCATGAGTCTCCACTTACTCTAAAAACAACTTTTAAGCTACAAGCAATTTTCAAAAAAATTGCTTTTGTAATATTTACCAGACAATTTTTGGCTGTTTTTCAGCAAAAAACATTGTTTTCTATAACACTTATGCCAAATTGTATAAATCGACACCGAACAGTTTTTTCTAAAAATATGAGATCCATACATTATATTCGCTGAAACTTTTAGGCCAAAAGCTATTTTCAGAAAAATATGTTATTGTTGTTAGTAACAGCAATGCCAACCTGACACTTAAGCAAAATTCTATGCATATTATTGACTTGTGTAATGAAAATATTAAAATATTACTTTAAAAGAATATAGTATATTATTTATGTACAAATTTTATTTATATAATACTATTCAACTTAGCATTCTTTTTCTTAATATAAATCTTAATTTTTATAATAATATAATTTTTTTTCAATTTCTTTGAAACTTTTAACAACATTATTATTATAGAGAACACTATCTCGACATTTGAAACAGTTAGGTGTTTTTAATAAAAAAATATATAATAAATAATATCAAAATACAAATATATTAAATTTGTCTTACTAGAAAAATTGGAGAAAAATTATGAACTAAAGGCAAGTTGAATATACTAGCTTAATATCAAATGGCAGGGGGGAGCTCGCCAAAAAATCATGAAATTGGTGCGTTTATTATTAAGAAATTTAGTCCAAATTCCAACACAAATACAACTCTAGAATAGTTGGTTAGGATAGGCTAATAGAAATGTTTCATTATACAAATGACATGGGTTCGAATCCTTAAGTGGCAACTTAATTTTTGTTGATTGCAAAGTACTACACATTCATCTTCACCTAATAAAATATAATATAAAAAAATAAATTGCACCTTAAAAAAAACTTCAGCATATTCACCTAATAAAATATAATATAAAAAAACAAATTGCACTTTAAAAAAAAACTTCAGCTAAACACGTACATAAATAAGATCGACAGAAAACTGCTAAGATGCTATAGCGTCGGTTGAAATAAAGACCGACACTAGAAGTTCTTAAAAGCGTCGGTTAAAGCGTTAGTTCTGCAAAACCGACACATAAAAGAATTTCTATAGCGTCGGTTCTATCAAAGACCGACACTATAAGTACTTAAAGGCGTCGGCATTCGAAAGACCGACGCCAAAGGTCCTGTACTAGCGTCGGTTAAATAAAAAACCAACGCCAAAGGTCCTGTATTAGCGTCGGTTGAGTAAAAAACCGACGCCAAAGGTCTTGCACACACACCTACAGCGTCGGTTAAGTTGGCAACCGACACCAATAACGTGAAAAAGTGACGGCTTTCTAAAGAACCGACGCTATAAGTGCGACGCTGAAAAGCATTTCTGTACTAGTAAAGAATGTTGAAGTTGTACAAGAGCGCATGGACAACCGTTCAATGGATGATCTCTTATCCTTCATAAACGGTGGTGATGGTGACTCAAAATGTTTTAGAACTACTAGAAATCAAAACAAGAACCGTAGACAAAAAGATCAATCAAGAAACACCACATCCAATAATAAAAATGAAAATCGTGAGAAGGATATAGATATTTTCAATTTAGACGTCCATAATGGTGAGATAAAAGATGTTTCTAGTTCGAGTCGAGCTTCAATGTTGCAAGATTCATTATCTTCTACATTTATATCCAATCTTGATTTTGATGATGCGGATACACATGATGGATGGGTCTTGCATTGAAGGAAGAAACTGACAGTTCGTCCCTTGAAGTTTGGAAAATAAGATTGGGAAGAGATAAGTTATGCACGATGTAAGGTTTAGAAAATTATTGTTCATGTAACTCATGCATAACTTATCTTGCATAACTTATCTCTTCCAAATTTGATTTTCCAAACGAACTGTCAATTTCTACCTTCAACGCAGAACCAATCCATCATCGGTATTAGCATCATCAGAATCAAGATTTGTAAAAATGTAGCAGATACCGAATCTTGCAATATCTTCTATATCACGATTATGGCACTATGATTTGAGAATATCTATATCCTTCTCACGGTTCTCATTTTCAATGTTTGATGTCGTGTTTCTTGCTTGATCTTTTTGTCTGCGGTTCTTCTTTTAATTTTTAGCATTCTAACACATTTTGAGTCACCATCGCCACCATTTATGAAGGAGTGGAGATCATCCACTAAACGTTTATCCAAGCGTTCTTCTGCAACTTCAACATTCTTTACTTTTTATATATCTTTCAATTCTTTACTCATTCTTGCATATAATCGATTTAAGAGTCTTACACGTGGATCATCAGTCATGTTTCTTAAAGTCTCTAATTTTTCTTCCTTCGTAAGATCATCAGGAAAACATCAAAAAACACTGAGGAATACATACAATTTTTAACTAATTTTTTTGTATTACTATAGAGAATACATGAGAGAGGGGAATGCCGAATAGAAAGAAATATCTAGAATCCAATTTGTAATTGATGTCCCCTACTTCAAGGTAAAAAAATATTATTTTTCCCTATATGTTCGGTCTATTCCCTCCTATTTGAATAAAATCTCAATTTGAATATTTAGCAGTACAATTAGGAATTTCATACCCGTTCTGTTTTGGACACTTTTTCAATTAGATTCAACAATTTTTTCCATCAATTGTTCTTTAAAGGCCCTCCTTAGTAATACTTCTTTAAAAGGCAATATAATTCGGACACATATCAACAATTTTCCGAGTTCCTTCCACCCCACATATCAACAATTGGGGAGTTCCCTCCCCCATAGTTTGGTAGCAATAATGTACAATAGGGGCAATAGACGTGACAATGTTTCCATTTCATTTAAAAAAAATTGATCACAAATGAGAAATTTTTTGAGTAAATTAAAATTATATACAGTGCAGTAGAAACTATACATTCAAGCATATAAGATGTGAATGGATCAGTTCACTTGTGTCATCATCTATACAATAAAACTATAATGTCTAGAAAAAAAATCAATAAATGCACGAGCCTAAGTGATACTTTAGATTGTTACAAAAGTGGTCGCAACTAGTCTCCCACCACGCCTATTTCATTATGCATTAAGACAACAATAGTCCCTTCCATCAAGGTCCTTGATCATCAAATCTCTAATATATATATCAAATTTCACCAACCCACTTTAACATTATAAATAAATAAACATGTTTCTATCTATCATGATTGTCTTGTGAGTTTGACTTCTGTTGTGGAACGAAAAGTAGGTTTAGATATTGACGGCGGTATTTAATGTAAGGTAGTGGACAAGCGTGTCTTAATGGCTGCTCTCGTGGTTCGTGACTGCACAGGTCCTCACAAGATGCCTACGTATCTCAATTAAATGTGAGAATCAAGCCAAGAAAAACGTAGTTCTAATGTTGAGGGGTTAGGCCCTTATATAGGCGTCTGGAGCCCTAAAATCGTGGTAGAATTAGGTTACTTGATGGCCAAGTAACCGCCTTTGAATAGTGGATAACTCTTATCAGAATTAGTTTCCATGTTGGAGTTGGTTTCCATGTTGGATGTGGTATCTGAAGCTTCCTAGTGGTTTCCAACCACTGGACTGTATATGAACCAAGCCCACGTCTTAATGGTTTAAAACATGGGTTGGACCTTGGCTGTAATAACCCGAATTTTTGGTAAAATTTAAAACTTTTCTTATTATGATTAAGTGCATCAGTGAATAGTGAATTTGGTAGATGAATAGTGATTTTGAGGGTTAAGAAAATTTTTCATGCCACCTACGTACGAGACGTAGTGTGGATATTCCAAAGTCATATTAGTGATCTACGGAGTAAATAAGTGAATGCAAAGACGATCGGAATTCAGAAATTCCAAATTTTATTTTGGTATAGTATTTGACCGGGCAGCGAATTATATATTATTATATTCAAGAAATGAGATATTAAAATTGAGGATTGGAGGATTTAATATTTTGGAATTTTATTATTTTATTAAAGTCGATTTAAGGATTCGATTGTTGAAGTGAATAGTGAATAGTTACTATTCACTGCGAAAATCGCGTAGAGTTTTATTCCCTCTTTTTGGGAAATATTTCGAATCGTTTTAAGAGGATCAAGGCAACATTTACAGGATTAAATATAGACATGGAAGAAACATCTAACATGATTAATTCGAGGAATGCAACATTTGGATCATACATGTGAAAGGAAAGCGAACCAGTAAAGCTACTTTATCAAAGCCAACGCATGTTGGACAAGTGTCAAGAGATGAAGACAACTAGGTGATGACTCACCACTTTCTAATACAAAATATCAGCTTTATCATTATTGTTAACCAAGAAAAGAAAAAGAAGAGGAAGAACTCTCCCCCCCCCCCAATTTTCGGCTCAGCTTGTGCAAGGAGGAAAGACAAATCCATAACTCCATTTCTATCCATCCATAAATCACCAAATTGTAACCATAGCTTCTCCACTCCATGGGTAACATTCGCTCAAAATTTCATGGCCAACAAAGGAGTGTAACCCAGTCAAATACCTTCCCCAAGTCGGAGAACAGAAACTGTCCTGCCTCTTCCAGTTTCGACCACTCACCGTAGAAAGCCAATAAGTCGAGCTTCAAGCATCCCCTGGTGATGAGATAGGACTCAAAAGAAAGCCCTTGAAGAGTAGAAGGTATGGTAAAAAGTTGAGAACCAAACTCTTGTTTTTCGATTTTATATGGAGTTTACAAAGTGATGATGAATAGTAACTTTTCATGATTCTTGATTTTGTATCTTAAGGTTTAAGCTTTGTAAGGAGTATATAAGGCTTGTTGAGTGGTTGTGGCCACTGGTTAGTGTTGGTAGAGCATCAAGGAAGGTATACCACTCATCCACCCTTTGATTTATGTTGAGATTTAAGTGAAGTTTCTAGTAATGTTTAAGAATAAGCATGATTATGGAATTTGGAGTATGTATGGTTAATTCTTGATGGATACTTGTTGTTGGTTGATGTTGGTGATATGTTCTTGGAGTATATAAACTGATTACGTTGTAAAGATGGTTGTGTTGTTGAATTGATTTGGTTTTAAGAGGTTTTGACATAACAAAAACCGGGAAACGTTACGATTATAGCCGTCGTAATGCCCATTTGATTTAAGGCTGTTTTGAGCAAGAATTTCGAACTGGTCTTGGAATATTTTTGAACAACACTGACCATGAACATGTAGGTCTTGTTTTAAGGGTTGTTTTGGTATAAAGATCATGTCTATACGAATTACGGTTTAAGAGAAAAGTGAGTTTTAGTAAACGCCGTTCGGAGGAACAACCCATCTCTGGTCAGTCACTTTGAGGCTATATTTGGACCACTTAGAAGCCATATTAAAATGTGAAACTTTGAGGAATAATGTTAGAGACAGTTAGGAAGGATCACGAAAAAGATTCGGATTAAAAAGATTATTTTTGATTTTATACAAATGTTTTAGTCGAGGTCGCGCAAGTGAAAACCACCAAGAACATGCCTTAGAAACCAATGTTGTAAATGGTTAAGTATAACTTGGATTTGAGGATGGATTTCGAACCAAACTTATGATATAAGTATTTGACGAATAACAGGGACTTAGTGTGACGCTAGGGCGAGCAAGTAATGCCTTGGTTGTATTTCGCTTACGTGTTTAAGCATTGAGTTATAAGTGGTTTATCGAGGGGATTAACCGTGTGTTTTCGTTTGACTTTGTCTAGATTGTCCGACATCGTCGCGAACCCCTATCACTTCTCGAGCATCAGGCAAGTTTTCAAAACCTATATTACTGTTGTTGTGATAATAACTGTTTTCAATTATGGTATGCGATTGCGATATATATAAATTGCATAATTGTTTTCGATTTGCTATGTATAGCAATACTTGAGGTTATGACTTGAAGTTGGGGCTTATAAGTTAGACATGGGATATCAGCTATAAGCCAGGGTTTTATATTTGCCCTAGGGTAAGGGCGTGTGATTTTCTTGAAAGGTCAGATGTGATTATATTTTGTATATGATAAAGGTTATTTTCCGATAAAGATATCGGGTAACTGTTATTCGAGGGTTAATTATTTTATTTAAGGAATATTATTTATGAATATTCATTTGAGGATTATTGACTTTAAGAATATTATTTATTAATATTCATTTTAAGAATATTATTTATTAATATTCATTTGAGGATTATCGACTTACAGAATATCATTTATATTCATTTGAGGTTCAATTATTTAATAAATATTATTTTCAAATATTCATTTGAGGATACTTACTTAATGAATATTATTTCAAATATTCGTTTAAGGTTACTTATTTAATAAATATTATTAATTATTTTCAAATCAAAAAGAGGTTCCCAAAACAATGTTTTTCCATTTAAATCTGTCTTTTAAAAGGGATTTAAATGCTCGCTCAACTATCAAAAATATGGGAAACCTGATTTAAGTGACTACTACTCTTTTTAAACTCTCAATTCAAAAACTGTCAAGGGACAGATATTTTTCGGAACAATGTAATTGCTGCAAGTCAAATATTGTGTTACCACCTCAACGATCGAGGGGTAAATTCATGGAACAAGTCGATATCCATTAACAGGCATCAGCCTGGGAAATATGAGTGAATTTCCTTTCCAACCAGATACGACTACTTTGTGGAGTTGTATACTTGGGGAAAAAGGGAAAGGAACTTTATGTTTCAGTGTTATGGATTTACTCGAACTTGGAGATATGTAAGGGACTGAGTAGCGCCGGTCCCCTAAGGGAATTACAATATGGCCGACGGACTGGTGAACGGGTCTGTTCTTCCCTTAGTTTATCAGAAATTGCCCGACCGTAGGAAAGAGGAGAGCAACAGGCCGACGGACTGGTGAAACGGGCCTGTTCTTCCTCATAGGAGAGTCACAGGCCGACGGACTGGTGAAACGGGTCTGTAATTCCTGCCTACAACCGATTGGCGGGGAGGTAGGTCAGTCAGATACTGTCTATTCTTCCCTTCTACGTAGAAAAAGATCAGGGGGATACAGCTTGCGACTGATCATCGTAGGGGTATCCTTGGCGCCCAGAATCTCCATTTACAGTTCAGCATTCATGAAAGAGCACATTTTGTGCAAGTTTTCAGAGAAAGAGAAATCATTCCAGTTACTCAGTTTTATGCAAGTTTTCAGAAAAGAAAGTTATTCCAGTCATTCAGTTCTATGCAAATCTTCAGAAAGAGAAAGTTTACTCAAGAGTATTCCAGTTTATTTCAGTATATGAGTTTACCAGAAAGTATATGAGATTACAAAAAGGTATTTGATTTTATGAAAAAGATGATATTTGAATTTTCCTTATAACTTCATCTCTCAAGTATATGTTGATAGTCTGCTTATATTTTATATAGCAGATATTTTACAGAAAGGATATACTGAGTTATCTTGTTATTTCATCTTTTATACTATACTAGAACTTTGTTCATAGTATAAATATTGAAAGTTGCAGAGTATTATGAAATGATATTTGAAATACCACAATGGTACTATTTTTGGAATACATTCCGATAAGGAAATATTTCAGTATCAAGATATTTTGACAAATTACTGTCTTATACCCGCTTTATTTCTGGGTTGTATTAAAAGGCAGAATTATGCCATACTTTCATTACCTTGCTGAGCTATCGCTCACTCTTGCTATTATTTTATATATATTATATAGCAGCGAAGCAGGATGCCTATGGGACGGCACATACCTCGCAAGGCGTTCCCATAAACAGTTTCTAGCAGTGATCCCGGGAGTAGTACGAACCAATCGAATCAGGCTACGGCTTTGGTATTCAACTTATGTATAGACATGAATGGTATTAGAGGATTGTGAGCATCAGAAGGCTAAGCTGGTAATGTAACAATACTTAGAAATTGTATCAGTAACAGATTCAAAAGACATTTGGGTATTGTAATAAAAGTTATTTATTCCGCAGTTGTTGTATTGTGTCGTTTCTGAGACTCTAACCTGTGTGTATGTGTGTGTGAGACATATGTTGTGGGGTCATGAGCAGGTGAATTATGAATGGTGTGAGTAATACAGGTAAGGCAAGGAGTACATGGATTGTGACAACCCTAAATCACTGACCCCGGATTTGGGGCTGTTACAGAGATGGTATCAGAGCGTTAGGTTACAGTCCTCAGAAATGATAGGAGATCGAGTCTTACAATACCCTTAATAATGATAAGAGCATCTAGAGCTCAAATTGAGTTCGTAGTCGGGTTAGAGGACATGACCCTGACTGTTTAAGATGAAGCCCGAGAGGGGACTTCTTTTGGGAAACCGTACTTAGGACTTCATGGTTAGTCACCTCGATTCGTATGAGTTATAGATGGATGGGATTCTGAGATACCAGATCCCGAGGCCTTCGAGTAGGCATTTGATGATGCGTTCCTTGAAATGGATGGAGACCCGATAAAGGAAGATCCATAGGAGGATCTAGAGGAAGACCCCATAGTGGGTCAAGGAAAGAATCTTGTAGAGGACGTGTTGATTGATAAAGATGTGGTGTGTTACTTGAGGTCTAATAATAAGACCGGACGAACCTTCAAGGGATAAATAAGGGACGAGACGAGAGGTTAAGGATCGTTCATGATTCATCAAGAGGTATGACAAAGAAAATGGAGCAGAGTCTCCAAGGCAGAAGAGGTAGAGGCAGTATAGCCAGTATCAGTGGATTGATTCGACTTGAATGAAACCTGTTACTCGTAGTTAGTTATAGTTGCCCATAAGGAGGCGGCATACGTAAGAACCAAGATGTTCAAGATTTTCACGAACGATCAAGGGTACTTAGTTGCCTAGTATAGTGTAAGGAATTGTTTGGGCTATGAGGTTTCAATCCCCCACGACCAGCGATTCCACTGGAAAGAGTGTCTATTACATCATTGAGGGATTTTATTATCCCAAGGAAAATTTTGGGTATATGTACCATGCAAATGTTATTGTAAGACAAGCACGCTAAGATGGAATCGAGAACGAGATTTGCCACCCTCAAGAAACCAGGAAGGACTTATGAGGATAGAACAGAAAGGTCGGAAATCAGATCCGAGCATTACTAGTAGGTAAATAGATTGATCAAGTTTCCCTAATTTTGGAAAGAAATTCAGCAGATTTTGGCAAACCTTGTCTTTCTGATTACCAGGGGATGTCACCAAAGAGAGTGGAAATTGGAGTGAACCCTGTGGATTGGGTAAGATAGCCGTTATATGGGCTGGTGGACAGACCCTGATTGCTATAATTGATTGTAGAGATAAAATGATGAAGTTGAGATTGGACGGTAAAGGTGAAATATATTTAAGAACCAAGACGGACTGAGAAGTTCCGGGGTTGACTTAAATGAAAAGGCTATTGGGCCAAAAGTGTTAAGCTTATGTAGCACACGGGATTGATATGGGAGAAGGAATATTGGGTATAAGGATGATTGAAATAGAGACCGGATTTAAGCTTGTAGTTTCTAATGATCTTCCGAAGTACCGCCTAGTCGACATGTGGAATTGTCATTGCTTCGGGCGACAACGGTATCGAAGTCTTCTCATAGAACAGAACTCTTAGTTGAGATGTTTGCGCCTAGTCGAATAGAACTCCCTGCGATTGCAAAGGTCGATGGTTGAATCCTTAGCGACTATTATGAGTCGGCAATAACGTAAGTATCGAGCACCTTAGGGTGTGCCTGGAGAAGAAAAGCTTTGGAATTGAACGATTATCCATCAGAGGAGCCGACATAAAAGGCATCCGTAGAGACCTTGGTAGTACCCTCCCCATTTGCAAATTATGTGGGGTACCTCCCCAATCTATGATCTATCTTGACTTCTTTCCAAGAAAGAATTCTGATAAAGGGTATATTCCCTCTTCGAAGTTGTTTTATAACACTTGTGCTAAACCACCTTCAATTTCACTTGTGCCAGAGGCTGTCACAATGCCTACTTTCAGGCTTTCAAAGCCCTGTCAAATGATGTTATTTAAGCTTTCACTTTTTCTTCAAATAATGAATGACCCTATGGTGATACCTCACCCCTTGTTTGTTAAGTACCAGTATCTTTTGGTTATTCTTTTCATTGTATTTTCTTTGGAAACCGCACCTTTGGAATCTGTTCAATTTTAATCCAAGGTGTTCCCTTGAGAAATATTGTCGAAAGGCGATAATCATTAAATTGATCTCGAATTGTTTTCATTCTTTTCAACTTCCACTGAGACGAACAACCCTATACTTATAGGGGCTACAAGGACTATCTGTCTGTGTGATAGAAGTCGGATGGGACGCCATCACTTGTAAGTTGTGAAATACAATAAGGCTAATTACCTTTAGTAATGTCTCAATTGAGGCACACAACGTTGAGTTCTTATGATCATATTGATCTCTCAGTAAAATTCTCTTACCACCAATAAGGTTATCTTAAAACTCATAACCTTATGATCACCAGTGTGTGACGTTTTCCTTGGTATGGGAGCTGTCTTTTCAAGGCCCCATGATTTTTGTTATCCTCATTGAATTCTAAGGGGAGGCCAACCAGGTCAAATTAGTCAAAATTCGCTGATAGGAATTAGATTCGCAACGAAATCGCTTACGACAGGAGCGAATCCCTAAGACGAATAGAATGTTAGTGACATATCGATGAAATTGGTTTATTCTCCCAAGGATATCATGATAATGGAAAGCGTGTCCATCGATATATGTGAAAGGAGTAGCGATGTGCCGTGAACTCCAGTGACAACGGTGTTAGATAGATGCCTTATAGTGGAATTGAGATTTTGGAGGAGTTGTTTACGAATGTACACTACCTCTGGGTTAGCAAGATAAGTACTGACGATGGAGTCAGAGGGAGCTGGTATTGTGACTTGGGAGAGGTGCAGCGTGTTGTTTTTAGAGGAATAATTTCCGGAAATATATGGAGACCCGGATGAAAATGAAAGTTAAAGAGTTAAAACAAGAAACCATGACTATGACCGAGTATGAGGTCAAGTTTTCTGAATTATTGAGGTTTGTTCCGGAGTTGTGAACACAAAAGAAAAGAAAGCCAGTAGGTTTCAACCAGGGCTACCTCCAACAAGCAGCCCACTGTCAGGACCTTTAAATAGCAGGTACCCTTCTATACTGTTTAGACAGAGCTAATGTATCGTTGTATATCAAGAAGTTGCATGACAATTAAACCTTAAGGCCGAGCCACTAAGGGAATAATTACAAGTAGAAACAGTCAATCGAGGGATTTTCCCATAAGACTGGTACATCCAAGTTGTGAACTAGAAATATGAGGTCGACACTTTTGATAGACCTGATCCCTTTCAAGTTGGGAGAAGTTGATATTATAATAAGGATGGGTTGGTTGGCACCCAATGGAACCCAGACTGATTGTAAGGGAGAGAGAGTAATAATTAAAGGATGGAGGCAGATTTAGAGATTCATAAATATAGTTCAGACTAAGAAACTATTACGTCAGAAATACGAGGCTTAATTAGCTCTTATGGTGGACGCCAAGAAAAGAGATACCAAGTATAAAGGGAACTACAATGGTTTTGGGAGATTGTACAAGGTTTTAATGAGCTACCAGATATCGATTTGGATGACATGAGAATGAATACCGAGTATTCAGAGTATAATGGGAATGAAAGGGTTAGTGACTCAGTTACAAGAGTTGTTGTATAAGGGTATGATAAGACCCAGTGTACCACCGTGGAGAGCCCAATGTTGTTGTAAGAGAGAAAGATGTTAGCACAAGATTATTTATCGAACCTCGAGAGTTGTATGAGTTCGACATGGAGAATAGGTACCCTTGTAAATGATTGTTTGATCAGCGGAAGAACGCGGTGTATTTCCAAATTTATTTAAGAACTGGGTATCACCAGTTGGAAGTTAAATCTGAGGACATACCCAAGACTGCGATTCGTACTAGGAATAGACACTTCGAGTTTTCAGTGAGGTTATTTTGGGTTGACTAATGCACCCACAAATTTTATGGAATGTAATGAATTGGCTTTGAGTTACCCGTGATAGTAGATAGCATGAGATGGAGAAATGGCTAGAATTGACCTAGGATTATGACTGTGAGATGCACTACCATCCGGGGAAGGCCAATGTGGTGGCCGATACCCTTAATTAAAATGAGACAGAGGTGGATTCCGAATGATCGGGAATTAAAGGATGAGATTGTACACAAAACCCAAGTTAGTCCAACAAACTAGAAGGACAAAAGATTTCATCAACAAGCGGCTAGTGACAACCAAGACAGACCGAGAAAGTATGCGGACTAAGCCCGCGAGTATAGAGATAGTACTGCTATTGATAAGCTAAATGGCATGTTGATGGATGACAAGCAAGTTTATGTTGGTGTATTTTCTATACAAACAAGATGGGGAATATGAGGTTAGAGATTCGTGATGCTAAAAGATATCCATGGAAAGAATTAATGAGATTTGGAAAGAAAGGGAAGTGAGCCCGAGATTCATTGGGTCATCTGAGATTTTATAACACGTCAGGAAGGTGGCCTACGAGCCAGCCTTACCCCCCCCCCCAAAACTTGTAGTATGGTCATAACGGGGTTCATGTGTCAATGCTACGTCAGTATACTATAGATGCCCGGCATATGTAGAGTACGAGCAGGTAGGTATACAACCTGGTCTGACTTACAAAGAGCAACCCGTGGAAATCACGGATAGAAAAGAACAAGTGCTAAGAGACGAGGTTGCCAGGCTAGTGAGAGGTTTGTGGAAAATCAAGAAGTGGAAGAATCCACTTGGGAGTTAGAAAGTGCAATGGAAGAGAAGTACCCCCAGTTATTCCTAAGCTGATTCCGGGACGGAATCCTTTTAAGGAGGGGAGACTGTAATAACCCGAATTTTTGGTAAAATTTAAAACTTTTCTTATTATGATTAAGTGCATCAGTGAATAGTGAATTTGGTAGATGAATAGTGATTTTGAGGGTTAAGAAAATTTTTCATGCCACCTACGTACGAGACGTAGTGTGGATATTCCAAAGTCATATTAGTGATCTACGGAGTAAATAAGTGAATGCAAAGACGATCGGAATTCAGAAATTCCAAATTTTATTTTGGTATAGTATTTGACCGGGCAGCGAATTATATATTATTATATTCAAGAAATGAGATATTAAAATTGAGGATTGGAGGATTTAATATTTTGGAATTTTATTATTTTATTAAAGTCGATTTAAGGATTCGATTGTTGAAGTGAATAGTGAATAGTTACTATTCACTGCGAAAATCGCGTAGAGTTTTATTCCCTCTTTTTGGGAAATATTTCGAATCGTTTTAAGAGGATCAAGGCAACATTTACAGGATTAAATATAGACATGGAAGTAACATGTAACAAGATTAATTCGAGGAATGCAACATTTGGATCATACATGTGAAAGGAAAGCGAACCAGTAAAGCTACTTTATCAAAGCCAACGCATGTTGGACAAGTGTCAAGAGATGAAGACAACTAGGTATGACTCACCACTTTCTAATACAAAATATCAGCATTATCATTATTGTTAACCAAGAAAAGAAAAAGAAGAGGAAGAACTCTCCCCCCCCCCCCCCATTTTCGGCTCAGCTTGTGCATGGAGGAAAGAAAAATCCATAACTCCATTTCTATCCATCCATAAATCACCAAATTTTAACCATAGCTTCTCCACTCCATGGGTAACATTCTCTCAAACTTTCATGGCCAACAAAGGAGTGTAGCCCAGTCAAATCCCTTCCCCAAGTCGGAGAACAGAAACTGTCCTGCCTCTTCCAGTTTCGACCACTCACCGTAGAAAGCCAATAAGTCGAGCTTCAAGCATCCCCTGGTGATGCGATAGGACTCAAAAGAAAGCCCTTGAAGAGTAGAAGGTATTGTAAAAAGTTGAGAACCAAACTCATGGTTTTCGATTTTATATGGAGTTTACAAAGTGATGATGAATAGTAACTTTTCATGATTCTTGATTTTGTATCTTAAGGTTTAAGCTTTGTAAGGAGTATATAAGGCTTGTTGAGTGGTTGTGGCCACTGGTTAGTGTTGGTAGAGCATCAAGGAAGGTATACCACTCATCCACCCTTTGATTTATGTTGAGATTTAAGTGAAGCTTCTAGTAATGTTTAAGAATAAGCATGATTATGGAATTTGGAGTATGTATGGTTAATTCTTGATGGATACTTGTTGTTGGTTGATGTTGGTGATATGTTCTTGAAGTATATAAACTGATTACGTTGTAAATATGGTTGTGTTGTTGAATTGATTTGGTTTTAAGAGGTTTTGACATAACAAAAACCGGGAAACGTTACGATTATAGCCGTCGTAATGCCCATTTGATTTAAGTCTGTTTTGAGCAAGAATTTCGAACTGGTCTTGGAATATTTTTGAACAACACTGACCATGAACATGTAGGTCTTGTTTTAAGGGTTGTTTTGGTATAAAGATCATGTCTATACGAATTACGGTTTAAGAGAAAAGTGAGTTTTAGTAAACGCCGTTCGAAGGAACAACCCATCTCTGGTCAGTCACTTTGAGGCTATATTTGGACCACTTAGAAGCCATATTAAAATGTGAAACTTTGAGGAATAATGTTAGAGACAGTTAGGAAGGATCACGAAAAAGATTCGGATTAAAAAGATTATTTTCAATTTTATAAAAATGTTTTAGTCGAGGTCGCGCAAGTGAAAACCACCAAGGACATGCCTTAGAAACCAATGTTGTAAATGGTTAAGTATAACTTGGATTTGAGGATGGATTTCGAACCAAACTTATGATATAAGTATTTGACGAATAACAGGGACTTAGTGTGACGCTAGGGCGAGCAAGTAATGCCTTGGTTGTATTTCGCTTACGTCTTTAAGCATTGAGTTATAAGTGGTTTATCGAGGGGATTAACCGTGTGTTTTCGTTTGACTTTGTCTAGATTGTCCGACATCGTCGCGAACCCCTATCACTTCTCGAGCATCAGGCAAGTTTTCAAAACCTATATTATTATTGTTGTGATAATAACTGTTTTCAATTATGGTATGCGATTGCGATATATATAAATTGCATAATTGTTTTCGATTTGCTATGTATAGAAATACTTGAGGTTATGACTTGAAGTTGGGGCTTATAAGTTAGACATGGGATATCAGCTATAAGCCAGGGTTTTATATTTGCCCTAGGGTAAGGGCGTGTGATTTTCTTGAAAGGTCAGATGTGATTATATTTTGTATATGATAAAGGTTATTTTCCGATAAAGATATCGGGTAACTGTTATTCGAGGGTTAATTATTTTATTTAAGGAATATTATTTATGAATATTCATTTGAGGATTATTGACTTTAAGAATATTATTTATTAATATTCATTTTAAGAATATTATTTATTAATATTCATTTGAGGATTATCGACTTACAGAATATCATTTATATTCATTTGAGGTTCAATTATTTAATAAATATTATTTTCAAATATTCATTTGAGGATACTTACTTAATGAATATTATTTCAAATATTCGTTTAAGGTTACTTATTTAATAAATATTATTAATTATTTTCAAATCAAAAAGAGGTTCCCAAAACAATGTTTTTCCATTTAAATCTGTCTTTTAAAGGGGATTTAAATGCTCGCTCAACTATCAAAAATATGGGAAACCTGATTTAAGTGACTACTACTCTTTTTAAACTCTCAATTCAAAAACTGTCAAGGGACAGATATTTTTCGGAACAATGTAATTGCTGCAAGTCAAATATTGTGTTACCACCTCAACGATCGAGGGGTAAATTCATGGAACAAGTCGATATCCATTAACAGGCATCAGCCTGGGAAATATGAGTGAATTTCCTTTCCAACCAGATACGACTACTTTGTGGAGTTGTATACTTGGGGAAAAAGGGAAAGGAACTTTATGTTTCAGTGTTATGGATTTACTCGAACTTGGAGATATGTAAGGGACTGAGTAGCGCCGGTCCCCTAAGGGAATTACAATATGGCCGACGGACTGGTGAACGGGCCAGATTCACTGAATTATTTTTTCAATTGATTTCTTCGACGATCCAATCATACAAATGTTAAAAGATACTCATTCTAGTGTTGGGAAAAAATAATCAAAAAATATAAAAGTCTGGTTATGCCGCATCTTTCCAGAAACGTTGGAAGAGTATTGCTTTCAAGAACGGGACATGTGTCAGATTCACTGAATTATTTTTTCAATTGATTTCTTCGACGATCCAACCGTACGGATGTTAAAAGATACTCATTCTAGTGTTGGGAAAAAATAATCAAAAAATATAAAAGTCTGGTTATGCCGCATATTTCCAAAAACGTTGGAACAGTATTGCTTTCAAGAACGGGACATGTGTCAGATTCACTGAATAATTTTTTCAATTGATTTCTTCGACAATCCAACCGTACGGATGTTAATTGGTACTCATTCTAGTGTTGGGAAAAAATAATCAAAAAATATAAAAGTCCGGTTATGCCGCATCTTTCCAGAAACGTTGGAATAGTATTGCTTTCAGGAACGGGACATGTGTTAGATTCACTGAATAATTTTTTCAATTGATTTCTTCGACGATCCAAACGTACGGATGTTAATAGGTACTCATTCTAGTGTTGGGAAAAAATAATCAAAAAATATAAAAGTCCGGTTATGCCGCATCTTTCCAGAAATGTTGGAATAGTATTGCATCCGGGAATGGGATACGTGTCAGATTCACTGAATAAATTTTTTAATTGATTTCTTCGATGATCCAACCATACAGATGTTAATCGGAAATCATTTATAGTATATTAATTTTTTTTTAAATTATATTATATAATTACATATAATATTTACTTAATTTTAAATTAAAAAAATTAAAGAAATACTTGTACATGACAAAAAATACAAGGCGGCAGTTTTCCCCCCAAAATGAATTGTTAGAAGCAGTTTCGCCCTTAAACAAAAAAAAGCGCCGCCCTCACTCTCTCAGACTCTCTCTCTCTCTCGTTCTACTCACACACTCCACCCACACACTGAACTCTCAAAACTCACCTCGATTAATTGGTAAATACATACATAGTTTCATTACTTCATTAATTTTGCCAATTCTTACTCTTCTATTTTAATTTTCAATTAGGGCTTTTTTTTTGGGGATTCAATTAGGCTTCATTTGAGGGTTTCAATTAGGTTTTCGAGGGTATATGACTTGAGGGAGCTTTGAAGAAGCAGAGAAGGAATTGAAAGGTATGGTTCTCTTACATTTTAACATCTTAACATCTCAGAGGGTGAGGCTGGTGATTATTATGTGAAGCCATTTTCCTCTCCATCCTCCTGATTAATTTTGGTGTGTTTCTATCCTTTCATTCTCCATAACTTTCCTGGTTGGTTTAATTTGTTTTCTAATTCTGCTTCTCACCGCAATGCCATAACCTTGATTAGCTTCTGCACGTATATATTAATTCCACTTATTGTGTACAACTAGTTTAGTTAATAATTTTACTGAGTCAGCTTCTATGTACGGTTTTATATATATATCGAGATGAATTATGAAAAGACTGCTTATCATAAACTCTTTATGATTTCATTGACATACAAATGTTTGTCATTCACCTATTATTGCTGATACCTATATAGTTATTTTGTTTTTTCTATGTCTATAGTTAATGCTAATACCTGTATAGTTGTATTCAACTATTATGTCTATAGTTATCTGTACGTTTGGTTAGTTCTGGACGGTAGTATTTAGTGTCTTTAAACTTGTTCTCATATGAGAAAATACATACAAGCTTGATGAAAACTCTCCTTGAAGCAGATTGATGAAACGCCACTGGATGGAAAAGTTTTTGACCGTGAAGGCCTGGAGGAACTAATGTTCTGTTTCTGCAGTTCTCATGCTCTAGAGAAGGTGTACTCTTCCAAAGTTTTATAGTATATCTTGTTAGCAGCAAAGTTTCTGTTTTAGATAATATAATACATAATGTATCATTAGTTGTTTCCATTTGGGATTCTGAATATACTAATTATAAAGGTATAGCAAACACAGAAAGAAAGATGTTTTATATTATTATATTCTTTCTAAATAAGAGTACATGTACATTTATATTAGTTCATACTATGTTTGTTCCTCTATTTAAGGAACCAGTACATCAACTAACACATATGGTAAAACTGAATTCGGCACTTGTGTTGGAGTGAATTAACAAACGTCAATACCTGATTCTTTTTACCATCACGAATACTGTTATTTTCTTGCTGGAAGTTCCAAAATATTGATGTTTTGTTACTAGTTTTCAGCTAATTTAGTGTGTGAAGAAATCAATATATTTATGTTTCTGTACGTTTTAAACCACATATATCTATAAGTTTCCCTCTGCGCTAAACAGTTTCATCTTTATTTGATAGATCATGTGATTTTAAGAGCTCAACAGAACTATAGGCTGCAGTGCTAACTGTAACGCCCCCAAATCCGGGGTCAAATGATTTGGTCGTCACACTGCACTCTTAATCCAAACAACCTGTTAAATATAAAATCAACACAATAATAATAATATCTGTGACCCCAACTCTACCAAGAATCTTTAAAGGTTATAGTGCTAGAAACAAGAATCCAAATTTCATTACAACAATCTTTCTTCCTTACAACCATTCTCTTTACAAAAATTCTAATACACTAGTATAACTTCGATAAGAAGTATACCAGGCAACTAATCTTATACAATATATTATTCAATAGAAAACATCTATATACAAAACCTCTCACTAGCTCCAAATGCTCTGGATCAGAACGTCTTTACGCTAATATCTTTCCCCATCTCTGATCAGCTACGCGGACAACTCTCGCCAATACACCTTCTTTCTGGCAGGCTAAAATATATATAAATAAAACAAGTATGAGCGAATGAATTGCTCAGCAATCGCATTATTAAATATAATACGAAAGGTTTCCAAAATAAACTTTGGATTTTCAAATAAACAAGCCTTTGGCTTAAACATTTGTAATCTCTAATATTTTCAAATCAAGTTTGGTAATTTACCACAATTTCTCATTCTTCTTCTCGCAATTGAATAGTTTAAAACACAAAAAGATTTATATTGGTCGTTACGGCGACAGAATCAACAATAACTACAATAGTATGTAGAAAATATGAAATAAATATAACTCATATGTCTTCAAGACCATAGCTTGTACAAAAATACTAATTTTTTTAAGATAACAGATCTATTCACAACATTTTCTGAAACCAACAACTCTGGAAGGTTAGAATAATCAAGGGGTAAGAATGAGCCAACACGCTCGGTCAAGGAATAAAGAACGCACTTCGAGACTTCAACATGGTACCGACTGGATATGCGGTATGAATAAAACTCATCAAGATAGATATCTCACGACTGCCAATGGAATCAAGGAAGTGGATTTCGACTATTTGGAATCCAAATGTAGTAAGAGTAAGTGATTTCAGCAAGATTGAAACCACTATTATTAATCAACAACCAACAATTTTACGCAACGAATAAACCTGAATATCAGGTCATAACTCACAAGTATAAACATATGGATGTAACTCATCTCAGAAATAAGAATTGATATTAGAATTGGATTTTTAACATTTATCAAATCAAAGGTTGTGCTGCTGGCCAGCCACACAACAACCCCGGACTAGCTCATACATAGTCCTCTACGGATCCAAGGCCAATCTGGGCCTAAATTACATCGACCATAAATGGCCCGACCAATAATTGGTTCATTTTTAAAAACATTCCAATTCTATTTTATATACGTCAGGTGTCAGCACAAATGACAACCTTACTTCGACAATCAGGTGTCGGAAGAATCGACAACCTTGATACAACAATTGCTGGAAAACTCACGTTCCAGGAAACAGTTCAATTATGAAGAATCAATAAAGGGATAGCAATATAATCTAGTATCGACGAGATCGACACAACAATGGGGAGTACACATGGCAAGTGACAACATCATAAATATCGACGAGATCGATGCAACAACTGGGATAATAATGAAGAATAAACAATGACATGCTCAACAAGGTTAAGTCTGATATGAAACAGACAATATGATATCAACAGAAAGTGTAACAAGTCAATATAGAGTAGGGTTCAAAGAATAAACAATAACATGCTTAACAAGATTGAATCTGATATGAAACAGACAATATGATATCAACAGAAAAGGGTAACAAGTCAATATAGAGTAGGGTTCAAAGAATAAACAATAACATGCTTAACAAGATTGAATCTGATATGAAACAGACAATATGATATCAACAGAAAAGGGTAACAAGTCAATATAGAGTAGGGTTCAAAGAACAGGCTCTAGATGGCCTCAATAGTTCAAATCATCACATTATGGAAGAATTAATTAAGGTTTACCAATCTGGTAAATGACAAGAGAGTCAAGTTCAAGTTTAAGAAGAATTCAAGGTGAAGTTTATAAATAAAGAAAACAAGGGTTTATCAACTTCTGACAGAAATAGTTCAAGTCCTTCGAACATGTACTTATAATAGATAAGCCTTGTACTTGAAGGAAGTAAACTAAATCATGCACAGCATATATGAATTCGAATCAGGGAATGGATCAGATGATCGCATTAACAAGAAAGGATAACAAGGTTTGCATAGGTGCAAGGTGAAAAATGGAATACTTGAAGGGCAAGCAACACCACTTCAGAATTTCAGAATAAGTTTTCCCTCATAGGGTTCACAAGTTCCCGCTCATCTAGGGTTGGTAATATTCCAACCTAATGTTTTAAAATCATGTCTTTTAAAAGAAAGCCTTAGTATACGGCCCATAATTATCTCTTCAAACTTTTCAATATAATAAGTATATCTTTCCAATCAATATGAAAATATGAATCTAAACTCAAAAGGTATAAAAGAGTACTCGTCAATTTACGAGATTAAATAACATACTTGCAATTCAATGCAAAGAAATCAACATTTGAAAATTCAGTAATAAGCATTCAACATGCATACTAATAATTCAAGATAATATCCCTTAATTAATAAGCAAGGGTATAAACACTTGCCTCTGGTCCTTAGCTATTTCGTAACGCTGAAACAATACGATTTCCTCCTTATTCTGTCTTGTCCCACGATTCTCTACTTCCGTCCTTCTTTGCTTTAACGCTCTTGCGAATACCACTAGTCTGCTTTTACCATTTCGAATCCACGTGCCAGCCTCGATAGTCAAACATGAGACGGTACTTAGTCTTCAACGTATAATTCTCATATCTCGCTTGACGAAACTCCCCATACTATAAAAAGTCAACACCCAAGTCAACGACCTCGTAAATCTCACTTTCTAACATAACCGACAAATTTCTATCCCAACTACCCTTCGTGATGATATTAGACACGACCAAATACTCAAACAAGTCTCAATACAATTTATTCGCATGCATGACTCAACAATAGATAATTCACATCATTCACCTAACATATTTAAACAAGTAACCGGTTACGTATCGGACGCCCGGTCTAATTTATAATATTTAAAACTCAGACACTAGCCCTAGTACGGGCATATACTGACTATAAAACACATTACACAACTCATACGAATCACATAGCACTTATAACTATTTTTAAAACATCACACAAAGCTTAGTTGAATTTAAATAAGCCACAAACAATTTTTAAATCAAAAATCGGATTTTTAAATCCAATATAAGTATTTTAAATACAATTAAATCAATTAATAAAATTAATTGACACTCTTTAAATGCTCAAACTATTTTTAAATAAATGAACCAAGTTAGAAAATAATTAAACTTAATTTTAATTAATTAAATCTAATTAATAATTAATTATTAAGAATTAACTGATTAAAAGAATTAATCAATTAATTAATTAAATTAATTATTAATCAAAAATAATTAAAATAATTAAATTTAATCAATTTTCGAATTTAAATAAATATTTATGAATTTATAAAATTTTCGGAATAATAAAATGTATTTTTAAATCAAAGATATGATTTTTAGAATTTTTAAAACAATTTTTGAATTATTTTAAAAATAAAAACCCAGAAACACTTTTCTAAAAGTAGATTAGGGTTTCCAAGATCAAAAGCGGGTCGGGTTGGGTGGCTAATCGGGTCGCGAAGAACACGACCGGGTCGCCAAGAACATTCGCCAGTTTCCGGCGCCGTTCCGGCGGCCGGTCGCGTTCCGGCGACCGCAACCTTCTCCAAACGCACGGCTTTTACTCTAAACAAACCCAGCAACAATCCTGACACTGAATTAAGCACAAACAAGGCTAACATCAACGAAATCAATCCCAGAATCGGCCGGAAAACACCCCCGCCGCCGCGACGGAACTTTTTCCGGTCGTCAAGAAAACGACTTCCAACTTCAAAATAAATTACACACATCGACTCCACTTTGCACGATCTACTTAATGGTATCAACATCACTAAGAACCACTTGCCCGAACTCAAACTCCGGCCAAATCTCAAGCTTTTCCGGTGAACTCAAAAATTTCGTATAGCTCGATTTAAGGTTCTAAAAATCAAATAAAAATCACCAACACACTCACCACAACACATACAACTTATTCACATCATCAATTATCAAGAACAATCACAAATACAGATTCCCCCAAATTAAATCAAAAATTCAAAATAAATAAATTAGTTAAAAAATCGGAAAAGTTTAAAGATCATACCCACATAGATTTTGATGATGGATTTAGGTAGAGGATGATGAGAGATTCGATTTGGTTACAAGAACATCGAAATCGGAATCCGATAACGCCTTCAAAATTGAGTTTGATTCTCAAGAACACGAAGAACACGTTTCAGGGGTTTTTAGATTTTTAACTGTAATTAAGCTTTGATTATACGAAAAACAAAGTACGATTTGCCTTTTTATATTAAACGGAAAATAATACCCCAAACGACATTTTTGGATCGATACTGATCCGATATTCGCTTTAAATACAATTTAACAAAATAAACGCTTTAAATCTTTAATAAAGCAGAATACACGTTTCACGAGACGATAAGCATCCATAAAGTACGGATAACTACAAGTATCGTTTAATAATAGATATACGAACCAAAATGCTTCTATTACGAATATTTTCGAATACTTTCTACTTTAACGAATGAAATATTGGTACGAACGATATACCAATCTCCCGAATAATTTGGGAACGATCCAAATTTTCTTTTCGATAATTAAAATAAAATAAAATAGTATGACACCCTTTTCAAAATAATTTCAAATTCCCCACACATTTCAAATAGCACCATAATATCACATATTCAATCATTTAACGAATAACTTAGCACGTTTAAATAGATAAATCATTTAATAACTCTTAATATGAAATTAAAATTTCATTTCACATCATATAATAACACGTAATTTTCCCGGATCTTACATCCTTCCCCCCTTAACAGGATTCTGTCCTCAGAATCAACTTGCGCAAACATAGGTGGATATTTTTCCAACATCTCATTCTCAAATTCCTAGGTTGACTCTTCAACCTTAGGATTTCTCCTCATACTCATACTAATTTGACTCCTCTATTACTCATCACTCTCTCATACTGACTCAACATCTCAATTGGTTACTCAACATAGAACAATTTAACTAAATCTCTATAGGTTCATATTTTATGAAATACACTATGAATACACCACTCATGGAGTGGTACGCAAACTTATACGCAACTTTCCTAACACGCAGTAAACCGACCTAAGGTAGCAATTCAAAATCGTCATAATAACTGTTGTCGTAAGAAAATCTAATCAACGGTAAATGGTCCTTCCAATTACCTTAAAAATTTAGTACACAACCATAGTCTGTCTGAATTCTTTAATTAAGTCGCGGATCTCTGTCAAATACATTTGAACCCATCATTCCATGCCGTACTATTACCTCATTCAAATAGCTAGAGATGAACCAATTCATCTAATAAATATCTCTCGTTAATCGGTCAATAATAACTCAAATACTATCATGATTAGCTCTAAGCCTTAGCAACTCTACTGCAAAGTCTATCTTAATATGTTTCCACTTCCATTCAGGAATCTCTTTAGTTGTAATCGTCTATTATACCTCTGTTACTCTGTCTTCATTTTCCAACACCTCAAGTACTTAAACACTCATTAACATCAATATTCTTTTAAATCTCTTATATATCCTTACATTTCCTTCTTATCCATTATACTCTCTCGCTCCTTCCTGTAATTGAATTCCATTTCTCTTTTCATAACTCTTTCCTTTATGTAGCCCTTTCTCTTTAATCAATCCTGGTTGAATCCTTAATTCCGTCATTCCTTCTAGTTGATCTCTTGTTATCATAACCTTAAAAATCCATCCTTTCTAATCCTTGTACCGAAGATATTTACATCTCAATCCTCTCTTTTACTACTCATACTATCAGCCATCCATATTCTTGGGTCAACTATACCTATTTCCAATATATCTAACAACTGCTTTCAACAATCACATACCTTTCATGCCAAACAAATATTCAGTTTAAAACAATCACTCATTACCTCATCCATTGTCTTTAAATCCTTATCAACACCTCTTCATCTTCTTTCCCTATCTATAATTGTGAGAATATTCCTTATCAGCTTGGTGACTTAATCCATATCTTTAAAAATTGTTCTACTTAGTCCTAAGAACTTAATTAATCTCCATCTGATTCCCAAATAATTTAGAAGATACATTCACAGTAACACTCAGGACACCTTTCCATGGTTCCATCTCATTTCCGAAACAGCTTGATCAACTCGACATTATCTTGATTCTCATTCTATACATCCACATTGACTGGCAAGATCTACCTTAACTATCGTGAGCAAAAGACTTGCAACCATATCATACAATCCTGAAATACTCAAAGATCAACTCATTCTCCATTATTAGCCTATCATCAAATTTTAAAAGTTCTTCTCATTGAGACAAAAACCTATTATGTCCATCTTCCACAACACGGGATATCATTAGCACAATTACACATTTTCCCCCAAATTTCCAATCAACTCTTGAATTATCTAACTTCACCTTTCCATACCGTAACGTTAATCGATAGAGAGAGAACAACTGGCTCCGTTATATGTTACTAGTATTCTAATCGCATCGTAATCCGCTTTCGCTCGTGGTGATTCAATCGCAAATTCTTCGTTCATTATGGCAGGGTAAATTTCAGTTCACCCTAATGGCATACCTCCCAGATTATTTGGTATAACAAAAATTCATGATATTTTGAAGTGAAAAGATTCTATATCGCAGCAAATGTCCCACAATTGGGGTTACCAAATCTGCATATTCCAAAGCAAACATTATTGGAAGTGAAAGAATTACTGAGAGACCAATTTGATCACATGAACTCAATGTTGTGTGTCTCTATTAAGACAGTACTAAAGGTAATTAGCCTTCTTGTATTTCACAACACACAAGTGACGGCGTCCCGTCAGACTTCTATCACATAGACAGATAGTCCTTGTGTCCCCTATAAATAGGGTTGTTTACCTCAGTTGGAGTAGAGAAATATAAAAGAAATTTAGAGTCGGAATGACAACCAGGGCCTTTCGATAAGAAATCTCAAATACACACCTTGGATCGAAATTGAATAGATTCCAAAGGTGTTATTTCAGAAAAGAAGAACAACCAGAAAGGAAGTATCAACAAATAGTGTTACATCACAATTAGAGTTATCCACTCCGGAAGAATGAAGGAGTTGGAATTTAAATAACATATTTTTCAACAAGTCTCAAAATTTGAAATAGGCATATCAACAATCTTTGGCGCAATTTAAAACATGATTGATCAAGAGTATCAAATACAAGATCAACAGGTGGAATATATCCGTCAACACAGGTTTCTCTTTAAAGGAATGTCAAATATTTCATTAGGATGGGAAGGTATTACCAAGGTCTTCACATATGCCTCCTCCGTCGACTCCTTCGATAGCTCGTTATTCGATTTCAGCCCTTCTTTTCCACGTTATTCGATTTCAGCCCTTCTTTTCCACGTTATTCAATTTCAGCCCTTCTTTTCCATGTCGCAAGGTTATCAATATCGTACGTCGTCGTCGACTCGTAATAGTCCTTGAAGATTCCGCCATAGACGTCTATAAACGCAAGAAGTTCTATCCATCTCAGCACAACTATCTCAATCAAATACCTCTATCTTAACTCAGTCAGCGGTACTATACCCAATAGTCCAACACGAACTCTAAATGAGCTCTGACGTTCCTTATATAACTATATACACTCCCACACTCTCGTTTCTAGTTTTACTATAACCCTTGCTCTGATACCAACTGTAACGCCCCCAAATCCGGGGTCAAATGATTTGGTCGTCACACTGCACTCTTAATCCAAACAACCTGTTAAATATAAAATCAACACAATAATAATAATATCTGTGACCCCAACTCTACCAAGAATCTTTAAAGGTTATAGTGCTAGAAACAAGAATCCAAATTTCATTACAACAATCTTTCTTCCTTACAACCATTCTCTTTACAAAAATTCTAATACACTAGTATAACTTCGATAAGAAGTATACCAGGCAACTAATCTTATACAATATATTATTCAATAGAAAACATCTATATACAAAACCTCTCACTAGCTCCAAATGCTCTGGATCAGAACGTCTTTACGCTAATATCTTTCCCCATCTCTGATCAGCTACGCGGACAACTCTCGCCAATACACCTTCTTTCTGGCAGGCTAAAATATATATAAATAAAACAAGTATGAGCGAATGAATTGCTCAGCAAGCGCATTATTAAATATAATACGAAAGGTTTCCAAAATAAACTTTGGATTTTCAAATAAACAAGCCTTTGGCTTAAACATTTGTAATCTCTAATATTTTCAAATCAAGTTTGGTAATTTACCACAATTTCTCATTCTTCTTCTCGCAATTGAATAGTTTAAAACACAAAAAGATTTATATTGGTCGTTACGGCGACAGAATCAACAATAACTACAATAGTATGTAGAAAATATGAAATAAATATAACTCATACGTCTTCAAGACCATAGCTTGTACAAAAATACTAATTTTTTTAAGATAACAGATCTATTCACAACATTTTCTGAAACCAACAACTCTGGAAGGTTAGAATAATCAAGGGGTAAGAATGAGCCAACACGCTCGGTCAAGGAATAAAGAACGCACTTCGAGACTTCAACATGGTACCGACTGGATATGCGGTATGAATAAAACTCATCAAGATAGATATCTCACGACTGCCAATGGAATCAAGGAAGTGGATTTCGACTATTTGGAATCCAAATGTAGTAAGAGTAAGTGATTTCAGCAAGATTGAAACCACTATTATTAATCAACAACCAACAATTTTACGCAACGAATAAACCTGAATATCAGGTCATAACTCACAAGTATAAACATATGGATGTAACTCATCTCAGAAATAAGAATTGATATTAGAATTGGATTTTTAACATTTATCAAATCAAAGGTTGTGCTGCTGGCCAGCCACACAACAACCCCGGACTAGCTCATACATAGTCCTCTACGGATCCAAGGCCAATCTGGGCCTAAATTACATCGACCATAAATGGCCCGACCAATAATTGGTTCATTTTTAAAAACATTCCAATTCTATTTTATATACGTCAGGTGTCAGCACAAATGACAACCTTACTTCGACAATCAGGTGTCGGAAGAATCGACAACCTTGATACAACAATTGCTGGAAAACTCACGTTCCAGGAAACAGTTCAATTATGAAGAATCAATAAAGGGATAGCAATATAATCTAGTATCGACGAGATCGACACAACAATGGGGAGTACACATGGCAAGTGACAACATCATAAATATCGACGAGATCGATGCAACAACTGGGATAATAATGAAGAATAAACAATGACATGCTCAACAAGGTTAAGTCTGATATGAAACAGACAATATGATATCAACAGAAAGTGTAACAAGTCAATATAGAGTAGGGTTCAAAGAATAAACAATAACATGCTTAACAAGATTGAATCTGATATGAAACAGACAATATGATATCAACAGAAAAGGGTAACAAGTCAATATAGAGTAGGGTTCAAAGAATAAACAATAACATGCTTAACAAGATTGAATCTGATATGAAACAGACAATATGATATCAACAGAAAAGGGTAACAAGTCAATATAGAGTAGGGTTCAAAGAACAGGCTCTAGATGGCCTCAATAGTTCAAATCATCACATTATGGAAGAATTAATTAAGGTTTACCAATCTGGTAAATGACAAGAGAGTCAAGTTCAAGTTTAAGAAGAATTCAAGGTGAAGTTTATAAATGAAGAAAACAAGGGTTTATCAACTTCTGACAGAAATAGTTCAAGTCCTTCGAACATGTACTTATAATAGATAAGCCTTGTACTTGAAGGAAGTAAACTAAATCATGCACAACATATATGAATTCGAATCAGGGAATGGATCAGATGATCGCATTAACAAGAAAGGATAACAAGGTTTGCATAGGTGCAAGGTGAAAAATGGAATACTTGAAGGGCAAGCAACACCACTTCAGAATTTCAGAATAAGTTTTCCCTCATAGGGTTCACAAGTTCCCGCTCATCTAGGGTTGGTAATATTCCAACCTAATGTTTTAAAATCATGTCTTTTAAAAGAAAGCCTTAGTATACGGCCCATAATTATCTCTTCAAACTTTTCAATATAATAAGTATATCTTTCCAATCAATATGAAAATATGAATCTAAACTCAAAAGGTATAAAAGAGTACTCGTCAATTTTACTCTAAACAAACCCAGCAACAATCCTGACACTGAATTAAGCACAAACAAGGCTAACATCAACGAAATCAATCCCAGAATCGGCCGGAAAACACCCCCGCCGCCGCGACGGAACTTTTTCCGGTCGTCAAGAAAACGACTTCCAACTTCAAAATAAATTACACACATCGACTCCACTTTGCACGATCTACTTAATGGTATCAACATCACTAAGAACCACTTGCCCGAACTCAAACTCCGGCCAAATCTCAAGCTTTTCCGGTGAACTCAAAAATTTCGTATAGCTCGATTTAAGGTTCTAAAAATCAAATAAAAATCACCAACACACTCACCACAACACATACAACTTATTCACATCATCAATTATCAAGAACAATCACAAATACAGATTCCCCCAAATTAAATCAAAAATTCAAAATAAATAAATTAGTTAAAAAATCGGAAAAGTTTAAAGATCATACCCACATAGATTTTGATGATGGATTTAGGTAGAGGATGATGAGAGATTCGATTTGGTTACAAGAACATCGAAATCGGAATCCGATAACGCCTTCAAAATTGAGTTTGATTCTCAAGAACACGAAGAACACGTTTCAGGGGTTTTTAGATTTTTAACTGTAATTAAGCTTTGATTATACGAAAAACAAAGTACGATTTGCCTTTTTATATTAAACGGAAAATAATACCCCAAACGACATTTTTGGATCGATACTGATCCGATATTCGCTTTAAATACAATTTAACAAAATAAACGCTTTAAATCTTTAATAAAGCAGAATACACGTTTCACGAGACGATAAGCATCCATAAAGTACAGATAACTACAAGTATCGTTTAATAATAGATATACGAACCAAAATGCTTCTATTACGAATATTTTCGAATACTTTCTACTTTAACGAATGAAATATTGGTACGAACGATATACCAATCTCCCGAATAATTTGGGAACGATCCAAATTTTCTTTTCGATAATTAAAATAAAATAAAATAGTATGACACCCTTTTCAAAATAATTTCAAATTCCCCACACATTTCAAATAGCACCATAATATCACATATTCAATCATTTAACGAATAACTTAGCACGTTTAAACAGATAAATCATTTAATAACTCTTAATATGAAATTAAAATTTCATTTCACATCATATAATAACACGTAATTTTCCCGGATCTTACATCCTTCCCCCCTTAACAGGATTCTGTCCTCAGAATCAACTTGCGCAAACATAGGTGGATATTTTTCCAACATCTCATTCTCAAATTCCTAGGTTGACTCTTCAACCTTAGGATTTCTCCTCATACTCATACTAATTTGACTCCTCTATTACTCATCACTCTCTCATACTGACTCAACATCTCAATTGGTTACTCAACATAGAACAATTTAACTAAATCTCTATAGGTTCATATTTTATGAAATACACTATGAATACACCACTCATGGAGTGGTACGCAAACTTATACGCAACTTTCCTAACACGCAGTAAACCGACCTAAGGTAGCAATTCAAAATCGTCATAATAACTGTTGTCGTAAGAAAATCTAATCAACGGTAAATGGTCCTTCCAATTACCTTAAAAATTTAGTACACAACCATAGTCTGTCTGAATTCTTTAATTAAGTCGCGGATCTCTGTCAAATACATTTGAACCCATCATTCCATGCCGTACTATTACCTCATTCAAATAGCTAGAGATGAACCAATTCATCTAATAAATATCTCTCGTTAATCGGTCAATAATAACTCAAATACTATCATGATTAGCTCTAAGCCTTAGCAACTCTACTGCAAAGTCTATCTTAATATGTTTCCACTTCCATTCAGGAATCTCTTTAGTTGTAATCGTCTATTATACCTCTGTTACTCTGTCTTCATTTTCCAACACCTCAAGTACTTAAACACTCATTAACATCAATATTCTTTTAAATCTCTTATATATCCTTACATTTCCTTCTTATCCATTATACTCTCTCGCTCCTTCCTGTAATTGAATTCCATTTCTCTTTTCATAACTCTTTCCTTTATGTAGCCCTTTCTCTTTAATCAATCCTGGTTGAATCCTTAATTCCGTCATTCCTTCTAGTTGATCTCTTGTTATCATAACCTTAAAAATCCATCCTTTCTAATCCTTGTACCGAAGATATTTACATCTCAATCCTCTCTTTTACTACTCATACTATCAGCCATCCATATTCTTGGGTCAACTATACCTATTTCCAATATATCTAACAACTGCTTTCAACAATCACATACCTTTCATGCCAAACAAATATTCAGTTTAAAACAATCACTCATTACCTCATCCATTGTCTTTAAATCCTTATCAACACCTCTTCATCTTCTTTCCCTATCTATAATTGTGAGAATATTCCTTATCAGCTTGGTGACTTAATCCATATCTTTAAAAATTGTTCTACTTAGTCCTAAGAACTTAATTAATCTCCATCTGATTCCCAAATAATTTAGAAGATACATTCACAGTAACACTCAGGACACCTTTCCATGGTTCCATCTCATTTCCGAAACAGCTTGATCAACTCGACATTATCTTGATTCTCATTCTATACATCCACATTGACTGGCAAGATCTACCTTAACTATCGTGAGCAAAAGACTTGCAACCATATCATACAATCCTGAAATACTCAAAGATCAACTCATTCTCCATTATTAGCCTATCATCAAATTTTAAAAGTTCTTCTCATTGAGACAAAAACCTATTATGTCCATCTTCCACAACACGGGATATCATTAGCACAATTACACATTTTCCCCCAAATTTCTAATCAACTCTTGAATTATCTAACTTCACCTTTCCATACCGTAACGTTAATCGATAGAGAGAGAACAACTGGCTCCGTTATATGTTACTAGTATTCTAATCGCATCGTAATCCGCTTTCGCTCGTGGTGATTCAATCGCAAATTCTTCGTTCATTATGGCAGGGTAAATTTCAGTTCACCCTAATGGCATACCTCCCAGATTATTTGGTATAACAAAAATTCATGATATTTTGAAGTGAAAAGATTCTATATCGCAGCAAATGTCCCACAATTGGGGTTACCAAATCTGCATATTCCAAAGCAAACATTATTGGAAGTGAAAGAATTACTGAGAGACCAATTTGATCACATGAACTCAATGTTGTGTGTCTCTATTAAGACAGTACTAAAGGTAATTAGCCTTCTTGTATTTCACAACACACAAGTGACGGCGTCCCGTCAGACTTCTATCACATAGACAGATAGTCCTTGTGTCCCCTATAAATAGGGTTGTTTACCTCAGTTGGAGTAGAGAAATATAAAAGAAATTTAGAGTCGGAATGACAACCAGGGCCTTTCGATAAGAAATCTCAAATACACACCTTGGATCGAAATTGAATAGATTCCAAAGGTGTTATTTCAGAAAAGAAGAACAACCAGAAAGGAAGTATCAACAAATAGTGTTACATCACAATTAGAGTTATCCACTCCGGAAGAATGAAGGAGTTGGAATTTAAATAACATATTTTTCAACAAGTCTCAAAATTTGAAATAGGCATATCAACAATCTTTGGCGCAATTTAAAACATGATTGATCAAGAGTATCAAATACAAGATCAACAGGTGGAATATATCCGTCAACACAGGTTTCTCTTTAAAGGAATGTCAAATATTTCATTAGGATGGGAAGGTATTACCAAGGTCTTCACATATGCCTCCTCCGTCGACTCCTTCGATAGCTCGTTATTCGATTTCAGCCCTTCTTTTCCACGTTATTCGATTTCAGCCCTTCTTTTCCACGTTATTCGATTTCAGCCCTTCTTTTCCATGTCGCAAGGTTATCAATATCGTACGTCGTCGTCGACTCGTAATAGTCCTTGAAGATTCCGCCATAGACGTCTACAAACGCAAGAAGTTCTATCCATCTCAGCACAACTATCTCAATCAAATACCTCTATCTTAACTCAGTCAGCGGTACTATACCCAATAGTCCAACACGAACTCTAAATGAGCTCTGACGTTCCTTATATAACTATATACACTCCCACACTCTCGTTTCTAGTTTTACTATAACCCTTGCTCTGATACCAACTGTAACGCCCCCAAATCCGGGGTCAAATGATTTGGTCGTCACACTGCACTCTTAATCCAAACAACCTGTTAAATATAAAATCAACACAATAATAATAATATCTGTGACCCCAACTCTACCAAGAATCTTTAAAGGTTATAGTGCTAGAAACAAGAATCCAAATTTCATTACAACAATCTTTCTTCCTTACAACCATTCTCTTTACAAAAATTCTAATACACTAGTATAACTTCGATAAGAAGTATACCAGGCAACTAATCTTATACAATATATTATTCAATAGAAAACATCTATATACAAAACCTCTCACTAGCTCCAAATGCTCTGGATCAGAACGTCTTTACGCTAATATCTTTCCCCATCTCTGATCAGCTACGCGGACAACTCTCGCCAATACACCTTCTTTCTGGCAGGCTAAAATATATATAAATAAAACAAGTATGAGCGAATGAATTGCTCAGCAAGCGCATTATTAAATATAATACGAAAGGTTTCCAAAATAAACTTTGGATTTTCAAATAAACAAGCCTTTGGCTTAAACATTTGTAATCTCTAATATTTTCAAATCAAGTTTGGTAATTTACCACAATTTCTCATTCTTCTTCTCGCAATTGAATAGTTTAAAACACAAAAAGATTTATATTGGTCGTTACGGCGACAGAATCAACAATAACTACAATAGTATGTAGAAAATATGAAATAAATATAACTCATACGTCTTCAAGACCATAGCTTGTACAAAAATACTAATTTTTTTAAGATAACAGATCTATTCACAACATTTTCTGAAACCAACAACTCTGGAAGGTTAGAATAATCAAGGGGTAAGAATGAGCCAACACGCTCGGTCAAGGAATAAAGAACGCACTTCGAGACTTCAACATGGTACCGACTGGATATGCGGTATGAATAAAACTCATCAAGATAGATATCTCACGACTGCCAATGGAATCAAGGAAGTGGATTTCGACTATTTGGAATCCAAATGTAGTAAGAGTAAGTGATTTCAGCAAGATTGAAACCACTATTATTAATCAACAACCAACAATTTTACGCAACGAATAAACCTGAATATCAGGTCATAACTCACAAGTATAAACATATGGATGTAACTCATCTCAGAAATAAGAATTGATATTAGAATTGGATTTTTAACATTTATCAAATCAAAGGTTGTGCTGCTGGCCAGCCACACAACAACCCCGGACTAGCTCATACATAGTCCTCTACGGATCCAAGGCCAATCTGGGCCTAAATTACATCGACCATAAATGGCCCGACCAATAATTGGTTCATTTTTAAAAACATTCCAATTCTATTTTATATACGTCAGGTGTCAGCACAAATGACAACCTTACTTCGACAATCAGGTGTCGGAAGAATCGACAACCTTGATACAACAATTGCTGGAAAACTCACGTTCCAGGAAACAGTTCAATTATGAAGAATCAATAAAGGGATAGCAATATAATCTAGTATCGACGAGATCGACACAACAATGGGGAGTACACATGGCAAGTGACAACATCATAAATATCGACGAGATCGATGCAACAACTGGGATAATAATGAAGAATAAACAATGACATGCTCAACAAGGTTAAGTCTGATATGAAACAGACAATATGATATCAACAGAAAGTGTAACAAGTCAATATAGAGTAGGGTTCAAAGAATAAACAATAACATGCTTAACAAGATTGAATCTGATATGAAACAGACAATATGATATCAACAGAAAAGGGTAACAAGTCAATATAGAGTAGGGTTCAAAGAATAAACAATAACATGCTTAACAAGATTGAATCTGATATGAAACAGACAATATGATATCAACAGAAAAGGGTAACAAGTCAATATAGAGTAGGGTTCAAAGAACAGGCTCTAGATGGCCTCAATAGTTCAAATCATCACATTATGGAAGAATTAATTAAGGTTTACCAATCTGGTAAATGACAAGAGAGTCAAGTTCAAGTTTAAGAAGAATTCAAGGTGAAGTTTATAAATGAAGAAAACAAGGGTTTATCAACTTCTGACAGAAATAGTTCAAGTCCTTCGAACATGTACTTATAATAGATAAGCCTTGTACTTGAAGGAAGTAAACTAAATCATGCACAGCATATATGAATTCGAATCCGGGAATGGATCAGATGATCGCATTAACAAGAAAGGATAACAAGGTTTGCATAGGTGCAAGGTGAAAAATGGAATACTTGAAGGGCAAGCAACACCACTTCAGAATTTCAGAATAAGTTTTCCCTCACAGGGTTCACAAGTTCCCGCTCATCTAGGGTTGGTAATATTCCAACCTAATGTTTTAAAATCATGTCTTTTAAAAGAAAGCCTTAGTATACGGCCCATAATTATCTCTTCAAACTTTTCAATATAATAAGTATATCTTTCCAATCAATATGAAAATATGAATCTAAACTCAAAAGGTATAAAAGAGTACTCGTCAATTTACGAGATTAAATAACATACTTGCAATTCAATGCAAAGAAATCAACATTTGAAAATTCAGTAATAAGCATTCAACATGCATACTAATAATTCAAGATAATATCCCTTAATTAATAAGCAAGGGTATAAACACTTGCCTCTGGTCCTTAGCTATTTCGTAACGCTGAAACAATACGATTTCCTCCTTATTCTGTCTTGTCCCACGATTCTCTACTTCCGTCCTTCTTTGCTTTAACGCTCTTGCGAATACCACTAGTCTGCTTTTACCATTTCGAATCCACGTGCCAGCCTCGATAGTCAAACATGAGACGGTACTTAGTCTTCAACGTATAATTCTCATATCTCGCTTGACGAAACTCCCCATACTATAAAAAGTCAACACCCAAGTCAACGGCCTCGTAAATCTCACTTTCTAACATAACCGACAAATTTCTATCCGAACTACCCTTCGTGATGATATTAGACACGACCAAATACTCAAACAAGTCTCAATACAATTTATTCGCATGCATGACTCAACAACAGATAATTCACATCATTCACCTAACATATTTAAACAAGTAACCGGTTACGTATCGGACGCCCGGTCTAATTTATAATATTTAAAACTCAGACACTAGCCCTAGTACGGGCATATACTGACTATAAAACACATTACACAACTCATACGAATCACATAGCACTTATAACTATTTTTAAAACATCACACAAAGCTTAGTTGAATTTAAATAAGCCACAAACAATTTTTAAATCAAAAATCGGATTTTTAAATCCAATATAAGTATTTTAAATACAATTAAATCAATTAATAAAATTAATTGACACTCTTTAAATGCTCAAACTATTTTTAAATAAATGAACCAAGTTAGAAAATAATTAAACTTAATTTTAATTAATTAAATCTAATTAATAATTAATTATTAAGAATTAACTGATTAAAAGAATTAATCAATTAATTAATTAAATTAATTATTAATCAAAAATAATTAAAATAATTAAATTTAATCAATTTTCGAATTTAAATAAATATTTATGAATTTATAAAATTTTCGGAATAATAAAATGTATTTTTAAATCAAAGATATGATTTTTAGAATTTTTAAAACAATTTTTGAATTATTTTAAAAATAAAAACCCAGAAACACTTTTCTAAAAGTAGATTAGGGTTTCCAAGATCAAAAGCGGGTCGGGTTGGGTAGCTAATCGGGTCGCGAAGAACACGACCGGGTCGCCAAGAACATTCGCCAGTTTCCGGCGCCGTTCCGGCGGCCGGTCGCGTTCCGGCGACCGCAACCTTCTCCAAACGCACGGCTTTTACTCTAAACAAACCCAGCAACAATCCTGACACTGAATTAAGCACAAACAAGGCTAACATCAACGAAATCAATCCCAGAATCGGCCGGAAAACACCCCCGCCGCCGCGACGGAACTTTTTCCGGTCGTCAAGAAAACGACTTCCAACTTCAAAATAAATTACACACATCGACTCCACTTTGCACGATCTACTTAATGGTATCAACATCACTAAGAACCACTTGCCCGAACTCAAACTCCGGCCAAATCTCAAGCTTTTCCGGCGAACTCAAAAATTTCGTATAGCTCGATTTAAGGTTCTAAAAATCAAATAAAAATCACCAACACACTCACCACAACACATACAACTTATTCACATCATCAATTATCAAGAACAATCACAAATACAGATTCCCCCAAATTAAATCAAAAATTCGAAATAAATAAATTAGTTAAAAAATCGGAAAAGTTTAAAGATCATACCCACATAGATTTTGATGATGGATTTAGGTAGAGGATGATGAGAGATTCGATTTGGTTACAAGAACATCGAAATCGGAATCCGATAACGCCTTCAAAATTGAGTTTGATTCTCAAGAACACGAAGAACACGTTTCAGGGGTTTTTAGATTTTTAACTGTAATTAAGCTTTGATTATACGAAAAACAAAGTACGATTTGCCTTTTTATATTAAACGGAAAATAATACCCCAAACGACATTTTTGGATCGATACTGATCCGATATTCGCTTTAAATACAATTTAACAAAATAAACGCTTTAAATCTTTAATAAAGCAGAATACACGTTTCACGAGACGATAAGCATCCATAAAGTACGGATAACTACAAGTATCGTTTAATAATAGATATACGAACCAAAATGCTTCTATTACGAATATTTTCGAATACTTTCTACTTTAACGAATGAAATATTGGTACGAACGATATACCAATCTCCCGAATAATTTGGGAACGATCCAAATTTTCTTTTCGATAATTAAAATAAAATAAAATAGTATGACACCCTTTTCAAAATAATTTCAAATTCCCCACACATTTCAAATAGCACCACAATATCACATATTCAATCATTTAACGAATAACTTAGCACGTTTAAACAGATAAATCATTTAATAACTCTTAATATGAAATTAAAATTTCATTTCACATCATATAATAACACGTAATTTTCCCGGATCTTACACTGGAGCCTGCAGGACACCCGTCTGCAGTGTTTGTGGAACATACTACTCAACAAATAATGGTTCAGTACTAATGCTACTTTGATCATAAACACTTTTTTAGGATTTAGATCCAGATTTTCCATATCATTGACTCTTCTCCAATGAGCATATAAAGGTGATCATCTCGCAACCAGAATTTACGTTCAAGAATTCCTTCAGGAGTTTCTGATTCAGCTGGACACGGGAGTGATTCATCAACATTTCCCAGTAAGTCGGAACCAAATAGAAGATTAGAGAACTGAGATCTCCATGATGCATAGTTTGTCACTAACACTATTGCTATGCAGAATTATGTCTTGTACGATGAAGATATTGGGGGACAGAAATCCGGTAAAGAAAAAGAGCTCAGGTATGTACTGCGTTTGATATATTTTGAGCTTCTTACTAAGGAATAATTGGCATTTGGTTCTTCCCTTTGTTAATCTTGAATTTCCAGGACTATGCTAGTTCCATTGTTTGACCTATTTAGAATTTGTAGTCTCTTTAACATATTGATTTCATATTATATGATTTGCATGCAAATTGTTATTTTTTCTATGCAGATGCACAACAAATTTAATCTTTTCAAATAGCAATTGGAACTAAATTATGATTCGTTTGGATCTTAAACTTAAATCATAAGAAAATAGAAATACATTTCTTCTCAGACACACAAAATCAATAATCAATTAATAATCTCAAATAAACAAAGAGAAATGAGATTCTGGAATCTGTTTGGACAAAACCCAGGATACTGAAAGGTTCTGTAAACAGATGAGAATAAGATTATGTACACATGCACAAACGTACGTGTGTGTATAATTGTAAGATATTGACAGATATAAATACAAGGGCAGATAAGCAGATTGTGATATCCGCAAAATGAACTTTTAAATACTACCTGGCCATGTCTGATTCTTGACTAGTGTCAACATCTCTTAAACCTCCAACAATTTATTCTCATCATTTCCAACTGTTGCAAGTTGTATAAGGGCTGCAATTATTTTGAACATTATATAGAAGTGGGCATCAGTAAGCCATTAAATTATTCCAGTTTAAGTGTTTATGCTAGTGTTGATATTTAAGAGCGTCAATTGTATGCTGTTTTTTCTAATAATGTTCATATCAATTTTATAATTGTATCTGAAACATAGCTATTTCTATATTTTGTATTGTACTTCAGTGGCCAGCTTGAAGCTTGTGCTATTTATTGATAATCAAAAGTAACCTGCGCACAAGTCAAATTTCATTAGGTTGCAGACTCTAACTCTCTCAACTGCCTAGTTTCAATTGTATGCATAATTTTTTTTATATTGAATTTTTGTTGTAAAATTGTGCCAGATTACCGGTTAACTTGTTTATTTGTATACTTACATCACTATTCCCAGTTAACTTGTTTATTTGTATACTTACATCACTATTCCCAATTAACTTGTTTATTTGTATACTTACATCACTATTCCTCGTCAAAATCAGGTTGCTGGCTAGTTAGCTTTGTTTCTGAATATTATGCCTCAGCGGAAGTACAAAAGGTAGAAGGATATACACAGAAGTACAGAAGGCACAAGGATACTAATATGTAGTGCTTGAACAAGTTCATGATATTGAAGACAAATACAGAGAGTGAAAATTTGTAAATGTTGATCTCAACTTGAAAATTATGGACAGGGCAGATATTGCGGATATCACAATCTGCTTAGCATGCATGGACAGGGTTTTAAAACTTTGGTTATCTTGTCGTAATTTTTATTTTGTACTCTATCTTTTGTTTCTTGGTACTTTGTGATAATTATGGTGGATGATATTATGGTGGAGTGGTGTAGTTGTGGGGTGAATGATGAGAGGAGTTAGATTATATTTTGGTGTTGGATGACTGGTGGAGTTGGATTATATTTTGGTTAGGATTTGGATGACTGGTGGAGTTGTATTACTTTGCACTTTGAATTGGTTGGTTTATTTTGTAAAGGGATCTGATTATGTACCAACCATGTCTTGTAAATTTTTGAATTTAAGTGTTGCAGTTGCTATTATTATTAATGTTGCAATATTTCATTTTCTGTTGCCCTACTAGATAGAATTAGTGTTACATTAGCTATTCATAACAATATCTAGTGTTACATTAGCTAAAGATTTAGTGTTGCAATTGAATGTGGGGTCCACTAGTGACGCGACACTAAAGTGGGACCTACTGGTGACGTGGCACAGTGGGACCCACGGTGATGTGGCAATATTGTGGGCCCCATAAGTGACGTGGCACTTGATGACATTGCAATTCTGTGGGCCCCACAGGTGACGTGGCAATTCTGTGGGCCCCACATGTGACGTGGCACCAGGTGACGTGGCAGTTCTGTGGGCCCCACAAGTGACGTGGCACCTGGTGACGTGGCATTTTGTTGTGGGCCCCACAAGTGACGTGGCATACACCTGACACCTGGTTAGGCTGAGGTAACACGGTTCTTGTGTTGCATTTGTTTGATTTAGTGTTACTCTATGGGCCTAATGTAATACTTTATCCCGTGTTACCATTGAGAAGGAATGCGTTGCATTTTATGTCAAAGGTAACATTGGCGGATGAAATGGTAAAAGTGCGTTACCTTAGGCCTGATGCAACATAAATCGTGTCTAAGGTAACAGTAGGTGTGTGTTGCATCCGGCCATCTATGGCGTAGTGGATGTAAGAGGTGAGGGAAGGGGTGAACATCAAAGAAACCCCAAGAATAAGGAAGGAAAGGATAGTGTGTCCCAACCAAGCCCCATTGTGTCTTCCCAACAAGGCACAATGAGTAAAATGGATTTAAACACAAGTCTAGTTGCATCCTCCCAAAAGGATGTGATTATTGAAACAAGCTCTCCTCCAAGAGCACACTCCAAAAGGGCAAGGGACACTTCAAGCCCACAGTTTACATTTTCCCAATACCAAAGGAGAGTGAAGCAAAAATCCAAGGGTACACAGGGTGCACACACTGTAGAAGCAACACTTCCAGTTTCACAAATTCAGTTTGATATAACCCCTATTATTACTCTGGGGTTACAGTCCCATTCTCTAAACATCAACCTTGAACTATCTCCATCAAATTCACCAACTCAGTCTTTAGATGTGGACATGATCCATTCATCTATTCCTGATTCTCCAACTCTTATCTTGGAGAAGCCCCACTCTGAAGCTGGTGGCCATCACTTGTTAAGTGATTTGTTGGGCCATCAACCAACTTTTTATGAAGTTGCAAGAGGATCTGTGGACCAATCTCTAAAATCAATCACCACAGATTCTACTGTAATTTCACTTTCTCAAAGTGCTTTATTAACTTCATCAACGAAACAGTCTCTTTCGTTGACAAGTGTTTCTCCATCAACGGTATCCATACCGTTGAGAGTTCAAACTACCATTCCGTTGATAGGTCATTCTACACCCCTTATTGCAAATCAAGTTGTTTCCACAACTAGTGTAGATGACCTGGTGGTAGTTGAGACACTTTTAGGTTTGAGAGGGAGTGAAATTGAGAGGCTGGCTTGCAGCCAGGCAAAAGGAGAGAATGAGAGTGAGAGGCTGGCTATTTCTTCCAGCCAGGCAAAAGGAGAGACTGAGGGTTCCACCTTAGTAGGTGAAGGTGAGGGTGTGAGAGGTGTGAGACATGGGGAGCCCATGATGCAAGAAAATAGAGGAGAGAGAGAAGGGACTAAAGGAGCAGAGGAGGCAGCCATTGCTAGTGAGTTAATGAGGGTCAATGAGGGAGAAAGGGAACTTACTTTCCAAGAGCATTATCAACAAACTCTGGATAGTATTTCCCTGGATCCTGAGACCTTTACTCACCCTGTGCGAGCCTATCAAATTATGGCTCAGCAGGGCAATGTGGAGGCAGAGAGGTCACTAAACCTAATTCATACAACTGCATCAATGCAAAGAGCAAAGGATGCCTTGACCAATCTATCTCCAACAGCTGCAGCAAGTGGAGACTTTGACTTTTCTGATGATGAGGACAGCTTTGGTGATAATCTACAGGTGGCCACTACTTCACAGACTGGGACTTCTGTGGTGCCTCCTAGACCAAACTGGCTTTCTCAGGATATGCAAGGAAGATGCACTCTAGATGCTGCTATCTCAAAGCAGTACACTGAGGCATATCTAGATCATGAGTCTGCAAATGCAAGGGACAAGAAATTATACAAGGCCATCATGGATTCTCTGGAAATCCAAAGACTACAGATGCTACATACAAGGATTGAAGCTACAGAAATTAAGGATTCCATTAGCATCTCAGGGATGCTACTGACAGGAGGCTAGATGAAAAGCTTCCTCTTCTAACTGTGTCCAAGATGAACAGGTTTTTCTCCAAGGAACCTCAAGTGTCCTCATCTTTGAAGACTCTTTCCTCTATAGTGGACAAAGTTGAGGCTACACTTTCTCACATGCAAAAGGAACAGGAAAAGCAGACACAGCTACTCACCCAGCTTTTGGCATCTCAAGGACTCCCTATCATCTCACTTGATGATAACAAAAAGGGGGAGAAATCTAAGGAGCTAGAGAAATCTAAAGAGCTTGATATACAAATCACAAAGGTTTTGGTTCCAGCCATTTCCTTACCAAATGAGCCACTAGCAATGGGGGAGCTTGGACAGAAGAAAAAGGATGGTATTGACCTGATTCAGGAAGCTTCTATGAGGATGAGACTTGCAGAACAGATTAAAGATCATTGGTCCAACATAGAAGCAAGGGTCAAGAAAATTGCTGAAACTGCAATGAATTCAAATCCATCAACGGATCAACCATCAACGAATGCCATGGTTGTAACATCAACGGAATGGGAGCCACAGTTCAAGAGTTCTTATGTTATAGAACCCCTTCAGCATGGACTCTTTCAAGATTCAAGAAATGAGAAAGGGCAAGCTTCATGCTTTAGGAATGTGGATGCAAGAGGGATATCTCCAATATCACCTGTCAAACCCAAGGGCAAGAACACTGCAAGGATATTTTATCCTCCACCAAAGCCAGATGAGTTCAAAATCCTAGGAAAGCTGATTATTGAAAGCAAAGAAAGCAATCATCCAAGCATAAGGAACCAAAGGGCCATCATCTACAGGGATAGCAAGGAAATCTGCATTTGGGTTGGTCACCCAAATTTTGCTAAGGCCAAAGCTGAAGAATCTGAAAGGGCAGCAATGCAAGCTCTTGCAGTTTCTCAATCACTTGAAGATGAAGAAACCCTAAAGGAAGAAAAGGCCAAGGATGAAGCTGAGGAAGCTGGAAAGGAAAGGAAGAGTGTAAGGCAGCCAAAGGCTAGAGCAAAAAGGAATCTAAACTTTGATAAAGATGATTCTCAGGACACTGCCCAAGCACTAGTACAGAATTGACTTTCAGCGTCGCACTTTTTGCGTCGGTTATACAGTAAACCGTTGCTTTTGGATGTTATAGGCGTCGGTTGCTAAATTAACCGACGCTATAGGAGTTTGTGTTGGACTTTTGGCGTCGGTTTTCCACTTTGACCGACGCTATTAACACTTTTAGGCGTCGGTCCTGTGAATGCCGACACCTATTAGGACTTATAGCGTCAGTCTTTTGTAGGACCGACGCTTTAGCCTTGGGCTTTATGCGTTGGTCTTAGAGAACCGACACTGTAGCTTGTGCTTCATGCGTCGTCTTGTAGGACCGATGCTATAGATTATGCTTTAAGCGTCGTTAGAGCTTTAACCGACGCTGTAGCCTGATAACTTTTAAAAGTGAAAATGGGTTAAAATGTTTGCTGATGGTTTCGAACACCTGACGTCCTCCTATAAGGAGATTTTTTATTTCGCCCTATAAACCAACTACGCTGACCTGTTTTGTTGATGGAATATGAAATTTAAACTTTTATCTAATGAGCCTAGAGTTCCTAATTCATTTTATGACATGGATATTTTGAATGCCCTTGTACTTTTATTTTTTGTTCAAGTTTTTTAGTAAGATATTTTTTCATTAATTGTATATTATATCTTAAATAATATATATTAGATATTGCTAGTTTAAAAACCGTGCGTTAAAATTTGAAATAGTTATCTTTTAATATTTTTAATAGTTTATTTTTTATATTTATAATTGCTTTTTATGAATATAATTTTAAATTTTGAATAGTTATATGTGCTTGTTTAGCTGGTTCAATGTTGAATTTATGTAGGTACTTGTATTTCATCATTATTAGTTTGTATTTAAATTATTTTGTGTTAAATAATATTTTAAAGATATGTATTGATTAAAATTATTATTTTAAAAATTAAGAAAATTTGCAAATGAAGGGACTAAAGTAAAAATATAAAACTATGTATCAGTGTAATGGGTTTCTCTTAATATTCTATTAATTTTTATATTAATTATTTTATTTGAATTGAAAGTTAAAAAAACAATTATGATAAACATGGATTTTATATGTTTGTTTTCCGTGTTATACAAACCAAACTTTTACTATTTCGTCTATTATAACCCAAAGATATGATATAATATAAATTTTTGAGATATATAATTTTTTAAAAGATAATATGGATATATTATTATAAAAATAGTAATATTTATAAAAATGTTATATTTGTGCTTGTACATAAAATATTACTATAACTATGGAGTTGTCCTTATACATGTTATATTTGATATTATATTACTATAAAAATAGAATTTATATTTATAAAAATGCTAAACTGAATAATATTTTTCAAATAAAATTTTATACAAACAAAATATTTTTTATATAATAATAATATAATATTTTCATTACACAAATAAATAACACTCCTCATGGAACGTACATTTTCTTAGTAGCAATTTGACCTTATTCGATCTTATCAATTAAGTTACATGAAAAAATGTATTTAAGGGCCAATTTTAGTTTTTTGTTATATAAAAACTAAAATGAATTAGGAAATATTTTGTGACTATAACAAAACTTTTGAAATAGTATTTTCGAAATTTTATTATTTGTAAAAATACTTTTACAACCAAAATCAATTAAATATAATTGTATTCTTCATTTTTTCGGACAATAACTGAAATTGTTTTTTTGTTGCATTTAATGTTACTTTCATTTACTAATTGAAACTTGTTAAATAACTTATTATGCAATCAAGATAATTTCATTACTAAATAAAGTTGTGTTTGTGGTGATTTCAGTGTTTGTAAAGTTGCAAAATATTTTTGTATGTATTTTTCAAAAAATAATATATTAGCAAAAAAATGAAAAAGTTTGTATTTTTCAAAATACTTTATAAAAAATTATATTTTTACAAAAAAAATTCTAAACTAAGGTATTTTTAAAAAGAACCCATTTTTGTATACCATATAGGCAAATAACTTTTTTATATAACATAATTTTATCTTTTTCATGAGTGATTTTATTTAAAGATTATAAAATTAGACTTTGTAAAAATATTTATTTTTATTTATACTTGATTGTCATGTGTTGTAACCTATTTTATAGAAATGAAAATTGGTCTCCTCTCACAGACTCGTCACGGTGTCTCTACCTCTCTCCCGTGGCGATTAACTTTCAATCGGGTCAGTCGCAGAAATCCACCCTTTTTTATTTAGTCATTGTTGAGTTTGAGAGTTATATTTTACTTGCACGTGCTAGCATCAGAACTCAGGAGTATAACTTCCTCTGGTAATTGATTGCTTTTTGGTCGGCTGGGTTCAATTGGTCCGGTGGTAAGTATCACTTCCTCAGCTATTAGCTTGCTTTTTGTTAGGGTTCTTCGTGTCTGGATCGATTTCATTATTTGGGTGGCAGTTTTCTCTATTGATTGAGGAGAAATTGTCCATCCATTTTTATAGTTTTAATAATCTGAAATTTGTTGATTAGAGTTGATATTAGAGTATGCATACCATGTGTTTGAGCAATTGACAGAAAGAATCCAGTACCAACACTTATTACAGTAGAAAACACATATCTTTTTGGCTATTATGAATATATTCTTTCAACATCCTGGCAGAATTGTCTTAGGCCGATGATTTTTACACTATTGAGAATGATGTTCCCAATTAACTTTCTACAAATTAAATAATATGTTCCACTACCAGTGGTATGTTAAATACTTAAATCTATATAGCTATCACCTGTATTAAATCTCTCCTTGTGTGAGTTTTAAAAAAAACATCATGTTTTTGGGTGTTTCTGTCTTGAATTGCCTCAAATATGGTAGCTTTAAAACTGGAGACCTGTGAATATGCTTCTTCTCCTCCTCAAATATGTATCATATACTACCAAATTTGAACTAAGTAAAATTTTAGCACTCACTAGCTCCTTGTTACTGTATAGGTTTTTACATTTGTACATCCAGAGTACTCTACGGACAAGAGCAATTAGCGGTATAAGAAGCTTCAGTTTGGATTACCCAGTGACACTAGATCGGCTATAGTTCACGGTATGTAATGCATGGAATATGTAACTATGTCTCAACAGTAAAAATAATAATAAACAAAACTTTTGTATATGATTGTGAATGATTTAGCTTTGGGAAGTTTGTCACTTAGAAATAGGAATTTGTTATAATATTTGTAGAAAGTATTGGGCAGATTTGGAAGTTAAGGATAAGCCAGTAAGGTTACTTTTTGCTTATTCTTATTTTAGTTTATCTTTCATTTATTGTAGAATGGATCAGCTTTTTTTTACAGTAAGAATATACTACTCTTTTATGTGAAACTATGTGTTGTTGATATTTTTTTTGAAGAGTAAGTTTTACACTTGTTCTACTTAAGTTGGACGTTTTCATTTTGATGTTGGCAACAATGAACATGCTAGTTGTCGTCGGAGCCCATCAGTATAGATAATAAGCCATAAAAATTGTTAATATGGATGTGAAAGTACGACATCAGTTCCATTGTTAACTAAGCAAGGCCACCTGTTGCATTTATACTTGATCTGAACATGTAGGGCTGGCATAGCTGGATCATGTTTTCAAGGTAGTTTCTCTGGCTTAACCATGTCAAAGTGAATTTGCAGATGTCGTAACTAATCAAATCTATATACACACATATGTACTGTAGTTTAATGTTTGAGATAGAATAAAAAATCTCAGTACGTCTACAATTTGTAATATGCTTCTTTGATCCATTAACAAAAGCTGATGTGTTTTTAAAATCTTTGGTGGCGTAGGATACCATAACATGTGAACAAAGTAATTCCTCACCCAACCAAGAATTTCAGACAACGCTTTCATATGTTGTTGATGTGGAGCCAAAACTATGGTTACCTGTTCGACTTGTCGAAGGTAGACTTTGCAGAGAGATAAGTATCAACCTTTCGTCCATTGGAAAAGAAGCACAAAGAACATATGACAATACGCTTTCCACACTGTAATCGGTGGCCATGTTTTCACTTATACTTGTAAGTATAATTTTTCTGATATACTATCTTGAATAATATATTATTTACTTATTTCATTGGCGGTCATATTTGTCTTTCAGAAACTATTGGTATCGGGATTAATAGTTCACTTGTGAGTTTCTGAAATATGGTGGAAATTTCGTAAGCTTGTGATGTTAATCTCAAGTACAGCCGTATACCTTAGTTTTTCGGATGTACCTAATTATGTTCTATCATCCCCGCCTAATGATTTATGTGTTTGACCTCTTTTTATCATGCAGGTTTGTAGCTTTTATCCCATTGAGGACTTCTTTATGCGTACGACCTGGAATTTCATTAAATATAACCCAAGTGAGTTGGTCCCTGACCTCTTGTTTCTTAGCTAATTTAATAATACCCACAGTATTGTTTCTAGACTTCGTGATGGCGATCACTCTAATGATGACTCTTGCAGCTATAACTGGTAATGCATTTCTATATTCCTGAGTTACTTTTTCACCTTATATCTAGAGTAGCTTTGAGATTATTCTTCAGTCAGTTCTGTAATATCCACTACTATTTTAAATTCCAGGAGCTCATAACAGGCTCATTACATCACAACCAGTTGTAGTCTTTCCGTATCGTCTTGCATCTGATCTCACATAATACGGAAGCACTGTAAACAAAGGTAACAAATGGAGCAAATCGATGTGGACAACTAGCACGTCTTCTATTAAATCTGCAATAACTTTTGTAGAAAATATGGATTTCCTTAGAAAATAGACTTCTTTATATTTGTAATGTTCCATTACCCATAATGGTATGGACGGAAGCCCTTTAGTTAGTTGATGTATATAAGACAGTGAGTAAGTTGATATATTGTATTTGATTAATTAAATTGTATTTTATGATTATTTATCTTGTATACTTTGAAGCTAGATTTTATATTTAATCTGATTTTGTTGTTGTGAAATAAATGTTGGATTGCAATATTTATTTATTTTTTAAAAAAATTGACTTTAGGCGTCGGTTCTTGAAACACTCGTCGCCTAAAACATGTCTTAATGCCACGGTTCTTCAAGTCTGCGACGCTTATAGCAGGTTTTATGCGTCGGTTGTTTTAGTGACCGACGCCTTAAGCATTCCAATATGCGTCGGTTGTTTTAGTGACCGACGCCTTAAGCATGCCAATATGCGTCGGTTCTTTAAGAAACTGACGCTTTTGGTAAGTCATATGCGTCGGTTCTTTAAGCAACCGACGCTTTTGGTAAGTCATATGCGTCGGTTCTTTAAGCAACCGACGCTTTTGATAGATGAAATGCGTCGCTGAATCAACTGACGCAAAAAGCATATACTTTTAGCGTCCCCTACATATACTACGCCAGAAAACCGACGCCTAAACCCTATTTTGACCGACGCTAAAAGACAAATCTGTACTAGTGAAGACTCTTCCACAACTAGTGCACATCAAATTCCTGTTGATCAACCTCATGAAGGAAAGTTGGTCTGTGATCCTGCACATCCTGTCAACTTTCATGATCAACCAATAATGCCAAAAGAGGAGCCTTTTGAATTTGATGAGGCCTACTTTCCAAAGTTTCTATTTGAGAAGGATCAACCAATGAAGACAAAAAAAAGGGCTGTCAAGGCAAAGCCAGTATTTGTGAGAAAGCCACAACCTCAGAAACCCCCTGTAAATCCAGAGGACTGCATGTACATTGCTGACATCAGGGAAGAATCCAGTCTACATCTTGACTTAGACAACCTGGTGGAAGTAAGGGGCATTGCAGCTTCTCAAAAATTGCCTGAGAGACTGGTCTTTGTATTCAAGGGTGGTAGAGAACAGGTGTGGCCTCTCTACAGAATTTTAGGAGAAGACTACCAAACACTACTCTCAGTGTTTAGATGCTTGAAGAAAGACTTTGGCTTCACCAAAACAGCCAAGTCTGAGGTGGTCTCCAAAATTTGTCAGATAAAGGCTAGCTGGAACAAGCCTGAGGCTCTTCCCAGGATGCTTAGAGTGCCCTCAACAGGAAAGAAGACCCATATTCAACCATACTGGATGATGGAATTTAAGGACAAGGACAATTGCAGAAGATTCTTCAGGATGGAAGACCAGCTGGATAAGGCATCTAATCAAACTCTAAAGTTTATGCAATCCATGCTTGGTGATCAAGATGAAGAAGAGAAGATCTTTTACAGAAGGCTACAAGTCCAAATTGAGGAAAACAACTCTAAGAGAGGGAAGAAGACTATGCCACAAAGAAGACACAGATGAATCATTTGCTCAGTCTAGAGGAGCACTTTTGGGCATTAATCTTGTAAGTCTTGTATTTTGTCTAAAATATTATGAAGCTTAATGCATTTTCTACTTTTGTAATTTATGATGTATCTGAGTGTTTTTGTTATCATCAAGTCTCTTGATTTATGGCTGTTATTCTATCAGTCATAAATTGGGGGAGATTGTTAGGAATATGTTGTTCTTAATGATAAACATAAAACACTTAGTAGAATTTGTGTAAAGTCATTTTGTAGCTGTCAACGAAATGGCATGCTTTGCAGCATTCCGTTGCCAGGAAGCTCATCAACGAAATGAGTGATGTAACAATTTCACTGTACAATACTTCTAGTTTGATATGCATTTCATTGTAGATATTGGATAGGTTTTCTAATTCATGTTGACTAAGTACTAGATAGGCAAAATAGGTTGGTTAATTGTAAATATCTATGCCTTGTAATTTTGCCTAAGTGAAGACATGTCAACAGATTGAAGATTACTCTGTCAACGGTATGGAGTTTGCTCATCAACGAAATGAAGAATAAAGCTATCAACGAAACACATCTCCCTGCTATCAACGAATCATTATTGCTTTTCTGAATAGTTGACAAAGTGATAGTGACAGTTTACTGAACAGATCTAAAGGTGATGTGGAAGTGTACTTTACATTGGAAACCATTAAAATGGACATGGGGAATAAGGAAACATCCCAGTTTCCAATTGGGCTCTTGGGAGTGATCATAATAAGCATGAAGACAAAAGCAAATATCTCCAAGGACCACTGGACAAAGGGATAAAAAACAAACTATTGGCGGTTACTCATTGTACTTTTAGTGTAGCCAAAAATAGAGTTGTAAACTTGGGTTTATATAACCAAGTGTAGCAGTTACTTTAAAAAAAAGAGAAGAAAAACAAATAGATTGTATTAGCTATTTTTGAGAGCATTTTCTTCTCTACATTATTGTAACTGAGCAGCTGTGTACTTTTGTATCACAGATTATTTCCGCAATAAAAATCACTTCAGTTGGATCATCAAACAATCCAACTGAAATTATTAAGTGCTTGTGGTTTTTTATTTTATAAGTTCAGTTTTAATTTGTAAGTTGTTTTTAAGTTTGAGAAATATCAAGTAATTGTATTCAACCCCCCTTCTACAATTCTGTTAGGTCATTTGGGATTAACACTTACTTTGTTATATATTAAATCTTTTAGTAAAAAGAGAACATAGTCGGTTGCTCTGTACTATGAGAAAGGGAAGTGGAAGATTCATCCTTGAGATAGTACAGTTCAGAATGGATAATGCCAAAGTTTGATAGGTTCCAGCTAGTAGTAGTGAGACTTATGTACAAGTATGGTTTGTATAACCACACCTTAGTAGAACTATGTTAGCTATTAATGTAACTTCTTGTAAAGGTTGTGCTTAATTGTGTGAGATCCTAGATAGTACATTTGGTTTGTAATAACTAATGGTACTTTAGTATATCATTTCTAAGTCTATAAATTTTGTGTGTAAGAGATTGGAGTCCATGCTCTTGTTTTGTTGGAGTTAATACAAGGTATTATATGATTGGATGGTGATATGACGACCTAGATCCCTGACCCCAGTCTATAACTTTTGTTGGAGTTTCATGTTGATAAAAATGGAAGATTTAGTGAATGTAGCATGAGACTTAGAAATTATGTTTTCATTCAACTTTGAGGCTATGATCCGACTAGTTAGGAAGCGAATTAAAATGTGAAACTTTTATGTAAAATACTAGACACGTCTAAGAAGGTTCCCGAGAAGGTTTTGTGTCAAAAAAATGAATATTTAAGTTATTAAATATGTTAGAGTCGGGCATGGGCAAGTAAAAATCCATAAGAAACTAACTTGTTATGGTCATTCTAAATTAATGATATAAGTTAGGTTTCGAGGCTAGTCTTTGAAACTAACTCTAAATGAATGTTGTTAAGAAATGTCATGGTAACATAACGAGCCAAAGAACTAGAGTGACATTCGTTAGTATGGTGAACAAAAGTAGTAACTAGAGTAGTTGCCTATAGAGGTATAGTTAATGTGACTAATTAAAAGTTTGTGTGTTAATTTGTAGAATATCACCCTAGCAAGGATCCAAACCAAAAGAACCTTGTAAGTTCATGGTTTTGTTGTTATAAATTTCTTACCTTGAAAGTGAACTTGATATTGTTATTGTTTTGTTATCCCTCCATCTTCATTCCTTATCAATTCTTAAATCCTATATGGTTCAAGTATGCATAGGTCCCCATACACGGGTTTCTCTACGAGTCTAGTTACAACTAGCGGGAGTCCCTATGCTAGTTTATTCCGACATTAGGTCAATAGTATCTCAAGAACTTTTCTTCAGTATGGACATTTAAATGAAGGACCCAATTACCAACCTTGTATGCTAGAAAATCCACTGAGGATCAGGTTCATAAATGAAGAGATCCATGTTGGAAGCTTTCACAAGCTAAAAACAAGTGCCTTGAAAGATCTACTCTACTTGGTGATTGGATCAACTCATCCATTAGAACAGCTGTGTTCTTTTGAGATTGAGGATATTCTTCAAAGAAGAAAGGGTGAAAATTCAAAGCTGGATAAATCAAGAAGGAAAACCCTGAATGCATATCCTGGAAGGGGATTTAAACTTGTTGAAGGTGTATTGAAGTTGAGAACTTATGCCTTTGGTCAAGAATTATGGACAGATCTCCAGGATGCAAGAGTATGTCTCTCCAAAGCAGTCCAAAAGTACATTGATGAGATTGAAGATGATGCCATGTCTCCTGATGAGAAAGCATTGGTGGAAGGACTCAAAGAGATTCTGAAAGAAGCTCTCAACAGAGAGGAGGTAGCAAGACAGAATAGGAAATCTGAAGCTAAGTGAAAATTTTATCAATTCTGATCTTGTTTAGTTAAGTTGTCAGCATGCATAGATTGTAAATTTGTTGTTATTGTCCATAAAAATAAATTGGGGGAGATTGTTAGGATTTATGGGTGATAGCTATAAGACAACTTAACTATTTATCTTATATGCTTAATTTTATTAAGTATGAACATACTGTCACAGCCAGAGTATGTCTTTGTAACCATTTTGTTTATTGTAAATAAGATTCTAGTACATCTTGCTAGAAGTTCATTTATTTGTTCAAGCCTCAAGAAGTGCTCAAGATGGACAACAAGAATAAATATTACTATCACAGCATTGACAGTAAGATTACAAGAAGACAGCATGTTGCAAGTCACGACAACATATTCACTCTGATAACAACATTGGCGGAAGTCCTCAGACATCAACTTTATCTCAGCCTGACAACAAGCTTGGAACTCCTGACAACATCTATTGCGGGGACTTCTTAGTGTCACCAAAAGCACATTCATGTGACAGCAAGCTTGAGGATCGGGATACTGTCATGAAAGGATAACATTTGTATTGGGGATCTACCCAGTCAAACTTGTGACAGTTTGGATGTTCAAGAAACAGGTGTGTTGTAGTATCCCAACACTGCATCAGGTCTGCAAGACTACGATCGAAGCTTGAGAGATCACATGACAAACTCACCAATTCAAGAGTATGACAAATCAACATCTACTGAATTGTATTAGGTAAATATAGAATGTATCTAGATTGCTTTTCCCAGTAATGTTAAACTTGTTTGTATAGCAATTTGGGAAATACTCACGGGTAGACAATTTGTAAGAAGCTGCCACATGAAAATGATAGCAGCTTCACAAACCCGTGATGAGAGAGATAGGATTAGTTTCCTTAGACTATCTCTCAATTTATTCAATGTATCACTCGAGAAATTGAAGCTCAAGAAAACAGACATTTTCTTGAGGTTATAGCAACCCATTGCAAAATAAATAAAACATTTATTTTGTGAGAAATTCTCTTACCAACAGGAAATCTTACAAATGTATAATGTGATGTATTGGTGCAAAAAAATTGGAATGTAATATTATTCTAGGCATATTTCTAATTTTGAATGAATTAAATGGATTTTCGGCTCACTAACTCTATTTCGAACTAACTTTTTTCACGATTCAAATTTTTTAATTTCGAATTAACGTTTTAACAATTCCAACTTTTTAACTAATTTGAAGGCATACAAATCTTATAACTATTTAATATGGTTAGTTGATCCAAAAAAATTGGATGATTTCATCATTCTAGGTATATTTCTAATTTTAAATGAATTAAAATGGATTTTCGGCTCACTAACACCATTTCGAACTAACATTTTTCACATCCAACTTTTTAATTAATTTGAAGGCTTACAAATCTTATCCCTGTTTAATATGATGTGTTGATGCAAAAAAGTTGGATGATTTCATCATTCAGGCATATCTGTAATTTTAAATGAATTATAATGGATTTCCGGCTTACTTACACTATTTTGAACCACTTTTTTTACAATTTAAATTTTTTAAATAAACAAATAATATAATTGGTGCAAACAAATTGGATACTTATATAATTATAGGCTAATAATCTAATTTTATATGAATTCAGAAGGATTTTCGGCTCACTTACACTATTTTGAACCACCGTTTTTTTTTGCAATTTCCAATTTTTAAGCAATCTGAAGGTTTGGACATCTTGAAAATATATAATGTGATATGTTGGTGCAAAAAAATTGGATACTTTTATCATTCGAGGCTAATTTCTAATTTTAAACGAATTTAAATGAATTTTCGGCTTTCTTACGTTTTGAACTAACTTTTTCACATTTCCAACTTTCTAAGAAATTAAATGGTTTGGAAATCTTACAAATGTATAACGTGATGTGTTTGTGCAAAAAAATTGGTTGAATTTATCATTCTAAGGTAATTTCTGAATTTGAATTAATTAAAAATGAATTTTCCGCTAATCTATCAAATTTTTTATTAAAGGTTTATGAATGTTTTTGTTTGTCCACATTTTATAGTTTTTGTCATTTATTTGTTTGTTATAATTGATAGTCTGTGTTGAAATGGTCATGTCAGTGTTATGCATTTTGATAGTAAAAGGGAGAAGTGGGGACAAAACTCCAGGCTGCAATTTTACACTCGGTAACTTACGACGATCTTCTTAATTCCTCGTAATTCTGGGTAACTTACGACGGATTAAGAAGATCGTCTTAATTCTGGGTAACTTACGATGGATAATCCGTCAGTCGTCGTAATCTATAGTGGTCGGGGAAGCGGTAGTCGGGGTAGTGGCAATGGTAGCTCGGGGGGTAGTGGCAATGGTGGCTCGGGGGAAGTGATGGCAGTGGTGGTCGGGAAATCGGTGGTTGGGGGAGTGGAAATGGTGGCTCGGGGGGCAATGTTGGCAACAACAATGGTGGCCCAGGGGCCTGGCCAATGATGATAGTGGTGGTCGGGGAATCAATGGTCAGGGTACTAACAATGGTGGTCGGGGGACAATGATGGGAGCGTCGCTCTGGGTAGCCTTAGGGACGAAGATGAAAATGCTGAGTGTGTTTAGTGGGACGAACCGGGGAGGCGGACTGTTCCACTTGGAGTATATGCTGATCCTCGTAGACACAAGACATGTGGCTATTCTCTGAGCGGATTTGGTACAAACCCTGCGACCCCGACAAGTGTTCGGATTGCTGGTAACCTGTAAGTTCTCAATATTTACAAATAATAGATGAAAGTTTGGAAGGTTTTCTTTTTTTTGGACTTTACTGTGGACTCATAGTATTACACTAACTTTAGAATTTGCTCATTTGTCTTTGGATTTGCTATAAGGTATTATTAGAGGTATTTGTTTATTCACATATATCATAATAATTTATCAAGGTGAAGTGCACAATATGGCTGTGTTGTACAACTTTGTACACTAAATATGGTTAGATTGAGGCTGATATAAGTTTTGTAACTTCAAGGAATTATATATTTATAATAAAGCAGAAATTTAATATATTATAAGCTAGAAGCTTAGAATTTGCTATAAGCAGAAATTTAATATATTGCCTTAGTATCAACAGTAATCTAAGTCTGAATTGATCATCTTAAGCTCAATAGACAGGTATTTTCCATAGCAAGTAAGCTGAGATACTTAGAAACCTATGTCACATTATAATTAGGTTTAGTCTAATATTGGTATGTTTCAAATATCTAATCATTTCTTATAAAAAAAAAATCTTTCTGTTGGAGATATAATTACACTCACTACAAGAAATCTCGTATTTACCAACAGAATTTAGCGACGAAATGAGTTCCGTTGGTAATTGGTGTCAGATTGTTAACTGAATTGAGCTTACAAAAAGTCAAGCCAACTACTAACTGAAGAACAACGACTTAATAACAGAAATATAGCAACGGAAATATTCCGTCGCTAAAAAAGGCGCCAAGGCATCCCGCCCAAGTGTCTGATATTTTCGTAAGAGTCTAGCGATGGAATTGCAACTGATATTACTAACGGACCGATTTCGTAGCTAAGTTTAGTATTAATTTATTTCGCTAGCTTTCCCCAACGAATTAGCAACGAAATTCTGTTGGTATGTTTCCGTTGCTAAACCGTTATTATTATAGATAGGTAGAAGTTGCATTTTGTTGCTATTCCGTTGCTAAGTAGTTGGTAAATCAAACATACATTAAATGAACATACCAACCGTTATTCACTTTTTTTTGTCTCATTAATTTCTATCTCCTTTATCACATTTCTATCTCCTTTGTCTCTCTGTTTCAAGCTTATGACTTTGGCGTTTGTCATCACCAAGCTACACCATCTTGTTCTCAATTTTAAGGTTAGTTCTATATATGCGTATTATTGTTTTGTACTTTCAATTTTTTGATAATAATCATTTTGATCGACAATGTTAGCTTACTAGCTTATTTATTTACTTGTTAGAATTATTTATTCATATTTACATTTACATTTTTATGTTAGTATTAGTGCTCTAGAAACAATACTTACAATGTTTTAAAGAAAACATTTTATTATTATAAATTATGTTTTATTGATTATTGTTATTATTTTATTATGTCTTTATTTACTGCGTTATAAATGTTAGCATAATAAATGTCCTTGGAATTATGATACGCATTCGATATCTTTAAGTATGTTACTTAAAAATGAGATTATATGAATAGTATCTTTATTCCTAAATATCCCTAGTTGAGTGTTATTATTTAAAGACAATAATAATGCACAGAGACTAGTATGTTTGTTGACTAATGACCACATCTCATTGGGTGGTGATACTAAAGTCAAAACATAGGTGCATGTATGAGTACATGACACTAGATTGACCCGCCATGGGATTACACATGTTAATAGTGTCATAAGTAATTCTCACTGTGATAATGGTGTAATGATCCTTAGACCTGAAATCATTATATTTTTATAGAGTCCTAAGTATATAAAGAATCTTGAAAGTGATAATTTAAGTAAATATCTAGAAAAAAATTAAGACAATCTAAATGAAAGAACATGCTCAATTCCACATTACCAATAACAAGTAATAAAAAACATGGACATATGTTCATAAATTACCTTGACATAATTCCACATAGTATTTCTTAGGCTTTAGGAACATGGCGCCACCTTACGTAAATTATAAGAGACACACATCGCTTAGCAAGAGTTCCAAGAAAGTTACTTAGTTCGGATAATACTTTGTAATTTTCGGTAATCGGCTGGAAAAATTCATTCATCCCTATTACAAGTCTTTTGTCACGGCATCTCGTATGAACTTTATCCATCCTCGTCTTTCCTCTCATTCTTTGAAGAACTGAAACTGCAATTTACATTATTCAGTTTTAAAATATGAATACATAAATACTTTTAAGAATTTTAGCATAATAACAAACATGCCCAAATTAAACAACTTAAATTGAAAAATAAAATATCAACTCATGCTAACCTGGTACATCACCTTCTTCAATATCAGTGAAGACGGTATTTGTGACAACCTTCTTACTTGTAGTTGCAACAACTTTTTCTTTTTGGCCTTTTTCTTTTCAGCTTTTTCCTTTTTAGATTTTTTTTTTCAGCTTCTTGGTGTTGGCGTTTGCGCATAGCAAAAAAAACAGCCGTTGAACCATTACTAGCATCTGCTGAGGTAACTCAATTAAAGGATTTGCAGATATTTCAAGTTGTATAGATGGACATGTCCCTTCCTTCTCGCTTGCGTCCTCAGTTCCAGGCTTGGCTGCAGCATTGGCTGGGGAACGTGTTGTTGGTCTACGGAATTTCTCATTCCCGCTGATAGTGCAGGTAAATTGAGTTGTAAAAGAACTTGATTATTTTTCTAGACTCTTATAGCTCTTTCAATTTCATACTCTGTAAGAGGTGGTGGAGGGGGTAGGATGGTATCCTGCATGACACAACACATAAAGATTAGCAACATATGCATAATTACGACTAGAACACATATATGATATATACTGCAACATATAGAGAACAAACTTAAAATGTTTATTTATACTTATTCTTAAAAGGTCTTTAGTTTAGAAAAAAACAAAGATCTTTAGTTGTTTTGCATAAAAAATCTGAGTACGAGGCGTATAACAATTTTAACAAAGTCCATATTTTTTCATGTTACAATTTTTACTTTACATAGAAAAAAACATATGAAGGTATAAAGTATAGAATTTAGTCTATGGTGTTAATTATGGCTTATTAGTCTATGGTGAATGAAAAATATTTTCTTAAGGAACATAACTAACCTCTGACTCTCGGTCATTTTATCCCATGGTTTCATCTGCATGTGGTAGATTATGCAAATCCAACTTTCTCCTGGCAGTTGTAGACTTTTGACTCACAGTTGCATCACTAACTTGTTTCAGTTTATTTAGCTGTGCAGACTTTCGAGTACCTCGTTGTGGAGGCTTCAGCTGTGGAGACTTTCGAGTACCACCTTCTGGAGGCTTCAATGAATCTAGTTGCCTTGCCTTTTTGTTCTTTTGTTGCTGTTGTAGTTGATGAGTTGTAACAAACTGACGCTTCACTTGTTTTTTAGCTACAAAAATATAAAAGTAGTTACGAGATTTAAATATAAGAATGCAGATATACAAGTACAAATTTCAGGCTAAGGAAGAATCTATTTATATTCAACATATTAAATACATCATGCTGAAGTTTACAAAAGACCAAATTTATGTACGTGCCACTAGATTACGCCTTGGTCTAATTACTTCATGCGGCTGCATTTGCTTGATTGGCCCAACATTCATGTCGATGACATTGTCGACATAAAAATTAATGTGGTCACTGTTGGTAGCTCGTTTAACTAATGGATCTAGATCCAAATCATATGTCAGCAACTTCAAATTTTTGTCCAACTGCTCTGTGCTTACATAAAGCCCTCCAATTTTTGTATAGTCAAGGTCATCCTTGACATGCTCCATCAGTACGGTATACCCTGATGTTGAAATGTGAGATGAATGATTTTTTCCATCGTGAAAAAAATTGGAAACATAAAATTACGTTAGAAGTAAGAAAACAGAGAGCAAGCTAATATAAAAAGCAATAAATGTTAACTACTAATATGGGCTCGAAATAACCCTACATACATTAGTAATGATACATTAATTAGACCTAGCTTGGTCTGAAGGTTAATCCCAATTAATATAAAAAAAGTGTATGAAATTCCTAATCCTAATGCTAATTGTTCAAATCGAGGTTGTATTGAAACAGGAGGATGTAGACCTTGAAGTTTGGGCCTTCAATTAAAAATTGGATTTTCGGCATTCCCCTCTCTCATGTATTCTGTATCCCTCATGTATTCTGTATAGTAATACAAAAAAATTAGATAATAATTGTATATATTCTTGTGTGTTATGATGTATTCCTGATGATATTACAAAGGAAGAAAAATTGGAGCCTTTAAGAAACATGATTGATGATCCACGTATAAGGCTCTTGAATCGATTATATGCAAGAAAGAGGAAAGAATTAAAAGAGATAGAGAAAGTAAAGAATGTTGAAGTTGTACAAGAGCGCATGGATAACCGTTCAATGGATGATCTCTTATCCTTCATAAACGGTGGTGATGGTGACTCAAAATGTTTTAGAACTACTAGAAATAAAAACAAGAACCATAGACAAAAAGATCAATCAAGAAACACCACATCCAATAATAAAAATGAAAATCGTGAGAAGGATATAGATATTTTCAATTTAGACGGCCATAATGGTGAGATAAAAGATGTTTCTAGTTCGAGTCGAGCTTCAATGTTGCAAGATTCATTATCTGCTACATTTATATCCAATCTTGATTTTGATGATGCGGATACACATGATGGATGGGTCTTGCATTAAAGGAAGAAACTGACAGTTCGTCCCTTGAAGTTTGGAAAATCAGATTGGGAAGAGATAAGTTATGCACGATGTAAGGTTTAGAAAATTATTGTTCATGTAACTCATGCATAACTTATCTTGCATAACTTATCTCTTCCAAATTTGATTTTCCAAACTTCACCAAACGAACTGCCAATTTCTACCTTCAACGCAGAACCAATCCATCATCGGTATTAGCATCATCAGAATCAAGATTTGTAAAAATGTAGCAGATACCGAATCTTGCAACATCTTCTATATCACGATTATGGCACTATGATTTGAGAATATCTATATCCTTCTCACGGTTCTCATTTTCAATGTTTGATGTCGTGTTTCTTTCTTGATCTTTTTGTCTGCGGTTCTTCTTTTAATTTTTAGCATTCTAACACATTTTGAGTCACCATCGCCACCGTTTATGAAGGAGTGGAGATCATCCACAAAACGTTTATCCAAGCGTTCTTCTGCAACTTCAACATTCTTTACTTTTTATATATCTTTCAATTCTTTACTCATTCTTGCATATAATCGATTTAAGACTCTTACACGTGGATCATCAGTCATGTTTCTTAAAGTCTCTAATTTTTCTTCCTTCGTAAGATCATCAGGAAAACATCAAAAAACACTGAGGAATACATACAATTTTTAACTAATTTTTTTGTATTACTATAGAGAATACATGAGAGAGGGGAATGCCGAATAGAAAGAAATATCTAGAATCCAATTTGTAATTGAAGTCCCCTACTTCAAGGTAAAAAAATATTATTTTTCCCTATATGTTCGGTCTATTCCCTCCTATTTGAATAAAATCTCAATTTGAATATTTAGCAGTACAATTAGGAATTTCATACCGGTTCTGTTTTGGACACTTTTTTCAATTAGATTCAACAATTTTTTCCATCAATTGTTCTTGAGAGGCCCTCCTTAGTAATACTTCTTTAAAAGGCAATATAATTCGGACACATATCAACAATTTTCCGAGTTCCTTCCACCCCACATATCAACAATTGGGGAGTTCCCTCCCCCATAGTTTGGTAGCAATAATGTACAATAGGGGCAATAGACGTGACAATGTTTCCATTTCATTTAAAAAAAATTGATCACAAATGAGAAATTTTTTGAGTAAATTAAAATTATATACAGTGCAGTAGAAACTATACATTCAAGCATATAAGATGTGAATGGATCAGTTTACTTGTGTCATCATCTATACAATAAAACTATAATGTCTAGAAAAAAAAATCAATAAATGCACGAGCCTAAGTGATACTTTAGATTATTACAAAAGTGGTCACAACTAGTCTCCCACCACGCCTATTTCATTATGCATTAAGACAACAATAGTCTCTTCCATCAAGGTCCTTGATCATCAAATCTCTAATATATATATCCAATTTCACCAACCCACTTTAACATTATAAATAAATAAACATGTTTCTATCTATCATGATTGTCTTGTGAGTTTGATTTCTGTTGTGTAACGAAAAGTAGGTTTAGATATTGACGGCGGTATTTAATGTAAGGTAGTGGACAAGCGTGTCTTAATGGCTGCTCTCGTGGTTCGTGACTGCACAGGTCCTCACAAGATGCCTACGTATCTCAATTAAATGTGAGAATCAAGCCAAGAAAAACGTAGTTCTAATGTTGAGGGGTTAGGCCCTTATATAGGCGTCTGGAGCCCTAAAATCGTGGTAGAATTAGGTTACTTGATGGCCAAGTAACCGCCTTTGAATAGTGGATAACTCTTATCAGAATTAGTTTCCATGTTGGATGTGGTATCTGAAGCTTCCTAGTGGTTTCCAACCACTGGACTGTATATGAACCACGCCCACGTCTTAATGGTTTAAAACATGGGTTGGACCTTGGCCCAATTGTGGACTACGAATTTAATATCATAGCCATGGTTGTAGGTTTCATTAATGGGCCTCGAATTTGGACCATCTTAAGTATATTTAATGCTGCATTAAATGTGTCCTTAGGGCTTTATTTTAACCCATATCATTTGCCCCCCTAACTTTAAGAAAAACTGATCAGGTTTTTCTTGAAGTTAAGTTGACCAATTTTCAATGGCCCCCCTCGGGTATGGCCTTTTGCGGCTTAAGGTACACTAGTGTTTCACAAGTATCGTTTCTTAGCGCAAAGTGTGGAGCGACCTACACATTCACTACGATTCAGCCTTATCCGAGGCTTCTCTTTTATTGGCTGAGTATACATGATAAACAAGTTATCAAGTATAGCCGATTTTTATTAGTGAAAGTTTGAGTTTTACCAAAATTTGGCTAACTCTGTGAAACGATCACTGGATATTACCCTAAGCGGGGTATTTAAATAGTTTTAAGTAACATCAAACGATGGCACTAAACGGTATCATTTGATGAAAATTATCTATTTAGACGGTGGCCCTCCAAGGGTCAAGCAAGTCGGCCGGGGGTCTGGTCGGCCGGGCGCGCGGGCGCTGGTCGGCCGGGGGTCTGGTCGGCGGGCGCGCGGGCGCTGGTCGGCCGGGGGCTTGGTCGGCCGGGCGGGCGGGCGTGCGGGTGCGGGCGCGGGCGCGCGTGCGCGCGGGCGCTGGTCGTCCGGGTCCCTGGTCGGCCGGGACCTGGTCGGCTGGTGCGCGGGCGTTGGTCGGCCGGGGGCCTAGTCGGCTGGACGCGCGGGCGCGGGCGCTCGGGCGCTGATCGGTTGGGGCTCCGATCGGCCTGGAACAGAAACAAAGTCTTTGTTCCCTTTACTATATTTTTGGTTGTTTGGCGTGATTTCAACCATCTAAGCATAAAACCAAGATTTAAACATGGTTCCTGGTTGGTGCTTAACAACATGTTGGCCATTTTGGCTAAGTTATAAAAGAGTGGTTTTAGTCACCATAACACTTCTAGTCATCCGGGACCTTAAAAACAAGTTACCCAAGTAACTTAGGCAAACTATTGTACTTAATCCTTAATTAGGACTTAAATTTGGATTTAAATCCTTCAACTGGTAGCTTTTACATCTCCGGGCTGCATTTTCATTCGTTCCCTTCATTCTTATTTAAAAGAGTAGAGATTTTGGTTCGAGTATACGAACTTCCTCATTCGTTTTATCACCGATTGTGACAATTAAACCTGTAGATGCGGGTCATCTTAAAAAGTGACTTGCTGCCACAGGTGACCATTTTCTATAAAAGAGTGGTGAGTGAGCTCAGTTTACTCACACCTTCATTTGTAAACTTCTTCATCATATTTTTTCTCTCTAGTATTTCCTTTGATTTTAGTGTGGTTTCCAACCAGGAGATTTTCTTTGAGTCAAGTCCCCACCTTTCAACCATGTCTGATCAGCGAATATCTGGTCCCTCGTCCGCTGTTGCTCAGAAGTTGGCTGCAAGAGCTAGACAAGGTAATCATCTGTCATGTGTTCCACTTGTTATAGATGAATCATTACCTACTTTGTTTGAGTTAACAAACCAAATGGGAGATGCGTTTCCAAACAATGCTGAGTTAGATTCGTTCAAGTTTCCAAGCACCCTGGGGAGGGATGATGTGAAGAAACTCAAGAAGAGGTATTCCTTCCCCTCTCATCTTAAGATAGAGGTTCCCGGACCAGGTGATAGAACCTGTAATTGGCATCCAGAAAGGCTGTTTGTCTATAGAGGTGCTATAGCGGCCGGGCTTAGGTTCCCCCTTCATCCCTTCGTGGTAACCTTGTTAGGCGAGTTGATGATCAACCCCTGTCAACTGTATCCCAATTCTTGGAAGTTCATTTTCATTTTCATGGCCAGGTGTTTAAAAGAAGGAATTCCATTAAGTGTTCCTATCTTCAGAAGTATTTTTGTGCTAAAAAACAGCCCAGCCACCCGGAAAGGGTGGGTTTCAATTCAACATCGTTCGAATGTCAACCACATTTGTAACAACGCCTCTCTCCCCGATTCCACCCATGAATGGAGGCATCACTTCATTGTGCTTTATTGGAAGGGGGGAGATTGGGGCCAATATTTTAGGCCTAGTTTCAACCATGTGGTGGATTTTGGAAGTCATATTGGTGAGATCAAGTCCCATGAGTTCCCTGACAGGGATTGGCTTATTACGGGTCACGAAAATGTTCATTATCGCTCTTTCCTGACCGAGAGGATCATGGTCGAAGTTGGAATGAGTAGATTGTCTCTAGAGGGTAACTATTATTGTTATGCCTTGTCTTGAAACACACTTATTCTTATTCCAATGTTTATGCCTTGTATTTTTCAGCTGCTGATAACATTGACAAGGAGCCGGCAAATAGTGGGCAAGTTACCAAGAGGATGGCTAAGAAAGCTGAGCTTGCTGCCAATCCTCCACCTTCCAAGGTTCCCGAGTTCCTTACTCTTTCTCAGAAGGCTGGGAAGAGATCTAGGAACTTGGAGGGGAATGTCAAAACCGCCTTTCAACCCTCATGGGGGATATGTGAGCAGGACTCGATTGCTGGGAGTTCTTCGTTGGCCATGGATTGGTCTAAGTTCTCAATTACTCCCCCTGACATGTTGAACTTACTTGCGCGTTCTGGGTTTCAAGAGACCGAACAGCTGGGGTGCCAAGCTATGTATCAGGTTAACATTACTCCTTTCAACGTAGCTACTTGTCTTACCCCATTCCTCATTTATTAACTGGTTTTTATCTTTTGTCATAGATGAATTCCTACTTCCAGACCTCCCTTCATCTAGGGAAGACTTTAAGTGATGATTTAAGGGCTTCTAATAAAGATAGAAGTCGAGCATCCAAAGAGGCGAGGGAATGGGAAGCAAAAGCTCGTGTTGCCAAGGAGGATGCTTCTTCATACAAGGGAATGTATGAGGCTTTGGAGAGTAAGTCTCATCAGGGGGACCAACAGGTGGTTGATAACTACCTGAACTCCGATGGTTTCCTTGAATTCATGGACCAGCATGACAACGAAGTTCGACCCTCTATTCTTTCAGTTGGTTGGAAACATGCGATTTTGGTTGTCCAAGAATCTTATCCAGAATTAATCAAATCCCCCCGGTTCCCCAATCCTTCGGTTCCTGCCATTGAGGCGGGCAATGACCCACCTTCTGATTCGGGGGAGGAAGAAGCAGAAGGGGATGAGGAGGAAGAGGAAAAGGAAGAGGGGGAAGAGTCCCAATCATCCCAATCTAAGGGGGGGCACTCTGCCAGCCCTACTGTTGGAAAAGGGAAAGGTGTGGCTCGCCCTACCGAGGGGAAGCCTAGAGGAGTAATTCGTGAAGAAAAAGAGTCTTCCTCTGGTTCGAGCGGTAGCTCGTCATCTGGTTGAGGAGGGCAGTAGGTTCTCACTCGTGTTTCTAGCCTTGCAAGGCTTGCAGCCGCCTGTGGCTTTATTATTTCCGTTCATGGCCCTTCGTTGGCTTTTCAAACTTGCTTTTAATCATTTGTAACCTTAACTTGAGGATCCTTTGGGGCCTCTATTATCTTTACTCCTTGTTTTGTTTTCATGGTTTATCTCTTATTTTGTTTACTCATTTTCGGTACTGATGGTTGCACATATCGAGTGTTGGTACATAAAGCAAGACATAAGAAAATAAACATGCATTGGAAAACAAAACAAAGGCGGGTTCAACCCTCTTATTAATAATAAGCTATAAATATGGGCTACATGCCCGGGAATGGTTTCAATGAACCTTAGGTCTATTCTTCCTACTGAACCCTAAGTTATATCCTGAAAGGATAGTTACACATGATAAATCTTGAGATTCGAGGCATGCCAAGTGCGGGGCACCTCTATCTCACTCAAATTTTCGAGCTTGTAAGCTCCTCGCCCGAGGATCTTTTTGACTCGATACGGCCCTTCCCAATTGGGTGCCAGCTTTCCTTTCTCTCCTACTCCCGATGCTTCTATTTTCCTGAGAACTAAATCTCCTTCTCGGAAGAACCTTTCCTTAACCCTTCGGTTGTAATGGAAGGAGGTTCGTTTCTGATACTCTACATTTCGAGCATGTGCTTCGTCCCTAACTTCATCAATTAAGTCGAGTGCCAACCTCATTCCTTCTTCATTAGTCTCTTGTTCAAAAGCCTCAATCCTTGGAGATACATGTGAGATCTCTAAAGGTACAACAACTTCAGCTCCATATGCAAGCATGAACGGAGTTGTTCCAGTGATGACTTTGCAAGTGGTACGATAAGCCCAAAGTATAGGCAATATCTCGTCCACCCAAGTGTTCCTGGAGCGTTCGATCCTTTTCTTCAACCCATCCAGTATGATTCGATTCACGACCTCTGCTTGCCCATTTACTTGAGGGTGGGCAACCGAGGTGAATCTAAGCTCAATTGCGTTCTCTTCACAATACTTCCTGAATTCCTCATTGTTGAACTGTGTTCCATTATCTGTAACAAGGATGCGAGGTATCCCATACCTACACATGATGCTTTCCCACAGGAACTGAGCAACTTGCTTGGTGGTTATCTTAGCCAAAGGTTTGGCCTCAACCCACTTGGTGAAGTAGTCAATCGCCACTATCAGAAACTTTCGTTGTGCTGTAGCCATAGGAAAGGGACCAAGTATATCCATTCCCCACATAGCAAACAGAATTGGAGAGTTGATTGAGGTCAGCATCTCAGGTGGTTGCCTAACCATTGGTGCATGTTTTTGACAACGATCACACTTTTTAACAAAATCTTTGGCATCATTCAGCATTTCGGGCCAATAAAAGCCTAGCCTGGTTATCTTGTGAGCAAGGGCTCTGCCCCCCAAGTGTTGTCCACAAATTCCTCCATGGACTTCTTCAAGTGCTTCTCGTGCCTCTTGGGGCCTTAGACATTTTAGGTAAGGGATCACAAAAGACCTCTTATAAAGTATCCCTTCAATCAAAGTATACCTCAATGCTCTCACTGACAACTTGCGTGCCTCTTGGGTGTTATCAGGGAGCCATCCAGTTTCAAGATGAGCCTTGATCGGATCAATCCAACATCCTCCTATATCAATAGGAGCCACAAGTTTTGAATCAATAGTAGGGGCCTTCAAGACCTGAAAGTAAACACTTCCCGAATAATTCTCGATTTCAGAAGAAGCAAATTTAGACAAGGCATCAACCTTCATATTCTCCTCTCTGGGGATGTGTTCTACATAGCACTCATCAAACTGAGTCATAACAGCTTTCACAACTCTCTGATACTTGGCCATAGTTTCATCCCTGGTTTCAATCTCGCCATTAACTTGTGAGATAACCAACCTTGAATCTCCACATACCTTCAGGTTCTTAACCCTCAAAATTCTGGTCAAGCCTAAACCAGCTATCAAAGCTTCATATTCAGCTTCGTTGTTGGTTGTAAGGAAATCCAACTTCAAAGCGTACTCGATTGTAAACCCATCAGGGCTTTGCAAAACTAAGCCTGCACCACTTGACTTTGTTTTTGATGCTCCATCAAAATAGAGTATCCAGCGATCTTTCAAGTCAAGCTCATCATCCTTGTTTTCAACTTCAAGTGCCTCATGGGGTACTATCTCTTGCCCCCCGATTTCTTGGTTGTCAATGGTACATTCAACCATGAAATCAGCCAATGCCTGAGCCTTGATGGCCGTTCGAGGCTTATATTTGATGTCGAATTCTCCTAGCTCAATTGCCCATTTAATCAGCCTTCCACTGGCCTTTGGACTATGTAGAATGCTCCTCAAGGGTTGGTCCGTCAGGACTTCAATTTTGTGCGCCTGAAAGTAAGGGCGTAGATTCCTTGAGGCCGTGATTAGTGCCAAAGCGAACTTCTCAATAACAGAATAATTTAATTCTGCTCCATGCAAAATTGTGCTTACATAGTAGACCGGTTTCTGAACCTTTCGTTCCTCCTTTACAAGGACAACACCGAGGGCTTGATCGGAGGCTGCCAAGTAGAGATAAAGAGTATCTTCCGGGCTTGGTTTGGCCAGCAACGGTGCCTCAGCCATGTACTTCTTGAGCTTTTCAAAGGCCTCTTGACTTTCTGTTGTCCATTCAAAATCCTTGACCTTCTTTAGGGCTTTGAAGAACGATAAGAATTTGTCCCCAGACTTTGAGATAAATCTCCCTAAGGCAGCGACTCTTCCGGTCAACCTCTGAACGTCTTTAACAGAACGAGGTGGTTCCATTTCAAGAATAGCTTTTATCTTGTCGGGGTTAGCTTCAATGCCCCTCTTAGAAACCATGAGACCCAAGAACTTTCCCGATCCCACTCCAAAAGCGCACTTGGCAGGATTTAGCATCATCTTATGGTGCCTCAGCACTTCAAATGCCTCCTTAAGATGCTGGATGTGGTCGTCTTTAAACAAACTTTTAACGAGCATGTCATCGACGTAGACCTCCATGGTTTTCCCAATTAAGTGGGAAAAGATCTTGTTAACTAGGCGTTGATAGGTTGCCCCTGCATTCTTTAACCCAAAAGCCATGACAAGGTAACAAAAAACTCCAAAATCAGTAATAAACGATACCTTGGCTGTGTCGTCCTTGTGCATCTTGATTTGGTTGTACCCACTGAAACCGTCCATGAAGCTCAGCATTTCATGCCCTGCAGTAGCATCTATCAAGGTGTCAATCCTTGGTAACGGGAAGCAATCCTTGGGACAAGCATCATTCAAATCAGTGAAGTCTATGCACATCCTCCACTTCCTATTGGCTTTCTTAACCATAACCGGGTTTGCCAACCATTCTGGAAATTGGATTTCTTCGATGAATCCAGCTTCTAGGAGCTTATCAACTTCTTGTTTAATGGCTTCTTGCCTCTCTGGTGCAAAGTTCCTCTTCTTCTGCTGTATTGTCTTTCTTTTTGGATCTACATTGAGCTTGTGAGTAATTAGTTGGGGATCAATCCCTGGCATGTCGGCAGCCGTCCATGCAAATACGTCACTGTTCCCTTGTAGGAACGTGATCAATTCGCCCTTCAAAGGTTCTTTTAGTAGTGCTCCAATGTAAGTCACCTTTTCAGGTTCGAGGGGATCGAATGGAATAGGAACCAAATCCTCAGCTGGCTTCCCTCTATGATCCTCATCTTTTCTAACATCCATATCTTCGATAGGGAGAACCTGCCCCCCCGACTCCGTCTGGCCTTAATGCGGCTACATAACAGCTCCTGGCCGTCTTTTGATCACCCCTTTCTTCTCCAACACCACTCCTGGTTGGAAACTTGACTTTCAGATGGTAAGTTGAGGCGACAGCCTTAAAAGCATGGAGTCCAGTTCTCCCAAGGATGGCATTGTAAGTCGATGATGCTTTGATTACCACAAAATTCAACATTTGAGTTACTTCTTTTGGTTCCTTACCAATAGTCATAGGCAACTGAATTGTGCCTTCAACCTTAGATTCAACCCCGTTAAACCCGTAAATGGGCATGTTCGTGGGGATCAGTTGGGAATCATTATACCCCATTTTCAAGAACGTGTCATGAAAAAGGACATCAACAGAGGCTCCATTGTCCACCAGGACTCGTTTACCTCATTGTTTCCAATCACGGGAGCTATCACTAAAGGATCATCATGGGGAAACTTCACCCCTTCGAGGTCCGAATCATCAAATCCAATTGACATCTCAGTTTTTGCACGCTTGGGCGCTTCTCCAACAATATGCATTACTTCTCGGGCATAAGCCTTCCGAGAGTTCCTAGTGGTTCCTGCGGCGGTTGGTCTTCCTGAAATCATGTTGATCACTCATCCTCGGGACTGTAGGTTACGACCCTGATCTCGGTTCCCATCCCTTCCATCATGGTCTCTCCTAGGGGGGTTCCTGTCCCCATCTTTGGTGAATTTATTTAACTTTCCTTTTCGAATCAGGAATTCAATCTCGTCCTTGAGTTGTCTACAATCATCAGTATCATGGCCCGAATCTTGTTCTTGTCTCTCTTCTCAGGATCTCCCCTTAGTGGCTTTGGCCATCGGAAGTCCCTATCTTTCTCAATGTCATAAAGGATTTGACTCCTTGGAGCATTCAACCTTGCATATTCAGAAAATTTCGTGCCGGGATTGTTTTTTCTTGGAGCTGAATCAGAGTCTCCAGTCATACGAGGATATTTGTCCTTGACATCATACTCTTGCTCCGTCTTTCGCTTCTTCGAGCCTCCATTGTTTCCACCACCTATAGCGGGTGTGTCAAACTTCTTCATGCTTTCTTCAGCTTTGATATATTTCCCAGCCCTTTGTTGGAGCTCAGCCATGCTCTCAGGGGGGTGTTTCGCCAATGACATCTTGAAAAAGACATCCGTGGTTCCTTGTTGAAGGGCTATCATAGCTACCTTGTTATCTAGATCAGGTATATTCAATGTCTCTTTGGTGAAACGTTTGAGATAGTCTCTCAACGTCTCATTCTTTCCTTGGATCAGATTCATGAGTGAAGCAGAGCTTTTTTCATGTACCCATCTACTGATGAACTGATTGATAAAAGCCGTGCTCAGATCTCTAAAGCAACTGATAGAGTTGGGCGGCAAACGACTATACCATCTTTGGGCCATGCCAGCCAGGGTTTGAGGAAATGCCCTACATTTAAGGGCATCGGTAACTGGTTGCAGCAACAGTGCATTCGAAAAAGTCCTCACGTGGGTTGCGGGATCACCCGTTCCGTCATATGCATTGATAGTAGGCATCTTGAATTTCCTTGATACGTGAGCGTCCATTACTTCTTCAGTGAAGGGTGGAATAGGATCGTCTGGGTCACCCAGTTGTGTTAAAACACGGGGATCTGACTTGGGAATCTCCGTCCTTGGAGCCCTAGCTCCTTCTTGCCTCCTCGAAGGTGTTCCTAAATCAATTATGGGGACATCTCCTGCCCCTTGGTTCGAAGGCTGAGTCTGCCTCCTTTGTTGTTCTATCTCTATGTTTTTCTTTAGTTTCTGGATCTCGGCCTCATGAGCCCTTATCCTTTCCATGGCAGTAATAGGTGCCCTTGTAGTTGGCCCCCGATTCCTTCTTCCAAGGGGCTCTTTGCTGGCTCTTCTTCTTCTGGGTGCTCGATCTCGTCCTTCATCAGACGAGTAGTCATCAGAGTAGGGCCCAGAATAATCCAAGTATCTTCCTTCAGGGACAGGTCCCAATCCTCGAATGTAGGGTGGTTCGTATGGTTCATGAATTATTGGGGCATGGCCACTCCCTCCGGCTTCAGGGGGATAGTTGGGCAGTCCGTATGCTGGATTGGTGCTTATAGGAAGCACGGTTGTGGAGATCTGTGCTCCATGGGGAAGGTTATGGTCGAGGGGCGAGACAACCATCTGAAGAGGGTTCGTCTCGTTCTGAGGTATGGAAGCTTGGGGATTCGTCCCTTGTGGTTGAGAAACCACCTCTGTGGTGATGGGCAACGTCCCTAGTGGTTGAGAAATCACCTCTGTGGTGAGGGGTAACGACCCTGGCTCCGTGGTGATCGGAACAGTGGTGGTGACGGTTGATCCAGTAGCGGTTGCTGTTCTTCGTGTTATAGCCATGGTTGTTGTTGTTTTCCCACAGACGGCGCCAAATGTTGTCGAACGAAAAGTAGGTTTAGATATTGACGGCGGTATTTAATGTAAGGTAGTGGACAAGCGTGTCTTAATGGCTGCTCTCGTGGTTCGTGACTGCACGGGTCCTCACAAGATGCCTACGTATCTCAATTAAATGTGAGAATCAAGCCAAGAAAAACGTAGTTCTAATGTTGAGGGGTTAGGCCCTTATATAGGCGTCTGGAGCCCTAAAATCGTGGTATAATTAGGTTACTTGATGGCCAAGTAACCGCCTTTGAATAGTGGATAACTCTTATCAGAATTAGTTTCCATGTTGGAGTTGGTTTCCATGTTGGATGTGGTATCTGAAGCTTCCTAGTGGTTTCCAACCACTGGACTGTATATGAACCAAGCCCACGTCTTAATGGTTTAAAACATGGGTTGGACCTTGGCCCAATTGTGCACTACGAATTTAATATCATAGCCATGGTTGTAGGCTTCATTAATGGGCCTCGAATTTGGACCATCTTTAGTATATTTAATGCTGCATTAAATGTGTGCTTAGGGCTTTATTTTAACCCATATCAACTTCATTGACACAAATTTATTTTTATGAACCCAATCATATATATTTTTATGAACTGAAGCATATGTGTACATGTATTCTTTGATCTTTAGAATATTTGATAAATAAAGTTAACAAATAGAATTTAAATAAAATAATTATAAATATGATATGTGATAGGGTGGAAGAAGAAAAATTACCTATCCATTGTCATCCTTGTGAAGTTGTGTGTCCATTATAATCAAACAGAACTCTACCTGTATCATACACCATTTAAAATTCCAAGAAAATTGTGTGAGTTGATGAAAAAAATATCAAACCATAGTTACACATAAGTATCATATTTCACGTTAGATCAAATGTAATCCAAAAAAATAATTAATTTATAAATGTTTTATTAGGTGACACTAAGAACACAAAGAATATGTGGAAAGAATGTTTACAAGGCACACATGATATGTACCATCTAAATTAAACCACATATTTTCCATAGACCTATCTTTTCACTTGATATTTAACTTTATTTTAATCTTAACAATTTCATTTATTAAAAAATAATATGATATTGTGCATCTTTTAGACAATAATCCTTGGATAAAAAGTTGAATCATATACTTGAATTGTTTCAACAACTAAATTTGTTGGCATAAATGTTACATAGAATGCTATAAACAAATTAAAATGAGACAAGAGGGGAATCGAACTACAAACCTTGAATTTAAGTACTTTAAAATAATTTAATATTAACTTAATTTACAAACAATAAAAAAAATGCATTAACTTGTACCAAGTAAAAAGGTTGATGAGGACATGAATTGATGATTCAAAAGTTTAGGTGAATGATCCTTCCTAATTTTTTGTAAGGTCCCCATTACACACCCAAATATATATGTTAGAAAAATATTTGTCGTTTTCTTGTAAAAAAATACCACACATATACAAGAATTAAAAAAGTATCCAAAAGCTTTACCTAGTTGTGTCCCAAGATACATGGATGTTTGTCCACCACTCTTTCTCCCCTTCATCTTAGAACCTTTTCACCTTGATTCTTACATTAAAAACGAACCTTCTTAACCCCCTTAAGTTGGTGAATATATTCAATTGTAAATCTGCTTAGAGAGGACAAAACATCTAGTGGTGACAGGGTAAATTGTGGAGCAGATTTAAACAGGTTGTAATCAATGGACACAAGGGTGATATGAGTTTAGACAATAAAATAGATGAGATCATGAATAAAGTGATGAATGTGCAGATTTGAAATCTTAGGGGGAATGGATAGGGGGACTAAAGGAAGACGTGGAAGAAGGCTGCTCATCGTTATAAATCTAGTGTTTTTGCTATGGTTGTAGATCTAGAGTTTTTAGTAAAGAAGCGGCTAGGTTTTCAGCTTGTAGATCTAGAATTTTTGGAAAAGAAGCGGCTAGGTTATGAGGAAGGGAAGAGAGAGAAGCAATATTGGACTATTCTATCTAATATATAGGTCCAAGAGTTTATTTTCTATAAAAATCCAACTAATTTTATATTTGTGTAAAGGGGCTAGTGACCATAAAAATATAAGTTAAAATGAAAAAATTTGATTAAATATATTATGATGTATCAAATACAACTAGCTATTGTAATACACTGGCTTAAATTAAGAAGGGATATATGGAGGACTATTTATCAATCATTTAAACTATGGTGAAGACATGAAAAATTATTAAAATTCATACTTGACCATCATATTTAAATTTTTTTTTCTAATTATCTTTAGTCGAAAGGAAAGATGAGTTATTAGAATAGATGAAACCATGAGAAGGAAAGGAAGTGAATTTTGTAATTTACCTAATTTGTATTATTTTGTTTACTTGTTATACTTTTAAAAGAATTATTTAGTGTTTTAACTAGGCTCCCTACTACAAAAAGTGTTGAATTCACATTGCCTACAAATTCTATCAAAAACACAACCCTGTGATTTAAGTAAAGTTTAAAAATGGCAACACTCACTTGAATTTTGTATTTCTCATTTTTACTTTAATTTTAAAATTCAATCCATATTTCATACATGGAGTTTAAAAATATGTAAGTACTAAATTTAAAAACCTTTTAAAAAATGTGTGTATGTTTTTATTTGGACGTTTATTATTAAAGGAAAACTAGAAGAGTTATATTTAATATTATATATTTTATTATATTAGTTTTCTTTATAAATGATTAAAGGTCGACTATATAACAAATTACTGTATAAAAAATTACAATGTAATTATTTAAGTCTTCAAAAATTATTTAAAAATATTTTCTGACGTTCAAAAAATTTATTTAATTAAGAAGAAATTGTCAAATATTAATTTGGATTTAAAAATGGTTTAAATATTCTCTGACTTCTTAAAAATTGGGAATTTATTTTACAAAGTAAGAATGGATTTTACCTCCCTACTGAAGCTTTTATACTTTGGGATCCCTGCCCTACCTTATATACGGTTCTGACTTATCAATTTAAAAGATTTACAACTAACTCCCTCGTAGTGATATTTTAAAAAAAAATTGTTCATCCAAATATGAATCAGTTGACAGAGGTGGACACACAATAAGTTATTACTTCATCAAACCTTTTTGGAAGTAAAGAATCAAGATAAATAAATCTATTTACAAATATTTACTTGGGGAACTAGAATTAAATATATTGGCCTATGATGTTGCCCAATGGATATATATTGGCCTATGATGTTGCCAGGTTAGTGTAAGAGGTCCGGTGACACCAAACCTGTAGGATTTAAGCTTATATATTAGATAGACAGTTGATATAACACAGGGAAAAGACCAAGAATGAAACAAAGACCTATTCTAATGCTTCTAATAGGGGCCTGAGAGTAACATTCTAATTTATTCTCAACATTAAACATAAACATAAGCCCATCAACTTAACCAAAGTCCAAACAAATAAAACAAGTTTAGATTAATTTCCAACAATCTCCCCTTAATCTAAACTTGTCTCATGCAATCCCTCCAGCCGGTATGGCTTTTAAACTGAGCCCGTATGGCTATCAACTGAGCCCGTATGGCTTTTGACTTCTCTGCCCGTTTGGCCAAAAAACAAATCCTGCCCATCTAGCACTTTTGTTTGCCCATCTGGCACCATACTTCTATCTATAACAATGCTGACTCATCATCCTTGATCTGTGCGAGGTTCACTTCTTGTCTCTTCTCTCGTTCCCGTCGTGGTTTACTACACTCTGAAGCATAGTGTCCCAAGGCGTTACAGTGGTAGCACTTTATCGTACTCGTGTCACGGAAATAACCACCTCTAGCACTTTGATTCTGAGATGCCAAGAGAAGTTGTCCACCTGCACTCTCGGACCTGCCCTTCATCCTTTCCTCGTGAGCTTTGAGACGACCCACTAACTCTTCGACCGTCATTGACTTCATGTCTCTAAACTGCTCAATATTTGAAGCTATCTGAAGAAACTTATCAGGAACAGCTCGCAAAATCTTTCTCACAACACACGATTTTTCCATCGGTTCTCCAAGTACCCTTATATTGGTCACGATTCCGCTCAACTTCATGCAGAAATAGTCTATATATTCCGTTTCCTTCATGACCAGAGACTCAAATTCTCCGTTCAGTGTCTGCACTTTTGCCTCTTTTACACGTTCTGCTCCCATACACATCACCTTAATCGCTTCCTTAGCGGTTTCTTTCTCAGCAATGGTCAACAATACATCTTGAGGCACACCTTGATATATCGCTGCAAGGGCCACCTGCACCGTTCTTTCATCCACGACTACTTTGGGATCCTTTTGTTCGATTGCACCCCAGACTCCTAGCGCCTTCATGAACACTTTCATCTTTAGGGACCATGCTGTATAATTACTTCTCATCAACATGGGATAGCTCAAACCCACAGTATCTTCTTTTGTCTTGGGCGTTTTCATGATTTCTTCTGTATGTTTTGGTTGTTATTTAGACATGCACACGACCTAAACACCTGCTTTGATACCAAGTGTAGGATTTAAGCTTATATATTAGATAGACAGCTGATGTGGAATAAAAACTAGGTTATTGAATTGCGGCTAGGGTTTGTATGTAATTAATGCTAGGGTTGATGATGAGCTTCGAGCTTTAATGGCTGTTTCTGTGCTTGAGACTAATCGGTCCTCACAGAGTGCCTACGTATCTCGTTATTGAGAATCAAGCCAAGACGTAGTTCTAGGATGAGGGGTCTGACCCTTTATATAGGCTGAGAAGCCTTAGAATTATGGTAGGATTCGGATACTTGGTGGGCAAGCCACCGCCTTGAGGAAGGTTCTAGACTCCTTCCTTGTAGGAATCAGTTTCCATGTTGAAGTAGGTGCCTTGGAGGCTAAGTCAGGCAGAAGTAATATCCTTATTTGACTCTTATTGCTGAGCTGGTTATTACCCTTAATATTAATTACGAATTTAATATTTAATTAGGGTTTTGGGCCCATCTGGTGGGCCCCACGTTTTGACCATGTTGGATCTAATTAATGCCATATTAAATGTGTTTTTAGGGCTTACTTTTAGCCCATATCATTTGCCCCCCAACTTCTAGGAAAGCTGATCAGGCTTTCCTTGAAGTTATAACGGCCTTTCTCAAGACTTGGGTCAGGGTTTATCTTGACACACTAGTGTTTCACGAGTATCGTCTTTTTTGTAAAGCGTGGAGCGACCGACGCATTTATGACGAATGTTAAACGATGCTAAGCGGCACTAAGTAGCCTTAAACGACGCTTAAACAAAGTTAAGCGACGCTAAACGGCAATAATCAGCGCTAAACGGCGCTAAACGGCGCTAAATGGCACTAAACGGCGCTATCGGAGATAAATAAAATAAGAAAAATACAAAATAAAAAATCGCAGACTTGACTCGATCATCGTCACGGGTCAGCCGAGCAAAAACCCGTACCGACCGTCGACCTGGGTCGGCCGGGACGCTCGCGGAAGAGCCGGTCGGCTGGAGACTCGGTCGGTCGGAGCGAACCCGCACCGACAGTCGGTTCTGGTCGGCTGGAGCATGCCCGGGGGACCGGTCGGCCGGGAACTCGGTCGGGTCTCTGAAAACCCGTACCGACCGTCGACTTGGGTCGGCCGGAGTGCTGGCGAAAAGGCCGGTCGGCTGGGAACCCAGTCGGCTGGATTTTTTTTTTTTTTTTTTTTTTTTTTTTTTTTTTTTTTTTTTTTTTTTTCTTTTGAGACGGAACCTGAAAACCCGTACCGACCGTCGACCTGGGTCGGCCGGGACGCCCGCGGAAGAGCCGGTCGGCTGGAGACTCGGTCGGCCGTAGCGAACACGCACCGACGGACGGTTCCGGTCGGCTGGGGTGTGTTCCAAGAGGCCAGTCGGCTGGGACTTCGGTCGGCTGGGATTTTTAAATTTTTTTTTTTTTTTTTTTTTTTTGGGAAAGTAGGAGCTAAAAACCCGTACCGGTGACCAATCTCGGTTGGCCGAAGCGTCCCCCGTGGGGCGGTCGGCTGGATGTTCGGTCGGCCGGGGCGTTCGCGTGGAGGCGGTCGTCTAGGAGCCCAGTCGACTAGCAATTTTCACCCGAAGCCATACCGACATCGACCATCAACATGTGGACCTTAACATTAATGTTGGCCATCTATAGCTTTATTTGAAGTTTCACTTTGTACCTTGATTCTTCGAGCTCGTTTTAATTGTTTTTCGACCTCAAATTATCGACTTCGCTGTTTTGGCTGCAGATTTTGCATATGATGTCCGATTTGGGCGAATAAGCACTTTTCGGAAACGGCAGAACGAGACGAACAGGCTGGAATGCACTTTAGGACCATTCCCCGATTTTTCGACCCATTCTGACGCTGTTTAGGCCTCCAAACGGGCTCCTGAAGATTTCGGGAAATTTTCAACGAAAGAATTCGAAGCTAATTTTCAGTGTAAATTCGAACAGGAAATTTCGACCAGGACTTAGTGTAATTTCGAGCAGGATTTTCGACCAGGAACTCGAGCTCAAACAGGTGTGAGGTCGAAGCTATTGACCAGGATTTCTAGGTCTTTTTCGACCTCACCTGTTCGACCTCATTTTCATATATCCTCGACCTGGAATTGTTGACTTCAATTCATAGGCTATTGTCGACCTCATGTGACGACCTCGTTTCTAATATTCCTTCGACCTCGATTGGTCGCGAGGTCGAAGTCATCGACCTTGATTCAAAGGCTATTTTTGACTTGGGTCGTGCGACCTCGATTTAAGGTATTTTCGACCTTGCTTATGTTCCAAGATTTATTTTTGGGCTTTAATTAGCCTAATTGGTCTTTAAATTTTTCCAGCCTTGGGCCTTAATGGGCCTTAATTTATTTGGGCGTCGAGTCTTAATTTGGTCTCAGGTCGAGCAATTCGACCTCGTTTTTCGACCTCGAAAGGTCCCAACAACGCCAAACGTGGCTTATAAATACAAGAACTAACTTGAGTTCTAACACCTTAGACCTCATTTGAGGTTTCAACAACGCCAAACGTGGCTTATAGGTACAAGAACTAACTTGAGTTCTAACACCGTAGACCTCATTTGTTTGAAGATGAGCAACATGAGTGAAGCGTAATTGGATATCATTCTCTTCACAATATTTCTTGAACTCTTCATTGTTAAACTGTGTCCCATTATCCGTCACCAGGATTCGTGGGATTCCATACCTACAGATTATGTTCTCCCAAAAGAATTGGGCAACTTGTTTAGTGGTTATCTTGGCTAGCGGCTTAGCCTCAATCCACTTAGTGAAGTAGTCAATGGCCACTATCAGAAACTTCCTTTGTGCTGAAGCTGCTGGGAAAGGACCAAGGATATCGATTCCCCACCTTGCAAATGGAATAGGAGAACTGTTCGAAGTTAGCATTTCAGGCGGCTGCCTTACGATTGGAGCATGCTTTTGGCATCTCTCACACCTCTTGACATAATCCTGTGCATCAGCTAGCATCTCTGGCCAATAGAATCCCAGACGAGTGATCTTGTGAGCTAGGGCTCTGCCCCCCAAGTGTTGCCCACAGATCCCTCCATGAACCTCTTCCAATGCCTTCTTGGCTTCCTGGGGCCTTAAACACTTCAAGTACGGGATGACAAAAGACCTCTTGTAAAGAAGACCCTCAATCAAAGCATATCTCAATGCCCTCACTGACAGCTTTCGTGCCTCCAAGGCATTGTCAGGGAGCCATCCAGTTTCTAGGTGAGCTTTGATGGGATCTATCCAACAACTCCCCATATTGATTGGTGCCACCAACTTTGAGTTGATGAACGGGGCCTTCAAGACCTGGAAGTAAACACTTCCCGCATAATTCTCTATCTCAGAAGAGGCGAACTTTGACAGGGCATCGGCCTTAACGTTCTCCTCCCTTGGAATGTGCTCCACATAACACTCATCAAACTGAGTCATAATGCCCTTTGCAATCTTCAGGTACTTAGCCATAGTTTCATCTTTGGCTTCAAACTCACCATTTACTTGCGAGACTACCAGCCTAGAATCCCCACAGACTTTGAGATTCTTAACTCTCATTACTCTGGCCAAGCCTAAACCGGCTATCAAGGCTTCGTACTCAGCTTCATTATTAGTAGTCGGGAAGTCCAACTTCAGAGCATACTCGACTATGAACCCATCAGGGCTTTGCAAGACCAAGCCTGCACCACTAGATTTTGTTTTTGATGCTCCATCAAAATAGAGTACCCAATATTCCTTCTGATCAAGTTCAAGCTCTTCATCCTTATTCTCAAGACCAGGAGTGGTCACTATCTCCTGCCCCCCGACTTCTTGGTTGCCAATGGTACATTCAACCACGAAGTCAGCCAATGCCTGAGCCTTGATGGCTGTTCGAGGCTTATAAGTGATATCGAATTCTCCCAACTCAACTGCCCACTTGATCAGCCTTCCACTGGCTTTCGGGCTATGCAAAATACTTCGTAGCTGCTGGTCCGTCAGGACTTCAATCTTATGTGACTGAAAGTAAGGTCGTAGCTTCCTCGAAGCTGTTATCAATGCCAAAGCAAACTTCTCAATGGTAGAATAATTCAACTCAGCTCCATGCAACATCTTGCTCACGTAGTAGATGGGTTTCTGAAGACAAGGCATCAGCCTCCACATTTTCCTCCCTCGGAACGTGCTCTACATAGCATTCATCAAACTGAGTTATGATGGCCTTAACAAGTTTTAAGTACTTGGCCATGACTTTATCTGTGGCCTCAAATTCCCCATTTACTTGGGAAACCACTAGCCTCGAGTCTCCACCTACTTTCAGGGTTTTAACTCTCAATGCTCTAGCCAGCCCTAAGCTAGCTATCAGGGCTTCGTACTCAGCCTCATTGTTTGTCGTTGGGAAGTCAAGTTTTAGTGTATACTCTATAAAAAATCCATCAGGACTTTGTAACACTAAACCTACTCCGCTTGATTTCTATTTTGATGGTCTATCAAAATAGAACACCCAACTTCGGGTATTCATGGGGTATTATCTCTTGCCCCCCGATTTCTTGGTTGTTAACGGTAAATTCAACCACGAAGTCAGCTAAATGCCTGGGCCTTAATAGCCGTTCGAGGCTTGTATGAGTCCGAGACCACTGATGACTTCATAGAGGACTTAGATGCCCATCGTGGGGATGCCCTTGTTCTTGACAAGGACCCGCTGATGACTTGGAGTAGATTTTATTGGCCCTGCGTGGCTCTCTATCTCTTGTTTTTATTTAAGGTCCTTTTAGGGACTTTAGGATTTTATTTGGCGTTTGTAACTCTTTGATCCTTCGGGACCTTCCATTCATACATGCTATTTACGTTATATCTGTTTTGTTTGCTCATTTATATTTATTTAACTTATCTTTTGTAAGGCAATTCCTAGTACTTGGCCTCTGGAATGGACTGGCATTTTGATCAAATGCTATTGGTACAACTTGCTCTTTAACAAAACGATAAGGAAATGCTCAAACACAGATAAGTAATAAAATAGTGAAAAAGAGCTTGAATATTTTCTTTTAAAAAAGAGGGTTCAACCCTTACATAGTGCTTTACTTCCTATTAAGAGCTGAAAAGCTTATAATGGTTTCGTCAACCTTATTGCTACTTGTACTATTAGGAAACAATTAAACATAATAAACTTTCAAATTTGGGGCATGCCATGTTCCTGGCATCTCAGTCCCTTATTTCTTCATCATCTCTTGAATCCATAACCTCGATTGGGAGAACCTGCCCCCCGACTCTATCAGGCCTTATCGTTGCAGCTGGTCCTCCATATATCATATTGATAACAGGCCCTCGGGGCTCAGGATTACGATCTTGATCGTCGTCCCTTGTATCATAATTTTTCCTTTCATAGTTTCCATGCTGATTTCCTCGATTCCCATCCTTAGTGAACTTATCGAGTTTTCCTTTTCGGATTAAGAACTCGATCTCATCCTTGAGTTGCCTACAATCATCAGTATCATGGCCCGAGTCTTTATGGTACCTACAGTACTTGTTCTTGTTTCGCTTCTCAGGATCTCCCCTTAGTGGCTTCGGCCATCGAAAGTCCCTATCTTTCTCAATGTCAAAGAGGATTTGACTTCTTGGAGCATTCAACCTTGCATATTCAGTAAATTTCGTGTCTGGATCAGAGTCTCTAGTCGTACGAGGATATTTGTCCTTGACATCATACTCTTGCTCCGTCTTTCGCTTATTCGAGCCACCATTATTTTCACCACCTGTGTCGGTTTTCTTCATGCTTTCCTCAGCTTTGATGTACTTTCCAACCCTTTGTTGGAGCTCAGTCATGCTCTCAGGGGGGTGTTTAGCCAATGACATCTTGAAAAAGACATCTGTGGTTCCTTGTTGAAGGGCTATCATAGCTACCTTGTTGTCTAGATCAGGTATGTTTAATGTCTCCTTGGTGAAACGTTTGAGGTAATCTCTCAACGTCTCGTTCTTTCCTTGAGTTAAATTCATGAGTGAAGCAGAGCTTTTCTCATGTACTCGTCCACTGATGAACTGATTGATGAAGGCCGTGCTCAGATCTCTGAAACAACCGATAGAGTTGGGCGGCAAGCGGCTATACCATCTTTGGGCCATGCCAGCCAGGGTTTGAGGAAACGCCCTACATTTAAGAGCATCAGTAACTGGTTGCAGCAACAGTGCATTCGAAAAAGTTCTCACATGGGTTGCAGGATCACCCGTTCCATCATATGCCTTGATAGTAGGCATCTTGAATTTCCTCGATACATGAGCGTCCATTACCTCTTCAGTAAAAGGTGGAATAGGATCATCAGGGTCACCCAACTGTGTTAAAACATGGGGATCTGACCTGGGAATCTCCGTCCTTCTAGCTCCTTCCTGCCTTCTTGAAGGTGTTCCTAAATCAACTAAGGGGATTTCCCCTGTCCCTTGATTCGAGGGCTGAGTCTGCCTCCTTTGTTGCTCCATCTCCATGCTTCTCTTTAATTTCTGGATCTCGGCCTCATGAGCCCTTATCCTATCCATGGCAGTCATAGGTGCCCTTCCAGTTGCCCCCCGATTCCTCCTTTCAATGGGCTCTTTGCTAGCTCTTCTTCTTCTGGGTGCTTGATCTCGTCCTTCATCAGACGAGTTGTCAGAGTAGGGTCCAGAATAATCCAGATATCTTCCTTCAGGGATGGGTCCCAATCCTCGAATGTATGGTCCCTGATTTGCATGGCCACTCCCTCCGGTTTCAGGGGGATAGTTGGGCAATCCGTAAGCCGGATTTGTGCTCACAGGAAGCACAGTAGTGGAGATCTGTGCTCCATGGGGAAGGTTATGGTCGAGGGGTGAGACAACCATCTGAAGAGAGTTCGTTTCATTCTGAGGTATGGAAGTTTGGGGATTCATCCCTTGTGGTTGTGAAACCACCTCCGTAGTGAGTGGTGTCGTCCCTGCTGGTTGAGAGACCAACTCTGTAGTGAGGGGTAACGACCCTGGTTCCGTGGTGATTGGAATAGTGGTGATGACAGTTGATTCAGTAGCGGTTGCTGATCTTCGTGTTCTAGCCATGGTTGTCGTCTTCTTCCCACAGACGGCGCCAAATGATGTGGAATAAAAACTAGGTTATTGAATTGCGGCTAGGGTTTGTATGTAATTAATGCTAGGGTTGATGATGAGCTTCGAGCTTTAATGGCTGTTTCTGTGCTTGAGACTAATCGGTCCTCACAGAGTGCCTACGTATCTCGTTATTGAGAATCAAGCCAAGACGTAGTTCTAGGATGAGGGGTCTGACCCTTTATATAGGCTGAGAAGCCTTAGAATTATGGTAGGATTCGGATACTTGGTGGGCAAGCCACCGCCTTGAGGAAGGTTCTAGACTCCTTCCTTGTAGGAATCAGTTTCCATGTTGAAGTAGGTGCCTTGGAGGCTAAGTCAGGCAGAAGTAATATCCTTATTTGACTCTTATTGCTGAGCTGGTTATTACCCTTAATATTAATTACGAATTTAATATTTAATTAGGGTTTTGGGCCCATCTGGTGGGCCCCACGTTTTGACCATGTTGGATCTAATTAATGCCATATTAAATGTGTTTTTAGGGCTTACTTTTAGCCCATATCAACAGCTGATATAACACACGGAAAAGACCAAGAACTCGTGTAGAAACTTGATGATTAAAACAAACGTGCATACATATATATAAATAGATAAACCAACCGAGTGGTTACTAAAACTAAGCACCTAACTTCCTAATACTACTCCACTACTCCCACGGACGCATGACTCTCCTAATATTACTGAGCAGAAACAAAGACCTATTCTAATGCTTCTAATACGGGTCTGACACTAACATTCTAATTTATTCTCAACATTAAACATAAACATAAGTCCATCAACTTAACCAAAGCCCAAACAAATAAAACAAGTTTAGATTAATTTCCAACAAAACGAGCCGAAATAAAATGGTGCATATGCGGTCTTAGGGTGATTTCTAAGAAGGGTAAAAATTCCATTGGCTCCCCCTTCTACATGTACATAAAAAAGAAAAAGAGATGTCATACATCATGACTAATTATCGTGTATAGTACGGTAAAAGCGCAGTGTCCTTCTCCAGATACAATCCCATTGTTCCAATTGGAAATTGTATTGCAACAGTATAACAAAAGCCTAGGTGCTTAGTTATGGATAATGTTGATAGTGGTTATATAACATTCATTTTTTTTCTCATTCTTGCTTTATTAATTGATGAACATTCTTTCGCTCATTCTTACTTTGTTATATATTAAATCTTTTAGTAAAAAGTGAACATAGTCGGTTGCTCTGTACTATGAGAAAGGGAAGTGGAAGATTCATCCTTGAGATAATGCCAAAGTTTGATAGGTTCCACCTATTAGTAGTGATACTTATGTACAAGTATGGTTTGTATAACCACACCTTAGTACAACTATGTTAGCTATTAATATAACTTCTTGTAGAGGTTGTGCTTAATTGTGTGAGATCCTAGATAGTACATTTGGTTTGTAATAACTAATGGTACTTTATTATATCATTTCTAAGTCTATAACTTTTGTGTGTAAGAGATTGGAGTCCATGCTCTTGTTTTGTTGGAGTTAATACAAGGTATTATATGATTGGATGGTGATATGACGACCTGGATCCCTGATCCCAGATCTAAGGACGTTACACTCTTCCATGCATGGTTGCTTGGCATGACTACGTAGAGGCCGACTTTTAATTCGTTTGAGGGCGAGAATCATCTCATTTGGAGTTTCATGTTGAGAAAAATGGAAGATTTAGTGAATGTAGCATGAGACTTAGAAATTATGTTTTCATTCAACTTTGAGGCTATGATCCGACTAGTTAGGAATCGAATTAAAATGTGAAACTTTTATGTAAAATACTAGACACGTCTAGGAAGGTTCCCGAGAAGGTTTCGTGTCAAAAAAATGAATATTTAAGTTATTAAATATGTTAGAGTCGGGCATGGGCAAGTAAAAATCCATAAGAAACTAACTTGTTATGGTCATTCTAAATTAATGATATAAGTTAGGTTTCGAGGCTAGTCTTTGAAACTAACTCTAAATGAATGTTGTTAAGAAATGTCATGGTAACATAACGAGCCAAAGAACTAGAGTGACATTCGTTAGTATGGTGAACAAAAGTAGTAACTAGAGTAGTTGCCTATAGAGGTGTAGTTAATGTGACTAATTAAAAGTTTGTGTGTTAATTTGTAGAATATCACCCTAGCAAGGATCCAAACCAAAAGAACCTTGTAAGTTCATGTATACTACTTAACTCTTAAAGGTTTTAAAGGTTTTGTTATTATAAATTATTATTGTTTTGTTATCCCTCCATCTTCATTCCTTATCAATTCTTAAATCCTATATGGTTCAAGTATGCATAGGTCCCCATACACGGGTTTCTCTACGAGTCTAGTTACAACTAGAGGGAGTCCCTATGCTAGTTTATTCCAACATTAGGTCAATAGTATCTCAAGAACTTTTCTTCAGTATGGACATTTAAATGAAGGACCCAATTACCAACATTGTATGCTTGAAAATCTATTGAGGATCAGGTTCATAAATCAAGAGATCCCTGTTGGAAGCTTTCACAAGCTAAAAACAAGTGCCTTGAAAGATCTACTCTACTTGGTGATTGGATCAACTCATCCATTAGAACAGCTGTGTTCAACCGATAATGATTATAATTTTTCTTCTTAATTAGTCGTTATAATTTATTCATGTTTTTTGGTTACATGACAAGGAGCTAATTATAGGATCAGGTGGAGCAGAAATTGGTGGACATCACAAACATGCATCAGCAATTAATGAATTTGAAGGAAATGCAGAAATTGGTGGACATGACAAGCCTGCATCAGAATATGTAGAAGCTTGACTTAGCACCTCTTAGCGCATATACTTCTGTTGAGGATGAATATAAGTCAGATGGACAAGATGCTGGAGAAGATGTAGAATCTTGACTTAGCGCCTCTTAGCGCATATTTATTTAGTTTATGTCTAAGCTTTTGGTGGATGTATATGTTAAACTAGAATTTGCACTATGTTGTTCTATTTTGCATTCCGTCGACTTTAGATGTCTAATGGTCCGATTGGTCTTTTGGATTGGTTTGTATGAAATACCATATTAATGGTGGATTTATATATAAACGAAAAGGTCATGTCCAATTTTTCTTTTATAAAACCATTGTCATTGCTTCTAATACTGTTGTCATTTATTGTCATTTTCTTATTAAAAACATTGCTATTAGATAGAATTATGTTGCCATAGCCACCTGAAACTTTGCCATAACCTATGTATTGCAATACTAAAGAAGAAACAGAGATCAAGAATAGGTTGTTATATGCTATTGTAATGAATTTAAATTGTTGCTATAGACTGGAAAACGTTGCTATAAAAGACTATTGCAATGATATTAAGGCGTTGTTATATGGTAGTAACTCATTGCTATAGGGGTCTACGCCAACCCAAGCAAAGTTAACGCCCAATTTTACCAAAAGCATTACAATAGACTCTATGTCAACTGATTTAGGCCCTATAGTAACCATAATATGGAGTTGTTATAGCCAATCTATGGTGTAGTGGGTAGCCTTAGGGACGAAGATGAAAATGCTGAGTGTGTTTAGTGGGACGAACCGGGAGGCGGATTGTTCCACTTGGAGTATATGCTGATCCTCGTAGACACAAGACACGTGGCTATTCTCCGAGCGGATTTGGTACATACCCTGCGACCGCGACAAGTGTTCGGATTGCTGGTAACCTGTAAGTTCTCAATATTTACAAATAATAGATGAAAGTTTGGAAGGTTTTTTTTTTTGGACTTTACTGTGGACTCATAGTATTACACTAACTTTAGAATTTGCTCATTTGTCTTTGGATTTGCTATAAGGTATTATTAGAGGTATTTGTTTATTCACATATATCATAATAATTTATCGAGGTGAAGTGCACAATATGGCTGTGTTGTATAACTTTGTACACTAAATATGGTTAGATTGAGGCTGATATAAGTTTTGTAACTTCAAGGAATTATATATTTATAATAAAGCAGAAATTTAATATAGTATAAGCTAGAAGCTTATAATTTGCTATAAGCAGAAATTTAATATAGTGCCTTAGTATCAACAGTAATCTAAGTCTGAATTGATCATCTTAAGCTCAATAGACAGGTATTTTCCATAGCAAGTAAGCTGAGATACTTAGAAACCTATGTCACATTATAATTAGGTTTAGTCTAATATTGGTATGTTTCAAATATCTAATCATTTCTTATAAAAAAAAAAATCTTTCTGTTGGAGATATTATTACAGTACTAAACCAAATCTTAAGTTTCTTTTTTTTGAACATTGATAAGAACCAGCTTCCATGGTTTTTTTAACTTGTGGAAGATGAAATCAAAGCTAAGGATAAAAATAAAGGGAGAGTAGATTTATATCGAGAGCAATAATGGTTGACTACGCATACTGCTTGGAATGCTCTGTATCTGTTTCACATGCGGAAGCTTTAGCATAAGAGGAATCCTTTCTCTCAAAAGAAGGTTTTGCATCATATGGACCAGATTCAACTGAATTCTGCTTCTGATCAGATGCAGAAGCTTTAGCATAAGATGAACTCAAATTAATTTCATCTTAGATTTGGACATGGTAAACTTGATAGGCATATTTATGGCTGATGTTGCACCCTTAATTCAAAACATCATGTATCACTTTCTGTGGATATATTAATAAGTCAGTTTTGGATTTCAAACTTCAGTAATCGCTGGTGTACCTCACTCTCGTCGGTTTTAAAGAATGAATCAAGTAAAGGACCTATAAGAATTCATGTAAATTTTATGACATAGGAACAAAGCTAAATTCACATACTTGTCTATCTTAACCTTTAAAGCTTCTATAGTCAACTCACAAGAAATTCAATGGTATCCCTCAACACATAGCTCCAATCTAAATTGGTTGATGAGCAGTACATGAGTTCAAACCGTTCACATTCTCACTCTTACCTTTAAAGTAAACTTTGTCCTATTTCATTAATTAATAGGTCATAAGCTCATAGTGATTGTTTTGCAGATTTGTACGGTATAGTTTTCATAATTATTTTACACAATAAATTTGTATTTTTTTCGAAATTAATTTTATAAATAATTTTTCAAAGTTTTAATAGCTACAGCCAATCACAATTTCTGGAGGTGAACTCTATACCTAGCAACAAGAAATCAATTAATTTCTTTCAGTTCTTATAATCTAACAAACAAGAAAGTCTTAGTAATAGTAAAAAAATTAATTTAATCAGAGGTCTTAATAATTTGTTTCTAAATATTTATTGCATTCTATTAAATGCTGGAGAATAGATATGCATATTTGTTACAACACAATAAATATGCATATACATACATACATATATATATAAATACATACATGCATACATATATACATACTAAATTCATACATGCATGCATACATACATTTGTGCATATACGTACATACATATACATACATTATGTGTGAATATATAATAATATTTGATTGAGGGATTTGAATTTTTTTTGGTTACTTACATACGTATATACATACATACACATAACATACATGATAATATATATGACTATATATGCTAGAGTCAAGTTTTATGAAGACCATATTTAGTTGAACACTTAGGAGACCTGCAACCTAAATAACGTGTAGAACATACTTTACATAACAAAATCATTGTAAAATTAGATATCTTGCAGTATAAAATCATCATCAAATTGAATATTTTTGTAAATCACACATGTTATACTTGCAGAACATTGTCATGCATATTACCCCATTATAAATGTTGTGCAAATAAGATATGTGCATAATATCTTTGTATAACTAAAATTACAATGAAATTGGATATTTTATAGACCATATATGTTACGTAATGTATTTTAGTTGCAGAACATATATCGTGTCCAAGTCTCCAACTAAAGTCTCCATAGAACTTTTCTCATATATGCTAATATATACCATATCTCATTATATTATTATTTGGATGCATGTGCATTGTAATTATTTATACCTCATAATCTTTAACATATTTTAAGTATTAGATTTGTATGACACAAATACGTTCAAATCAACAAGATAACAAAAACAACAAATAACTTTTATGTACAAACTTGTATTAACTTTACTTGTCGTATAACTCATATTGTAGGTGATAAAAAATTGATATTCTACAACACAAACCTAAAAAAACCCGAACAAATCAATAGTTTACTCATATTTAGAATATGTATTGCACGGGCTAGTTAATTAAAATACTACAACCTCCCCCTTATCTAAATTTTGGGACATTAATTATTGTCTTAGTCAAATATCACAGGTCAATTATTGACTTCAAAGCATATACACTCGCTCACCATGACTCTAACTCTAAGTGGACAACTACTTCCAGTTTAAGGATGATTTAGGGTTTTTAAGTGAGGGGCTTCAAACTAAATGGTTCAATTAAAACTTCAAGTTCTATTTATAAATTAAGGAATTCAAGATTAAGGATTCCATTTAAGAATGTGGGACCTAGTTTTTAGAGTAAAGTGTACTTTCTTGCAACAAAAATATAGCATGTTGGCCTAGATAGCAAGGCTTTGTCAACATTTGTTTTTTGACTTTATGCAACATTTTTAAAAGACGGCAAAAGCTTATCTATGGCATAATGATTAAAAGTTTCCTTAAACAATTTTTTCCGGAAAAAATTAGAAAATGAAATTTAAAAATTAAAAAAATTATTGCATGTTCATAGTTATGTAATATATACATGTACTTCTTGTTTGGGTTCATTTGAAAGAAAAAACAATTAAACATTTGTTCAAAACTATCAAAAATATAAAAAACATAAAATGCAACAGGTTCTAAAGAATTGGTTTTAATTCGACAATTTTTAGAAGGACAAAATAATATTTATTTTAATCATTGCACTACAAATGTTGTTTTATATGAAAGACAACTCAACATAAGCCCATATATTACAAACTTAAAAATCTTTTATATATGTTTTGCAAGTTGAACATTGCAAAATTTATGGTTCTGCAAAACATGTTTAGTTTGCAGAACATACATGTTCAATATTTTCAATGAAATAGTAATTTTCGTCGAATATACTTTGCATAATAATACATTTTACAATATTTTAATTGATAAAATTTTTATTGCAAAACATATATGTTCTCCAAACTCCAATATAGAATATACATATATTTATATATATATATATATATATATGTGTGTGTGTGTATGTGTGTGAGAGCCTTGCTCTTGGGTTTGGGTTGATCCAAAAACATTTATATACATGCTCCTTGTTAACTTTTTAGTATATTTTTTTATTATCAGAAGTTTGTTGGATTATGAAGTCTCCTAACTTGACTTATTGTTTGATTTTTATAGTTTTTTAATCATTTATATTTTCACATTAATATTTTTAAATATCTATTTAATTTAGGATATTTATCAAAAATACCACTTTTTCAAAGTTTTTTTGCAATTTTACCATCTTCTCAAAATATTTGCAAAAATACCTTTTTTTGAAAAATATATTGCGAAAATACGATCTTTTAGAAAATATTTGCAAAAATAGGTTCTGCACCTGAATCGTGAAAATTTTAAAATTAAATTTGCGTTGCATATGTGGTTGCAAACAGGTGGATTGTGACAATCTTAAAAATTAAATTTGCAAGTGCAAAAATATTTTTTTTTGAAAAGTTATTTTTGCAAAAATATTTGTGGAATAGAGTATTTGTGAAAAAAGCCCTTTAATTTAAAATGTAGGCATTGAGATCATTGTATTAAAAAATTATTTTTTGAAAATTAATTTAGCAAATACTTCACTAACTTAAATTTATCTAGACATGTAAATAACTTAGAATTCACTTACTTATCACTTATTCATTTAAAGGTAAAAGTTACATCATTTAAGATACCCCAAACACTTGTGCATTGTGCAATCATGATGACGTTTGATAACATTTTTGTTATAAATGATAATTTTCCTAACCCTTTTTATATGTACTTTTTTAAACTTTTTGACTCGATTTTTAGCTTATATCGGGGCACTTGTATGTTATGTTGTGATTTTGTATGTTGTCATATGATGTGATTCTATGTCTAAAATTGTGTATTTTGTTTTATTGTTTCATGTATTACCAATCAAACCAAGTTGTTAGTGATGTATATTTATGAGTTTTTAGCTTTCATTTTTCTAATAAACTTTAATTTTTAAAATTTTGATATTTGTAACCTCTTGTAGCATTTACTGTGCCTAAAATTGCATGTTCTGTTTTATTTTTTCATGTATTACCCTAAATTTAGTACAATATGAAAAAAAAATTAAGAATGATACTGGAAATGAATATTTTTCCCGTATGAATATTAAGAATAACAATGTACAACATCAGCTCTACTAATGACACAGTAGTTTTAAGCTATAGAATATAGAGATATAAAGGTATAAGTATAGAAAGTTAGTTAGATATTAGTATATAGGTTAGAGTTACACATTGTAGATACACACTTGTAATTCATAAACACATTTTTTCTTCTTCTTCGTGTGTTCAATACACATTGTTCATTCTGTTACAGTTTTACGTGCTACAATGATGAAAATTATTATGGTATCACAGCTTCTTGAGCTTGGTTGAACGTGTTCATGGGGTAATAACACAACGATCATTGCTTTGTACGTTCATCTTGTACTTTTCTCTCTCATTTCAAGTACGATCCAAGAGTTTTTTGTTTCGTCTTCATAATTTCATCCAATTGCATTTTGATTCTTCGAAAATTGATATTAGTCTGGTTGTTTCTTGAATCTAGAGTATATTTATGATAAGATTTCTCTGAAGAACGGTTATTTTATTGATCATTGCAATTTCATTGGTCGAATCTAGATCTAAACTTGAATTTTATCTAAACAATTGAGAGTGTTGATTAAGTTTTGTGCTTGAATCATGTTGATAAACATGTCTGACACTACAAATGCTAATTTGAATATTAATCAAGATTCATCGTGTGTATATTACATACATCCATCCTTCTGATGCGACTACTAATCATTTAGTTTTAGTAAAATTCAATGGAACTAACTATGCTAATTGGAAGTGTTCAATGATGCTTACACTTTCTGCTAAGAACAAGTTAAACTTTATGAATGGAATAATTGTCATGCCTGAATCTAGTTCTGTTGATTTTCCTGCTTGGGAAAGATGTAATTCTCTAGTAACTTTTGGATTTTGTTTAATTTGGATGAAAACATTGCTCGGAGTGTTCTGTTTCTTAAGACTGCTAGAGAAACATGGAAAGATCTTGAAGATCGATTTGGATTTGTGTCAATGACACAAGTGTATTCTCTAAAACAAAAATTGGTAGAAATTTCACAAAGAAAACAAAGTGTTTCTGAATTCTATACTACTATTAAGGCTTTGTGGGATAATCTGGATGATGCTGATCCAATGCCTAAATTTACTTGCAAAGTTGCACATGTAATCTGAGTATGAAAGTATGACAAAAGCATCAACAACATAGGTTGTTGCAATTCTTGATGAAGCTGAATGATCAGTTTTCAACAGTAAGAGGTCATTCGCTACTCATGAGCCCTACACCTACAGTTGCTCAGTCTTATAGGATGATTGCACATGAAGAAAATCACAAGGAAATGTCTGATAATCAACTGGATAGTATGGCTTTTTTGGCAGACAAGAGGTTTTCAAATTATGGAAATAACAGTGGTTCAAGTTTTTCTGGTAGCTATAATGGTCATAGGAATGGTCCTAATGGTTATGATAATGCTAACTCTGGTGGTGTTGGTAACACTAGATCTTATGCTCGTAATACTGTAAGTTCTGAGAACAAAAAATAAAAGCCAGGGTCAAATTACTATTGCACTCATTGTAAGGTACCTGGTCATAGTTTTGACAGGTGTTTCAAATTGCATGGCTATCGTGCAGGTTTTAAACCAAAGGAAATGAGGTTTGCAGCTACAACTACAACCACTAGAGAAAATTCTCATACTCAATATGAGGTATCAAGTATGATTTCAGCGAAACAATACAATCATCTAATCACCTTGTTGTCAAACCATAAGATTTCAGAATCTAATACTAGAGCAAATGTTACTGATGCTACCTCAGATATCGCCAAGCAGATTTGGCAGGTAAACTTTATACGTTATCACGTCTTGATTGTAATTGGTTGTTAGATAGCGGGGCTACAAATCCTATTTCTAAAAATTTGGCTGATTTCACTGATTATACTTTTGTTAAAGGCTCAGAAAATTGTATCAAAATACCACAGTACATCATAGATTGCCTACTGTAACATAAAATTTATGTTATATCAAGGGGTGCTATAGCCCCACTATTGGGATAATGTAACAGAAATTTTAAGATAGTTTTTACGGTGTTGCCCTACGGTATCTAAAATAACATCTTCCGACCATAGGGCAACATGGATTTTTCTGTTGCCCTAGAACTCTATAGTAACATAAACTAGAGCTAAACTAAGAGAAAGTTTCGTTACCTTAGAGTATTAATTTTTTTTAAATAGTGGGCCCACATTTTGGGGCCCACAATGTGGGTCCACCATGTCCCACTGTGGGGCCCACTTTGGTTGGCAACAGATATTTACCTAGGGCAACTTCCACATTTTTTTTGTAATTTTTTTGGTACACAATGATTTTACAATCCTGCTCCAACATTTTAACACGCTACAACAACATTTTAACAAACTACAATTGAAATAGCCACTGCATACATAATATCTATCCAAAAATAACCTATTCATTCCAATTATTACATCCATAATCCAAACATCATTCCAAACACCATAATTCACCAACTAGATAATTAAACCAACTCCCAAACATCATAATTCACCAACTAGATAAAACTAACCAACTCCAAAACATCATAATTCTAAAGTCTACGACAACCGCAATGTACTTAACTAAACCAACTAGTTCACATCCATACTTAGAGTAGCAAAAGGTTATAAACTTAAAACACTGTCATATTAGAAGCTAGAGCCTCCAGTTATAGGTGTACCATCGTCGTCACTAGTAGCTGTCACACACAACTCGTCAATATCAATATTGACAAGGCTGTCGCGTGCCTATCAAATAATAATATCTAACAAATCCTTCTAACTATGTAGTAGGGCAAGTTAGAGTCGATCCCACAGAGACAAACGTATCAATCACTAGTTATTCTTGATTCAATTCAACTAAGCAAGTAACACAATAAATTGTTGAGAGATTATTAATCTAAATATTATACTAAAGCAAATATGTGGTATTTATCAATTAACTGAAAACATCTAGAATTAAGTATCCCCACTAGCATGAATCGATGCAATTATGATTTTCCACCCCAATTAATCATACACTACTCAAGAGGAAAGATGCGCCCTATAAAATACCAATAACCTCTCTCAAGTATTAATGGCTTCTCTAAAAATACACTCAAGCCTATTTTCATGGTATCATGCAATTTAGAGACATTAAACACAGCATCCTAACTTCCTAACAATCCGTTCTACCTATTTTCATGGAGAAGTTCATGTCCTTATTGGATAAATCACAACCATCTAAGTCCAACTTTCGATGATAAATAGATATTAGGTTCAAACAATACGCATAATCACGTCTGACATGTTATTGTTAATTAAGCACAACTCAATAAGCAAGAGCATTCAACATAACTAAACTGGGGGGTTATGGAAAATCATACATCAATCATAACTAGGGTTCAACTTAACCCTAGATTAAATAACTACTCACTCATAATTAAACTAACAAAACACATAATATAATAAGAACACATGATAATATTAAGAACAGAGAATAAAAACCTTTAATCTTTCTCCAAGAAGAAAAGTACAAGTCTCCCTATGTCTCTATGTATCTCTGTCTATGTATCTCTCAGATCTGATGTTTATATACATATTCTCAAATATTTTAATGCCTTGAGGAAAGTACAAGTATGTTTCCTAAACTGATTCTGTTTTACAAGGAAAATTCGTAGCTGACTTTTCTTCAGTAATTCTGAGCCGTTCCTGATGTAATTTGATATTTGGACCACTTTAGAATAAAAGAGATTTCCATTATCTTCGCGTGGGCTGTTAAATCGTCCAATTCTGACTTCTAGAACTCAAGATATGACCCAAACAGTGAATTATGTGTAGGCAGCCCAACAAATCCGAATTTCCTTCTAATAAATCTCCAAATTAAGCTCTTTATTCTCAAATCCTTTCAAGTTTAGGATTTCCATGCTTCCTACAATAAAACATTAAAATTTATTAAATAAAAATCCAATTAAATGCAAAATATAATAAATATGAGGAATAAAATCATATAAAATATATATAAATATATACTCTATCAAACATCCCCACACTTAGCATTTTGCACGTCCTCGGGCAAATAAAGAAATAAAAATAATACTAACTAACAGGTCCACCACTTTCGTAGATGACACGATTGCATTGAGCGTATGCAACAAGCCGTTAAACCCCTAGGCAGCCCTAGTAGGACGAGTTTTGTCTCGTGAGGGTTTGTAGATGATATACCCACAAAATCAAATATTTTCAACCACCAAGTCTCTCAAACATGCAAAATATCATAGTACTCCACACATTGTAAATCTCAATCACATAACAACCTGAAAGTGTCTGAAAGTACAAGTACTCTCACTTTAAGCATCATTAACACAAAATAATTCAAGTATGCACACAATGTCTAGATAGACAAAAATATCATGAGATAGACTTCAAAGTCGCATTCAACAAGTAAGCATGCTATGGATAAATATCTCACATTGCTCTCAATTCACACAAGTGTATGGGTATAAGTGTATCGCTCAAGTTCAATCAATGTACTCATGTGCTACCATATGCTTGGTTGTCCACCAAATCTCCACCACCTCGTATATATGCATACATGAATCAAAAGGTCTTTGTTAAAGGTTGTAACGGGGCTTAGGTACGGGGTAGGATATCAAAGAAACAGGCTAACAAGTGGCTAAACTTGATAACTGATAGAGAATAATGTTCACTTTTAATTAAAGCACCCAACATGAAACTTAGATCATGTAAAAGTTGATCAAGCTTTCACAAACATTAAACTTCAAAGCACATATACCCCATGTACTTTCCCACTTTCACATTGTATCAATCAAATGAACACACTCTACTTGATCTTCCTCTTGCTCATAATTTCTCTTTTTTTTTTCTTTTTTTCTTTTTCAAAGTCAAGTCATTCTCCAGTAACCAAGGGCAGTGAAAAGTCACCAAGAATGTATTTAATACCAACACACATGGATCGTCCCTTTCATATGACATTGCACTTGCCACCCATTGATCTCAAACGAGTACTTGATACTTGTTTGCAACTTTCATACCATATTGTATCCCACCAAAATGTAGCCTTTAACCAAAAGAAATCCCCACACTTAATATTCACCAACCCTTGAATTGAATCAATATGCTCTACCAGTAAATCATGACAAGAATAAATAAGTAGGCTCAAAAAATTTTAGATTGGTGATATACGAAAGAAACAGATATAAGCTCAAGGGGTTCACTAAGGATTATTTTTTATATGGGTACTGTTTGGATAAATGAGGTTAATCCTGGTGCCTTTATCATATTCATGCATACACATATCATGTAGTCTCAAAACGGTTTAAAACAAGTTCTAGAGCAACATACATAATGAACATCACACAAAAAAAATGGATTGATATAAAATCTATCAATCATAAATTAGGCTCAAATTCTCACATGGTGAAAGCATGCTTAACTCACTAAGATTGACCAAGAAACATCTCAAGTTTTTTAATGTTCGCAAGCACACACAAGGAATTACCAAGCATCAAATGATTTTTCATGAATATGACACTCATAATTAATCATGCAAAATTAATCTACACAATGTGTACTTATCCACGCTAATATGCTTTTGAGACTAGGCAATTATATACAAAAAGTTTTAAATTTTCAAATTTTTTTGGATTTTTATAATATATAATTTTTTTTGTTTTTTTTAAATATATTATTATTAAAAACACGTCCCCACACTTAAGCGGTTCATTGTCCCCAATGAATAATATATATAAATATGCAAAACTAACAAGATCCTAAAAGAAATACAAAAAGAATAAGAGTGAAAAATTATACAAAGAAAGGTTAGAAATACTCCCCTAGTGCATGAAGTCTCGGTTGGAAAATGTGGGAGAGTGTTCCTCCTCCAAAATCTTGGGTTGCCTCCCAAGAAGCGCTTTTTAAGGTCTTTAGCTCGACCTTCTTATCAATCAACCTGGTGAATGGATCGAAAGTGGAGCATCCACTTTTTCAATATATTTTCTCATGACATCTCCCAAAAACTTATAACTTTCATCCACGGCTTTATCCAACAATACAACTCTTCTATCTCGAGCAAACTTTAAGAGTGCAACAACTATCCTTGACGTTTCATCTCGTGAGACAAACATAAAAAGAAATTTAATAAGTAAGTCTTCCCAAGTGGTAATGGAATTTGAGGGTAACGAAAATAACCAATTTTTAGCTCCATCCCTTAAAGATAAAGGAAATAATCGAAGTCGAATGGCCTCATCAGAAACTCCATCACACTTGATAGTATCACAAATCTTCAAAAAGTTTTCAATATGAGCATCAGGATCTTCAACAGATAATCCACCAAACTGAATTTCACCAATCGATTTCATTATTGAAGGCTTCAAATCAACATTAGTGACATGTAAATCTCTCACTGAAATTGCTGGAGGTTTAGAGAGGAAAATATCAGCCTTCATATCTTGATCTTCACCCAAGGTCTTAACCATAAGAACAGCTTCATTACTCTTTTCAAGATCACTCTTCTTCAGAGAAGGGCTAAGCAAAGAGTTGGAAAATTTAAATTCCAATTTCTCAACTCCAACTTCAAAAGAAATCTTTTGTTGCATCATATCAACTTTTGCACCAGCTGTAGCTAAGAAAGGTCTTCCGAGAATGATAGAATTTTGTGCATCTTCCTCCATCTCCATGACAACAAAATCACATGGAATAAAAAACTTTCCTACCTTGACAGGAACATCTTCAAGTATTCCAAGTGGAACTTTTACACTTCTATCTGCAAGTTGTAAAGATATACGTGTGGGTTTGAGTTCACCCATCTGAAGCTTATTGTAGATTGATAAGGGCATCAGACTTACACTTGCCCCAAGATCACATAGAGCTCTTTTGATTTCAAAATTCCCAAGTTTGACAGGAATAGAATAGCTACCTGGATCAATTAGCTTTTTAGGAAGACTATTCTGCAAGAGAGCACCGCACTCTGCTGTTAATGAAATAGTAGAACTTTCTTCAATCTTTCTTTTATTTGACAATAATTCCCTAAGGAACTTCCCATAAGAAGGCATCTCCTTGATAGCATCTAAGAAAGGGATATTAAGCTCTAACCTTTTCAAGATATCCATAAACTTCATAAACTTCTCTCCAAGCCTAGCTTGCACTAATCTTTGCGGAAACGGAACAGGTGGTACATAAGGTCTGACTGGAGCAACTGTGGGTTCCTTCTTCTCTTCTTCAACTGCTTCTTGCACAACAACATTTTCAGATTGAGTTTTCTCCCCATCTTCTTCAACAATAAAATTATCACTAATCATCTTCATCTCTGGCCCTTGAAATTCCTTACCACTTCTTAACGTTATAGCATTCACGTGGGCTCTATGTGGTTGTTCAGTTTGGCCAGGAAGTTGGCTTGAAGACTTGTTAAGTTGATTCAACTGTTGAGCAATTTGAGTGATTGAATTCTCCATCAACTTGTTATGAGCCTTTATCTCATTGATACTCGAGTCAAAGTAATCATTCTTCTTTGCCTGTGTAGAGATAAATCCTTCCAAAAGATTCTCCAAGTTAGATTTTTGTGGCTGAGCTGGTTGAAAACCTGGCGGCTGAGAAAAGTTATTTTGTGGAGGTTGAGCTTGAGCCTGGTTATTTCTGTAGGAGAAATTAGGATGATCTCTCCAACCTGGATTGTATGTGTTGGAGTAAGGATTATATTGTGGCCTTTGATTTTGGTTGTAGAGGGCATTTGCTTGTTCCATTGTTGTTCTAGAGGGATTGTATTGACAAGCATGTTGAGTGTGTCCAACTACACCACATATTTCACATGAGACAACTGTAGATGAAGTTCTAGAATCCAATTGCTCAATCTTCTTAACCATTGCCTGCATAGTAGCATTCAACATGGTTAGAGCATCAACATCATACTTACCACCCTTCTTAGGATGATTTCTGTCACTGTAAGGATAATTATCATTAGACGCCATCTCGTCTAACAAAGTTTTCGCATCCTCCGTACTCTTTTTCATAATAGATCCACCAGAAGAAGCATCAACAAAATTTTGAAACTCTTTTGTTAACCCATTGTAGAATGTTTGGATCAACAACCAGTCAGGAATTCCATGGTGAGGGCATTGTCTCTGAAGTCGTTTGAATTTTCTCCAAGCATCATGAATTGTATCGTCATCATCTTGACGAAAGTTAGATATTTCATTCCTGAGCTTTGAAGTCTTCTTCTGACTGAAGAATTTAAGTAGAAACGCCTTTGCTAGACTATCCCAAGTAGTGAATGTATTTGGTCTTTCATCCTTCAACCAATCTTTTGCTGTATCTCGGAGAGAGAATGGAAATAAGCGCAGCTTAATAGCATCATCACTAACATTGGTCAGCTTTATAGTATCACACTTTTCTAGAAAACTCTCAAGATGATCAACAGGATTTTCAGTGGACAATCCTGCGAAAGAATCATTGGAGACGAATTGTATGAATTGTGGCTTGAGTTCAAAGTGGGTAGCCGTGATTGTTGGTCTGACAATACTGGAGAGTACGTCTGTAGCGTCTGGCATACCATGCTCCCTGAGAGCTTTTGCAGCTGTCTCACCCATAACTTCCTTGTCTTTATTTTTCCTTCGTAGTCCTGCTTGTCTTCTTGTTGTAGCTTCAATTTCAGGATCAAGGGCAATTAAATTTTCTGTACCTGAACTTCGAGTGTGCATGCAACAAGTAAACTAGAAACAAAGATCAAATAACAAGGGAATAATAGCCGAAGCAACACAACCAAAAGACTTAGCTAAACTTACTCAAAAATTAACTAATCTAATACCGCTTTGTCCCCGGCAGCGGCGCCAAAAATTTGACAAGGCTGTCGCGTGCCTATCAAATAATAATATCTAACAAATCCTTCTAACTATGTAGTAGGGCAAGTTAGAGTCGATCCCACAGAGACAAACGTATCAATCACTAGTTATTCTTGATTCAATTCAACTAAGCAAGTAACACAATAAATTGTTGAGAGATTATTAATCTAAATATTATACTAAAGCAAATATGTGGTATTTATCAATTAACTGAAAACATCTAGAATTAAGTATCCCCACTAGCATGAATCGATGCAATTATGATTTTCCACCCCAATTAATCATACACTACTCAAGAGGAAAGATGCGCCCTATAAAATACCAATAACCTCTCTCGAGTATTAATGGCTTCTCTAAAAATACACTCAAGCCTATTTTCATGGTATCATGCAATTTAGAGACATTAAACACAGCATCCTAACTTCCTAACAATCCGTTCTACCTATTTTCATGGAGAAGTTCATGTCCTTATTGGATAAATCACAACCATCTAAGTCCAACTTTCGATGATAAATAGATATTAGGTTCAAACAATACGCATAATCACGTCTGACATGTTATTGTTAATTAAGCACAACTCAATAAGCAAGAGCATTCAACATAACTAAACTGGGGGTTATGGAAAATCATACATCAATCATAACTAGGGTTCAACTTAACCCTAGATTAAATAACTACTCACTCATAATTAAACTAACAAAACACATAATATAATAAGAACACATGATAATATTAAGAACAGAGAATAAAAACCTTTAATCTTTCTCCAAGAAGAAAAGTACAAGTCTCCCTATGTCTCTATGTATCTCTGTCTATGTATCTCTCAGATCTGATGTTTATATACATATTCTCAAATATTTTAATGCCTTGAGGAAAGTACAAGTATGTTTCCTAAACTGATTCTGTTTTACAAGGAAAATTCGTAGCTGACTTTTCTTCAGTAATTCTGAGCCGTTCCTGATGTAATTTGATATTTGGACCACTTTAGAATAAAAGAGATTTCCATTATCTTCGCGTGGGCTGTTAAATCGTCCAATTCTGACTTCTAGAACTCAAGATATGACCCAAACAGTGAATTATGTGTAGGCAGCCCAACAAATCCGAATTTCCTTCTAATAAATCTCCAAATTAAGCTCTTTATTCTCAAATCCTTTCAAGTTTAGGATTTCCATGCTTCCTACAATAAAACATTAAAATTTATTAAATAAAAATCCAATTAAATGCAAAATATAATAAATATGAGGAATAAAATCATATAAAATATATATAAATATATACTCTATCAAATATCAATCTTAATGTTTGGGTTTGCTTCTCGAATTTTTTTTATAACTGATGCCAAATTTTTTTGCACCTTCGTGTTCACTTGCTCATCAACTTCTTCTTGGATTTGCTTCACTTTTTCCTCGACTTCAGCAACAACGCCCTGCTTTATCTTCGTTGTTAGCTTGTTCACATATGTGTCTCTTGGAGCATTAGAACTAGACACTTTTGATGGCTTCACACATTTCCATAACAGCCAATGTGGACCATGTATTCTGTCAGAAAGCAGTTCATCAGGAGCATCTACGATACTGAATTTTTCGTTGATCTTTTTCTACAAAATAAAACCAGATTTACTTAGGAGATTAAATAAATATTTGAAACAATTCAACTAGTCATTAAGTAAATGTAACTGATTATTAAATAAAATTCTTACAATTTTCTTATTAATTATTTCAGGATTAGTCTTGTACTCGCGTCCTTCAACTCGTTTCCGAAAAAAATGGCATCTTTTATTATATTTCTGCGATAGTTTATCAGTGCTTAAATTATCACTATTACATGAACAGTCTCATCGTTCCAATATTCCAAGAGCATATTGAAACTCTCGAGTGGAATTTCATCTGGCGTGTTTTGTAGCCTCATTTCATCATTTTGAGAAGCTATAAAATGTGCCGCCTGCCTTAGTGCGACCCTTATACCCCTTCCGTAATGCATGAATTGACTCGATCACCCAGCCTTCCAATTCATCAGGAATAATATAACCCGCCTTGCAAACATCAATAAAAATGAATAAATCAAACACCTCATACATAATTCACATTCTCTTAAAAAATCCTCACCTCATACAACTAATGCAGAGACATAATAGAATGCAATTTTTATTTTGACCAGTTTTTATTCTATATTTTTTACACTTAATAGATCGTAAAACTAGGCATGTGTCATCATATCAGGATAATTACTCAAAAATTATTTCGTCTCCAAAATAGAAACAGAGCTTTTGGATTTCAGTTTCGTCCAGTATTTTTCATAGACTAAGATGTCATAAATGGTAGATATTGCAATTTATCCGATTTTATAAAATTAACACATTTATAATGTACATTTATGATTATATAGAGTCCTAAGAATATAAAGAATCTTGAAAGTGATAATTTAAGTAAATATCTAGAAAAAAATTAAGACAATCTAAATGAAAGAACATGCTCAATTCCACATTACCAATAACAAGTAATAAAAAACATGGACATATGTTCATAAATTACCTTGACATAATTCCACATAGTCTTTCTTAGGCTTTACGAACATGGCGCCACCTTAAGTAAGTTAGCGACACACATCGCTTAGCAAGAGTTCCCAGAAAGTTACTTAGTTCGGATAATACTTTGTAATTTTCGGTAATCGGCTGGAAAAATTCATTCATCCCAATTACAAGTCTTTTGTCACGGCTTCTCGTATGCACTTTATCCATCCTCGTCTTTCCTCTCATTCTTTGAGGAACTGAAACTGCAATTTACATTATTCAGTTTTAAAATATGAATACATAAATACTTTTAAGAATTTTAGCATGATAACAAACATACCCAAATTAAACAACTTAAATTGAAAAATAAAATATCAACTCATGCTAACCTGGTACATCACCTTCTTCAATAACAATGAAGACAGTATTTGTGACAACCTTCTTACTTGTAGTTGCAGCAACTTTTTCCTTTTTGGCCTTTTTCTTTTCAGCTTTTTCATTTTTAGATTCTTTTTTTCAGCTTCTTGGTGTTGGCGTTTGCGCATAGCAAAAAAAAATAGCCATTGAACCATTACTAGCATCTGCTACTTGAGGTAACTCAATTAAAGGATTTGCAGATATTTCAAGTTGTATAGATGGACATGTCCCTTCCTTCTCGCTTGCGTCCTCAGTTCCAGGCTTGGCTGCAGCATTGGCTGGGGAACGTGTTGTTGGTCCATGTCCGATAAGAAGCTTTCTCTTATTTGTTCCCTGCAAAATACATTGGATTAGGTAACAAATAATATAGTTCTAGTTATAATTCGTACAAACTACACAAACTTAATTTAGGTACGACACACCTTCAGTTGAGTGACCGATACATCACTGTCACTATCAGAATCATAATCCTCATTTTTGTCTGCCATCTTTTCCTTTCTTGTTTCTTTGTACGGAATTTCTCATTCCCGCTGATAGTGCAGGTAAATTGAGTTGTAAAAGAACTTGATTATTTTTCTAGACTCTTATAGCTCTTTCAATTTCATACTCTGTAAGAGGTGGTGGAGGGGGTAGGATGGTATCCTGTATGACTCAACACATAAAGATTAGCAACATATGCATAATTATGACTAGAACACATATATGATATATACTGCAACATATAGAGAACAAACTTAAAATGTTTATTTATACTTATTGTTAAAAGGTCTTTAGTTTAGAAAAAAACAAAGATCTTTAGTTGTTTTTGTATAAAAAATCTGAGTACGAGGCGTATAACAATTTTAACAAAGTCCATATTTTTTCCTGTTAACAATTTTATTAGTCTATGGTGAATCAGAAATATTTTCTTAAGGAACATAACTAACCTCTGACTCTGGGTCATTTTCTCCCATGGTTTCATCTGCATGTGGTAGATTATGCAAATCCAACTTTCTCCTGGAAGTTGTAGACTTTTGACTCATAGTTGCATCACTAACTTGTTTCAGTTTATTTAGCCGTGCAGACTTTCGAGTACCTCGTTGTGGAGGCTTCAGCTGTGGAGACTTTCGAGTACCACCTTGTGGAGGCTTCAGTGAATCTAGTTGCCTTGCCTTTTTGTTCTTTTGTTGCTGTTGTAGTTGATGAGCTCTAACAAACTGACGCTTCACTTGTTTTTTAGCTACAAAAATATAAAAGTAGTTACGAGATTTCAATATAAGAATACAGATATACAAGTACAAATTTTAGGCTAAGGATGAAGCTATTTATATTCAACATATTAAATACATCATGCTGAAGTTTACAAAAGACCAAATTTATGTATGTGCCACTAGATTAGGCCTTGGTCTAATTACTTCATGCGGTTGCATTTGCTTGATTGGCCCAACATTCATGTCGATGATGTTGTCGACATAAGACAACTTAACTATTTATCTTATATGCTTAATTTTATTAAGTATGAACATACTATCACAGCCAGAGTATGTCTTTGTAACCATTTTGTTTATTGTAAATAAGATTCTAGTACATCTTGCTAGATGTTCATTTATTTGTTCAAGCCTCAAGAAGTGCTCAAGATAGACAGCAAGAATAAATATTACTATCACATCATTGACAGTAAGGTTACAAGAAGCCATCATGTTGCAAGTCACGACAGCATATTCACTCTAATAACAACATTGGCGGAAGTCCTCAGACATCAACTTTATCTCAGCCTGACAGCAAGCTTGGAACTCCTGACAACATCTATTGCGGGGATTTCTTACTGTCACCAAAAGCACATTCCTGTGACAACAAGCTTGAGGATCGGGATACTGTCATGAAGGGATAACATTTGTATTGGGGATGTACCCAGTCAAATTTGTGACAGTTTGGATGTTCAAGAAACAGGTGTGTTGCAGTATCCCAACACTGCATCAGGTCTGCAAGACTACGATCGAAGCTTGATAGATCACATGACAAACTCACCAATTCAAGAGTATGACAAATAAACATCTACTGAATTGTATTAGCTAAATATAGAATGTATCTAGATTGCTTTTCCCAGCAATGTTAAACTTGTTTGTATAGCAATTTAGGAAATACTCACGGGTAGACAATTTGTAAGAAGCTGCCACATGAAAATGACAGCAGGTTCACAAACCCGTGATGAGAGAGATAGGATTAGTTTACTTAGACTATCTCTCAATTCATTCAATGTATCACTCGAGAAATTGAAGCTCAAGAAAACAAACATTTTCTTGAGGTTATAGCAACCCATTGCAAAATAAATAAAACATTTATTTTGTCAGAAATTCTCTTACCAACAGGAAATCTTACAAATGTATAATGTGATGTGTTGGTGCAAAAAAATTGGAATGTAATATTATTCTAGGCATATTTCTAATTTTGAATGAATTAAATGGATTTTCGGCTCACTAACTCTATTTCGAACTAACTTTTTTCACGATTCAAACTTTTTAATTTCGAATTAACGTTTTAACAATTCCAACTTTTTAACTAATTTGAAGGCATACAAATCTTATAACTATTTAATATGGTTTGTTGATCCAAAAAAATTGGATGATTTCATCATTCTAGGCATATTTCTAATATTAAATGAATTAAAATGGATTTTCGGCTCACTAACACTATTTCGAACTAACATTTTTCACATCCAACTTTTTAATTAATTTGAAGGCTTATAAATCTTATCGGTGTTTAATATGATGTGTTCATGCAAAAAAGTTGGATGATTTCATCATTCAGGCATATTTGTAATTTTAAATGAATTATAATGGTTTTCCGGCTCACTTACACTATTTTGAACCACTTTTTTTTTACAATTTCAAATTTTTAAATAAACAAATAATATAATTGGTGCAAACAAATTGGATACTTATATAATTATAGGCTAATAATCTAATTTTATATGAATTCAGAAGGATTTTCGGCTCACTTACACTATTTTGAACCACCTTTTTTTTTTGAAATTTCCAATTTTTAAGCAATCTGAAGGTTTGGACATCTTGAAAATATATAATGTGATATGTTGGTGCAAAAAAATTGGATACTTTTATTATTCGAGGCTAATTTATAATTTTAAAGGAATTTAAATGAATTTTCGGCTTTCTTACGTTTTGAACTAACTTTTTCACATTTCCAACTTTCTAAGAAATTAAAAGGTTTGGAAATCTTACAAATGTATAACGTGATGTGTTTGTGCAAAAAAATTGGTTGAATTTATCATTCTAAGGTTTATGAATGTTTTTGTTTGTCCACATTTTATAGTTTTTGTCATTTATTTGCTTGTTATAATTGGTAGTCTGTGTTGAAATGGTCATGTCAGTGTTATGCATTTTGATAGTAAAAGGGAGGAGTGGGGACAAAACTCCATGCTGCAATTTTACACTCGGTAACTTACGACGATCTTTTTAATTCCTCGTAATTCTGGGTAACTTACGACGGATTAAGAAGATCGTCGTAATTCTGGGTAACTTACGATGGATAATCCGTCAGTCGTCGTAATCTATAGTGGTCGGGGAAGCGGTAGTCAGGGTAGTGGCAATGGTAGCTCGGGGGGCAGTGGAAATGGTGGCTCGGGGGAAGTGATGACAGTGGTTGTCGGGAAAGCGGTGGTTGGGGGAGTGGAAATGGTGGCTCGGGGGGCAATGTTGGCAATGTTGGCAACGACAATGGTGGCCCAGGGGCCTGGCCAATGATGATAGTGGTGGTCGGGGAATCAATGGTCAGGGTACTAACAATGGTGGTCGGGGGACAATGATGGGAGCGTGGCTCGGGGTAGCCTTAGGGACGAAGATGAAAATGCTGAGTGTGTTTAGTGGGACGAACCAGGGAGGCGGATTGTTCCACTTGGAGTATACGCTGATCCTCGTAGACACAAGACATGTGGCTATTCTCTGAGCGGATTTGGTACATACCCTGCGACCCCAACAAGTGTTCGGATTGCTGGTAACCTGTAAGTTCTCAATATTTACAAATAATAGATGAAAGTTTGGAAGGTAACTTTAAAATTTACTCTGGACTCATAGTATTACACTAACTTTAGAATTTGCTCATTTGTCTTTGGATTTGCTATAAGGTATTATTAGAGGTATTTGTTTATTCACATATATCATAATAATTTATCGAGGTGAAGTGCACAATATGGCTGTGTTGTACAACTTTGTACACTAAATATGGTTAGATTGAGGCTGATATAAGTTTTGTAACTTCAAGGAATTATATATTTATAATAAAGCAGAAATTTAATATATTATAAGCTAGAAGCTTAGAATTTGCTATAAGCAGAAATTTAATATATTGCCTTAGTATCAACAGTAATCTAAGTCTGAATTGATCATCTTAAGCTCAATAGACACCTATTTTCCGTAGCAAGTAAGCTGAGATACTTAGAAACCTATGTCACATTATAATTAGGTTTAGTCTAATATTGGTATGTTTCAAATATCTAATCATTTCTTATAAAAAAAAAATCTTTGTGTTGGAGATATAATTACACTCACTACAAGAAATCTCGTATTTACCAACGGAATTTAGCGACGAAATGAGTTCCGTTGGTAATTGGTGTCGGATTGTTAACGGAATTGAGCTTACAAAAAGTCAAACCAACTACTAACTGAAGAACAACGACTTAATAACAGAAATATAGCAACGGAAATATTTCGTCGCTAAAAAAGGCGCCAAGGCATCCCACCCAAGTGTCTGATATTTTCGTAAGAGTCTAGCGATGGAATTGCAAATGATATTACTAACGGACCGATTCCGTAGCTAAGTTTAGTTTTAATTTATTTCGCTAGCTTTCCCCAACGAATTAGCAACGGAATTCTGTTGGTATGTTTCCGTTGCTAAACCGTTATTATTATTGATAGATAGAAGTTGCATTCTGTTGCTATTTCGTTGCTAAGTAGTTGGTAAATCAAACATACATTAAATGAACATACCAACCGTTCTTCACTTTTTTTTGTCTCATTAATTTCTATCTCCTTTATCACATTTCTATCTCCTTTATCTCTCTGTTTCAAGCTTACGACTTTGCCGTTTGTCATCACCACGCTACACCATCTTGTTCTCAATTTTAAGGTTAGTTCTATATATGCGTATTATTGTTTTGTACTTTCAATTTTTTGATAATAATCATTTTTATCGACAATGTTAGCTTACTAGCTTATTTATTTACTTGTTAGAATTATTTATTCATATTTACATTTACATTGTTATATATGTATATCAAATGATTATATGTTTGTAATGCTAATCTTAGTCAATTTACTTAGAAAGTTACATATGTTGATGATTTTAATTATTTTTGTAGAATAACGAATGTGCATTAGTTGATATATTGGTTGACAAATTTATAAATAATTTATAAATAATTTATAGTTAATAATTTTGTTAACTTAGCTCATTATATGTTTCTAGATTGTTGCTAGCATGAATATGAATAATAACCGCTCTTGGATCTACGAGAGAAAGGATAGTGCGGGGTTTCTAAGTAATGTTTTTATTACCGGATTAGAAGAATTTATGCAACATGCTATAGCTCAACTGTCTTCCATGAATGGGACAAACATACAATGTCCTTGTTCGAAGTGCAAAAATAAAAGACATTGGGATGCAGACACAGTAAAGTTGCATCTATTAAAGAATGGATTTATACCGGGTTATTACATGTGGGATCGACATGGAGAGCCATACATTGCTAGAGAAAGTGTTGGACAATCTTCAACGAGTCATCCTAATCATTCAGAGGGGAGAAATGCCAATAATAACCTAATATATGATATGGTGATGGATGCTGCCGGTCCAAATTTTGATCCACATTCAGAAGAGATGCCGAATCCAGAAGTACAAAAAATATTTGACATGTTGCATTCTTCAGAGAGATAGTTATATGATGGTTGTGAAAGTTCTCAATTGTCTGCCATGACTCGGATGTTAAGTTTGAAATCTGATCATCATTGGTCAGAAACATGTTTTGATCAAACTTCCCAATTCCTTAAAAGTGTCTTACCTCCAGATAATACATTTCTTGATAGCTTTTACAATACAAAGAAACATATTGAAGGATTGGGTCTTCCTTCGGTGAAAATTGATTGTTGTGTTGATGGATGTATGATATACTGGGGTGAGGACATTGGTATGGAGTCATGTAAATTTTTTTCCTGGCCAAGATACAAAACTAGAGTTGATAGATCCACTAGAGAGAAGAAGAAAGTCGCTGTTAAAAGGATGATCTATTTTCCATTGGCCCCGAGATTATAGAGGCTATATGCATCACCAGCTACTGCAGCTCAGATGAGATGGCATGCTGAGCATTATCAGGAAGATGACGTGATGCGTCATTGTTCAGATTCAGAGGAGTGGCGTCGATTTGATAGGGCGCATCCTTCATTTTCTTCGGAGATAAGAAATGTTAAGCTCAGACTTTCTGCTGATGGTTTTCAACCATTTGGAAAAATGGGCAGTCAATATTCCTCTTGGCCAATTGTAGTGACGCCATATAATTTGCGCCCCTCGATGTGTTCGAAAGAACAACACATGTTTTTGGCTGTACTTGTACCTGGACCAAAAAATCCAAAGTAGAAGATAGATGTTTATCTCCAGCCATTAGTTGCCGAGCTAAAAATGTTGTGGGAAGTTGGAGTTGAGACATGGGATATTTCTTTGAAACAAAATTTTCAGATGCGAGCAGCGTTGAAGTGGACTATTAGTGACTTTCCTGCTATGTCGATGTTGTCAGGATGGACTACCGCTGGCCATTTTGCTTGTCCTCATTGTGCTCACGATCATGATGCTTACAATCTTTCACATGGAGGGAAGCCGACATGGTTTGATAATCATCAAAAATTTCTACCTGCCAATCATTCATTTCGAAAGAATAAAAATTGGTTTACCAAGGGAAAGACAGTGTCTGAAATGGCCCCACCTCTACGAACTGGTTAAGATGTGTTACAGGAGATTGAGTCACTTGGATTGATGAAAATTACGGAATTGGGAAGTGATGAACACAACACAAAGATCATCAAGACCTATAAATGTGGATGGAAAGAACAAAGTATCTTTTGGGATTTGCCATATTGGAGGACATTATTGATTAGACATAATCTTGATGTTATGCATATTGAAAAAAATGTGTTTGAAAATATTTTCAACACTATTATGGCCATCGAAGGTAAAACCAAAGTTAATGCTAAATCAAGAGCTGACATTGCATTAATTTGTCCAAGGCCTGAGTTAGCATTCGATGAGTCTACAAGGAAGTATCCAAAAGCATGTTACAGCTTAGACAAGAAAGGTAAAGAAGCCGTATGTCATTGGTTGAAAGATTTAAAATTTCCAGATGGATATGTGTCAAACATGGGGCGTTGCATCAACATGAAAAAATAAAAGTTATTTGAAATGAAAAGTCATGACTGCAATGTGTTTATGCAAAGACTCCTCCCAATTGCTTTTCGAGAACTTCTTCCTAATAGTGTTGGGGAATGTGTGACCGAGTTGAGCCTTTTCTTCAAAGATCTCACCTCCGCAACTTTGAAGGTCATTGGTATGCGTAGACTTGAGGAACAGATTTCGGTCATACTTTGCAAGCTAGAGCGTATATTTCCACCAGCGTTATTTGACTCAATGGAACATCTTTTGGTGCATTTGCCATATGAGGCATGTATTGCAGGTCCAGTACAATATCGATGGATGTACCCATTTGAGCGATTCTTACGTCACTTAAAGAATAATGTAAAAAATAAAGCTCGGGTGGAGGGATCTATATGCAATGCTTTTTTAGTTGAAGAAGCTTCAACTTTCTGTTCTCATTACTTTGAGCAACATGTTCAGACGAAACATAGAAAAGTTCCTCGAAATGTTTCAAGTGGAGAAAGTTTTTCGGGAAACTTTTCTATATTTTCTCATCCCGGACGAGCACAAGGTGCTGGCAAAACTCGTTATCTTGATGATCGAGAGTACATAGCGGTTAACAACTACAACTATGTGTTGTTTAATTGCCCAGAGGTTGCACCTTATATCGAGTAAGTTTTATTTTATGTATTCACATAAATGTTGGTGTTTATTTTAATTGTGTCATTTTGAGTAACATGCAAATAAATTTTATCTATGTGTGTGTTTGTGTCCAAACATGCAGGATATTTACAAGCAGATTACAAGAGCAAAATCCAGACATCAATGGTGTTGAGATTGATAAGTGCTTAGAGCGTGATTTTTCTATGTGGTTTATACTTTATGTGAGTTTATTTTTTAATTCAATATTTAAACAATAACTAAATACACACTAGTAGATGATCATAACTATTCTTTTCAGGCTCAAAATGCATCATTGATTCCAAATGAAATTGTTCGAGATCTCGCATCAGGACCTCTTCGCTCAGTGAGATCGGTACCAATTTACTATGTAAATGGGTATAAATTTCATACACAAAAATATGGGGCTAACAAGTGAACATTTAACAGTGGAGTGTGTATTAAGCGGTCGAACTACAACGAGACATCTAATGATTATTTTGGGATATTAGAGGAGATTTTGATTATCGAGTATCCCCGACGTCCGATAAAAAAAACAGCTTTGTTTAAGTGCGAGTGGTTTGATCCTGTTAGGTCCTGATAAGTTTGTAGAAGGGGGGTTGAATACAAACTATACCGTTTAATCGAATTTGTCCTTTTAAAGATTTAACTGTTTAGAACAAATTAGTGCGGAATAAAACTGAAACAATATTCAAGTTAAATAAAACTCTATTAAACTTGAAGGGTGTTACAATTCTGATCACTGATTACAAAGAACTTGATAAAACAAACCTAGAATAAATTCGACATGAATTTATATATTTTTGTAATAAAAAGGATCGAATACTAAAAAGTAGTTCAATATAAAATCTAGGGATTATGATCCGCTAGAAAGCTAAAGCAGTACAAGAGAATCAGTCCTTATGAATTTAATGTTAAGAACTAAACAAGAATTAATTCTCTGGCCGGAATTTAAGGCTTTGCAGTTGAAGAAGTAATGAAGAAGAATGTAATGTTAAGTTGCTGTCTTTACTTCTTTTGTTCTGTCTGTGTAATGTCATGTCTTGAAGTCCACTGCCTTGTATTAATTTATCATTGCTTTTCTTTTAGTAAACCCACGTGCAATTCAATTAGCAGAATAGGAATTGCACTAGGAAGACTAGCAGAAAAACAATCACTTTTGCCTTAGAAGACTCTCGGGAAGACAGTGATTGCAAAGGGCAGACAAAGGGAAGACAACCGGGAAGACTAGGGTTTGGCCTAGGAAGACTTTCGGGAAGACTCACTTGTGAGTCTTCCTAGTTTAATAAACTGAGTCTTCCTAGTTCAATCCTAAGTCTTCCTAGTTCATTTTCATTCTAATTTAAATAATTAATTAAATAAATTATGTATTAAATTAATTCTTTACAGAATTAAATTAATAAATAATATACTTAATAATATTAATTATTTATAAGAGAATAAATAGAATTAGTTGACTTCTTAAACAATTCCAGAATCACTTAAAACTTAGATAAATAACAAACACAATAGTACGTTGACACTCGATGCACTGTCTGGTTCATGAGTGACTAACGACAATGTCTGTTCTTTATCTGTTTGATTTTAAGTAGTGATTCAGTTCCTTCTTATTCAAGAACTCCGTAATCAGTATCTTTTTCTGTCACCACTTGAAATCTCCGTCACTTTAATAAATCCACTGATCTTGAATACTTCATTGAGGCTTGATCAATAAATTGAGCTTCTTTCAATGTAGACTCACTTCAAGTCTGTAGATGACTTTAATCTTCATTCTTTGACAGATATAATCTTCTGAGATTCCTGTGACAATTTGAATTATTACTTACTTATTACAGACTTGTTTAATGTTGAGTTAATTCCTCGATGTAAACAAATAGGCTAAAACATATGCCTTTCAATCTCCCCCTATTTGTTTGTTAGAGAATAACAAGCAAATACCTAGAGGATAACTCAACTAACTAAACAAGTAGAAATAAGACATTAAAAGCTAAGTAAATAATAACACAAAGTTCTGGATTTCATTTAACATTATCCAGATTCAAACATTACAGGTAAGTACAAGATAGATGTTCCTCTAGACTGAACATATGAATACATTTATCCTATCTTGAATCACCTAAGCTCTAAACATTTAATATTTACAAACAGAGCTTCTTCAAATTTCAGACTCAATCATCTCTCCTTCTTCAAGTGCTTCAAGCAAATCCTTGTCCAGAACACGATCAGATTCAGAAGTAATGCCACTAGGTCTGACAGGTTGAGTTGTGACTTTCTTCAGCCTATTCTTCATTTGATGATATCTTTTGATATTTGCTATGCAATAGTCTTGAATCAAATCAGCAACTTCTGTCTTCTCTTGTGTAGCAAATCTTGAAGTCCTCAACAGGTTCTCCAAGTAGACAAGATGCTTGGCAGGAAAATCTTTCAGAGAGATTGGATCCACACCACAAGTCTGAAGTGCCCTTCCTTTAAAAAAATTTACTTCATAAGGCACTTCCACCACTTGTGGACTAGCTTTCATTGCAAAGTCTCTTAGCTGATCATGCAGCAGCTCAGCTAATGGAGAAGTTCTTTTTACTTTGCACATGAAGACCCATAGTCCAGAGAGAGGTCTGCTTTCCAGAATGTAACAGCCCCAAATCCGGGGTCAGGGATTTAGGGTTGTCACAATCCATGTACTCCTTGCCTTACCTGTATTACTCACACCATTCATAATTCACCTGCTCATGACCCCACAACATATGTCTCACACACACACACAGGTTAGAGTCTCAGAAACGACACAATACAACAACTGCGGAATAAATAACTTTTATTACAATACCCAAATGTCTTTTGAATCTGTTACTGATACAATTTCTAAGTATTGTTACATTACCAGCTTAGCCTTCTGATGCTCACAATCCTCTAATACCATTCATGTCTATACATAAGTTGAATACCAAAGCCGTAGCCTGATTCGATTGGTTCGTACTACTCCCGGGATCACTGCTAGAAACTGTTTATGGGAACGCCTTGCGAGGTATGTGCCGTCCCATAGGCATCCTGCTTCGCTGCTATATAATATATATAAAATAATAGCAATAGTGAGCGATAGCTCAGCAAGGTAATGAAAGTATGGCATAATTCTGCCTTTTAATACAACCCAGAAATAAAGCGGGTATAAGACAGTAATTTGTCAAAATATCTCGATACTGAAATATTTCCGTATCGGAATGTATTCCAAAAATAGTACCATTGTGGTATTTCAAATATCATTTCATAATACTCTGCAACTTTCAATATTTATACTATGAACAAAGTTCTAGTATAGTATAAAAGATGAAATAACAAGATAACTCAGTATATCCTTTCTGTAAAATATCTGCTATATAAAATATAAGCAGACTATCAACATATACTTGAAAGATGAAGTTATAAGGAAAATTCAAATATCATCTTTTTCATAAAATCAAATACCTTTTTGTGATCTCATATACTTTCTGGTAAACTCATATACTGAAATAAACTGGAATACTCTTGAGTAAACTTTCTCTTTCTGAAAACTTGCATAGAACTGAATGACTGGAATAACTTTCTTTCCTGAAGACTTGCATAAAACTGAGTAACTGGAATGATTTCTCTTTCTCTGAAAACTTGCACAAAATGTGCTCTTTCATGAATAGTGAACTGTAGATGGAGATGCTAGGCGCCGAGGATACCCCTGCGATGATCAGTCGCAAGCTGTATCCCCCTGCTGTTTTTCTACGTAGAAGGGAAGATAATCAGTCTCACACCGACTTACCTCCCCGCCAATCGGTTGTAGGCAGGAAGAACAGACCCGTTCATAGACGGTCGATTCTGTTACTCTCCACTTATCCTACGGTCGGGCACTGATAATCATCTAAGGGAAGAACAGACCCGTTCACCAGTCCGTCGACCATATTGTAATTCCCTTAGGGGACCGGCGCTACTCAGTCCCTTACATATCTCCAAGTTCGAGTAAATCCATAACACTGAAACATAAAGTTCCTTTCCCTTTTTCCCTAAGTATACAACTCCACAAAGTAGTCGTATCTGGTTGGAAAGGAAATTCACTCATATTTCCCAGGCTGATGCCTGTTAATGGATATCGACTTGTTCCATGAATTTACCCCTCGATCGTTGACGTGGTAACACAATATTTGACTTGCAGCAATTACATTGTTCCGAAAAATATATGTCCCTTGACAGTTTTTGAATTGAGAGTTTAAAAAGAGTAGTAGTCACTTAAATCAGGTTTCCCATATTTTTGATAGTTGAGCGAGCATTTAAATCCCCTTTAAAACATTGTTTTGGGAACCTCTTTTTGATTTGAAAATAATTAATAATATTTATTAAATAAGTAACCTTAAATGAATATTTGAATTAATATTTATTAAATAATTGAGCCTCAAATGAATATTCAAAATAATATTCATTAATTAATAAATTTCAAATGAATATTCGAAAATAATATTCATTAAATAAATAATCAATCCTCGAATGAATATTTAAAGGTAATAGTCATTAAACAATTAAATAACTTCCAAATGAATATTCAAACATACTATTCATTACATAATCCCCAGATGAATATGTACGATAATATTCTTAAAGTCAATATCCTCAAATGAATATAAATGATATTCTGTAAGTCGATAATCCTCAAATGAATATTAATAAATAATATTCTTAAAATGAATATTAATAAATAATATTCTTAAAGTCAATAATCCTCAAATGCATATTCATAAATAATATTCCTTAAATAAAATAATTAACCCTCGAATAACAGTTACCCGATATCTTATCGGAAAATAACGTTTATCATATACAAAATATAATCACATCTGACCTTTCAAAAAATCACACGCCCTTACCCTAGGGCAAATATAAAACCCTGGCTTATAACTGATATCCCATATCTAACTTATAAGCCCCAACTTCAAGTCATAACCTCAAGTATTGTTATACATAGCAAATCGAAAACAAGTATGCAATTTATATATATCGCAATCGCATATCATAATTGAAAACAGTTATTATCACAACAACAGTAATATAGGTTTTGAAAACTTGCCTGATGCTCGAGAAGTGATAGGGGTTCGCGACGATGTCGGACAATCTAGACAAAGTCAAAGAAAACGCACGATCAATCCCCTAGATAATCCACTTGTACTCAATGCTTAAACACGTAAGCGAAACACAACCAAGGAATTACTAGCTCGTATAGGCTCATACTAAGTCCATGTTTAATCGACAATTACTTAAGTCGTAGGTTTAGTCCGAAATCGATCCTCGAATACAACTTATACTTAACCATTTACAACATTGGTTTCTAAGTCATCTTTTCAGTGGTTTTCACTTGCGCGACCTCGACTAAAACATTTTTATAAAATCGAAAAATAATCTTTTTAATCCGAATCTTTTTCGTGAGCCTTCCTAACTGTCTCTAGTATTATTCCTCAAAGTTTCACATTTTTATATGGCTTATAAGTGGTCCACATATAGCCTCAAAGTGGCTGACCAGAGAGGGGTTGTTCCTCCGAACGACGTTTACTAAAACTCACTTTTCTCTTAAACCGTAAATCGTAACGACATGATTCTTGCTCTCACGTAAACTAGAAACAAAGATCTACAGACCCATGTTCATCATTGAACCAAAAGAGGCAGTTAAGTTTTCGGATTCTAGGCAGTTTTTAGAGTTAACGAGAATCGGGCATTACGACGGCTTAAAACTTAACGTTTTCCATTTTCAAAACACAACCAAATCAATACCAAACAATCCCAAACTCACCATCCACCTTATACTCCCTCCACTCAGTCAAATTCTCCATAAATATTCAAAACAAATTCATAACCCATCCTCCAAATTCAACCAACAATTCATCTAATCACTTAATCATGATCTTAACTTTACATAAATATCAAAACCACTTCAAAACTCATATAACAAAAAGGGGCAGAGGTTTTTATACCTTCTCCAAGCTTGCTTGCTGCTATATTCCTTATGTAACCTTAGATCCTTGCTTAATACAACCTTTGGAAGCCACAAACTCAATATCCAAAAACAAAACAAAATACAAGTTACTATTCAACATCACTTTGTAAAGTCCATATAAAATCGAAAAACAAGATTTTGGTTCTCAACCTTTTACCACACCTTCTACTCTTCAAGGGCTTTCTTTTGAGTCCTACCTCATCACCAGGGGATGCTTGAAGCTCGACTTATTGGCTATCCAAGGTGAGTGGTCGAAACTGGAAAAGCAGGACAGTTTCTGTTCTCCGACTTGGGGAAGCGATTTGACTAGGCTACACTCCTTTGTTGGCCATGCAATTTTGAACGAATGTTGCCCATGGCGTGGAGAAGCCGTGGTTAAAATATGGTGATTTTATCATGAGTAGATATTAAGTTAGGAATTTTTATTCATTACTTGGTCTTGCTGGGCAGAAATCTGGAAAATGAGAGAGAGAACTTTTCTCTTTGCTTTTCTTCTTTTCTTTGTTTTTGTATTAGAAAGTGTTGAGTCATCACCTTGATGTCTTCTTCTTGCGACACTTGTCAAACATGTACTGGTTGAGATAAAGTAACTTTACTGGTTTGCTTTACTGATTCGTTTCTTTTCACATGGATGATCCAAATGTTGCATCCCTCGAATTAATCTTGTTACATGTTACTTCCATGTCTATATTTAATCCTGTAATTGTCGCCTTGTTCCTCTTGAAACGATTCGAAATATTTTCCAAAAGGAGCGAATAAAACTTTACGCGATTCTCGTAGTGAATAGTAACTATTCAGTATTCATTCCAATAATCGAATCCTTAAATCGACTTTAATAAACTAATAAATTCCAAAATATTAAATCCTCAAATCCTCAATTTTAATATCTCATTTCTTGAATATAATAATATGTAATTCGCTGCCCGGTCAAATACTTCATCAAAATAAAATTTGGAATTTCTGAATTCCGATCATCTTTGCATTCACTTATTTACTCCGTAGATCACTAATATGACTTCGGAATATCCACACCACGTCTCGTACATAGGTGGCATGAAAAACTTTGTTAATCCTCAAAATCACTATTCATCCACCAAATTCACTATTCACTGTTGTACTTTATCATAATAAGAAAAGTTTTAAATTTTACCAAAAATTCGGGTTATTACATTCTCCCCTCCTTAAAAGGATTCCGTCCCGGAATCAGCTTAGGAATAACTGGGGGTACTTCTCTTCCATTGCACTTTCTAACTCCCAAGTGGATTCTTCCACTTCTTGATTTTCCACAAACCTCTCACTAGCTTGACAACCTCGTCTCTTAGCACTTGTTCTTTTCTATCCGTGATTTCCACAGGTTGCTCTTTGTAAGTCAGACCAGGTTGTATATCTACCTGTTCGTACTCTAACGTATGACGGGCATCTATAGTATACTGACGTAGCATTGACACATGAACCCCGTTATGACCATTCTACAAGTTTGGGGGGGGGGGGGTAAGGCTGGCTCGTAGGCCACCTTCCCGACGCGTCTTAAAATCTCAGATGGCCCAATGAATCTCGGGCTCAACTTCCCTTTCTTTCCAAATCTCATTAATTCTTCCCACGAGGATATCTTTTAGCATCACGAATTTCTAACCTCATATTCTCTATCTTGTTTGTACAGAAAATACACCAATCATAAACTTGTTTGTCATCCATCCACATGCCATTTAGCTTATCAATAGCAGTACTATCTCTATACTCGCGGCCTTAGTCCACATACTTTCTCTGTCTGTCTTGGTTGTCACTAGCCGCTTGTTGGTGAAATCTTTTGTCCTTCTAGTTTGTTGGACTAACTTGGGTTTTGTGTAAAATCCTCTTCTTTAATTCCCGATCATTCGGAATCCATCTCTGTCTCATTTTAATTAAGGGTATCGGCCACCACATTGGCCTTCCCCGGATGGTAGTGTATCTCACAGTCATAATTCTAGCCATTTCTCCATCTCATGTTATCTACTATCACGGGTAACTCAAAGCCAATTCATTACATTCCATAAAATTTGTGGGTGCATTAGTCCACCCAAAATAACCTCGCTGAAAACTCGAAGTGTCTATTCCTAGAACGAATCGCAGTCTTGGGTATATCCTCTGATTTAACTTCCAACTGGTGATACCCAGTTCTTTAAATAAATTTGGAAATACACAGCGTTCTTCCGCTGATCAAACAATCATTTACAAGGGTACCTATTCTCCATGTCAAACTCATAGAACTCTCGAGGTTCGACATATAATCTTGTGCTAAAATATTTCTCTCTTACAACAACACCGGGCTCTCCACGGTGGTACACTGGGTCTTATCATACCCTTATACAACAACTCTTGTAACTGAGTCACTAACTCTTTCATTCCCACTATACCCTGAATACTCGGTATTCATTCTCATGTCATCCAAATCGATATCTGGTAGCTCATTAAAACCTTGTACAATCTCCCAAAACCATTGTAGTTCCCTTTTTATACTTCGTGTCTCTTTTCTTGGCGTCAACCATAAGAGCTAATTAAGCCTCGTATCTCTAGCGTAATAGTTTCTTAGTCTGAACTATATTCAAGAATCTCTGAATCTGCCTCCATTCTTTATTTATTACTCTCTCTCCCTTACAATCAGTCTGGGCTCCATTGGGTGTCAACCAACCCATTCTTATTATAATATCACTTCTCCCAACTTGAAAAGAATCAGGTCTATCAAAAGTGTCGACCTCATATTTCTAGTTCACAACCTGGATGTACCAGTCTTATGGGAAAATCCCTCGAATGGCTATTTCTACTTGTAATTACTCCCTTAGTGGCTCGGCCTTAAGGTTTAATTATCATGCAACTTCTTGATATACAATGATACATTAGCTCTGTCTAAATAGTATAGAAGGGCACCTGCTATTTAAAGGTCCTGACAGTGGGCTGCTGGTTGGAGGTAGCCCTGGTTGAAACCTACTGGCTTTCTTTTACTCTGTGTTCACAAACTCCGGAACAAACCTCAATAATTCGGAAAACTTGGCCTCATACTTGGTCACAGTCATGGTTTCTTGTTTTAACTCTTTAACTTTCATTTTCATCCGAGTCTCCATATATTTCCGAAAATTATTCCTCTAAAACAACACATGCTGCACCTCTCCCAAGTCACAATACCAGCTCCCTCTGACTCCATCGTCAGTACTTATCTTGCTAACCCAGAGGTAGTGTACATTCGTAAACAACTCCTCCAAAATCTCAATTCCACTATAGGGCATCTGTCTAACACCGTTGTCACTGGAGTTCACGGCACATCGCTATTCTTTTCACATATATCGATTGACACGCTTTCCATTATCATAATATCCTTGGGAGAATAAACCAATTTCATCGATATGTCACTAACATTCTATTCGTCTTAGGGATTCGCTCCTATCATAGGCGATTTCGTTGCGAATCTAATTCCTATCAGCGAATTTTTGACTTATTTGACCTGGTTGGCCTCCCCTTGAAATTCAATAAGGATAACAAAATTTATGGGGCTTTGAAAGATAGCTCCCATATCAAAGAAAATGTCACACACTGGTGATCATAAGGTTATGAGTTTTAAGGTAACCTTATTGGAGGTAAGAGAATTTTACCGAGAGATAAATATGATCATAAGAACTCAACGTTGTGTGCCTCAATTGAGACATTACTAAAGGTAATTAGCCTTCTTGTATTTCACAACTTACAAGTGATGGCGTCCCATCCGACTTCTATCACACAGACAGATAGTCCTTGTAGCCCCTATAAGTATAGGGTTGTTCGTCTCAGTGGAAGTTGAAAAGTATGAAAGCAATTCGATATCAATTTAATGATTATCGTCTTTAATATTTCTCAAAGGAACACCTTGGATTAAAATTGAACAGATTCCAAAGGTGCGGTTTTCCAAAGAAAATACAAAGAAAAGAATAACCAAAAAGATACTGGTACTTAACAAACAAGTGGTGATGTATCACCATAGGGTCATTCATTATTTGAATAAAAGTGAAAGCTTAAATAACATCATTTGACAGGGCTTCGAAAGCCTGAAAGTAGGCATTGTGATAGCCTCTGGCACAATTGAAACTGAATATGGTTTAACACAAGTGTTATAAAACAACTTCGAAGAGGGAATATACCCTTTACCAGAATTCTTTCCTGGAGAGAGATCAAGATAGATCATAGATTGGGGAAATATCCCACATAATTTGCAAATGGGGAGGGTACTACCAAGGTCTCTACGGATGCCTTTTATGTCGGCTCCTCTGATGGATATTCGTTCAATTCTAAAGCTTTTCCTTTCCACGCACCCTAAGTTGTTCGATACTTACGTCATTGCCGACTTATAATAGTCGCTAAGAATTCAACCATCAACATTTGCAATCGCAGGGGGTTTTATTCGACCCGGCGCAAACATCTTAAGTAAGCGTTCTGTTCTATAAGAAGACTTCGATACCGTTGTCGCCCATAGCAATGACAATTCCTCATGTCGACTGGGCAGTACTCCGGAAGATCGTTAGAATCTATAGGCTTAAATCCGGTCTCTATTTCAATCATCCTTATACCCAATATTCCTTCTCCCATATCAATCCCGTGCACTACATAGCTTAACACTTTGGCACAATAGCCTTTTCATTTAAGTCAATCCCAGAACTTCTCATTCCGTCTTGGTCCTTAAATATATTTCGCCTTACCGTCCAATCTCAACTTCATCATTTTATCTCTACAATCAATTATAGCAATCAGGGTCTGTCCACCAACCCATATAACGGCTATCTTACCCAATCCACAGGGTTCACTCTGATTTCCACTCTCTTTGGTGACATCCTCTGATAATCAGAAAGACAAGGTTTACCAAAATTTGCTGAATTTCTTTCCAAAATCAGGGAAATTTGATCGATCTATTTACCTACTAGTAATGCTCGGATCTGATTTCCGACCTTTCTGTTCTATCCTCATAATTCCTTCCTGGTTTCCTGAGGGTGGTAAATCTCGTTCTCGATTCCGCCTTAGCGTGCTTGTCTTACAATAACATTTGCATGGTACATATACCCAAAATTTTCCTTGAGATAATAAAATCCCTCAATGATGTAATAGACACTATTTCCAGTGGAATCGCTGGTCGTGAGGGATTGAAACCTCATAGCCAAAGCAATTCCTTTCACTATTCTAGGCAACTAAGTACTCTTAATCATTCGTGAAAATCTGAACATCTTGGTTCTTACGTATGCCGCCTCCTTATGGGCAACTATAACCGACTACGAGTAACAGGTTTCGTTCAAGTCGAATCAATCCACTGATACTGGCTGTATTGCCTCTACCTCTTCTGCTTTGGAGATTCTACTCCATTTTCTTTGTCATATCTCTTGATGAATCATGAACGATCCTTAAACTCTCGTCTCGTCACTTATTTGTCCCCTGGAAGGTTCGTCCGGTCTTATTATACGACCTCAAGTAACATACTACATCTTTATCAATCGGCACATTTTCTACAAGATTCTTCCCTTGACCCACTATGGGGTCTCCCTCTAGATCCTCCTATGGATCTTCCTTTATCGGGTCTCCGTCCATTTCAAGGAACGTATCATCAAATGCCTACTCGAAGGCCTCGGGATCTGGTATCTCAGAATCCCATCCATCTATAACTCATACGAATCGAGGTGACTAACCATGAAGTCCTAAGTACGGTTTCCCAAAAGAAGTCCCCACTCGGGCTTCATCTTAAACAGTCAGGGTCATGTCCTCTAACCCGACTACGAACTCAATTTGAGCTCTAGATGCTCTTATCATTATTAAGGGTATTGTAAGACTCGATCTCCTATCGTTTCTGAGGACTGTAACCTAACGCTCTGATACCATCTCTGTAACAGCCCCAAATTCGGGGTCAGGGATTTAGGGTTGTCACAATCCATGTACTCCTTGCCTTACCTGTATTACTCACACCATTCATAATTCACCTGCTCATGACCCCACAACATATGTCTCACACACACACACACACAGGTTAGAGTCTCATAAACGACACAATACAACAACTGCGGAATAAATAACTTTTATTACAATACCCAAATGTCTTTTGAATCTGTTACTGATACAATTTCTAAGTATTGTTACATTACCAGCTTAGCCTTCTGATGCTCACAATCCTCTAATACCATTCATGTCTATACATAAGTTGAATACCAAAGCCGTAGCCTGATTCGATTGGTTCGTACTACTCCCGGGATCACTGCTAGAAACTGTTTATGGGAACGCCTTGCGAGGTATGTGCCGTCCCATAGGCATCCTGCTTCGCTGCTATATAATATATATAAAATAATAGCAATAGTGAGCGATAGCTCAGCAAGGTAATGAAAGTATGGCATAATTCTGCCTTTTAATACAACCCAGAAATAAAGCGGGTATAAGACAGTAATTTGTCAAAATATCTCGATACTGAAATATTTCCGTATCGGAATGTATTCCAAAAATAGTACCATTGTGGTATTTCAAATATCATTTCATAATACTCTGCAACTTTCAATATTTATACTATGAACAAAGTTCTAGTATAGTATAAAAGATGAAATAACAAGATAACTCAGTATATCCTTTCTGTAAAATATCTGCTATATAAAATATAAGCAGACTATCAACATATACTTGAAAGATGAAGTTATAAGGAAAATTCAAATATCATCTTTTTCATAAAATCAAATACCTTTTTGTGATCTCATATACTTTCTGGTAAACTCATATACTGAAATAAACTGGAATACTCTTAAGTAAACTTTCTCTTTCTGAAAACTTGCATAGAACTGAATGACTGGAATAACTTTCTTTTCTGAAAACTTGCATAAAACTGAGTAACTGGAATGATTTCTCTTTCTCTGAAAACTTGCACAAAATGTGCTCTTTCATGAATAGTGAACTGTAGATGGAGATGCTAGGCGCCGAGGATACCCCTGCGATGATCAGTTGCAAGCTGTATCCCCCTGCTGTTTTTCTACGTAGAAGGGAAGATAATCAGTCTCACACCGACTTACCTCCCCGCCAATCTGTTGTAGGCAGGAAGAACAGACCCGTTCATAGACGGTCGATTCTGTTACTCTCCACTTATCCTACGGTTGGGCACTGATAATCATCTATGGGAAGAACAGACCCGTTCACCAGTCCGTCGGCCATATTGTAATTCCCTTAGGGGACCGGCGCTACTCTGTCCCTTACATATCTCCAAGTTCAAGTAAATCCATAACACTGAAACATAAAGTTCCTTTCCCTTTTTCCCCAAGTATACAACTCCACAAAGTAGTCGTATCTGGTTGGAAAGGAAATTCACTCATATTTCCCAGGATGATGCCTGTTAATGGATATCGACTTGTTCCATGAATTTACCCCTCGATCGTTGAGGTGGTAACACAATATTTGACTTGCAGCAATTACATTGTTCCGAAAAATATCTGTCCCCTGACAGTTTTTGAATTGAGAGTTTAAAAAGAGTAGTAGTCACTTAAATCAGGTTTCCCATATTTTTGATAGTTGAGCGAGCATTTAAATCCCCTTTAAAAGACAGATTTAAATGGAAAAACATTCTTTTGGGAACCTCTTTTTGATTTGAAAATAATTAATAATATTTATTAAATAAGTAACCTTAAACGAATATTTGAATTAATATTTATTAAATAATTGAGCCTCAAATGAATATTCAAATGAATATTCATTAATTAATAAATTTCAAATGAATATTCGAAAATAATATTCATTAAATAATTAATCTCAAATGAATATCCAAAAGTAATATTCATTAAATAAATAATCAATCCTCGAATGAATATTTAAAGGTAATATTCATTAAACAATTAAATAACTTTCAAATGAATATTCAAACATACTATTCATTACATAATCCCTAGATGAATATGTACGATAATATTCTTAAAGTCAATATCCTCAAATGAATATAAATGATATTCTGTAAGTCGATAATCCTCAAATGAATATTAATAAATAATATTCTTAAAATGAATATTAATAAATAATATTATTAAAGTCAATAATCCTCAAATGCATATTCATAAATAATATTCCTTAAATAAAAGAATTAACCCTCGAATAACAGTTACCCGATATCTTTATCGGAAAATAACCTTTATCATATACAAAATATAATCACATGTGACCTTTCAAGAAAATCACACGCCCTTACCCTAGGGCAAATATAAAACTCTGGCTTATAGCTGATATCTCATATCTAACTTATAAGCCCCAACTTCAAGTCATAACCTCAAGTATTGCTATACATAGCAAATCGAAAACAAGTATGCAATTTATATATATCGCAATCGCATATCATAATTGAAAACAGTTATTATCACAACAACAGTAATATAGGTTTTGAAAATTTGCCTGATGCTCGAGAAGTGATAGGGGTTCGCGGCGATGTCGGACAATCTAGACAAAGTCAAAGAAAACGCACGATCAATCCCCTAGATAATCCACTTGTACTCAATGCTTAAACACGTAAGCGAAACACAACCAAGGAATTACTAGCTCGTATAGGCTCATACTAAGTCCATGTTTAATCGACAATTACTTAAGTCGTAGGTTTAGTCCGAAATCGATCCTCGAATACAAGTTATACTTAACCATTTACAACATCGGTTTCTAAGTCATGTTTTCAGTGGTTTTAACTTGCGCGACCTCGACTAAAACATTTTTATAAAATCGAAAAATAATCTTTTTAATCCGAATCATTTTCGTGAGCATTCCTAACTGTCTCTAGTATTATTCCTCAAAGTTTCACATTTTAATATGGCTTGTAAGTGGTCTAATTATAGCCTCAAAGTGGCTGACCAGAGAGGGGTTGTTCCTCCGAACGACGTTTACTAAAACTCACTTTTCTCTTAAACCGTAAATCGTAACGACATGATTCTTGCTCTCACGTAAACTAGAAACAAATATCTACAGACCCATGTTCATCATTGAACCAAAAGAGGCAGTTAAGTTTTCGGATTCTAGGCAGTTTTTAGAGTTAACGAGAATCGGGCATTACGACGGCTTAAAACTTAACGTTTTCCATTTTCAAAACACAACCAAATCAATACCAAACAATCCCAAACTCACCACCCACCTTATACTCCCTCCACTCAGTCAAATTCTCCATAAATATTCAAAACAAATTCATAACCCATCCTCCAAATTCAACCAACAATTCATCTAATCACTTAATCATGATCTTAACTTTACATAAATATCAAAACCACCTCAAAACTCATATAACAAAAAGGGGCAGAGGTTTTTATACCTTCTCCAAGCTTGCTTGCTGCTATATTCCTTATGTAACCTTAGATCCTTGCTTAATACAACCTTTGGAAGCCACAAACTCAATATCCAAAAACAAAACAAAATACAAGTTACTATTCAACATCACTTTTTAAAGTCCATATAAAATCGAAAAACAAGAGTTTGGTTCTCAACCTTTTACCACACCTTCTACTCTTCAAGGGCTTTCTTTTGAGTCCTACCTCATCACCAGGGGATGCTTGAAGCTCGACTTATTGGCTATCCAAGGTGAGTGGTCGAAACTGGAAAAGCAGGACAGTTTCTGTTCTCCGACTTGGGGAAGCGATTTGACTAGGCTACACTCCTTTGTTGGCCATGAAATTTTGAACGAATGTTACCCATGGAGTGGACAAGCGGTGGTTAAAATTTGGTGATTTTATCATGAGTAGATATGAAGTTAGGAATTTTTATTCATTACTTGGTCTTGCTGGGCAGAAATCTGGAAAATGAGAGAGAGAACTTTTCTCTTGCTTTTCTTCTTTTCTTTTTCTTTGTTTTGATTAATAATGATAAGAATGCTGATATTTTTGTATTAGAAAGTGTTGAGTCATCACCTTGATGTCTTCTTCTTGCGACACTTGTCAAACATGTACTGGTTGAGATAAAGTAACTTTACTGGTTTGCTTTACTGATTCGTTTCTTTTCACATGGATGATCCAAATGTTGCATCCCTCGAATTAATCTTGTTACATGTTACTTCCATGTCTATATTTAATCCTGTAATTGTCACCTTGTTCCTCTTGAAACGATTCGAAATATTTTCCAAAATGAGCGAATAAAACTTTACGCGATTCTCGCAGTGAATAGTAACTATTCACTATTCATTCCAATAATCGAATCCTTAAATCGACTTTAATAAACTAATAAATTCCAAAATATTAAATCCTCAAATCCTCAATTTTAATATCTCATTTCTTGAATATAATAATATATAATTCGCTGCCCGGTCAAATACTTCATCAAAATAAAATTTGGAATTTCTGAATTCCGATCGTCTTTGCATTCACTTATTTACTCCGTAGATCACTAATATGACTTCGGAATATCCACACCACGTCTCGTACATAGGTGGCATGAAAAACTTGGTTAATCCTCAAAATCACTATTCATCCACCAAATTCATTATTCACTATTGTACTTTATCATAATAAGAAAAATTTTAAATTTTACCAAAAATTCGGGTTATTACACAGAAGATTGAGAGACACTAAGAAAGTTCCCTCATTATGAGTGTAAACATAGATCTTCAACTCCTCTCTAACTCTGTCATATCCAGTTGTGATCCTTGAAATCTCTGCATGAAGAGATTTCATATATACTGTGTTGTCTGGATTGACCTTCTTGTATCTTTCCAACATCCCAAGAAACTTTGCATCATTGTTAGTTCCTTCTTGATGTGCAAACATCTCTCTAGCCTTGTCCCATTCTTCTCCTTGCTTCAACCTCACATACAATTTTCTCTCATTGACCTTCAGATTGTGAAGCCTTTGCTTTTCTTGTTGTTCAGCTTTTTGAATGACAAGATGCTTAGAAATGATGTCAGATACCTTTACATTCTCCTCCTCTCTTCTTTTCAGATCAGCCTTCTGTCTCACTAACTCGGCTTCAAAGACAGGATCAACATTTGACTCTTCTTCCCAGTCAGCATAATCAGCTTCTTCTTCAACCTCCACATTACCAAAGATATCTTCAGGGGCTTCTTCAGATTCTACATAGTCAAAATCTCCGTGTTCACCTTGATAATAGTCAACATCAGAAAAGGTTAACTTCTACTGTAACAATGGTAGGCACTGTTTCAAAGTCAAAATTAAAGTGCTCTCCTTGCATAGTGTCCTGAGTGTCGTCTATTTGGTTATCTTCTCCCATTATGAGTAATGGGAGAGTGCTTGACTCAGTACAAGATGCCTTGGCCCGATGGCGAATTTCAATAGATTCATCCTGTTGAGAGGATGTCTCTAGAGACTGTTTAGTGGCCATATCAATGTCCATATCCTTTTGAGAGGATACAGATGGGCTTACAGTTGCCTCCCTATAGGTTCTTCTTTTCTTTAAGGGTGGAGACAGAGCTGTGGGAACACTCATTGCAGCTATATCACTAACTCTTCTTGAACTGGTTTGAACATTAGGCTCAGGTTGTGTATCAGGAGTGTTTGACTCTCTGTTTGGCTCTATGAGCTGGGTGAGAGACTGTGGTTCTACAATCTCCGGGTCAGCCCTAACAACCACTTGGGTTCCAATTGAAGTACCAGAAGAAGAACCAGGGTTAGGAATAACTACCTGTAGTGGAACTGGATGTGGCTCAGGAACTTGTTCACCAAAGATAGGAAGATTAAAGAATTGACTCATCAATGGTGAAACAAGAACAAGGATGTTGAGGAATTTGGATGAGACATCAAGTCTCACTACGCCATAAATGGCCTTCTGCAACCCTTGAAAATCGTTGCCGGAAGTTCAAAATTTGTTGGCATAGCCTCAAAAATCTCAAAGGCAACACTTTTTCACTGTTAGTTTTTTCCCCGTTGCCTTTGGGGTCAACGCCAACACTTTTCTAGCTATGCCAACAGATTAAAATATGTTGCAGTAGAGTAGGTCTTACTCAAAAAAATTTGGGCTCCACATGGGGACCCCACAATCTGGTGGACCCACGAGTGGGCCCCACTTATATATATATATATATATATATATTACAATTTATATATATTTAATAAGATATTATCCATATGTATATTTTATATTTATTTTCCACAATAATAAATGTAGTAGATTGGTTAAAATTTTTTTTTTTTCATTTCACTAAATATAATCAACAATGACATTACAAAATTCATAATCCTCAATTCTAAAACAAAAAAATAACATCAAAGGAAGGTTTACAAGCTTCTAAAAGATCCTTACTTATGGAAAAAAAATCTATAGAAAAATACTTAATCTATAAAAATTTCGGAATCAAAGAAAACTAAGACAAGCTGCTAGTTCTGAAGCTCTTGGTTTGAATAGTACATGTGCTGCAAGGTCTGATTCATTCTCTCATGTACAACCACAAATTTTTCCAGCAGCTTTGACATCTCCAGTTTCTGTATCTGCTATAAACATCAGTGAAAAAAATAAAATGTGGCATTACAAGGATCCACAGAAAAAAGTTCAAGGCCCATTTTCTATGGTTTAGTTACGTAAATGGAGCAATACTGGATACTTTCCTACTGATCTCATAATATGGAGTAGTTCTGGAAATAAAGACAATTATTTGCTTTTGACTGATTCATTGGAAGGAAAGTTCATTCCTGCATCGAGGAATTGGGTTGTAGCTTCAGTTGAGGTCCCAGTACTTTCTGCGGACAAGGCGAATCCTAATTATAGTGGAAGGAACAACTGGGTAAACCTACCTTCGTCCACTCCCAAACAAAGTTCTGCTAGAGAATGTCCTCCTACTGCTGATGTTTCCTTACTTGGCAGCATCAATTTGCATTCACCTGCTGCAGCAACCCCAGATAGCACTAGAAGCATCGATTTGCATTCACAAGCTGATGCAACTGACTCTTGACAAAAGCAGTTTGTTTTTCATATTCACGAACAACACTACAGCCAAAAGATTAACAAATATAATTGCCCATATACAAAAACGAAACTAGAAGCAACGAAATAAAATAAAACTAAATGTTCTTTCCTGACGTCCCTAATTTTAAGAAGCATGCATGTATTAATGACTACAAAGTTTCTAACATACATCAAAAACCTGAAACATTTGCAAACTATTAGATGGTACACTAGCATAAAATAGAACACTACACCAAGTAACCAACTATAGTACTAGACAAAAACAATATACCTTTTCACAGTGTCTGCACTACAGGTCAAAGCTAAGATTGGAAGCAGCGGCCTTTGTGTTTACTTTTGTATTTTTTCCAGTAACTACCCAGCTAATAAAGCTTCTAAAGTAAATAAATAAGATTAAAAAAATCAGTACAATTATATTGGGGCAATAATATGCACACAAACAGGTCAACCCAACAACATATATTGAACTTTAGTCAAAACCTTGAATTGTCTTCGTCTGGCATACGGCACGAATGCCTCCACAGCAGCTATGGCCAACTACTAAAATATTTTCAACCTGCAGAAAATTGTAATGCACTTAATTTGGATGAAAGAATAGTTTAAAGTTTACAAATGGTATCTAACATGAGACCCATCCAAGATTTGATAGTATGGAATGTAGAAGTCAGCTAAAGTATTGATGTACTCTGTATTAATTTGTGTCGCAAACTAGTTTAGCTTGTGTGTATTCCTGATAGCCATCATGTGTTATCTAAAATGCATATCAATTTCCTTGAAAAATACTAAATTCTATATTCACTAGTCTTTGCAAATAGATTTTTTTCCCTCTCCAGGCCCATCTATCTTAACATAATGACCAGTTAAAGGTATTAACTTTTATCATAGATTTTGCACTTTGGAGTGATACGTTCTAATAAGTTTATATTTTTTAAAGAGGTTTACTAAAAATAGTAATTTATGAATTTTATTAGGTTACTATAGTACCAAATGCCTAACATACAACTACAGAAGGTTCCTTTCTTTCTTCTCCTTTAATTAATCACCCTAAGGGGAGGGGATGGTGAGGGTCAAATTCTATACTTATTCCGCACTGAGAGTAGTTGCTACAGCTGGACTGTCACCTTTCAGATCCTCAAAAAAGGTCCTCGTTTCAATTATGAAGACAATAAGAGAAATTGAAGTAGATACAGCTGCATACGAAGAGTTTTTAAGATATAAAAATTCAAAAATACAACCAAATAGATGATGTTTTCTGCTAAATCTATGATTAAAATTAGGCACTGAAATCATGCTAAAGAGAAAGCAGATAAAGGTTATCAGTACCTCGAAAGGGGGAACCAGATTTGCGACATTACGAACCACAAAAGCATCTCCGGGTTGAAATCCTAGGATGTTGAATGGACATACCCTTGAATCTGCACAAGCAATAACAAGGACCTGTTCTTGATATTGTCAGTTAACAAAATACTACTATTAAGTATTGCAAAATGCCAGCTGTTAAATTTGAATTCCTGATTAGTAGATAAAAAACATGTGTGCGTTTAGTGAGCTATTAAACCATGTTGGATAAACATCATTACCTTCGGGGCTTGACACCTTCTTGGTGTCTGCAAGCCCTTGAGTCACCCGTGAGGGATCCATTGATGCCTTCAAGCTTAGAGCTGGATTGTTTCTGTGAAAAAAAAAGAGACAAATATGAGTATGTGAAGTAGTAAATTTAAGAAATTGATCATAAATCATGAAAAGCATTTTTATCTTTAAGTCTATTTGAAGGTAGCTTGGATGCATAAAGTACTAAATAGTATGTATTCAGCGAACTAGGAGTTGCACTAGATAAAATTTACACAGCAATAAAGTTAACAAATTAGGCTGCATCAGTAGTAAAATCTTGTATCTGTCAGTTATTATCATGCATCTATGATTCTATGATTCAGTACAGCAAGATAATAAAGTGAGACTAGTTTAATAAAGCCTTTAGTTGAAACACATTTATAGTACAGGGAAGTACATAAGAGAATATAGTAAAAATCGTGTTTGAAACAATCTGTGTCAAAATCAGGAACAAAAACAAAAACAAGTGATGATTGTAACATCAACTTAATTGTCTCAATCATTTCTGCAAACACCTTCTATTCAAAATTAATCCACAAATCACACAGTGAGTTCCAAATTGAAACCCCTAAATTACCTGAAAATTCAAACTAAAATACAAAGTAAAAAAACCCAAATTGAAGAAAAATATTTCTTGAACCGAATTGAAAATGACAGAGAGCTAAAATACCTAAGATCGAGGATCAAATCCAAAAATCCCTATATTTAAGGGCAATAACTGAAACAAAGACAAATTGAGAGAGAAGAGAGAATATACATGCATACACATAAGTAGACACATACAAAACCTCAATTAACAACACAAATTAACAAAAACATATAACAAATTAAAATGAAGGAGCAAAATATCATAAACTTGAACCCCTAATTTATAAGCCCCCCGTATTAGGTCTTACCCTTAAATCAAAACCCTAATCTCCAAGCCCCTTACTCTTGAACCCCTAATTGAAATCGAAGCCCCTGAACCTAATTGAAGTAGTTGCGCACCGGAGAGAATGAGAGTTTTGAGACAATATGAGAGAGAGAGAATTTGTTTTTGTTTACAAAATTTTGGCAAGGCGGTAGTTTTGCAGCTGGCTACTTTCTCCAAATGTGTTACTCACCTGTTTTTATTTCTTCTTTTTTCATACTTTCTTTATTCTAAAATTATTAAAAAAACACTACTTTCATTAAAATATCATCGTTAACTCCTATTTCAAATTAATAATTTTAATAAATTAAATAATTTGCTTTTACAAATTTTGCTACTTTTTATTTTTTATTTTTTATTAAAAATATAAATTTATATTCTAATAAACAACTAAAGTTTGTGGTTTACATTAATAAAAAAATTAATATAAATTTTAATAACAAGTAATCATTGAAGCATTTATTACCTCTTTAAATTTTAGCACAAAAGTTACATTACTTTTTTTTAAATGATTACTTGATTTAATGTTTTTATTTATAATGCATGTAGGGCAACACTTGATCATATCTACGCTAACACCCAGTTTCGAGTGTTGTAGTAGACGATATCAACATGGCTATTACAACAGTTTTATGTGGCAACACTCTGCAAAACTGGGTGTAGAATTTGATGTCTGTGGTTGGAGAGGTTTCAAATCTAGCTTCCCTAAACAGTTCTACCTGCTCAGCAGTGAGAAGATGATTAATGATAAGAGTGAGAAAGCGAGGGTACCAACACTTCACTTTCACATGATTATCAGAATCTCTCCTAGAGTGAGCAAGCCTGTTAAGCATAATGTTCCACATAATTTCAGCAAAATTTAACCTACGACCAAACACTATAGCATAAGCAATATACTGATTAAGACCGGTAATGCAATGAAAATTTGTTTTTGTGCAGTTACCAAATACTCTTGCTAAAGTATCAAAGAACAGATCCCAGTCCCTTACAACAAAGCTCTTAGATAATTTGACCATTTGAAAGGGACGCTGATAATGAATATTCACAAAGAACTGTGATAACTCATCATCAGTGGGTAAGGGATCAAACCTGTCCTTTGGAAAATGTAAAACATCACAAAATAACTCAAAAGTGATTGTATATTGCTGATTTAAAATATTGAAAGTAAAAGATTTTGAATCTTCAGCAATAACAACACTTGAACACAACATCCTTAAACGATCAATTTTAAGAAGTGCATTGGCACAAATAGCATGACTGACACAAGTCTCGCTATTTAAAAATTGAATCCATGGTCTAAAACGTTCCACTTAGATGGATCAAAATACCAAACATAATTATTTAAAACGAGTTCAAAATTAGGATCCATTTAGATAAAACACGAAATTTTAATCAATTTAAAATAAAATTAAAATTTTAGGGATTTTTAGAATTAATTAAAATTAATTAAAATCCACAAAATTTAAATTTTACCAAAATTAATCAAATTTAAAATTTTGATCCTAAAATTCGAACTAAAACTTTTGAAATGCAAACTAACTTGGGTAACTGAATCTTAAGATCACACACACACAGTTCAAAATACACTACAGTTATACTACCACACAAACACAAGGATCAGTAAAACACAAGGAAACTACTCAGCAAATCAAGAACACTTAAGTCGAAAAAAAATAAAAAATTAAACAGCACTTTGACTTAAATGGTTTGATTTTGAAAGAACAATATGCTTTGCTAAGTAAATACTTGAGCAATACTGATTATGATCAAGGATTGTTTCTGCAGAAGAGATAGAATTCGAAAGGGGGTTTTTGAAAAAAAAAACTGTTAAGGCAAAAGTGAAATAAGAAGAAACGTATGTACTGTGTATGTATATATATATATATTAGAATAAAAAAATAAACTAAAAAAAAAAGGAAGACTGAAAGTTTAAAGTTTTTTAAAAAAAAAAAAAAAAAATTGTATTCCTAGATACAAATTAGATAGTCTTCCGGAAAATCAATAAAAGAAAAACAGAAATTAAATCTATTAATTCTAAGTCTTTCCGATAGTCTTCCTAGTTCAAAAACTGGGAAGACTTAGGAAAAGACTTAAAATAAAATAGAAAATACTAAAAATAATATAGAAAAATTCATTGTCTTCCCGGTAGTCTTCCTAGTATAAAACTGGGAAGACTTAGGAAAACTTATAATTTACATAAAATATTTACAGAAAAAAGAATAAAAACTATAAAAATGCATGAAAAATATATAAAAGCCTAGAAAAATTCACAGAAAATTCCATAAATCCTAGAAAAATATGCAGAATTATATATAAGTGCATAAAAATAACATAAACTTGCAAAAATATTTAAACAACAATATTTACAATCTGAAAAATAACTAAATAATTCTAAATAAATATATTTTCAATAAAAATACATTTCTCCACTTAAAAAATATGAGAAAAATATTTTTAAAGAAAATAAAATATTCAGAACTATTTAAATTTACAAGCATGTAATATTAAATGAGAATTAGCAATAAAAATCATTTAAATGACAAGAGAAAATGAATTTTTGAAAGAACAAACATGACAAATATATTGTTAATCACTAAGACTGTTTAACATACCCAATTTACCAACTAACTTGATAAATGTGGATTCGTCAACAGATTTAGTGAATATATCTGCAGTCTGTTCTTCTGTGGGTACAAAGTGTAACTCCACAGTTCCATTCATGACATGCTCTCTGATAAAATGATACCTGATATCAATGTGCTTCGTTCTCGAGTGTTGCACAGGGTTGTTGGAGATTGCTATGGCACTTGTATTATCACACAAAATGGGAATTTTGTCTAATGCAAAGCCATAGTCCTTCAGTTGATTCCTTATCAATAGGATTTGAGCACAACAGCTTCGAGCAGCAATATATTCAGCTTCTGTTGTTGAATTGGAAACTGTTTGTTGTTTCTTGCTATACCAGGAAATCAATCTACCTCCTAGGAATTGACAACTCCTAGAGGTACTCTTTCTATCCAAAACACTACCTGCATAATCAGAATCTGTATATCCAACAAGCTTAAAACCAGAATCTTTAGGGTACCAGATACCTAAATTAGGTGTACCCTTAAGATATCTCAAGATTCTTTTAACAGCAACGAGATGTAAATCTCTAGGGTCCGCTTGGAACCTTGCACACAAGCATGTAGCATACATAATATCTGGTCTACTAGCAGTAAGATAGAGTAAGGAGCCAATCATACCTCTGTAGCTTGTAATATCTACCTTGATAGAATTATCACAAGCTCCCAGTTTGACTGCTGTTGAAGATGGAGTCCTTGCTGATGCTGAATCCTCCATGTGATACTTCTTGAGGAGTTCTTTGAGATACTTAGATTGTCAAATAAATATACCATTTGACCTTTGACTTACTTGCAATCCAAGAAAGAACTTCAGCTCACCCATCATACTCATTTCAAACATACTCTGCATTAACTCAGCAAATCTCTTAAAGAGATCATCATTAGTTGACCCAAATATGATGTCATCCACATAGACTTGGACTAATATCATATCACTTTTGTGTTTCTTTGAAAAAGAGTTTTGTCTATGATACCTTTAACAAAACCATTTTCTAAAAGAAAACCAGATAGAGTGTCATACCATTTTCTTGGGGCTTGTTTGAGACCATAGATAGCCTTGAAGAGAAAGTACACAAAGTCCAGCAACTCCTGATTTTCAAAGCAGGGGGTTGTTCCACATAAACTTCTTCATCAAGCTCACCATTCAGGAATGCACTCTTAACATCCATTTGATAGACTTTAAAATTAGAGTAAGCTGCAAATGGTAAGAACATCCTGATGGCCTCAAGTCTAGCCACTGGTGCATAGGTTTCATCATAATCAATGCCTTCAGCTTGTGCAGTAGCTGAAGTGGTTCAGTTATTGATGATGTGTCAGTGCCCTTGTGAGAAGCTTTCTTTGACTTTCCTTTCTGACATTCCTCACACAGTCCTTCCTGTGTAAATTCCATCTGAGGCAAACCTCTAACCAATTCCCTCTTAACTATAGAGTTCATGGTTTTGAAGTTAAGGTGAGACATCTTCTTGTGCCATAGCCAACTTTCATCTGATGAAGCTTTAGCATAAAAACAATTAACTTCATCTTTGGATCCCGAGTGCAGATCAGCTATGAACAAGTCACCTTTCCTTACTCCTTGAAGAGCAGGCTGTCCATTCTTCTTGTGAAGGATCTGACACTTCTCTCTTTCAAAGGAAACAACATATCCTCTATCACGGAAATGACTGATGCTGAGAAGATTGAACCTCAGACCTTCCACAAATGATACATCTTCAATGATAACATTTCCATACTTCAAACAGCCATATCCTTTCGTAATACCCTTGTTGTTATCTCCAAAGGTAACTACTGGGCCAGCTTTCTCAACCAAATCTGATAACAGGGCTCTATCTCCGGCCATATGCCTTGAACAACCACTGTCAAGAATCCACATAACACGGTTTACCTGTTTAACTCCCTGCAATATCAAATTGATTAGTCCTTCCTCGGAACCCAAACTTGATTGGGTCCGGCATACTTAAAGAACTGGCCTTTGTCGGGCAAAACAACATCTTTAACCTTAACTACATAAACCTCTTTAACAAAAGAGCATTTCCATTTATAGCCAGCCTTAACACATTTCTGAGTAGGCTTAGGGATAAATGGATCCACTCTAGTCTTCAGAGGACTAGTAGTCTTAGCTCTAACATGCTTCTTATTGTTAACATGTTGACGTGGAGCAGTCTTATTATCAGATACATGCTTACTATTAAAATAAGCATACATAACATTGAAAGCACAAGACATGCATTTAACCACACCACATGCTTTATGAGAAAGATTAATAGCAGGCATGTTGGTTCTACAGTTGTTTTGATCCAACTTATGGATATCTGATTTAGTCTCTGTTATTGAAACAACTTTGACTGGTTTTTCAGATACAGGCGTGTTGGACTGTTCAACTTCAAAAGCAAGATCTTCTTCACGAATCTCCTCTACAATGATGATAGAGTATTCATTCAGAGTATCTGCTTGGGACTTTCTAAAGAAAGGTTTATCAATACCCTTAAGCACATCAGGAATACCCCTTTCTTCAGGACTAACTCTATTAGGGGTATTTATGCTTAATTTACCAATAGACTCATTATAGTCATACCCTATTCCTACGGTCTGACTAATACTTTGTTTATTGATAATTTCTTTAGCAGTCTTACAAGAGTTGAAATAGGCATTAGCTTTGGTCTTAAGCTCACTAATCTGATCCTTGAGAATGGTTTCCAGTTAAATATAACATTTAACCCTATTCTCAAGAAATGCTATTTTCTCAGTAAGTTCATCCTGATTAACATGCACAAGTTTTAATTCTTTTATCTCCTTTTCAAGATCTGTGTTCAAAAGAATTATTCTATCATTTTCAGTGCGTGCACAAGAAATAGTACCACTAAGATGACGAATCATTTCAGTGTCAGTGAACTTTACCTCTGAGATGTATGCAGATGAAGTGCTTGCCTCTTTAGCCACTAAAGCAAGGTTCCCAATCTCACCTGCTTCTTCATCACTGTCAGTGTCATCCCAACTCTTTCCTCCAGCAACATAAACTTTCCCAATCTTGTTCTTCTTGCTAGAATCAAATGTGTTTCTTGTCACTTGCTTTGGCTTTTTGCATTCAGTAGCAAAGTGACCCAACTCATTGCAATTGTAGCATCTGATTGTGCTCCTATCCACAGTTCCAGTTTTGTAGCCACCCCTTGTGCTACTTGAAGAGGAAGATCCACCTCTCTGAAATCTGGGCCTGAACTTAAGATTGGGATTCCTTTTGAATCTGAACTTCCCAAACTTCCTGACTATCAAAGCCAAATCACCATCCTCCAGCTGATCAAGTTCCTCTAAAGAATAGAAGTCACCACCAGATTGATCAATGGATGTTAATCCATATTCAGCATCAATAACATTCATGTTAGAACTGAAAGGTTGAACAGCCTTCACTTCCAGTTTCTGTGGGACTTCAGCAGCCAATGCAGTAGAAGTACTAACTATCCTCCCAGTTCCATATAACTCATCATGTTGAATCTGCTCCAGCTCATAGGTCTTCAGAACACCATACAATCTTTCCAAAACAATCTCTCCCAGATCTCTTGCTTCTCTAATGGCAGATATTCTGTGCTCCAAATGACGTGGAAGTTTAAGTAGGAACTTCTTGTTAATTTCCTTGATAGTGTAGCGCTTCCCATTGAGATTCAGATCATTGATTAATTTGTTGTATCTCTCAAAAACCTCAGAGATACCTTCACCAGGGTTTGATATGAAATGCTCATATTGAGAGGTGAGAATTTCCAGCTTATTCTCTCTAACTTCCTCTGTCCCCTCATTGATTATCTCTATAGTTTCCCAAATGTGTTTGGCAGTATCACAATTTAGGACATGATTATGTATGATAGGATCAAGACAATCAACAAGGATCAACTGTAGACAGGCATCCAAGGTAACATCCTCTTTTTCATCAGGAGTGTAGTCCTTGGGATCCTTAGGGTACATCCTAGCAGCCCTAGTAACAATCTGATTCTCTATAAGTTCTCCCTCAATAATCATAGGGACTTTGGGACCATTCTTCAGCACATCAAAGTATTTAGGATTAGCAACTTTAAGAAATAGGAGCATTTTCTTCTTCCACATAGGATAATGCCCCTTGCTGAACATTGGGATTTTGACTGCACCCACTTTCTGTGTAGTAGACATCTTTTGAGATTTTTAGGAATAATAAAAATTTCAGAGTTTAAGAAAAAAAATCTCAAAACAATTGGATCTTTGATTTGTATATCAATCAAAAGGCTCTGATGCCAATTGTTAGGTCCTTATAAGTTTGTAGAAGGGGGGTTGAATACAAACTATACCGTTTAATCGAATTTGTCCTTTTAAAGATTTAATTGTTTAGAACAAATTAGTGCGGAATAAAACTGAAACAATATTCAAGTTAAATAAAACTCTATTAAACTTGAAGGGTGTTACAATTCTGATCACTGATTACAAAGAACTTGATAAAACAAACGTAGAATAAATTCGACGTGAATTTATCTATTTTTGTAATAAAAAAGATCGAATACTAAAAAGCAGTACAAGAAAATCAGTCCTCATGAATTTAATGTTAAGAACTAAACAAGAATTAATTCTCTGGCCGGAATTTAAGGCTTTGCAGTTGAAGAAGTAATGAAGAAGAATGTAATGTTAAGTTGCTGTCTTTACTTCTTTTGTTCTGTCTGTGTAATGTCATGTCTTCAAGTCCACTGCCTTGTATTTATCATTGCTTTTCTTTTAGTAAACCCACGTGCAATTCAATTAGCAGAATAGGAATTGCACTAGGAAGACTAGCAGAAAAACAATCACTTTTTCCTTAGAAGACTCTCAGGAATACAGTGATTGCAAAGGGAAGACAACCAGGAAGACTAGGGTTTCGCCTAGGAAGACTTTCGGGAAGACTCACTTGTGAGTCTTCCTAGTTTAATAAACTGAGTCTTCCTAGTTCAATCCTAAGTCTTCCTAGTTCATTTTCATTCTAATTTAAATAATTAATTAAATAAATTATGTATTAAATTAATTCTTTACAGAATTAAATTAATAAATAATATACTTAATAATATTAATTATTTATAAGAGAATAAATAGAATTAGTTGACTTCTTAAACAATTCCAGAATCACTTAAAACTTATATAAATAACAAACACAATAGTACTTTGACACTCGATGCACTGTCTGGTTCATGAGTGACTAACGACAATGTATGTTCTTTATCTGTTTGACTTTAAGTAGTGATTCACTTCCTTCTCATTCAAGAACTCCGTAATGAGTATCTTTTTCTGTCACCACTTGAAATCTCCGTCACTTTAATAAATCCACTGAGCTTGAATACTTCATTGAGGCTTGATCAATAAATTGAGCTTCTTTCAATGTAGACTCACTTCAAGTCTGTAGATGACTTTAATCTTCATTCTTTGACAGATATATTCTTCTAAGATTCCTGTGACAATTTGAATTATTACTTACTTATTACAGACTTGTTTAATGTTGAGTTAATTCCTCGATGTAAACAAATAGGCTAAAACATATGCCTTTCAGATCCTACACTTAAAGTTGGAACAAGAATCCATCAACGCTACAACATAGTTGAGGTGAATTGTAGAAAAAGATTGAATGTCTATGATCCATTTATTTTAGCGATGCAAGCTATGCAAGTTTACTTCAGGAATTATCCTAGTCTTAAACGGGACAAGATAGATTGGTTGGTTGCATGTAAAGTGAAAGCTCGTCCACTTGTTGAAATGCCTCAAATCACTGAATCACGTGACTGTGATGCCTTTCAAGATGATGCTCCCGAGCATTTAAATATGATTATTACAAATGATATTCCTACACGTTTAAATGATTTTAAAGGAACATCGATAGATTTAGATGATGATGAAGAATGTTCGGAAGAAGAAACACCAATTGATTCCGACGAAGAAGAATCTTCAAAAACAGATGATAGTGATGAGCATGATTATGAGTCCGACCAATGATTAGGTAATAATTTATACATGTTCTATTAAGACATTTTTTATTTTCAATAATATATAACTCTGATTACTTATAATTAAATTTTTTTAAAAGATATCTTATTGTAACATTATTAAATTGTTAGAAATATACGTATGATACCCTGAAAATTGGAAAAATGTGCGGTTAAGTGGAAAAAAAGAGCGGCCAAGTCAAATAAAAGGGTGCCTATTGTGAAAAAAGAGATAAAATTGGGTTAGGGTTTTTCATTCTTACAATCACTGTCTTTCTCACTCTCAAAGCGGCTACTGTCTCCGTCTCTCTGAAGATCAAATATGTGGTATATTCTCCAGAGTCACTGTTGTATATATCAATTTTGTGTCTATCTATATATGATGCATTTTTATTATTCTCAATTTATTTTACGACATCTGTATATTTCAATTTGTGTATCTCTTTATCTATGATAATCCTAGTATCGGTCTTTTAGTATATTATTAGAGAGGTTTAATGTTTGATTGCACGATTATATAATTAGTACAAAGCTCCCTTTGTTAGAAATCTCCATTTGTTACAAAGCTCCTTTGGTTCCTTTGTTTTCCAATCAGTGTTGAGTATTTAAGTGGTTCTTGTTTTATTCTTCCCACTTGCTCTGTTTTTCATTTATATATTTGAAAGCACTAGTGAGTCTTATCTATGTGTTTGAGTATGCCAATAAGTCACTCTCTATACATTGTTAGTATCTCCGCTCATTTTTACTTTGATGATATATAACTTATCTAAAATTCTCTTTACAACCCACACCTGGCCAAACACTACCACCAACACCTGATCAAACACTACCACCTGTTAGTATTAGTACTCTAGAGACAATACTTTTATGTTTTAAATAAAACATTTTATTATTATAAATTATATTTTATTGATTATTGTTATTATTTTATTATGTCTTTATTTACTGCGTTATAAATGTTAGCATAATAAATGTCCTAGGAATTATGATATGTATTCGATATCTTTAAGTATGCGACTTAAAAATGGGATTATATGAATAGTATCTTTATTCCTAAATATCTCTAGTCGAGTGTTATTATTTAAGGACAATAATAATGCACAGAGACTAGTATGTTTGTTGACTGATGACCACATCTCATTGGTCATAGGTATGGTGATACTAAAGTCAAAACATAGGTGCATGTAAGAGTACATGACACTGGATTGACCCGCCGTGAGATTACACATGTTAATAGTGTCATAAGTAATTCTCACTGTGATAATGGTGTAATGATCCTTAGACCTGAAATCATTATATTTTTATACGAGAATTAATATACTTTGATTACATTAAAAGTTACCTTTGACCGGGTGATGATAAAAGTGGACATTGGGTATATTATGAATCGTATGAGAAATATGAATGATCAAGATGGGATTTAACCCTCCTAATTTTAGGAGCGATATTATTGGCCTCTTGTTTGAGTGAGACTAAGAAATGCACGGCCGTACTCAAATGTTGATTTGATTTATAGTCTACTCATCGATCAAGAAAACTAAGATTAATTTATGAAAAGGATGACACATTACATGCCTCGAGTTTAATCTATATTATTAAGGTTAAAGGGATTATATTACATGGAACATTATTCACGAAAGGCTTAATTGAATCACCGATTTAATTATTATTACTTGGGTGGCAATGATGTATTACTAGATGCCGCTCATTGTTTACAATTTTAATTAATTATTAAAATTGGTACCAACGTAATAATAACCTACAGGGTCACACACAAAGAATGCTTGAAGGAGAAATAATTTAAATTATGAATTTAAATTTAAATAAGTAATATATTCTATTTATAATATTAATTAAGTATGACTTGATTAATTATTTAAATAGAAAATGGAATTACTTAAACTAATTCTGAAATTAGTTATTAATTAATTAAGTGCGACTTAATTAAATAATAAATTGGAATTTCGGATTAGTATTTTATTATAATTGGATTATAATTAGAAACATTATTTTTCTCTCTATATAAACTCTCAAAGAGGGCTGATTTAATGACAAAAAAACGTTTTTATATTAAAACCCTAGCCGCTTATGAGAGCAAGAAAAGAGAGAGAAGGAAGCAGTTTTCGGGTGCTAGTACACATCAATCCTTCAAGAAAAGCGTTCGTGTGGATACCGTAGAGCGTAGATCGCGAGAGCGGGATACGTGGTGATTGAACAAGCTTTGGATCTCCATTAATATTCCATTGATGAATTCTTAAAGCATTTTAAGGTAAAACACTAATCTCCGAATTAAATCTTTTGTTTTTCGCATGGATCCTGCGGAGGGGTTTCGAATTTTGATTTATTTTTACGTTTTCCGTTGCGTTTATGTGCTCGAAACCCTTCAATGGCATCAGAGCTACTTGCGAAAACGTTTTAATTCGGTTATATGTTTAAAGTTTTGATGTATATACAAGCATGTTTGCGATTATCATGATTGATGTGTTGTTTTGATGATAACATTGATGTATATGCATAAACTTTACGTTTATGATGATTGGAATGATCATATGATGATCATATAATCTGTATGTATACTGATATATACATGATATATGTTTGTTCTTGTGATGAGAATCGTATTTGATATGATTTCTGAACACGCTGCGCAGATTTAGTGAAATTTGCATACTCTGTCCGATTCTCGTCGAAAATACCTTTTCGGAAAGGTAAACGGGCGTCTGAACAAAACTGACATAGTCACTCGTTCGTCTGTAAGGCGTTTGACGTCGCTTACTGTCTGTAAACAGCGATTTAATGTTTTCAGAATTCTTATTTTGATTTTCTAATTTACACTTTATTTGATTTCTATGATTGGATCATGAGAAATATGATATGGTATGATATGTTAATGCAATATGAGATGTTCTTAATTGTTATATGAGCATGGTGATTGGTTATGGCCTAAAGACCCATAAGATAGTGGTTTTGTTTTAATGGTTTGGTTTCTAAATACGACTTGCATGTCGTTATTCCTTGTAATGTTTAAATCTCGAATGTAACTCGAGTTCTACTTGTAAGTTCAGTAGGATAGGTTGTTTTATTTATGTAATATATATGAAGACGTCCAAGATGGAGAACCAAAGAAGCATTACAAAGAGGCAAGCAAGGAGGCAAGTTAAAGCTTGAAGACTTGTAACATTGTATTGTATTTTGATACCACCATAGATTGACCTTGATTTTTCCATTAGCTTGGAAAGATCACTTAGGTTGGGCCATAACCAAACACGTTTAATTTACGCACTTTACATATATGATGCATGTGATGTAGATATGTATGCGTAGATAATGATGCATGCTTTAATTAGATTAAACATGTATGTATTAGATACGTCACCCATGCCATGTTTGCTAAACAAGATAAAATCTGTAACGATTCAAGATTTTAAAATTGAACAAAAACGAACATGAGATTCTTGTGTTTATGAAACACGGAAATAAGTATGAATTTCAAATTTTGATATGGGGCGATTTTGACAAAAATTCAAGCAGCGCTTGTAAGAAAGGCAGGTTTTAAGTGAGACCACTGTGACTCCTCCGACGGACTGGAAATCAAACCATTGATGAATTTTGATTTGAAGTACTTAGTTCAAGGAAAAATTCGGAATCTCTTGATGATGGGATCATGGTCGTTTTAATAATAACAAATCCCTAAAGTTAAAATATTAAGTCAATTAGATGCCTTCCAATGGGCAACACTTGTCAAGACCTAGATCGAGAAAGAGTGGGTTCGCCAAAGTGAAGCACTCCCATCTATCGTGGTAAGACGCGATGAAGTAAATGTGATACTTAACTGTTAGACCATTGGGTTAGACTTAACTAAGTTACCACAATAGGATTGTGAACTTAGAGGCATGGAGCTTGGTATGATTTATTAGATAAATGTGAACAAATGTTGTTCTACCAAACTTTCCAAGAGTTATATATGATATAATTGACAATAGTTGTCTACCTAAATAAATCATGTTTTGGGAGTAAAGCCAAAGCTGACCTTAAGCATGACGAAATATGGATCTTGGCTCACTAGAAAGATTTAAGAGAAATACTTTCTGAATTAATAGTTAGGGCTATTTATTTGATAAAAATAGTGGGAGGTATATAATGATATACCATAATCACTTAAACATAATAATTAATAAATTTGCAACCTAGATTAATTTTATGCACTTTAATATTGTAGCTATCAAATGACAAATAACACAAACAACTTCTCTATGCGATCAGTCCTTGAGAAGGACAAGCTGACAGGAACATATTTCCTCGACTGATATAGGAGCTTGAGGATCGTCCTCAGGCACCACGATGTTAGTCAAATTATTCTTACCTTTTAGCTGAGAATGTAACATGTGCCGAACATAATGCTTATTGGAAGCAAATTGATGATTCGACTGATGATGCTTCATGTCTCATGCTTGCAACTATGAGTGTTGAGCTTAAGAAACAATATGAGCATATGGATGCTTATGAGATATTTGAGCACCTTAAAAGATGTTTGAAGAAAAGGCTCGTCAAAAGGGATTTGACAATAGCAAGACACCATACACCTACAAGTAGGGAAAGTGAGATTCGGTTGGTCCAAATGTTCTAAAGATGATAGGGTATAATGAGTACCTTGATTATTATTTTGGGTTTCAAGATTGGTCTAGAGACTCAGAATGATTTGATCATACAAATCTTTGAACAATAACTATTCTAAATAAGTTAGTGAACAATGAAATAAATGAGGTAGACATAGCACCCATTAAGTTACGAAGCACGTTGAGAACTGCTATAAGCAACATGATAAATGCATGGACTACTCCCATAATGATGGTGAATGTAGGAATGTTTTGGGAAAGGAAAATGGAATGGAAAGAAGAAGATTTGATCTAATTCTATAGCCATATTAAACTCCAATCCAAGAGGTTTCGTCGCCTAAAGGAGGTGTTGCTAATTACAGAAGACGATTGTCGCTTTTGTGGAAAACCGAAAGACTGGAAGTTAAACTGTCATGCTTATTTGGAAGATCTAAGAAGAAGACCGGCGAGGGTCAAGCTTCAGGTCTCGGGTTAGAATTGGATCAAAAGTTGTTGCTCTAGTTGAAGTAACTCGTTACTTAATTTTGCCTATAAGGCTAAGTTTAGAACTTGATAATTGTAACTACGTGCCTCTAAGAGTAGAGACATTATATTGGTTTCTTGTATGGACAAGAAAGGTTTTTCATTTTAATTGGATAAATAACAATTGTTGTTTATTACATTTCAATGAAAAGGTTAATGATGTTGCACAATTAGTTAACAATTTATATGTTCTAAAATGACTCAAATCAAACATTACCTTTGGCACTGTAATTAAGGTCGTATTATAAGAAATGCATTTCCAATTTACATACTGATGGATGATTGGATAAGTTTTATTATGAATCATACAAAGAATGCGAATCTTGGTTTATTTTGTAAAAAGACAAAAAGCCCCTTTTACTAGAAATGGTGAAAAGGTCATCGAACGATTATGACTTATACATGGTGATGTATGTGGTCATATACGTACGATGGCAGAAGGTATGTTTTACTACTTTATAGCGGTTATTGATGATTTTAGTAGATACGAATATGGATATCTTTTGAAGAACAAATTCAAATCTTTTGAAAAGTTCAAAGAATATTAAGCTGAAGTAGAAAAGGTTCAAAGAAAGGGGTTTCTAAGAACTAAAATCACACTTTATTGGACATAGTGCGATGGATGATGAGTCAAGAGGATCTTCCAATAAGTTTCTGGGGTTATACCCTAGAGACATGTGCATATACACTAAACCGTGTTCCTACTAAAATGGTTCAGGAGACACCATATAAGATATGGACTGAGAAAAGTCATAGCATGTCATTTATGAAAATTAGGGGATGCCAAGCGTTTGTGAAACGTTTAACCTTTGACAAGCTAGGACCAAAATCAGATAAATGTAATTTTGTGGGATACCAAATTAAAACAAAAGGGGTATTACTTCATTAATCCTCCAGAGAACAAAGTGGTTGTTGCTCGAACTGCTGTATTTCTTAAGAGAGAATTTCTTTCTAAAAGAAATAGTGGGAGGAAAATAGATCTCGATGAGGATCGAGAACCATGAGATAACATTGAACCAAAGTTGGAACAAGAGCAGAATGTACAAGAAAATGTTAATGACAATACTGCTCAAGAAACACAGGTTGTTCGTAGGTCTGGTAGGATTCACCATGAGTCCGAGAGATATTTTGAATTTCTCTTCACTCAGGATGGTGATGTAATGCTTGTGAATAATAATGAGCCTCTTACCCACCAAGACGCTATGAAAATTCCAAGATCTAAAAGTTGGCAGGAGGCCAAGAAATCTAAGATGGATTCCATGTATGAAAAACCAAGTATGGACTTTGGTTAATCCACCTAAAGGGGTAAAACCTATAAGGTGCAAGTGCGTTTTCAAGAAGAAAAATGACATGGATTATAATACAAACCTATAAGGCATGACTGGTGGCAAAATGTTTCAAGTAAATTCATGGTATTGACTATGATGAAACTTTCTCATTAGTGGAAACGGTCAAGTCCATCAGAATTTTGCTTGCTTACTATGACTACGAAATCTGGCAAATGGATGTCAAGACTACTCTCTTAAATGAGAGCGTAGAAGAGGTTGTGTACATGACACAACCTGAAGGTTTTGTAGATCCAAGTTTTTCTAGAATGGTTTATAAGATAAGTCAATCCATTTATGGATTCAAGTAAGCCTCGATGAGATGGAATATACGTTTTGATGAAACAGTCAAATAGTTTGGCTCTATTCAAAATCAAGATGAACCGTGTGTTTACAAGAAGGTTAGTGGGAGCCATGTGGCATTCCTAGTATCATATGTAGATGATATATTACAAATAAGGAACGACATTCTTTCTCAACAGACTGTTAAGACTTGGTAGAGAAATAGTTTCTAGATGAAAGACTTAATAGATGTGTCCTATATCTTAGGGATCATGATCTATAGAGATAGATCACGAATATTTTTCGGCTTAAGTCAGAGTACATACATTGACAATGTATTACACCAATTAGGGATGCAAAGAGGCAAAAAAAAGGAAATGTTCCCCTGTCTATGAGATAGTGATCTCAAAATAAATGGTCTAAAATCATTGGATGATATGGACCACATTAGTGTAGTTCTATATGCTTCGGAAATTGGTTTCATAATGTATGTGATGATATGTACTCGTCATGATGTCTCATATGCTTTAAGCATGACGAGCAGGTACCAGTCTAATCCAAGTGATGGTCACTTGATTGGAATCAAGAATATTCTTAAGTGCCTGAAGAGGACTAAAGACTAATTCTTGGTATATGGAAGAGAAGGGAAGCTGGATGTAAAATGTTACACATATGTTAGTTTCTAGACATATAGGACAGTTTTGTGTCTTAGTCTGGATTGGTGTTTTGTCTAAATAGATGTGTTGTAAGCTAGAATAGTTCATAGCAAGAACCGTAAATGAATCTACAATCGAGGCTTAGTATATTGATACTAGCGAAGTAGCCAAAGAGGATGTTTTGGGAATTTACTAAGGCGATATCACCTTATTAATGAGATTAATGATCAAGGAGATATACTTATATGTAAAGTGCATAATATTGATAATATTGCAGAACCACTGACTAAGGCTTTGTCGCAGCAGAAGAATGTAAGTCACACTAGTTCCAAATGTATTGGATACATGGGATATTGGCTCTAGTGCAAGTGGGAGATTGTTAGTATTAGTGCTCTAGAGACAATACTTTTATGTTTTAAAGAAAACATTTTATTATTATAAATTATGTTTTATTGATTATTGTTATTATTTTATTATGTCTTTATTTACTGCGTTATAAATGTTAGCATAATAAATATCCTTGGAATTATGATACGTATTCGATATCTTTAAGTATGTGACTTAAAAATGAGATTATATGAATAGTATCTTTATTCCTAAATATCCCTAGTCGAGTGTTATTATTTAAGGACAATAATAATGCACAGAGATTAGTATGTTTGTTGACTGATGACCACATCTCATTGGTCATAGGTATGGTGATACTAAAGTCAAAACATAGGTGCATGTAAGAGTACATGACACTGGATTGACCCGCCGTGAGATTACACATGTTAATTAATAGTGTCATAAGTAATTCTCACTGTGATAATGGTGTAATGATCCTTAGACCTGAAATCATTATATTTTTATACGAGAATTAATATACTTTGATTACATTAAAAGTTACCTTTGACCGAGTGATGATAAAAGTGGACATTGGGTATATTATGAATCGTATGAGAAATATGAATGATCTAGATGGGATTTAACCCTCCTAATTTTAGGAGCGATATTATTGGCCTCTTGTTTGAGTGAGACTAAGAAATGCACGGCCGTGCTCAAATGTTGATTTGATTTATTAGTCTACTCATCGATCAAGAAAACTAAGATTAAATTATGAAGAGGATGACACATTACATGCCTCGAGTTTAATCTATAATATTAAGGTTAAAGGGATTATATTACATGGAACATTATTCACGAAAGGCTAAATTGAATCACCGATTTAATTATTATTACTTGGGTGGCAATGATGTATTACAAGATGCCGCTCATTGTTTACAATTTTAATTAATTATTAAAATTGTTACCAACGTAATAATAACCTACAGGGTCACACACAAAGAACGCTTGAAGGAGAAATAATTTAAATTATGAACTTAAATTTAAATAAGTAATATATTCTATTTATAATATTAATTAAGTATGGCTTGATTAATTATTTAAATAGAAAATGGAATTACTTAAACTAATTCTGAAATTAGTTATTAATTAATTAAGTGCGACTTAATTAAATAATAAATTGGAATTTCGGATTAGTATTTTATTATAATTGGATTATAATTAGAAAACTTATTTTCCTCTCTATATAAACTCTCAAATAGTGCTGATTTTAATGATAAAAAAACGTTTTTATATTAAAACCCTAGCCGCTTATGAGAGCTAGAAAAGAGAGAGAGAGAAAGAAGCAGTTTTCGAGTGCTAGTACACATCAATCCTTCAAGAAAAGCGTTCGTGTGGATACCGTAGAGCGTAGATCACGAGAGCGGTATACGTGGTGATTGAACAAGCTTTGGATCTCCATTAATATTCCATTGATGAATTGTTAAAGCGTTTTAAGGTGAAACACTAATCTCCGAATTAAATCTTTTGTTTTTCGCATGGATCCTGCGGAGGGGTTTCGAATTTTGATTTATTTTTACGTTTTCCGTTGCGTTTATGTACTCGAAACCCTTCACCACCCACACCTGACCAAACACTACGGCTCACACCAGAACAGTCACCACTACAAACACCACTGACACTACAAAATGGACCACGAGATACCCGTGAGCCAAACTTGCAGAATGAATCCTCAATTGCCGTTAGTGGTGTATGGAAAGTTGGATCAATGCACAATGATGGGCGGCTACAAGTTGAAATCATTCGCGGAGTGTAAGTTTTATTTGTCAAACATATTTTTGAAGTGCTTGTGACATACATCTGATCTGTCTAATAATTTATTCAATTTTAAGGTTGCAACCTTCAGGCAAATGTTCTTCCATGACTAGTGGAATAATGTACGAAAGACTTGAACCTAGGGGGTTCACATGGAAAGAAGTTTCCTAGGAAACTAAGAAATTCTATTTTGAGGAGTTCAATGTTCCGCAAATAACATATGTGCATAATATCTTTGTATAACTAAAATTACAATCAAATTGGATATTTTATAGACCATATATGTTATGTTTACTAAATATTATTCTACATATTATTTTTATAGAGCATTTTATGAATGTATTTTAGTTGCAGAACATATATGGTCACCAAGTCTCCAACTAAATATGGTCTCCATAGAACTTTTCTCATATATGCTAATATATACCATATCTCATTATATTATTATTTGGATCCATGTGCATTGTAATTATTTATACCTCATAATCTTTAACATATTTTAAGTATTAGATTTGTATGACACAAATACATTCAAATCAACACAAGATAACAAAAACAACAAAAAACTTTTATGTACAAACTTGTATTAACTTTACTTGTCGTATAAATATTGTAGGTGATAAAAAATTGATATTCTAGAACACAGACCTAAAAAAAACGAACAAATCAATAGTTTACTCATATTTAGAATTTGTATTGCACGGGCTAAAGACCTAGTTAATTAAAATACTACAACCTCCCCCTTATCTAAATTTTGGGACATTAATTATTGTCTTAGTCAAATATCACAGGTCAATTATTGACTTAAAAGCATATACACTCCCTCACCATGACTCTAAGTGGACAACTACTTCATGTTTAAGGATGATTTAGGGTTTTTAAGTGAGGGGCTTCAAACTAAATGGTTCAATTAAAACTTCAAGATCTATTTATAAATTAACGATTTCAAGATTACGGATTCCATTTAAGAATGTGGGACCTAGTTTTTAGAGTAAAGTGTACTTTCTTGCAACAAAAATATAGCATGTTGCCTAGATAGCAAGGCTTTGTCAACATTTGTTTTTTGACTTTATGCAACATTTTTGAAAGACTACAAAAGCTTATCTATGGCATAATGATTAAAAGTTTACTTAAACAATTTTTTCCGAAAAAAATAGAAAATGAAATTTAAAAATTAAAAAAATTATTGCATGTTCATAATTATGTAATATATACATGTACTTCTTGTTTGGGTTCATTTGAAAGAAAAAACAATTAAACATTTGTTCAAAACTATCAAAAATATAAAAAACATAAAATGCAACATGTTCCAAAGAATTGGTTTTACTTGGACAATTTTTAGAAGGAAAAAATAATATTTATTTTAATCATTGCACTACAAATGTTGTTTTATATGAAAGACAACTCAACATAAGCCCATATATTACAAACTTAAGAGAAAAGTTCCATGGAGACTATATATGTCGTACAAGTTAAATATTGCAAAATGTAATATTTTTTAAAGTATGTTCAATGAAGATCACTATTACGTTAAAAATCTTTAAAATTATAAATGTTTTGCAAGTTGAACATTGCAAAATTTATCGTTCTGCAGAACATACATGTTCAATATTTTCAATGAAATAGTAATTTTCGTCGAATATACTTTTCATAATAATACATTTTACAATATTTTAATTGAAAATTTTTAATTGCAAAACATATATGGTCTCCAAACTCTAATATAGAATATTCATATATATATATATACTTGCTCTTGAGTTTAGGTTGATCCAAAAACATTTATATACATGCTCCTTGTTAACTTTTTTGTATATTTTTTTATTATCAGAAGTTTGTTGGATTATGAAGTCTCCTAACTTCTTATTGTTTGATTTCTATAGTTTTTTAATGAGTTATATTTTCACATTAATATTTTTAAATATCTATTTAATTTAAAATGTAGGCATTGACATTATTGTATTAAATAATCATTTTTTTAAAATTAATTTAGCAAATACTTCACTAACTTAAATTTATCTAGACACCTAAATAACTTAGAATTCACTTACTTAACACTTATTCATTTAAAGGTAAAAGTTACATCATTTAAGATACCCCAAACACTTGTTGTGCATTGTGCAATCATGATGTGGTTTGATAACATTTTTGTTATAAATGGTAATTTTCCTTAACCTATTTATATGTACTTTTTTAAACTTTTTGACTCCATTTTTAGCTTATATCCGGGCACTTGTATGTTATGTTGTGATTTTGTATGTTGTCATATGATGTGATTCTATGTCTAAAATTGTGTATTTTGTTTTATTGTTTCATGTATTACCAATCAAACCAAGTTGTTAGTGATGTATATTTATGAGTTTTTAGCTTTCATTTTGCTAATAAACTTTAATTTTTAAATTTTGATTTTTGTAACCTCGCCAAAAATTGCATATTCTGTTTTTTATTTTTAAATGTGTCATTTTGAGTAACATGCAAATAAATTTTATATATGTGTGTGTTTGTGTCCAAACATGCAGGATATTTACAAGCAAGCAAAATCCAGACATCAATGGTGCTGAGATTGATAAGTGCTTAGAGCGTGATTTTGCTATGTGGTTTATACTTTATGTGAGTTATTTTTTTAATTCAATATTTAAACAATAACTAAATACACACTAGTAGATGATCATAACTATTCTTTTCAGGCTCAAAATGCATCATTGATTCCAAATGAAATTGTTCGAGATCTCACATCAGGACCTCTTCGCTCAGTGAGATCGGTACCAATTTACTATGTAAATGGGTACAAATTTCATACACAAAAATATGGGGCTAACAAGTGAACATTTAACAGTGGAGTGTGTATTAAGCGGTCGAACTACAACGAGACATCTAATGATTATTTTGGGATATTAGAGGAGATTTTGATTATCGGGTATCCCTGACGTCCGATAAAAAAAACAGCTTTGTTTAAGTGCGAGTGGTTTGATCCTGTTAGGTCCTGATAAGTTTGTAGAAGGGGGGTTGAATACAAAATATACCGTTTAATCGAATTTGTCCTTTTAAAGATTTAACTGTTTAGAACAAATTAGTGCGGAATAAAACTCAAACAATATTCAAGTTAAATAAAACTCTATTAAACTTGAAGGGTGTTACAATTCAGATCACTGGTTACAAAGAACTTGATAAAACAAACCTAGAATAAATTCAACAGGAATTTATCTATTTTTGTAATAAAAAGGATCGAATACTAAAAAGTAGTTCGATATAAAATCTAGGGATTATGATCCGCTAGAAAGCTAAAGCAGTACAAGAGAATCAGTCCTTATGAATTTAATGTTAAGAACTAAACAAGAATTAATTCTCTGGCCGGAATTTAAGGCTTTGCAGTTGAAGAAGTAATGAAGAAGAATGTAATGTTAAGTTGTTGTCTTTACTTCTTTTGTTGTGTCTGTGTAATGTCATGTCTTCAAGTCCACTGCCTTGTATTTATCATTGCTTTTCTTTTAGTAAACCCACGTGCAATTCAATTAGCAGAATAGGAATTGCACTAGGAAGACTAGCAGAAAAACAATCACTTTTGCCTTAGAAGACTCTCGGGAAGACAGTGATTGCAAATGGAAGACAACCGGGAAGACTAGGGTTTGGCGTAGGAAGACTTTCGGGAAGACTCACTTGTGAGTCTTCCTAGTTTAATAAACTGAGTCTTCCTAGTTCAATCCTAAGTCTTCCTAGTTCATTTTCATTCTAATTTAAATAATTAATTAAATAAATTATGTATTAAATTAATTATTTACAGAATTAAATTAATAAATAATATACTTAATAATATTAATTATTTATAAGAGAATAAATAGAATTAGTTGATTTCTTAAACAATTCCAGAATCACTTAAAACTTAGATAAATAACAAACACAATAGTACGTTGACACTCGATGCACTGTCTGGTTCATGAGTGACTAACGACAATGTCTGTTCTTTATCTGTTTGACTTTATGTAGTGATTCACTTCCTTTTCATTCAAGAACTCCGTAATCAGTATCTTTTTCTGTCACCACTTGAAATCTCCGTCACTTTAATAAATCCACTGAGCTTGAATACTTCATTGAGGCTTGATCAATAAATTGAGCTTCTTTCAATGTAGACTCACTTCAAGTCTGTAGATGACTTTAATCTTCATTCTTTGACAGATATAATCTTCTGAGATTCCTATGACAATTTGAATTATTACTTACTTATTACAGACTTGTTTAATGTTGAGTTAATTCCTTGATGTAAACAAATAGGCTAAAACATATGCCTTTCAATCTCCCCCTATTTGTTTGTTAGAGAATAACAAGCAAATACCTAGAGGATAACTCAACTAACTAAACAAGTAGAAATAAGACATTAAAAGCTAAGTAAATAATAACACAAAGTTCTGGATTTCATTTAACATTATCCAGATTCAAACATTACAGGTAAGTACAAGATAGATGTTCCTCTAGACTGAACATATGAATACATTTATCCTATCTTGAATCACCTAAGCTCTAAACATTTAATATTTACAAACAGAGCTTCTTCAAATTTCAGACTCAGAACACGATCAGATTCAGAAGTAATGCCACTAGGTTTGACAGGTTGAGTTGTGACTTTCTTCAGCCTATTCTTCATTTGATGATATCTTTTGATATTTGCTATGCAATAGTCTTGAATCAAATCAGCAACTTCTGTCTTCTCTTGTGTAGCAAATCCTGAAGTCCTCAACATGTTCTCCAAGTAGACAAGATGTTTGGCAGGAAAATCTTTCAGAGAGATTAGATCCACACCACAAGTCTGAAGTGCCCTTCCTTTAAAATTTTTTACTTCATAAGGCACTTCCACCACTTGTGGACTAACTTTCATTGCAAAGTCTCTTAGCTGATCATGCAGCAGCTCAGCTAATGGAGAAGTTCTTTTTACAGAAGATTGAGAGACACTAAGAAAGTTCCCTCATTATGAGTGTAAACATAGATCTTCAACTCCTCTCTAACTCTATCATATCCAGTTGTGATCCTTGAAATCTCTGCATGAAGAGCTTTCATATATACTGTGTTGTCTGGATTGACCTTCTTGTATCTTTCCAACATCCCAAGAAACTTTGCATCATTGTTAGTTCCTTCTTGATGTGCAAACATATCTCTAGCCTTGTCCCATTCTTCTCCTTGCTTCAACCTCACATACAATTTTCTCTCATTGACCTTCAGATTGTGAAGCCTTTGATTTTCTTGTTGTTCAGCTTTTTGAATGACAAGATGCTTAGAAATGATGTCAGATACCTTTACATTCTCCTCCTCTCTTCTTTTCAGATCAGCCTTCTGTCTCACTAACTCAGCTTCAAAGACATGATCAACATTTGACTCTTCTTCCCAATCAGCATAATCAGCTTCTTCTTCAACCTCCACATTACCAAAGATATCTTCAGGGGCTTCTTCAGATTCTACATAGTCAAAATCTCCCTGTTCACCTTGATAATAGTCAGCATCAGAAAAGGTTAACTTCTGCTTCCCTTTGTCCTTGTTTGAGCCTCCAGCTTGATTTCCTCCTTGTTTCTCCACATTCTCCCCCTTAGTTGAGGAATCCTCTACAGATTTTACTTTAGTAGCTTCAGGATTCACCTCACTTCTTCCCCTTATAGCTCCTTGATCATCTCTGTTTCCTCCATCTCCTCCTTCATCATCCTCACCCTCATCATCATCATCATCATCACCCACAAAGAATTTCTTTTGTTCAGCATTGGGTTGATGTGAATTTTTGATCATGTTATACAAGTGCTTCATCCCTTCATTCAGATGCTCCATCCCTCCTTCTATCTTTGACATCCTTTCTTCATTAAACTTTTGATTTTCATCAGCTGTTTGCATAACAAAGTTCACCTTGGCAGAAATGGTAGCAATCTCCTTGACACTCTCTGATATTTGAGCATTTGACATTGTAAGATCATAGATGTCTGAAGCCACAAGTACTTGAGAATGTTGGATGGCATTCAGCTTTGGGAGTAGAGAACCCTTCAATCCTTCCAAATCATCTTTGATAGTACCCAGCTGATTAGTTACAGAGGTGGAAGAAGAAGACCGTTCAACCACTTGTGCTTTGAGAAGATCCTTTTCAGCCTGAGTTTCCATCAGTTGTTTCTTAAGACTAGCTATCTGAGCTAACAACAAAGCAGTGTTTGTGTCAGTGTGTGCACTCACCTCAATTGCTCTCAGTGGTGTTTCACTCACCTCACGTGCTTGTGTATCACTCTGTGTTTGACTCTCAGTTCTCACAACAAGCTGTCTTTCCAAGTTCTGATTTGAATTACCCGCATGAAAAATCACCCTAGCCTCTTCTTGAGAGGTCAGTGGTGGTGCAATGGGAGTTCGCAATTCCCAATCCCCAATGAAATCCAAATCAGATTGAATTTGAAACTGAATTGCTTCAGTGTTGGATTCATTAGGTTGCCTTCCACTTTCTCCAGATAAATCTGCTAGTGGAAAATCCCTTAAGGGAGCCAGAGATGTTCCCTCTGGGAGGGGAGAAAATGATTCTATTTGATTTGGCAAAGAATCAAATTTTCCCTCAGATGCATGTGAAGGAACTTCTATCGTAACAATGGTAGGCACTGTTTCAAAGTCAAAATTAAAGTGCTCTCCTTGCATAGTGTCATGAGTGTCATCTATTTGGTTATCTTCTCCCATTGTGAGTAATGGGAGAGTGCTTGACTCAGTACAAGATCCCATGGCCCGATGGCGAATTTCAATAGATTCATCCTGTTGAAAGGATGTCTATAGAGATTGTTTAGTGGCCATATCAATGTCCATATCCTTTTGAGAGGATACAGATGGGCTTACAGTTGCCTCCCTCTAGGTTCTTCTTTTCTTTAAGGGTGGAGACAGAGTTGTGGGAACACTCATTGCAGCTATATCACTAACTCTTCTTGAACTGGTTTGAACATTAGGCTCAGGTTGTGTATCAGGAGTGTTTGACTCTCTGTTTGGCTCTATGACCTGGGTGAGAGACTGTGGTTCTACAATCTCTGGGTCAGCCCTAACAACCACTTGGGTTCCAATTGAAGTACCAGAAGAAGAACAAGGGTTAGGAATAACTACCTGTAGTGGAACTGGATGTGGCTCAGGAACTTGTTCACCAAAGATAGGAAGATTAAAGAATTGACTCATCAAGTCATCTGGTGTAGAATTTGGTGTATGTGGTTGGAGACGCTTCAAATCTAGCTTCCCTAAACAGTTCTATCTGCTCAGCAGTGAGAAGATGATTAATGATAAGAGTGAGAAAGCGAGGGTACCAACACTTCACTTTCACATGATTATCAGAATCTCTCTTAGAGTGAGCAAGCCTGTTAAGCATAATGTTCCACATAATTTCATCAAAATTTAACCTACGACCAAATACTATAGCATAAGCAATATACTGATTAAGACTGGTAATGCAATGAAAATTTGTTTTTGTGCAGTTACCAAATACTCTTGCTATAGTATCAAAGAATAGATCCCAGTCCCTTACAACAAAGCTCTTAGATAATTTGACCATTTGAAAGGGACCCTGATAATGAATATTCATAAAGAACTAGTTATCATCAGTGGGTAAGGGATCAAACCTGTCCTTTGGAAAATGTAAAACATCACAAAATAACTCAAAAGTGACTGTATATTGCTGATTTAAAATATTGAAAGTAAAAGATTTTGAATCTTCAGCAATAACAGCACTTGAACACAACATCCTTAAAGGATCAATTTTAAGAAGTGCATTGGCACAAATAGCATGACTGACACAAGTCTCGCTATTTAAAAATTGAATCCATGGTCCAAAACGTTCCACTTTACACTTAGACGGATCAAAATACCCAACATAATTATTTAAAACGAGTTCAAAATTAGGATCCATTTAGATAAAACACGAAATTTTAATCAATTGAAAATAAAATTAAAATTTTAGGGATTTTTAGAATTAATTAAAATTAATTAAAATCCACAAAATTTAAATTTTACCAAAATTAATCAAATTTAAAATTTTGATCCTAAAATTTGAACTAAAACTTTTGAAATGTAAACTAACTTGGGTAACTGAATCTTAAGATCACACACACACAATTCAAAATACACTACAGTTATACTTCCACAGAAACACAAGGATCAGTAAAACACAAGGAAACTACTCAGCAAATCAAGAACACTTAAGTCGAAAAAAAAATGAAAAATTAAACAGCACTTCGACTTAAATGGTTTGATTTTGAAACAACAATATGCTTTGCTAAGTAAATACTTGAGCAATACTGATTATGATCAAGGATTGTTTCTGCAGAAAAGATAGAATTCGAAAGGGGGGTTTTTGAAAGAAAAAAAACTGTTAAGGCAAAAGTGAAATAAGAAGAAACTTATGTACTGTGTATGTATATATATATATATATATATATATATATATATATTAGAATAAAAAAATAAACTAAAAAAAAAGGAAGACTGAAAGTTTAAAGTTTTTTTTAAAAAAAAAAAAATTATATTGGGAAGACTTAGGATAGTCTTCGCGGTAGTCTTCCTAATACAAATTAGATAGTCTTCCGGAAAATCAATAAAAGAAAAACAGAAATTAAATCTATTAATTCTAAGTCTTCCCGATAGTCTTCCTAGTTCAAAAACTGGGAAGACTTAGGAAAAGACTTAAAATAAAATAGAAAATACTAAAAATAATATAGAAAAATTCCTTGTCTTCCTAGTATAAAACTGGGAAGACTTAGGAAAACTTATAATTTACATAAAATATTTACAGAAAAAAGAATAAAAACTATAAAAATGCATGAGAAATATATAAAAGCCTAGAAAAATTTACAGAAAATTCCATAAATCCTAGAAAAATATGCAGAATTATATATAAGTGCATAAAAATAATATAAACTTGCAGAAATATTTAAACAACAATATTTACAATCTGAAAAATACCTAAATAATTCTAAATAAATATATTTTCAATAAAAATACATTTCTCCACTTAAAAAATATGAGAAAAATATTTTTAAAGAAAATAAAATATTCAGAACTATTTAAATTTACAAGCATGTAATATTAAATGAGAATTAGCAATAAAAATCATTTAAATGACAAGAGAAAATGAATTTTTGAAAGAACAAACATGACAGATATATTGTTAATCACTAAGACTGTTTAACATACCCAATTTACCAACTAACTTGATAAATGTGGATTCGTCAACAGATTTAGTGAATATATGTGCAGTCTGTTCTTCTCTGGGTACAAAGTGTAACTCCACAGTTCCATTCATGACATGCTCTCTGATAAAATGATACCTGATATCAATGTGCTTCGTTCTCGAGTGCTGCACAAGGTTGTTGGAGATTGCTATGGCACTTGTATTATCACACAAAATGGGAATTTTGTCTAATGCAAAGCCATAGTCCTTCAGTTGATTCCTTATCCATAGGATTTGAGCACAACAGCTTCCAGCAGCAATATATTCAGCTGTTGAATTGGAAACTGTTTGTTGTTTGTTGCTATACCAGGAAATCAATCTACCTCATAGGAATTGACAACTCCCAGAGGTACTCTTTCTATCCACAACACTACCTGCATAATCAGAATCTGTATATCCAACAAGATTAATGAAGGGTTTCGAGCACATAAACGCAACGGAAAACGTAAAAATAAATCAAAATTCGAAACCACTCCGCAGGATCCATGCGAAAACAAAAGATTTAATTCGGAGATTAAGAATAAATACCTTAAGCAGCTTTAACAGTTCATTAATGGAAGATTAATGGAGATCCAAAGCTTGTTCAATCACCACGTACCCCGCTCTCGCGATCTACGCTCTACGGTATCCACACGAACGCTTTTCTTCAAGGATTGATGTGTACTAGCACCCGAAAACTGCTTCTTTCTCTCTCTCATTTCTTGCTCTCATAAGCGGCTAGGGTTTTAATATAAAAACGTTTTTCATCATTAAAATCAGCCCTCTTTGAGAGTTTATATAGAGAGGAAAATAAGTTTTCTAATTATAATCCAATTATAAAAAATACTAATCCGAAATTCCAATTTATTATTTAATTAAGTCGCACTTAATTAATTAATAACTAATTTCAGAATTAGTTTAAGTAATTCCATTTTCTATTTAAATAATTAATCAAGTCATACTTAATTAATATTATAAATAGAATAAATTACTTATTTAAATTTAAATTCATAATTTAAATTATTTCTCCTTCAAGCGTTCTTTGTGTGTGACCCTGTAGGTTATTATTACGTTGGTAACAATTTTAATAATTAATTAAAATTGTAAACAATGAGCGGCATCTAGTAATACATTATTGCCACCCAAGTAATAATAATTAAATCGGTGATTCAATTAAGCCTTTCGTGAATAATGTTCCATGTAATATAATCCCTTTAACCTTAATATTATAGATTAAACTCGAGGCATGTAATGTGTCATCCTCTTCATAATTTAATCTTAGTTTTCTTGATCGATGAGTAGACTAATAAATCAAATCAACATTTGAGCACGGCCGTGCATTTCTTAGTCTCACTCAAACAAGAGGCCAATAATATCGCTCCTAAAATTAGGAGGGTTAAATCCCATCTAGATCATTCATATTTCTCATACGATTCATAATATACCCAATGTCCACTTTTATCATCACCCGGTCAAAGGTAACTTTTAATATAATCAAAGTATATTAATTCTCGTATAAAAATATAATGATTTCAGGTCTAAGGATCATTACACCATTATCACAGTGAGAATTACTTATGACACCATTAACATGTGTAATCTCACGGCGGGTCAATCCAGTGTCATGTACTCTTACATGCACCTATGTTTTGACTTTAGTATCACCATACCTATGACCAATGAGATGTGGTCATCAGTCAACAAACATACTAGTCTCTGTGCATTATTATTGTCCTTAAATAATAACACTCGACTAGGGATATTTAGGAATAAAGATACTATTCATATAATCTCATTTTTAAGTCACATACTTAAAGATATCGAATACGTATCATAATTCCAAGGACATTTATTATGCTAATATTTATAACGCAGTAAATAAAGACATAATAAACTACTAATAATCAATAAAACATATTTATAATAATAAAATGTTTTCTTTAAAACATAAAAGTATTGTCTCTAGAGCACTAATACTAACAATCTCCCACTTGCACTAGAGCCAATATCCCATGTATCCAATACATTTGGAACTAGTGTGACTTACATGCTTCTGCTGTGACAAAGCCTTAGTCAGTGGTTCTGCAATATTATCAATAGTATGCATTTTACATATAAGTATATCTCCTTGATCATTAATCTCATTAATAAGGTGATATCGCCTTAGTAAATTCCCAAAACATCCTCTTTGGCTACTTCTCTAGTATCAATATACTAAGCCTCGATTGTAGAATCATTTACGGTTCTTGCTATGAACTATTCTAGCTTACAACACATCTATTTAGACAAAACACAAATCCAGACTAAGACACAAAACCGTCATGTATGTCTAGAAACTAACATCCGTGTAACATTTTACATCCAACTTCCCATCTCCTCCATATACCAAGAATGAGTCTTTAGTCCTCTTCAGGCACTTAAGAATATTCTTGATTCCAATCAAGTGACCATCACTTGGATTAGACTCGTACCTGCTCGTCATGCTTAAAGCATATGAGATATCATGACGAGTACATATCATCACATACATTATGAAACCAATTTCCGAAGCATATAGAACTATACTAATGTGGTCCATATCATCCAATGATTTTAGACCATTTATTTTGAGATCACTATCTCATAGACATGGGAATATTTCCTTTTTTGCCTCTTTACATCCCTAATTGGTGTAATACATTGTCAATGTATGTACTCTGACTTAAGCCGAAAAATATTTGTGATCTATCTCTATAGATCATGATCCCTAAGATATAGGACACATCTCTTAAGTCTTTCATCTAGAAACTATTTCTCTACCAAGTCTTAACAGTCTGTTGAGAAAGAATGTCATTCCTTATTTGTAATATATCATCTACATATGATAATAGGAATGCCACATGGCTCCCACTAACCTTCTTGTAAACACACGGTTCATCTTCATTTTGAATAGAGCGAAACTATTTGACTGTTTCATCAAAACGTATATTCCATCTCCTCGAGGCTTACTTTAATCCATAAATGGATCGACTTATCTTATAAACCATTCTAGCAAAACTTGGATCTACAAAACCTTCAGGTTGTGTCACGTACACAACCTCTTCAATGCTCCCATTTAAGAAAGTAGTCTTGACATCCATTTGCCAGATTTCGTAGTCATAGTAAGCAAGCAAAATCCTGATGGACTTGACCATTGCCACTGGTGAAAAAGTTTCATCATAGTCAATACCATGAATTTACTTGAAACCTTTTGCCACCAGTCGTGCCTTATAGGTCTGTACATTACTATCCATGTCAGTTTTCTTCTTGAAAACACACTTGCACCTTATAGGTTTTACCCCTTTAGGTGGATCAACCAAAGTCCATACTTGGTTTTTCTTACATGGAATCCATCTTAGATTTCATGGCCTCCTGCCAACTTTTAGATCTTGGAATGTTCATAGTGTCTTGGTAGGTAAGAGGCTCATTATCATTATTCACAAGCGTTACATCACCATCCTGAGTCAAGAGAAATTCATAATATCTCTCGGACTCATGGTGAATCCTACCAGACCTACGAACAACCTCTGTTTCTTGAGCAGTATTGTCATTAACATTTTCTTGTACATTCTGCTCTTGTTCCAACTTCAGTTCAATGTTATCTCATGGTTCTCGATCCTCATCGAGATCTATTTTCCTCCCACTATTTCTTTTAGAAAGAAATTCTCTCTTAAGAAATACAGCAGTTCGAGCAACAAACACTTTGTTCTCTGGAGGATTAATGAAGTAATACCCCTTTTGTTTTAATTTGGTATCCCACAAAATTACATTTATCTGATTTTGGTCCTAGCTTGTCAGAGGTTAAACGTTTCACAAATGCTTGGCATCCCCTAATTTTCATAAATGACATGCTATGACTTTTCTCAGTCCATATCTTATATGGTGTCTCTCTTAAGAAATATAGCAGTTCGAGCAACAAACACTTTGTTCTCTGGAGGATTAATGAAGTAATACCCCTTTTGTTTTAATTTGGTATCCCACAAAATTACATTTATCTGATTTTGGTCCTAGCTTGTCAGAGGTTAAACGTTTCACAAACGCTTGGCATCCCCTAATTTTCATAAATGACATGCTATGACTTTTCTCAGTCCATATCTTATATGGTGTCTCCTGAACCATTTTAGTAGGAACACGGTTTAGTGTATATGCACATGTCTCCAGGGTATAACCCCAGAAACTTATTGGAAGATCCTCTTGACTCATCATCCATCGCACTATGTCCAATAAAGTGTGATTTTAGTTCTTAGAAACCCCTTTCTTTGAACCTTTTCTACTTCAGCTTAATATTCTTTGAACTTTTCAAAAGATTTGAATTTGTTCTTCAAAAGATATCCATATTCGTATCTACTAAAATCATCAGTAACCGCTATAAAGTAGTAAAACATACCTTCTGCCATCGTACGTATATGACCACATACATCACCATGTATAAGTCATAATCGTTCGATGACCTTTTCACCATTTCTAGTAAAAGGGGCTTTTTGTCTTTTTACCAAATAAACCAAGATTCGCATTCTTTGTATGATTCATAATAAAACTTATCCAATCATCCATCAGTATGTAAATTGGAAATGCATTTCTTATAATACGACCTTAATTACAGTGCCAAAGGTAATGTTTGATTTGAGTCATTTTAGAACATATAAATTGTTAACTAATTGTGCAACATCATTAACCTTTTCATTGAAATGTAATAAACAACAATTGTTATATATCCAATTAAAATGAAAAACCTTTCTTGTCCATACAAGAAACCAATATAATGTCTCTACTCTTAGAGGCACGTAGTTACAATTATCAAGTTCTAAACTTAGCCTTATAGGCAAAATTAAGTAACGAGTTAATTCAACTAGAGCAACAACTTTTGCTCCAATTCTAACCCGAAACCTGAAGCTTGACCCTCGCCGGTCTTCTTCTTAGATCTTCCAAATAAGCATGACAGTTTAACTTCTAGTCTTTCGGTTTTCCACAGAAGCGACAATCGTCTTCTTTAATTAGCAACACCTCCTTTAGGCGACGAAACCTCTTGGGATTGGAGTTTAATATGGCTATAGAATTAGATCAAATCTTCTTCTTTCCATTCCATTTTCCTTTCCCAAAAAATTCCTACATTCACCATCATTATGGGAGTAGTCCATGCATTTATCATGTTGCTTACAGCAATTCTCAACGTGCTTCACAACTTAATGGGTGATATGTCTATCTCATTTATTTTGTTGTTCACTAACTTATTGAGAATAGTTATTGTTCAAAGATTTGTATGATCAAATCATTCTGAGTCTCTAGACCAATCTTGAAACCCAAAAAATAATAATCAAGGTACTCATTATACCCTATCATCTTTAGAACATTTGGACCAACCGAATCTCACTTTCCCTACTTGTAGGTGTATGGTGTCTTGCTATTGTCAAATCCCTTTTGACGAGCCTTTTCCTCAAACATCTTTTAAGGTGCTCAAATATCTCATAAGCATCCATATGCTCATATTGTTTCTTAAGCTCAACACTCATAGTTGCAAGCATGAGACATGAAGCATCATCAGTCGAATCATCAATTTGCTTCCAATAAGCATTATGTCCGGCACATGTTACATTCTCAGCTAAAAGGTAAGAATAATTTGACTAACATCGTGGTGCCTGAGGACGATCCTCAAGCTCCTATATCAGTCGAGGAAATTTGTTCCTGTCAGCTTGTCCTTCTCAAGGACTGATCGCATAGAGAAGTTGTTTTTGTTATTTGTCATTTGATAGCTACAATATTAAAGTGCATAAAATTAATCTAGGTTGCAAATTTATTAATTATTATGTTTAAGTGATTATGGTATATCATTATATACCTCCCACTATTTTTATCAAATAAATAGCCCTAACTATTAATTCAGAAAGTATTTCTCTTAAATCTTTCTAGTGAGCCAAGATCCATATTTCGTCATGCTTAAGGTCAGCTTTGGCTTTACTCCCAAAACATGATTTATTTAGGTAGACAACTCTTGTCAATTATATCATATATAACTCTTGGAAAGTTTGGTAGAACAACATTTGTTCACATTTATCTAATAAATCATACCAAGCTCCATGCCTCTAAGTTCACAATCCTATTCTGGTAACTTAGTTAAGTCTAACCCAATGGTCTAACAGTTAAGTATCACATTTACTTCATCGCGTCTTACCACGATAGATTGGAGTGCTTCGCTTTGGCGAACCCACTCTTTCTCGATCTAGGTCTTGACGAGTGTTGCCCATTGGAAGGCATCTAATTGACTTAATATTTTAACTTTAGGGATTTGTTATTATTAAAACGACCATGATCCCATCATCAAGAGATTCCCAATTTTTCCTTGAACTAAGTACTTCAAATCAAAATTCATCAATGGTTTGATTTTCAGTCCGTCGGAGGAGTCACAGTGGTCTCACTTAAAACCCACCTTTCTTACAAGCGCTGCTTGTATTTTTTGTCAAAATCGCCCCATAGCAAAATTTGAAATTCATACTTATTTCCGTGTTTCATAAACACAGGAATCTCATGTTCGTTTTTTGTTCAATTTTAAAATCATGAATCGTTACAGATTTTATCTTGTTTAGCAAACATGGCATGAGTGACGTATCTAATACATACATGTTTAATCTAATTAAAGCATGCATCATTATCTACGCATACATATCTACATCACATGCATCATATATGTAAAGTGCGTAAATTAAACGTGTTTGGTTATGGCCCAACCTAAGTGATCTTTCCAAGCTAATGGAAAAATCAAGGTCAATATATGGTGGTATCAAAATACAATACAATGTTACAAGTCTTCAAGCTTTAACTTGCCTCCTTGCTTGCCTCTTTGTAATGCTTCCTTGGTTCTCCATCTTGGACGTCTTCATATATATTACATAAATAAAACAACCTATCCTACTGAACTTACAAGTAGAGCTCGAGTTACATTCGAGATTTAAACATTACAAGGAATAACGACATGCAAGTCGTATTTAGAAACCAAACCATTAAAACAAAACCACTATCTTATGGGTCTTTAGGCCATAACCAATCACCATGCTCATATAACAATTAAGAACATCTCATATTTCATTAACATATCATATATATATATATATTAGAATAAAAAATAAACTAAAAAAAAAGGAAGACTGAAAGTTTAAACTTTTTTAAAAAAAAAAAAAATTGTATTGGGAAGACAATCGGGAAGACTTAGGATAGTCTTCGCGGTAGTCTTCCTAATACAAATTAGATAGTCTTCCGGAAAATCAATAAAAGAAAAACAGAAATTAAATCTATTAATTCTAAGTCTTCCCGATAGTCTTCCTAGTTCAAAAACTGGGAAGACTTAGGAAAAGACTTAAAATAAAATAGAAAATACTAAAAATAATATAGAAAAATTCCTTGTCTTCCGGGTAGTCTTCCTAGTATAAAACTGGGAAGACTTAGGAAAACTTATAATTTACATAAAATATTTACAGAAAAAAGAATAAAAACTATAAAAATGCATGAGAAATATATAAAAGCCTAGAAAAATTTACAGAAAATTCCATAAATCCTAGAAAAATATGCAGAATTATATATAAGTGCATAAAAATAATATAAACTTGCAGAAATATTTAAACAACAATATTTACAATCTGCAAAATACCTAAATAATTCTAAATAAATATATTTTCAATAAAAATACATTTCTCCACTTAAAAAATATGAGAAAAATATTTTTAAAGAAAATAAAATATTCAGAACTATTTAAATTTACAAGCATGTAATATTAAATGAGAATTAGCAATAAAAATCATTTAAATGACAAGAGAAAATGAATTTTTGAAAGAACAAACATGACAGATATATTGTTAATCACTAAGACTGTTTAATATACCCAATTTACCAACTAACTTGATAAATGTGGATTCGTCAACAGATTTAGTGAATATATCTGCAGTCTGTTCTTCTGTGGGTACAAAGTGTAACTCCACAGTTCCATTCATGACATGCTCTCTGATAAAATGATACGTGATATCAATGTGCTTCGTTCTCGAGTGCTGCACAGGGTTGTTGGAGATTGCTATGGCAGTTGTATTATCACACAAAATGGGAATTTTGTCTAATGCAAAGCCATAGTCCTTCAGTTGATTCCTTATCCATAGGATTTGAGCACAACAGCTTCCAGCAGCAATATATTCAACTGTTGAATTGGAAACTGTTTGTTGTTTCTTGCTATACCAGGAAATCAATCTACCTCATAGGAATTGACAACTCCCAGAGGTACTCTTTCTATCCACAACACTACCTGCATAATCAGAATTTGTATATCCAACAAGATTAATGAAGGGTTTCGAGCACATAAACGCAACGGAAAACGTAAAAATAAATCAAAATTCGAAACCCCTCCGCAGGATCCATGCGAAAACAAAAGATTTAATTCGGAGATTAAGAATAAATACCTTAAGCAGCTTTCACAGTTCATTAATGGAAGATTAATGGAGATCCAAAGCTTGTTCAATCACCACGTACCCCGCTCCCGCGATCTACGCTCTACGGTATCCACACGAACGCTTTTCACTACGCCATAGATGACATATTGCAACTTTTGGGCATCGGTGTTACCACTAAGGATGTTACCATAGGTATGACATTTTTGAGCTATCGCAACCTTGTGATTGTGGTGTTACCAAATCCTCAAAAGTATGTTACTATAGCTATAAAGGTGTTAACAGTGGGTAACACCATGTGATGTGTTACCATAGGGTATTCATAAACAAAAATTTTATGTTATTTAAAATTAATGATTTAATAATTATTTGAATTTAGAAAATAATTAATTTTGACAAAATTGTTGAAATTATCATTTTAAAACGTAATATTCCATCAAATAATTAAATTATTGATTTTTCATAAATATTACCTTTTGTTTATAAATTTCAAATAAAAAGGTTTTTAAATAAAATAATATCAAAAAATTATTAAATTTAACCTAAATTCATTAAAAAATTTAATAAATTATGTATAAGGAAAACTAAGTTATGTATAAATTGTGAATTATTACAAAATTATGAAAATAATAAATTTAACATTATATTTTAATTTCAAGAAATTAAAATAAATTGATAATATTTACAAAATTTTCAAGAATTAGAAAATTGAAATCAACGGGTCTTTTTAGCAATGAAATATTCTTTCCCCCAAAATGAAAACTTAGCCCTAAATTTCCCCCCCAAAATGAAAACTTAGCCCTAAATCCCCCCCCCCACCCCCCAACTATAATCAACCTGAACTGGCCGCACTCTCTCAACCATCCTTCTCTCTCGACCTAAACTGTCACCCACTCACCACACCCTCTCGACCTTAGTCACTCACCACATACTCTCGACCATATCTATTTCAACTGAAGGACGAATTGATTAGGGCTTCAAAATTGGGGGTACGAGTTTAGAGAAAAATTGGGGCTTCAAAATCGGTGTTGGTGACTCTCATTCTCTCTCTCTATCGAGTATGATTCGATTAATCTGTGTATTTTCTATCTCAATTGATTTGTTTCTTGAATTTCATATATCTAAAAATATAATCATATATAATCATTGTGTGTGAGAGAGAGAGGGAGAGAGAGATGGATAGTTAGAAAGAGATAAACAGAGAGAGAGAAAGAGAAAGAGAGAGATTGCAATTTAGGCGCGAGTTCAAAAATTAATAGTTGTATACTTACATATATGTATAGATATACAAATGTTCAAATTTGTAAATTTATGAGTTGTTTTGAAGAAATTATAGCAGTTAGTTTAATTATAAGCATTTGATTGAATTTCTCTTTTGTTTTTGTATCTGTAGAGACTAGATAGAATTTAAATGGAAAGGATTTATATAGATAACAACTCTAAGCTTCATAAAATGATGGCTTTGCGCGACGGAATTTCACCTATCATCCACCGAGAAGTCCTGGTTTTGATTTGCGTGCTAATTCAAATGTTTGAGTAATTTAGAGAATCTGGAATCTCCAATTGTCAGGTACTACCGATCTGGAGGATTGTCGCTGTCTTCGATTGAGAATGTTGCTCTGCTATCTTGTTCTTGTGTTCTTGCTCTGGTACGAGTTTACTTTTCTACTTTGTTTCTGTTTGTCTAATTAATTCTGTCAGTGATTTCTGATATGAAAACTGACACTATATGTTACTCTCATCTAAAGGAGAAACTCGTGAGAGATTTTGGGGATCAGGATTCAAATTCTGAGTTTCTGCAGCTACTACTGAAAAAGAGGAACGTCTCTAGGGTATATATGCATATTCTGCTGTGCTTTCTGCTAAGTAATACTCTAGCTCAGTTAATGACCCATTGTATGATGTTTTCTTCCTCTTTCCATGTTTTTCCTTGAAATCATGTCCATTGAACTGAATTGTGTTTACTGAGTAGTTGGTGAAAAGCAAGACATAATTTTCAATCGAGGTCTTTGCCATTATTAAATTGTAGTAGATACAGTATTACAGTAACTTCACCCATCTTGGTAATCCTTTGACAGGTAAACTTTTTAATGTTGCTTTAAACTTCTTGATCTCTTATATGTGTTTGTTTAAATGATGTCACACCTTGTAGCATATATGCTTAGTAGACAATATAGAACTTTTAAACTGCATGTGTTGTTTCTTTTTTAATTTTTTTTTTGAACTTTTATATTTTAGTTGATGAAATTAAATCTGTTTTGAGAAACTGATATACTTTGTTTACTTTGCTCTTATCTTCTCTGTGCACCGTCTACTAACAAATTGAATATTCTTACTTAGATGGTATGATTTCTTTAGTAGAATAAATGTTCAAGTTCGAAGTTGATGCAAACTCTTTGACTATATTCTTGTTTTTTTACTTCTAATGCTGCATAATTAGTATAACTATTGTTTGTTATTCAAATTATTGGAATTTCCTTGCTAATTTATTGAACATTGTAAGTAGTACTCTTATAAGCACATACAATTCTATGTCGATGGATTGCATCTGCTTCATTGCTCTCCCGAGAACTTATATGTTGGTATCCATTTGCAATAGCAGGTATAACTGATGATGTGGCTTCAGAAGTTCTGAGAACTCTAGTAGGTGCAGCATATGGATGAAGTTGTTTAAAGGTTCTGGCTTAGGCAATAGAAATTCAAGGAACAACTTTGAACTTCATTTGGTTAATATTTGTTGACAGACATGTTCCAAGTTCAGGAAGTTGTCTTAAGATTACTATATTATGCTCCTTCTATCATCAGAATTTGCTTAATATCATATGTTCTTGGGATGGTTGTAAGTTTTTCAATTCTCTTCTTTTTTTGCTTTATCTGGCAACGAGACATTTAAGGATTCATCTATGAAACTTCTTCTGGTAAGAGGAACGTCTCTAGGGTATATATGCATATTCTGAATTGCACTGTTTTGTTTCTCTCCTGTGTGTACATATAGACATCTAGATGTTTATATATTGCTGCTGGACTTTTAGAAAACAGGGCACCTAAAAGATATGTCAAAAACGTGCATGTGCAGGTGTGTCAATTTTTTTTTTGTACATTTATGTTCATGAACATGAACCTGTTTTCCTTCAGTGCGCACTTATTATCTTATACAAGGATATACTTGCATTTCGTATCTTATGCATATCACATCAGTCCCTGATTCTTGAATAAATTTCTGCATATCACATCAGTCCCTGATTTCTTTTCTTAAATTAGGCTTGTCAAACTGCTTTTGTAACTATGCACTGAGATATATTAACACTTACTGTATAGCTGTCTTTTCTGTATAAATTTGAAATTACAAGACGTCAAAAAGATAAGGCAGGAAGTTGCAGGAAGTTGCTGTCGAAGTGGGGTTTTCTGTATAGCTGTCTTTTCTGTATAGCTGTCTTCAGCTCCAGCTCCAACCGATTCATACGTGCAAGAGCTGACAAAAAAGATAAGGCAGGAAGTTGCTGTCGAAGTGGAAGCAAAGGTAAACCAGAAGGTCTGCGCTGAAGTGGATGGCAAGATCAATCGGAAGGTCCAGGACAACTTGACATTGGCCAATGGACCTAGCTCTTAGACTTCTATTGCTTTGTCTATTTTAGTTATGTATAAAACTGCTGGTGGATTTGATGTATTGCTGGTGGATTTGAATTGTTGGTTTGGATTTTGATGTAGTTGCTTTTGGATTAGAATTGTTGTTGGTTTGTTTTATGGGAATTAAATATTCTGTTGGTGCATTTTTATTTGGTTACATTTATGGTGTTACAATAGGTAAAATGTGTGTTGCAATAGGCTATTATATTTATCACTGTATGTGTTGCATTAGATAATATTAGGTGTTGCAGTAGGTAATATTAGGTGTTACAATAGACCTTGAACAGTGAGCAGGTGGGCCCCACTGCAGGCACAAAAAGTGGGCCCCGCATGTGGCCCCTACCTAGAAGTGGGCCCCACATGTGGGCCCCACGTGGGGGTCCCACGTGGGGGTCCCACGTGGGGTCCCACGTGGGGATCCCACGTGTGGGCCCCACTGTTGTGCAAATTTGTATCATCTATTGTAACACACAAACTATGTTACTATAGAATGTTTAAGATGTTACTATAGAGGTTTTTTGCAACCACATTTGCTATGTTACCATAGGCTGTGGTTTTATGTTACCTTAGATACCTGTAGTTACTGCTGAGAACGTAACACAGCTTTGGTGTTACTATAGCCCAATTTTGGCCTATGGTAACTTTAAAACGGGTCTATGGTAACACAGTTTGGGGGTTGCTATAAGCAATCTATGGCGTAGTGTTTCTTCAAGGATTGATGTGTACTAGCACCCGAAAACTGCTTCTTTCTCTCTCTCTTTTCTTGCTCTCATAAGCGGCTAGGGTTTTAATATAAAAATGTTTTTCATCATTAAAATCAGCCCTCTTTGAGAGTTTATATAGAGAGGAAAATAAGTTTTCTAATTATAATCCAATTATAAAAAATACTAATCCGAAATTCCAATTTATTATTTAATTAAGTCGCACTTAATTAATTAATAACTAATTTCAGAATTAGTTTAAGTAATTCCATTTTCTATTTAAATAATTAATCAAGTCATACTTAATTAATATTATAAATAGAGTAAATTACTTATTTAAATTTAAATTCATAATTTAAATTATTTCTCCTTCAAGCGTTCTTTGTGTGTGACCCTGTAGGTTATTATTACGTTGGTAACAATTTTAATAATTAATTAAAATTGTAAATAATGAGGGGCATCTAGTAATACATCATTGCCACCCAAGTAATAATAATTAAATCGGTGATTCAATTAAGCCTTTCGTGAATAATGTTCCATGTAATATAATCCCTTTAACCTTAATATTATAGATTAAACTCGAGGCATGTAATGTGTCATCCTCTTCATAAGTTAATCTTAGTTTTCTTGATCGATGAGTAGACTAATAAATCAAATCAACATTTGAGCACGGCCGTGCATTTCTTAGTCTCACTCAAACAAGAGGCCAATAATATCGCTCCTAAAATTAGGAGGGTTAAATCCCATCTAGATCATTCATATTTCTCATACGATTCATAATATACCCAATGTCCACTTTTATCATCACCCGGTCAAAGGTAACTTTTAATATAATCAAAGTATATTAATTCTCGTATAAAAATATAATGATTTCAGGTCTAAGGATCATTACACCATTATCATAGTGAGAATTACTTATGACACCATTAACATGTGTAATCTCACGGTGGGTCAATCCAGTGTCATGTACTCTTACATGCACCTATGTTTTGACTTTAGTATCACCATACCTATGACCAATGAGATGTGGTCATCAGTCAACAAACATACTAGTCTCTGTGCATTATTATTGTCCTTAAATAATAACACTCGACTAGGGATATTTAGGAATAAAGATATTATTCATATAATCTCATTTTTAAGTCACATACTTAAAGATATCGAATACGTATCATAATTCCAAGGACATTTATTATGCTAACATTTATAACGCATTAAATAAAGACATAATAAACTAATAATAATAATCAATAAAACATAATTTATAATAATAAAATGTTTTCTTTAAAACATAAAAGTATTGTGTCTAGAGCACTAATACTAACAATTAAAACCAGAATCTTTAGGGTACCAGATACCTAAATTAGGTGTACCCTTAAGATATCTCAAGATTTTTTTAACAGCAACGAGATGTAAATCTCTAGGGTCCGCTTGGAACCTTGCACACAAGCATGTAGCATACATAATATCTGGTCTACTAGCAGTAAGATAGAGTAAGGATCCAATCATACCTCTGTAGCTTGTAATATCTACCTTGATAGAATTATCACAAGCTCCCAGTTTGACTGCTGTTGAAGATGGAGTCCTTGCTGATGCTGAATCCTCCATGTGATACTTCTTGAGGAGTTCTTTGAGATACTTAGATTGACAAATAAATATACCATTTGACCTTTGACTTACTTGCAATCCAAGAAAGAACTTCAGCTCACCCATCATACTCATTTCAAACTTACTCTGCATTAACTCAGCAAATCTCTTACAGAGATCATCATTAGTTGACCCATCATTACAGAGATCAGCAAATCTCTGCATTAGAATTAGGAGTTTTTTTTAAGTTGTTGCTTTAGTGGTTCCTATTTTGTAGCCATGCTTAATGCTGGTGTTATTTATTTACTCGCTGTATGCAAGTTTGAATAATAAGAGTTTTATCTTTTTCCCAGTTTAATAGACATACAAGTGTGTGCGTGTGTGTATTATTTTTCTACAGTAACTTCTTGGATTTTGTTTAATTTGGATGAAAACATTGCTCGGAGTATTCTGTTTCTTAAGACTGCTAGAGAAACATGGAAAGATCTTGAAGATCGATTTGGATTTGTGTCACAAGTGTATTCTCTAAAACAGAAATTGGTAAAAATTTCACAAAGAAAACAAAGTGTTTCTGAATTCTATACTACTCTTAAGGCTTTGTGGGATAATCTGGATGTAATCTGAGTATGATGCCTAAATGTACTTGCAATAGTTGCACATGTAATCTGAGTATGAAAGTATGACAAAAGCATCAACAACATAGGTTGTTGCAATTCTTGATGAAGCTGAATGATTAGTTTTCAATAGTAAGAGGTCATTCGCTACTCATGAGCCCTACACCTACAGTTGCTCAGTCTTATAGGATTATTGCACATGAAGAAAATCACAAGGAAATGTCTGCTAATCAACTGGATAGTATGGCTTTTTTGGCAGACAAGAGGTTTTCAAATTATGGAAATAACAGTGGTTCAAGTTTTTCTGGTAGCTATAATGGTCATAGGAATGGTCCTAATGGTTATGATAATGCTAACTCTTATGGTGTTGGTAACACTAGATCTTATGCTCATACTGAGAAGAAAAAATAAAAGCCAGGGTCAAATTACTATTGCACTCAAGGTACCTGGTCATAGTTTTGACAGGTGTTTCAAATTGCATGGCTATCGTGCAGGTTTTAAACCAAAGGAAATGAGGTTTGCAGCTACAACTACAACCACTAGAGAAAATTCTCATACTCAATATGAGGTATCAAGTATGATTTCAGCGGAACAATACAATCATCTAATCACCTTATTGTCAAACCATAAGATTTCAGAATCTAATACTAGAGCAAATATTACTAATGCTACCTCATATATCGCCAAGCAATTTTGGAAGGTAAACTTTATACGTTATCACGTCTTGATTGTAATTGGTTGTTAGATAGCGGGGGCTACAAATCCTATTTCTAAAAATTTGGGTGATTTCACTGATTATAATTTTGTTAAAGGCTCAGAAAATTGTATAAAAATACAACACTACACCATAGATTGCCTACTCTAACATAAAATTTATGTTATATCAAGGGGTGCTATAGACCCACTATTGGGCTAAGGTAAGAGAAATTTTAAGATAGTTTTTACGGTGTTGACCTACGGTATCTAAAATAATATCTTCCGACCATAGGGCAACATGGAGTTTTCTGTTGCCGTAGAACTGTATAGTAACATAAACTAGAGCTAAACTAAGAGAAAGTTTTGTTACCTTAGAGTATTAATTTTTTTTAAATAGTGGGCCCACATTGTGGGGCCCACAATGTGGGTCCACCATGTCCCACTGCGGGGCCCACTTTGGTTGGCAACAGATATTTACCTAGGGCAACCGTTTCTTGCCTCATTTTTTTGTAATTTTTTTGGTACACAAAGATTTTACAATCCTGCTGCAACATTTTAACACGCTACAACAACATTTTAACAAACTACAAATGAAATAGCCACTGCATACATAATATCTATCCAAAAATAACCTATTCATTCCAATTATTACATCCATAATCCAAACATCATTGCAAACACCATAATTCACCAACTAGAACCCAAACATCATAATTCACCAACTAGATAAAACTAACCAACTCCAAAACATCATAAGTCTAAAGTCTATGACAGCCGCAATGTACTTAACTAAACCAACTAGTTCACATCCATACTTAGAGTAGCAAAAGGTTATAAACTTAAAACACAGTCATACTAGAAGCTAGAGCCTCCAGTTATAGGTGTACCATCGTCGTCACTCGTAGCTGTCACACACAACTCCTCAATATCAATATCAATCTTAATGTTTGGGTTTGCTTGTCCAATGTTTTTTATAACTGATGCCAAATTTTTTTGCACCTTCGTGTTCACTTGCTCATCAACTTCTTCTTGGATTTGCTTCACTTTTTCCTCGACTTCAGCAACAACGCCTTGCTTTATCTTCGTTGTTAGCTCGTTCACATATGTGTCTCTTGGAGCATTAGAACGAGACACTTTTGATGGCTTCACACATCTCCATAACAGCCAATGTGGACCATGTTTTCTGTCAGAAAGCAGTTCATCAGGAGCATCTACGATACTGAATTTTTCGTTGATATTTTTCTACAAAATAAAACCAGATTTACTTAGGAGATTAAATAAATATTTGAAACAATTCAACTAGTCATTATGTAAATGTAACTGATTATTAAATAAAATTCTTACAATTTTCTTATTGATTATTTCAGGATTGGTCTTGTACTCGCGTCCTTCAACTCGTTTCCGAAAAAAATGGCATCTTTTATTATATTTCTGCGATAGTTTATCAGTGCTTAAATTATTACATGAACAGTCTCATCGTTCCAATATTCCAAGAGCATTTTGAAACTTTCGAGTGCAATTTCATCTGGCGTGTTTTGTAGCCTCATTTCATCATTTTCAAAGGCTATAAAATGTGCCGCATTAGTGCGACCCTTATACCCCTTCCCTAATGCATGAATTGACTCGATCACCCAGCCTTCCAATTCATCAGGAATAATATAACGGGCCTTGCAAACATTAATAAAAATGAATAAATCAAACACCTCATACATAATTCACATTCTCTTAAAAAATCCTCACCTCATACAACTAATGTAGAGACATAATAGAATGCAATTTTTATTTTGACCAGTTTTTATTCTATATTTTTTACACTTAATAGATCGTAAAACTAGGCAAGTGTCATCATCTCAAGATAATTACTCAAAAATTATTTCGTCTCCAAAATAGAAACAAAGCTTTTGGATTTCAGTTTCGTCCAGTATTTTTCATAGACTAAGATGTCATAAATGGTAGATATTGCAATTTATCCGATTTTATAAAATTAACACATTTATAATGTACATTTATGATTATATAGAGTCCTAAGAATATAAAGAATCTTGAAAGTGATAATTTAAGTAAATATCTAGAAAAAAAATTAAGACAATCTAAATGAAACAACATGCTCAATTCCACATTACCAATAACAAGTAATAAAAAACATGGACATATGTTCATAAATTACCTTCACATAATTCCACATAGTCTTTCTTAGGCTTTAGGAACATGGCGCCACCTTACCTAAGTTAGCGACACACATCGCTTAGCAAGAGTTCCCAGAAAGTTACTTAGTTCGGATAATACATTGTAATTTTCGGTAATCGGCTGGAAAAATTCATTCATCCCAATTACAAGTCTTTTGTCACGGCTTCTCGTATGAACTTTATACATCCTCGTCTTTCCTCTCATTCTTTGACGAACTGAAACTGCAATTTACATTATTCAGTTTTAAAATATGAATACATAAATACTTTTAAGAATTTTAGCATAATAACAAACATGCCCAAATTAAACAACTTAAATTGAAAAATAAAATATCAACTCATGCTAACCTGGTACATCACCTTCTTCAATATTATTGAAGACAGTATTTGTGACAACCTTCTTACTTGTAGTTGCAGCAACTTTTTCCTTTTTGGCCTTTTTCTTTTCAGCTTTTTCCTTTTTAGATTCTTTTTTTCAGCTTCTTGGTGTTGGCGTTTGCGCATAGCAAAAAAAAAACAGCCATTGAACCATTACTAGCATCTGCTACTTGAGGTAACTCAATTAAAGGATTTGCATATATTTCAAGTTGTATAGATGGACATGTGTCCCTTCCTTCTCGCTTGCGTCCTCAGTTCCAGGCTTGGCTGCAGCATTGGCTGGGGAACGTGTTGTTGGTCCATGTCCGATAAGAAGCTTTCTCTTATTTTTCTTATTTGTTCCCTGCAAAATACATTGGATTAGGTAACAAGTAATATAGTTCTAGTTATAATTCGTACAAACTACACAAACTTAATGTAGGTATGACACACCTTCAGTTGAGTGACCAATACATCACCGTCACTATCATCATCATAATCCTCATTTTTGTCTGCCATCTTTTCCTTTTTTGTTTCTTTGTACGGAATTTCTCATTCCCGCTGATAGTGCAGGTAAATTGAGTTGTAAAAGAACTTGATTATTTTTCTAGACTCTTATAGCTCTTTCAATTTCATACTCTCTAAGAGGTGGTGGACGGGGTAGGATGGTATCCTCCATGACACAACACATAAAGATTAGCAACATATGCATAATTACGACCAGAACACATATATGATATATACTACAACATATAGAGAACAAATTTAAAATGTTTATTTATACTTATTGTTAAAAGGTCTTTAGTTTAGAAAAAAACAAAGATCTTTTGTTGTTTTTGTATAAAAAATCTGAGTACGAGGCGTATAACAATTTTAACAAAGTCCATATTTTTTCCTGTTACAATTTTTACTTTAGATAGAAAAAAACATATGAAGGTATAAAGTATAGACTTTAGTCTATGGTGTTAATTATGGCTTATTAGTCTATGGTGAATCAGAAATATTTTCTTAAGGAACATAACTAACCTCTGACTCTCGGTCATTTTCTCCCATGGTTCATCTGCATGTGGTAGATTATGCAAATCCAACTTTCTCCTGGCAGTTGTAGACTTTTGACACACAGTTGCATCACTAACTTGTTTCAGTTTATTTAGCCGTGCAGACTTTCGAGTACCTCGTTGTGGAGACTTTCGAGTACCACCTTGTGGAGGCTTCAGTGAATCCTTTTTGTTCTTTTGTTGGTGTTGTAGTTGATGAGCTCTAACAAACTGACGCTTCACTTGTTTTTTAGCTACAAAAATATAAAAGTAGTTACGAGATTTCAATATAAGAATGCAGATATACAAGTACAAATTTCAGGCTAAGGATGAAGCTATTTATATTCAACATATTAAATACATCATGCTGAAGTTTACAAAAGACCAAATTTATGTACGTGCCACTAGATTAGGCCTTGGTCTAATTACTTCATGCGGCTGCATTTGCTTGATTGGCCCAACATTCATGTCGATGATGTTGTCGACATAAAAATCAATGTGGTCACAGTTGGTAGCTCGTTTAACTAATGGATCTAGATCCAAATCATATGTCAGCAACTTCCATTTTTTGTCCAACTGCTCTGTGCTTACATAAAGCCCTCCAATTTTTGTATAGTAAAGGTCATCCTTGACATGCTCCATCAGTACGGTATACCCTAATGTTGAAATGTGAGATGAATGAATTTTTCCATCATGAAAAAAATTGGAAACATAAAATTACGTTAGAAGTAAGAAAAGAGAGAGCAAGCTAGTATAAAAAGCAATAAATGTTAACTACTAATATGGGCTAGAAATAACCCTACATACATTATTAATGATACATTAATTAAACCTAGCTTGGTCTGAAGGTTAATCCCAATTATAATCCTAATGCTAATTGTTCAAATCGAGGTTGTATTGAAACAAGAGGATGTAGACCTTGAAGTTTGGGCCTTCAATTAAAAATTCAATTTTCAGCATTCCCCTCTCTCATGTATTCTGTATCTCTCATGTATTCTGTATAGTAATACAAAAAAATTAGATAAAAATTGTATATATTCTTTTGTGTTATGATGTATTCCTGATGATATTACAAAGGAAGAAAAATTGGAGCCTTTAAGAAACATGACTGATGATCCACGTATAAGGCTCTTGAATCAATTATATGCAAGAAAGAGGAAAGAATTAAAAGAGATAGAGAAAGTAAAGAATGTTGAAGTTGTAGAAGAGCGCATGGATAAGCGTTTAATGGATGATCTCTTATCCTTCATAAACGGTGGTGATGGTGACTCAAAATGTTTTAGAACTACTAGAAATAAAAACAAGAACCGTAGACAAAAAGATCAATCAAGAAACACCACATCCAATAATAAAAATGAAAATCGTGAGAAGGATATAGATATTCTCAATTTAGACGACCATAATGGTGAGATAAAAGATGTTTCTAGTTCGAGTCGAGCTTCAATGTTGCAAGATTCATTATCTGCTACATTTATATCCAATCTTGATTTTGATGATGCAGATACACATGATGGATAGGTCTTGCATTGAAGGAAGAAACTGATAGTTCGTCCCTTGAAGTTTGGAAAATCAGATTGGGAAGAGATAAGTTATGCACGATGTAAGGTTCAGAAAAGTATTGTTCATGTAACTCATGCATAACTTATCTTGCATAACTTAACTCTTCCAAATTTGATTTTCCAAACTTCACCAAATGAACTGTCAATTTCTACCTTCAACGCAGAACCAATCCATCATCGGTATTAGCATCATCAGAATCAAGATTTGTAAAAATGTAGCAGATACCGAATCTTGCAACATTGAATCTCGACTCGAACTAGAAACATCTTCTATATCACGATTATGGCACTACGATTTCAGAATATCTAGATCCTTCTCACGGTTCTCATTTTCAATGTTTGATGTGGTGTTTCTTGCTTGATCTTTTTGTTTACGGTTCTTCTTTTAATTTTTAGCATTCTAACACATACATTTTGAGTCACCATCGCCACCGTTTATGAAGGAGTGGAGATCATCCACTAAACGTTTATCCATGCGTTCTTCTGCAACTTCAACATTCTTTACTTTTTATATATCTTTCAATTCTTTACTCTTTCTTGCATATAATCGATTTAAGAGTCTTACACGTGGATCATCAGTCATGTTTCTTAAAGTCTCTAATTTTTCTTCCTTCGTAAGATCATCAGGAAAACATCAAAAAACACAGAGGAATACATACAATTTTTAACTAATTTTTTTGTATAACTATAGAGAATACATGAGAGCGGGGAATGCCGAATAGAAAAAAAATCTCAATTTGAATATTTAGCAGTAAAATTAGGAATTTCATACTGGTTCTGTTTTGGACACTTTTTCAGTTAGATTCAACAATTTTTTCCATCAATTGTTCTTGAAAGGCCCTCCTTAGTAATACTTCTTTAAAAGGCAATATAATTCGGACACATATCAACAATTTTCGGAGTTCCTTCCACCCCACATATCAACAATTGGGGAGTTCCCTCCCCCATAGTTTGGTGGAAATAATGTACAATAGGGGCAATAGACGTGACAATGTTTCCATTTCATTTTAAAAAAATTGATCACAAATGAGAAATTTTTTGAGTAAATTAAAATTATATAGTAGAAACTATACATTCAAGCATATAAGATGTGAATGGATCAGTTTTCTTGTGTCATCATCTATACAATAAAACTATAATGTCTAGAAAAAAAAATCAATAAATGCACGAGCCTAAGTGATACTTTAGATTATTACAAAAGTGGTCACAACTAGTCTCCCACCACCCCTATTTCATTATGCATTAAAACAACAGTAGTCTCTTCCATCAAGGTCCTTGATCATCAAATCTCTAATATTTATATCCAATTTCACCAACCCACTTTAACATTATAAATAAATAAACATGTTTGTGTCTATCATGATTGTCTTGTGAGTTTGACTTCATTGACACAAATTTATTTTTATGAACCCAATCATATATATTTTTATGAACTGAAGCATATGTGTACATGTATTCTTTGATCTTTAGAATATTTGATAAATAAAGTTAACAAATAGCATTTAAATAAAATAATTATAAAAATGATATGTGATAGGGTGGAAGAAGAAAAATTACCTATCCATTGTCATCCTTGTGAAGTTTGTGAAGTTGTGTGTCCATTATAATCAAATAGGGCGAACTCTACCTGTATCATACACCATTTAAAATCCCAAGAAAATTGTGTGAGTTGATGAGAAAAAATATCAAACCATAGTTACACATAAGTATCATATTGCAAGTTAGATCAAATGTAATCCAAAAAAATAATTAATTTATAAATGTTTTATTACGTGACACTAAGAACACAAAGAATATGTAGAAAGAATGTTTAGAGGGCACACATGATATGTACCAACTAAATTAAACCACATATTTTCCATAGACCTATCTTTTCACTTGATATTTAACTTTATTTTAATCTTAACAATTTCATTTATTAAAAAATAATATGATATTGTGCATCTTTTAGACAATAATCCTTGGATAAAAAGTTGAATCATATACTTGAATTGTTTCAACAACTAAATTTGTTGGCATAAATGTTACATAGAATGCTATAAACAAATTAAAATGAGACAAGAGGGGAATCGAACTACAAACCTTGAATTTAAGTACTTTAAAATAATTTAATATTAACTTAATTTACAAACAATAAAAAAAATGCATTAACTTGGACCAAGTAAAAAGGTTGATGAGGACATGAATTGATGATTCAAAAGTTTAGGTGAATGATCCTTCCTAATTTTTTGTAAGGTCCCCATTACACACCCAAATATATATGTTAGAAAAATATTTGTCGTTTTCTTGTAAAAAAATACCACACATATACAAGAATTAAAAAAGTATCCAAAAGATTTACCTAGTTGTGTCCCAAGATACATGGATGTTTGTCCACCACTCTTTCTCCCCTTCATCTTAGAACCTTTTCACCTTGATTCTTACATTAAAAACGAACCTTCTTAACCACCTTAAGTTGGTGAATATATTCAATTGTAAATCTGCTTAGAGAGGACAAAACATCTAGTGGTGAAAGGGTAAATTGAAACAGGTTGTAATCAATGGATACAAGGGTGATATGAGTTTAGACAGTAAAATAGATGAGATCATGAATAAAGTGATGAATGTGCAGATTTGAAATCTTAGGGGGACTAAAGGAAGACGTGGAAGAAGGCTCGTTATAAATCTAGTGTTTTTGCTATGGTTGTAGATCTAGAGTTTTTAGTAAAGAAGCGGCTAGGTTTTCAGCTTGTAGATCTAGAATTTTTGGAAAAGAAGCGGCTAGGTTATAAAGAAGGGAAGAGAGAGAAGCAATATTGGACTATTCTATCTAATATATAAGTCCAAGAGTTTATATTCTATAAAAATCCAACTAATTTTATATTTGTGTAAAGGGGCTAGTGACCATAAAAATATAAGTTAAAATGAAAAAAATTGATTAAATATATTATGATGTATCAAAGACAACTAGCTATTGTAATACATTGGCTTAAATTAACAAGGGATATATGGAGGACTATTTATAAATCATTTAAACTAT